>JAPTOF010000006.1:14289751-15684502 GCA_028554755.1 Cordia subcordata | reverse complement strand
TAAGACTTGTAAAGTAAGTTTGGGCAAATGATGAGAAAGAAACTCCCGACATTTGGATGTAACACTTTGACTAGATTGCAGGTAAATTGACTTCAAACTACACACTTCACACATATTTTGAAGCCATAAAATTTGGTGCCATGAAACTTTAGCAGAAGCGGGATATGGAGCAATCTCAAGCAAATCATGGAAAAAATAATGATTGTTGGGTTGTAAAATAGTCAAACATGGTAAAAGAAATAATGATTACTGGCTTGTAAAATAGTCAGAAATGGTAAAAAAAAATTAAGATAATAGACAAACATTCGGAATTTAGGATGATTATGCTCCTTTACTTTCACTTTTTTTTTTTTTGTCGGAATTACTTTCACTTTTTTGACATTTGTTGAGGTCTTCTACCTTTAAGAAGATTTGTGATAGACATGGCATGAAAAACGAATAAAATCTAAGGTCGCCACAAGAATGATGACGTGCGAGATTCTCCGAAAAGCAATCTGAATGATACAACCTCTGCAACTGAAAATTAGTAAAGGCTCGTTTGGATTGATTTTTTTTTAAAAATAATTTCGAGCGAATGTGTCTTTTTTTATTTGATTAGCACCTATTATTTATAAACAACAAAAAAGAGTGAGGAAAATGGTCTTTTTTTTGTGCGGATGTGTTCGTGTGTTTGCTTATAAGCCATATGTACTTGCTTATAAAAATAATTTGTCAAAATTGTAATTTTTTTCTTTATAAGTAGGTTTGATTGACTTATAAGAAACACCATCAAAATTAATTTCCGATAAGTACGAGTATTTTATCATGGATCTTTGACTTTTTTTTAAACTGAAAAAAGAAAAAGCAAACGCAGTTTCACCAAAGTGTACCTATAATCTCAACCAACCTCACCAATTTTTACATTTCACATTTCTAGATAGATTAAAAGACTGAAAAAAATATGAAAACCATGTATTTTTGGACGCAATGATATTAGTGCGTGTTCAGCAACAGCTTTTTAAGTAGTGTTTAGCGTTTTGACTGGTCAAAATGCTATTTTGCTAAATTATTGCTGTTCGGTAAACTAACTTTTCAAGTAGTTTTTTAGGTAGCTTTTAGCGTTTCTCAAAAGCTAAAAACTTTAACGTTTCAGGTAGCTTTTAGCTTTTCAATTTTTTTTTTTTGGCAATTCTACCCTTTTGCATTTTTTGATTTTTCTATTCTCTTTCCAATCTCTCTCTATATTTTTACCTTTTCTTTCACAAATATAAATAAGAAATAATATAAAAATAAATTTCAATTTCTATATAATCAACATTAATAATAGAATAAGTTTTATTAGTAAATTTTTTTTAACAAAATAATTTTGAATCTATTAAAATTAATTTTTGTAATATTCATATAAATGTTTTATCAAAAAAATAGTTATACTTTAATATTAAAATATGATTATGAAAATAAATATCTAATTATATTATCTTAGTCCTATAATAGTAATCGTAATTACAATTATCATAATAACAATAGTAATAATAACATAATATCAATGTCCTTTTACATCATTTAACATTCATCAGCTAATTTAATAGTTAATTTTACCAACCACATTTTGTTCAATCAGCTAGTTAAACAGCTATCCGCTAACAGCTAAAATACAACAGCTATCAGCTACCTAAACAGCTTTCAGCTACTCAAATAGCTATCAGCTACTCTAAAAGTTAAATTTGCCGAACAGGCCCATAAGGGTTAACTCTTAATTTATGTTACTTCGATCGCCACCAAATTTTTATGATTAAATTTTATAGTTTTTTATTTAATTTTTAGGTCTTTCTTTGGCTTTAACTGATAGCGCAATACAGTAATGTATTGCACGTCTAAGTTTCATGTAACAAATAAGTTTCATGTGACAAAATACTTATCAGTTCGGCCTTTCTGGACTGGGTTTTTCATGAAAATATTTTTTCTTAAGAAAAGTATATTTGGTTAGCAATAATTATTGACATTGATTCTCAAAAAGGTTAGAAACTCTAGAAAAAGATTAATTTTAATTTTTTCAAAAACTGAAATTTAAACTTTTTTCTCAAAAATATTTACTTTTTCAAAAATTATATAAAAAATACGCTTAAAAAAGTCAATCCCAATAAGATTTTAGAAGATGAAGTATTACAGTGTATGTAAGACACGGCACTATGCACGGTGTCTTCCCCAAAGATTCTGTTAATCTATTCATCAAGATTGCTACCTATATATTTACATTAAAATCACTAAACAATATATTTAATCTCATACCTTTAATCCAATCTCCTTGGAATAATAACATCCAAAAATAAATACTTCCTATCTTCAAAGAACCTTCGGTAGAACACACAATAGGGGTCAATATGTGATATTTATAGTTTTTGTTACAAATGGGATTAAACAATATAATTAAACTATTATTGATAGTTTTATACAATTATAATAAAACTAGAGAATACCTCGTACAATGTACGGGAGAAAGCATATTTTTAATATCTTTATGTATTATTGATGGTCAATTTTTACATTTTGTATGAGAATTAAATACAAATATATCTTTTAAAATTTAATTCATGCTGAATTTTAAATACTAATAATATTTCTGTGAGAAATCTATACTATATATAAAAGCTAAAGCCCTTGGCTGGATACTTCCCGTCTAAACCATAATGCATGATATAGTGCTACATGTCCCGTCTAAAATTAACATCCCATTACTCCTATATGCATTGCATTTGTCATATTTGCCTTATTAAACCATGTATGCTACTTTATAAGCCTTGGTTATTTTTCGAAATTACAATTGTACTATTCCACCAACTAACAATATCTTTACAAACTAAAACTTCAAGGCCAAATCAAACATAAGGGAAAAAAGTTAAGCTTGGACTCTAGAGATTTATAAAGGGTAAAATCAACCGTTAGGATATCTCGGATTGATTTTTTTTGCAGAAAAATGCTTTTTTTTAATAAAAAAAAAGGTACCTCCTAAATATTTGGGCAAGCTAAAAATTTTAAGCCTCCACTGATAGGATACTTCTGGTCTAAAACATAATGCATGGTATAGCGCCACGTGCCCATCTAAAATACTAACATCACACTACTCCCATATGCGTTGCATTTGTCATATTTGCCCTTATTAAACCATGTACGCTGCTTTATAAGTCTTGATTATTGCCCAAAATTATAATTTTACCCCTCCACCAATCTACAGTATATTACTAACTTTGATACCTTTACAAATTAAAACTCTAATGCCAAATAAAACATAAGTGAAAATAAAAAATAAGCCTGGATCCTAGAGATTTATATAAGGTGTAATCAACCGTTAGGCTATCTTGGATTGTTATCTCTTTTTTTTTTTGTAGAAAATACTTTTTAATGAAAAAAAAGTACCTCCCAAATATTTGGATATACTAAAAATTTGAGCTTTGAAAAAAAAAATTTCAAAAGTTTTTTATATAAACCAACCTTAAATCCATTTATATTATAAATTAATTTATTAAAACTAAAATTTAATCTATCATTTTTATAATTTATTTGATTAAAATTTATATTTATTTATCTATTGTAATTAAAAATAAGGTTTATAATCCCATGCGTCACATGGGTCACATTCTAGTTTTTAGTAATTGAATAAAATATTTAAATTGGAAAAATAAGGTAAAAAAAATCTAACATGGGAAAAAGCAATAAAATAATTTTAAATGTTGTTTTAGATTAAAAAAATAGTATTATTGGTTGGTGATTGAATATATCTTATTTAAATAACAGTTGTGTATATATATAGTAGGTAAGATCAAATGCTTTGCTATATAAAAACTTAGTATAATGACATATGACATGTACTCAAAAAAAATATGCTTATTCTTTTCATATTATATAATATACATATAAATATATATATATATATAGATGATATGAATAATGGATAATTTACAGTATTGAATTTTATTATAACATGAGTTTTTTTTCCCCTCTTTTTTTAAAACTACCTGCGTTGCAGTGGAGGCATGGATAACAGACTTTCTGGTGGCTCTCGAGGAGCATTAGTCAACACAGAACATGTGCGCCACCGACAGTTCAAGTTGTAGGCCACGTTCGAATTCATTTCCAAGCTTCATGGTTGAAGAGAGAAATGGCACTTTTCACACGTCGAGGGGAAAGGGGAATAGGATTCTCGTCAGATTTTAAATGATTCCACAATGCCATGAACCATGCGACACAACCAGAATAGTTGGCTGGTGGGGTTGCAAAATACTGCGCACCTCCACCCGCTGTTTAAAGGTTGTATGAATTGATTTTTTTAAAAGCGTTTTCGTAATAACGTTAAAAAAATTATATTTTTAAAAAGTTAAAATCCTAACTTTTGAAAAAGTTATATTTAAATTTTTTTTTAGAGTTTTATCTTTTTTTTTTTTGGAAACCAATACAAATAATTATTATAAAATAATTTAAAAAAATAATAATCCAAACAACCCTAACCCCTTGTTTGGATAGGAGGGAATGGAAGGAAGGGAAAAGATTTGGAGGGATTCTTAAATCCTTTCTTCTGTTTGGGGTGGAGAGATGTAGAAGGGGAGGGGTATGGAGGGATATAACTTATCCCTCCAAATCCTTCAAAATGAATCCTTCCAATTTGGGAAGGAAGTGAGGGAAAGGAAAAAAATTTCTTTTGTAATGACTTTTTTATCTTTCTTCTTATGTTTAAACATAAAATTATTTAAGGACATAAAGAACTATTTTAACATAAAATTTAATCATTTTCTTTTCAATCCAAACAACAGAAATCTACAATCTTTTATTATTATTTTCTCCGTAAAAATTTTTTAATCAAAACAAAAATTAATCATTCCCTCTCCTTTCTTTTATAATTATTTTCTTTCCTTTCTTTTATTAAAACTTTTCCCTCCGATTCCAAACACAGTGTAAAGCTTGATATGGAGTACATCTTATCCATGCACGTGTTTCACATATTCTAGGTAGCTTACGGTAGCTAGAGAGAAATGTAATTTATTCAACTTTGAAGTTTGAGTAGTGCAAGTAAGTAAAGATTTTAAGTTTGAATTATGTCATCCGGTTACTAGGGTGTCCTTTTAATTTGACTTGCTTGTTTGAAATTTCTCCTACACAAACGAACTTGTAGTTCTCTCTCTCTTTTTTTTTTTTTTTCCTCCTTACCATGGATTTAATAGACTGACTTTAATTTTAACAGTGAGTTCATCATCAATTAAAAAAAAAAGAAAAAAAGGGACTAATTCTTAATGGTTTACAAATTTACTCAAATTAGTCCACATTTTAAGAAAAAATGAATAAAAAAGATCAAGAGTAATTTGAATAAGTCTATAAAATATTAAAAATTAATATTTTTTGTAAAAAATAACAAGGACAAATTTGACTATTTTTATGAAATGTTAAGGACTAGTATGAGTCTTTCTAAATAATAATGGCTAGTTTAACTATATTTGTAGAATAATGCGAACTAATTTAAATATTTAAAAAATTAATTTTTAAAAGTAAACAAAAAGAGGACTATTTTTGAAATTTTCCCAAAAGACACATGCTTTGAATGTGAAAGTTCATGGCTATGCCAAGTTCGAAAAGCTCAAGAGGTAGCAATCGATTGATTTGTGGCACCACCACCACCACCACCACCGCTGGTGATATGAAGCATCCGAAGTGCTCGGATTTCTATTTAGTGAAAGTCATTTTGTGAACATAAGTTGGTTATTTGTTTTTAAGAGTTTGTTTGACCTAGATTTTGGAACTTAAAAAATATTTTTTGTAAGATTAAAAATTGAAATTAATTTGTTTGATTCATTTTAAAAGAGATTTTACATAAAAGCTAGAGCTGAAAAATTAGAGCTTTTCAAGAAAAGCTTTTATCAAGCTATTTTTATTTTATGTCAAAAATTATTTTTTTTTTCATATTTTCTCAAAATTACTATTTCATATTTTTAAAAGTCTAACATTAATTTAAAACAACTGAAAGCTCAATTTTTAAAACACAAGGTCAAATAATCAACTATTTTTATTCAACAGCACTTTAACCTAAAATTTAAGAGCCAGTTTGGCTTTCAGTTTGCAAAAACCGTTTTCTCAAAAGGCCTTTTAGAAATGGACTTTTGTTTAAAAGTATTTTTAGTAAAAACGGAAATATGTTTGATTATTTTTATAAGAAACAGACTTTTACTAAATGAGATGGCGCTTGATTTTACATTTAAAAGTAATGGTTGGTTGTCTAAATTACTAGAAAGGGTATGTGAAAGTTATAGTAATAAATTATTTATTTACTCTATCTTAATGATACTTTGATTTGTTTAAACAATTTCTAAAGGAATTATTGCATTGGTTTTTTAAAAATTTAAATTTATTAAATTACATTATATTTTAATATTTTATTTTTATTAAATTTAAAATTTTTTAGTTTATTTTTATTTGTATTTGTTATGTTTTATCATTATATTTATTTTTGAATTGTAATTGGAATTCAAGAAATATTGATTTATAAAAATAATAAGGATATTTTTTTTCCAAATAATTTTGTAAGCTCCTTCCTGCAAATTGCAAATGAAGAAGTAAAAAATTTTAACTTCTCCGTTTGAGTCCAAAATTTTGCTGACTTTTAGCTCAAACCAAGTTTTAAAATGGAAAACCAAACACCCTCTTTCTTTTAGGATGGCTTTTTAAGTTTTAAAAGTCAAGTTTAGTTTTTTAAAAGGGTAAACCAACTCTTCCTTATTACTAAAAGCTCTATAGTTCAACAGCTAAAATTACACAGTTAGGCAAAACAGAGCCTAAATATCTTAGGCCTCATGAAATTGAAAATTAACAAAATTGTAGGCAATAAAGTATTTTTTTTATCAGCAGTTGAAAAAGGTTTTCTATAAATTCCATTTTTTTCTTTTCTTATATTAAAGAGGATTAATAATAGTTCTCTAATATCCACTTACCCCCTAACAATGACTCGAACTCGAGACCTATGAGTCTCGAGTGAGAGTGCTACCACTAAGTTGCACTTTCTTGTCTTCTATAAATTCCATTTGTGCCCCTAATAATACTGGTACTTATTTGCAAAATGGCTTGTGTAAATTCATCTTTTTCACCATGATTCTTTTTAAAATAAAATATTTAAATTAGTTTTTAAAAAATTCAAATTAAATTCTTTTCAGAAATCAAATTTTAAATTTTTTGAAAAACACTTTTAACAAAAATACAAAAATGATTTTCTTTTAAAAGACAATTCAAATGAGTCTTAAGTGCACAACAATTTGTTTAGCAATTCTAGATTTCAATTTTTCTTTCTTTTGAAAAAACTTCATGTTTGAATATCTTGAAAGATTGTGCGAGAAGCCAGAGTGATAAAAAGCACTCGATCTTGAATTAGTATCACAGGCAGTCCCGTCTTCCACTTGAGCACTTCAATCATGCAATTGCATTTTGGCGCTTGGAAGTGAGATATCTAGTTATCTAGACAATGTATTAGTAATGTTTGGTTCACTTACAATATTTTTTTAATTTTTGGGGAATCACGTCTTTGAGAATGTGATTTTTTAGCAATGCATTTTTTAGGTTTGTGTAAAAATTATTTGGTGTTATGAAAGCGTCAAATATTATATTTTTGTGTTTGGTTCAAACTTAATATTTTTAGGAATCTTGAATAATTTTTTTTTTAAATTTATAACTCAAAAAGAGAACAATTTTACATTTATTTGTTGGGTTGGACAAACTTGGTCCACATGGGCCAAAGTTTGGGCCCATCAAAAGGATGAGTTAGTAGGTTGGGGTCCACTACCCCAAACCATATAAAAAGTGGGTCTCTTTGAGCCTATTGGCTAAGCCATATACGTCAAGTCAATAAGTTAAGCCATGTACGTCAAGTCAGTAGGTTAAGACTTTCCACCATATACTCATGTAAATAATAGGTAAGTTAGCCTGATCCTATCAGCTTGGTATATACAATCCACAATTTATATTATAGTGGGCTTGATCGGTTGCCCTAAAACATAAAAATGGAATAGTCCAAGCCTAGTGGTCTAACTTTCATGAGCCATGTCAGGCCTATATAAAAGGCTAGGTCGATGTCCAAATTGCCTCCACCTTATACAAGCCATGATTTGGATTGTAGTAGGTCTATATATGGGCTTGGCCAATGGGTTGGAATCCTTTGCTCGAAATGGCACAAAAAGTAAGACGATCCAAATACATTGACTTGACCCACATATGCCACGGTCCGATCTATATATAGGTTAGGTCGATGGATTAAGCAACGATCCCCCCAGCCTAACCCATATTGGTATGGTTCAATTTATGTTGAACGTGTTTACAGGTCGAGTCAGAAGGTTAAGAATTCCCACCTTAGACTCGTGTAAAGAGTAGGTAAGTCAGTTTCATCCTATTAGCTTGGTACATACAATTCACAATTTGGATTATAGTGGGCCTGATCCCACGGCCTAAAACATAAAAAATGAAATAGTCCAAGCCTACTGGTCTAATTTGCACGAGCCATGTCGGGCCTATATACGAGGCTAGGTCAATGTCCAAGATCTCCTGCTTGACCCATATGATAAAGCTATTGCCTAGACGTTATACAATCTATGATTTGGATCATAGTGGGTTTATATATGGGCTTGACCAATGGGTTAGATTCCTTTGCTCGGAATGGCACAAAAAGTAAGACGATCCAAATACATTGACTTAACCCACACATGCCACAGTCTGATCTATATATAGGTTAGGTCAATGAATCGGGGAAGGATGCCTCTCCTAACCCATATTGGTATTGTTCAACTCATGTTGAACCCGTTTATTGGTCGAGTCGGTAGGTTAAGAATTCCCTCCTTAGAGTCATGGAAAGACTAGGTTAGTCGGTATGATCCTATTAGCTTGGTACATACAATCCACAATTTGGATTATAGTGGGCTTGATCCCCCGCTTTAAAATATAAAAAATGGAATAGTCCAAGCCTGTTAGTCTAACTTACATAAGCCATGTTGGGCCTATATATGAGGCTAGGTCGATCATCCCCCTAGCCTACGCTATATGCGTATTTGATTGCTAGCGTCTATTAACGAATTGTTTGTGTGTGTTTGACTATATATGTCTGTGTGAAAGAGAAGAGGAGAGAACATAAGAGAAAAGAAGAAGAAAAAAAAAAAAGGAAAAGACTTTTTATTCTAATTAGGGGTTACTTTTCTCATTTTATTATATGTAATATATTCTCACTATTTGAGAAAGTTAGATTCCACCTCTTCGTAGGAGAATTAAAATTGAGCAATTCTCACTATATGAAATTTTCTAAAATATGATATCCCAATAATATATTTTTTATTTTGTGAACCACCATTTCCGATTCACTCTCTCGGGAATGCTACACTAGACTTTATTTTTATATTTTGCAAACCGACCATGCTTTAAGGGATCAGAAGAGACAATTTTGGCAATAACAAACATTTTGCTAGTTTTCAACATATATTGGGTCAAATTTTCAGTCGAAACTTACATCCAAATCATGCCTTTTGTCCGATCATGTTTTGCACTCATATCAACCAAAACTATATTTAATTCTTAATTAGTTGATTATTAAAGCTTAGCTTATAGTGTTTTTGATTCATCTAATAATTGTTGTTTGATAAAAAAAGTATTTTATATTAATGTTTTAAATAGTATTTGTTAACCGTGAATGACATTAACATTTCAGTATGTTAAATCAACATTTTTTTTTTCTTGTCAATTATACCTTCTCACTTATTCTTAAAATTACAACCCTCTATAGTATTCTATATCTACTAGAACTTGTAAGGTACCTTATTCTCTCTTTAAAGATGTGTGTATGCACGGATGTGTGCCCACGCGCACGTATATATATTTGTATATATATGTTCATATGACACATTATCTTATGTTAGCTTGTGAATTATTCAAATAATTTATTAGTTTATTTATGAATTTGTTTTAGCAAAAATTGAAGTCTATTTATGAATTTTCCTTTTAAAAATAAAATCACAAATTTAACAGGACAATATTTTTTAAACTAGTGATGAAAATAATATTAAGAAATTAATTTTATTATAATTTAATAATAAATCATAATTATGATAAACATATATCTAATTATAAATATAGTATCTTGTATTAGATATTTTTGTCGGTACTATCTTATCTCAATAATAACAATAACAATTATAATATCATAACCATAGTAACAATAATAAAGGCAATATCCATTTCATTTTATGTCATTTTATATTAATTAGCTAATCTCACTAATTTTGCTAAACACAATTACGGTGCAAAAATACATTTTCTAAAACACTAAAAGCTAGTTGAAAAGTTTTTTTTTTTTTTTTTTCTGTTGCACAATAGTGTCTAAGTTCTGCCAAGCTATGATACATATAAAAGATAATCATGTGTGTATATTTTACATTTATAATATATATATATATATATATATATATATTTTTTTTCTTTTTTGGTCCTTCATGCCCGACTTTTCCCCCACAAAAAGAGAATTTGAAATTTTTGTTAAGCATTTCTATTTTCTCATGGGCGAAACACTAAAATCAACCCTGTCAACAAATGTCAAGTAGTGATTTGTTAATATGAAACATCCTCTTCAGCACAGAGCGGAACGCTCTCTTTTGTCTCTTTCTTTCTCAGTAAAGTCCCAAAAAAAAAAAAACACACCCACACATAATTTATTTTAGAGAATTTAAGATTACACTACACCTTCCATAGCAGCTGCAGTTAAAAAAAAGAAAAACCTTTTAATTTTTCCTTTAAAGATTGTCTGAAACCACAATTTTCTCTCTCTTATACACATATATATATCATATATATATATATACACACACACACGTATATAAGTATATAGAGAGAAGATTTTGAGAAAGGAGTAAAGCAGAAACCATTGACGACAGCTATACAAGGTAGTACTCTAACGTTTGCGGTAGGGTTTTCTTAATAAAACCCAACCCTTTCCTAACCCCAAAAAAAAAAAGAAAAGAAAATTTAAAGAGAAAAAAATAAAGTTAAAAGAAATTCAAAAATTGGTAAGAGAAGTTGTCAGTGTTATCTTCCGGTGCTTATATAGGCAAATGCCGGTTCGGAAATGAGCCGGAAACGGAGGATCCGGTCCGGCAAGTGAAGATCTCCGGTCAGTTCTGATTCGCATTGTATTTGTTTTGTAATCTACTAGTACATTGCTAGGGTTTTGCTGTTTTGAATTAAATATTTTTCGATTATTATGCTTGTAATTCTGAGCTTAAAGTGTTAATTTGTCAATTTTATTTATTTATTTATTTATTTATAGATAGTTAGGCATTTGGTTAGCAATTGAAATTTGTTAATTTATAATCAGATCTGATGAGGTTGTGATTTTATGTTATCCGATGTTTGATTTAATTCTAATAAAATAGTTCAATTGGGTGTAGGCTTTCCTTAAAATCTATGATAGCTATTGGGGATCTGTATTTTTGAATTCTGTGACTTTCTGCTTTTGGGGTTACTTGAGTGATTGTTTTTAGCTAAGGGTTTATGCGCATTTCTCTTCAAGTGTTCCGTGCTTCAATTAATTTGTGAAATGGATGTTACTAACTCAATATTAGTATTCTGTGAAAGCTAGGGGTGGAGAGGGTTTACATGAAGGGTGTACAAGCAAAGGCCGTGGCATTTTAGTTGGGCGTAAACAAAATGAAATCTGATACGCTCCTTGATTATGCTATATTCCAGTTGTCGCCAAAGCGCGCCAGGTGAGACCAGGAGGATATGTACTTTTTGTTTATTTTGTTCTGATAAAAAGGCAATTTTTTGTGTTACTTATTTTTCAATACTTTGGAGGCAGATGTGAATTGTTTGTGTCGAGTGATGGACAGACAGAGAAATTGGCTTCAGGATTTGTGAAGCCATTTGTGACGCATTTAAAGGTAGCGGAAGAGCAGGTCGCATTGTCTGTACAGTCCATAAAGCTTGAGGTTGAAAGACGGAGACATGCTGATACATGGTTCACAAAAGGAACACTTGAGAGGTAGTGACATGTCCATTTTGCTTGCCAAGTGTGTTGGTTATGCGTGACGAACTCTGATGTAACGTTCCTCTCTCTTCTAGGTTTGTGCGATTTGTTAGTACGCCTGAGATTTTGGAGCTGGTCGGTACCTTTGATGCAGAAATGTCTCAATTGGAAGCGGCCCAAAAACTGTATTCCCAGGTCCTAGCTTCTACGGGATTTAGGAACATTCTGATTTTGAGTGTAATTAATGATGTCTTTACTAAATTATTATGTTTATAATTTCAGGGAATGGGAGATCAACTTTCTGGTACAGGTACATTTTGCTGCTCATCATCTGGTTCATTTGGTTAATTTTTGCCTTAATTTTGTGGCATCTCTGGGAAATAATGTCCATATATGCTTACTTTCCTTTTGAACCTATTAGTCAAACATAAAACATTGTTGTTTCCTCTACCTTTGAGTCCCATCTATTATACTCTCTTCATTTCTTCCAGGCATATTTGTGTCTTGTCAATATCGTAATTCAAAAGTGCAACTCAAGGAGGTCTGAGCTGAAAATGAACAGAGTAGCTGGGATAATGGGCTATAATCTTAATCTGCTAAGAATCTGCATGGCCTTTACATGCAAACTGATAAACTACGTGACAGTAGTTCAACAGGTTTTCATGAACGTGTATCCAAGGGTTTCCAAATTTAATGAGAACCTGTTGGCAGTAGCAGAATAAGTTAATTACTTCCTGCAAAAGAACAAATGGGAGGACTTTCATCCCTGTTAGGGCCTCCCATGCCCAAATTAGTAGCTATTCTTTTGGAATAATTGAATTAAGAAGAAAATAAAGTAATTTTAAAATGAGAAATTTTGCCAAAAGGAGAATGAATCCAGAAAGAACATGTCTTTTGCTTTTATGTGGCAATTCATTAACCAGCTTAGGAAAGATGTCATATGTTGATTGTTTCATTGATGGAATACTTATCATGATCAAGCTTCTGGTTTCTTGGTAGGATATTGACAAGCATTAGAATCTCCATGTTCCTTTATTTATTTATTTATGGGAAGCTATGATGCAGGGACTCAATACGAAGACACGCGACACAGCATGATCAACACTCCAATATGTCTTTTTTCTACAAACTAGGATAAGACACATTGGAGTATGCTAAATAAAGTATATTTAAATTTGTTATATACAGTGCACATAATTTTTATCATAATAAGAAAAAAAGACGACTAAACACATAACATTAACATATAGCTAATGATAGAAAATTAAAGGTCACAAAACTAATATGCAAACATTTCTACACCTAAAAAGATAAAGTTTAAAAAACAAACAACACACACACACATATGTATGTATGTGTGGATTATGGATATAGTATATGTATATGTATGTATGTATGGATAGATATAACTTGCTTATTGCAACTCCAAAAATATGGTGTCCAGGGGAGGTCTTGGCCTCTGATTGAGTGATTGTTTGGCGTTTAGTGTTTAGCACGTCTTAGGAGAGTGTCAGGAAACGAAAGGAAATTGAAATTGCTAGACAAATGAGTTGGACATGGATACATGACTCTCTAGAGAGTGTTGGTGCCTCATAGATGGGAAGCCTGGACTAAAAGCTGCTTGAGCCTGGTCCAGCCACACAGTATAATTTGGTTATTGAGGGTTTTGTGCATATCCTTTGTTCTGCCAGGTTCTTACATGTGTCATTTTGCAAGAGGCTTGTAGTTTTAATGCCAATCACCACCGGTGTAGGTTTCTGTCTGTGCAGGGAGAATAAGTTGCACACCCGTATCCGTGAGCAGCTCTCTCTGTAGATGTAAAGTAGGCTGGAACTTCGACCACTGCTAAAATTTTTGTCTGTGCAGTGTGCATAAGATCCACTTCATATCCCTGAGCAGCTCCCTCACTGTAGATGGAAAATATTCTGGAACTTTGACCACTAGTCCTGAACTTTACATGGCTTAAAAGAATTAAATAGTCTAGTGAACTTTGGAGAGGCATCTGCTTAATATGGAATAAATATGTTTGAGTAGACCATTTTAGGTAGTTATGGACTTGTCAACTTCTCCTGCCACGTTATTGAATATTTAGATGCATTAATCAGTTTATATTGTTCCCTGTGTGTATTGCATCCTTTATTCCTTCTCCTTTCTTTCTTTTTCTTTTTCGCTAAGCAAGCTTCTTTATCCCTGTTGGCCTTGATTTGGTTAGAATTACAGTATAGAAATAGCTTGAAGTTGCCACTTTTCTTGTGCTACCCATATATCTACTGATATTTTTTATGTTTGTAGATCTTAGCTTAGTGGATATGCTGAAGGCAATATCTTATAAGTTCCAAATGTCATTGCAAAGTATGCAAAGTGAACACTATGTGTTCATTACTTCTGTGCAAGTGACTTTCGAGTTGGAAGCAAGAAAATTATAATAGCTTACTGGACAAATATAACATAAAGATAACTTGGTATCTAACTTTGACTTTTTCTTTGTCGTTGTTGATCTAATTGCAACTTTTGAAGCTTGGTGTTGTATAAGAAAATAATGTCGTTTGACAAATTAGAAGTATATTGATGCTTTTTGGATGCTGCAATTTTTCTATTTAGAGGTGTTGAAGTGTACGAGTCTATTATGAAATCATATAAAAGAGAACCATTCTAGTACCTTTTGTCGTTTTGCTATTAAGTCAGGATCTTTTTTGCTTTTCGTTGTTGGAGACTCTTACATTATTATCAAATCTATAATTTGCTCCAGGTGGGGGTGGATCTGGAGTCACAGCAGCTTCTGATGCAACAAAGTAATAATGCCATTGTCTCTCCATCTCATATTTATTATTTTATGCTACTTATTGGTTAAATATATGTGCTTGGTTTTTTCATTTCATTTTAGTTCTAGACCTGTGCCTAATCATTGTCCATTGTATCTGCGATAATTCTCCAGCTTGTGAATTTTGTTATGTCCAACTCCCCAGTCTGAAGGACTAAAATTGCTGGGAACATATGATACTAGAAACTGTAGTCCTTTTACTCGTATGATTTGTTAGTTATACAACTCTTAACTTGGATTGTCATCACTCATAATTGGCTTTAAGTAGTCAGGAAAGTTGAGGAAGTCACTCTGAAATTAAGGGGAGAGGTGCTTCAAAAAATATATGCAAATTGATTTAAATCCTATATCTTTAATATCTGGAATAATCATACATGCAACGGGTATTGCTTGAAGTGGTAAACAAAGTGTACTAATTTGATTTTCATGTTTAAAGAGCATTTATGTGGTGCATGGCTTAAGATTGCCTCCTCCGCTTCCCTGAGCTGCATCTTGCTTCTTATTGTATCATTTCTTCATTTTTACAGGAAGGAATTACTCAGAGCCATTGATGTGCGGCTTGCAGCTGCGAAGCAGGACTTAACCACAGCTTATGCTCGAGCTGCTGCTGCTGGTTTTAACCTTGATGCAGTGGCGGAACTTCAGACGTTTGCAGATCAGTTTGGTGCTCATCGTCTAAAGTAAGTTTTCTAGTTATCCTAACATCTCTCATGATGCCCCCTCATTCTCTGCTTCGATGCATAATTTCCTGTTTGCACATTTACGTTCTTTAGTGCATCTGGATGCATGCTGACTTGTTGGTCGCACACACCCACACATGTTACAAACCAAGGCAAATCTAACATGAATCAGTTCTTTAATTTGTCCAATTTTATAATCAAAACTATATTGCCATAGCAGAATTGTAGATGGCTAGCAGTTCTTTGTCCAACCTTCCTGCTCAGGAGGTGGTGATCTCAAAAATTCTACAACTATATACGCATATTAGCTAGATGTTTTCCTACTTTGGTTTCCTGCACAAGCTTAACAAATTACCAGCTGAGCAAGGAAAACCTGTTAATTGCCTCATAATTTTCTTCCTTTCTTCCTCTAAATGCTCATCAATTGGCATAAAGTAGAACAGGCTTGGATATTTAGCCTGTCTTCCAGAAGAAAGAGAAGAGGGAAAAGGAAGTCGGAATATCATTTCTAAGTAGACTCAGAACTAGCACGGCGCCTAAATGTTCTGTTCCACATGCAAAATACGCTTGACATACAATACAAGCATAAAAGATAGAGAGTCTAAACCAATTCACATTCACCCCCACATGAAGAACATCAATCTCAATTCTTAGTATCGTAGTTACTGGCCATTAGAATCCTGAATCTGTCATTAGTCTGTATTGCGGATGACAAAAGATTCTGAAATATGCGAACACACACATTCAGCATACGCTCTCCAAGCTTTCAAGCATTCAGCTGCCGCAATGTTTAGTGAAAATGAAAAATTCACTAAGAACAAGGGTGGGATTTACCTTGAGTTGTAGTCTAGCATCTGAAGGCGGACCTGTTTAAGGTTTAGTTTGGCCTGGTTTTTTCAAAAGCTTTTTAAAACAACTTCTAGAAAAAAATGCTTTTTTGAAAATTAAAAGAGTTTGGTTTCTAAAAAGAGATGTATTTGAGTTTTTTTTTTAGAGTTTTAGTGTTTTTGAAGAAAGCCAAGTTAGATAGCTATTGTAAAAAGAATGTACTTTTTCTTGAAAAAATATTTTTCTTTTCTAAAGAAAAGTTAATCCAAACAGGCCCTGAGTTGTTTACTCATTGAAACTGTAATCTAGAGGCTCTGTTTGGCTGTGCTTATTTGGGTGCTTATAAGGCCTGCCAAACACCCTCCTAATCATTGAAGTGGGGTTGCTGTTGAATGGAGCAGGTGTACCTAAAAACTTATTATGCAGCCAAAGGCAGCTTTGGATCCGTCTTTTGGTGGTAGAATTACGTTCTTTTTAATGCTATTCAGTTCATATGAGAGAACAAAATAGCAAAAGATCTTAAACGCAGCGCAGATGCACAATGCAATCCTCATTGACTTTACGAAATAAATAAAAAAATATTGGTAAGTTTGGTTCTCGGGGTCAACTTTACTGCTTTATTTTATTTAATTTATTTTTTTTAGCATTTTGTAAAATTTTGGGAAACTAGCTTATAAGCCAAAAATAAAAATTGACATGTTTGGCTAATTTGTTATAAGTAATTCAAAGCTGCTTATAAGCTGGCAAAAAAAAAAAAAAGCAGGTGGGGAGCAACTTTTTTTTTTTTAGGTGCTTATAAGCACTTGGCCAAAGTAACCAAAAAGATTTGTTTGCCCTTAAAAATAATAAGCAAATTATAACATGTTTTTTTTAGTCATTTTAACTACTATTGTTACTTATAAACATTTATTTACCAAACATGTCAGTAGCTTATAAGCATTTGTTATCTTAACATATTTCTGCTTATTTATCACTAGTTTAAAAGCAATTTTTTGCTTATAAGTAACACCTGTTTATAAGCATTTAAAAATAAGCAAAGCCAAACGGGCTCTAAATACCTTTTAATGAAACCAAGTAGGATAGGCCCTGCTTATAATGGTTTGGCCCTGAGAAAAGGTGACAACCGTGGGTTAGCTGCGTCTCTTGATCCCAAAAAGAAAAAGAAAAAGAAAAAAAAAGGAAAATCTGAAAACGTTTTTCTTCTTTATTTCCATTTTTTTTCTTTCTCTTCTTTTTTTTTTTTTTAATAAAATATAAAGCAAATCTAGTACAAGGTAAGGCCTTCCGAAGAGCCAAAATTGCTGGGCTAATTGTACTCCTGGTCGGATTCTCTTATCATGAATATTGATATAAATGAATGGATATAGAATATAATCTCAATTGTTCGTGAGATTTCAAATCTCAAAAAATGGGGTAATGGAAAAGAGAAAAAGTATTTTGAATTTTTTTTTGAATTTAATTGTCATAAATGATTGAAATGATTGAATTTTTTTATATCGATATGGGAGGACAGTGGACATAGAGAGGAGCTTTAATCATTATGCTTGAGGCCCAAAAGATTTGGAACTACGTAGTAATTGACAAAAGACGAGTAACTGTTTTATTACCTTATCACATTATCACCTCTACCAGGTTTACGTCATCAACTGCTGATGTTCTTTCCCGCCAAAAATTAAAGTTGTTTCCAATTAAGTCAAATTACAGCCGCAGCCACCTCGTTTCTCCTCAACACTTCTTAAAAAGCAGCAAAAAGAAGGGGTTATAATTGGAAAATGGAAATCAGAAGATAAAAAATATGAAAGTTAAAAGTTAACTTCAATAAACCGCTATATAGAAAACGAAATATGGCAGGTATGGCTGTTGGAGATGGTAGGTATAGCAGTTGGGAAAGCATTTTCTGTTGTGAGAGAAATCAGACGTTTTACCTATTAATTTAACAAATTGAGACAACGAATATGAATGGGCACTTCTTTATTCACTTGCAGAGAAGCCTGCAGCAAATTCATATCATTGTGCGAGAGACGGCAGGGCTTGATCAACCCCCTGAAAGTTGGAGCAGACGACCGTGCCGTTCGGTCTTCATATGGATCGGACATGTCCATTGACGAGGATCCCACCACTCCGGAGCAACGACCTGCGGAGATTCCCCAACAGAGCCAGAGCAATCCTGTTGGACAGCCAAAGATTTCCCCTGTCACCTTCCTGCCACGTCAGAGTAGAGAAACAAGCCTGGAGAGGGAAGGTGCTCCTAAAGAAGGTATAGCTGTTGTTGAGAGAGAGAACAGAGAGGAAAGCTCTTCTGATCAAGTTGAGGCAATTCCAGCTAGTCAACCGACAAGGCGGCTCAGCGTGAAGGACCGCATCAGTTTGTTCGAAAACCAGCAGAAAGAGAGTTCTGGGAGTGGTGGCAAACCAATTGTAGGAAAGTCTGTGGAACTACGGAGACAGTCGTCTGATGTCCCTGATAAGGCGGTGTTAAGAAGATGGAGTGGTGTGAGTGACATGAGCATTGATTTGAGTGGAGAGAAGAAGGATACAGAAAGTCCTCTCTGCACCCCATCATCTGCATCTGCTTCTGAGGCAAAGTCTGACGACCACGGCAGATTGACTTCAAATCAGTCAGCAGGCTCTGGCAAGCCTGAGTTTAAGAGTGTTCCAGGTAGAGTTGTTGACAGTGGATCTGGAGGTCAGACAGAAATTCAATTGCGGGTTGGAATTGCATCCACTAGAGAAGAGATACTTGGGGCGAAGCCATTGATGAGTTTCTCTAGCAAATCTGGAGATGCTTTAGAGACTAGTAAATCAAGTTCCTATTTAGGCACAGTTGATGGTGATGGCTTGAAAGATCAAACTCCTAGGAAGAGTCAGTCAAAGTTTTCTCTGAATCAGGCTGAGGGCAAGAAGGACCAATCAAATTCTGAAGGCCAGTCTAGGCCCTTGCTGGGCTCCAGAACTGAAATTCTTGATTTACGTAATCAAGGTATGTCCAGAGGGCGAGTAGATTCTGAGACTAAGCTTGTGGAAATGAAGGATCAGGGTGCTACTCAGACACAGCCTAAAATTCCTATGAGCAAGGGTGATGATTTCAGGCTTATTGGTGATTCAAACCAAGCTGGGCAGGTTGGATTCCCAAACCAGAAGGAAGAACTTGAATATATTCCTTCACAATCACAGGTTAGAGTCCCTCAAAGGACTGCAGTAGACAGTGGGCAATCAGGAAGTGGTTCTGCACTGGGAAGTCGAGGTTCTTTTGCTTCTCAATCTAAAGATGCAGAAGGTGATTCAACATCTTCTCAGCCAAAGTGGAGATCCATGATGGGCGCTAAGGCAGCTCAAAGGAAAGAGTTGGCCTCATCAGGCAAGCTAACTCCCAGTTCTGCATCAAGCATGGAAGACTCTAGACCCCAGCAGATGAAGTTTGAGAAACAAATTTCTGCTCCTGATCAGGTGAAGAGAGTGCCAGGTCACAGTGGTGAAAGCACTTCTGCTTTTGGAGGTAGCAAGACTCTACTTCCTGGCAAAATTGTACTGCCGCCTCCAGAGGGCTCTGATTCATTTTCAGCGCCACATGTGTCACAAGTTCAAAGGGCAAGACAGTCAAAAGGAAACCAGGAACTCAATGATGAGTTGAAAATGAAGGCAAATGAGCTTGAAAAGCTCTTTGCAGAGCATAAACTAAGAGCTCCTGGGGATTTTGGTTCTAATAGAAAAACCAGGGACAAGCAAAGTGACTCAGCAGCAAATGCATCTAACCATGAACTGGTAGCAAATGATGCTCCATCTCAATTGATAAACACAGGTAAGATGATGGAACCTCCCAGAAGTTCCAATTATGGTGCTGACATGAAAATGGTTGATAATTGGACTGGAGATGCTTTAAGTAACAATTTTTCTGAACTTAGTGTTTCTGAGGGCTCTCGAGGAAAACTTTATGACCGGTATATGCAGAAAAGGAATGAAAAACTGAGGGAAGAGTGGAGCTCCAGAAGAGCAGAGAAGGAAGCCAAGTTAAAAGCCATGCAGGATAGTTTTGAGCGCAGTAGAGCCGAAATTGAATCCAAATTCTCAGGATCAACAGATAGACAGGATTCAGTATGCAATGCTCGTCGATGTGCAGAGAGACTTAGATCATTTAGTACCCATTCATATGCGCGGAAAGAGCAGGTACAAATTTTATTATAATAGAGACAATAACCAGCAAATGATAGTTTTAGGGGAGTAGTTTGTGTGCTGTCTTTCTGTTACCTATAACTAACTATAAATAGTTCCCTTTGACAGCAGCGCTTGGATTTCAGGCAAAGTGATGATGATGAAGATTTGGCTGATCTTCAGGGGCGTAAAATTTTTGGACAAGATAGGTCATTCAATGATGCAGCTAATAGGAAGCTTTTGTCTAGTAAAAGTTTATCATCCTCCACACCTAGAACCTCAGCAGCAGCGATTCCAGGGTCTGCCAGCAAATCGTCCAATATTAGTTCTGGGAGGCGCAAAATGCAGTCTGAAAATCCTCTTGCTCAGTCTGTCCCTAATTTTACCGAGATGAGAAAAGAAAACACAAAGCCTTCTTCTGCAGCAAGCAAAACAAGTCGGGCACAAGCGAGAAATTATGTCCGCAGTAAAAGCACAAATGAAGATGTATCTAATGTGAAGGAGGAGAAGTCTCGTCGACTGCAGTCCCTAAGGAAAAGCTATGCTAATCCCACTGAGTTCATGGAGACCTCTCCCCTGAAACGCGAGGATATTGGTTTGGCACCATCGAAGTTTGAGGAGGAGACTGAGCAAAGTCCCTATGACCGCTTTCAGAAGCGTATTGAGACAAAGACCTTTCTAAGAAAAGGTAGTGGTAAAGACTTAAGTTCTAGGACCAGTTTTGCTAAGCAGAAGGCTTTTATGGCTTCTTTCTCTTTGAATAATGAAGAAGAGAGTGATGACGTGGCCTTTGGTTCGGAGTCTGCGGATATCTTGGATGATGATGAAGAAGTCGAGGCCATTGTCAATGATAGTCACGTAAATGTAGAAAATAGGGAACCAAGGCTAAGCCAGGAATCAGAGAAAATAATGAATTCTAGCTCTGAAAATGGTGATGTAATAAGATCATTTTCTCATGTGGATCCTTCCATTTATGCAAAACTGCCGGCTGTTTCTGGCTTCCACCCCGTAGAAAATCGTGATTCGCCCGAAGAAAGTCCAGTCTCATGGAACTTACAAGCCCATATTCCATTTTCATATTCTCATGAGATGTCTGATGTCGATGCATCTGCAGATTCCCCAAGAGGGAGTCCAGTATCATGGAATTCACATTCTTTGAGTCAAATGGATGCAGCCCGAATGAGAAAGAAATGGGGAACCGCTCAAAAGCCAATGCTGGTTACTAATTCTTCCAACAACCAATCTGGTAAGGATATGACGAGAGGATTTAAACGGTTACTGAAATTTGGAAGAAAAAGTCGTGGAACAGAGAATTTGGTTGACTGGGTCTCTGCAACAACTTCTGACGGAGATGATGATGCAGAAGATGGACGTGATGTTGCCAATCGATCATCAGAAGATCTTAAAAAGTCTAGAATGGGAGTATCTCAAGGTCACCCTTCTGATGATGGCTTCAATGAAAGTGAATTTTTCAATGAACAAGGTGAATTATAAGCTTTTACATTATTTATTGCATCCTGGATTAGCTGCAGTATTTTCCATTTTTATTGTTAAAATATTTTGCTGAGCTTTTGTTCTATATGCTACTGTTCAGTAATTTCCATTAAGATCAATAGTACAGTCTCATCTCTTCTCACTTGTAATCAACAATAAAAGGCTTCCCATGACTGTTTGGTTGTACTGCCAAAAAAACAATTAATGTGTAAATTCCTCTCTCTTTTAAAAAGAAAGTTTCAGCTTTAAGAAATGACTTCTCAGCAACTGTAGGCTGCAGCGTATAGTGCAGATCTCTTTGAGTTTTTCCTGTTAATAATATTTTTGCAAAATTTATTTAGCAATCACATGATATTTG
The DNA here is from genome assembly GCA_028554755.1 of Cordia subcordata. Lineage (NCBI taxonomy): Eukaryota > Viridiplantae > Streptophyta > Magnoliopsida > Boraginales > Cordiaceae > Cordia > Cordia subcordata. Next base: position 15,662,165 of record JAPTOF010000006.1, on the reverse strand, counting down.
GTGTTTTCAGTTCTACAACGTTAACATGCTTAATCTGCCAAAATAATTCCATTTCTGTTTCTCTTTTCCTTTTTCAGATTAAGCTAAGTTTTAACAAAGAGTTTCAGGAACCTGTAAATACATGCCGAAAAGATTTTGTCCATCTGCACCTCTAGCTTGCGCAATTCTATGTAGATACTGAGAATGCATGAGATGGTTCAGTTGTTTCCTGTTGGTTTTTGTTTCAGTTGATGTTTGACCAGTTATTATGCATGTGGATTTTCTTTTCTAATTTCCTGATCTTTCTCTTTCTCTCTAGTCATTTGCTTCGCTATTCAGAGCATAGGGTAGGTGTAGTGAAGCAAAATTGATCAGTTATTCTGTTATTTGGTTCTACAGTTCAATCCTTGCAAAGTTCTATACCGGCACCTCCTCCAAACTTCAAACTGAGAGATGATCATTTGTCTGGAAGTTCAATTAAAGGTAACTATTTATTATATTATAAGTATTATTTTTCAAAGTTCTTTATCTTCCCTACTTGATGCATATTGTAGATTGAACCTTATGCACCTGTTTAACTAGCCTTTTTTTGTGTTCACATCGTAACCGGATCAAAAAGATATAGAGTTGACAACTGGCAATTAATTTGTCCTGATAATTTATGGAACCTTTCAAGAAGTATGTGCTGAAATAGACCTCAAACTTCTGCCATTTGATTTAGTCTAGTAGGTGGCCCTTTGTACACCTCCGAAGAGACAAGTATTCTGAGACAGCCATAAGGCTAGCTTTCCTGTAAGGATTTGAGTGCTGGATGGGTGAATTTCCAACATATTCATAAGATTTTGGTCACTGATTGACCGTGATTATAAGACTAAGATGGATGTGCGGCTATAGACAAAGAATAGAATTGGAAATTATGTGATCTGAGGAAAAAGGTGGGAGTCATTACAAAGGAGAAAATAAGGGAGAATCATTTAAGATGGTTTCAACATGTCAGGAATAATTTTGTGGAGGCGTCTGCTGGAAGGTGTGAGGTAGAAGTTGTGCACCATGTTAAGGTATGAGGAACATGAGAGGAGTTAGATGTGAATACTCAAACAAGTTCATTTATGCATCAATGTAGTCAATTGTTCTTACTTATGACATACTGGCATTTTGTGGGGACTTGTAGGCTAAAGGAATCTTTCCTCAGGAAGAGTATATTGAAATAGGTAAATCATCAGACAATTTAATGCCAACTCAATTACCTTTCTAGAATTATTATAGTTATATAAATAGAAATGCCAAATAGTATATCCTTGACTTGCACTTGTAATAACCTGTCTTGATGCTAGATTTAACCTAGGACAACATACTCTAGACAAATAAAGTCTTTCCCTATTTCAAGATGTGCATACTTGGGTTTTAGGTTTTAAATTGCAATATTATCCATCAACAGTGAATGCATCACTTGGGATTTATCAGTGAATTAACTATTAAATTCAACAGACAATTGACGTGTCATGGAAGAGAGTGAACCTCAGATTTTTGCTGAAATTATTTGTTGCCATTGAATTTCTCTTTTTAAGCATTTGGTTTCTGCTCTCTAGTTGCTTTATCTGGTGGCGAGCACCAATAAGTTGAATTCCTTTCTTCTTACCTGCTTATTTTGCTCCCTCTTTCTTCTCAGTTTGAAGTTGTCCGGTTTTCTCCACTCAACTCGCAGTAATTATCACCGTTCCTAGGTGCAATACATGGTTCAATAGTAGTTTAGGCCTTTCATATATCTTCATGCAATTATGACATGTTGAAGCTTTGGCAACTAATTTATCACAATTTTTAGTTCACATTCGGAAAACAGTTAGCATATCATGTTAATCTTGTCTTGGGTGCTCATTATACAATTTCTTATCAGTTGGTATCACATACATGAATGCAAGTGAAACAATACTTACAAAGATAGAGACAGTTTCTCTTTTCGAGATAATGTTGCCAGTATCCTGGATATGTGTTCACTTTTAGATTATCATTGGATGACATATATTATACTAAATCTTGTAATGCATGTTTTTTGTTGGCAAAACTCCCAAATTACATATTTCTTAATGTCAGAGAGCTACGTAAGTCATGGTAACAGAACAAATTTTAGCAATTTTACAGGGTCTTATTAGCATCTTAATTACGCGAATGAATTTTACAGCTCCAAGATCCTTCTTTTCATTATCAACATTCCGGAGCAAGGGAAATGATTCAAAACCTAGATGAGCATCTTTCATAGAAAGGATCGGCGGCTGATGCTTACGGCCCCCCGTTCATAATGGCATGTAAATGATGATACATATGATAGCAAATGGTCAAGGTATGGTGATAATTTGTATATCTTCATGGGTATGTAAGGCCTTCCTTTGGGCATAGTTACTCTGTTATTACGTTGTATATTGTATTGAGAGGAGAATACCAATTGGCGGAATATAATGTGATTTTGGCAGTCAAAAAGTATTGTTTTCTGATTTTCTTGTGCTGGACATTTCTGATGTATATCCAAACTGAACTTACTGTTAGATTCAAGTATTGACAATTCATAGAAAGTTTACATGATTATGTAGTGTTAATCAACATATTCTTATCTATACAAAATAAATTTTGTATGAAAAACGATGTGAAGTAAATCATGATGTTCAATAGTTCTTTCCTTTCTTTTTCTTTCACCAAGTCCAAAATGCATATGGAGCTTCAATAATATGTGTAATATCGTCTAGGTGAGTAAACTGGCATATTGGTGTGAAATCAGAACAACAAAAGCACCTACTCTTCACTTGTTGAAATCACTAATCATGCAAAGGAAGTGAAGGAGAGCCTCGAAAAGCATCGATATGTATTCGATCTTGAAAGATGTGACTAGAAAAGATTTCAATGTCACTTGGGTCAGACACATCTTTCGGGGCTGACGTATAGTAAGATCATTTTATTATAACTGTAATCAGCTTATTGTTGGATAGAATTTCTAGTTTTTAGAAACCAAAAGTTGACTTTTTCGGAGGATGCTACAGATCATTGACATATGGAAAGAAAGAAATAAACATCTTGAAGGGTTTCAATTGGACTACAATTCGAGATGCTTTATATAATATCATCTGTTGGACTTTCAGTTATCATTTAAATCAGCAGATACAAAAATGAACGCAGAAGCTACGAAGAACAACCTTTTCTCTATTTTTTTTTTTTTATAATAATTTCCCTCTATGAAGCCTGGAACCAAATGGAAGACACAACACTGAAAAGGACAAGTTTCATTTCAATTATGCACTTCTTGTAATTAAGCTTGTAGATAATAACTACTGACTTAAACGATTCATGACATCCAATGTGCCGGCACCTCAGAAATTCTGAAATAACAGCTTAGGAGCTACAGTCTTGGAGGCATAGAAACTGATGTCCAATTAAGACTTACCATTAATAATAGTATCACATTTCTCATTTGGGGAATTTGAACTCAAGTTATCGCTCTGTGTTGGAAAAATTCCAATCACTTGGATTATTCTATAATTCCTTAAAATATAAGAGTCGAATATTTTTTGATAAAAAAAGTAATTTTGTGAAATTTTGAGCAACTTGTAAGATTTGAACTTAGGTTATTACTGTTGTCTAAAAAAATTCTAGTGATTTCGACTATTCCGTGATTCCCTAAAATAGGAGTGTTGAATGGTTTTTCGTATAAAAAGTAACTTTAGTGATACTTTGGAGCTTCTCGTAGGATTTAGAATTAGGTTATTACTCTTGTGCGGAAAAGTTCCAGTGACTTCAACTAATCTGTAATTCTCTAACATAGGAGTGTTGAATGGTTTTTCGTGGAAAAAGTAGTTTAGTGATATTTTGGAGCTATCTTGTAGGATTTGAAAATGGGTCCTCGACGATCATCGAATGGAAGGAAGAGGACTGGTGCAGCATTTCAACCTTCATATGAATTTGCCGGCCTACCATTTTCTCAGATATCGTTGAATTTTCAAAGCTGTTTACATTTTTTTAATAAGTTTATGGCATTGTTATTTGATGGGATATATGTAAGGACATGCGTATAAGGGACAAGTTTTTTCAGCACAAGTACCTGAATGAAACGTAAGATAAGCTTATTTATTTATTTATTGGAGATTGACCACAATGCTAGAGAGTAATCCTTGTGATCATCTAGCAGAGAATAAGCATCTAATAAATATTCTTGCTGTTTTATTAGATTTTACATTAGTGTATAAGAGCCAGAAAACAGGCGGATAAATCAAAATCTCTTAATTCCATTTCCAATGTTCATTCAAAGACAGGCTGCTTACAGAGTTGTTAGTTGAAAGTAACGATTTAAATCTCCACCTTCCCAGGGGAGAAAAAGAAAAAGACACAGAAGAAAAGGAAAAAAAAAAAAAAAAAAAAACTACCTCATTCACAGTGACACAGTAATACAGAAACTTTTGCATCCCATCTAGTACATATTTCATGGCTGAATCTTCGTTTGAGGTCGAGTATTTGTCATCTGATCGATCGCGAATGTCTCACAGGCGACGCCATCCTTCACCTGTTAGTGCAGGTCCCAGGTCTCAGCACCAGCAGTCTGGCTCATTTTCGTTTTCCAGCTCTTATCACTTGTCCCGGAGAAACCCCACTCCAGCGACCCCTTTTGCCTCAAACAATGACCAGTCCTGGCAAGGCGAGCTTTCCTGGCAGTTTGAACCAACTGGATGGCGTGAAGGTCGTAATCTTGGTGTTGCTTTAAGTCCATGGACAGCCAGTGCAGCTAGCAGTCCATCTAGTGCTGTTGGGAGTAGGATTTTCAGGAGATCAGCTAATGATTATTATCTTGCACGTGTTTCTGGTGGTTTTAGTAGCTTCACGAATCCTTACTATGACTATACTAGTGCTGGATATGGTCCATTGCCACCAGGGAGGCTCGAGCTGCATAGCTTTGTTGCCTCAGATGCTGAGAACTCATTTGTTTCAAGGAATAACAATGCTGCTGAATATAGGAAGTACAATATGGTCCGGAGATTATCAACCGTTAATGAAGGGAATGGTGGAAAAACTAGTCCTTTGGCTGATGAAGATGAACTAAGTGCTATTGATTATGATGAGACAGAGGATATAAGACACGTTTATCCTCGTGATAGCACTGAGGATTTGAGATATGGTGGTCCTGGTCATTACTATCTTGACCATGACATGTCACATGTTAATGAGGGCAAAACTCATCATCATGGAATGTTAAACAACATAAGTGGGCATAATCATCTTCACCATGGGACATCGAGCGTCAATCACCATCACTTTGGGCATTATGATCATCTGGGATCCAGTGTTGACCATACTGGTGATGACTTGAAATGCGTCGATTACCATAACTCTCGTCACATGCCAGATGGTCTTCATCAGGAACCAGTATACGAAGGCAGTGATGATGATGAAGACGATGCACCAGCACCAAGGTCAGCTGGGCTGCTTAGCTTATTCAAATATTCAACCAAATTCGATCTAGTCCTCGTGATATTAGGTTGTTTGGGAGCTCTGATAAATGGTGGATCTCTTCCCTGGTATTCTTACCTTTTTGGGAATTTTGTGAACCAAATTGCTCAAGATGATGACAAAGATCAGATGATGAAGGATGTTGGAAAGGTATTGAACTTTTTACATACATCCGAATATGAAGAAAATGGAATAGATGCTTGAAAATTTTCATATCCACAATTGCTTTTCTCCAATTGGTATAGGATTTAAACGAAAAGAAGTAATAAGAAATCTTTCAGAATTTCCAAGCAATGAAACTTCAAAAATTTAAAGTTCATTAAATCATCATGTCTATAGTCACTCAAATACATTGTTCAGCTGATGAAAAGGTCTTATGGCATATGATACAATCTTCAGATATGCCTGCTTATGACTGGACTAGCAGCCGTTGTCATGGTTGGAGCATATATGGGTAAGTTAGATAGATGCTTCTGTTTCTCATCTTTTGCGATTTCAATCATCTTACCTTTAATTACTTCTGATGGCAGAGATCACATGTTGGAGAATTGTCGGAGAAAGATCAGCTCATAGAATCAGAACCAAGTATTTAAAGGCAATATTGCGACAGGATATAGGCTTTTTCGACACAGAAATCAGTACTGGGGATATTATGCATGGAATCTCAAGTGATGTAGCACAAATTCAAGAAGTGATGGGAGAAAAGGTGAATAATGAATGTTTATGTTTCTTTTTCATTTGATTCACTCTTACTTTTCGAGGGTTTGGAGCTTAACATACACAGGACCAGCAAGAAAGAGACATGCTATAAAATATTGAAGTTCATCAATTCTTGAACTGCATAATGAATGATTTGCTTTCCAGTTTTCGCCTCTGACCGGTTCTCTTCCCTGCCCAGGATGGTGGGTCAAGGTTATGTTTTCCAAGTTCCCTGCCCAGGATGGTGGGTCAAGGTTATGTTTTCCAAGTGAACAGTTCCATTTGCATTCCACGATTTGGATAATATCAATAACGAATTTACCAAGCAGAACTTATACCTGTTATATAATTTAAATCCAGTCATGGGGTGCAAGACATCACTGTGAGCTCTCCTCCAGTCATATAATTTACAGTTATAAAATGCATTGACATCCCTGTATTTTAGTTAAGCCAAATGGTTATAACTCTTATGTCAAAATTCTTACTCAGCCAGTGAAGCAGAAAATGACATTAAATATTTGTGATCACATTATGCGCAAACTTGTCCCTTTTACGGTAATAATCTGCTAATAACTGTCTTTAATGCAGATGGCAAATTTTGTTCATCAGATATTTACCTTCATCTGTGGTTACGTGGTCGGTTTCCTGAGATCATGGAAGATCTCTTTGGCAGTTCTTGCAGTCACTCCCTTAACTATGTTCTGTGGCATTGCCTATAAGGCTGTCTATGTTGGCCTAACTGCAAAAGAAGAGGTAATAGAAATTTCTTTTCCTGTTTGATCTTACACCTCCTATGCGTTCTCTTTCGTTGCCTTTCATTCACCCCATGCTTCAGGATGCTTATCGCAAAGCTGGTGGAGTCGCAGAACAAGCTCTGAGTTCAATTAGAACCGTATTTTCATTTGTAGCAGAGGATCATTTGGCTGCAAAATACGCCAACCTGCTGGAGAAATCAGCACCATATGGTGCAAAACTTGGCTTCGCCAAAGGTGCAGGAATTGGAGTTATTTATTTGGTTACTTATGCAACTTGGGCATTAGCTTTCTGGTATGGATCAATCTTAGTTGCTAAGAAGGAGATCAAAGGAGGTGATGCCATTGCTTGTTTCTTTGGCGTCAATGTAGGGGGCAGGTAAAACTTCTGTTCTCTTCTCCCCTGTATGCATAACACATATGCGAACAAGTCAATTACTCAACTGGAGGAGAAAATAACTTTGGTTGTAAAGTAGGTATCAGAGTTCAAGAGTCATAAAATGTGTTTTAAAATCAAAACAAAATAGCTAAAAGTCTACAACGTATATCTTTTAATATATTCTTTGAACCTTTTATCATGTTAACATCCCGTGGAAATATCAATTTAAATGTGCTTCTCATGGTTATAATTCACAATTAAACTTAGTTCATGTAAACAATTTCTACAGGGGCTTAGCACTCTCTCTATCATATTTTGCACAATTTGCACAAGGAACAGTAGCAGCTGGCAGAGTTTTTGAAGTTATAGAAAGAGTTCCAGAGATTGATCCATACAATTCTGAGGGGAAGAGGCTGTCAAGCATACCAGGGAAAATTGAGTTTAGAGGAGTCACTTTTGCCTACCCATCTCGTCCGACCATCCCAATTCTCCAATCTCTAAATTTAGTGATTCCAGCTTCAAAAACTCTAGCATTAGTTGGTGCTAGTGGAGGTGGAAAGTCTACGGTTTTTGCTCTTATTGAGAGGTTCTATGATCCTACACATGGTAAGTACTTAATATTAGTGGTATTAGCCGTGGTAAAGGTGATGAAGTGATAATATTTGTAATTAATTCGAGCTTCAAATGTTTGCAGGTTTCATTACCTTGGATGGTCATGACTTAAGGTCATTGCAAGTTAACTGGCTAAGAAGCCAGATAGGTATGGTTGGTCAAGAACCGGTCCTCTTTCCAATGTCGATACTAGAAAATGTGATCATAGGCAAGGAAAATGCCACAAGGAAAGAAGCTACTGCCGCATGTACTGCTGCAAATGCTCACGACTTCATCTGTGGCCTTCCAGAAGGCTATGATACACAGGTGCATTTATTTTATTTTTATGTTTCAAACTAGAGACAGCTATGCACTTTATAGGGATTCATGCAACCAAACTTATTTATGTCTTCAAAATCTCAATATTCTTTTGATCCAGGTTGGAGACCGAGGTACTCAACTTTCTGGTGGTCAAAAACAGAGGATTGCACTAGCTCGAGCTATGGTAAAAGACCCTAGGATCCTTCTATTAGACGAGGCAACAAGTGCCTTAGACCCCGAGTCTGAGATTGCTGTCCAAAAGGCCATTGATAAGATTTCTGTAGGCAGAACCACCATCATTATTGCTCATAGGCTGGCAACAGTTAGAAATGCTGACACAATCGTTGTGCTTGATCATGGTTCTGTTGTTGAGATAGGAAACCATCGGCAGCTCATGGAAAAAGCTGGTTCCTACTATAATCTGGTCAAGCTTGCTTCAGAAGCTGTCTCAAATAACGCTTCAAGACAAAATGATACTTCCAAGAATTTAGAGTTTTCTGCATATAACAAATCCAATTATGATCAATCAAAGGCCAGAAGTGCTCATGAGATGTCAAGATCTAAGTACTTGAAGTCCAAGATAGAAGGACATCAAGTAGAGGATGAAGATCTACAGGCAGGAAAAGGAAAATATAGACTTTCACAGGTATGGGACCTGCAGAGACCTGAACTAAAATTGTTGTTTTCGGGATTGCTTCTAGGTTTGTTTGCAGGAGCAATTCTCTCTGTCTTTCCCTTGGTACTAGGTGAGGCACTTAAAGTATACTTTGAAACAGATGCCGAAAAACTTAAAAGGGAAGTTGGAAACCTCTGCTTGATACTGGTTGGATTAGGCTTTGGATGTATTACCTCCATGACAGGCCAACAAGGTTTCTGTGGTTGGGCTGGTACAAAGCTCACACAGAGGGTGAGAGATTCCTTGTTCCGAGCCATGCTGAAGCAAGAACCTGGCTGGTTTGATTTTGATGAGAATTCCACTGGAATTCTTGTGTCTAGGCTCTCAAGTGATACTGTTAACTTTCGTTCAGTTCTTGGTGATCGTTTTTCGGTCATATTAATGGGCTTGAGTTCAGCAGCTGTCGGCCTTGGTGTATCATTTGTCCTTGAGTGGAGATTAACTCTTCTGGCCACTCTTCTCACACCACTGACTCTTGGTGCAAGCTATTTCAGCTTGATTGTAAATGTTGGTCCGAAGCTAGACAATACTTCTTATGCCAAGGCCAGCAGTATTGCTGCTAGCGCCGTTTCAAATATTAGAACAGTGGCAACCTTCTCAACTCAGGAAGTCATAGTTCAGTCATTCAATCAAGCTTTATCAGAGCCAAAGAGGACATCAATCAGAAGGTCTCAAATACTTGGATTAGCTGTTGGATTTTCTCAAGGTGCCATGTATGGTGCCTATACACTAACTCTTTGGTTTGGTGCTTATCTTGTAAAGCAAGGGTATACTAGCTTTGGGGATGTGTACAAGATTTTCCTAATACTTGTGCTCAGCTCCTTTTCTGTTGGACAACTAGCTGGTCTTGCACCGGATACTTCCATGGCCTCGACTGCAATACCTGCTGTTCTGGATATCATTAACCGACAACCTCTGATAGGCAGTGAGCGCCGGAAAGGTAGAAAACTGAAAGTGTCAAAGCCGTATAACATACAGTTCCGGATGGTCACATTCACATATCCATCAAGGCCTGATGTAATCGTGTTAAGGGACTTTTCTATCAATATTAAAGGCGGGACAATGTTGGCCCTGGTAGGAGGAAGTGGCTCAGGAAAATCAACTGTGATATGGATGGTGCAGAGGTTTTATGATCCAATTCAAGGGAAGGTGCTGATGGAAGGCACTGATCTGAGGGTGCTTGATTTGAAGTGGTTGAGAAGGCAGACAGCCTTAGTGGGGCAAGAGCCAGCATTGTTTGCAGGCACCATCAGAGACAACATGGCTTTTGGAGATCCTGATGCTTCATGGTCTGAGATTGAAGAAGCGGCCAAGGAAGCTTATATCCACAGATTCATCTGCAGTCTTCCTCACGGCTATGAAACAGAGGTATTCTCTTATATTATTTCTGTAATTCCTCGGCAGAGCAGTCCCAACCACTTGAACTACTCCCTAGTCCCCGACTAGAAGTATATTGGAGTTTCATGTGATGTATCTATAATTTTGTTCCTACTACAGGTTGGTCAGAGTGGTGTCCAATTATCCGGTGGCCAGAAACAAAGGATTGCAATTGCAAGGGCTATACTGAAGAAGTCAAAGGTGCTGCTGCTGGATGAAGCAAGCAGCGCGCTGGATTTGGAATCGGAAAAACACGTACAAGATGCAATCAGGAAAGTTTCAAAGAGGACCACCACCATTGTGGTTGCTCATAGACTGTCTACAATTAGAGAAGCTGATGTTATTGCCGTTCTAAAAGATGGTGCACTGGCTGAATATGGCAGCCATGACGCCCTCATGGCTTCACACCTTGATGGTGTCTATGCTAGCCTGGTTCGTGCAGAAACAGAAGCAATTGCATTTGCTTAAGGGTCTTTTTTTTTTTTTTCTTTTTGACATAAACATGAAAATTGGTCACCAGTTGACAGGAAAGATTTTGTTTGAAGGCAACTAGCTTCTTTTTTAGGATAAATTTTAGAAGAAAAATGGTATAAGTCTTATTATATTTATGAAATTCTGTAAATCTCACCACCAATCATTTAAGCAATCCTTCAAATTAAAGCAGAGCTGAATTAACTTGAGGTGCCATTTTCTTGGATGTCTTACCAGTTTAATATTTAAAACACTATGAATCAGTCTAATATCACTAGAAGTTGACATATCAGTTTTTTAGATAGGTGACAGTTTAATATGTCAATATGAAAATATTAATTAAGCAATTTTTTCTTTGTTAAATTTGTTAAAAATTGTTTTGAATAATAACTATAAATGTAAGTTTTAGTAGTTTTTGCAAAGCATGATACAATGTATATATATGTATAAATGTAATCTCAAGTCTTACATATATACATAAATGTAAATATCAGATACTACATACACGTACTAGTTATTGAAATTTTATTTTTTAAAAAGCAAAAATAAATTGTACTAATTTGGCCATAAATGTATGATTCTATAAGGGGTAAAATGTGCCATTTCTCCCCTATGGTTTATATAAATAGATGATTAATATCATATTAATCCCTTGTGTAGTTGTATGGCACCTGCTTCTCTTTCTACCTCTGATTGTCATCCATTGCGTAGTTGTATGGCACCTGCTTCTCTTTCTGCCTCTGATTGTCGTTCCTCTGCTGCGGTTGCTGTTGTTGCCGAGGGCGCCTTTCAATTCCACAAGCGTGGGGACCACAACATTCACTTCATTGTGCTGCTTATTGCCCTATTGATTGCCGCTCTACCACTATTTTTTTTTTGAAATCCTCCGTCCCCCATGAGATTTGAACCTAAGACCTCACACCTGAGTAGGAACTACCTCCTAATCCCAGTGGCATAATCTCCCCATCTTCGTTAACATTTTAATACCGTTAAATAAGACTTTCAAAGGACTAAATTGCCCCTCAGAAAACCTTGTTAATATCATTTTTTTACTTGGAAAAAAGGGAAAAAATTAATTTAAAAATAAATTAAAATTTTTAATTTTTAAAATTTTAATTTTATTAATTTTTAGTCTTTAAATTTAATTTTTTAATTTTAAATATTTTTTAATTTTACATTTTAATTTTATACCAAAATTTTATTTATTTTTAATTAGTTTTTTAATTTTTAATTTTTAATTTTTATATTTTAATGTTTAACTTTTTGTTTCTTAATTTTTGATTTTATAAAGCGAAGATAAATAAATTATGCTAGAACTCTCAATGAGGGTGTTTTGATAAAAAAAAAGTTTAGCGACATCCACACATGCAATAAAGAAGACTGTAATGCACTCTTCGTTAAATTAGATGCAAGAAGTTAAAGTTGGGGATTATGTGCCACTTTTAAAAGTACAAAGTGATAATGTGGCGTGTTTTAAATCACAGGAGGGTAGTGAGCTACCTATACAACCCACAGTGGGGTAATGCACATTTTACCGTTCTATAAATGACGTTTCAATACAAACAAACATATTGATTATGAATCAGATTAACGGTTAGATTAAGTGGTTAAGACTACCTCCCCTAGGAGTGAGGTTCTAGGCTTAGATCACATGGGAGAGGGAGCTTGGGTGTTTGTAAAAAAATATTGATTATGAAACAATACATTCATGATGTAAGACATAACTATCATATGATGGAAGCAGAAAAAGAAATATCAATGAACTAAATTGTGTATGATAAAAGAAAGACAACATAATTTGAAATAAACACATACAAAATTAATGTTTGGAAAAGTTAGACAAAAGTAAATTATGTTTTGAAAACCTCTCTGAAAATTACATTGTTAGTTTTGTTCGGCAATACATCATCTTTGTTGTAGATTAATGTATAGTTGTCCATGGGAAAAAATAGGCTGAGGCAAGTATAGACCAATTGATGATAATGACTGACTTTAACTTTAGTTTATTGTTAATGAGAAGGACAAAAGTGGTAAGAATTGGCAGTATTACAACTTCAAAGGTAATCTCGTATCGAACAAAGTCAATACCATGCAGGGAATAAGTACCATCTGACCTGCTAGGTTACCATATAAAATTGCGACTTCAATCACATGTTTACCAAGTTCTGTGAAAATCATACGTGTCCTGGTGCAAAGTCTACCAACTCAATCAATATTGCGTATTTAACATTACCGAAACCTAGCCTCGAGTTTCAAAACACGATTAGGTAGTCCAGAACAGTTAACATTATTAAAAAATTTAGGAGTAAACAAAGTTTCTATTCCTAACATGGAAAATCTGTATGACAAATAGTATCCGAACTCAAGTATTGTATGTTCTTCGCTATAAATCAAGGTAACATGAAAATTAAGGGATAGTTCAAGTAGTTGAGACTATCCCTCCCAAGTGTGAGGGTTTAATCCCTTGGGATTGGGGAGTTTAACCAAATAAAAAAAACAAAAATAATATAACTCATTAGTTTTTTCAACAATCTCAAACGTTGGGGCTAGAATTGCTTGGTAACAAAAATAGTTACGATGATTCATATTTTTTTAATAGATTAGGATAAGTGTTCTCAACAATGGCTACAAATGATAGTCAAACTCGTTAGTTAGCAAATCATTAGGAATTCTAACAAATGTTTCTAAATCAGTTATCTGATCCACTTTTCCATCTCCAATTTCTAAAATCCATTCTAAGAATTAATGTAATTCCAATGTGTCTCCTTTAGATATTCCTGAAATATAGATGCATGTCTTGTGAAAATATCAAAACTTGACAATGTTTCCATTGATATGATGACTTCAATGATGTGTACATAATGTCTGCTCGGCTTCCTTTGGGAATGAAAGGTGGAATTTGTCTAAAATCACCTCCTCTTAGACCAACTAGGTTTCCACCAAATGGCAAATTCATATCGTCAGGATTAGAGAATTTCTACACCTCTCTCAAAGTTCTATCAAAAGCTTCAAACCAAAATTGGTGGACTATAGGAGCTTCATCTCAAATAATAAGCTTTGCTTTTATTATCAATTCAACCAACGGGTTACGTCATTTAATATTGCATGTAGAGTCTTCAACTATATACAACGATATTGTAAACTACGAGTGAGCAATTCTGCCTCCCAAAATAAAATATTTTATCAAAAACATATAATAATCAAATAAAATCCCAAAAAGCCATATGATACTTGATGTATGGAGCCATACTAGTGATTAAGCGATTTCTCTACCTTAACCCTTTTCTTTATGGTGTAGATGTACGATAGAAAACTACAACTCTATTAGAAAATTAGGTTTTGAAATATGAGAAGTATAATTTTTGACTTTAAGGTGTGTAATAATGCCACTTTTCTAATGAATATTTCTCTCAGATCGTGAAAAATAGTTATTCAAAATCTCTTTAGGATACAATGAAGTTATACTAATCTTCTTTTATACTTGGCAGAAATTAGACTTGAGAAATTTTGTATATAAATTTTGTATATTTTCTAAAATGTGTGTAGGAAAGAACATAAAGGATGCTTTATCTGCAATGAAAAAACCCCTTTATATAGACTTGAAACTTGCATACCAAATAGACATGATTTTTGCTATGAATAGGTATTTTTCTAGATGAATAGATGCCTTCGTAGATGAATGAAATCCTTTACATATGAAAAGACACCTTTTTAGATAAACAAGTACCTTTATAGATCATAATGTGCAAACTCTGAGTACAGAGATATCTTTTCATATAAACAACTATTCAAAATGCTATTTATTTTTAAAATGTTTCAACAATCCCCTACCATTGTTAAGATAAAAATTAATGAGTCTGACACATTTCTGTAAGTAATATGCATAGATAAACGTATTTTACGGTTTAAACCTATGTATAGTGTAAGTTCATCGAACAAATTAGAATATTAATGGCGGATAAACTTTGAACCATACTACTAGGACGTGATTGTCATGAGAATTGACGCATGCAGTTTACCTCCAACAATTGGCTTAGTATACTGCTCTTGATAAAGATAACCTCTTGTGTAGTCCATCATGTATCTTTATAGCTTGTCATGTATATCTTCCTTTATATTTAAACACATTCTGATTAATGAAAATACTGAGTTAAGACTCTCAAATCCTTCTCTCATATGGTATCAGCTTTCCTTTATCACTCCAACGAGTCATGATCCTGATACATTTTTTTTTTCCCAACGGCGTCCACATTTTTAGCTAACGAAAGTACCCCAATCTCTTCCACCATCGCCCTACCTATTGCGACCGATGACAACAATTCTTCCTTGATTGCTATCAATACCTTTTCGAACGCTGTCTGTAACTCACTAGAGGCTCGGGAAACAAAGAGAAGATGTGTTGCAAATCAACTGCCTTTGAAATTGACACCATCAAATTATTACTCTTGGCGCACTCAATTTGATTCTCTTCTGATTGGTTACAATCTTATGGGATACATAGATGGAACTCTTCCACGTCCCCCCTGCTACAACTAAAACTGGAGAAAAACTCATTCCCAACCCTTCTTACACACAATGGGTTCGACAGGGAAAACTTTTGTTCTTGGGGATTATTGGCTCTCTAAGTCCAAACATTGTTCCTCTCGGGCCATCCTGCACCATCTCTGCTACTGCTTGGGATCATCTGGCCATGGCATATGCAAACCCATCTTCATCTCGCATCATGGGACTACTAGAACAACTGACACTATTATCCTGTGGTAATCAGCCCATTGCTGATTATTTCGCAAAAGTGCGTGATCTGGCTGATGAATTCGCGCTCGTTAGCGCCCCAGGTCCTAAGTAATTTCTCATTACTCATGCACTAAATGGTCTTGGCCCTGCTTTCAAGGGGGTTGCTGCTGCTATTCGTGAGAGATACTGTTATCACCTTTGAAGAGTTACAAGATAAGTTAATTGAGTATGAAGCTTTTCTCCGCTGCGAAGAACTTTGTTCGACTGGCATTCTTGGGGCACTATCTTCCATCTCCGTGAATGCTACATAACACCTGTAATACCCGAAAGAAAAAAAAAATAGAAATAGAACAAAGTTGCATGAGTTCTTCCACGCGTGCAAATGTGTGGTGTGTGTCTGCCATGTGTTGGGGCATTTGACTAAATATGCTAGACTATAGGGGGCAAAGTGCAAAAAGGCCAAAATTACATATCTATCTAGCTGATTAAAACAAAAGGAACGAAACCCACTTTCCCTTTTGTCCCTTATAAGATTGTTACACACACACACACACACTGGTATCACACACACAAACGGGTAAGAAGAAGAAAGGAAAGAAAAAGGGAAAAAGAAAGAGGAAGAAGAAATCGAGATTTCAAGGTTTAGGGGCATCATCTTTGGTTAATTAAGCAAGTATTATCATTTTAATTTGTGTATGAATATCTTAGCATGTTACTGTGTACATGTTCATATATGTGTGTGTATGTACGAGGCAGAGAAAGGAAGAGAAGGAAAGAAAAGGAAATAAAAAGGAAGAGAAGGAAAGAAAAGGAAATAAAAAGAATTAAGATCAATAGCTTTGAAGAGATGAATTTAGGTATAAAACTGGTTATGTAGGCATGAAGAGCTGACTTAAGATTATTGATGGAATAAAGTGTGAGTTGTATTTTATTTATATGACATCTTTTCTTTTAATTGACTTATAATTCCCTAATTAGCAGGTTCTTTGATGGATTATTGACATTAATTTGTGTGATCTTTCCTTAGTTTATTGTTATAGAATAAGAGTGAACCTACTGTTAAGTTGATATGTATATTATATATGCTATGGTTGTATGCTACTGGCAAAATCAGAATAAGTTATCTGTTGAGCTAATTAAGAATAAACTCTCTATTGGCAAGGCATCCTTTTATGGATGCACGAGCTATAAACCATCTATATCTGCTGTGGTTATATAAGGCTAGAATTAGGCACGGAACTTAATAATGATCCTGAGAGAAGTCAAATAGTGTAAGTTAACTAAGCGTACACAAACTTTAGTACTTACATGTGTTTACATGGGTATATGTGTTTATGGATTAAGCGATACAATTTCATGTGTATATACATACATGCAATATGATTGGTACATTTATGGAGTTGATTACTGATTAACTGTTTACATGAAAAGAATGGATTAAGTTAGATTACTGTGGACTTTTAGTGCTTATGCGTTAATTTGAGTTGAAGTTGTAGATGTTATGCAACATTGTGGTATTATGTATTTACTAGATTACTAGGCATCAAGAGTATTGAGTTTACAGATGGAATTGAATAGAGCTAATGTTTTATTAATTTAATATTCTTTGTTCTAATGAGTGTTATCTCTCTTAGCATGTTATTTCATCAATTACTGGCTTTATTCTTTTGAGTGATCCTTTGTTACCTATAGTGTCAAGTAACTGTAACTGGTCAAAATTGTTAGGAAGGAGATACTTGACCTAAAGCCGGTTGAAGGTAAGTTGGACCTTCCTTCTAAACTACTTTCCCAAAAGCTACCTGGATGCTATGATCGATGCCTACATATAGTTGGTTTCGTTCCTTTCTTTGTTAGTTATGTCCATTTTCAGCTTAGGAATTATATCAGATTACTTTGTGCACTTGGGCTTTGAAATCCTGTGTTATATATGATATGTGAAACTGGTGAATATGATGAGTTATGTGTACTATGTGAAAACCCCTGGGGCTACGACACCCATCTAGCGGGTGAGATTGCCTAGTATCTTGATATGAAATGTGATTCCTGTGCTTGTAGGTGGAAGATGATTCACCGTATAGAGGTGTGGGGCCGCATGTGGCCATCTTGTGCCCGGGTCGGTGGGAGATGCTTCACCAGACCGAAAGAGGCCTAGCAGTGAGGTCTAGGCCTAGTGGGTTTGTGAATGGTGTTGAAGTATGTTACATATCGTGGCCCCAGGAGGTACTATGTGAAATAATATGTAATGTGCTTGTGTGAAAGGAATATGAATGGATATACTGAGTAGTTGAGAAGTTAAGAGGTACCTTGTATAAGAGGAATAAGCTTGGGTTATAAGTGATATATACTTTATTTCTATCTTATCTGCTTTGGTGTTATGTATGAGGTATGTGGTGGTTAGCCCTGCTTTTTCGTCTGGGGTCACCCTGAGCCTGACTCTGGGTGTCCAGCTTACTGAGCATTGTTTCACTCATTATATTATTTACATGTTTTGTAGGGGAGATGTTTTGGGTTATTTTGGAGAGGACTTTAATGGCGATCTAATGTAGTTAATTAACCTTGATTCTTTAAAGCTTGGATTATTTGTAAATAATTCGAACTTGTAAAGTAACTGGTTTTGATGGTATTAGTGCTCTGATGGAAATATTTGTGAGTTTTAGTTTTCTATCTTGTGCTTTAAAGCCTTGCGGGCTTAGGAGAAGTGATCTTCTTGGGCTCGTGGCCATCACGGCCCCGTGAGCCTAAGAAGATCGTTCCTCTTAAGCTCTCAAGGCTCTAAAATGCAGTACAAAAACTAAGACATCTCATAAAATTCCATCAGAGGTCTAATACCATCAAGACCACTTATTTTACAAATTCAAGTTGATTACATATAAATCCCAGCTATAAGTTAATTAAATTACATCCACAAATGCTAAGAAAGGTCCTCTCTTGAATTCCCAACCATCACCTTACAAAAAAACATGTAAATGATATAATGAGCGAAACAATGCTCAGTAAGCTGGACACCCAGAGTCAGGCTCAGGATAACCCCAGACGAAAAAGTAGGGCTAACCACCACATACTTCATACATAATACCAAAGTAGATAAGATAGAAATAAAGTATATAGCACTTATAACCCAAGCTCATCCCTCTCATACAAGGTACCTCTCAACTTCTCAACCACTTGGTATACCATGTCATATTTGTTTCACACAAGCATATTACCAATACATATTATTTCACACATTACCTCTTGGGGCCACTATATATAATATGCTTCAACACCATTCACAAACATACTAGGCCTAGACCTCACCGCTAGACCTCTTCCGGTCTGGTAAACCATCTCCCACTGACCCGAGCATAGAACAGCCACTTACGGCCCCACACCTTCGTACGGTGAATTATCTCCCACCTACGGGCACAGGAATCACATTTCATACCAAGATACCAGTCAATCTCACCTGCCAGATGGGTGTCGTAGCCCTAAAGGTTTTCACATAGTACACATAACTCATCATACTCACA
This sequence comes from Cordia subcordata, assembly GCA_028554755.1. Classification (NCBI taxonomy): domain Eukaryota; kingdom Viridiplantae; phylum Streptophyta; class Magnoliopsida; order Boraginales; family Cordiaceae; genus Cordia; species Cordia subcordata. The sequence continues at coordinate 15,643,193 of JAPTOF010000006.1, read as the reverse complement.
AGTTTCACACATTGCATATAACACAGGGTTTGAAAGCCCAAGTACTTCGAGTAATCTCATACGGTTCCCAAGTTGAAAACGGACATAACTAACAAAGAGAGAAATGAAACCAACTATATGTCGGAACCGATCATAACATCCAGGTAGCTTTTAGAAGAGTAGTTTAGAAGGAATGTCCAACTTACCTTTGCCGGCCCCTCCCCAAATCAATTCAAAGCTTCACTTCCCTATTATCATAACAATTCTTGGTTAACCCAATATTAGTAAACATTATTTCAAGAAGAACTCACACTTACAGGAGAAGAAGGCATCAAGGGAAATTCCAAAAAGAATAATGTAAAATAGTCCTTAAGTGACATACCAGAGAAGTTATGCACTAATTGAAACAGCATTATCACATTAACTCGTACTATCGAGTTTACTCAACAATGGATTTATGTCATTTTGCACTCCCTTAATCACCTCACTATCACAAGTCATCTAATTTATCAAAATTCCCATTAAGTTCTGTCTAAACCAGTATAATGCACGCATAGTACACATACTGCCTTTTAGTAATTGGTCAAAATTGTTAGGAAGGAGGATACTTGACCAAAAGCCGGTTGAAGGTAAGTTGGATATTCCTTCTAAACTACTTTCCCAAAAACTACCTGGATGCTATGATCGATGCCTATATATAGTCGGTTTTGTTCCTTTCTTTGTCAGTTATGTCCATTTTCAGCTTGGGAATTATATGATATTACTTTGAGCACTTAGGCTTTAAAATCCTGTGTTATATGTGATGTGTGAAACTGGTGAATATAATGAGTTATGTATACTATGTGAAAACCCCTGGGGCTATGACACCCATCTGGCGGGTGAGATTGCCTAGTATCTTAATATGAAATGTAATTCCTGTGCTCGTAGGTAGGAGATAATTCATCGTACGAAGGTATGGGGTCACAGGTGGCCATCCTATACCCGAGTTGGTGGGAGATGCTTCACCAGACCAGAAGAGGCCTAGTGGTGAGGTCTAGGCCTAGTGGTTTTGTGAATGGTGAGTGAAACAATGCTCAGTAATCTAGTAAGTACATAATACCATAATGTTGCATACCATCTACAACTTCAACTCAAATTAATGCATAAGCAATAAAAGTAAACAATAATCTAACTTAATATATTCTTTTCATGTAAACAGTTAATCAATAATCAACTCCATAAATGTATCAATCATATTGCATGTATGTATATACACGTGAAATTGTATCACTCAATCCATAAGCACATACACCTATGTAAACACGTGTAAGTACTAAAGTTTGTGTATGCTTAGTTAACTTACACTATCTGACTTCTCTCAAGATAATTATTAAGTTCCACGCCCAAATTCTAGCCTTATATAACCACAGCAGATATAGATGGTTTATCGCTCATGCACGTATAAAAGGATGCCTTGCCAACAGAGAGTTTATTCTTAATTAGCTCGACAAATAACTTATTCTGATTTTGCTAGTAGCATACAACCATAGCATATATCATATACATACCAACTTAACAGTAGGTTCACTCTTATTCTATAACAATAAACTAAGGAAAGATCACACAAATTAATGTCTATAATCCATCAAAGAACTTGCTAATTATGGAATTATATGTCAATTAAAAGAAAATGTCATATAAATAAAGTACAACTCACACTTTATTCCATTAGTAATCTTAAGTCAGCTCTTCATGCCTACATAACCAGTTTTATACCTAAATTAATCTCTTCAAAGCTATTGATCTTAATTCTTTTTATTTCCTTTTCTTTCCTTCTCTTCCTTTCTTCGCCCCGTACACACACACATATATGAACATGTGTACAGTAACAAGCTAAGATATTCATACACAAATTAAAATGATAATACTTACTTAATTAACCAAAGATGATGCCCCTAAACCTTGAAATATTTCTTCTTCTTTCTCTTTCTTTTTCCCTTTTTCTTTTCCTTTCTTCTTCTTTCTTCTTTTTACTCGTGTGTGTGTATGTGTGTGTGTGTGTAGCAATCTGATAAGGGACAAAAGGGAAACTAGGTTTCATTCCTTTTGTTTTAATTAGATAGATAGATATGTAATTTTTGCCTTTTTGCACTTTGCCCCCTATAGTCTAGAATATTTAGTCAGATACCCTAACACATGGCAGACACACACCACACATGTGCACTGACACACACAAACACATGTGATAGACATGCAAAGGCTGTAATGTGTTTAGTTTTCTTTCTCCCTCTTTCTTTTGTTTTTTTTCCCGGGTATTATATCTTCTACCTCTTCAAGAAGTTTCATCTTCGAAACTTCATTTGCCATGGTCCTTAAATGGAGTTGGGCATATCTCAAGCATTTCGGATTCCAATCTCAAGGAGCCTTTCTAACTGTACGATTACCATTCCAGTTAGATCTTGCACACAGAACCATACTGCATTACAACACTTTATCTTCCCGTACAACCATAGCTATCAATTACTTCAACTATGCCCTTTACTTTAAATGTGCCCTTATGCCACAAGATACAGTCAGAACCTTGAACATACTTTTAGAGCAGAAGAATAACTGGGATCTGAAATACTAGTATGGCTGAAAACCAACAGAAAACTAATGCTTACTAGAAAGATTTCTGAAGCGAATTCCATAGTAATAATAAATGGAATCCATAAGATAATAAATAACTGGCATATGAAGCCCATAGAAAAAACCAGTAACAATGTTAAACCCAAGATCTAATGGAATAAAATAGATAATACCGAGAGTTATAATGTTGTATAATAGTTGTAATGCATCCTACATATAAGCAGCTATACATGGAGATAATATAATAAAGAACATCCATGATTGATACGAATACCAGTTGACACTGAATAATAACAACCAATCTCACAATGATTTAATGTCGTGCTTGCATGGATAACTGTCAGTGTAAAGCAAAATTGATGCCAATAGCTGATGTGCCTGACGACCATGTAACTTATACCCCATCTTGTCTTCTAGGTGCCATAATCGAAGAGAAGTGCATAACAAATAAAGAATAAGTATCAACTGAATCTCAACATGAACCAATAAAATGCCAACAATGGCTGCCAATCATTTGATAAAGGACCATGATTGATTTTATTCAATTTAATAAACGACCAGAATCTATAAGATTTTTCCTTGATACTGGACGATGCAACAACAACAACATCAGAGAAATAATTGTCAAGGGAAAAATTCAACGCATGCTAACAGTAACTCTAGTGTTTCCTCAAATCAATCCAAACAACCAACTGTTTTTCAATTTCGTGACAAAAGGGACACATGACACGACAATGTTTTATCATAAAGAGGCTATTCTTTCCAAACTCAACACCTACTGCCAACACTGCGACGAGTAATCACCCGATGCTTGTTTCTTGAAACTAGCACTCCTTATCATGTCACCAATGATGTTGCTATTTTTCAACATTCACAACTATATGATGTCCATGAAGATGTTATAATTGGTGATGGAATAGGTTTAACCATACCCCATACTGGTACTACAAAATTTTCGCAATCTTTTTTTCAACTAAAGGATGTTTCATGTGATCCTTTGATGGTTCGAAAATTGATCTCTGTCAATCAGTTTTGTAAAGACAATAACACCACCATTGAATTCTCACCTAATGGTTCTTTTGTCAAGGATCTCAACATGGGGGCGAAATCTCATAATAGGCAAAAGCAACAACAACATATATGAGTGGCCAATCATAGAGTCTTCTTTTGTACCTCTAGAACCACCAGCTTCCCTGGCAGCCTCCTTACGCACTTCGTATGATAGGATGGGTCATCCATCTCCTAAAATTCTTCACTCCATGGTGTCAAATGGTAGTATCTCTGTGTCTAAAGTGCCTTTTAACTTTGATTGTAACTCGTGTAATTTAAATAAATCTCATAAATTGCCTTTCGGTGAGTTTAGCTTAGGGCCAAGTCTTCCATTAGAAGTTAGTTTTGCAGATCTTTAGGGACTTGCACTAAGAAGGTCTATCAATGGATACTCTTATTATGTCTTATTTGTCGATCATTTTACAAAGTATTGTTGGCTTTTCCCTATGGCTTTGAAGTTTGACATTTATGATATTTATATTCATTTCAAACACATGGCTGAAAATATTTTCCAAACCACAATTGGCACAGTTTATTTAGATGGTGGTTCAGAATATAAAGGGTTATCAAAATTCTTTTCTACAAGTGGAATTCAACATCTTGTATCAACCCCCTACATGCCCGAAAACGTGGCTACAACTAAGCAACGTCGTAGACATATCGTTGAATATGGTCTCACAATCTTACATAGAGCATCTCTACAGTTACATTTTTGGACTATTGCTTTTGAATGGGTAGTGTATTTAATCAATCAAACTCCCACTCTAGTTTTCAATGGTGGTGCCCTTTTTCAAAAATTTATAACAAATTACCCAATTATGATACAATTGAAATTTTTGGTTGTTTGTGCTACTTGTGGTTATGGCCTTAATAATAGGCATAAATTAGAACTTCGTTTATAGCAATGCATTTTTCTTGGTTTTTGAAATAAACATCATGCCTTCATTTGTTTTCAACAAGACACCAACAAATGCTCTCAAGGCATGTTAGGTTTTTTGAAAACTCTTTTCCATCTCAACTTCACAAACAGCCAAGCAACATAACATATTTAGATGGTCAAGATAGGGAACTCATGTCCAGCTCTAATATTTTTGGTGATACACCTCTTTCTCCCCAAGATGTAGTGTCCAGCTCTATTCCCTTAGTCAGCATCATTCATCCAACACATTCCATACCACATAGCTTTAATACTCAAAGTCCTCGACCGAATATCAGTCCCACTACAAGTCTGCCTGATAAGCCCTAAATAAGTCTTTAGTTCATAGTTAATTGTACTTAATTCTCGAATTGGATACTCCTTAATAGTGTTTTTGATGCATCTTCACATGTTTATGATTAGAAAAAGGAGTTGGATACATTATATATGTATTTAAAGGACTTTTGAACATTTTTGTAGCGGATAAAATTGATCCTGCCACATTGGAAAACACCAAGAAATTTCTATGTGGGATTGACCAAGTTTTGATTGAGACAGGAGATATTTTTGTAGCACTTATAGAAAGGAATTGCATTGAAGACTTGCCATATTTTAGAACAGAAGGAGATTAACTATGGAAGACCTTTTATTTCATTCAGAATTTTAGTTAAGGATTTTACCTTCTTATTTTCCCCTTAGCTTTTAAAAAGTTTCCTTATTCGAAAAGGGGTCTAGTTTGGAATTATTCCTATATATATTTTGTTAGCTAAATATTCATTATTGATTTTGATGGTGAAAATATATATATATATATATATATATATGCATTATTTGATTAAATAGTTTCTTGTGAAAATGAGATGATATCAATATGAAGCTTTGAAAGATATGAAGATGTGCAAAAAGCCTTATCTGAAGGAAGAAAAGATGAGAAGGCATAAGGAGGAGAAGAGAAGCCATAAGGGGTACCGGATTTGTTTTTCTTCTTGCTCTTTTTGTGATATGCCTATATATTGTGTGAACTTGGGTCAAACCTTCTTTTTCTTATTCATAGCAAAATTTTCAAGTCTTGCACATTTGATATAACATATGCAAAAATATATTTGAATGCACACATAGAGATAAAATGAGTTTTTGGGTGTTTCAATTCACAACATGTGTTTACAAATTTATTCAAAATAATTTGGAGTTATGAAAATGCACTCAAAATGTTTTTCTGCAAAACTCTAGCTTTACTTCACATTCTAGAGTGGCCGAACCCCTCACTGGCCGACCACGACACGGAAGGGTCGCGGCCAAAGCAGCGATTGAAGGAAAAGCCGGACCCCTTAGCCGGTCGACCGACTAAGGCGTCCGGCCTAGTCAGAGAAGAAAAGGGGATAGCCGGACGACCGGCTGAACGGGAGCTGTAATAAATGCACTAGCCGTTTATTACCGTTCTGGCCGAAAATCCCTAATCTTCTTCACCTACCATAAACCCTAACCCCTAAATCTCTTTAAATACTCATTCAATACACTTTCTAAACAATTAATTGAAGTGTGCTAAAGTGTTTATCATCATTCAATCCATCTTTGAGCCATTCTTGCAATATATTTGAGCTTTCAAGAGCTTATTCATCTTCTTCTTGAAGAAAATCTCAGATTCAATCTTTTCTTATTCTTGAGTACACACACACTTTGAGAGCTATAATCTTTGTAAGATTTATTCATTAAAAGCTTGTAAAGTGTGGGGAAATCCTATAGAGTATATCTCTTGGGTTCTTTGAAGTTAGGCTTCAAAGAGGTTGTAAGAATTTGGTTTGTGCTTCACCAAGTTTTGAAGAAGCATCTTAGTGGAGATCTTTGAAGTCTTAAGGGGAGCTTCCTTGGGCGGTAGACGTAGGCTTGGCCGAACCACCTTAAAATCGTTTGTTTCTCTTCTTCTTACACTTCTTTTTTATACTTACTTACCTTGCTTATCTTGTGTTTGATATATTGATTGTTAAAAGTTGTAAATTTTCTGTAAATTTTTAAAAACGAAAATTAGTATTAATATCTTAATTCACCCCCCCCTCTTAAGATATTTACACCTACAATTGGTATCAGAGCTGGGGTTCTACATATAGTCTAACAACTAGTAGAATTTCTAGCAAATATGGAGTGAATTTCTATTAAACAAGCACCCCCTTTTGATGGAACAAATTATGCATTTTGGAAAATGAGAATGAAAGTGTTTATACAATTACATGACTATAAAGCCTGGAAAATCATAGAAAATGGGCCTACCTTACCTACAAAATTAGAGGGTGATAGGAGAATACTCAAACCGAAAAATGAATGGAATGATGAAGATATTAAATTATTTGAGTTAAATCAAAAAGCATTACATTATTTATTTAATGCTATGAATGCCACCGAATTTGCTAGAGTAATGGGTTGCACTTCGGCTAAAGAACTTTGGGATCAATTAGAAGTAACTTATGAAGGAACTAGCCAAGTGAAAGAATCTAGGATTGCTATGCTTGTACATAGATATGAATTATTCAAGATGCTTCCAAATGAAAATGTTGAACAAATGTTTTCTAGATTTGTTGAAATCACTAATGGTTTGAAAGCTCTTGGTAAAGATTATTCCAATGTAGAGAAGGTCAGGAAAGTGCTAAGGAGCTTGCCATCATCATGGCAACCTAAAGTCACGGCAATAAAGGAAGCGAAGGACTTGAATACATTGGAGCTCAATGAGCTCATTGGGTCACTCATGACTCATGAGCTTGAGATAAAAGATCATGAAGAAGAAGAAGGGAAAGCAAAGAAGTCCATTATTCTCGTTGCATCAAAATATTCATCAAGTGACGATGAAGAAGATGATGAGGACCTGGAAGATGAAGAAATTGCACTTCTAGCCCAAAATTTCAAAAGGTTTATGAAATATAGAAAGATGAGGAAAGGGGCTTCTTCAAGCAACACAAATTGAAAGAAGAAAGGAAAAGAAGGCAAGGAGTTCAAAAAGATAAAAGATGCAAAAGATGAGTTAAAGTGCTTCAATTGCAACAAGCCGGGACATATAAAAGCAAATTGTCCTAAGCTTTCAAAGAAGAAGGAAGGTAAGGCACTCAAGGCCGCGTGGGACTTCTCCGAAACCAAAGAAGATGAGGAAGAGCATCATGAGGTAGACAACTTTTGCCTCATGACCAATGAGGAAGAGGTACCATCTTCACCTTCACCATCTATTCATTATTCATCTAGTGAAGAAGAAGAAGAAGAATGTAGTTTTGATGAACTAAAAGATGCATTTGCTAAATTACATGATGATTTATCCTTAGCTTTGGCAAAAAACAAGCAAACGCATAAAAGTTTAAAACTTGTTCTTAATGAAAAGGAAATCTTGGAAAAGAAAAATGCCTCTCTTATTGAAAAGTAGATATCTTAGAAAAAGAAAAATATGGATTTGAATGGAATTATTCAAAAATTTACTAATGGCAAAGAAAATTTTGAAAAACTTCTTGGAAGTCAAAAAATGTCTTTTGATAAGAGTGGTATAGAATACAAACCCAGTATTAATAAAAAATATTTCAAAACCTATTTTGTCAAGGCTTCTACCTCTAAATCCTCCTCTTCACCAAAATCAAATATTGTTTGTACCTATTGTGAAAAGAAAGGACATGTATCTACACATTGTTATTACAAGAAAATTCATGATAAAGGATCACATGTTCCGTATTGGCTAAGACCTAAATGGGTGGTCAAAAACAAAAATTGAAACTAACGCCAAGGACCCAAGTTGTTAGGGACCTCAAAATAAAGAATTGCATTTGAATTTCATGTGTGTAGGTATGCAATGAAAGCAATTCAAGCAAAATAAAATAGATCTTGGATAGTGGTTGTTCCAAGCACATGACGGGAAACTCTTCACTTTTCTACAAATTAAAAAGGACAAAAGGGAGAGACGTTACCTTTGGTGACAATGGCAAAGGAAAAATTATTAGAAAAGGAAGCATTGGTAATGAAAACTCTCTTGCTATACACAATGTCCTACTTGTAGAGGGTCTAAAATTTAATCTACTTAGCATTAGTCAATTATGTGACAAAGGTCATAAAGTTGTCTTTCAATCTTCTAAATGCCTTGTATATGAATGTGGAAATGATAATGTGTTATTTGTAGTTAAGAGAAATGAAAATGTTTACACTGTTAAAATTGATCAACTTATATGTCAACATGTTAAATGCTTGTCCGTTGTGCATGAAAATGCTTGGTTATAGCATATAAGATTAGGACATGCTAGCATGAGTTTATTGAATGATTTATCAAAGCATGATCTAGTTAGAGATCTACCAAAACTAAAATTTGAAAAAGATAAAATTTGTGATGCTTGCCAATTAAGAAAACAACATAAGACATCCTTCAAATCCCTAAATAAAGTTTCAACAAATAGGGCATTACAGCTACTACATATAGATTTGTTTGGACCTATTGATGTGGCAAGCTTAGGAGGATCTAGGTATACATTCGTTGTAGTTGATGATTACACTAGATTTACATAGGTCATGTTTCTTGCACATAAAAATGATGCCTTCAATAAATTTGCAAGATTGTGTAGAAAAGTGCAAAATGAGAAAGGCTATTTTATAACTTGCATCCATAGTGATAATGGCACTGAATATGTGAATACTCCTTTCATGAATTTCTGTGATGAACATGGCATTGAGCATAACTTTTCTGCCCTTCGCACTCCTCAACAAAATGGAGTTGTAGAGAGAAAGAATCGTACATTACAAGAAATAGCAAGGACTTGCTAAAAGAACACAACTTGCCAACATATTTTTGAAGTGAAGCCATAAATGCTGCATGCTATATGCAAAATAGAGTATTGATTAGACCTATCTTAAATAAAACTCCATATGAATTATGGCATGGCAAAACACCTAAAATATCATACTTCAAGGTATTTGGTTGTAAATGTTTTATTCTAAACACTAAGGATCACTTAAGAAAATTTGATGCTAAATTCGATGAAGGAATATTCTTAGGTTATTCCACAAAGAGAAAAGCATATAGGGTATATAATAAAAGAACTCTTGTTGTAGAAGAATCAATACACGTTACATTTGATGAGACTAATCCATTTGAGCCGAGAAAGGAAATTGATGATGTAGGTTATCTTTTGGAAAAGACAACGCTTGAAGATCCAACTCCAAAAGACAAAGAAAAACCAACGAAGCAAGAAGAAGAACTTCAAGAAAGGAAGTCTCAAGCAAACGAGGAAATCAAACATTGCTCAAACAAAGATGATGAAACAAAAGAACCTCATGAAGATCTACCAAAGAGTTAGAAGTTCGTGAGAAACCATCCTCAAGATCTTATTCTCGGTGATCCAAATGAAGGTGTAAGAACTAGGCGTAATATTAGTACTTTTTGTGAGCATCATGCATTTATTTCTCATATTGAACCCAAAAATGTAAAAGAAGCTCTACTAGATGAAAATTGGATAATGGCCATGCAAGAAGAACTCAATCAATTTGAGAGAAATAAAGTTTGGAAGCTAGTTGAAAGACCTAAAGATAGACCGGTAATAGGAACCAAATGGGTATTCAGAAACAAACTAGATGAAGTCGGAATAGTGACTAGGAATAAGGCTAGACTAGTTGCACAAGGATATAATCAAGAAGAAGGAATTGATTATGATGAAACTTATGCTCCTGTAGCTAGACTTGAATCCATTCGTATGTTACTTGCATTTGTATGTCACATGGACTTTAAGCTTTATCAAATGGATGTGAAAAGTGCATTTTTAAATGGATTCATTGAAGAAGAAGTTTATGTTGAACAACCCCCCGATTTTGAAGATTCATGCTTTCCTAATCATGTTTTTAAACTAGAAAAGGCTTTATATGGCTTAAAGCAAGCTCCTAGAGCTTGGAATGAAAGACTTAGTTGATTTTTGGTAGAAAACAATTTTGAAAGAGGAAAACTTAATTCAACCCTATTTATCAAAAGAAAAGACAATGACATTCTACTTGTCCAAATCTATGTAGATGATATAATTTTTGGTGCTACTAATGTTTCCTTGTGTGAGAATTTTTCAAAGTGCATGCACAAGCAATTCGAGATAAGCATGATGGGAGAATTAACTTTCTTCCTCGGACTCCAAATCAAACAAGCAAAAGAGGGGATCTTCATAAATCAAGCCAAATACACCAAGGAAATCATCAAGAAATTTGGACTTGAAGATACAAAGGAGACTGGAACTCCCATGAGCCCCTCAACAAAGCTAGATAAAGATGAGAAAGGCAAATCAGTAGATGAGAAGAAATATAGAGGTATGATCGGTAGCCTATTATATTTAACTGCCTCTAGACCTGATATCATGTTCTCAGTATGCTTATGTGCTAGATTTCAATCCAATCCTAAGGAAATTCACTTAACAGCTGTAAAAAGAATAATTAGATATCTTAAGGGAATAATTAATTTAGGGCTTTGATATGCTAAAGGAACGTCATTTGATCTATGTGGTTTTTCTGATGCTGACTATGCTGGTTGCAAAGTAGATCGTAAGAGCACTAGTGGAATATGCCAATTCCTAGGACATTCCTTAGTATCTTGGTCATGTAGGAAACAAAATAGCGTTGCTATTTCCACCACCGAAGCTGAATATATTGCAGCTGGTAGTTGTGTGGTTCAAATTTTGTGGATGAAACAAAATTTACTTGATTATGGATTGAAGTATGATCATATTCCTATATATTGTGATAATACTAGTGCAATTAATCTTACTAAAAACCCAATTCAACACTTAAGAACTAAGCATATTGAGATTAGGCACCATTTCATTAGAGATCATGTACAAAAAGGTGATATAATTCTTGAATTTGTTGATACTTTACATCAAGTTACTAATATTTTTACTAAACCTTTGAATGAAGATCAATTTTGCGAGATTAGGAGAGAGATTGGAATGATAAAATGTGGTTAAATTGCATATATATGTGTTTATGTGGCTTGGGTATGGAAAATAAGCAATTTATGCACTTTTTAACCAAGCCAGTCGACCGACTGATGCCTTAGGCGTCCGACTGAAAGGAAATTTTTTAATGAGCTCTCTGATCCGGCCGGTCCACCTAGCCGGTCGACCCCCCGCGACCAACCGGTCGACCGGCTGAACGCAGACAGGGTTAAAAATTGGGGGTTTTTCACCCAAATTCAATACATTCTATCAAATTTTTTAAAACCCTAGCCAAAACTCTCCAAAACCCATCTGAAAATTTTCAATTTTCAACCGTTTTCTTCCAAATTTCTTTCTAAAATTTGCTTGCCCGCTTCAAAAACAAAGTTTTCACTGATTATTCTTGCAAAAACAACGCGAAGTCATGGTGAATCCAAGGGGAAGAGGTCAATCAAGTGGGAGAAAAGGAAAGCGACCAAGAACACAATCTCCACCACCACCGCCACCGCGTCCCGTGTCAAAAATCCAAGGAAAGCAATCCATTATGTACGGTAAATATCTTGTTGATACCGATTTTGCAGGTACAGATGTTTTATCATTGTTTAAGGATTGGGTTTATTTTATGCATCTATATTGTGATGTCCAAGACAACTTGATTATAGAATTTTATGAAAATCTTGAGGTACAAAGTTTGAGCCCAAATTTGGTGTTAAGTTCAACTGTATGTGGAGAAAACTTTGTACTTAACGAAAAAGTTTTGGGAGAAATTTTCAAAATATCTGTAGATGGTGAGGGATTACAATAGTCAAGGGTGGCCAGAAGGAATTAAGGAAGCTGGTATCCCGGGTCGAGTTATAAAATATATGTGGAAGAAAGTAGGGCCTAGGAATCCAGATTTGATTCTTCCATTGTTGAGAGATGTTGATGTTAATACAAGAATTGCTCTCAAGGTCATTAGTGAAGTAATTCTTCCTAGAAATATCAATGATAGAAAGATTCCGACTATGGATGCCTACATATATTATAGCCTTAGGAAGAACAAAAAGATAGCCTTACCTTTCCTTATTCTTCATCATATGCTACATATTAGTGGAAAGGGTGGAGGAAAAATGACCACTCCTAGGTATGGTATGGCGTTAATGTATATCTTCTCCCACTTCAAAATAACTTCAAATGCCCCATACAGAGAATTTGCTTGGAACTTTGACATGTTATATATGAATTTTATGGGGATTTACTGGTAGAACGGGGAGCCTATAAATAGAGAGACATTCAAAAGCTTGCCCCAAACCACTTAAGCTGCTATTAAGGAAAGAACTAAGAAGGGCACTACTTTCACCAACCGGGTTTTTGGTCCTGAAGCACAAAAGCTTGATGACACGCTCGGTGGGATAAATATCATATTGGAAGAAGATGTTGGGCCAGAAATTGAGAGAGAACCCGATATAGGCATACCAAGAACTACACCCATGGTTGTAAGTACCTCTGAGGAAGAAGAGGCTGATCCTAAGGAGATTACTCTTAGGCAAGTACTGAGAGAGTCCAGGGAGCAAGCGCATATTGATGAGCAACGTCGATGAGAGGTTCGTCGCGATGTAGGTTCCAGCTAATGCGTGGTGCTGCTTCTAGCTCGATAGGTCAACAGGAAGACCCTTCTTTGATGGCTCAGATTTTGTCTCAGTTGCAAGCGTTGAACACTGGTATGGGCAAAATGAGGGCAACTATGGCAAGCCAATGGGACGAGCTCACTGTTTGGAGGCAACACATCGATTCAGAAGTAGCCTCTATGAGATCAGACATGAAGGAAAACTTTAAGGATCACCATGATCATGCACCCTGATTTTCTTCTTTTTGAAAAACATTTTTCATTCTCCTTGAAAACAATTTTTAGTTTTAGTTGACCTTTACATTCTTGACTTTGGTTACCAAGTTATTTCTTTTACACATTTCTTTTCCTATCTTTATATTGATTTTGATGATGCCAAAAGGGGAAAAGTATGGTGTGGTATTTATGTTTTGGTGATATATGCTTTGGTGAATGGTATTGGTGAATGGTATACTTATGCCTTGTTGGCTGTTGATATGTTTACTTGTCTATTTGCATGAGTTTAAATGGTGGATGCATAAGCTCTGTTTGGATAAGTAAATGGTGAATGGTATGCTTTGTTGATATGTTTACTTGTTTGAATATGGCTATTTGCATGTCTTTGCAAATGAGTTTAAATTTGATAGTCAAAGCATTTTCCCAAAAATGCACTTTTTAAAGAAATGCATATATTAAGGGGGAGTACTTTTGTCTCATATCTTAAAATTTTGTCATCATCAAAAAGGGGGAGATTGTTAGCTAAATATTCATTATTGATTTTGATGATGAAAAAATATATATGCATTATTTGATTAAATAACTTCTTGTGAAAATGAGATGATATCAATATGAAGCTTTGAAAGATATGAAGATGTGCAAAAAGCCTTATTTGAAGGAAGAAAAGATGAGAAGGCATAAGGAGGAGAAGAGAAGCCATAAGGGGTACCGGATTTGTTTTTCTTCTTGCTCGTTTTGTGAAATGCCTATATATTGTGTGAACTTGGCTCAAACCTTCTTTTTCTTATTCATAGCAAAATTTTCAAGTCTTGCACATTTGATATAACATATGCAAAAATATATTTGAATGCACACATAGAGATAAAATGAGTTTTTGGGTGTTTCAATTCACAACATGTGTTTACAAATTTATTCAAAATAATTTGGAGTTATGAAAATGCACTTAAAATGTTTTTCTGCAAAACTCTAGCTTTACTTCACATTCTAGAGTGGCCGAACCCCTCAGCCGGTCGACCGGCTGACCTGGAAGGGTCGCCCGGCCAAAACAGACAGTTGAAGGAAAAGCCGGACCCCTTAGCCGGTCGACCGACTAAGGCGTCCGGCCTAGTCAGAGAAGAAAAGGGGATAGCCGGACGACCGGCTGAACGGGAGCTGTAATAAATGCACTAGCCGTTTATTACCGTTCTGGCTGAAAATCCCAAATCTTCTTCACCTACCATAAACCCTAACCCCCAAATCTCTTTAAATACTCATTCAATACACTTTCTAAACAATTAATTGAAGTGTGCTAAAGTGTTTATCATCATTCAATCCATCTTTGAGCCATTCTTGCAATATATTTGAGCTTTCAAGAGCTTATTCATCTTCTTCTTGAAGAAAATCTCAGGTTCAATCTTTTCTTCTTCTTGAGTACACACACACTTTGAGAGCTATAATCTTTGTAAGATTTATTTATTAAAAGCTTGTAAAGTGTGGGGAAATCCTATAGAGTATATCTCTTGGGTTCTTTGAAGTTAGGCTTCAAAGAGGTTGTAAGAATTTGGTTTGTGCTTCACCAAGTTTTGAAGAAGCATCTTAGTGAAGATCTTTGAAGTCCTAAAGGGAGCTTCCTTGGGCGGTGGACGTAGGCTTGGCTGAACCACCTTAAAATCGTTTGTTTCTCTTCTCCTTACACTTCTTTTTTATACTTACTTACCTTACTTATCTTGTGTTTGATTTATTGATTGTTAGAAGTTGTAAATTTTTTATAAATTTTTAAAAACGAAAATTAGTATTAATATTTTAATTCACCCCCCTCTTAAGATATTTGCACCCACATATTTTCCTATGTACATTTCGTAGGGGACATGCAGACTTCATTTAGAAAATACTTTTCTATCAAGTTTTTCACTTAGACGTCTACTCCATGTCCATGGAGTTCTAAACTTCTTTCTAGCCAAGGGTTAATCCAGATTTTAGTTGTACAAAATTCCATGAGTTCTAATTGATTTTATCATTTCACTTTTGTTTTGGTATTTGTGTGTTTATTGTTTTAAGAATTAATATTGTCTTGGAATTGTTTAATTTGCTAGCGATTATTCGATTACTTAATGATAGGTAGTCAAATAGATTAATTTAATTAATTTAAGAATAGTGGTAAGTAGGTCTCTTGTGTAAACACACAATCTAACTGAGCGATTGCCGCGAGAGAATCGACTTTTAGAATCAAGTCTTTCTAATAGGTAAGGTGATAGCGGGAAAAAATCGTAAGGGGTTTAAACCGTTATCAACACTGTAACGAAAGATAAGGTTGTTAAGCCGTGCTGATGACCATAACTGATTTATCAAAATACGTGGAAGTTTTTGAACTGTGTGTTTTGTGTATGTTTGTATATATTGTTTGCATAGATTTCTTAGGGTGTTTTAGAGCTTATTGGTGTGCATTTAGTATAGAGTTTATGCATATTTATAATAGTTGTGCATAAGGTGAATAATTGCATAAATGCTACACTAAGTGCACTAATTGCATGACTTAGGTGCATTTTGGGTGAAGTTGATGCTTAAGCTTAAATGAAGAATTTTGGAAGAATATTGATGAAGATTTGACGTTTTCAAACAAGATTCGAGCATGCTAGATGATGCACGAGGCCAAGAAAAAAGCACTGGAGAAAACGGAAGTGAAAACGGAGTTAAAACGAAGAAGATATGCTACTACAAGTTGACCCCCTATTATAGTATCGGTCTTCCGGTAGTGTCTTCCTGTAGTTCCAGAAGCTCCATCAAAAGTACTGGATGAGTGATGCCCTAGTACCTGTCTTTTGGTAGTGTCTTCCGATAGTCGTGCTGAAGGCCTATTTAAAGCTCGTTTAAGCGCATTTGTAAAGGAGGAACTTTTATTTCAAAAAAACCTCATAAACCCTAACCCTTTACCCACTTCACCAAACACCCTAAATCACCATCTAAACCCTACACCAATCTAGGATTGAAGCATTAAACAAAGATTTGAAGGATTTGTACGGATTTGGAAGCAAAAATTTAGGGAAGTTCTTTTTGTTCTTTCTCTATTTCTTGTAAATATGTTGCTAGATTAGGCTAGATTTAGGGTTGATTGTTGTTGTATAATAGATTAGGACTTTGAATAATGGATTTGTGTGTATCTTTGGCTTTTAATACATGCTTGTTTACATAAATTTATGGCATGATTCAATATGTCTATGTAATTTAAAATCAAACATGTGCATGTGTTACACTTCAAATGCTCTTATCTACTTATATGGGTGATGTGATTGTGCTTAATCTCAAGGCTTTGCTTAGTAGAGTAGGCTTTAGCTTTAAATCTAGCTAATAGGTTGCATGCTATACTTAGTCGAGTTTAGGTACTAGTCCTTGGCTTTAAACCCAGCCTAGCGGATAAGTTAACCTAGACTAGAGTATCCCTCACCCACGTTAGTGTTGGTTAATCGAGCCTTAATGTCACATAGTGTTTAGGTGCTAGTCTTTGACTTTAAACCCAGCCATGAGGATAAGTTCTAAACACGAATTGCATAGACTAGGAGGGATTGGCCCTTAGTTTTAAACTCAGCTAACAGGTTAAACCACTAGTATTGGTTAAAAGAGCCCTCGATCAACACAATGGCAATAGAAGTCTCGAGCCTTAGATAGACCTCCGTTATCATAGCCCAAGTCTAGTTGCAATGCAATCGTCTTAGGTGCCCTTCTTCTTTGTTAGTTTTTCCTTCCTTAGTTTGGCTCCTTTAAATTCTTCCATAGATCAGTTTTTATTTTCCTTTTTCCGAGCTCCCTTCCATCCTAAAGAAAGCGCACACACATGTAGCTAGTTTGAGGCACCCGAGCACATAGAGACTAAACTAAGGTAGCCTCCCTGTGGAGACGATACCCGCACTCGAATATGCTATACCACGAATGATCCATACGCTTACGGGTGTAAAACTCGATACGCACACATCAGTTATCTTTGTATCTATGATCGGAATTGTAGATTGAAACTGAGATCAAACTCGAGGCTAAGCTTAATCCAACATTTATGTGAGCTTAGAATTGCCTGGCTTGGTTGATTTTTATTTTTATTTTATGTTTTTCATTTTCTGCCCAGTTACGTGCCCACGATCAATGGTCCAGTGTACTGGACAGTTTTGTTTATTTTGCTTTTTTGATTTAAAAAACCCCTTTTTTAACTGTGGCTTATTTGATTAATCTACTTAGTATAATTAGCATATCCTGATCTCCCAATCCCCGTGAATTCGACCCTTTTCTCACCACGTACTCAAATTAAATTTGTAAGGTAAGAAATTAGAATTTATTTTTGGTAGTTTCGGCACTCGTCATTGCCAAAAGTTGAGCCACTATTTGCCACCGTCTACAAATCAAAATAATGCTCGACCAGAACCTTTGACAGTCCAACCTACACACTATATGCAAACATGTGTCAAAAATAACGTTTTTAAACCTAAGAAAATTTTTACCCTCACAGCAACCACAAATGAACCCTCTTCTCATGAGCCTTGATTTGTCAAAGAAGCGTCAAAACATTCTCATTGGACAAAGGCTATGCTTGAAGAGCTTAATGCTCTCAAAAGAAACAGCACACAGGAGCTAGTTCCACGAGAAGATCATCAAAATGTTATTGGTTGTAAGTGGGTTTTCTGGGTCAAGAGATATCCTGATAGCAGCATTTCAATAAAGCATGTTTGGTAGCCAAGGGATTTCACTAGTGATCTGGCCTCAACTTCAAAGACTTTCAGTCCAGTAATTAAATCATCTACAATACAAAATTTGATGAAGGAATTTGAAATACAAGTTAACCCTACTTATCTTTTAAATTATAGTTCAACACTTCAAATTTATAATTCTCATAACTTCAACGTAATTTTTTCCCCTAAATAAAAGTATAACTCAAAAAGTTATTCTCTAAAGGCCAGGAACTATTTGAATCATCAAAGTAAAATCCATGGTAAATTTTTTTTTTTCCCTAAACAAAGTCCTGGAACAACAAGAGTAAATTCGTAGCAAGTATTTTACCTTGAAGTCATAGACTTCAATCAGCTAAAAGCTCTATTATCAATCAATTTATGTGCACATCCAATGCTTTCAACTATGGTGGTAATATGCCTTAAGTACAAGTAAAGAGACTATTGAATTCTTAATTTTGCTTAGGACTCTAGTAGTTTATTTAAAGAATAAATAAATAAATAGGACTCTGACTTATCATTTTTCTTTCTCTTTCCTCATATCTGTTGTACACCACAAATAGAAAAATGTCTAATTTTTTGGCCACTACTATACCCTGCTAAATCTGTTAAACTCCAATGTTCCCATAATTTTTAGTAGTTTGAGAAATCAAGATTTTAAAATGAAAACATAAATCAAAACCTTGCTTTTCACGACCATTACATAATAAAACCTCATTAAATTTCTGCGAATACTCTGAAACTGGATGTAGAATTTGCTTTGCTTAAATAGAGGAACAATGTGTGGTAAGATCTATAAACTATATAGATTCATTTTTATATTTTTTTTGTTTTTGTCTTAATTAGTAGAATCTACATAGATTTGTTCTCGAAAGATGGTTACTAGTTTTGGTTTGAATGACATATTTTATTCAGTAGAATGTATTAGGTGTCATGTGCTTAACAAGCATAAGTACTGATTACCTGTGATGCAGATAGCAAGTCAATTACACTTCTAAATATTGACATTATGCAAAAGTACTTTTTCACTAAGATGCGCATTTTGTCTATACTTTTTTATTCATTTGGAACTTAATATGAACCTTCAATTTTTTATCAAGTTTGAAACTTAATATGACCATTGATTTCTATTAGGTCTGGAACCTGTTATGGGCTTTGATTTTCACCAACTCTGGAATTTAATATGGGCCTTTAATTTTTATCATGTCCAAAACCTAATATGGACCTTCAATTTTCATCAGGTCCAGAACCTAGTAAGACTTCAATTTTCGTCAGTTCTGTAACCTAATATGGGCCTTCAAGTTTCAGTGGGTCTAAAACCCAATATGAGGCATCAATTTTCATTAGGTTTGAGACCTAATATAGGACTTCAATTTTCATCACCTAATATGGGCTTTCGATTTTAATCAGGTCCGAAACCTAATGTCAGCCTTTGATTGTCATCAACTCCAGCACTTAAAGTGGGTCTTCGATTTTCATTAATTCTGAAACTTAATATGAGCTTTTGATTTTTATCAGGTCCAAAACCTAATATGGTCTTTCGATTTTCAAGTCCAAAATCTAAATGGGCTTTCAATTTGCAAGAGCTTACTATACGAATGTCACATAATAAAGGTAAGATAAGGGTGTCAACATCATATGAAGAAAGATAATTATAAAAAATATAAGTCCCTATTACTAGAGTCGAGCAGTACTGCTCTCATCTTAAAAGACTTTTAAGATATAAGGAGTTCGCGGGGAGGGGGGGAGGGGCGAAGGGGCTTACTGTTATGGGCATATTCTATTCAAGGGCATATTTAATGAATTTCACATAATGAAGGCAACATAAGGAGGTTAATAGGTAATCCAGTTGGAAAGGGAAAAGGATAAAAGAGGCAAAAATGAAAAGATTTCCATGTGTCTTGCTTAACCATTATCAAAGGGATAAATCATGGTTTAACCATAAGCTTCACCTCCTTTAAAAAGGAACCAAAGAAAGGAAGATTGGGTTCATCAACGATTCATTGTCAAATACTCTACACTCTATAAGTTGGTCACTTTTGGTGTCGTAGGTACCTTTTTGAAAAAAGAAGAATTGTTGGCTTCATTAAAGGTCGAGTGATCTTAATTTTACACATTTTTTCAAGGTTCTATATTGACCATATAGCATAAAACTTGTGAGTGTTGGTTAGTTAACATGCATTGTGAACATCTAGTTTAATCATGTGAAATACAATAAAATACGTGTAAGCATTTGAAATTTGTGAAAATGTAGTATATGTAGAATTTGTGAATACTAACTTTGGTAGCAAATTGTAAATACATAGTATTAAAGTTGTGAATATACAGTACATGTTCTCCTTTTCTCCTTGTTCAATAGCCGTTTTTGGATCATCCATTTTGAGTTTGGTAAGTGGAAATACATTATCAGATCATTTCAGAAAAAGTGATTATAAAATTTGATAGAATCATTCGAGGCTTGTATAATATTAACCAATGTCTGATGGTGCTTTCCATGTCGTGGCTTTGGATATTATTAAAGATTTTCTTTTTCTTCTTTTTTTATAATTTCTTTTTAACCCTTTCCCCATTCCCAACTCAACATCGTCTCTATAGGATTTAAACCAAGATCTCATATTTGAGGAAAATAGTCTTGACCAGTTGTGCTATTTCTAATCCCAAATATTATTAAAGGTTCCCCCGTAAGATTCACAGATTTCTCAATCGAAGTGGCAGGAATTTTTGTTCAAGATCTTAGCATATCAGTTTGGAATTATTAAAGTCATTTGGAATCTACGAAATGGTCAATGTTAGTTGTCGCATATTCTCCTTAGTTAAAGATTTGAATCGGTGCTTAAAAACCAAGGGCAGTTGCAGAGCTACGTGCCTCCAATGCAAAGCCACACAACTTCTTGAGCTCCTCCAGTTCCTTTCTCCTCTATTTCTCTTTGGAACATTTCATTTTCTCCCCCTTTTTTTTTTCTTTTTTTTTCTTTTTTGCAAAATTTTCTCTTCTTTCAAAGATCAATATCATTATTGGTTTCCTGTTTCTGATCTTGTTTTCGTTGGTCTTGGTGTTTCAGTATCATCTCTCAGGTATGCATATTTTTCTGTCATGTACCAATAGGCAACAGTGTACCCGTGACATTCAAGTAAACATTAGTTTCTTGACTGTATTCTTCATTTTGTAATGCATATTTCTTGATATTTGCCCACAATGTGCTCAGGAATTAACGTTCTTACACCAGCTTAAACTATGATTACATTTTCACCACGCTATAATATGATATCTGTGCTGGACAATCGCTCGTATAAATGTGTTTCTGAAACACACTTTGAATTCTCTCGTAATGTTATAGGAGAAGGAAATGAATACTGATAAATGATGATACAGATATAGCCAATCTCAACTGACAACGTAACTTTAAGGGGAGCCCAAATCTGTCTAAAATGCAATGTCTGAGTTATGTTTCTAAAGAATGTGAATAATGAATGATGTCAAATAGAAGGAGATGGCAATGAATCTGACATTAAACACTTGTATCTGGAACAGGAAACGGGGAAATGGCATCCTTAACGCCAGGAGTACTACTAGAACTTCTTCAGAGCATCAATTCTAATGTGAAGGTTCGTGGTGCACATAGGTCCTTTCTTTTGCAAGTAGTCAGCATTGTCCCAGCCTTAACCGGACCAGAGTTGTGGCCGGACCAAGGCTTCTTCATCAAAGTTTCCGATTCATCTCATTCTGCTTATGTCTCTTTGTCAAAAGAGGACAATGAGCTCATCTTAAACAACAAGCTGCAACTTGGCCAGTTCTTCTATGTCAATGGATTGGAGGATGGCAGTCCAGTGCCTATTTTGGTTGGGATCAGGCCGCTACCCGGGCAACATCCATTGATGGGTAATCCGAGGGACTTAATGGAACTGCTGGAGCCATCTGAGGGTCCTGTCCATATTGATCAGGAACATGCTACAAATGTAGAATTCGTGGAATTAGCAGAAGTCAAAGAGGAGACTTCGAAAAAGAAACTTGTCAAAGAGGAGAAGGTGGTTGTTACCTTTAGGTACATGCAGGGTGTCTTGGCGCCAAATGCAAGAGTAGATGGAGCTCACAATGGTGGTGGCGCAAAGAGCAATGAGAATAACAGTGATGGAGAACATAAGAAGGCAGCCCCCGTGAGGGGGAACAGCAAGAGCATAAAGGTCAGGTAACGATTCTTGATAGTAGAGATCCAAAATATTTCACCATAACCAGTATATGGTCCAATGAATTTAACATTTCACACATCACAACTGTCTTGAATTTAATCTTGCAAGGATGAAGAGACATCTCTTTCCCATTTTCTTCAGTATGATGTATTGTTGATACCTGTGTTAGTGGCCTAAGGACTGCATTTTCTCATGATTAGTTCTGCCATTTCACAGAAAGTTAGGCATACCACCAAAAGACACCGAAATGGACTACTGACGTCTAACATGTGTGCAGTTAGTTGCATCAAGAAAAACTTCACAGCATGAGCTGTAATGCTATCAAAGTTCTCGGCCTCTCTAAGCATGTTGACCATTTCAGATCAATGAAAATTGGAAGACGCGTGATTACATTAGATACTAACAGTGGAAACGGAATTTCTGCATACTCTTTGTTTGACGAGCATGTTTGCAGATGCATGAACATTTTGCTTTATTTAAGAAACTTATCTTTTCCTGGTAAACCTCGACAGCTGAATAAGTGGTGGATATATTCATTTTAGAATTGCGAAGAACTAACATAGGTTCTATTGAAAATTCTTCTTGATTACTTAACAGATAAGGCCACCAACTCCATGCCGTCCTTGAGCTGATGCATATATATCATATTCAAACAATAATGCATTTACAACTCAAGAGTTTTCTACATCTTTGAAACCTCCAACTTGCAAGCATAGTAGAAGCAAACAAGAAAATATCAGCAAGAATGCTTTGGCAAGAAATACAAATAAAGACCAAGCTTCAGAGGCATTACCTTGGTCCAATCTGCCAGAAGACTTTTTGAAAGCTGGGAAGGTGACTTCCTCACCTCAAACGTCCTTTCAGATGCCATTATGAGATTATTGTTTTCACCTTTTCCACATCATTGTGCATTTTGATAAAAAATTCCGTAATGTAAGGTGAAAACAGCATTGACGGTTTCTTTCTCTGACAGTAATGTCATTTAGAGCGATTGCAAAATCACCCTGAATCACCCTCCTCCAAACAATGAAAGTGAAAGGAGAAAATTTTATTCCTGTTACATGGTTAGAATAAACACTTGATCAGGCCAAATCATGTTGCGAGTTAGTCATCTTAACACGCTCCTGAAAGATTCTATGCACTGAATTTTTAGAGAGAAATGAGTTTCACATAATCTTATAGATATACATCTGACTAGTTATTTCTCTGAATAAGGGAATCCTTAGAAGGAGAAATTTGGCTTCTCTGGTGGCAGCAGACGCTCAGAAAGAAGCACGAATAGCAGCCAGGCTTATCAAGTGCATCAGGTGAGTCTAAGTTCTGTTCTAGAATATGTTATCCAGCAATCACACTTGCATATATAGTATCTAACCATGTTTTCGCAAGAATTTTAAATGATCTTATCTACTAGGGTGTATACAAACTTACCCATGTGTTTCTCCTGCTCCATCTCAGTATCTTTGCAGATCTCTGTTCATCTGCCACGCCAGAAAATCCTCACATCTATCTCACCAAGTTCTTCGCACTCCACCAGATCATTGAGCAACCAAATGTCACCACTCCAATAAAGGATATATCAGATTGTCTAGCAACTCATCTGCAAAAGACAAAGATAAACCCAGTAAAATGTCAGCACCCTTACAGACTAAAAACATGACGAAAAT
Source organism: Cordia subcordata (assembly GCA_028554755.1). Lineage (NCBI taxonomy): Eukaryota > Viridiplantae > Streptophyta > Magnoliopsida > Boraginales > Cordiaceae > Cordia > Cordia subcordata. The sequence goes on along the minus strand of JAPTOF010000006.1, from coordinate 15,619,359 downwards.
TGTAAAGCCCATGAAGAGCTCTCAGAAGACAACAGACTTGAATGGGCAAATGGGGATGGTTCAAAAGAAATCAAGGAACTGAGGAGAACCCTTCTGAATGAAACACGCAATTGGTTTCTAAAATTTTTGGAGCAAGCACTTGATGCTGGCTTTCAAGTGAAAAGCAAGGAAAAGGAAGGACAGGACATTGTTGCAGAAGCCATGGAGCAAAACAACCATATTGCTCTTGCTCTGTCACAGTTTAAAATTGTGAACGAATGGTTGGACAAAATCAGAGGCAACTCAAGCTCGGAGGAAGATGGACTGATGGAGACAATGGATAAGTTGAAGGAAAAACTTTATACCTGTTTGCTTTCACATGTGGATTCAGCTGCATTGGCCCTAGCAAGTAAATCGACCTCATAAGCAATTCAAGAAGCCTGGATTGATATACATAATCATTATCCAAAGCCCTACCATATTTGTTTTATCTATTCTGTAATTCTTTGTAATCCCAGATTTTATTGATCTTGTTAGTATGTTCTTAAGTAGTTCATCATCATGTTCAACAGAAAATTTCTTGCATGTGCTCCTTCTGCAGGTTGTTTCCACTCCAATAATATATGCCAACTGGTAATGGTAACCCCTTATCCACATAGAGTAAGTAGCAACAAGAAGGGAGGGGAGGGAGGGTTGGGGAAGGAACCAATCACCATCTAATATTTTTGGGGCACTCTACCTTGAACAATTTGCTTTAGGATGATACCATTTCTATTAATCAAATATGCCAAATATCTGTAAGAAAGTACAGCATAAATGCTCACCCAAAACATTTACAGGAAAAATTCCAAAGATAGGAGTTTAGCTGGCACATCAGCATCACAAACCTAAATACAAAATACAATGTGGAGTAATATCAAAAGATACTGATGGAGGACACATGTGAAGCTTTCAATATTTTCTGAAGGTGAGATTCAGCCGACCAGGCCGAAGATTTGCTTCGTCCAACAGAGACTTTGGAGCAGTCTCTGGATTGATGGTTGTCACTCCATGAAATACATGCCTAGATTCCCCACCAAAGATTAACACATCCCCTGATTCCAATACAACCTTTTCCGCGTTGTTAATATCCCTCTTGTCACTATATACGAATTCCGCCGAGTCACCAATTGAAAGGGAGACCACGGGTAGTCTGCTGTGCAGGCTTTCTCTAGTTTCATCTTTGTCCTGAAAGGACAGGTGAAGAGAAGGCATATCAGTGTGAAGTACAATAGCTTCTCAATAGTTGTAATGTAAGAAACTCTATTGAGGTCGTATGCCATTCTTTTATGTCTCCCCCATATCATATTATGATTCCGCAAAATTCTCAAATTGATAGACAATAAACACTATATGATGGAAAATTCAACGGAAAATGTATGTTTGATTTAAATGATAAGCACTGGCCATCATGATTTGTTTGCTGTTGACTGTCCAAGTTGGAACCTCATGACCATATAGAAAATGCTATTGTTCCTATGCTATTCTCGAAATCAGAGGAAATGAACTTGCAACTAGCACTAATCAAATGTTGCGACAGTTTTAACATTTTGGTCATGTAACTGAAATAGAATAAAAGAACCACTAGTTCACTAACCTGATGTAGACCAAGCCGGCCAGTGCTAGTATAAAAATTAACAATGCAGAGGTCTGGGGCCATAGAAGGAAGAATGTCTTCCACATGTGTCCTATTGTACTGTTTCTTCAAGTAGGCATGAGAATCTTGTATTGCCCGTTGAACCAACTCATAAAATTCATTGGGAATAGCAGGAGGTTTGGCACCATCAGTAAGCCTTTGATCACCGTACTCGCCTGTCTGAGGATCCCAGTTTTTACCAAGGCACATCATCTTCAAGTTCAGCTTTGCTCCATCACGGTAACCAGGTTGGTAAAATCCTCCAGGACCCAGACCAAGTCTTCGGCAGTTTTCGGTAATTTTTACCTAGACATGCAGTACAAACAAGACATCTAAGATGAAGAATGAAAGTGAAATATACACCACTGCAGTGGTAGTGGCAAAACTAATCATCGTTGTGGATAGAATAAGACCCAGGAAATAACAAATGATAGCATTTCATTCAAATTCATAACCAGTCGAAGGGAGACATTCTCAGTGGAATCCGTGTAAGTCGGTAGTATAAGCGAAGGTATTACTTAATTGTACCAACTAATGAATGTGACCTTACTTGAGTATTTAAATTTGTAAGGACAGAAACAACCTACATAATTGATCATCTCACCAGGAAGGGAAAGGTAAAAGCTTACATCAACAAGCCAAGGCCCCTAATCATTTAGGCTTTTTCTACCTGAGTCTTAAAAATGAATAATGAATAAATCAAACTTCACTCACCTGATCAGCAAGGGAAAGGTAACGACTTAAATGGACCATCCCAGGTCTTAATTCTTTTATGCTCTGTGCTTCTTTTAAGCGCTTAGCTTCAATCCTCTTCTCTTTGTTCCTTATAAGCAAAGGGGTCTTTAACTGGATTCCAGTTCTGACAACACAAATGTCATAAGGAACTACAGGATGCAGAACCGGAGAAGCCTCTAAGTTGCCACTTCCATCTGATTTCTCATGAGAAGCCAGTTTGGCAGAAACAATCCCTGGATGCAAAATCTGAGAATTTTCTAATTTACCACTACTGTCTGTTTTCTCATGAGAAGCCTGCCCATATCTCATGCTAGAATCAACCATACAAGATGATTCACTATTTTTATCACTCTTTCCGGAAGCATCCTGAGTATGCTCCTTCTGTTGCCACTCTGCACCCGAATATTTATCCTTAACACTGGACTGAGCAGATAAGGAAGGAAAATTCACATCAAAATTTGAACTCAAAGAAGATGACTGCAGCTGATCCGAATTACAACCAGCAGCAGCTGGCGAAACATTTGCTATCCTAAGATTTTCCATACGAGATGATGCTTCTACAAAATCAGGTGACGGAGTAAATGGTTCAGGTTCAGCATCTGTATCCGACATGGGATCAGATTGCTTTGATACACTGCTGAAAGACTTTAGCCCCGGATCCTTTCCAGCATTTTTGGATAATTCACTCTCTCTTCCAGATGGAGATTCATTCAGGGACCCATAATTTCCCGCCTGCTAATGTTGAAAAAAGATCAGGAAAATTTACTGTCACCAGTCATTACCTTCACACATATACAGTTTGATATAACAATTGACTGAACAACTATTCGACATCAAAAATCACTGAGGCATCAACCGCAAATTAACAATCATTTCTTTCACAATCACAAGGCGTATCATCTTCATGTTAAACCAGATCAGAATGTCACGCAGTGGCGACAACTGTTACATCTACCATTGCAACAAATAGTGTCAAGAAGGGGGAAAAGAAAAAGGAAATAACAATTACATGCAAACTTGAATTACTGTAAGGAGTTTTTCTGACTTAGGCCGCACCATAGGACCTCTTTGGATTGATTTTTTTGTTTTCAAAGAAAAAGTACTTTTTTACTGGAAAAATATATATATTCATTTTGCAATAAGGTTTCGCTTTCAAAAAAAGCTGACTCTTAAAAAAAAAAAAAAACAAATACAACTTTTTTCTGGAAACTAAAAATTTTAGATCCTCAAGAAAGCACTTTTCCAGAAGGTGTTAAAAAAAACGCTTTCGAAAAAAACCAATCCAAACACGCACTTAGAGATGCAGCTAGCTCAAGCACTCGCGCAACAGTGCATACACAAGAGCCTGACTAGACAAAAATTTTGCATCTACAAGATTCTTCCGATGGGAATAAAATCGAAAATACAATTGGCTATGATTTTCAAGGTTGTTTTTCACCCAAAAAAAGATGATTTAAAAAAAAAAAAAAGAAAATTACAAAGAGCAGAAAGTGAAAAAAAAAAAGAAAAAAATGGAAAAAGAGGAGAGGAGAGGATGATAAGATTACAGAGCGGTGAGGAGGAGCGGAAGGGCCACCGAAGCTTGACGAAGATCGTGGTTTAGGAACGTAAACGTAATTCCCCCTGCCACTGCCAGTGCGAAAGCGTGATCGGCTACCGCGATTCATTGCGGTCTTCTTGGTGTAAAAATTCCAATTGGAAAATTTGGCGGGAGAGGAGGGGTTGGGGTTAATGCTTGATAATGATTTGCAATTATTAATATTATTAATTGAAAAAAAAACACACACACACACACACACAAAAGGGTTAATAAGGGTTTTGTACAGAGAGGAAAGTTGGGGTGCGGTTTGTATGTAAATAGCAGTGGATTTGGGTGAGCAGTTGAAAAGGGTGGGGGATATGTAAAAGGCCAGAGCGAGCGATTGAATGAATAGTGACGCTTGAAAATGAAAAGTAAAGCAACGATTCCTTAATCCCCTAAAAAAGACGATTTCTTCTTTCTTTGGTAAACTGACAAAGCCATGAGGCCACGGAGTTTATTCTCATGTAGTTTAAACTTCTTACTTTTTAAAGTAAATTTAGAGTGCTCATGTTAGAATGCCACATTGTTAATTTTTTTTTTAAAAAAAATTTCAAGTAAGCTGTCACATTAGTACTTGTATGGCATATATTAGATGTTTTTTTGTTTTTAAGTCATTCTAATATATCAATTATTGCATAGTATATTTTATGGGAATCGACGCATCAACTTTTGATTTCTACAGCCAACAAAAGATGCTACTCAAAATGTCAGTGGTGAAAGCTGTTTTGAGCAAACATCCAAACAACTTTTAAAAAAGTGAACAGTTGCGGATCTGTGGCTCAATCACCTTCCAAAGGACGACAAACAGCTTTCGTTTGAAGATTTCCACGTGTTTATCAAAAGACAGAAAAGCAGAACTCATGATTCAACAGTTGCAAACTTTTCCTTTACTTTTCAAAAGGCAAATTATTGTAATTATTTCTTTGGTTTCTTTTGTATTTTCTAGGCCTATTTAAGGTTCTAATTTGCTTAGTTTATGTGTGCCTTTCTTTTACAATTTTACTCTGTCTCGTTGTATCTTCTCTAACTCATATATTAATAACAACTTCTGTTTATATCTCTGTGTTCAAACTCTTGCTACGCCATCAAACTTTAGGTAACTACTCTACTTCAAATCTATTTTTAATTATATCTCTATTTTCTGAATATTTTGATTTATATCAGTTTACAAATTTCTTTGTTTATCTATTACTCTGCTGTGTGGGCCGTTTCTGGTATTAGAGCCAGAACTCCCTTTTGAGTGACCTTCCAAATAACTTAAACAAATTAACTATCCACTGTTCCCTAAAACCCATATAGTTGCGTGGTACGTCCCTATTGTTGTTGGAGATAGGCGTTGTGTTAGGACAGTAACGTCGTTGACCGTGGTCTAAGGAATAGAGTCTAGTTAATATGTCTAAGTTATTTAGAACAAATTCAAATAGGAGTATGGCATCTACATCTTTAGGATTAGATCGACAGCAAATAGTAAATAAACAAAAACAAAAGTTTTTAGATATAGATCAAAAGCTTTCAGATTGGCAACTACCTGGAGTAGATTCAAATGAAGTTTATCTTAAACATACTTTTGATTTTGCAACAAGTTATTCAATTAAAACTATTGAACAAACCCTCTTGATTTCAAAACCTGTTCAAAGTATTCAACTTCTTTCAGATAAAGCAATTCAAAAGCATCGACAAAAATACTCATATATGCATTTAGATTTAGTTCAAGTAGTAGTCAAACCTTTGACTAGAGATGGTCTCAAATCTTCTGTTCTAATTGCACTTAGAAATGCTAGGCACCACAAATTTATTGATTCTTTGCTTGGCATGATTGCATCAAGTTTGTCAAAATGTCCTATTTATTTTAATTGTTTTCCAAATTTTTCTGTGGCATTACAAGATCCAGGAGTTAATAAAACTTTAACCTTGAATCTTCAAACCTTGGGATTTGGCATGGATCCTGATAACATTCCAATCGCAATAATATATAGGATACATTATAAAGTAATGAAGACACTTTTAAATCCAAAAACTTTAAGATGTGACCCAAAGGTACAACCCCTTTTACTTCAATCAAACTTAGAAGATAATATAGGTAAAACTTTCGTTCCAAAAGAACTTCAGTGAGCTGAAGTAGAACTCCTCACGGATTGGACTGTTCATAATAAACCAAATCCTGCACCTCCTCAACAACATGAAGATCTAGAACAAATAATAGAGTACCCAGATAGTACTATAGAAATTAAATTCTCAAATAAAACCAATGATTCTCTTAGGTTTTAGTACTTCAAAATTCGTATCTCAAAACTCAAAAACTTCTCCCTTTTCTAAGTCTAATTATGTTCCTGAATCCTTAATTTCTCGCTCTTAAGGAAGCAAAGAAAACGCTCCAATCCCTCAAAATATTTACTCTGCTCAATCCTCAAGCCATATGTTTCCAACATATAGCGAAAAAACCCTCAACCCCTTGTGTTTCGAAAAGTAAATCTACTTCTCAAGCACATGACTTTGATCTTTGCGTTATCACGAATGATTTTGAAATTGATTTTCAATATATAAAGATTGATTTTACCTCTCCTCAAAATGTTTCCAAAAGAGAATGGTTTTTAAATAATTTTTCTCGTTCTCAAAAAGATGATATCCATGAAGAATATTACTCTTTTATGAGAGAAAACAACTTTAATATTTTCTTCTTTGATTGGTTTGAGATGTTTGTGAAGCACAACAAATGAATTTCCTTTCTCAAAAACTCTTCAAATGGTTTCTGAATCCAAAAAAAAATGGATTTCTACAAAAAATGATTAGGTAATTGACTCAAAATTCCCTCATTTTCAACCTCTCAAACTTCCTTATGAAGAATATATGTTCTTCGCCGCTCCAATTAAATGTCCCTCTTCTTTAGACCCTGAGAAAGAAGCTACCGTTAAAGATGTCAACAAAATAATTGAACAAAATAATTAGACTAACCAATACTTAGACACCATAGGAACTCATTTAACAAAAGTTGAGTCTCTTCTTAATAATCAAAACTCTTCTTCCCAAGTTCTTCCGAAAACTCAAATCTCTCAACTTTGGATTAAACCTTTTAGTCTCCCTTCTTCAATAAAACTTAAATTGACTCTCGATGATTACCTGTCCAAACTAGATCAACAAATTGAAGCCCTTTCTAAACTGACCCTCAAAGGCAAAAATAAAGCAGTGGATACTTAATCAACTATCTCCCCGAGAACACCCCCAATTTCAAAAGGGATTCAAATCCAAGAACCTTCTCAAAATAAACTTTCTGTCCTTCATCAAACCTCTGGCTCGAAAACCGATGATGAATCCATTACTGAGTTAGAAAACGAATGTACCCAACCAGAACAGGGTTAGCCACAAATCAAATCTCTTATTGCTCGTATACATCGAAGCCCACATCAAAACTCGTACCATACTATGCCAAATTATTATTCTCGTCCTACCCCCGTTGACATTCAATTTGAAGAACACACAAACTTCTCTCAAAGCGATTATTCTGAAGGTTCCCCATATGAATGGAACATTGATGGCAAATCTGATTATGAAGTCCTCAACCTCTTCCATGAAATGACCATGGCCTCAAATGTATTCCGACTTCACAACAAAACTAATGTTCAAGTCACAACTTCTTATTTCTGGTTTTATTGGAATTCTTAAAGGATGGTGGGATAACTATCTCACTGAGCAAGAATGCCAAAATATCCTGTCTGCTGTTAAAAGAGACTCCAACAACACTCTTATCCTAAATGAACAAGGTCAAATGATTATGGATGCTGTTCCAACTCTTATTTCGTCAATCACGTTCCATTTCTTAGGAAATGTTCAAGCCCTTCAAGATAGAATGATAGAAATACTTTCAAATCTCAAATGTAAAACTCTTAAAGACTTTTGGTGGTATAAAGACGTATTCCTCTCTAGAGTGATGCTTCGCCAAAATTGCAACCATACCTTATGGAAAGAAAATTTTCTTTTTGGACTTCCCCCTCTCTTCGCGGAAAAAGTCAAAACTAAAATTGTTGACACCTATGGACACATTCCATATGATACCTTTACTTACGGACAAATAATTTCTTTCATTAACCATACTGACCTCCAACTCTGTACTGACCTTCAAATAAAAAACCAACTCGAATAACAAAAAATACTACCCGTAAAGAATTAGGAAAATTTTGTGAACAATTTGGCTACCAAACTCTTTGTTCTTCTACCAAAAAACCTATGTCCAAAGAAAAATATAGAAAAACTTATAGGAAATCGTATAAAAAACAACACTATAAGAAACCATAAAAAAACAACACTATAAGAAACCTTATAAAAAAGAAAACCGTTCTTTCAAAAAAGATAAAAGAAAATATACTTCTGATAAGAAACGTACGACCACGACTTGCTACAAATGTGGTAAACCCAGCCATTATAAACGTTAATGTAAAATAAAACAAAAACTTAACGCTATCGATCTTGATGAAGAAATCCAACAACAAATCTTCAATCTCATAAATACTAATCCCTCTTCTTTCTCCTTCGACTCTGAAGAATCCTTTCAAATAGATGAAATTGCAAGACAAACTTCCTCTAATGACTATTCTTCTTCTTTGGATAATGAATGTCCTTTGTCCAAAAACTATACCTGCCAAAACTGTACTCCAAAATAAAAATTAGACATGATAAAATGCTCCACGACCGATCAATTGTTAGAATTTACTTCTTTTCTCGATTCCCCTGATAAACAGTTAGAATACCTAAAAATCATTAAAGAATTAATGGCAACAACTCAAGATTCACCTCTAAAAAATCTTCCCCTCTCTAAAACTAAACCTCAAATCTATGATTTTAAAGATATTCTAAACAGACACACTAAACCCAAAGAATTTACAATTTAAGACCTCCAAACTGAAATCCAACAATTGAAAAGAGAAATTCTACAAATTAAAATGAAAATCCACAATATCAAACTTATACTCAATTCAAAATCTCAAATTGAATCTCCATCTATATCACAACCAGAAGAAGCCTCTACTTTGAATTTCGATGACAAACTTTTCCGAATTTTCTCCTAAGTAACTTGGCAAAAATGGAGAACTACTATTACTCTTGTAATTAACAAACACGAAACCTTTAATTTTATTGCTCTTATAGACTCAGGCGCTGATATGAATTGTATCCAAGAAGGCTTAATTCCCATAAAATACTTTGAAAAAACTAAAGAACGTGTTACGGTAGCAAATGGTTCCAAACTGCATATTAAATATTAGCTTTCTAATGTTCATATAGTAAAAATGGAATTTCTATCAAAACTAACTTCCTTCTCATTAGAAATCTTGATCCAAATCTAATCTTAGGAACCCCTTTTCTCAATCTAATCCAACCTTTTTCAGTTTCTTCCAAAGGCATCTCCTAAAAAATATTTGCTCAAACATCCTTTTTAATTTTATTGACCCCCCTCAAGAACGTAATCTTAACCTTCTAGAAAATATGGCAATTGATAAAAAACTTAATTTACTCCAAAAGAAATCATCTCAAATTAATTTCCTTAAGGATGATCTTGAATTTAAAAGAATTGAAGAGCAACTTAATAATCCAGAATTCCAAAAAAAGGTTCAACCCTTCCAAAATAAACTAATTTCTAAAGTTTGTCATTTAAACCCAACAGCCTTGTAGCAAAGAAAATACCGTGAAGTATCACTCCTATATACCAAAGAATTTTTCGAAACTATGATCCCAACAAAATCCTGACCTATCCAAGTGAATGAACAACATCTTGACCTTTGTAAACAATACATAGATGACTACCTTCAAAAGGGCCTAATTAGACCTAGCAAATGCCCATGAAGTTGTTCGGCATTTTTTTGTTAATAATGCTACTGAGATTGAAAGAGGTGCTCCCAGAATGGTTATCAATTACATACCTCTTAACAAAGCTCTTCAATGAATAAGATACCCTTTTCCAAATAAATGCGATCTTCTCAAAAGACTTGTCCACGCCAAAATCTTCTCCAAATTTGACATTAAATCCAGTTATTACCAAATTAAAATTAAAGAAGAAGATAAATACAAAACAACATTTAATGTCCCTTTTGGTCAATACGAATGGAATGTAATGCCATTTGGTCTAAAAAATGCTCCCTCAGAATTTCAAAAAATCACGAACGATATTTTTCTTCCCTTTTCAAAATTTTTGATTGTATACATTGATGATGTTTTAATTTTTTCTGCATCAATTGAGCAACATTGGAAACATTTGCATACATTCTTTAATACAGTCAAAGAAAATGGATTAGTTGTCTCTGCACCAAAAATTGTCTTATTTAAAACACAAATTAGGTTCTTAGGACACAATATCACTCAAGGCATGATCAAACCAATTGATAGGACTATAGAATTTGCCTCAAAATTCCTGAATGAAATTAGAGATAAAAAACAACTGCAAAGATTTTTAGGTTATCTAAATTATATCTCTGAGTTTTGTCCAAACCTCACCCAATTATCAAAACCACTATACCAAAGACTTTCAAAAAGTGCATACCAAAATTGTTCGTCAACTTAAAGACCAAGCTAGATCTTTACCTTGTCTTGGACTTCTAGACCCAAAAGCTCTTAAAATTGTTGAAACTGATGCCTCCGAGCTTGGCTATGGTGGCATTCTCAAACAAACCCTTGGCCCAAATCAACCTAAACAAATTGTCCGCTTTACCTTAGGTTTCTGGTCCCAAACCTAGCAGAATTATAGTATTATTAAAAATGAAATTTTATCTATAGTGCTATGTATCACAAAATTTGAAGATGATTTATTCAACAAAAAATTTCTTTTACGAATTGATTGCAAAGCTGCAAATAATGTTTTACAAAAAGATGTTAAAAATCTTGCTTCAAAATAGAGTTTTGAAATGATAGCAAGCTCTCCTTTCTGTCTTTGATTTGATATTGAATTTATCAACGGTGAAACTAATTCTCTCCCAGATTTCCTGACAAAAGAATTCTTACAGGGAAAAATGAAAGGATGGACTCACACCATCCAAATCGCCCCAAAGCCGAACCAAACTCAAAAATTTCGTATGCTCAAGAAGCCTTATCCTCTTCCTCTCAAACTCCACAAACACCCTCGCCACAAAACAAAATGATTAGTCTAGGACAAATTCCTCATATTTCAAATCCTCCATTGTCAATCTTAAATACTTTTTGTCCTCTTCAAACTTATTCCCAAGTATCTCAAATATCTCCCTCACAGCCCTTTCCAAAATCACAATCCCTTATCAAAAGTCAGTATATTGCCAAAAGTCCTTTTAACCTATTTTGGATCAATAAAAAATATGCCCAATTCAAAGACCCTTGGGCACTTCTCAAAGAACTCTTTTACTCTCATTGTTTTCCCGCTTTTGATAATCAAAAGTCACAAAAGTTTTATGCGTTTATCTTGGTCAATACAAATTCAATCGAGATTACTCATAATAAGAACTCCAATGGTCAAATTGCCTACTCCAAAATTCGTATTAAAAGGGTCCTCTCTCTTGCTAACTAGAAAGCCCCCCATTCCCAGGCTAAACCCTTCTCCCAATGTTTTACCCCTACGAGTTTCAATTATTTCGAGTACAAACAAGCTTGGAATAATGTGTTCCTTTTCCAAAACAAATCCCATCAACACTCCTGGTTTCTTTTCTTTTGCAAACAATTCAAACTTGAAATTTATCCTCTTTGGTTTCATGATTGGTGGAATCTTCTTCGACCAACCACCCAAAATTTCCCTGACTGAATTCCCCAATTTTACAAAGACTGGTTACTTTCCTACCAAACTCCTCAAAAGTGGGAATTTTTTTATCCTTTTATAATTAAAATTTTAAAAAATTAAAAGTTAAAAATTAAAAATCCAAAGTAAACAAATTTAAATAAATAAATAAACTCTAAACAATAATTTCAACCAAACATATTACAAATTCTTTTTACACAATAATAATTTTTTATTTTTTCACCAAACAATTTAACAAATTTATTAATTACAATATTGAGTTCAACATTCTTAAATAGCAATAGCATATTGCAACAATGATAATAAATTAGCTATTAATTATCAATTATTAATGATTAAAACAAATTTTATTTGTGAAGTTTAAAAAAAAGCTAAAAATAGTTGAAAGTGAATGAGAAATTAGAGTTTTTCTCATCAGTATGTTGAGACCTTTGGCCTCTTCGTTAATTTGGACATGAATTCTAAAGGGGTTATGAGACATTTGAAATTTCTCCATAATCTTGGGTGTGTAATTATTGCTTTGGGAGGGTTTTGTGACTCGTGGAATGTCTCCATTAATATAATATTGAAGGTTTGATCTCTTCTAGTACCTATATATAATGGTCTTTTAGCGAAACACATAATATACGAAAAAATATGTCTTTTTCTATAGACCCTATATCATGCACCCTAGGAATGTACAATGGAAGATAACCACACACCCTTCCGTTCATGTTTTACAAGTCCTAGTTAAAAAAAGAAATGAACTAATACCTAGCTAAGAAAGAAGAAAGAGAAAAACAAATAAAAATTTAATTTTTTTGGTTTAATTTCATTTTCCTTTACATTTTATTTTTAAATTTTAGAAAATTAAAAAGCTATTATTTAAAAAAATATATTTCACAGGGTCACACGTTCTTATGGGTTCATAATTTTTACACTATATGTTCACTATTTTTATACATTCACGGTCTTTATATTTCACGTTCACAAATTTTTATACATTCACAATTTTTATATCATATGTTCACAAGTTGTTTACATTCACAATTTTTATATTATACGTTCACAATTTTAATATTACATGTTTATAATTTTTAATTATTTTAATGCGTCATGTTCAAAACTTCTAGTTATTTATAGTTGACATGTTCACTATTCCTAATAATATGTTCACACCTATACATGACACATTTACAACTTTCACCAAAATATTCCCGACTTTAAATGAAAAGATCACAGCCTTCAAATATCTTCTAATAAATAAAATTAAATACAAACTGAAACTATGAAAAACTCCAATGCTTGCTTTTTTGAACAAGCATGTCAATAAACCTTGTGAAAATGTCATGATATAAGATACATACATATTTATTAGCTTAATTGTTTAAGTTGGAATTTCTGTATATCTATGCCAAACTCATTAGCAGTGGTGTTCTAACCAAAGAAAAAGGTTAGCAATGGTGTTCGACAAGTCATAAATCATTATGAGAATTTCATATCAGCATTGGCCCTAAAATTTTCCAATTTAGAAAATATTTCCTCCAATGATCCATCCAAACCAGACGAAAGCTAATTAACACAATGTTAAACAAACTTTACTATCTCTTCATCTTTGATTGTCCCCTTCTCTGACAACATACCCTTCACACAACACAAATCTCCCATTCCATACATACCTCTCACAGTATACACACCACACATTCACACACCAAGACCCCCATCCCCATCATCTCCTATCTGCTAACATATACACGATAACCCTCAAACAATCACAAACAAAAACCTTACACCCTTTACGTAGAACCCCAAGGGTATTGATTAATTCTAAAACTCCAATGCACCATTTGAATTCAGAAATTAAGACAGATAAATTCCCTCCCTATTGAACTCCTAATCTATCAAAGACTAGAAATGCAGATGTTAAGGATTGAAAAATAAAGCAACAACTAAAATTGGCCACAAAGTAAAAATACCTTGATAAAAAAAAACCAATTCTTGATGCAACTAAGGAATGCAAACATACCTCACTTGCAAACTAAGGAGAAATTAGTAAAGCCAATATGATTTGTTTGTGAATCTCAATCAATCGTATGTTTTCTAGTAAAAGAATGAGTATTTATGCTCATATGAGGACATAATCCTAAAAGAAAAATAATAAAAATAACCCTACTTCTAATTGGGCTAGCCTAGGTTCAAGCCCAAGTGGCCTAGTCTCGTATTTCAATTTCATGACTTTGGTTGCAATTTCATGGGTTCGCCTATATTTTAATGACATAGTCATGAAATTCTTTATCCATCAATTTCATAGGTTGGAAGCAAAATTTCATGACTTCTTGAAATGCACCTCGTCTACTCATGAACCGCCAAAGACGGCCCACACCCTTGGCATAACGAAATAAGGCCAATCGAAGCTTCAACTCTTATGGACATTCCGGCCTCATTTTCAAACAAGGGCCCACAAAAATTCTCCTTCATCAAGCGGCCCACATAGCGTTGTAATGATAATTTAAGCCTTTTGGCCCACCATTATGTAACTGGCCCAATCGGAAATGTAAGATTCTCATCTCAACGTGGTCCCCTCCTAGTCCATCGCCATGGTAACCCGTGCTTACATCAACCTCTCTCATATTACCACCAACACACACGAGATAGGGAAAAAAAGGAGGGGGGGGGGATTTTAGGCATGTTTACTATAAAGAAAGAAGGGAGAAAAGAGAGAGGAGAAAGGAGGGAGTGCTCACCTCTATTTTCTGTCAAAGAGAAAAGGAAAATGAGAGAGAAGAGAGAGAAAGGAGAAGTGAAAGAAGAGAGAGAGAGAAAGAGAGAATGGCAATGGAGAGAGAATGGAGAGGAAAGAATAGATTTGATCTGATCTTTTTGTTTTTCTTAAGCTCGTGTTCAACAACTAAAATGAGATGTACAGTGCAAGATGGGTTCTTTTGGTGCACCATGCAATTTGAACTTTTTCTACTCTTTAGTTAGAGTATATAATTCTTATATAGTTCTAATATTTTTAGTTTTTTGTAATAGAGAGCATGTCATATATTAAATTTTTTTCATTTTTAAATCGTTCTAATACATTGGCTCTCGCATAGTATATTTTATGTAATGGATACAAAATTTAAAAGTAAAATTAAATTTAAAAAATAAAAATGAAAAACTAAAATTTTAAAAATTAATTTTACAAATTAAAAACTAGGAAATAAAAAATTAAAAAATTAAATAAAATTTTAAAAATTTTAAAATATAAAGAACTAAAAGTTAAAGAATTAAAATATTAAAATATCTAAAATTAGAAGTTAGAGAGAATTAAAATTTTAAATAAATAAATAAATAACTTTAAACAACAATCTTAATCAAACATATATTACAAATTATCTTTTATACAATAATAATTTTTTCATTTTTTCACCAAACAATTAAACAACTTTATTAATTACAAAATCGAGTTCAACATTATTAAATAGCAATAACATATTATTACAACAATACTAAGCTGGCTATTAATTATCAATTACTTAATGATTAAAATAAATTTGTTTGTAAAGTTCAAAAGGGAAAAAAAAAAAAAAGAAAAGAAAAGACTAAAATGGTTGGAAGTGAATGAGAAATCAGTGGTTTTCTCATTATTATTGTGAGACTTTTGGCTTCTCCATTAACTTGGATATGAATTCTAAGGGATTATGACACCTTTGAAATTTCTGCATGATCTTGGGTACGTGATTACTGTTGGGGATTTTGCAATCCTTGGAATTCCTCTGTTAGTGTGATACTAAAGACTTATGCTGTGTTTGTTTCAGACTTATCATAAGCCACTTATCTTATTTGTCATCTTATTTAACAAGTAGTGTTTGTTTTAAACTTTTTATAAGATACTTATTATAAGTTGCCTTATCTCACTTCACAAAAAATAAGACTAGAATCAGTGGCTTATTGCTTATTAGCTGAAATGGGACACGCTGGGGATTTGCTAAAAGTTTAATGAAACTTTTTAATGCTTGTTATACCCTTGTTTTAACAGCTCATAACAAGTCTCTTTTTTTCTCTCTCTCACTTCAGCAATACGTTCTTCCTTTCATTTTTCTTATGTCTTCTTAAACTTCCTTCTCCCTCCCTCTTTCTGTATATGCATAGATAGAAAGTTCTCATCAATCAGGACAAGAGGTTAAAGCGAGATGTGTCATTTTTTTTTTTTTTTGGGCATGGCTTTGAACATTCAATTTTGAGAAGTTATGGATTTTGAAAAGAAATTGATGCTAAAAACGAAAAAGGAAAGAAAGTGATCCTGTATCGATGTGAGTTGTTTGTTAATGTGTTAAGTTGGAATAGAATGATTAATGTGATAGAAAATGTGAGTTTATTTGAGAATGCAAAGAAGTCATTCGATGAAATGCCTGAGAAAGAAATGAAAACATGAAGCTATTCTAGTAATCTGAATTATATTTTTTTTATATATTTCTTTTTATCATTATAAATTTTAATTTTATAGTTTATTATACAAAAATAATAATAATATTTATCATTATAAAATTTTATCATTATACATTTTTATTTTATTCTGTATACTTCTTTTTATTGGTATAAATTTTATTTTATAGTTAATTATACAAAAAAATAGTATATGTAATGACCATAGCAGTAATATTTTTGGACAAAATTAAATTATTTTGGCTATTTTAGCTTATATTAATAAAAGTTATAGCAAATAGTTTTATTATCTTTTTTGAAAAGGGTATTTCAGTCAAATTAATTTATTTCAGCATTTCAGCATCCATTCATAATATTTACAAGCCAAACAGTCTTATTAAATCAGACACTTATTTCTTATCAGACACTTATGAGATAAGATGCTTATCAGATTTCAGATTTAAGATAAGTCTATTCCAAACAGACTATTAATCTCTTCTTGCAACCATATATAGTGGTCTTCTAAAAAGAACAACGCACGAAGAAGCATGTATTCCTCAACTCTTTAGTTAGAGCATATAGTTCTTATATAGTTATAACATTTGTAATTTCCTTTAGTCGAGAGTTCTGGCTCAGAATGTTCATAAGTTCCTACTTCCGTTGCACTGTAATTATAGGACGTAAATCATCGTATCTTAGAAGGCTTTTGCTATTGAAGCCGTATAGCACATACGATAGAGCAATAAAGCTTAAACACACTGAATCAAATTCAAGCCCCAACTTTATTTGATTAGCAGTTTTTGTTGTAATTCATTTCATATTCTTCATACTATATGTATTAAATTCCAGTTTCATTTCTTATTAGATTTTTTTGTCATTATAAACTAATAAATCATTATTAATATTTTCAACAAAGACTACATTAAACTTTGATATAAGAATTCAAAAAAGCTGCGTAAAGCACGAAATAAAATCATGCTAGTATGTGTGTATTAAACTTATTTTTTAAACTATTCTAGAGTGACATGTCAGCGTATGGCATATATTATTTCTTTTCATATTTAAGTCATTCTAAACATTAGTGCTTGCATATTATATAGTTATGGTGAAATTAACAATAAGTGGTATGTAAATAGCATAGTGATAATGTTGAAATTTTCAAGTTCTTGTAAACCTTGCCAAGTACTTCAATTTTGCTCGGGTCAACTTGCAAAAGAGAGGAAAGAGCGTATGAGATCTTAAGGACACCGGTGTGGTGCCGGCCAAACCCTTCGATGCTCAAGTTAGTAATATGATCTTAGCTCAAATCAAAAGGTAGGCAAGTGTTTAGGCTATCTGTGTTGTACCTTCTGCTTTGTCAATGGCAGCCTATTTATAGTTATCAATGAGTGGTCTTTAGATTAGTATACGCTCTTATATACCCATCCACCAATAGAGCTGATAAGCTAGATGGATAAGCTTGAAGACTTAGCATCCTAAGAGGAGTCTCAGCTACCGCAAGCCTTAGCCTTATCATCTCAAGAGTTCTCCTTATCTTATCTAGATTCTAATCAGTTACAGGTTCACATTGAGCACCCGTTGGGTCGAGGCAACCTATATTATAAAAAAGGTTCATTGGGTTAGATTGACATATATCATTAGGCCCTTGGATTTAATATGAGTGAATATATGAACTTATCTTGAATCAACAACAGACTTTTTTGATCCGAGCTACTCCAATCACCCTATCAATCAATACCCGCATCACATGCACGGGCCAAGCGCTCAAGCATGCCTCGTGTGCTTCCATGAATTGCATCATAATTATGTTGGTGCGATGTTTTGATTTCTTAGGTATGTTAGGTGGCTCCAATAATATGTTTACCGGAGACCCTTGAGCTTCCCAGGTTTATAAATAACATATCAAAGGACACCACCAAACTCATTTTCACCAACAATTGTTTTGGAAGCTCGGAGCTATAAGCGACTTGCAATTATTTCTTATTTATTCCCCAAACTGTAGCCCACTTTTCTCCTAGGTATGCTCATCAACCTTCTTTTTCCTCCTATTATCAACCACCCCTTTAGATGGCCTCCGACTCAAACTCCCAGAACATAGAAGCCCTTTGCTACGATGAGGAGTTAGAGACCACCTCCTCTAGCTTGAGCAAAAGCTCTAATGACAGCATGGAGGTCAATGGATCGTTACTACAACCAACTGAAAAATTGCTAGATGACCTTCCTTTATCCCAAAGGGCCATACAGTTAAAGAATAAAGCTTATAATTTGACCCCATCCTTAACACCAAAACCCCAAGTAAAACAGCCATACCAAAACAAGACCACCTTTTCCCGACCTATCAAAAGTGCCTCCCCAACATTAGGCCAAGGGAAAAAAATTTTATGAAGTTGAGCACCGAGATTGCTTAACAACTAATCAAATCAAAGTGTACATCGTAGGTTGTAAAGCAGTCAAACCACCTTACAAATACAGAATTCTAGCTCAAATCGAAAGAGCCTATAATCCCCTAATGGCAGAGCTAGCCATTTATGAATGTGCATTGGTTGCGGAGCTCTATTTCCCCATTCCTAGCCATTTATGAATGTGCCTTGGTTGCAGGGCTCTGCTTCCCTATTCCTACTTTCATAGTGGAGGTTTTCACCTACCTACAGATATCACCCAGTCAATTATAACCAAACAGCTAGGCTTAATTGCTCGACTTTTACATCAGGGCTAAAGCTTTAAAAGTCACTCATACTATAAATCTTTTCTTAATGGCCTTTCAAGTCAACGTTGGCTCGAGCCACATTGTAGGTTAGTACCACCTTCAATGCAAGCGAGGTCATTTCTTGCTAATGAGATTCTCCAGTTCCAACAAGGATTAGCACGAAAGACACATCTTCGTGAAGAGTTCGATCTCATGGAACGTACCCATATGCTGGGGACGCCTGCAGAAAGACATTCCCAACTCTCTTAGCCTGTCTTCCTAGGAAATTAAAGACTGGGAAAAATTGAAAGACGTGGGGTTAAACACTTCTCCCTTTTCCTCTAGAGCCCTCACAAAATCATGGAGTTCGGGCTCTATTCTAAGTTCATAGTCTAGCCAAATGTCGGAGCGTTGAAGGGTTGGATTCTTTTTTTATTGCTTGAATCGTTGGTCAATTTCTTTATAGATTAATCTTATTTGTCTATTTTATGTAGCCATCACTTGCAAGATGTCGATGGATGTCCGAGCTGAACTTGACGAAATAGATCATACATCCAAATCTGTTGGGAAGGGTAAAAAGTAGAAAGCCCCAGCCTCTCAGCCTTTGATCATATCATCATTCCCTTGCCCATAGGCTCAAGCTAGGAAGCACGGACACGATACGTGGACACGTTCTTTTCTAAAAAACTAGGATACGACACGTACGGGATACGTTAAATAAATTATATTTAAATTTATTGATATAGCACATAAATATTAATTTTTGCCGTAATAAAAGAGAATAAACAAGACTAAATATCTAAATTAATATGTTATGTAATATTTAATACATAACTAGTTATGTAATATGAAAAAAATAATAATATACAATAAATAATTAATATGTAATTAGGCTATTATATTTATTATGTGGCTAAAATACTATTTTAAATTTTGATTGAGATTATTTCATAAATTAAATATAATTTTAAGGATTAAAATGTAAAAAAATTAAAACGTCAAATCAAAACCCACTTAATCCTTTTTCTTTCACTTTTCACATCACTTAATGCAAGACCACCAACCCACCTACCCTTCTTCTTTCTCTTTTCTTGTCACACGTACACACACACACACACAAAACACACAATGCACGACTACCAACCTACCCCTTCTTCTTTCTTCTTTCCCGTCACACATACACACACACAAACACACACATACGTATCAATGACAGCAGAGAACAAATGCCAAAGTTTGAGCATTGCCATCAAGAGAATGTAGTGAACTACCTTTCGGCTTTCAAGTGCAGACCTCACCAAGCAACAATGGAAGTTGCAGTCTAATTTTCTTTTTCTTTTTTTTTTCCCTTTTTGGGTTCAAAGTTTTTGAAGCGTGTCGCAACGTGTCCGGGATGTATTTGGGCGTGTCTGAAAATGTTTTTTGAAAAAAAAATTTTAAACACGTGTCGGACACGTGTCTGTCCGGCACGTGTCAATGTCCGACACATGTCGGATACGCGATATGCAGCCTTGGAGGAGTGTCGGTGCTTCTTAGGGCTCAAGAAAGTCTCGCTACCTCCCTCGAGCACCCACGTACCTCCGAAGGAAAATAGAAATGCCTTCACGACTTCCCTGAGCCTGCTATTGAGGAAAAAAAGAAATGCCCCCTCGCTCGTCCGGACCCAGCTACAGCTCCTAGCACCAAACCACTGACTATCACTAGGGAGAGAAAAGAAAACTCCCGTCTACAAAAGCTAAGTTTAGAGAACCCTTACCCTATGGGTGCCCTTCCATAGAGTTGGTACTAAGACCCTCTGGAGCAGAGGGAGTCAAGCTTCAAGCCCATCGCTCTTCTTCTAGCCCCTCTTCAATTGATTTGACTTGTTCAAGGGAGCGCGATCGACCATATGCTTATTAGGGATGTCTACATTAAAACCTTATTGTGTTATCTGGTGGAGAGCTGCAACTTGGTATGTGCCTGCTTCTTCACTCGTATTAGTTCTGGCCCTGACATAACCCCTAATTTCCTTTTGCTTTGTTTATAGATTTTAGGTCACGATAACGGCATGAAAGAGAGCTTATCCTTTGTTGAAGCCACACTGGGCGAAGTTATTTGTTGCTCAAACTTCTTTAGGTTTGGAAACACTGAAGGGCCTTGAACAACAATGCCTTTGGAGGAGGTTATCAGGCCCCGTCAAGCTAGGAAGAAGGCATGTGATGAACGTGATCTGGCCTTGATTGAGAAACAATCCATCGAGAGGGCCCTTAAAAAGGCCTAATCTAAGCTGGCAAAGGCAGAAGAGGAAGCCAAGATGTTCATAGAGCTAGAAAATTTTACTAAAGAGCTAGAATCCAGGACCCTTGTCGCTGAGAGGGTGACAGCCTCGCTGTTCCATGAAAACATCGAACTAAAAAAGAAACTGCTACCTTGGGAAACGACAGTCAATATGTGATTAAGCAACATAAGGCCTCAAACAAATTCGATCGGGATGCCAAGCACCACTGCCTCTATTTCTTCGACGGAGGAAAGATTCAAGTTATGGAGGATGCTCATGCTAAGGCCCAAGCTCAGTACCCGGACCTTAATTTTGACTTTCTCCAATACTCAAATGATGATGAAGATGAGGGCGGTGCAGAGACCAAGGTGCTAGACTTGAATGATAAGCAATCTCCAACAGTCCCATCCTCTAGCTCTGTTTCGAAGGATACTGCTCCTTTTGCCTCTAAAGTGTCAAAGATGCTACAGTTTTTTGAGGGTCCTTTTGCTTCCCAAGCCCCTTTAGAATGGCCTAAATCCCCCTTATTAGGTTTGTACTTGAAATTTCTTAAATATATCATTTTGTTGGACCACAAATATATCCATCCTTTAATTGACATTTTCTTGTTTATCTTATTGCTTTCATTTCTTTTATTGTTTTTTTTTCCTTATGCATCGACAAAAATGTATGCCTTCATATTTGCGATGTGAGCCTGAGTTCATTTGAGAGCTTTGGCCTGACTTATAGGTGTACTCTTTACCTCGTTTAAGTGTAAGCCTAGGCTCAACTTGTTAATGCAAGTCGGGGCTTGTCTTTCAGGTACGAGCTTGGCTCGACTTTTAAGTGCGAGCTGGGGCTCGTCTTTTAGGTACACTCCTTACCTTGGTTAGGTATGAGCCTAGGCTTTCAAGTGCGAGCCTTGGCTCGACTTTCAGGTGCAAGCCATTGCTCATCTTTCAAGTGCGAGACTTAGCTCGCCTTTTATGGAAAAAAGTAAAGGAATGGAAACAAGACACAAAAATATTTTTAAGTGGTTCGGTCAGAAATTTTGGGCTATGTCCATGAGATTCCACTATTTGTTCAAGTAAAGTACAACTTCTGTGTTCCCCTCTTTGCTCTCTCTATCTCTTTCTCTTTTGTCTAAAAAAAAAAGTAGTTAAGCAAAATATTTCTTCAAATGCTTAGCATTCCAAAAATTATTCAATTCCTTCCCATCGGATGACTCTGTATGGGCCTTCCCAGTTGGAACCTAGCTTTCCCGTAACTCAATCTGGTTTAAAGTGAGTTTTTCGTAGGACTTAGTCTCCTATCCTTATCTGCTTGGGTTGGATCTTTCTTAAAAAAGTTTAACCATTGCCTCATTTCTTGCAACTAATCTCCTTCGGGCATACTCTCTGAGTGCTTCCAGCACATCCAACTTGATCATTCGGGCTTCATCATTGTTTTCTTCTACGTAAGCTGTTAACCTGTGGCTGTCTAATCCAATCTCTACTAGTAACACGGCTTCTAACCCGTATGTTAGGCTGAATAGGTTCCCCTGTGCGGAGCTTGGAATGGTTTGATATGCCCATGATATCGCTGGTAAGAGATTGGCCCATAACCCCTTGGCTTTTTCTAGGCTGACCTTTAGTGCCTGGACAATTGTTCTATTTGTTACTTCTACTTGGTTGTTACGTCAAGGATGAGCTACGACCACAAAGTGGAGATTGATCTTCCACTCCTTACACTTCATTTTGAAGAATCAAGAGTCAAACTATTTTCTAATGATCAGTGATAATAACTCTTGGTATTTCAAAACGGGTTATTATTGACCTCCAAATGAAGTTTCATGCAACCTTCTCTATTATTATTGGAGAAGTAATCCACTGCTACGAATAAGAACTTGCACTGACCTGAGCAGGTCGGTAGGGGACCGACGATGTCAAGGCCCTATTTTTGAGAATGGGCATGCCAACAAAATGGGCACGATTGCTGTTGAGGGCAAATGTTGATACTTCCCATGTCTTTGACAGACGTCACACGTTCTCACATTTTGCTTTGCATCTTCTTTCATCATGGGCTAGAGATATCCCTGCCGTATGATTTTTTGAACTAAGGATCGAGCTCCAATATGATTTCCTCATACCCCCTGGTGTACTTCAACCAGAATGTACTCGTTTTCCGCGGGCTTCACACACTTTAACAATAGTCCTGTGTATGACCTTTTGTATATTTTTCTGTATTGGATGACATAACTTAGAGCATGTGATATGTGTTTTAACCCATAAGCGTGCGGATTGTGCGTGGTATAGTGGATTCGAGTGTGGGTATCGTCTCTACAGGAAGGCTACCTTAGCTACATGTGTGTGTTGGTATATTTTTTGTCTTTTTGATTGAAGGGAGTTCTAAAATAAAACCTAAATCTAAACCTAAGTTAATTAAGGAACTATAAGGTGCCAAGCTTGTTAGGATCGGGATTGCTACACCATAATTTATAGATCATTATAGTTTAAAAAAAAATTTAAATGGCATATCTAATATGGTGACGAAACAAGCAATATAAAGCTATTTGCACACAAAAAAACACAACATGATTTAACAAATAATCTAGTAGATTAAGTGATATACCTTTAAAGAGTTGAAGATTCAAGTAAGTGGTCTCTTTGCTTTGAACAATCTCTACCAACATAGCTTCCCAATTAGCCTTCTTCACTATAATCATCTTTCCAAAGCTAGGATGTGTGATGCTATGTAGTGGGCAAGCATCTAAGAGAACTATAATTGAAGATCTATGGAGTAGTGCATGTTTTTGGTGTACTAGGTGAAAATTCTTACACAATTTTTTGAAAGAGACAAAGAGAATCAAGGGTGTATTGTTGTTAGCTCACTAGTGTGCAATAACCTTAATTGGGTAAGTTCCTAAAAAGAATTAAGTTCCTAGGTATACCCTCTCTAGAAATGGAATATACCTTATGAATAAGATATCCAAGATATTTCTTTCTAATATCTAATTCCATGGACCCGTTCGTTCTATTAAGATGCTCATAAATTTAATAAGGAAAAACTTGGATAAAATCCTTTTCCTTCGCTATTAAATTTATATCTCAATAAAGTATTCATATAATTAGATGATCTCAACTAATTATATCCATTGGAAATATGATTAGTGAAGGGACCAAAAGACATAATTATCCTTAGCTCTCGAAATGACCAAAATGTTCTTGCCATTACTTTGGCGATGTCAAGGCCATTTTGACCTTGGTCTATTTCTACCAAAAACCAAAGCCACACTCCAAGGGTAATCACTAGTTAAGTAGAAATAGGTCACCACAAGTAACCACTGTCTTTGACCAACGAAGCAAAATGACCAAAATACCCCCTATTTCTACACGTAGTCAAGGCTAGTCAAAAGCGCCATCACTTCCAAGATTGTCTAGAACCTTGGAACCTCTAGTGCAATGAGCAATCACCACCTGGTCATCAACCCATAAGCCAAATGACCAATATACCCCTGAAAGATAATATCACTAGACCTAGATTTGTGATGACCAATAAGACAAAATCCAAGGGAGCACGTAGACTCTGTTGTTATACATGCATGTCCTGATTGATTAGAATACAACACCTAACGTACAAGACTGACAATCTTATCACTTAAGGGCTCTTCTTATGGTAAATCAAAGTGCTGTACCCCAACTTCACCAGTTCATCCATATATGCTTAAGATTAAGAGTATCGATCACTCAGAAGTAGCGAGTATATTGTCCTCTATATATGATGGCACAGTGGAAGACATACTCATGATGATCCTGTCCAATGCATGACACACGGACTATAAGCAAAGTTCGAAAAGATCTTTCAAGGACCTAGGTAGATCAACCCTAATGGGAGACTCGTCCACTATAGCCTTATCCCAGTAGAGTGTCCAATAGTACCATCCAGCTATGGACATCTTTATGATATATTCAAAAAACTGGACTTGAATCTACTATGCGTTCAGTCTCACTACACACCCAAATCATTGGACTATATCATTGAACCTTTACACAATGTATCACACATATATACTAGAGATAATATATGTAAGAAGTGCTCATAAATACAAACAACGATCAAATATCTAGTCTAATATCTGTGTACAAATGGTCTTTAGGGTGTACAATCCCAACAAAGCTAAGGAAAGAAAGCTCTATAAGATGGAAGGAGACCTTGGGTGATTGCGTTCCAACTAGGCTCAGGCTACAATAACGATTCAATCTATCTATGGCTTGATTGCTCTCGTGAAGACCTAAGCTGAGTGACCTTATTATCCACTAGGACTCAGTGCGGGTCTATCCCTAGGTAGATCTCCTTAAAGTGTAGTGTGGTCTTTATGACCTAGGGTTTTAGGGCTTAGTTAACTAAGTTCTCTTTTGTGTTGATTAATGTCCTACTCGAGAGACTAACCTATTAATATTGTTTCAGACTAGAGATTAGAATCCTAGAGCATTAATTAGTACTAGTAGGTACCTTTTCAGCATTGTTTCAAACTAGAAGTATACTCCTACCACACTAAGTCATCTATTAAGCATATTAATCAACATACTTTAGTTGCAAATAGGGCTCATGCTCTTAGCATGGATTAAGGCTAAGTTGAGGCCATTACCGATAGCATTTAAGCACAAAAGAACCTACACATCTTTACTTAGGTTTTTTACCAAACACATAGGCATGATGCTTCAATACTAGCTTGGTATGGGGTTCAGAAGGTGTGTGGAGGCGTTAATTGAAGTGGAAAAAGGGTTAGGATTAATGGGATTGAGAGATTATTAGGTTTCTTCTATTAAAATGAGCCAAAACCCCCTAAATATAGCCTTTTTACTGCAAAAGTCTGTTGCTGGGTTGGTCTCCTGGCCTAAATTTAAGTGAGACCAACCAAAATTGATTGCATTCTGGATAGGATCGGTCTCAAAGGTTGGTTGGCCGACCCTGAGCAGGGGGGTGACTGGCCTTCAGCTGTATTGCTTATAACTTGCTCATTTTGGCTCTGATTCGCGCACGATTTTTTTCTATTTCCTCATACCACTTTTGGAGACCTCCAAAGCCATTTTTCTTTATCTTTTCATTCCATAAAAATCTCCAAACTTTGTTCATGCTCTCTACATCTTTAACCAAGCTCAATTTCTTCTCCCAAAGCACACATCCCCGCTTGTGCTCGATTGCGTCGTTCTTCATTTGGGAGCTTCCAAATGGACTTTTCTTCATTTCTTCTTCTCCAAATCAACCCTAGCTTGGCTCCTTGATTAAATCATCATTATTTTAAGCTCAATTCCTTCTCCTAAAATGCATTTAAAACACGAAATAAGGCACTTAGTGTAGCATTTATGCGCTTTGACGTCTAGATGCACAGATACGAATAATGGTGGACAATTGCAACCCTAAATGCACTCAATTATGGTCAAAACACTATAGAAAGTGTATGAAAATAATATATACAAAAATACACAAATCACACACATCAACACCCCTAAACCTTCCCTTTGTTTTTCCTCAAGCAAGCCAAAACCAAAGTCTATCCTCATGCTTTTCAAAGAGTTGGCAGTTGTATTGACTTGCTATCTTTTTGCCTCTAAGGGAGTACAAAAGGTCATTCCTTTCGTGTAAGGGCCTCCTTACTCTTTTTCGGATCTCCCATTAATCATAAGAGGTTTCCCAACTCTTGGGAAGTTACTAAGTAGCTAGAACCACAACAAACTTAGGATTTCAATCACACAGCTGGGATGTTGATACTTCGTGCCCTATCAACTAACATGGCCTCCCAATATGCACTTAGCCCAAAGATACAAGGAAAAGAAAAATACATCACAATGGTTCACATTTTGATGTAAGCGTCTTATTCACAACATAACAAAATAACAAAAATTGACATTATGTCACTTGACACTTATTCACAACATTTCACTTTTTCAGATTTTTGTTGCGTTTTGGCTTTTTCCACTTTTTTTTTCATTTTTGCATTTTGTTACTTTTTTTTCTCAACACATAATATAAACAAAAAGAAAATAAAAAGAAGAGACTAAGGCATACTAAAAGAACCAATCAAGAAAGGGGCACTCATATCAACAACCCTTAAAAATACTTTTTCCAAGCAAGTTATGGGGAAACTACAAGGTACATTCTTAGAAGTGATCACTCTCCACAATTTTCAAAAGGATTCTCTTCAAAGTCTAGGTTATACCCTACACTCTATTCACTTCTCATAATATACCCTTATCTTCTCCAATCAATTAAGTCAATAACAAAAGCCAACTTTTTTACCAACATGGAGATAAACAACTCAAAACATGTGAAAATTCAAAAAAAAAATTGAACACATTTTGAGCAAAAACAAGGCATACTATGCAAATCTACCCCAAACACAATATAAATGATAAAGGACTACTATTTCCCTAAACCTAAACTTTGCTTGTCCTTAAGCAAATAGCACTAAGTATAGGATAAGCAAGCACATGAAACACATATGGAGAATATGGAGAGGGATAGATAGAGACAAGTAAAGAATAAAGAGATACAACCTTGTTTGCATGTAGTTTGCAAATGCCAAAGATAATCCAATGATCTACTTCTCTGCTTCTTAGTAAAAAGCACAAATGCTCGAAAAAACAAATAAGAGATTAGTAGTCAATATAATGCATGCTCACATTGACTTTTGAAAGATAAACAAAGACACATGCAAGGGTAATAAGATTGATGTACAAATGATGGAAAGGAGAAAGAACATGTGAAGGAACAAAAATCTATCCTACTAAGGATACAAATAAACAAAAGAAATCCTAAACTATAAAAAGGTAAGAAAAACAAAAATAATCAAATCTACTATATAAAAAGAAAGAATAAGTAAAAGATAAGAGAAACAAGAAAAGTATAAACATGTCTAGGGTGCCTCCTAGCAACAATGGATTTAATGCCCCTAGCCAGGCACCAATGTTAGAGTAAAGCATGTTTAAAATTACGTGGCACAAATTGCTAGATAAACAATGAAGCATAGAATATAGAGGAAAAGGGACCATGGAATAAATGATATAGACGAGAATGAACAATACAAGCCCCTTCTAAAATGTCCCACCCGAAAATGTCAAATATGGATGTGTGCTCGTATGTGGTAGGGACACAACAATGCAAATGCTCATGCCCTATTTGTTTACTAATTAACCACCCATAGCCTTCTTCTCATTATCTAAGGCTAATAACACATACATCTCATGGGTCAAAGAAGTTTAATGCATGCAAAGTGGGTGGTATGTGTCCTAGTCCTAGATGAAAGTGTTCCATAAAAGAAGGCATAAATGTGAGCTCTAAAGAAGGGGAAGACTCAACGGAATGGGAGTGGCGAGTTTGGGCGACATCTAGAGAAGGAAGGTCAATTAAAGGAGACGTGGAGGCACTAGACTCTTCTTCTCTGACCTCATCAAACAAGGGTCTCTCTAACTCTTCACAAAAGGTAGACATGTATGGAGGTGGTAAAGTTGACTCAAATGACGCATCATG
Organism: Cordia subcordata; assembly: GCA_028554755.1. Classification (NCBI taxonomy): domain Eukaryota; kingdom Viridiplantae; phylum Streptophyta; class Magnoliopsida; order Boraginales; family Cordiaceae; genus Cordia; species Cordia subcordata. Next base: position 15,590,824 of record JAPTOF010000006.1, on the reverse strand, counting down.
CAGACAAGTAAGTGCAATGGAAATGTGCGCACTCATCTTCCTCTAAAAGGCATCAGAGTTGAATTGTGTAATAATAACATCAAGTTCTTCCTTTAACCATGATTGAGACATAGGAAGAAAGAGAAGGGTAGGCTCAAGAGAGACGGTGAAAGAAGGTGAAAACATGAGAGGATAAGGTACCACTTCTACTAAAACATGACCTAAGTCATCTTGAAGTCCTCACTACAAGAAGTAAACTCTCTATCAAACTCTCTCTTTATCTCTCTCCCCCAAACATCATTATTTTCACCTTTAGTCTCCTCATCCATAGATCTCACTCCCATCCCTTCAACCCGGTTTAAAGGTATCTCAACTCTTTCACTTGTTGGTTGCTCATTCTCAACTTCTCTACGCAAGCACTTGATTATTTCGGATAATTGTTCGGTTATCTCCTTTAGTATCTTATGGTTGGAATGAATTGAGGATGGGAGATATTTCAACTTTTTATCATCATATAAGGGAGACCTAAGAGAAAAAGGTTCACCCAAATGGAAATGATAATCATTTTGAGCATAACCATAAAAAAAACACGAGAAAAGAATAGGTAAGAAAAGATAGTGTGGGAAGGGAATATTCATAACTAGGAGGTGAATAATAAGAAGGGTCATTTGAACCCCAAGACAGAGATACGTGATATGTTGCCTTATAATCGTGATGACTAGATATAAGTGCATGAATAGATGTAAAACTATAGGGACTATGCCTTGGTGTAGCCCAAGATTGGGGATTTTGATACGCAAGGGGACAACATGTGGTATGATGCTCACAACTACCACATAGAACACAGGCATTGGGAGCATAAATAAGAGGTGGAGAAGAAGATACAAGCGACCACCAAGAAGCATTAAATCTATCCATAATCAAGTAACACAAGTAAACCTTTTCTCAATTCAATTTTTTTTAATTTTTTTTGGATTTTCAAAATTTTTCAATTTTTTTGTGGTTTTTCAAATAGAGGAAAACAAATAAAGATAGAATAACACACAAGTAACTAATCAAAAACAAAAAAACACATAAAGAACCAATACCATACCTCTCCAGCAACGGTGCCAAAATCTTGATATGTTTAAACCTGTAAGTGCACGGGTCATGTGCAGTGAAGCGTGCAAGTACTAGATCATTCTTCCATAGGGAGGCTACCTTAGTTCGGTCTCTACATGCTCGTATGCCTAAGACTAACTATGTGTGTGTATTGGTGCTTTCTTTTAGATATCAAGGGAGCTCAAGAAAAGGGAAATTAACCTAAACTATGGAGGAATTATAGGTGCCAAGCCAAGGAAAACAGGCCTAACAAGGTAGAAGACGATCCAGGGTGATTGAGTTGCAACTAAATTCGGGTTATAATAATGGTTCGTGCTATCTATGGCTTGATTGCTTTCTTTGAGACCTTAGCTAACTAAACTTATCATCCACTAGGACTCGGTGCAGGTCTATCCCTGGGTAAATCTTTCTAAAGTATAACGTGGTCCTTATGACTTAAGGTTTTAGGGCTTAGTTAACTAAGTTCTCTTTGGTATTGATTAACGTCCTACTCGAGAGACTAACCTATTGGTATTGTTTCAAACTAGAGATTAGACTCTTAGAGCATTAACTAGTGCTAGTAAGTACCTTTTTAATATTATTTCAGACTAGAGGTATACTTTTACCATATTAAATCATCTATTAAGCATATTAATCAACACACTTTATTTGCAAATAGGGCATGGGCCCTTAGCATGGATTAAGGCTAAGGTGATACCACTACCGATAGCATTTAAGCATAAAAGAACATATGCATCATTAAGCATTTTAACAAACACATAGATATGTTTGATTTTCAATACATAGACATATTGAATCATGCCACTAATTAAAGCAAACAAGCATGTATTAAGAGCCAAAGATATACACAAATTATTTGTTCATAGCCCTAATCTAACATACAATGAAAAACAACCAAGGATCTAGCCTAATCTAGCAACATATTTACAAGAAATAGAAAAAACAACAAGAACTTCCCTAATTCTTGCTTCCAAATCTGTACAAACCCTTCAAATCCTTATTAGATGCTTTAATCCTAGCTTGATATGGTGTTTAAATGGCATGTGCAGGTGTTAATTGAAATGGGAAAAGGATTAGGGTAAATGGGGTTAAGAGATTATTAGGTTCCTCATCTCAAAATGAGCCAAAAAACCCCTAAATATAGCCTTTTCACTGCAAAAGTCGGTTGCCAGGCCAATCTCTCAGCCTAAATTTAAGTGAGACCGATCAAAATTGATTGAATTCTAGATAGGGTTAGTCTTTAAACTCTGTCAGCTGACCCTGTGTAGGGAGATAACTGGTCTTTAGTTGTATTGCTCATAACTTGCTCGTTTTGGCTCCAATTCGTGCACGGCTTTTTTTATTGCCTCATACCACTTTTAAGGACCTCAAAAGCCTTTTTTCTTCATATTTTCATGCCCTTAAACATCTTTAAACTTTGTTTATGCTCTCTACATCTTCAACCAAGCTCAATTTCTTTTTCGAAACAGATATCCCTACTCGTGCTCGGTTGCATCATTCTTCGACTGAGAGCTTTCAAATGGGCTTTTCTTCATTTCTTCTCCTCCAAATCAACCGTAGGTTGGCTCCTTGATTAAAGAATCGTCATTTTAAGCTTAATTCCTTCTCCTAAAATGCACCTAAAACACAAAATAAGGTACTTGGTGTAACATTTATACGTTTTGGCACCTATATGCACAAATATGACTAATAGTGGACAAATACAACCCTAAATGCACTCAATTATGGTCAAAACACCCTAAAACATGTCTAAAAATAATATATACATACATACACAAATCACACACATCAGCATATGCCATGACGTTCTGAGCCTCCTTTTCGTGTTATTTGGAAATCTCATTTCCCCAAATATCTGATGAGTATTCCCATCTATATTTTGGCCAGCTTGATTTGTGCCACTTCCAAGGCCTCTGGCTAAATACTCAGCTCGATGATATCTTCTACTTGTACTGTGTCTGAGCCATAAGGTCCAGATGTTAATCTTGACAGGGCGCTGGCCATCGTGTTTTCTTCTCTGGGGATATGTTGTACTTGCCATTTCTTTCCCCTCTCTATTGTTGCTTCTTGGACTTTCTGCAAGTATGCCTGCATCTTTCGCCCCTGAGCTTCATTCTCTTCATTTATTTTCCCTGTAATTAATTGCGAGTTAGTGTATGTTGTGATGGAACAAGCATCTAAGGTCGCCGTTTAGAGCCCCGCAATTAAGGCCTCATACTCAACTTTGTTGTTGGTGACTAGGAACTTGAATTTCATGGCATACTTGAATTACTGCCCCTCTAGTAAGTATATTACTAACCTTGAGCCACCACCCTGCTTGCTGGACGTTCCGTTGACCCGTATTTCCCACTCTACTGCCTGAAGGTTCTCTCTTATCGTACATTCTACTATGAACTTAGCTAATGCCTGAGCCTTTGTCCCTATTTGATGCAAGTTTGCAATCTCGTACTAGTTTAGCTCGACCACCCATTTCAGTAACCTTCCTGAAGCTTCTGGTTTTACTAATACTTGCTTTAATGGTAGATTGGTCATGACTTTTATCGCGTAGGCCTCGAAATACGTCTTCAATTTTCATGCTGTCGGTATCAATGCTAGGGCCATTTTCTCAATGCTAGCATACCAGAGTTTTGGTCCCCTTAGCGCCTTATTTATGTAATAAACTAGCTTTTGGGTTCAATCTTCATCTCTGATTAGTGCTACTGCTACTACCGACCCAGAACAAGTTATGTATATGTATAATGGCTCTCATGCTTCTGGTTGAGAAAGTATCGGTGGAAATGTTAAATACTTCTTTAACTCTTCAAATGCTTTTTAGTAATCAGTTGCCCATTTGAACTCTTTGGGCGTCCTGAGAACCTTGAACAATGGTGCTAGTTTGTCCGCTGATCTGGAGATAAATCGACTCAGAGCAGCTACCTTACTGGCCAATGACTGTAAATCGTTTACTAACCTCGGTGGTTGGAGGTCGAGTATTGCTTGAACTCTGTCTGAGTTGGCCTTAATGCCGCTGTTTGTCACCATAAATCCCAAAAATTTTTCGACTAGGACTTCAAAACCTCATTTTTCAGGATTCAATTTGATTATGAACTTTCTCATAGTTTGGAAGGCCTTTACCAAGCCTTCCAAGTGTGCTTTTTCTGATCGGCTCCTTACTATCATATCATCAACGTATATCTCTATACTTCTTCTAATTTGGTTATCAAAGACCTTATTGACCATCCCCTGGCAGGTGGCTCCAGCATTTTTGAACCCCATGGGTATGACGTCATAGTAGTAGAGGCCTTGATCAATGATGAATGCCTTTTTCTCTTCATTCTCAGAGGCCATCTTTATTTGATTGTATCCCTTGAACGTATCAATAAAAGTGAGAACTTCAAATCCTAATATAGCATGTATCAGCTGGTCTATTCTTGGCAAGGGAAGCTATCATTTGGGCATGCCTTTTTAAGATTAAGGTCGTCAATGCATATCCATCATTTTCCACCCGGCTTTCGCACTAGGATTATATTGGCTACTTGCTCTGGGTACTCGACTTCCCAAATATTCCCAGCCTCTAGTATTTTCTACACTTCCTCTTTTATGGCCTCCTCTTTTTTTGGCTCTAAATAATCTCCTCTTTTGTTAGACAGATGTGAAGGTAGGATCCATGTTGAGCGTATGGCATATCACTTGGGGGTCAATCCTGGGCATATCTTTAGAGGACCATGCAAAGGCATCCTCGTTCTTGTAAGGAAGACTGTTATCTTATTTCTCTAATCCATCAATAGCTCGCAACCGAGCTTAACCTTTCTTCCTTTTATGGATAGCATTACTTCTTCTAGCCTTTCAATAAGGGATCCTCTCTTGGGATCTTTGACTTCCTCGACCTCCACTTGGCATATTTCTCTGTTTTTCTTTCGCAGAGAATTTTTGTAATACTCTCTTACCTTTAATTGGCCCCTGTGTAGTGTGCATACCCCCTTATTGGTCAGGAACTTTACTTTTTAATGATAGGGTGAGGCAACAGCTCGTAGTCAATTTAATGTTCATCTTCCTATAATGCCATTGTATAAAGACTTTCCCTCTACCACGATGAAATCGATCGAGATAGTTACATGGTTATCCTTGTGGCTGATTTGAGCCTCGAGAGTCATAATCCCTTTGGGTGGGGTTTCGTTGCCGTTGAACCCTACCAAGTCATTTCTAAGAGGGATTAATTTGTTATAATCCAGTTTCATCCTCTGAAACGCCTTTTTAAATGAGACATCTACTGAGCTTTCGATATCTACCATCATTCTATATATTTGAAAATTCCCAACCTTTACTTTGATCAGTAACAGGTCATCATATAGGCATAAAACTCCACGGAGGTCTTCATCATAGGAAACTAGTTGTTTGCCTTACTTTATTATCTTGTATTCTCTGGGTTTTTCTTTGAGTTTGTTAACGTATAACTTCTGAGTTGACTGGTTTTCTCCCTTAGCTATTAATTCTCCAGCTATGGTGTCTATCTCCACTTATTCTGTCTCCTGTCTTTGGGAGCTTTTATTTCCTCTCTAGTGTCGATTGCTACTTTGACGACCAACCTAGCTTTTGTTTCTCTGTGCCTAGTTATTCCCCCTTTGGTGACTTCAGGAACGATCCTTAGTTCGATTTTTCCTTGCTTCAGCTTGGGTCGGCTTGGGGGTTAGTAGTGCAGACCATCGCGTTTCTTCTGATGACCTCTCTGTAAGTTCAGATGGAGTTTTCCTGATGAATTCCTTCAAGTGGCCTTTTTTTATCTATTCCTTAAACCATTCTTTCAAATGGCCGCAATCTTCGGTGTCATGGCCATGGTTACTATGGTATAAGTACCATCTTCTTTGAACTCTCCATTCCAATCTAGATTGTATGGGCGGAGGTTGTCTGAAATTTGCTATTTCCTTTGAGGCTGCTAGAAGCTCAGCCCGTGGGACAAGCAAGGGCATTAATTGATGGCCTTTCCTTTCCCCCAAAATTTCAAGTCAATCTTCATTCGGAGGCTATCTATCATCTTGTTTCTTTTGCTTTGGGAATTTTTGAACAGCTTCTCTTTCTTGGCGATCTAATCTCCGGGTGTTTTTTGCTTTTTCTGCCAAGATATGCTTCTTAACTCGAGTGAACATTTCTGTGAGATTCTGTGGCTTTTTCTGGGATAATGATCCAATAAGGTCCTGGTTATCGACCCCTAAGGAGAAAGCTTTTAGAGCTACATCATTATTAAGGTCATGGATTTGAAGCACAGCCTCGTTAAAGTGTTTTACGAACTCCCTTAGGGTTTCATCCTTTCTCTACTTTAATCTCATCAAAACTCCAGATGTTTGCACTATCTTTTTATTGCTAGAGAACTTATCAATAAATTGTCGAGCCTACTGATGGAAGCTCGAAATCGATCTCAGGAAGAGTTGGTTATACCATGCAAGTGCAGTACCTCCCAAGGTGGTTGGAAAATTTTTGCATTGAGCGGTATCATTCCCATTGTGGAGCATCGTCGCTTGATCGATAACATAGATATGATCACAAGGATTAGTTGTTTCACCATAGTCAGGCAGAAAAATATTTGTCAAGCTTTTCGAGACTGGTTAGTCGATAATCTCTATTATGAATGAATGGGAGCTATTGATCATATCGAGCTCTCTCCCATAGTTCGATATAGGAAGTAACGACCCTAATCAGTTGGATTCATTGACGAGCTTTGAAACTTCGGCCCATTATGGAGCTGAGCAGGTTCTCCAGTTCTAGATTGATTTTGTTGTCTTGCTTGCTGCGCCAGCTCCGCCAGTAGGTTCCTTATTTCTACTATTGGGTCTTCAGTAGTAGGATACGGGGGAATCTCTGTGGGGCCTCTATAGGTTATAGCCCCTTGTGATAACCCAAGGATTTGCAGACCCATGGTCATCGTGCTCCTACAGGTCAGGGTGCGGGATTTGCACTTGATTGTGATACTTGAGAAGAAGGGATCAAAACCAGAGCTGCTAGTGGCCCTTAAACAAATGGAGCATAGGCTACGCCTGGTGTTACTCCTTGCGTTAACTAGAATTGCTAAGCTGGTATCAGGAATTCAACCAACATTTGGGTTGGCAAATAAGGGATTTGCCATGGCAAGGGTAGCTGCGTATTCTAAGGGATACTGTGGTCTCCCCTATGGTCCCATTTGTGGTGTCACGTCCCTACAACTGGAATTATGGGTCGAGGTGTGGAGATGTTGTAGTTTCCTGGCTAGGCTAGGAAGGGATTCTACACCTGGGAAATGGTGGGTACCACAGGAAACTAGGCGGTGGTGGTTGAGCTTGATTTGCATGTGTAGGCAAAGTGGGGGCATGTCTGCCTCCCTGAGGTTTAGTTTGGAGGGGTGATATGAGGCAGTTTCCTCTGCTGGCTTAAGATTTTTCGCTCCCAAATTGTTATGGAAAGACATGATTGTGTGGTTACTCAATGGGAATAAAAATCGTTTCCCACAGACGACGCCAATTGATAATGTTGAAATTATCAAGTTCGGGTAGACCTAGCCAAGTGCTCCAATTTTACTTAGGTCAGCCTATAAAAGAAAGGAAAGAATGTATGAGATCTCAAAGACACTGGTGTTGTGCCAGCCAAAAATCCTTCGATGCTCAAGTTAGTAATATGATTTGAGCTCAAATCAAAGGTGTTTAGACTATCTATGTCATACCTTCTGCTTTGTCAATGGCAGCTTATTTATAGTTATCAACAGAATGGTCTTTGGATTGGTATAGACTCTTGTTGTGCTGATCCACCCATGGAGCTAATAAGCTTGAACACTTAGCATCTAAGAGAAGTCTCAGCTACTGCAACCCTTAGCTTTATTGTCTCAAGAGACCTCCTTATCTTATCTGGATTCTATTAGTTACAAGTTCACGTTGACCACCCGTTGGGTCGGGGTGAGCTATATTATAGAAAAGGCTCACTACGTCAGATTGACCCATAACACATAGTATTAAATGCACATTAATAATTTCATTATAACATAGAAGTTAACGTAAATAAAATCATTTCTAAAGCAAATACAAATCTTTATTGGAATTTTTCTTTTTTCCTTTGAAGAAGCTTTTGAAATTACTAATATATGTATATGTGTATATACCTATGTGTGTGTGTGTATATGTATATTAAACTTCTTCTTTTTTTTTAAGTTATTCTAGAGTGACATGTCAGTGTATGACATATATTTCTTTTGTTCATATTTGAGTCATTCTAAACATTAGTTTTTGCATAGTACATGCTTATAGTGAAATTAACCATGAGTGGTATTTAAATAGCATAGTACTAAATGCACATTAGTAATTTCATTATAGCATAGAAGTTAAGGTGAGTAAAATCATTTCTAAAGCAATTACAAATCTTTATTGGAATTTTTTTCCTTTTTCCTTTTCAGAAAACTTTTGAAATTACTAAAGTAACTACAATATATAGCTCTACTTTCATATTTGCTACAAGGCTTCCTACAACTTCATTTAACTTGATAAGGTTTTAAAGTACCTAGGAAGAATAATAAACAAAATATCTTTATTTATGCGATAGAAATTTGTTACAAATCACGTGCCCCATTAGTAGTAAAAATATAAGAGAGAAGTTGCATATTAAACTTCACATTAGTTCAGAATATATTCAATCAATAATTTTTGTGGCCATTTCAAATATGATAATTTAATGCTAATTATTCCATTATGCTAGCAAGATCTACGATTTTATATTAACACTTCTAGTGCCTTTCGGTTGATATAAAACTATATCTTGCTTAAGAAAACGAGATAATTGTGCCTAGAAATATATCTTCTAATAGCCCAAAATTGAGAAAATTTTGAAAAATTTCCAGCTTAAAACAACCCAAAGTTTTGGTGGCTTATGAATCCACAAACAATGATATGTTCAATTATTTACTAAAGAAGCATGTACTGATAATTGATAAAGGTTATTTAACAACCAGCTTGGGTTCAATTCTCTACTCAAACTTTTATTAAACTACTACAACTTGATAATTGACTTGTTTATCTATTTTCGCGAACAATCAGAAACACTAAAGAGCCTGTTTGGCTAAGCTTATTTTTAAGTGCTTATAAACAAGAAGCAATTCGTGCTTATAAGCAAGTTATGAGTAGAGATGTATTTAGATAATATTTGCTTATAAGTTATTGATATGTTTGGTAAATAAGTGCTTATAAGTAGTAATGATAGTTAAAATGACTAAAAAGACATGTCAAGAATTAATGTGGTACTTTTTAAGGGTAAATTGGTCTTTCATTGGTTTGATTGAGCTTGTAAGCCCTTCAAAAGAAAGTTGTTAGATTGGTGTTTTTTTTTTTTCCAGCTTATAAACTATCAAAAAGTTCTTATAAGTTGTGTTGTTAAACATGCAAATTCTCTTTGTCAAGATAGAAATGAGAAGCCATGAGATCAAAATAGAGACACGAAAATTATTTACATATATATGTTTTCTTCACAAGTGTTGTTCTACAAGCTGTACAGAAGACTTGTTTATATAGACTTGAGTTGTCTTGATGGCCAAGACAAAATCCTAGCTATGGAAAGTATGAAATCAAGCAATATAATAATTAACATATTATACGAGATACATTAAATTAGGCTAAATTTATTCTATACCAAATATATTCTAACACCCCTTCCCCCCTAAACTCAAGGTGGAGTAAAGGACACCAACTTTGGTGAATAAATGCACCAGTTGATCAATGGATGACGTAAATCGTAACTTGGTGATACCTTAGAGTACATGTTGCCTGATTAAGTGACAGTCACATTTAATGTGACAGGTACGTTCATGGAAGACATCATTATGTGCTATCTGGATAGCACTCTGATTATCACAATGAAGAATAGTCGCATGAGACTGAGAGAGACCCATGTCTGAGAGGAGCCAACGAAGCCAAATGACCTCTTGAGTTGTATCAGCAAGGGCACAATACTCATATTTAGTACTCGAACAGGCAAGGATAATCTACTTTTTGCTGTGCCAGGATAAAAGAGAGTCACCTAAGAGAAAGCAATAACCTATAGTAGAACGCTAATTAGTAGGATCACTTGCCTAATTGGCATAAGAATATCCCCAAAGAACTGGAGAAGAATGGGCAAAAAAATGCAAACCATGGAATAAAGTGCCTTTAATATACCGAAGAATACAGAGAACAACAGCATAATGAGTGGAACAAGGAGCAGACATGAACTGACCAACTAGATAGACAGCATATGCAATATCAGGCCGCGTAACTATAAGATAAATGAGACTACTCACTAAGTGATGATACAGAGTAGTATCTAGGAGAGAAGTATCATCCATGGGAGTAAGGAATATAGAATTATCTAAAAGAGTAGAAGCAGTCTTGCTGTCAATGAAACAAGCACAAGCAATATGGTTTAATGAGTACTTGGCCTATGTAAGATAGTAGCTTGTGGTATCAGAGGAGAGTTCATACCAAGAAAATAATTGAAAGGGCCAAAGTCTTTCATCTCAAAATGCTGATGAAGAAACTGCTTCTGCTTTGGCATACCATTCATATCATCCCCTGTAAAAATCATATCATCCACATATAACAACAAAAGAATGATCCTAGAAGACGATTGCCAAATAAAGAGTGTAGAGTCATGTTTGCTAGCCACAAACCCAAAATTAGAAATAACTAAATTGAATTTAGAGAACCAAGCATGAGGAGCTTGCTTGAGACCATAAAGAGCATGACATGGATAACTAGGAGGAGGTTTCATAAGTACCTCTTTAACAAGAACACCATTGAGAAAGGCATTTTTGACATTCATTTGAAATAGGGACCATTGATGAATAGCTGCAGTAGCAATAAGGCTATGAACTGAAGTAAGAGGAGCAACCGGAGCAAATGTTTCTTCATCGTTGATCCCATATTCTTGAGTACACACCTTAGCAACCAAATGAGTTTTATACCTTTCCGTAGAACCATTAGCACGAGTTTTGATTTTGTACACCCATTTGCAACCCATAGCATTTTTTCTAGGAAGGAGATCAACCAAGTCCTAGGTGTGCATATCTTCTAAAGCCTGTAATTCGCCATTCATAACTTGCTGTCAACGAGGGTCAGAACTAGCTTCCCTATAAGTCTAAGGTTCATGTAGGGAGAGAACAGTGGAAAAGCAATGATAATCAAAGAGATAATGGGGTATTGACCTTACTCATGTAGAGTCACCAACAACGTGTTCAGATGACTCAAGAGGAGCAACCTGTTCAAATGACTCAGGTGGGGTAGAAGATGGTATAGACTTGGCATCATGTGTGGAGGACGTCTCAGATGTAGTTTTAGTGTGTTCGTTAGTTGAAGCAACAGTAGAACGTAAGGCTTTGGAGCACCAATCCACGAACTAATTGTTCTAAGAGTTTCTGTTTAGATTGCGATAGTAATCTGATTCATAATAACCATGACAAGTCTTCTTGCAAAAATGACATGTTCTTGTAGGACAATTTAGGAGAGCATTTCCAGAAGTATGACAGTACTTGCACTTTTCCTAACAACTTGTATACCGCTTTGGAGTAGAATTAGAAGTTGCAAGTTGAGGTGGCAAACGGGTATCTGCGGGTCGACCCGACCCGTTTATAGCGGGTTTGACGGGTGGACATGACGTGTTGGGTAGACCTGTTTTAAAATGGGTCAAGGTGTTAAAACCCTAAACCGACCCTAATGGATTGATGGGTTATGCGGGTTATTATAACGGGGTTATGCGGGTCGCTTTGACTGGTTAGGCATGGGCCATTTTTGCAAGTTAGAAGGGTTTCACAAGTTATTTTGGTGGGTTCGTGGGTTATTCGTGGGTTGACCCAACCGACTTGCCAATTTGGCGGTTGGGTCGAGTTGACCCAACCGACCTGCCAATTTGGCGGTTGGGTTGGGTTGACCCGTTTGTCGGTGGGTTATTAAATCCTCAACCCTAACCTTCTTTTTTGATGAGTTAGGTAGGTCGACCCACGGGTCTCAGCCTGTTTTGCCACCTCTAGTTACAAGCACCAATTTTGATAATTGATTCTTTTTGGACTAGATATAGGTTTCTTCTGAGATGAGCTTCTGAACTACTTGTTCAAGTGTGGGAAAGGGATTGTAATGAAGTAATGATGCACAAACGAGGTTAAAATCATCATGAAGTGCTATAAGAAATTAAACAAGGTGCCCGCCGTCTCACCAAGTAGCAAATTTTTCTACATCTTCATCACATTTCTTAACATGTTTAGATACTATGATTTGATCCCAAACAGAATGTTTTTGTGATAAGAATTGATTAACTGATGTCTCGGGTTCTTGACGCATTGAGTGCAAAGTCATAGCAAGTTGATATTGGTAAGCTCTATCTATTATAATATATCTCTTTTTGAGAAACCCCAAATTGATTTAGCACTGTCAAAATGCCCAAATTGCAAACTAATAGAAGAAACAGAGGTATTTTTCAACTAGGTAATAATCTGATGATTCTTGCTATCTCAATCTTCAAGCCGGTCAACATACTTGTCATCAGTTTCACCCTCTTTTTGCTTGGGTTCTTTAATATATATACTCATAATTCTCCAAAATTTTCGACCTTTAAGAAGTTAATCATTGCTTAAGCCCATGATACATAGTTCATGCCATCCAAAATAATGGAAATTGGTTTTGAAATCTCTATAGGAAACCTAAAAAATGCAAAGATAAGAGGAAAACAGCCTTGTAGAGTTAGAATTTCAAAAAAATAGACTGCGAAAATGAACTCAGAATGTCAAAAAACCCTAGGAAGGGTATGCTCGATTTTTTTTCTTTTTTTGGATTTTTTGGAGTTTTTTAAATTAATTTTTTTAACAGAAAAGGACAGAAATTAAATAATAACAAAAATAACAATGCAAATGGTGACTGGACAAAGAAGGTTGCATGATGTAGCAGTGAAGTGGCACACGCAGACTGATGATGTAGCGATGCTGGCATGGCATTTAGGCAAATTACTGTTATGGCGATGATATGGCTACTGATGTGTTGGTTTTGTGTGTGATTTTGCATTGTATTTCTATATCTATTTTAAGGTACTTTGTGCTCTATAAGGTATATTAGTATAGCATTTATATCATACTTAAGCATATTAAGCTTTAGGTGTCTATAGTTGAGCTTAAAGCATAAATGCTACACTAAAGTACACTTATCTTGTGTTTTAGGTAAGTTTGAGGAATGTCTTGAGCTGAACAAAGATGGAGATGGCTTGGGCAAGAATTGAAGAAGATCTTAAGGATGAAAAGTGGAAGAAAAGCAAGATTGGAGGCTTTCACATAAATACCTAAGCAACCGGAAGCAAAACGAAGCTAAAAGAGAGCAAATAGGCACTACTGGAATACTGGCTTCAGAGTATCGGTGCACCAGCTCACTATTCCACCAAAAACAAAAAGCAAGCTTCTATTGCCAGAATAGAGGCCCCTTGGTACCGATGCTCTGGTTAAGTATTTTGGTAGTCACAGAAATTGGCCATATAAGCCCGCTTTTGGCCATTTTATGTAACAATAAATCATATTTTTTCACCCCATCTCCCAAAACCATAATCCTCTCATCTCTCACCTCTCATACACTCTTTCACACACAAAATCACTTTGGAATCAAGCCTCTAAGAGGATCAAACATAAGGATTTGGGCATAGCTCATGGATTGTAAAGCATGGATTTGGATAGAATGGTGTCTTTCTTTTGTTCCAAATCTAAATATGTATGATTAGAGCTATGTAGGGTGATTATCTCTTTTGTTCCAAATCTAAATATGTATGATTAGAGCTATGTAGGGTGATTATTCTTGTATTTATAGATTGGTTATTACTCTTTTGTTATGGGTACTTGATGGATTTATGTATCTATGCTTTATGCTTAGGGTTTCAAAGGCCATTTTACATACATGTCTATGTGTTTGTTGAAATGTCTCAATGATGTAGCATATGTATATTGAAGTTTATTTTGCTATTAACCATTTCTAAATCATTATGCTAGCATGTCTATATGTTTGTGTGGTGATTGCAAGAAGTGAGTATGCTTATATACATGTCTATGTGTGTGTTTGCATATCAAATAGCATAAATAGCTTCTATTGCATACATGTCTAGTGCTATTGCTTAAATTGGTGTAATCTAAGCATGTCTATGTGTTTAGTAATAGAATATTCCGGAGGATTCTCGAATACCATGCCCTAGATGTGTTTGCTTTGTGCTTTAATGTCAATTTTCGCTATTGTGATGCGACCGATGGTGCATAAATAGAAACTAGCCTAGGTTGAGTCCTTTTTGGCTTTAAATCCATCCAATAGGAGTCTAGGTAGGTTTAGTTGACCTTAGTTCACTTAGGAAGGCTAGTTAGTCTACCCTAACGCCCTAGATTCATAAGGACCATCCTGTAGCTCTAAGTAGGGCGAAGCTTAGGGACGGATTCGCATCGAGTCCTAGGGTCAGATTGGGGAACTAATTAGTGGACTAAGTGCTAGGGTTAGATCAACCTACACTCACCTAGAACCTTATTGGCTAGCCCTAATTCCTAAGTCATAAAGACCACGCTGTACTGCTAGGCATTGCCATCTAGGGATAGACCCGTACCGAGGCTTACCGTACCAATTAGGAGGCTAATTACAAGTCTAGATTAGAGCACTTAGTATAATCCATCGAGTAACCATAGAAAGACATAGTAATCACCCATAGGCAAGACATAATCACCCTAGTTCCCGATTTCTGACGTTTGACTCCCTTAGATCGCTTAATTTTCCCATCACACACACACCTATTATTTTCTTGTTTTAGCTTAGATTTTCCTTTCCCGAGCTCCCTTCAAACCAAAAAGCCAAAAATATTGTAGGTAGGAACCCAACACATAGCTTTTTAGGACGCACATAGCTTATGACACTTTATGCGTTAGGCCTCCTCGTGGATTCGACCCCGCACTCGCACATACTGTGCTTTCTGCAACCCGTGTGCTTGTGGGCTATTTAGGCTTGTGCCACGAGGTAGCTATCAGCTGCTAACGAGACAAGCCCTATTTGGCTATGCCCAAAATAGAAAAGTCAACAGGAAAGAGGTGCAACTCTGATCAGCACGTGCGGGCTCATCATAGCTCTAATTTTAACGAATTTTATATTTTTAGAATCGTCTCAACGAGTATTGTATGATGGTGAGGTATGTGTAGCTTTTTTATGGTAAAAAAAATTATCAAAACAGCAAAAAATAGAATAATATTGTTACAAAAAAACGTAATGGTTGTGAAAAATTTTTGATTTCTGCAGCTTTGTTGATATGATTTTAGCAGATAACGATAGTGGCATAGGCCACCAGGATGGTAGCTCTGGTACCATGTCAAAATAGAAACGAGAGGCCATTAAATCAAAATAAAGTCGAAAATTATTTACGAGTATATATTTTATTCGCATATGTTGTTCTAGAAGCTGTACAGAAGGCTTGTTAATATAGACATGAGTTGTCTTGGTGTGAAATCAAACAATGTAATAATTTACAGATTATATGGGATACATTAAATCAGGCAAAATCTATTCTATACCAAATGTATTCTAACACTCTTTTTTAACTTATAAGTTAATTTGACCAACTTATAAGCTTAACCAAATAGGCTCTAAGATGATAATGATAAAAGAGGCAAACCCCTCTCAAATTGCACTTGATTACCCAAGTGCATTTACACACTAGATACTATAAGAACTCCACCATTTCTATTCATTTCATTCACAAAAAATTCAACCTGTACATAAGTTTTCCATACATAATCATGGTAAGAAAAGTTCCATACTCTACCCTATTTTTCGTATGCTTTGTTTTAATACTTTTGCTTGGCTTAGCCGCTGATCATTTATTGAAGATTCATTATGAGCAAAACATACAGACTTGTTATTATTATTATTATTGTTGTTGTTGTTGTTGTTGTTTATTTTTATTTTAAAGTTTTTAATGCAGTTTAGCATCGAATTGTTGAATACATCAAAATCAAGACTAATGCTCTGTTTGTTATAGTCTTATTTTAATATACTTATCCTATTGAAATAAGGGTAAATCTTATAAGATTTAAGAAATCTTATCATGCATCCTATGAAAATTTAAAACAAAATCATACTTTTTATCTTATAAGAAATAAGCAATCATTCCTATCTTATTTTTTATAACTATAGAATGCATGGTGTATATGATAAGATATATTAAATCTTATAAGATATCTCCAAATTTTAATAGAATAAGTATCTTAAAATAAGATCATTCCAAACACACTATAAATGTAGAGTACATTAAGAATATTTACTTGCATATAAGGGCACTCGTATAATTTTTTTCACAATTCCAGACTCTTAGTGTGATAGTATATTGATTTTTCTTCTTGTTGTTCAATTCTTTAGAAATGGCTGAAATTTCTTAACATTTCACTGGATATGATGTTAGTTCAAGTTTAAAACTCGTGAAAAATCAGTCAGATTTTTGCTGAGATCACAAACCAACATTTTGAATTTATTTCGAACTTTTATCATGTGCCTATAATATAATTCACTAAAAGCTTCTTGACGATTTCCGAACGCCTTTTATTGTTGACTGAAAAATTTGGAGAAAATATCTTTCTTCTTGTATTTCAAGAGCTTTCTTTAGCAAACTCTACTTCAAACTAATTAGAAAATATACAAATAGCGATAAGAATACAAGAGATTACAATAATTCAAAAAAATTATATTCTAAATGTCATCAGTGAACCATATCTAATCTATACATATCTATACATACACACACACACACACACACACATATATATATATATATATATATATTATAGAGTTCATTTATTTATGTCATGAGTCACACTGTCGCATCTTTTTCCACCAAAATTAACTTTACCATTTACTTTTATGAAAATATTACAATTCACTTTTTAAGTTATCATTTATGGTAAACTATATATATGATAAATAAATATGAACTCTGCTTTATATAATATATAGACATTGATATATAAGCATTTACAATTAAAGGGAAAATAAAGTTAAATATTAATATATTTTGTAAATTGAATGCTTGATAAAGCTTTCAATATTATAAATTATACTTTTTTAGTGAAAAATCCGAACTAATTGAATAAAATAATTTAATTGGGAAGGTAAAATTAAAAGAAAAAACTATGGATATCTGTATATATTATAAAAGAAAATTCATATCTTTTTTAATTATGTCATACATTCCTTCAACTTTTTCCCATCTAAAAAATTTTCTTCCATCATTTTCATTTCTTAAACTAATGGATTTTTTTTTTAAAATACATTGTCAATAAAAAAAATATTTCTTAAACCAAATTTTTTTCACCTAATGGCATACAGTTATTCTGCTCAAGTTCTATGATACCTATATATCTCTATATATTGTAGAAAAGGATTCATGCCATTTTAAGTAATGTCAAATATCATCCTCATGTTAAATTTTTTCCTGCCTCATAGATATCTATGCTTTTTCTAATTTTACTTTTCCCATTTAAATATTTTATTTAATTACTATCATTTTCTCACTAAGAAATGATCAACATTGAAAAGTTTATCAAAAAATTAAAACTTACAAAATAGAGTCCATATTTACCTTTTAATTTTACAAGTCTTAATTCTATCAGTTTTTTCTCAAAAAATTATTTAAAATCCAATAAATTTATTATTGATCTTTTGTTAGTTTTTTTTCCTAAATCAAATTATTTTCTTATTATACTTTCTAATTTAAATGTTTTATTCAATTGTAGCATCTCTCTTATAAAAAATGATTAATATTGAAACCTTACCAAGAATTAGATTTTACAAAATATATTTGTATTTTATTCTAATATACACGATAAAATATAATTGATCATTAATAAGAAATAAAGACATTAGAAAATACAAATTTCTCTCGTACTGCTGTGCACCGCATGGGGTGTACTCTAGTGTTCAATATATTTTTATGTTTTCACATTTTAGGAACCTTACCATTTTAGAGTTACCACACACTATATATAGTGGGATTTGACAAGACCTATTTGAGCCTCTTTGAGCTATTAAAAAAGTGTGCAAGAATTTTCACCTAGTGCGCCAAAACACATACTAACCTAATTAGCCCTTAATTTAGCATAGTCTTTTGCAATTAGTACTTGCCTACTATATAGTATAATGCATTCAAGATATAGAAACATGATTATAGTCGAGAAGGCTAAGAGGGGGCAATTTCGAAGTGGGATTTTGCAAAGAGGCTACACATCAATGATTGGCACGCCTCAAAGATGACGCCTTTAACCTTAAACTCTATATACTATGTTTTCTGTTGTGCTCATATTTTTAATGGACATGTTATTGGTTTATTAATTTAAACTTGTTCTAAAACATGGATACCAATGGTATCTTGGTCTCTTTTTTGTTAAAGAGCTATGAAATCTACGTTGTTGATCCCGAGTAGATAAGCTTCAATGGCTACGTTATTGTGTAGGTCAGGGATCTATAGTGTCGCCTCATCAAACCCTTGGGTAAATCTCTCACTGTTTCATTCTTGTCTTATTTAAGGTGCGTCAACATACCCAAGGTCTGAGGTATCTTCTTGCTATTAGAGAATTGGTTGATGAATTGTTGAGCTAGCTGCGTAAAGCTTGACATCGACCTAGAGGACAATTGATTATACCATGCTAGTGTCGTTCCCCATAAAGCTGAATCATCATCATTATGTAATAACATGGCTTGGTCGATAATACAATGTGATTATGTTGATCTCGTGAGCCATCTTAATATGGTTGCCTAACATTTTTTGCACTTTCTGGGATTGATTGATCTACGATCTCCACTCTAAAGAGATAAGAGTTTAGAACATCTAGGTCATCGACAAGCTCTTTTCTCAGTTGGCTAAGAGAAGCAGAGGATGAATAATCTTTGGCTCGGTGTTCGCTGGATCATTTCCGACCTATTCACTTCTTTTGTTGTGGTTGAAGCCCAACTTGCTATTGTTGGTAAGATTGCTCTATAAACTCTGTCATTAAATCCTTCATGTCCTTGATAAATCATAATAAACTTTCTTCTAAAACGAGGTTGTAATAAGCCTACAATGCCCCTTGGACTAGTATCGGTTATCCAACCCTTACTTGTACTGGGACTAGGCTGAGCAAGTAGGGGTGGGACTTATGATGATGGGTGAATGAGTAGAGTAGGCTGAGCTTGGGCGCCTATGTGAGTTAAAGGGGCCATATACACTTGTAAACCTAGTTGACCTATTAGCATCTGCTAAGTTGGCTATACCAAAGTGTATATTGCATCGATGGCATCTATAATATAGGTAGAATTGGTTGCCAAGGTAGGTTGGCTATATATATGGCATTAGTTGGACTTGTTGTGTTGCACTAGTCCTAGGCTGGCCCTTGTACAACTATTACTAACTGAGCCCCTTCATGTTGAATTGGCAAGGGTATATTACTAATTGCCAGGAGTAGGAGGGTCAGTTGAGGAGTCTAGAATCCTCTAGGAGTTACTTAGGGTAGAGGAAACATGACGTAATGTTTGGCTCATGTACTGTAATATGGACCCAATTATTCGAGAGTATCGGTCGGATACTAAGGGTATCTTAAGGGACATTGAACCACTGGAAGTTGTTGATTTTGGTTTAAGGTTGGGATCCCTTGCATTTGTAGAACTGCAATTGCAACTTCATTCAGTTGTTTTGGAACTTGATGTATTCAGATGATGTGTCTAACAGAGCCTGGTTATTGAGAGGTTGATTTTCTTGTATATGTGCAAATATTGTGGTCACTGAATGTGATTAAATTCTTCTTCACAGATGATGCCAAAATGATAATCTAATTATTACTACACAACAATTTAGACTGGATCTTCAAATAACTTGAGCTTTGGAGATTTGCATGAGAAAGAGAGAGAGAGAGAGAGAGAGAGAGAGAAATAGCTTAGGAATCAGTGTATTACTGACCAAAGGGACTTCGACATTCAAATCAATAATATATTCAAGAGAGAAGTAGCTTAGGAATTAGTGTGTTACTGACCAAAGGGACTTCGACATTCAAATTAATAATATATTCAAGCTAAGCTTAGAAGAATAACAACTTGAATACTAGAGATATGCACCTGGAATGCTAGACCTTGGCCACTTATATAGACCTTGAACATAGCTTAGTTAGAATAAAATTAGAACTTCTTGATATTATTTGGTTGAACCTTAATAGAAGACAATAGAGTTTGATTAGGAGTCTTCTTTTTGTCCTGCTAAGGCTAAATCTCTTGAATTGGAATCTAAACTCTAAACTTGGGAGGTCGGCTCTTGAGACCACCTTGAACTGGAATCTGACCTCTGAACTTAGAAGGTCTGACTCTTGAGACCACCGATCTAATTGATGCCATCTTTTACTCAATGGTATTGACTAAGTGAGTTAGGATGGATATGCGCATATCATGGGCAAATGATTCAATTGACTGTCACAACATAACTAAAAAGGGGCCAACAACCATTTTGGTAAAGTGATTCTAGTTTATTTTTCTTTTTAGTTTAGAATCATGATTTGATTAATTAGTAAATGTCATTGATGTTGCTATGTTTTATAAAAATTAGTGATAGTTCTAAAATATTTAAACTAATTCTTCGTATAATTTTATTTTATTATTTTAAAATATTAGTCTTTACTGTTTTACAAATTTATGTAAATTAATATCTATCCTAATAAAAGATAAATGAAAACAATGGAGACTAATTTAAATAAACTAGTGAATATTGATAACTAATATAAAATAAACAAAGATTAATTTAAATATTTTAAAATAATAAACATTAACCGTAAAAATTGACAATATTACGGCTTGTTTGGATAGACTTTTTTTTTCAGGAAAAAGCACTTTTTTTCCTGAAAAAGTTTTATTAAATTTGTAATAACTATTTGATTTGATTTTCGAAAAAGTTAAAACTCTGAAAAAAGCTCAAATATAACTTTTTTAGAAGTCAGAATTTTCAGCTTCTAAAAAAAACTGTTTTTCAAAATCTGTTAAAAAAAACGCTTTTAAAAAAAGTCAATCCAAACGATCCCTTAGTCATGTTTGCCATATTTTTCCCACATCAAAGGCTGGTATGAATTAGTTTCTCTAGAAAGTAGCCCTATATGACTTTTAAAAAAAGTTTTTTCTTGGAAAATTAAAAATTTTTGAGTTTCAAAATTATTTTTTTCCAAAATTTTAAATTTTCTTTAAAA
Source organism: Cordia subcordata (assembly GCA_028554755.1). Lineage (NCBI taxonomy): Eukaryota > Viridiplantae > Streptophyta > Magnoliopsida > Boraginales > Cordiaceae > Cordia > Cordia subcordata. The sequence continues at coordinate 15,569,544 of JAPTOF010000006.1, read as the reverse complement.
ATAACTATATGTACTTGCACAATTTTTTTTTAAAAAAATAATCCAATCCAAACAACTCGCAAATCTGTACGTGACAGAGAAAATAACGGTGAAACAAAGGACACAATACACCAACAGTAGGCAATAAAAACGCATTTCTACATTTATAATTACCCACCAAACGCAAAATCATTCTTTTTCTTTTTGCAAAACCCCCCTCTCCCTCTCCACCAACTCAGATCAACTGCAAATCCAAACGGAGATCGACGGCTACGAACGATTGTAGCCTACCTTATACGTATACGTATATACGTATATGCGTATACGTATGAAAGGTACTCTCTGATTTTCCCTATAATTTCATATATATATATCTGCATTTGCCTACATTTTTTTTTTTCGATTTATCCGCTGTACAAGTTTCTCGAATCGGTCATTTTTTTTTTCTGATTTTGTCATGAAATTCAAATGATTTTATTTATTGAATCAATTGATGTAGTTTACTGAATAATTCTACCACTTTGTTTTGGAATTAATTATGTTTTTATTTCTTAATTCTTCGCTATGATATTGAAGCTTGATCTCTTAACCTTTTGGGGAAAACTAAGTGCCGGAGTTTTCCTTTTGTAGTTATTTTATTTTGTTTTGTTTTTTCTGTGGATACTGCTTCTTGTTATTATCTCTCTACGTGATTTTTTCTCTTGAATTTTCGTTTTAATAATTTTGTTAGCTGCATTATTTATTCTAGGCTCAGTAGGCAAAAATGTTACTCGGATCTGCTTATTTATGGGGGTCGAACGTAATACTTCTATGTGTTGATATGGAGGCTGAATGTAATGCTTCTATGTGTTGATAATTAAATGAACTAGTGCTTGGTTGGCTTTTGCTAGAGTATTAAGTGCAATATTAACAACAAAATATTTTTGCTGCAGCGTGCTTTTTTCTGGGCGTTAGTATTTGATTACTTTGTGGACAAGAGTGATATTTTCATTCCCGCACATAGGAATACTCTCGCTTATGTTTTTGTTTTTTGGTAATTTGTGTTGATGTAGTGATTGTGCATGTAGGTGTGGTTGTTGGAAGCTATAGATGAGATAGGTTTTGTATGTGAGCCATTCTACTCATGCTTGTTTCATTCTCATTTTCTTTTCCTGAAATCTTGCAAAGTGCAGAATCTGGTTTATATATTTAATATACTTTGCTGGCAACATTTTGGACTATCTTTGAGCAGTCTTGGTTGATTAGTTGTGTTGAGCAATAGTATTTATCTCTCCCTCTTTCAAACACACATCCATAGACAAGAAATATATGCTTTTAATGCCATTTATAGTTATATTTGTTAATGTACATACTGGAATAACTTAATCCTAGCAGTTGCATTTTTCAGCAAGAATTGTGTAAAGAGAGCTTAGAAGGAAAACATGGTGAAGTTGACTATGATTGCTCGTGTTACTGATGGTCTTCCGCTAGCCGAGGGGCTTGATGATGGTCGTGACATGACAGACGCTGATTTCTATAAGCAGCAAGCCAAAGCTTTATTCAAGAACCTCTCAAGGGGTCAGAATGAGCCTTCAAGGATGTCAGTTGAAACTGGCCCTTATGTCTTCCAGTATCCTTTAGCATTAGCTTATGGGTTTCTTTAAGCAGCTTTTCTCCCGGTATATATCATGTTAAACTGATTTTGAACTACTGGGTTTATGTTTAAATGTCTACATAATGGTGAAAGCTTTTAGATTCTGTCAGTGCTTCCAGGTAATTTTATCACCTTTTATTGTTTCCATGGTAGAACCACTTACCTCTATGAGATGCAATGGATTTACCCCCAATTGTTTGTTACATATTAATGATAAGAGTAATCTAGAAAATTGTCATTTATTGAGCAATAGACGCATATATATGCATCTAGATCAGCATTTTTGCTTATCTTGTCTCAGGCCTCTATTTATTTGGTACATGTTTTTCTTAAAAGCTGAGCATCGTCTTCAGTTCAGGTTTCTTTATATACCCACCTGCATATATTTGTGCTTCATGCTTCTTAACTTCTCGGACAGTTACATAATTGAAGGGCGTGTCTGTTATTTGACAATGTGTGATCGCACGTATCCTAAGAAACTTGCTTTCCAGTACTTGGAGGATCTGAGAAATGAATTTGAGCGTGTAAATGGGGGTCAAATAGAAACTGCTGCTAGACCATATGCTTTCATAAAATTTGGTAAGGTCCTGCTTTTATCTCTATGTATGGTTATTTATTTGCTTTTTTATGATAGATTCTGCAACTCTTATCTTTAATGTTTTATCCTTTTTTTTCCCCTCTGTTTGAAGATACATTCATACAAAAAACAAAGAAACTGTACCAGGACACAAGAACTCAAAGGAATATAGCAAAGTTGAATGACGAACTATATGAAGTTCACCAAATTATGACTCGTAATGTACAAGAAGTCCTTGGCGTTGGTGAAAAGCTGGACCGTAAGTTGTCATTCTGTTGGTCTCCTGAGCAAATTATGTTGTTTTATATTTTCAAGGAGTTGCTTCATTGAAGTACTAATCCATTATTTTAAGATCCAGTTCCTACTGCATCTTTAATTTTATTTATAGATTGCAATGAGTTTTATGCAATATATGGCATAATATGACAATTATGGTTGTGTCGATCTTTATATACCATAGAAGCCTAGAAATTAGCTCACTCAATCGATCATATTTTTCAGTTGGTCTCCGGAATCCAGGTACCTAAATTTTTAAGGTAGGGAGAGTTGTTTGAAGTTGTTTTTCTTTCTTTTCAAGTAAGAAGCTTTCAGAGATGTGCACTGCCCATAGGTGCCGCAGAGCAACATATCCTTTATAAACCTAGGCACAGTGGACCTTAACCATCAAGGAGCATGAAACAGAGAACTTATTAAAATCATAAGAAACTGTTTTAGAAGATTAGAGGCTTCCTAATCTTTTGGGCTATTACATTCCAGCGGGAATGCCTTTGAGTTCAGGTATTTTCCTAAGATCTATATGCTTAAGGAGACTTTTGGGGTATATATCAAACCTCAGTGCCCTGGATATTTGTCACTGTAGAAAAAGTTGTATGTTGTTGAAAGATCAGAGCTCAATGATTCTGTTAAGAATCATAGGTAGGAAGGTTCAATTTTTAAGGAAACTTAAATTTACTGCAGGGGATATGTGAGATCACACACATATGTCCAAACATGATATTTGGTGGCGAGGGAGGGGGTCTTTTCACTTCTCTTATTGTTCCAGCCATAATGTATGAATCAAGTTCACTTAATTACCTTTCAGTTGCTTGCTGCCTTGCTAGGGTGTAGCCTGAGTATACTCATTAGATCTTTTTCTGGTAGTCTGCTGTAGGCTCTCCTAGTGACAATTTGCCAATTATCTTCAGCATCTTTTTGGTATTTACTAGTAATGGATTAAATATGCTCATAAACATCTTCTCTTCTTTCCATTTATTTCTCCTTCTCCTTCTCTTTAGTTTAATAGTTTAGGAATTATATTCTTCATATTATCCTGCTTTATTTTTCATGCTATTGAGTAGAATATCCAATTTTGCAGAGGTCAGTCAGATGTCTAGCCGCTTGACATCAGAATCTCGCATTTATGCTGATAAGGCAAGAGATTTGAATCGTCAGGTTAGTGTATTTGGATAATTAAAATTCTCTGTAGTTGAGCAATTCTTGTATTATTTTGTAAGTTCGTTAATGATTCTGCTGGGTCTATGAGGATAACATAAGATGTGAAGTGAAATTAAAAATTGTTGTTAAAGTTGTCTATACCTTTAGCAGGTATGGAGTTTGCTGTATCAATTTTTTGAAAATGTATTGAGAATGCTAAGAGTAAATTTCTTGGAGAAAATCTGAGACTTCATCTCTACGATTGTAGTGGCTTGTTTTTCTTCTGGAGGTTTTATTAGCAACTTAAACTTGTGACAATAAGCTTACTTCTGTCATTTAGCTACTTGAAATAAAACTTTGATTGAAAAAGAATCAATCGACAATTGGTTTAACAAATGAGGATCATACAACTTCCACGTTATTGCAACGACATTGAAGACCATTTTACTTCTGCATTGTGCTTACATTGCACTGTAATATGTGAATATCTCCTAAAGTAAATCACAATATTAATCTGCTCTGCTGAACTTATCACAGAAACTTGTAGCTTTTTACCTGTCCTGCATTTGATCAGAGTGGTTTTTGTCTTGCTAACCATATAAGATAAATCAGTCTGGAGCATCTTGGTGTATACATGGTACTTTTGGTAGACTAAAGGTTGGTGCCACTGAAGTTTATTTTCATGGTTTCTCCTTTTATTCAACTCCAAAAGAAAACCATATCGTGCAGTACTTTGTAGTGTATTGTACGAATTGGTGCTTAACAGCACCATATTCACTGCATAATTATGGCAATTTTGTCTTGGCAGCAGACAGGATGTGTGCTCACAATAACATTTGTAGTTGATGTTTATGGGGTGCTGCAGTCGGGTGCTGTGTTTTTATTTTAGATTTTGGCACCAGGACTTGATTGTATAATCTCGATGCTAAAATTGGCTGTTACTGTAGTTTGTTAACTTCAGAGAAATATTTCCAGTTCTCCTGTGATTGTTGATTTGTGTTCATCACTCTTTGCCATAAATATTTGATACTGTTTGTCTTTGATATGTAGGCTTTGATTCGGAAGTGGGCCCCCGTTGCCATTGTCCTTGGAGTTGTTATCCTCCTCTTCTGGGTGAAGAATAAGATTTGGTGATGCTGCTGTTCATGTGATCCTTGTAGAGATTCTTCAACTCGTGTTCTGTTTACTGCACAAGGAACACTATTGCCAGTTGGCTGGAAGACTATATTTGCGTGCTGGTCTGTGCTTGAACACATCATTTTACAAGTGCGCCACCAAGTTTTGTTTCTTAAGGAGTCCATTATGTAGATTGTGTTTCAAAATATAGGAGAAAGGAAGTGGAGTTGGAACTTAGTCACTGATCAAGGGAAACTAATTTTTACAGCTATAGAAAAGTTCATTATATTGAAGGGCTCGTGCAGTCTTTTCTTTCCTTAATTAACATATATGTGTGTGCATGCGTGCGTGTTTGTGTTTGTGTGTGTCGAATAGTACATATGCTGATATGCGATTCTGTAGCAAAGGGAGAGACTGCATGTACCGGCAAAACTACATCGAAAGCGAACAGAAACAGAAAATGATGGAAGATGCTTGTGGCAAGGTAACGTTGCATGCATGATATCAATATTACCTTGTTATGGAAATCTGCCTTTAGCCTATGGGTGACACTTGATTGTTTTGGCGTTGCCCTACTTTGAGTGAGATCATATTGATGAACATCGGGTCCGAAGCTTGAAACTGCAGGAAGACCTGCGGTTTCTGGGCAAGGCATCTGAAGCCTTGCCCCATGACAAGTTCCGAAAGTAATCGAAACTGTTATAGAGAATATGTCTTTTACTATCAACATGTGGCAGAGGTAGCTTGGAAAACTCTTACTAAGAACTAAAATTTCGCTTTTGTGGAAAAATCATTGGCGTCATTTCAACTCTACATCTTAATAAACCAGAACAAATCCGTGGTTTTTTCCTTAAGACATAACTAGTGTGGTGACCTGCGCATTTGCATGGTTGCAGTCCCTGCCTATGCCAAGGCCCATAAGATTTTTTTTACATATATTCTGTAAATTGTACACAAGATTAACTTGATTAATATAATAAAAAAATGTTTTTGAAGTACAAGATCACTAAATAATTGTTTAAATAATTAAATTCTCACATGTATTTGTTAAAATGACTTCATTGAGTTCAAGTTTATGTGAATCTTTGAACTACACTATTTATCTTGGTAGATTATGTTGCTTGAGTTGTAATAGATAAAGCATTAATGAACATGATTATACAATTCATCTTCCTGAGTGTAACTGGTCGAGAAACAACTATGATATAATGATATGCAAATTGTAAAGTGGGTATATTACATTACAATGAGTAATTAATCATTGTTTTAATAATAATTAATTATGTGATGAGTAATAGTTTCCACTTGGGGAACACTTACATGGCAAATTGGCATAGGGCAGGTGTTATTTTGATTGACAAAGTATTCATAACCAGTTACTTCTATTGTCTAGGTTTCACTATTCTCGTCTTTCGTCTTTTGTTTTGGTAAGAATTGCGCAAGTGTTGCATTCAAAGTTCATATAGAGGTTAAACAATATCTGTCAATTGCTAGCAGCTTTAGGTCATGTTGAGGATGAAGAAGATAATACAACAAGAGCTAAAGAAAATTCAAAAAGCTTATTAGACCCATAATTTAAATCCGCCTTAAGAATAAAAGTACAGTGTCTTTGTTCTTAGGAATACTTCTGACTCAACCCTGTTGTCTACACTTTCAAATTTTGTGGTGTCTTTTTTGGCATGATGAAGTCAGATGGTGGAGAACAAGTTGTCAAGATAGAATTGTAAAGAAAGAGTTGTCAATATAGAATTATACGAAACGAAAGTGACATTATCGGGAAACTAAACTTAGGCCAATCTGTAAGTAGTTAAAACTACTTTTCTCATGTATGATAACTTGGGCCCAAATCTGTGGGAAATGGGGTTGGGTTGGATTGGGGGTTTGTAAAAAAAGAAAACAACAGAAATGGACCAATCAATAGAAACAAATTCTTGATCTTTTGGAGTAAATCAAAATCTCCATTTGTTGCACATATTACCAAGCACTGCTATTATCAAAAAAGCCAATAGCCATGAATCTACAATAAATATCAAAACTAGACTTCACCGCAAGCAAAATGTCATGAATAAAAATGTCCGCCTTATGAATAAAAGTACAATGAATTTGTTCTTAGAAATATTTCTCACCCAACCAGGTTGTCTTCACTTTCAAGATTTGTAGTGTCTTTTTTGGCATGATGAAGTCAAATGGTGGAAAATAAGTTATCAAGGTACAATTATAAAGAAAGAGTTGTCAATATAGAATTATAGAGAAATAAAGTGACATTATTGGGAAAGTGGACTTACCTTAGGTCAATATGAAGTGGTTAAGATTACCTCTCTCAACAAGGTCTAAATCCTGTAGGAGACAGGGTTGGGTTGGGATAGCGGTTTGCAAAAAGAAAAAAATCAACAAAAATGGGCCAATCAATAGAAACAAATTCTTGATATTTTGCAGCAAGTCAAAAACTCCATCTTTTGCACATATTGGCAAGTCACTGCTATTATCAACAAAGCCAATAGCTATGGGTCCATCATAAATATCGAAGCTAGAATTCACAACAAGCAAAATGCCATGTATAAAAATGTCAACAGTTGGTGAAGACGCGAACAAGTCAATCAATTTACGAGTCTGCTTCTGGTCTAGCTAAAACTGGAACAACCTATATTCACATAAATTATTGTAATAATTAGTAGAAAACTAATAAAACCTCCGAATATAGACTGCTCTGCTATGAGCTAGACTGGAAGCAAACTTATAAGTTAACTGACTAGCTTTTGACATTTTTATTTATAGTGTTTTGCTTGCTATGAAGTCTAGCTTCAATCTTTTTTAATGGATCCATAGTTATTAGCTTTATTGATAATAGCAATAACTCGATAATGTGTGCAAGAGATGGAATTTTTGGACTTACTCCAAAAGAGGCAATGTCCAAAAATGCAATGTTCTACTCCCAGCCAAAAGTCTATAGAAAGGAAAAGGTTCAAAACAATCCGATTCATGTTTATCAAACTTAAAATGGGATTAAGGGATAACTCAAGTGATTGAGAGTATATCCCCCCAGCATGAGGTATTTAATCCCATGAGGGTGGGTAGTTCAGCAAAAAAAAAGAAAGAAAGAAAAAAACTTAAAATGATCACCTTCATTATTTTTTAGAGAAATTGAATTTATTTTTTAATAGATAAATTGTATAGTCAAATCCAAGTAGAGTATCTAAGTAATACGCAAGAATTTACAAAGACAATGATACAGTACAATCCATCCAAACAAATTAGTTTTTCACACCTTGCAAGTTCATCTAACGTATTGCATTCATTCTCATATATATAAACATGTACTCTTCCATATTGAAAACCTTTCAATTTCACCAAGTATATTATGTTCACTCATTTTGTACAAGAGCAGAATTTGAAACAAGAAAACCATTGAAAATGAAAGGATTCTTTAGCTCGCTCTATAGTTGTGCAATGTTGTATTTCCTTTTTTCTTTCTTCTCTCTTTTTGGCACAACCATTAACCATACATATCATGCAGTAGAAGTGGATAAAGATATCGACAGAGGGGTGGGGAAAAGCATGTGGTTTTTCACACCTTGCAATTTCATTGAGCATATTGTGTTCATTCACACAAACATGTACATGCACTCTTCCATTTTGAGAACCTTGTAATTTCATCAAATATATTGTATTCACTCATTTTGTACAAGGGCAGACGTTTAGATGAATTTGAAACCAAAAATCCAACGAATATAAAAGGATACTTTAACTCACCTATACAATTGTGCACTACCATCAATTGTATATATTGTGCAACAAAAGTGGATAAAGATGGTGAAAGTGGAGTTGGCAAAAGCATGATGTGCCAGAGAAGGACAAAGAGGTGAAGCATAACCAAAGCCTCTACTACTTTTCTTTTTTTGTTTGGCAAGAGCAAACATAATTTATATCAAAATTAAAATAAAAAGCTTAAGGTGGCAATTGGCAAGGCAAAGAAAGACATAGCTAAAGAGATAGGGGTATATTTTTTTGGTTAAAAGAGATAGGCATATAGAAGAAGAAGTTTGAGCTAATAATTTGCAGAAAAGAAGTAGAAGGTGGCATAAATGTACAAAATGGTAAATCAACGTTACTGAGACTTACATGATGTAATTTCCATAATTTTTGTTATGTTTATATAACAACTATTAATTGATTTTTAGCTTCTTATGGTCTACAATCTAAGTGTTATATGTTTTTCGGGAAAATATAATATTTTTTGGTAAAAATTTTCCATTTTCTTGGTTTGTATTTCTTTTTATGTGATTTTAATCAAATTTGTGGTGTATGTATGATAAAGACAACTTTTGTACTGATAGTGGGAAATTTTGATTCTTAATTTTGTTGCTTACACTATGTACTTTTTAAAATATGCATTTTTTTGTATATAATATGAAAATATTTATAATCATATTTTTATACTCTACACATGTGTCTAAAAGGGCAACCTATTGAATAAAATTTTAGCTCTGCACATTCCAAGGCTAATTTACTTAAGTTATTGATGGTGCAATTTAAAGTTGTTTTGCCTTTTACTTTTTTTGAATCTTTTTCCTCTTATTTTTCTTTTGTCCTCTCCATTGTAGTTTGTATGCAAGTGCACAAGTGAGTTTCACTTATTTGACGTTCGGTTTTCAGCTTTGCTTTTGAGTTAGAAATACATATTGTTAATTATATGAAAAATGTCTTACAAATGTCTGAAAGTTTAGTTATAGAATTTTAGGTTTTGTAGTAAAGGCTTCAATTTTTTTTTTTTTTTTTGTGCAGATGAGAGATCCACATATGTTTGAGGTCCATTTGACATTGGTTGCCACTTTTATTGAAGGTGGAATTTAAGATGCCTATGATGATAGTTGCAATATTTGTCATGAAGCATTTTAGTAAAAGTGATTCTACATTAGCATGTCCTAAAATAGAGATTTCTAATATCTTTTTGTGGTAGGTCAAAATTGCATTATCATCTAATTATATGCATTTTCCATGCTTATAGATGATTGGTTGCAAACACGAGTTTCATCTTCAACTCCATAGTATATCCCAAAACTAAAATTGTAAACTTGAAGTTTATCCAACTAATCTAACTATATGCAAACTGTAAGGCCTTACGACATATATGTTCGTTAATCAAATGGTGAATATGCCAAAATCAAGCAATATTTGCTAATCCTTTTGCAAAGTTTATGAATGATTTGTAATACATGCATAGACCCACTTCAATAAGCTAAAAGAATGCCAAAATATGTATACAAAGACTAAAATTCTCACTTGAACTTATCAAAATACAAACTATAAGGATTTATAGTACTAGAATTTTTTTTCCATGTTATGCACGAGTTCCAATTTGCTTAATCTATCGTTTTCAATTTTTGTTATACTTTCTTGTAAGTAACATTAGAAGTTTATTATCGAATTATTCGATGAATTAATATAAAGAATTATTAACAATATTTATCAATGAAAATTTATTAATAAATAATAAATAAAAAAATGATTAACTCATTTAATAATTTAGAGGTAGTATTTGCAAGCTTATAAATTCAATATTTTTGTCAACTTCCTGAATATTATAATTTATTTTTAACTATATTTTGTATTCTTTTGTAGATATACATAGAAGTAAACATCATATGCAAAGTATCAAATAGCAATCGATGTGACTAAGTGCATTGAGTGATCATATAGTATTTGATATTGCATTTGTGCATGTATATAGTGTTTGTTATTGCATCAATGGCATGCATATAATATTTGATGTTACATTCATGCATGTATATAGTGTTTGTTATTGCATCAATGGCATGTATATAATATTTGATGTTACATTCCATGTATATACATAGTATATAATATTTACATTCATACATGTATGTAGATATTTGTTATTGCATTCATACATATATACATGGTATCTAATATAGTATTCATGGTTTGCTAAAATCAATGAAGTTACATTTATAAAATTTTATATAAAACAATATGTAACAAATATAACAAATAAAAAATTGCTTAATTAATATTTCAAGCTAACATGTCAAACTCTTGTCTACTTAAAAATTTGATGTGTCAGCTTTTGGTGATATTCTTTGACTTTAGTATATATATAGATAGATGTATATAATAGCTGATGTTACATTCATGCATGTACATAGTAAATGATAATTACATTCATGCATGTATGTAAATATTTGATATTGCACTTATACATATATACATGGCATCTAATATTGTATTCATGGTTTGCTAAAATAAATTAAGTTACATTTATGAATCATCTATCTAAAATAATATCTAACAAAATTAACAAATAAAAAATTATTTAATTAATATTTCATGCTGACATGTCAAGCTCTCGTCTACTTAAAAAGCTGATGTGTCAATTTTTGTTTATATTCTTTGACTGTTAGATAATATATGCTTATAAGCTATTGATATGTTTGATAAATAAGTGATTATAAGTGGGAATAATAATTAAAATGATTGAAAAGAAAATATCATTAATTATAAATAATCAAAAAGTAAATTTTTGAAAACCAAAATGTCTTTTCAAATGGTTTGACTAACCAACATATGAGCTAAAAAAAAATGAGCTGCTATCTGGAGTTGTTTTTCCCCCCAACTTACAAGCTGATAAAAAAATACTTATAAAACACTTATCTAAACATGTCAATTATTATGTTTGGCTTATAAGCTTAGCCAAACACCCTCTAATCTTTGCAAGCAATCAATGCAATTTTAAAATTAACAATCACAATCCTCTCCCACATCAAAAAAAAAAAAAAAAAACACATACCTCCCTCTCGTTTTTCTTGACCTCTGTTTCCTATCTCCTTCGTTGAGTGTTAGATGCAACCTTTTGCAATATCCAAAATTTAACAAATTAGAGTTTTGCAAATTAGATATGTAGAGAGTGTTTTGACTAAAAAGAAAAAAGAGAAGCATGAAAATGGGAAAAAAATAAAAATTAGTAGTGTCATCACCATATTTGCTTGCAAAGATTTACTTATCTACTTGCGTGGGTAAGTTGAAGAGATAAAGCAAGGCCATGCACTTTCCAAGGGAAATATATGCTCATTATTAGTGTCTTTCTTGCTCCATAAAAAATCATCAATGTCTTTCTATTTGCTCTCTCTCTCAAACTAAAACTCTCTCTTTCTCTCTCACAGACATGCTTTCTCTTTCTTTCAAGAATGACCATCCAAGTAAGTCTTTGCCCCCTCAATTATTGGTTGGATAAGTTCTTGTAAGTAAGGTGAAAAATTGTAGAGTGTGCACGTGAGATATATATGCTTATACATGTTCATATGTTTGTAAGTTCGTGTGTAATGGGATTGTGATGGATGATTATATGTGGTGTCGTGTCTACATTGACTCTCTCTTTGTGTTTATGCACACAGCTAGCTAGTGAAAATGAAAAGATTTTTTTTGCATGTACAATTTATTGTTAGTTTGCTCTTCCATTTTACATGTGCATCTTGTTACTATTTTCAAATATGTCTTTCTTAATATAAATCAATATCAACAATAAATATATTTACTTTTGTGAGTTTGAATAAGGGTTTTTACCTAATTTGAAGAAATGGAATTAACTATAATAAGGATATTCTTTATGGAACGTATAGTGATATCACAAATATGGATCTGACTTGTTGGAGAACATCTTATTTCTTTGTTTAGCTTCCCTAAACTATACACGATTTTCTATTTTGAGCAGCTGGGTTTGTATCCTTAAGTTCATATAGTTCTTTCTTGTATTGGTTTGGTTTCTAGTCTTGGATTTTATTTATTTATTTTTGTCAAAGAAACATAGATTTCTTTTGTAGGATAGTAAATGTAAATGAATTTTGATGTATGAAGCATGCGCAAATGCAAATAACTCCGTGCATGTATATTATTATTCTGAGAAGATGAATAGGATTCTTTTACTGTTTTTAATAATGATGCATGAACATCGAAGTATAACAAGTATTCAAATTCGTACTTAAACAATGACGATAAGTTCATATATATATATATATATATGTTATATACCATAACACATACATCACTAATAAAATTCCCAAGATGAAGAAGGTTCTTTGCTTGGGATTGTTTTCAATGGTGGTGGTGGTGTTGTTCCTTGTTGAAGATAGTACACAAGTTTGCAATGTTAGGCTATTTGACTAGTAACTGCATGGACCAAACCCTGCACATCAATGTTGTAGTGCGAACTAAATTCGTACTTGAGCATATGTGATATGAAGAAAAATGAACATCGCAGATCTTATATTATGTTATCAATTTTCTTTCTAAAAAAAGTATTTCTCATGGTATTCTTTTTTTACTCAACAATGATATGGTAATGCAAGTTTATGAATTCTACTTCTTTGTGCCACTCTCACAATTATTCAAGGTTGAAAGGGCAACACAATTCTACTCAATCAAGTATTTCAAGAACTTTAGAAATGTCCCATTGTATTGCATTATACTAGAATTGTCTATGGGACCTAATACTATGATAATAATCTTTCATATTTATAATTTATAAGAGTAACAAAATATCTCATTCTTACTGAGGGATAAACCAATTGAGAAATTATTAAATTTCATTCTATGGGCTAGCCACCATTTTTTTGTTGGATAACTAAAGCAAATAATTAAAATTCAACACATATAATAAAGTTTAATATCATAATTTCAGTTACATAAATGCATGACAAGAGGCGAGTCTAAATCTCGATTATTGTAAATTCAAAACCTGATCTATCCACCTTCCCTATCTCTTTCCTCCGGTTTGTCTTCCTTCTTCCACATCCCTCTCCCTTGCTCTATCCTTCCTCAAAGAGTGCCCTCCCCGTGTATCCATAAAGGGAGAAAAAAGCTTTTCAAATTTAAATAGGCGAGTACAAAGACAAAACCCGAAGGCCAAAATCATATACGAATATATTTCTTTGCGGGCGCCTTACAGTCCTCCTCCTCTGAAAAATTCCTTGCCACCATCATAAGTGCCCAAATACTGATAACAACGTCAAACATGTTTGCAAATGGTAGGTAGACCCCTGCATTGTGGAAAAAGAACCATTTGTGGCTCCCATCCCAATTGACTCTTTCCATAAGAAATTCAACAATGAACTCGAAACCCTTGAAAGCAACTGTCACAGTTAACACAAGAAGCATGATAGCTGAAATTATTTTTTTGCTAGGATATTTAAGGTCAAAATGTCGCAGCCTTTTCCATTAAAAAAATCAATACTGCCAACCCAAATAAAATAATTTCACAACATAGCCCAATCCATTACTTATACGAAAGAAAGACATTCAGATCTCTTATTTTAAATGTTAGACAAACAAACTTCTCAGATTTTTTTTATATATCAATTTAGGTCTCTTTTATGTTGTTCTCGGTTAAAGTTAACAAAAAATTAATTGACTTTCATAGAATATTAATTAGCAATGTATACCATGCTAATATTAATAATATATGATATTATTCATGAATATGGCCATCAAAGTGATTTGAATTACACATATTATTAAAATTAGGAAAACAAGTTATAGATTGGTTCTTATTTTTACATCCAAATTAAGAGATAAGTATTGCAAAATTCAAGTTAAAGTATTAGTAGAATTCATTAGTTTGGAGATACTATTTTCAAATTTTATCGATTATTAATGCAAGAGTTTATAGATTATTTTTATCAACTTGTTGTATCTAATGAATTCATAGTAATGATGGCATCGAAAATGTTTCATATGATGCAAGTTTATAGACTATTTTTGTCAACTAATTGTATGTAATGGATTCATATCAATGATGGCACACAAAAGGTTTCATAAGATGGCAAATTTATAATTATTTTTGTTGACTCATTGTATCTAATGAATTCATAACAATGATGGCATACCAAAAAAAGGTTTTATTTGATAGCAACTTTGATATAAATTAACAAGCTAGGGAGGCCAAGTGTCATGCATGAATGCGTGTAGGTTGGTTTCTTTATATATATATATATATATATATATATATATATATATTAGCTTCTTGGTAGGGTTTGATGTTATTGACAAGTTATAAAGTTCATATGCGATAAATTATTATTATTACAACAAATATGAGTAAGATAAGTGGTTAAATATATATGTTAAAAGATCTAAGAAAGTATAAAAAAAATTGTCGAATTCAAGCTAGAGTTGTAAAGATTTGGGTGGCACTAAATAAAACAAGAATGATGAATTTATTGATTTAGGGTTGTTATTTTTAGATATTTAGGTAAGTGTTATATTTTTTCCTCATTTATGGTTTTTGCTAAATTAATGTAATATTCCTTATTTTTATATTTATTTTTAGGGCGACGCGATTACGGCAATGTCAAAGTGAAAGTATAAAGAGATGCTTAAAGACCAAATCGAAGAGGGTTGTGTGTACTTGATAAAAGAATTTTGCAATTAGGGATGCTGATGTGTCTCTTGAGTGCAAGCTCGAAAGACCCGCAAGCGTACGGATCGGTGTAGCAAAGCGTATGCAAGTGTGGGGTCAATTCCACAGGGAGGTTATGTTGGAAGATAGATTCTTCGTGTGTGTTCTAGAGTGTGCCTAAGAAGAAACCTAAACAATCTATTTTTTTTTTGGGATTTTTGATTTTTGATGGTCGGGAGTTCTAACTAAAATGAATTAAATTAAACTATGGGAATGGAAAGTGAGAAACAAGTTAATCTAGAGGACTAAAAAATGGAAAGGGGTTAAGGTGACTTCAACTTATGAATGGATGATTCTATACTCAAATGCTATGGGATTAAAGAATGATGTCTTACTTTCAAAATTGCTCTTAACTAGGTTGCTAAATTAGTGTCTTAATTTCCCCCAAGGACTCGGTGCGGGTCTGTCCCTAGGCGACGTCTCCTAGAGCTACAGCGTGGTCCTTATGACCTAGGGTCTTAAGAGTGACCAATTAGCTTCCTAGGTGACTTAGAATGAGCTTATCCTAATACCTAAATTATTGGTTGGATTTAAAGCCAAGACCTAGTGTTGCTAAGGTCGACT
This sequence comes from Cordia subcordata, assembly GCA_028554755.1. Lineage (NCBI taxonomy): Eukaryota > Viridiplantae > Streptophyta > Magnoliopsida > Boraginales > Cordiaceae > Cordia > Cordia subcordata. The sequence continues at coordinate 15,553,794 of JAPTOF010000006.1, read as the reverse complement.
AAACCTATCCTGAAACCTATTGGTTGGATTTAAAGCCAAAGGAGACTCGGCCTAAGCTAGCCTTAAATTGCTTACCATCATTCTAAGGTCACTATAGCGAGATTTGACTTGATAGCATATTCCTACATGTTCTTAGCCAAGGTGTTTGTGAATAAATGAATCTATTCAACTACCAAACATCGTCATACTCAGATTACACCATTAGAAGCAATTAACAACCAACATGTATTCATTATTGAAGTCATATTCACTACTAGGCATGCAAATATACACGACATGAAAATGAGCATTACCTACTTCATAGCATCCACATATAAACACGTAAACATGATGATAGCATAGATTAGATGTGTTTAGTAATAAATAGACTTCAATTTATACACATGTTACTCATTTAGGCATTTAATCAAACACTTAGACATGAATGAGATAATAAACATTTGAACAAGAAAATCAAACATGTATATATATTTAGCCATGTAATCCCATATCATAAGAGTATATAGCTAACCCATTATATAAGTTAAATCACCCTACACAAGTCTACTCAATCATAATAAGAAATAGAATGAAAGAGAGTTTATAAAGCTTCCCTTTCATCCTAGCTAATCTCGTAAAAAGCTTTTGAGCAAACTTGAATCCAAATGTTTGAATCCCTTTAAATCTTCTTGCTTTAAGGTGATGACAAGTGTGAGAGAGTGTGTGTGATGTGGGTGAAAACTAGGGTTAAGTGTGTATGTGTGTGTGTGTGATGGGTGTGTAAAGATTCTCTCTACAATTATCAAAATTCCCCCTTTTAGTCTAAAAATCGGGCTTTTATATCAGCTTTTCACGAACTGCCGGTCGACCGGCTTCTCCTCTTACCTCGACCAGCTTTTTGGTGGTGCTTTATGGACTGGCCGGTCGACCGGCTCTGGATGGGTGGTCGACCGGCTCTGGAGGGGTGGTCGACCGGCTATTTCAGCACCTCTCTGGAGTGGCCGGTCGACCGACTCTTAGGTCGTCCAGCTGACTTCCTTCTTTCACTCTTTGTCTTTCTGGCCTCCGATCTTCTCATTTTGACCCGTACATCTCCCATCTTCATCACCTATCATCGTTCAATTTCGATCTCAATCCAAAGTTCACCTAAATCATTGAAAATGAGCAATTAGTGTAACAATTTGTCTCTTAAACTCAATATGTACATTTGTTTACGCTTAAGCCTATTCTTATCGAAAGCACTACACTAGTGCATCTTTTAGAGCACTGAATACCTCTTAAATATAGGCAATAAAAATGCAAACACACACAAAAATACCACACATCAGATGCAAATAATGCATATTGCATTATTGATACTGACATTTGACTAGGTGTATATCAATATACTATTGTACGAAAACCTAAAAGCAACCATTATAATATCATTGGATATTTCTTCAACTTTGTTGGTTTTGATGAATTAGAGGCTTTTGTAGATAATAAAAAGCTATTACTAGGTAACAACACCACTATCATAAATTGTAACTTTCAGATCAATTTGTATATGTAGAGTGTAAAATTTTTTATTTTTTGGTCAACCACATAGATGAGTATGGTAGGGTCATTGGACTATCAGAGACAAATAAATTCTTTTCAAATGTCAAGGGCAAAATGCCGATGAACACAGTGTTGGAGATTGTTGCAAACAAGTGAATATCTAATTCACTTTTTTCTTCTTAATTTTGTTAAAACATGACAACTATATTAAATAATAAATTTGTTATTAGTAACAAGGGAGAAAATATCAAACTCACTCTTTGGAACAATAAAGTGAAACTTCTTGATGAAGGACAAGACTTTTTAGGAATCGAGTTAGTTTTTGTTGTTGCAACATCTATGATTGTAAACAGATACCAAAATAAGTATTTTATCCGTGGTGAAATCTGTAGTTTCAATACTTTATTTATTATCAAATCATATTAGTATTTTATGAGATATGACAAAGTTTTTGTTTATTGTGAAATGGGTTACCAAAATACATTAGTTGGGCCTTGGACCTTCTACTAGCACGTCATTATATTGGGATTTAGACATACCTGAGATAACTATTTTGAAGCCAGGTATATTTTCATAATTTAGAACAACTTTTGGTATTACAATTTTACAAATAGTGATCAATTAATATTCATCTTGACTACATGTTGTATGTGAGAAACAACTTGAACCATTTCAACAATTATCGCTACTGAGAAAGGATATTCAACTGAAAGATGTAATTAGCAATTTGAAGATAATCACTGGCATTTATAAGTTATTAAGTACTGAAATTCCATAGGTCACTTTTTATTTTTTTTTCTCCTTTTATGATTGATACTTAATATTAATAATAGTATAATGTTGTCTATACCTTTTATGTAGACAAAAATTTTTCAATTTGCTCTTCTTTTTTATTTAATCATGTTCAGCAAATAAAGTCATAGTAGCTTCTCTTCAGCAATTGTTTATCATTGTGAGTTCTAAATAAAATTGTATTTGAATTTAATCTAAAACTAAAATTCTCATAGAGAATGATGAACCTAAATACAAGCAGTAATTCAATTAAAAAGGTGTTGTAATTCGAGGTAGTTAATTTGCAAAAGTTTGTGGAAAGCGAGTAGAAATAAAACTCTCTCTCTTTACATTTTATTGTTGTGACAAAAAGAATTAATATGATACATAAACTACAAAATAACATCTTTATGTTGCAGGATTTGGTATAGTATTTTATAGTAACCAAATATGTAAGACCCGGCAGTGAATGGTTCTATTTGGGCTGCTCTAAGTGCAATTAAAAAGTTGAAAAGAGGCAAATTACTTTTCTTGCAATAAGTGTAAATCAAGAGTGAAGTTTCCGACAATGAGATAATCTAAAATACTTGTTTACTAACTCAATATTGCACATGACATTTTTCCAAATGATTATATAGATAAATCTACAATAATAATTTGCATATATTGATATAAAAAAATGTATTGGATTGAAGTTGATACATTTGATGAGACTGGAGGTGCTACTTTTGTTATGTTCAACAATAACGTAGAGGATTTAATAAAGTTTCCAGCTTCTAGTTTAATCAATCCAAATGACCCAGTAAGTTATTTGGTTATTCATTAAGTTGTTTTTCATTGATTTTGAATTTTCAGGTAATTTTTAATAACTATTGTTTCTAAATGATTATAGGATGCCACGTTAAAAGAAATCCCTATTGTGCTAAACACTATTTTAGACATAAAACATTTGTTTCAGATGAAAGTCAAAAAATATAACTTTGAATTTGATGATTCAAAGCTCTCAATTGTGAAGGTGATGAGGGAAAAAGATGTTACAAGATGTTGAAAATTAAATGAAAAGTAATAGAATTGCTAATGGGATTGGAAGTTCTAATACAATATTTGTTGTCTTCATTGAACATAAAAGAGAAACACCAAAGCTCTACTCAACTTGACGATACCATAACATTCAACACTCCTTTGATCAAAGAAAAGAGGAGGGCTACCATAAGGTGAGCTACAATCACAATTTTTATGATATGTCTAACTTATATGGACTCTTTTGACTATGCATAAAATGTTTAACAAACCACAAAATGTAGGAAGGAAATGGAGGAAGAATTATCCAATTATCAGGCATCATTACAGAAAATGTTCCATTCAATCAAAGTCAAAAAAGAAGAAGTCAATGATGACTTGCAAGATCAACACCATTAAAATGTTATTTAAGTGGCATTGGTACGGGGATAATAGAATGAAGCACGTAAGACATATGCCCTATTATTTGATTGAGAAAAAGGAAATGGGTTATACATAAAGATGATGATGATGAAGATACTGAAGGGACAACTCAAGAAGAACTTCTTGTGGATCAATAATGATCTTGTAGAATATCAAATACACCATAAATATGTTTTTTTTGGCAGATTTTGTATTTACAGATAGCTAACAATCACATTGATTTGATGGTTGACTTTCATGTAGTGAATTATCTGATGATGTCCCCTATTGGGAAAATTGAGTACACATACATCCATGCACTGAGGAAACAAACACAAATAATACATGATATTTTTAACGTGATTTGACCCTCTACCTACATCCACGATCCCCCTCTGGGATAGATTTTACTATTCAACAATAATGGGTTACGCATAGTGATGACTTTTTGCTCAGCTAGAAAAGTTTAAACTCTTTCCCACAGAGTTCTTACAATGACTCTATTCTTAATAGAACTAGAATGAGTCTAAGACACTTTGGATGCTTTCAGGCCTTCTTCCACACACCCCATGAGGTATGGCCGTAAGGCTCACTTTTAAAGCACACCAAATAAAAGTTACAAGACCTTCTATTTATAAGAGAGAAATCCCTGCTCCCCAATATTTCTCCTACACTATTTAGGGAGCTCCTAATTTGGAAACACAATTAATTTTCCTTCCACAAGCTTCTTAACTTGTAAGGGTTTAGACTTTGAGTTATAACCCAACAAATTCCTCTCTTGGCGAAAAGACTAAGACTTTTTTGCCTCAACTGTAACCTCTACACATTCTTCATCCTAGAGCCTTCACTCAGTTGTATTCTTCACGGCAGCAGCTACCAACATATCCTAGCAGGTTCATGAAGTCATCACAACATGCCTCTCCATGTCGCCTAACCTCAACCTCTTGAGGTTATTCGTGTTCTCCCTTCAACTTCTTGAGGTTATTCGTGTTCTCCCTTGACACTAGGCATTTTAGATGTGGTATTCTTTCCAGCAGTAACACTTCATATCAATCGTTTAGCTAGAACTCTGATCATTTAGTTACGCGGACTGTCCTCGCATGACTCTTCCCTTGAACTGAACCCTTTTCAACTAGTCTATTTACCCAAACTTTTCTCTGTTAGAAGTTTGATCACTAGTTGGCTGAATGTGTTTGCTTGTACAATGCTTCAAAAACTTTTGCAAAATTCCATCACAACTCCATCGTTTTACTCAAATTCAAGAATCCATGATAGATCAAGAATTTGCCAAAACAGACCTCAAAAATGAATTCAAGACATCAAAAAACAGTAGGAGCACCTTCGGTCAACGCGATCAACCCACAGTCAAAATTGAAACCACATCTTCTACCTCCATCATTTTGACAACCTTTTCGTCCTCTTTAATTATGGTAAATTTTCTAATGGTATTAGTAGCAATCTCTTTGATTTGCATGCCCCCTCAAGACAATAGCATTCTTGGTATGTCCTTCTTACAATGTCGTCATGCCCAATTCACCAACTAGGCTTTGATACCACTTGTTGGGAATATCAAGGAGACACACACCGCCATCCCCCAATGCACAGTGGAATTAAAGCATGAATAATGAGAAAAGAACACGCAAAGAATACGCGATATTTTTAACGTGGTTTGGCCCTCTGCCAATGTTCACAATTCCCCTGTGGGATAAATTTCACTATTTAACAAAAATGTGTTACATACGGTAATGACTCTTTGCACAACTAAAAAAGTCTAAACCCTCCACTACAGAGTTCTTACAATAGTTTTATCCTCAATAGTACTAGAATGAACGTAAGACAGTTCAGATGTTCTCAGGCTTTCTCTTTTACACTCCTTATGGGGTATGGCCTTAAGGCTCACTTCTAAGGCACACCAAATGCAAACTATATGACCCTCTATTTTATAGAAGAGAAATCCTTAATTTCCAAGATTTCTTCTACACTATTTAGGCAGCTCATAATTTGGTAATACAATTAATTTACCTTTCACAAGTTTCCTAATTTGTATAGGCTTGGATTTTAAGCCATAACCCAACATCCCCATTGCAAAGTACTATTCAAAGATCAAGAAAAGAACGGCGAATAGAAAAAGGAAGTTACCGAAGAAAAATGTTGATGATGATGATAAGGATTTAGAAGAGTAGAAGATCCAATTGTGTTGCATTTAAGGCGAATATATGCTTCATATGACTTGGGATCCAAAAAGTTAATATTTAGTATTGATGTTGTTTTCAAATTACTTTTCTTTTTATAATGTTATGTTCTCTTTTCAAGAAAAAAATAAATCGTCATGAGATACCTTCAGCAATACATTTAGGTAACTTGGTCTCATTAGTATCTTGGAAAGAAGATCATATCCATTAACAAGCAAGTGTATTTAGGTATTATTATATTATATGATAGAATCAGGCATAAGATTGTGAGCCAAAGAAAACATATCAAAATGTGAATAAGCCATTGATACACAAATGCAAAAGAGGTAATGGGAAAAGGTTGAATCACCAAAGCAATTCATTGAAATTTGGAGATCAATCTATAAGCCTTTAACCACTCATCGAGACAAGAAAGTTTAACTTGAGAAACAAAAAGATAGAACAACATAATATTTTCCATTGCTTACTGAAAAAGACTTAAATAAGCTTGAACATATCAAAGTTTTTGCAAAAAGAAAAGAAAAATAAAAATAAGCAAAAGTCTAAACAAGAAAATAGTAATCATTGCCAAAAATGGTCACCAATCTAGTTCATACTCACCAAAAGGAATGAAAAATGTCTTGCAAAAGAGAAGCTCTTCAAGTATATCAAGATTCAAGACACACAACCAATTACATATCATCTTTAATGCAGTAACACATAGCAAGAGCTTATTATTCAAGTTAAAGCTGAAAAACCAATAAAAGATATTCTACTCATTATTTGACAACTTGGCCACGTAGTTGAAATCCAAATTGACCTTCCAATATACATTGTTTCCTTTGTTAGTCTCTTCACCTTACCAACTCTAACTATTAAATAAAATAAAACAAGAAAACCTACAAAATATCCAAAATTTCAAAAACTCGAATAGATCAAGTTGATATTTTGATATCATCCTTTATGGATACCTTTTTCAACATATGTTATTACACAAAAATGCTCAAGTCAAGTAAATAAAGTTTTATCAAATGTGTAAGACACTCCACACACTGTAGGAGTTGGATTAAAAAATGAAGCCACAAGGGATTTGAAATTAAAAAGAAGTGCCATTTGATAACATAAAATCATAAATTATAGAACTGATACTAAAGTTCCCAACTATTTCTTTCTTTCTTTGGCCATGTAAAAATAGAAAAGGGTACTTTCTTTTTATGCCTTTCTTGCTAAATCGATACATTTAGTTCATTTGTTGTATTAAGTGAATCGATAATGCAAGCTTAAAGATTAAAAGTTAACTTTAATGGGTTTGACTTTTTCAATCTTTTTGGACTTTTGTTCACCTTTCAGTAAATGTTAATACAAAACCTATGATAGATGACTTCTTGTCTCACTATATTTTGCAAGCATAGGAAGCTGGAGCTTACAAGAAAAATATGCTCAAGAAAAGAAGGAATAAGCCGAATTTCCATACAATTGAAACAAGTATTGAACAACTTAGAATGATGCATATGTTGTCACGAATGTATAAATTTCATAATTTTCAAATAAAAGAAATGGAAAATCAAAAGGCTTATATATTTATTTAAAAACTATAGGTAGGTTCTTTCAAGAATGAACCTTTTGTGGACTACTATTAGAAGGCAAATATTCTATTAAAAGGCAAACATTGTGTTGCCTAATTTTGTTTTGAAGAAAGAACCAAAGCAAGTCAACTATTGCCACTCCAATTCTCAATGTGCTGTCAAGAAGGAAAAGTCGTTTTGTCGTTACTAAAAGAACCTCCTTCACCTTTGAAAGAATTGTTAACGGATATGGACAATGTTGAAGCAAAGAAATTAAAAAAAATATTATAGTTTACAATTTAATTTTTGCATTCACTTCAATAGGTACTAATATTGATAATGTCATCAATCAAACCAAAGGTCCATATCTTTAGAATAAGTGGACAAAACCATCGTCAGATGGGGTCTTTTTTTACCTAAACTAGGACCGCTTTCTAAATTTGTTCAACTTTATATTCATGACATAGAGAATAAGATCCAAAACAGATTGAATTGTCTACATAATGTAGATGTATTAGGAATGCTTGATAAAAATGTGGTGAAAAAGATGACTGAAATGTTTGATGAATACAACTAATTTGGTTAAAGTTTTTAGAATGGCACGAGATAGGTTTAATGACTCTAATTATGCATGTCTCTCAATTAGACTCCTAGGTTCTAAACAACCAACAATGAAACAGCATAGTGAACCTACAACTTTAGAAATCACAGGGCTCACTGTTGGAGATTTAAGAAAAACTATTAGTAATTGAGATATTATTGTTCATTCACAAAATTATGGGTTACAAAAGATTACTGAACTCCATCCTTCCTATGTGGCTTTGCAATATCTAGTGATATTTTCATATAAGGAAAACAGATACCACATTGGCTTGACTTACTCAAATGATGGTAATATAAAAGTTGGAAAAGAGATAAAATCTCAATGAAGGAATTCTATGCATTTAGAATCTAATAAAGAGCGAACGAGAGACACACTCTATTATTATCAAGAAAATTATTTCAATAATTTGTTGTTGATGCTTATACAGCAATAGAATGTGAGCGATTAACTTAGTTGAAATTAAATCAACCAAAGTTGAAAGGAGATTTACTAACAAGGGGTATGTGATGCTATACAACAAGGAGATAATTTTGCAACACATATGGGCCAAAGAATAGTATTACCTTCTTCTTTCACATCAAGCCCAAAATACACGGTACAAATTACCATGATGCAATGATAGTATGTCGTTGGTTTGCAACCCAAATTTGATCCTAATGCTAACCAACTCGAGATTAGTGATATGTTGAAAGAACTCCCTAGATTGAAACTAGCAGATAAACCAGATATTGTTTGTAAAGTGTTCAAGGTGAAGTTAGAAGAATTGCTTCGAGATTTAACAAAAAGAAACATTTTTGGTAGATCACTCACAGGTGAAGATAAATTCATTCATATTACTTCTTATATATTATATGACTGCAAAATATTTTTAACATTTTTATAGTCAACTTCAATCACACACACACACACATATATGTATATATGTATGTATGTATGTGTGTGTGTGTGTGTATATATATATATATATATATATATATATAGTCAAGTTTCAAAAAAGAGGACTACTACATACACATATCTTATTCTGGATTTACGAAAGAGACAGAGTTGGGAGCCTAGAATTTATTGATCAGATCATTAGTGCTAAAATTTCAGATACAAATGTTGATCCTATAGCATACAAAGCAATTTGCAAATTCATGTTGCATGGATCTTGAGGCTTATTAAATTTAAAAGCCTAATGCATAGAAGATGGAAATTGTATAAAAAGGTACCTGAAAATATTTTATGAAGCAACAACAATTGATGAAGAAGGTTACCCCATTTGTAAGAGGCTAAAAGACAGTCGTAGCAGGCCTCAAGCTAGACAATCAATACATTGTACCTCACAACATAGATCTTTTCATCAAGTTTCACATATTAATATGGAATGGTACAATAGGACCAAAGCGATCAAGTATCTCTTCAAGTACATCAACAAAGGTTCAGATAGATCAACTATGTTGATTCAAAACAATGCTCCAATAAGTGAAAAATACAATGAATCACAAACTAAGCATGTTGATGAAATCAAGGCATTTCTTGATTGTAGGTATAACACAACTACTTAATCCAAGACTCCAAAACACATCTCACTTTTTACAAAATTGAAATGATAATATGTTTGTTCATAAACTAATTATTTATAAAGCAAATTTGCAAAGCAAGGGCATCTAATAAACGATGACAAAAAAAATAATTATTTATGTCTTCATAGGTACCTTTCTGCATGTGAAGGCATATGGAGAATTTTCTAGTTTGATATACATTATCGAAAACTATCAGTGGAAAGGTTGATATTCCATTTAGAAGAAGAACAATTCATATCATTACAACATTTAGATAATCTAGAACTTGTCACAAATAGGCAAAATGTGGGGAAAACAGTGTTCACAAAGTGATAGTCACTGATCATGACAATGATTGGCAAGGAATCTTATTTATGTAGAATTCCCTACTAAACTTGTTTGGAACAACTCAAAGAAGCTCTAATAAACAAGAAAAAGTGAGAAAGTAATTGGTAGAATTTCTCATGTGCACCATCAGTTGGTAATGCATATTACTTAAGAATGCTTTTAAATGTAGTTAAAGGGCCTACAAGTTACAATGATATCAGGACAGTGAATGGAAAAAATATAACTCTTATCAAGAGGCTTACTATGCTTATGGAATACTTGATGGCGATAAAGAATGGCGTGATTGTTTAAAAGAAGCATCTCAATTAGCATTAGCAAATCAACTAAGAAATCTTTTTGTCACTATTATCCTTTTTTGTGAAGTTTCAGATGCAAAGAAACTTTGGGAAACTAATTGGGAGTCACTTTTAGAAGACATTTTGTATAAACAAAGGAAGCTATTTAGGGATACACATTTGCAACTTGATGTTGAACAAATAAAGAACTACACTCTATTAGAATTGGAAAAAACTTGAATGAATTTGGCAAAAAATTGACAAAAGTGAATGGAGTGCCATTACCATCCAGTGAATTGCTAAAGGATTTGAGTAACAAGTTGATTCGGCAAGAAATGTGTTTCAACATCACAAATTATTCCTTTAACTGAATGAGGATCAAGAAAAGATTTATGACTGTGTTCTTGATTCAGTATACAATGCAAAAGGATAGTTGTCCTTTATTTATGGACATGGTGGAACTGGCAAGACTTTTCTATATAAGACATTGATCACAAGATTAAGATCAGAGTAGAGACTTGGATTCATAGTTGCCTCTTCCGGTAAGCAATTATGAAAAACTTGAACATTAAACCTCATGCATATACATGTTAGCTATTTTATAATGTCTTATCAATATAATTAAACAATTTGTAAAATGCTAACATCAACAAGAAATTTAGGTATGCCATATTTGTTATTACTTGGAGAAAGAACAACACATAGTAGATTTGACATCCTAATTGAGTTATTTCAAGACAAAACATGCAGTATATCATAGGGATCTAAACTTGCAAAGTTATTAGCAAAATCTAATCTAATCAATTGGGATGGAGCTCCAATGGACCACAAGTTTGCCTTTGAAGTTGTAGATAAAAGTTTGAGAGACATCTTGAGATTTACTTTTTCAGAATCTTAAAAAAACCATTTGGTGGAGTAACTATTGTGCTTTGTGGGGATTTTAGATAGATTCTGCTTCTAGTTCCAAAAGGTAAACGAGTTGATATTGTGAATGCTTCAATAAATAGATCATATCTATGGCAACACTACAAAGTCTTCACTCTACAAAGAAAGATGAGAATATATTCTGAAGCAAATACAAATGAAGAAGCAGAGAAAATCAATTGTTTTAGAAATTGGCTAATACAAGTTGGAGATTGGACTATTGAATCTATTAGAAGAAATGATGAAGTAGAAGCCACGTGGATAGAAGTTCCACAAGAACACCTGCTCAGCTATGAATTAGATCCTATAGAGACTATCTTTAATGACACTTACTCAAATTTTTGGGAAAACTAGTATAATACAGAGTATTTGAAAAAAAGGATCATTCTTGCACCAACAAATGAAATTGTTGACAACATAAATGATCATTTCATGCAGAAAATACAAAGAGAGACCTTTAGCTTTAGCATAATTCCAAAAGCAAATGACAGAACATTGGACTTGGAAGTTCAACATCCAATAGAATTTTTGAACACTTTGAAGTTCTCACGAATACAAAACTCGAAGTCAAAGTTGGTCTACTAGTAATTTTGCTCAGGAAAGTCAACCCAAGTATAGGGACTTGCAATGCTACAAGAATGATACTCACTCAATTGGGAAAGTGGATACTTGAAGCAATTTTAATATCAGGTTCTACTATTGAAGGAAAAGATATATACTCTACTTTACATAATATATAGATTGTGAATAAATTCATTAATTAAGAAATTATTCTGATAAAGGAAATCTTTTAGGTGAAAACAAAATTACATAACATGATGACAAGTGGCACTAATTAATATAGCTTGTACTCTATTTTATAATATATATATATATATATATATATATATATATATATATATATATATAGAAGGGAATAGGTAGAAGTATGACAAACTTGATCAACTCAAAAAATATTTTTATTTTTATATAAAAAAATCAATATATATATATATATGTATGTACGTACGTATGTATGTATGTATGTATTCCATGCTTAATTTAACTTTGTCACATGTCGTCATGTCATTTCATTTTTCTTTGCCTAAAAACATTTCCTCGCTCAACAAATATTTCCTTAACTAATGAATCTAATTTCCAAACAAATTGAGCACTATTTTGGTCAATAAAAAATAATTTCCTTTTCTAATAATCCCACGTGTTCTAATTCTTTTTGATCAATTTCTTTTCTCCCAAAAATAAGTTAAACTCTAATAAATATATTATTCCTCTTCTACTACTTTTTTTCTTTTTTAGATGAGATCATTCTTCTGATTTTATTTTCTCAATTTAAATGTTCTACTCGATTATTGCAAATCCCCCATAAAAATATTATTAGTATAAAAAATTATAAAAAAATTATAAAAGAGATTTTTTTTTACCTCGCATAAATTATAATTATAATTAATATATATATTGAGTTAAACTCACATATATGTTATTCATCTTTATTGGTTTTTTCACCTTTATCAAATTATCTTCTAATTTTGACTTTCCAATTTAAATATTTTATTTAATTATTGAAGATCTATAACCAAAAAAAAAAAATTAGTATTAAAATTTTACATGAAAACTAAATTTTACAAAAAAAGTATATATTTTATCCTTACATAGATGGTAAATATTAGCTATCAATAATAAATAAAAACATAAAAAATACGTATTTTTCTTGTGCATTGCACGGGATATACTTTAGTTGATTATAAAAATGGTGATAGCAAATATTGTAATATACTCCTCCTATATGAAAAATCACCAATTCTAAGTCCATTATATAAAAACCTTGAATAACCCTCTTAACATCAATAATTTTAGGATGAAACTTCAATCCTCTTAATAGAGCTGGGACATGATTTAGTTGTATCCCAGTCTCAACTTCAATATCCATGCATGACCAATCTGTTCTTTTATTTCTCTCACATGACTCATTTTTTCTTAATGTAAGCACTTGTTTCATGGTTGTTGTTAGGTAACATGTAATGCGAGAAGATGTTAGAATATACATTCCTCTCATTAAAAAAAAAATCACTTAACTCCAAATTCACTATATAAGATACTAGATTCTCCTCATAGCACTAATTGACTCAATTAACAACAAAAAATGATATTTCATATTCATTAATTTATAAGCTTAAAACTTTAGCTTAAATATGAAGATTCAAAGGAAGCAAATATAATGATGATTCATTAGTTAAACCTATCGCAAGTAGTTACAAAATTTTTGTTTAATATTTAAATAATAAAAAATTTTGTTCAATATTTAAATAATAATATGATACATCAGCCTACCTTTGTTTATACTCCTTGTTTTCTAGTATTGGAGTTCTACTTTGAAAGTTTTAATGTCATATTTTTCTTTTTCTATGAATACTTAACGTTCACTTGTTTGTATTACCAAATAATTTTTTCCAATAACAAAAATCCTTCAAAACTATACAAATATCAAAATAACTTATGAAAGTTAAACATATAAATAGTAGTTGAAAATTGAAAAGGCTAGTTGCTTAGTAGTAGATACTTTGAAATGACAGCTCAAGACAAGGTAGAACTTATCTTAATGTAGATTATGAAACAGAATGAAGTTCACGATCATACGAAATTAAAGGTAAAATTGAAACCAAGAATGCCACTGAAAGGAATTAGACAAAAGCTTCAGCCTTCGAAGCCATCTTTGCAATCTGGCCAACTTCAAAGCTATTATTGTGTAGACTGAACCTTCCATTTCCTAAAAAACCTTGAAAAAGGAATATCTTTAGAATTGGTTGAAAAACAAAGTACCACATACACCTCAAAAATAAAAAATGAAACCAAGTGCCATACTTAGATAGAATCCCTTGGCGATCGATTAATCCTCATGTTCTTACTCATCCAGGTTGAACTTTGGACTTCGCGGAACCACATCTCTTGGGCAAGCTTATTTAAGTGGTTCCTTGCAAAGTCTAGAATTATTCACAAATGTTTAGGCTTCATAAGTTTGTAGGCAAGTGTTCGGTGGTATTTTACCTATAAAGTTGTTGTATGACAAGTTCAACATCCCGAGCTGACTCAATTAAGGGTCTGTTTGGATAGTTTTACTTTAAGAAAAAACAGTTTTTTCCTAGAAAAACTTATATTAAATTTGTAATAACAATTTATTTAGCTTAAAAAAAAGTTGAAACTCTAAAAAAATTCAAATACAGCTTTTTTTACAAACCAGAATTTTCAGCTTCTAAAAAAAGTTATTTTTCAAAAGCTGTTAAAAAAAACGTTTTTGAAAAAAACCAACCTAAACGAGCCCTAAGAAAAGCTTGAAGTAATTTCTCTGAAGTGGTGGTTTTCGAAAAGATCAAAAACATCTAATTACGTCATTTTACCAATTTATGGTGTAAGGGGCATAGTAAGATAATTTCTCAATAAGCTCAATCCAAGCAGACCAGAAGATCAGTAACTTCAAGTGGATAACTCCTATTGAATTATTATTCAAAAGATCAAAGACTTTTGGCTATCCCTAGAGTGCTTTTATATATTAGAAATGCTTCTTCAATGTACGAGACATTAGCTTCAAAATCTAGAGAACCATCATGCACCTACCAATGCTTTGTTCATTTGGCAAAAACCAATAACAGAATCTTATGTAATAAAGCATCCCTACAACCAAAAAGAAAAAGAAAAAAAAAAGTTATTAGATTTAGTTTGAGTTACATTTAAACCAAATTATATGCCATAAAGCACTCTTATGACCAAAAGAAAGGTATGTATAATCATTCCTCTAACAGAAAGGAAAGCACATATAATATATCCGTTATTGGATTTAGTTACATGTAAACCAAAGCTTTTAGTTTGAGTTACATTCAACCCAAATTTCATCTAATGAATCATTTCTATAACTAAAATAAAGAAAAAAAAATTAATAATATTTTAAGGGAGAAATCAAGTCATTTGTCAACAAATAAGCAACTCTCCAACTAAAATAAAGAAAGAAAAACTTTTAAAATAATTGTCACTCACCATATATCACCTCCAATATATTTAATTATTTTAATTCGAATACTTAAATCATATCTTATCAAATAATAATTAAATAAAAATCTTATAAAGTTAGATACAATTATTTTGAAATTTTAAATAAAATATTGTCAAATAATGACTGTTTTGAATTCAATGACTCTGCAATATTTGAATATTCATATCTTCTTTGTATATAAATCTTGTCAAACATTATGTTGACTAATTTATCATTTCTCTTTTATTTTCCATGCATGCTATATTTTCTTTTTACGGGTTTTCACATTGGACGTTAATTGGAAAATACTTTTATGCATTAAGTTGCTGGACTTTAAAGGACTATTGTTGATGAAAAACTTGCAAATGTATCTTCACAATTTGGAAGATTTCTTGAAGGTAGGCAAGTTCTCACCCTTTTCTCTTTCCCTCAAATTTTTATGCATTACATTGTAGCCCTTTCAAGGATTACTGATGGTGAAAAGCTTACAAATGTAGTGTCACATTTTGGACCAATATTTCTAAATGCTAGTTTCTTCATATTTCAGCAAGAGACTGTGGCCCAAAAAAACCATTAGAAGATGAAGGAGGTATATATACATATATATATATATATGTATATATATATATATATATATAGGGAAATGCAACATTGTGATCTAGCATATATTTCTAAATTCTAGTTTCTTTTATGATCTTTCTACAATTTCTTATCATATGTTCATAACAGTAGAACAAAATCAAGTTATAGTAGAACATTTCCTATGTTTCCTAGCAAAGCTTGATATTTGAACTTCAGCTCGGCAGCAACTTAATTATTTTTTCAATATTAATTAGAAGATTATCAAAATAATAGCATTATTTTATTTTTTATGGAAGAAAAATTGTACGTCGTTAACTACCTCGCATGGACAATCATATTTTTTTCCACTTTGTGAAAAAATACTTTATTTAACGGAGTTGGTACACAAAGTTGGCTCTATTATATGTTTTCTTTGAGAATCTCCATTTTTAAGTTATTTTTCAAACCTAAAGATTGAACACCCGGAATTTTGGAAGGGAGTCAACTTTCCTAAATTTATTCTAAATTGGAGTTTAGTATAATAACTTTCTTTAATTAAACTTAGAGTTTCAATTTTAATATAATTTAATATAATAATTTCTTAAATTACAATGAGAATTTTAATTTTTGCATACATTTTAATATACTAAATAGAGAAAAATGTATTAGACTCCCCTGTAGTTTATCAAAAGTGCACCGAACTCTCCTGTAGTATAAGAAATCTTTCATAACCCCCATATGGTCCATAAAAGTGCACCAAACCCCCCTAACGTTAAAAAATTCGTTATTTTTAACTATGATTTATTCAAAATTACCCAAATTATCCTTCTTTCTTTTACAAAAGAAATGTTGCTAAAAAGACTTGAACGCTCATCTCAAATTAAAACAACAAATACTTTAATCAACTAGACTATAACAAGTATTTTTTGGTAACTATTATATATTCTAAATATATAAATCATTATGCAAAGTATATACCGGGGTTAAATATTGTTGAGTGGAGTTAGTTAAGATGTTATTTTTTGAAAAAATATAAAGATTTAAATCGAATAATTTCCTCTGGAGTGCAATTAATATTAATTATTCAATCTAATCTTGCGTTTTTATTACTTCATTGTCATAATTTGCTTTTACTTTTATTGACAACAAGTATTTCTTGAAGGTATAAATCATTATACCATTATATATTCTAAATATAAATTAAATTAAAACATAACTTATTTATAGTTTAGTTGGTTAGAATATTTGTTGTTTTAATTTGATGTTGATGGTTCAAATCTTTTTAGTAACATTTCTTTTATAAAAGAAAGAAGGATGGTTTGGGTAATTTTGAATAATCATGGTTAAAGATAATAAATTTTTTAAAGGCAGGGGGTTTGGAGCATTTTTATGGACCATAGGAGGCTATGAGAGACTTTTTAGACTAGTGGGGAGGATGGGGGATCGATACACTTTTGATAAACTATAGGAGGGTCTAGTGTATTTTACCCTATTTAATTTAAATGTGCACAATGCAAGGGTCAAACACTACTACTTACGCAAGAAAGCCCCATACTTTTGGGAGGCAAGCAAGGACTAAATAAAATTTATTTCCTTTTAAATGATCAATCAATCGTAAACAAAGAAAGATGTGAAATAAAAAATAATAAATGGAAGTTGAGCAAAAAAATAGAAAAATAAATAGACTATTGAATAAATAGATTGTGAATAAACTCATTAAATTAAGAAATTATTCTGATGAAGGAAATTCTTTTAGGCGAAAAAAATTGTATAACATGATGACAAGTGACATTAATTAATATAACATGTGCTCTCTTTTATTATATATATAGAAGGGCATAGGTAGAAGTATGGTGAACTTCATAAGTTCAAAAATATTTTTATTTTTATATAAAAATTAAAAAAAATATGTCACACATCTATATCTATATATATTATAAAGTAGATTCCATGCTTAATTTAACTCTGTCATGTGTCTACCTGTCATTTCATTTTTCTTTGCCTAAAAACATTTCCTTGCTTAATAAATATTTCCTCAATGGATGAATCTAATTTTCAAATAAATTGAGCACTATTTTGGTGAGCAAGACTAAAAGCTAGTCTAATAAGGTAACTTGGTGAATAAGAGTAGAAGCTAGACTAATTAAAAAAGCTAATCTATACTACTGCCAAATCTAATACCAAAAAATAAGGAAATACAATAATAATCAAAATATTCTTCGACAACCCCCCACAAACTCAAGTTGTCGAATGGGATTAAACTTTACAAGAGCCAAAGTAAGGACTAATAATCCTACAAACTAAGAACCAAGAACTAATAATGCTAAATCAAGATAGCTAAAACAAAGTTGAGCATAACCTAGGAGTGCTAAATTAAGAACCCTAATCAAAGATTGGTCATGGAGATAAAATCAGATGGTTTGAACTAGGAGAAGAAATAGAGGTCAAGATGGTCTAAATAGAATATGGAGAAATAAATCGAGACCGGAATGGTCTAGATTAGTTTCGTACATTGTGCAGTGCACACGCTTAATATTAGTGTATGTATGTATATTATATGCACACAGAGAAAGAAGATTTTTTTATTTATTGGATTAAATTAGTAATAATTTTAACTATATTTCATAATGTAATTCAAAGCACGATTTAGATATATATGTATACACACGGTATCTTAAAATTAAAAATGTTAAATTTAATTGAAATGTGCATAATGGGAACAGGGATGAGCCGTTGAAATACTATGAGCCTACCATTGTGGATGGAAAAGTTTGAGTTATTCCTCCAGAGAGTATAAAAAACAAAGGCATTGAGTATTGGAAGAACTCACTAGTTGGTCAATTTTTGGACAAACCTCGTTCGTTCTACCAGATCCAGAACATGGTTAATAGCCAATAGAGAAGGTTTGGTAGAATTGAAATTAAATCCACAAATGAAGGATTATTTTTCTTCCGTTGTGAGAATGAACAAAGTTGCAATGAAATTCTTAGCAAACTTTGGCATGTCAATTAAAGGCCATTGCTCCTTAGAAGATGGCAGCCTGGTATTGAGCTACTTAAGTTTAGGGTAGACACTGTACCCATCTAGATTAAACTCCACAATGTACCGTTGGAATACTGGACTTTAGATGGTGTTATCCTCTTGGCTAGTGCAGTGGGTAGACCTATCCAACTGGATATGCCAGCCAAAGCTGATTCAAAAATGAACTATGCAAAAGCCTACGTGGCAGTTAACGTTCATGGAGAATTGAGAGAATCATTTAAACTCCAGGTTGTGAAGAATAAATGGGTCAATATCTTTGTTGATTACGCATGGAAACCTGTGGTTTGCAACTTCTGCAAAATTTTGGAACACAAGGAAGGTAATTGTGAGTTGAACCAAAAGCAAATTCAAGAACATTCAAGCTTGGCCATTGTTAAACCTGTGGAGAAACAGAGAAATGAAAGGCATAAACCTCTCCGTAGGTGATCTATGGGTCCCCATGGTTGTAAAGACCAGTAGTGGCAAGTTGTAAGGAGGAGAAAAGGAAGAAGCTCCTCACCCATTTCTACTTAGAAAGGAAAAAGGTACTGGAAAGGGGTGAATCCTCTAGAAACCCCTTCAATATTTTAGATTACAAAGGTATTGATTTGGAAGCCACTGAGCAGCCCTCACCCCAAGATGGAGTGATTAGTAACTTTCTAAACAAAATTGGTCATCTAGATGGAGGAAGTGAACCTCATCCAAGAAGTTGCTCATCTGAGTCTCCCCCGTCCCTAAATGATGATATTCATTTGGAATGTGAGGGGGCTTAACAAACCCCAAAACAAAAAGAAGTTAGTTGAATTTTGAGGAATAAAGGAAACCATATCAGTGGACTTTTCGAAATGAAAATCAATTACTTCAATGCAAATGAGATCATCAAAACTAGATTCAAGAGTGGAGTTTTGTCAGCAATTATGAATTCAATGAATTTGGGAGAGTCTGGGTTTTGTGGGATCTGAAAGTTGTGTCTATTAATAAAGTTGAGTACTCGGACCCGGCTATTCTTTGTCATATTAAAATCATTAGGACAGAGACTCAATTTGTTGTTGTTTTTGTTTATGCAGAGAATGACTAGAATCTTAAGTGATAGCTGTAGGGTAACATCTGTGATTGGAGCAAGAAATATGATGATCTCCCATTATGTGTTGGGGGAGACTTTAATTAGGTCTTTAACCCTAAAGACTACTTAGGAGGTACTAGTATTGGGCTTGGTGCTAGAAAATTTAATGAGTGTATTAATAGGGCGAGTGTATTAATAGGGCCAATCCGGTTGAACATAATTGCTTTGGCCCATATTTTACATGGACTAATCGTAGTGTTGGGGATGAACTTAGAGCTAGCAAGCTTGACAAACTCTTCATTAATGGTGATTGGCTCAATACCTTCAATGATTCCATACTTAATATTGGGTTGCCTGGCCTATCTGGTCATTGTCCTATTATATTGGATATCACTTCTAAACACTCCAATACTTCTAGGCTCTTCAAATTCTTCAATATCTGGACCTTTTACCCAAATTTTATAGAGATAGTTAAGAGTGTATGGGACAATGAGGTGCAGGGCTCTCCAATGTATGTCCTGGTTAAGAAATTAAGGCTTTTCAAATGGGTGCTCAAGCAATTCAATAATTCCCATTTTAGAACCACACAAACAAAGATTGATAGGCTTTATATAAAGCAAGAGGCTGTTTAGAAAATCATAAATAATGGTTATGCCAACCATCAACAAGTTGAAGAAGAAAAGAGAAAAAGGTATGAAATTAAACAATTGGAAATCATCAATATCAACATTGCTAAACAAAAATCCAGGCTCGATTAGCTTAGAGAAGGTGACGCAAATTCGACCTTCTTCTTCAAGTATGCCAAAGGTAAAGCGGCCTGTAATGCTATCAAAGATATTGGAGCCAGTGCCCCCAGGGGCATAGGTGAGTTGGTAAGTGGCCAGGTGATTAGGGTGGAGACACCCTGACAACGCGGGATCGAGTCCGTGTGGCGGCAGTACTCCGCTGAAATATTGCGGGGGCTGTTGCTGGATTTCCACGCCCGTTGGTCCTCTCCCTGGTCGGGCTGCCACTCACGCACATCCCTCGATTTACCTCCCGCCTGGTTAAGGGGCCTCTGGCCAGGTGGGAAAGGGGTTCTCCTTTGGTTAACCCTTTTAAAAAAGATATTGGAGCCAGTGATGGGACTGTTCTCAGACAAGAAGAGGAGATTGGATATGAAGCAGTCAAGCACTTCAAGGATCTTCTTTGCTTCCAGAATGGAATTGAAAACTATATCTCTTATGAGAGCCTTAGGCCCTCTTATAAAAACACCCTGAACCCTAATGTAGTGGTCAAGTTGTGTTCCCCTATTGGTAACCAGGAGATTAAAGATGCATTATTTGCCATTGATAGCAAGAAGAGCCCTAGCCCTGATGACTTCACTGCCTACTTCTTCAATAAAGCCTAGGACATTGTTAGCCAGGATGTAGTGAAAGCAGTGAAATTAGTCCTTCACTCTACCAAAATTCTGAAGGAAATCAACTCCACTATTCTCACTCTGGTCCCCAAGAAGCAGAATCCTAAGAGCCTTAATGACTTTAGACTATTGCATGTTGTAATACCATCTACAAGGTCATATCCAAGATTTTGGTCAATCAGATGAAGGGCCATATAGACCATATTAGTTCGATGTTTGAAGTGCTTTCATCCATGGATGACACATAGAGGATGATGTGTCTTCGTATTTTGCAATAAATTTCACTATTTTACATGCAATTACATATATCAAAGTGGTTAAAGTGATTTATTTTGTAAATTATTTGATCTAGTGTCGTTTGAGAGAAGAAGATATTTTGTGGAGGCCTACAAGAGCAATTCGCAGAAAATTCTAGGCAATTGAAGTTGAAAATCAATCATAATTTAAGTTGGGCTAATTTAATGGAGAAGTATTGGGCTCAAATATATGGATCAAGGATAAATTTCTCATAGCAAACAAGGAGCTTTGGCCTTTCTTGCAAATAAATCCGTTGGCGAATGAATATGGCAAGTGACCTTGGTGTTAATTTTTGGAAAGTTTTTCTTGTCAGTCCAGTTTTGATAATTTGCTCATAACTCCAACCCTAGAGGTCAAAATCACATGATTCTTGGGCCATTGGACTCTTATTAGGCAGGGCTACAGTTGTTAAGAAGACCATCTTTCCAAATTCAAGGGGGATCAAGGTGAAAAATCAGTCACAACACGTTTAAAAAATTCACGTCACCTGCTGGACACATTTCAGTATTTTGGGCATAACTTGGGCTACAGAGGCCCAAATTAGGTGATTCTTGCGGATATGGAAAGATAATTCATAGAGCTACAACTTTCCTTCTTTGAGCTCAGCCTAAATCTGCCTTCAAGATGGTCAAAAACGTCGGTCAAACGAGGGCATTAAAACTGGTAGCAATTTCCTAATCCAAGTGGGATTTGAAAAGGAATTTGATACCATTATAAATACCCACAATACACAATAGAAAAAGGGGACTTAACCTAAGAATTTGCAGAGGATTAAATTGAAGGAAAAGTTGGGGAGCAGCTCTTGAAGAGAATTGAACACAAGAACTTCATCAACTTATTTGTCTAGGAATAATACGATGAGTTTTTCTATTCTCAATTCTTTTTCAGTTTTTGCTTTGAACTTAATTATAAACTAAATTCCCCATGATTCGGGGTGATAGTGAGTGATTATTTTTATTCATGTTTCGGATTCTTTTGGGATTTATTTGATTATTCGTATTTGTGCTTTATTGCTATTAAATTCTTGGTTAATCATTATTATGCTCGTAGCTAATTTTCGTTAGCCAAGAATTTATAACTTTGCCATATAGAAATCTTGTAGGTTCTTGTGGATACGAATATAGATCAATTAACATGACTAAATTTAATTAATTGTTTCAAGATTGAGATAAGTTATGCCACTGAGATAGCTTATGCCTTTGTAGTCTCAATTAATTTTCTAAGATCTAAGATTAATTAATTAAAGAAGAGTGAGAGATAATTTATGCCATTGAGATAGATTATGCCTCAACAACTTTAGTTAATTAATCTAGGTGAATTAAAGCTTGTAGCATGATCCTTTGGTCTTAATTGGAAATCCTGAAGTTGACGAACATGAATAGGATAATTTCCTGGCTATCACCCTGAATCGCGTTTCTCCTGAACTTAAGTCTCGTAATTTTCTTTGGTTGATTTTTGCAATTATTTTTATTTTATTTAATTTATTTTTTTCTTTTTCGATTTTGCTTAATCTAAAAATCATTTCATTCTTAGTATTTAGTTTAATTATTTTAAATTCTTTTTTTTAGTTATTTTCTTTTTAATTTCTGACAGCAATCCTGATTCCCCGTGGTTCGACTCTCGAGTTGCTTTTGTGTGATAAAGAGGATAAAATTTGTGATTTTGTCGTTGCTTGATTTAATTGTTATTATTTGGCCATACAACGACGTGGTCAGAGGATAACGTGCATATCACCCATGAACTAGTTCGTGCTTATAATAAGAAGCATAGGGTTTCAAGATGTCATATAAAGGCGAACCTCAAAAAGGCGTATGACTCCATTAGCTAGACATTTATATTGGCAGCTCTTGAGGCTCTCAATTTTCCTAATAAATTCATTGGGTGGATTCGCATGTGGATCACTACTGCATCTTGTTCTATGGCTTTTAATAAGGGTCGTCATGGCTACTCTATGGGTGGTCGAGGCTTGAGATAGGGGAATCCACTTTTCCCCTACCTCTTTGTTATTGGCATACAACCATTCACGGGAATTATAAACCTTTTTGTGGAGTTTGGGAGAGTCAAGTTCCATCCAAAATGCAACCGCCTTAAGCTTACTCATCTTTGTTTCTAAGATGATGTGCTTATTTCTACAAGAGCTGACATTCCTTCTATCAAAGCTATTAAGGAGGGCCTTGAAGTTCTCCAGTCAATCTTTAGTCTATACATCAGTAATGAAAAGAGTGAGATGTATTTTGGGGCTTGCTCTGAGGACATTAGAAAGGAGATTGAGGAGGTGCTCTGTTTCAATATGGATAACTTGCTAATGAGATACCTTGGAGTTCCTCTCATCATGGGGAAGTTACATGCTTAGGATTGTAGTGAACTGGTGAATAAAATTACTAATCAAGTTCAGGGGTAGGCGACTAGATGGCCAAGGAGGAAAGTCCTTATTCAATCGTCCTCATGGGAATTTAGAATTTTCATAATAGGATGTTCATCTTGCCAAGTAGTATTATTAAAGAAATTGAAAGAAGAATGGCTCGATTTCTCTGGACAAGGAAAAATGTTCTTGGGAAGGCAAGGGTCGCCTGGTCTAAGGTTTGCTATACTTTGAATGAAAGAGGTCTGGGTTTCCGTAACATCAAAAATGCGAATTGTGCTACAAATCTTCACCTACTTTAGATGCTTCTAAACCAACAGAAAACTATCTGGGTTTGTTGGATTTATTAAAATTATCTCTGTAGATGTAACCTGTAAGGGTTTGAGTTACCTTTTAATGTGCCATGGTACTTATGGAAACTAATGAGGCTCAGGGATACACTTTGGCAACTGATTTATTACAAAATTGGCAATGGCAGGAGAACAAGATTCTAGTTTGATTGTTGGCATCCATTTGGGGTGTTGATTGAGTACTATGGTGAGCAGATTGTTGAGGCTTGCACTGTTGATACTAATGCGAAAGTTTGTGATTATATCATTGATGGATCTTGACATTGGTCGGCGAGCTATCCTATTCTTTGCGACATCTTCAGTGCAACTGGCTTGCCAATACCAATGGGTGATCTTGAGGATGAGATTTAGTGGCTTGGGGAACTAGATGGAAAATTCTCCAACTAGTCTGCTTGGGAAATGACTAGAGTTAAACGCCCTACATTTGACTGGCCTAAAATCAACTGGTTTAAAGGCCATGTGCCCAAACATCTTCTCATATGGAATTCCAGTTAATCTGTTGTGTATCTTCTGCCATAGACAAGTTGAGGATAGAAACTACCTCTTTTTTTAACACAACTTCACAAGGAGAATTTGGACAAAAGGAATGGTGCTTACTAGAGGGCCTCACTGGATCTACAATTGAGAATACATTTTACTTTGGCTCCAATGTAAGTATGGGGGTAAATCTCTACAAGCTTGTGTTTGCCAAGTATTCCTTGAGGCTGCAATTTATTCAATCTGAAGGGAACACAATATCAGACACCACAATGGGGGACCACCTAGGAATGAAGAATAGATGTTTAACTTGATTACAGCTGAAGTGTGTGCTAAGGCTACACATTGTTGCAGAATTAAAATATTTTGACAAACTTGTGTGCTGTAAATGGGGAATTGGGGTTAACTTCGACTGACTTGGGCTTAATTGTAGGGATTTTGACTTCTTTATTGTAAATTTGTATATTTCTTGATCATCCATACAAGTACTTTGCTGATTTAGCAAGAAAAAAATCAATAAATAAAGAACAATGTGAAATGAAATAAAATAAATAAATAAATAGATGCCGAGGAAAAAGAAAAAGATAAATAGATTGCTGAATGATCCTCTTTTTTTTTTTGGGTGAATTACTCAACTACCCCCTTTGGTTTGAGTAATATGCACATACACCCCCTGTGTTTCAGAAATTAGCTACTTGACCCCCTGTGGTTCCAGCGTCAGTGCACACGAGCCCATTTTGGTAACGTCCGTTACATTTTTAACGCCAAGCAGTTAAAAGACATTAATGCCCTTACATTTAAGTGGCTTAATAGCATTTTTCCCAAACAAACACCCTAATTTCGAAAGTAAAAGCCCCAAATCGACAAACCCTAATCCTCAAATTCCTAACATTCAATTAACAAACAACGAAGATCTAAATCAACAAACCCTTATCATCTGGTAGTGTTGAAATCTCCAGCATTGATGAAGACTTGAACTGCAACCAACAAACAACGAAGATCGAAGCATCGGTGAAGAGACGAAGTGAAACTCGAAGTGTTGCTATCTAATTTTATATAGAGAATCGAGGTAGGTGGTTTAAATTTTGCGCTTATTCTATTCTTTTCCTTAGTTGTTTTGTCCCCGTCAGAGGTTACAAATTTTTGTGTTCGTGGTCCCCTCTTCTGTGGTCCCTCCCTTTTGTTGGTGCTTCAGAATTTTATGTAGGGTATAATGTCAGGGTTTTTACAAACATTAACTATATAATTATATGACACTTGCATATGTAGGAAAAATTGATGGTTTGCATGTAATAAACAAGTAGGGTTTTGACTTTGAAAGCAACGAAATTTATTAAAAAACACTCTGCCTAACAAACTAGGGTTTTAGAACATCTGTTTTACTTTAACTTTAGGGTTTTATTTTCTGAAATTTGGGGATTAGGGTTATGAATTTAGGGTTTTCTTCCATTTCTTGCATGTTTATTAATGTTT
This sequence comes from Cordia subcordata, assembly GCA_028554755.1. Lineage (NCBI taxonomy): Eukaryota > Viridiplantae > Streptophyta > Magnoliopsida > Boraginales > Cordiaceae > Cordia > Cordia subcordata. Next base: position 15,527,625 of record JAPTOF010000006.1, on the reverse strand, counting down.
TTTTTTTCTTTTCTTTGTTAATTTCAGAATGGATGATGATGATATATACATCCCTGAAGGATGTTGTGACATTGATGTTTGGATGGGTGGGAACCTTATTATTGAGCCTAAATTGAAGTATGAAGGTGGTTGGAAGGAGAGGTTTAAGAATGTTTTGTTCGATGAATTTTGTATGTTTGATTTATGGGCAATGTATCATAAAATGGGTGGGACCAAGAATAGTGTGTGTTTTTATTATAGTGAGCCTAGCAAGCCATCTATGGATGATGTAGTGAAAGAGTTTGTAGGAGATGATGACATAAGGAACTTCATAAATGCTTTTGAACGTCTATCATTTGCAGTAATATATATAGTGGAAGGTTGTGAACCACTATTATCAACAGACCAGTATGGAAATATCATAGGTAGTAGTCAAATTGTATTATATGAGCCCTTGAAGTGTAGGCATGAGTCTGCAGCTGAGTTTGTAGGAAATGGAGTGGAAAATTTGCAGGCAAATGTAGAAAATGAAGAGACAGCAACAGAAAATTTGCAGGCAGGTGCAAGAAATATACAGGTAGAAGTAGAAAATGTACAGGTAGGTGCTAAAAATATGCAGGCAGGTGGTGAAAATGTTGAGGTTAGTGCTGAACATGTTGAGATAGATCCAGATTTTGAGCACATGGATGCAGAAAGTGAAGAAGATGTATCTGATTCTGCTAATTCAGATTATATTGTAACTGATGGCAATTTAGACGAGATGGATTCTGACAATCCTAGCTGGTTGTTTGATGAGTTTGAAGGGGAATCTGATGAGGATGTGTTTGAAGAAACAAGCTAATCTCAGTCTAGTAAAGAAAAGTACAGAAAAATGTTTAGCAAATTGAAGAAGAAATTGGGTAAAAGAAAGCAAAGAAGTGGAGAAAATAGAAAAAAGTCTGCAAATGGTATGGAATGGGCTAGTGATATGTCAGATGAGGAGTTAAAAGAAGTTAAGGAATCTGATGATGAAGGGGATAGAAATCATTTTCCTGTCTTTGATGAAAATGTAAAGATGAAGACCTTTGAATTGGAGATTGGAATGATGTTTAAGAATGTTGATGAATATAGGAAAGTTTTGAGAGATTGGTCAGTGAGGAAGGGTTTTGAGTTTGTATTCAAGAAGAATGAAAAATCAAGAGTGACTATTGTATGCCCACATGGATGTGATTTTAGAGTTCATGCATCTCCTATCCAAGGTAGTGATACCTATATGGTGAAGACTATGAAAGGTACAGATACTTGTGGTCCCAGAGCACAGAATAGACTTGCATACTACAAGTACTTGGGAGGAAGAATAAAGAAAATTGTGAGGGAACATCCTGGAGATTCTGTCTCCGATTTGCAGTCAACCATTATGAAGAAAGTGAAGGTGTCTGTTAGTAGACACAAGGCATTAAGAGCTAAGCATGCAGCTTTGAAGAAGATTCAGGGAGATTGGGGTGAACAGTACTCTAGGCTATGTGACTACTGTGAAACAGTCTTAGTACACAACCCTAAGAGCACTTTGGTGATTGGTGTAGATAGGAGCTTGCCTGACCCTATCTTTGAAAGAATGTTCTTTTCACTTGGTGCAATGAATGATGGGTTTGTTAGTGGGTGTAGGCCTATAATTGGCATAGATGGATGCTTCTTCAAGAGTGTATTTGGTGGACAATTGCTAATGGGAAGAGATGGCAATGATAACATGTTTCCATTAGCAATTGCGGTGGTGCCAAATGAATGTAGGGAAACTTGGTCATGGTTTCTCAATCAGTTGCATAATGTGATTGGTAACCCAAATGAACATGGTTATTGTTCCATATCTGATCGACAGAAGGGTCTATTGGAGGTCTTCAGAGAAGAATACCCTAATGTCCATCATAGATTCTGTGTGCGGCATATGTATTCAAATTTCAATGCTAAGTTTGATGGTCTAGTGTTGAAAGATCTTATGTGGAACGCTGCTTCAACATACAATAAGAAACAGTTTGAAAGATTATTAAAAAGAATTGAAGAAGCAAACCCCAAGGTTGGAGACAAAGAAACTGCATATGAATGGCTATCCAAAATCCCTCCTGAAACATGGTCAAGGTCACATTTTCCCACCACTTCAACTTGTGATACATTGGTGAATAACCTTTGTGAATCTTTCAATAATTACATTCTGGATGCTAGGGAGAAGCCTATTATCACAATGTTTGAAATGATTAAGTGCAAGCTAATGACTAGGTTTCAAGTGAAAAAAAGTGGCATGGAGAAGTATCAAGGAACCATTTGTTCTAATGTGTTAAAGAAGATTATGAATATGAATGAGTCTTCTAAAGGATGGTGGGCAAATTGGTCTGGACATGAAGAGTATGAGGTTGTACAAGATTGGAACAAACATGTTGTTAATCTAGCAATAAAGACCTACAACTGTGGTATGTTTCAATTGGTAGGATACCCTTGTTGTCATGCAATGGCATGCATAAATAGGCATGGAAAAAGATTGGAGGATTATGTGCATCCATGTTACACTAAGGATGTTTATTTGATTGCATACCAAAATATTATACATCTTGTCCCTGGCCCACATGATTATGTGCAAAGTAATGGAGAAGCATTAAAACCACCCATTGTTAAGAGAAGACCAGGAAGGCCAAAGAAGTCAAGAAGAAAAACTGTTGATGAAGGCCAAAGTAGCTCAATCTCAACAAGAAAGGGCTTAACAACTACTTGTGCAAAGTGCTTGCAAAAGGGTCACAATAAAAGGAGTTGCCCAAATCCATTCCATCCTAAATCACCATTGCAAAGAGAAGGACCATCGTCAACCCAAGAATCCAACAATTCATCAGCAGAAGGGGATAATGTACTATTTATAACCTTAAACATTTTTCTTTTTACTAACATGGTTACTAATTTCTATTTTTCTTTTGATAGCTCCTTAACACTCAACAATCCTCCACCCAAATTAATCAAGGGTAGCTACCACCTAGACCACAAAGAGGTAAAAGACCTGGTAATGCAAGAGGTGCAGGAGGTGCTGCTAGAAATATTGGTAGAGGCTGAAGAAATTTGGTGTGAGAAAGAGAAGAAGAGACTAGAGAATTTGTGTAAAGATTGATGGCTGTTTTTGTTTTGATGTGAAGTATGACATGGCTATTTTTGTGTATAGTAGGCAGTATATTTTTGTGCATAATATGCAGTCCATTTTTTATGTAATGACATGGCTGTTTTGTGGATATTAGGCAGTCAAAACTTGGTTGCAGTGGCTTATTTTTTTGGAGAGTAGCCACTTTGCAATTGGCTATAATGCCTTTTTTTGGAGATTAGCCATATGGTTATCGGTTGTAATGACTTTGCCAAAATATCAATATAGTAATTATGTTATTAACAGGTTTATGAATCAATGAATTACTTTCTTTATTCTCTCTTACAAGCATACATGGCTGATGAATTTGTAATAAAAGCTTTTCATTATAGGAAGGATCACCATAGCATGGTCAGTAATATCCATCTTTTTATTAGAACTACATTACCAAACCACCATACAAACACCAAAAACAAGCTAACACTACTAACCTATCATACAAACATCAACAAGAAGCTAAACTCACAACTACAACTAGTCTACAACTTGTCATTTGCTAATAGTAACAAGGAGATTCAAAACAAGCATTACACAACAACACAGACCAACAAGCCAAAGTTTCTTCATCATTTCAATCTTCTATTCAACTTTTCTCACCATATTGTGGTTTGAAGCAGATGTCACCTCTTCTTCTTCCTCCTCAATCACTTCATCATCCACAAAATCCATTGTGGAACTTGGTTGATAAGAGATAATAGGCATCCCAGTTTTTGTCCATGTTGCGGAACGAGGCGTACACCAACGAAAAACATCGCATTCGTCACATTTGTAATACAACAATCCTCTGGAGAGCCGACTAGTTACCACTATACGAAGATCAAATCGCCGCTTACAACGAAAGCAATACTTGTGCCTGTAACGCAAGTCCAGCGGATATGTCCAAGTGCATCGACCTGTCTCGCTAGTTGACATTTTTACTTCACTGTTAGTGTTCAATACACATTCAAAAAGCAAATATCTAGGGTTAGCAAGAACAATAAAGGGCTACTGTATCTAGGGTTAGCAAAAAGAAAATATGGTTTGCTGATTTTTGTTGACTGCAATGCACATTAAAAAATAATATAACACATACACACAACTGTAAATTAAAAAAAAAAAAGGCTAACCAAGATATGCAAGATATGAGTTGCTGATGTAGATGGGTTTGAGTGAGCCCCTGTGCTTTGATTTATAATTTTTGGCTTCTTATGTTGTTGTTGGTTTCTTATGTTGAAGATGAAGGATATTTTTTACTGTTATTTGCTTCCAAAGCCTATAAGCATCGCATAAGGGGCGCGTGAAATACAAATCTCGTTATTTGAGACGGAACCACTAACGGAAGGGGCTCGTGTGCACTAACGGTGGAACCACAAGGTCAAGTAACTAATTTCTGAAACACAGGGATATATGTGCATATTACTCAAGTCATATGGGGCAATTGAGTAATTCACCTTCTTTTTTTTTTTTTGTCCAAAACTGAAAGATCCAATTTCAAAAGCCCGATACCATTGGAAAGTTTCGATTTTCCACCATTTAACGGTCACATTTGAGGTTCAAAAAAGCCCCTCGTACGAGCCAACAACAAAGATACCCAAGAAACCAAAACCCCAGTATCTTAAAATCCTCTTAACACTTCAGAAGTGCTTAGAGCATCAAGATTCATCCAAAAAAATGTCAATCTCAGGGCTGCAAACTGAATCGGACACAAATACATATGATTCTGATGACTCAAATGAAGACCCAACTTTTGATGATCTTGAAGAGACTCGCTCAAGACTCTCACGGCTCTCCATCAAGAAAAAATCTAAGCCCCGGTACCTTTTCTTTTAACATACATAAATATATGTGTTTGTGATTTCTATATGTTTTACTGCATTAGTATGCATATTTTTGAAGTGGGCTGGATTATTATCTAGTTTTTATTATGTTGGTCTTTTGTTTTGTTTTGTTTTTTGTTTTTTTTTTCCCAAGTCTCTGTTCTTTATTATGAATGTTTTGACTTATGGGTATCTTGTGAAATGCATCATCAGTATTGCTAAAGAACTTGATAAGGATTTGGAGGATGATGAACATGTAGTTCAAATGGTTTTGCCAGAGCTTGATGAGAAGGACCAGAAAAGTTATGAGATTATCGAAAAGCTCATAAAAGGTTAGTCTAGAGAAAAATCAACGGTTGTTCTTCAATTACATTTTCTGTCTTCTTTGTATGGTGTAATTTAGTTAAACATGCAGAAATTGTTGGAGTTTAGAGGCCATGAGTCATTTGGAAACAGTTTCTTGTGAAAATGTAAGATAATAATATATACCACGGACCCTAGATGGTCGGATACTTGGCCATACCCGTGTCTAGTTGGAGTTTCGTGCACCGGCCTGTCCTAGTTTATGGTGTGTATGTTAGTGTGTGTTCTGATATGTGATTGTTCCCTTGAACGACAGCCTGTCAGGTGGCGAAATTAAAAGTGGACCAGTGTAAGGTTTATTTGAGAAAGCATGGATTAAGATTGACAGGCAACAAGGATACCCTCATCCAGCGGATTAAGGAGCATCTTGAGTAATTTTCCCATGATTGTTAATTGCCCTTTGAGTGATTTAAGAATCTGTCTTTCACTAACACAAGAATTGGTGCATTTCAGGATTATTGATGGTGGTGGGGAGAGGAAATACCCAGCTTCCAGTTTTGTGATGAACTGCAGAGGTATGAACTATTGTGTTTTGTTTCCTGAAGTGAAACCTATTCAAGGACCGATAGTTTCTTTGAATCATCATAACACCATTCTTAGATTTGGTTATCCAATACTAAGTTTTGGATGGCTCGTTCCTGGATGAACATATTTTGCTTAAGTTTTTGTGAAGTGGGACAAATACCTTTGTTAGTTGCTTTCTTTTCCCTCTGGTAGTAATTTTTGAGTCTAAACCTTGTACTGATGCAGGGGATGCGTGCACAGGAGATATTGTTATGTTTGAACAGAATGTATATGAAATGTGAGCATCTAACTCAATAAGACTACAGTAATTCATTTGACAATTACCATCTATGCATCTAAAGAGTGGATTACCCCTTTTACTGCTCTTCACATTGCAGCGCAAGTAATTGACATGTCAGATAACTGCTAAATATGCCTTAGATGATAATGGATAGTATTATACAATTAGTGCAGTAATTTGACATTCACAATTATTTTAGCTAAGTAATGCACACTATTTCTTTTGTACCTTGTAGCCTTTTCATCGAAAGAGAGCATTATGTATCTCTTTTGTTTTAAATGAAACCTTCATTTGATGGTTTTTTATGGTTCCTCAGGTTCAGTGTTGCGTCCAGGAGTGCCACTGGTCCTCCATGTGGTACGAGGATAGTTGCTGGTAGGATTGTGAAGGAAAGTTATGGTGCTGCAAAGCAACAGCATACTTTTACGGTGAGCTTGAAAGTGTTCAACTTAGATGAGAAGAACAAAGTATAGTTTGAAAGAACAGTAGTTATGGAACTATGCATATGGTACTAGTATGCACAATCTTATGAGATTCATTAGTCAAATGACAAATGAGCTTTTGGTCATGCAATTGCACATGACATGCATTGGTTCCTTTGACATTAACTTGGCTTGGAAACTGCGCAAACAACTATGCCTTGTCTCCATAGCGTTTTTCCCAGCTAGAGGATACTCTCCTCTTCGCTACCTTAGAATGCATGAGCTTAAAATGCTTCTTATTCTATTTTACACTGATCAGATTGAAGTACTATGGAGCAAGGGGGAGAAACCATTGCCTCCACTTCATCCCCTTCTAATTAAGGGAAGAAACCTTTACCGATTAAAGACATTGAGACAGGTTCGTCCAACATGTGTCCAATTTACTCTCTGAAAATTATGTAGCATCTTGTTGTTCACCTTTCTAATGAACATCTAGAAATGGGAGGATGAAGGGGAGAGACAGAAAATTTTGTTCGAAAAGCATGCTAGAGGTGCTGTTGCTCGGTCAAACAGAGAAGCACGTGTTCAGGAGAGGGAGACGCGCAAGATGTTAAAGCTGAACAGGTGATAAAAATGTGAATTTTCTTCATATAGCAATTAGCATTTGATTGAACACTAAAAGGTTCCAGTGCTCCAAAATGTTAGTAATATGTAACTAAGTTTCTGAAGTTTTATACGCTCTAGGGCATCAAGAACAAATGACCAGTACACTGAACAAGAAAATAGAAGAGAGAGGTCGCATTGTCCATCTAACACCTCAGAGAAGGTAATAGATAATCCTCAAGTGCAGCAAGAGGACACAAAGGACCAACAGCAACCCGGTCATGAGGTAAAACAGACCTCATACTTTGGCAAGGACCAGGGTAGTTCAGTTCCTCCAACAGCTTTGCAGATTAGGCCTGTGTTCACGAATACACATAATCACTTGAGGCAAGTAGTCCCAACAGCTTTGCAGAATAGGCCTGTGTTCACGAATGCACATAATCACTCGAGGCAACCTTTGTCCAACATGAGCAAGGAATCATCAATGATTCCTTTCAGGCAGCATAATGACAATCAATGCACCAATGTTTACCTTCCATTCCAGAAGGACTTGAATGGTGAAAGACACAAGTACAATGCCATGAGAAATCCACAAAAAGGAACCGTGTACCCAAATCACCTGAAGCCAATTCAAAGGCCTTCTTATCATGGTAATGCCATGAGAAGTCCACAGAGAGGAACCGCATATCCAAATCATCTAAAGCCAATTCAGTGGCCTTCCTCTCATGGTAATGCCAACTTCAGTACTGTTGGCAGCCCAGTGAGGGGACAGCATCATGGAAAAAAGAAGCCATGCCGATTTTATGCTCAAGGAAGGTGTTACTATGGAGATAGCTGTAAGCATTTGCACGAGTACAGCAAAAATCATCACTCTCGTTGAAGAGGGGCAACAACTAACTCAGGATTTAATCCCATAGAGATGATAAATCTTTTGCCTGTGAATTCAATGATTGAATTACTATCTTGTTTTATCTGCAACGCTAAATTCCTTTGGTAAATTTTGTGAGTGGTCGAAAAGATAGTAACTTCTTCCACCCAATTGATGATTATCACTTCCCAAGTGGTAGGCCAATGGTGTTTCGTCTAAGAGAACCATCAATGTAAAGAACTGTGAGTTTTTTAGAACATTTCTTGAGAAGATCAAAATCAATATATTTATCTTCAATTCTTCATGCTTTTTTGCCTTCTTGAGACTTTTTTTGAAGTCTAGAAAAATTTTAGGATGTTACACAACAACAATAATTATAATTATCATAACAACAACAACAACAATAATAATATAATATCAATCTCCTTTGACGTTGTTTTACATTTATCAGTTAATCTAACATTTAATTTTATCGAACACATTTTGGTCAATCAGCTAGTTAAACAATTATCAACTAATAATTAAAATACAATAGTTATTAGCTATTCAAATAGCTATCAATTATTCAAACAATTATAAGTTACCATAAGAGCTAAATTTATCGAATAGATCCTAAGACTCTTCTGCAACCAAGTTCTTTCCCATGGGGATGGTGTTTTTGGTTAAGCTTAATAGCCCTTCATGTTATCAATTTCACTTCATTTTCTTTTACTTTCGTCTTAAGAAAATATCATTTGTAACTATTCTAGGGACTTTGGTTTCCAATCTTATGATAAGACTTGCTTGCAAAAATAATGTGATAGAAGTAATGATCATCTTTTCTCAATTCACTAGTAAGAGAAAATGTCATACATCATTTTTGTCAAGATCAGTATGAGCACTCCTTTTGTAGATTCAGCACTGTAATTTCTATATATAACTTGGAACAGTTTCTATCCTTCAAATATTGTTTTCCTCGGGAAGTTGAGTTTGAATTTTTATTTTTATTTTTTGGTCTTTATTATTTTTGATGAAAAAGAACAAAGATAAAATGCATGTTATTCCTGTATCATTTATCAAATTAGTTGATTATTCCATTGAAGTCTAAATATGTTGATTATCTAGTGTTTTAAACCTTACTATATTACTTTCTATACTTTTCAAAAAGTTGTACATTAGTCTCTTTGTGATTTATCTAATTAGTTTATTACTCTATTTGATTTATTTAGCTAGTTGATTACCCTTTATAGTTTCAAAAGTTACCACATTACTCTCTTAAAGGTCACAAAATATCTTCTTTTCCTTTATTATCTAATCATTGTCAGATCAAAATAAGTGTATTTTTTATAAAAATACAAAATATATTACAAGTTTTAATTCTCATAAATGACAAAAAAAAGGACACTTTTTTTTTTTGCGGATTAAAAAAAAAGGACACTCACGACCATAACAGGTTAAAACAAAAAGCATCCATCTTTTGAAAAGCAAATGAGTAGTAACATGCTAAGTTTCAAAATATAAAATGGTAAAATGCATGTTACCACCATAAATAATATACCTTTTACCCAGAAAAAAAAAAATCGACTTTTTTGTAAACTTTTTGTCGTTTGGCCTCGCTCGTTGAAACTTAGGACAAGCTGACACAGGAATGATGTGATCAGCATGTGCAAACGTCTGCTTGTGTTTGTGAGTAAGAATTATCTTCGAAAGCGATACAAGTGGTTGGAGATAGCGAACCCACGATTGACACAAAAACATTATACTAATTAGCTTTTGAAATTGTCGTGATGTAAACATGTCCTGATTATTACAAAAAGATTAACGAGATAATAAGATATGGTAGCCTTATTTCTATGTAATTGGTTGTCTCGAAAAAAATATATAAAAAATGAAAAGAAAGAGTGTTTGCTTGCAGTGGCCAAAATGGGTATGCAAGGTCGTTCTTCATAAGATCAATCTCACTCAGCTCATCATATCCACACGCACAAACACGCACTAGCTGCTACTCCTGCTATTTCTTGAAGCGGTCTAACTTCTCATAGGTACGCAGACTATTAATGATATTCAAAAGTTACTTCACATAACTTGCGTATCGATGTTCTTTGTGTTAAGAGTATTATTCTCTGCTTATTGATATGCTTAAACACAAAGGGTAGTCCCGCCTGACCTGGGGTCGCTCAAGTTGGACTATTTCTGGTTCGCTCGTTGTTATTAAGTGGTCTTAGATTTTATAAACTTTGTACGTGGAAGCAATAATACTCTAACACTTTGTACTTAATGCTGATAAAGTCTCATAGATAAACAGATATTAGTGTATTTATTTGTTATACTAATATGTCCCTTACGTGTAAACACACAAAGGTTGTTTTAAAGTCTTTGTATGTGGATAATTTTAATGTTTTTAAATTGATGACAATGAATTTTGAAGGCCTTTCATGTTTAAGCTAGATTTACCATTTTATCTAAAAACTTAGAGAATATATTGAGGAATTTAGTTGTCGTATTAATACATTCTTCGTCATCCATATTACTTATCTTTCTAGCTTTTCTATATACTGAAGTGATCAGGTGTGCAGATTATATTTTGTTATTTGATTACTATGTGGAATTATTTGTGCAACATTCTTCTAAACCAAAACCTGTTCAAACTATTATGGGGGTGTGTTATATTTACGTATTTTACACATTGGGCTCTTCATATGAAGGCAAGACTTGTTTGAAGCTTTTAGACGACATATAGAGTCCACGAGATGGATTCAAGTCTTGCTATCACCCATTTAAAACATTCATTCATATCAAGCCCCAGCTATATGTGAGGTTGCGTGTTGAAGACATCTCTATCAAGTTCCTAGATAAGTTGGTAATTAATTGGTAATAATTATGTAAACTAGACATGGTAACATGCCCATTTGCTGAAGCAGTATAGAAAGTGTTTCAATGCTTATCATCTTTATTAGCTTTGAGATTAATAGCCTTATCATCCTTGATTCATTTAATTTATTGATTATCTATCTCCCAGTTGAAGTTACAGCTAACAAGATATAAAGTGTGGTTTAGAATGATGAATAAGGTGTAGAAGCTGTATTGGGGGCTTAAGTATCATCTTGGATTAACTATTTTGGGCCTAGTCAACATTTGATTGAAGATGCATCTATTCCCAAGGCTATGACGTGTTGCTAAACTTGCAGTTATGTTTAGTTTGAGAGAATTATTGTCTTTCAAATTTCTTCTTTGCTGCTAATAATCCTTGATATGGAGATTGAATTGAAGTTTTATACGATGACATCATGAATGTAATATTAACGTTAACATGTTAAGAGTCATATTTTGCAGGCTAAATGGCTTTTGAACCCATCAATGTAAATGACTTTCAAGAACTTGCAAGGCTAACCCTTCCAAAGATGTATTATGACTTTTACACTGGGGGAGCTGAAGACGAGTATACACTAAAACAAAATGTGGAAGCATTTCGTAAAATCATGTAAGGCATAACACACATTTACTGTTAGTTGACAACTTGAAGGGCAATTTATCAAAAGAATTCTACGATTTTATAGCATTCGGCCGAGGATTCTTGTGGATGTGAGCAGAATAGATATGTCGACCACCATACTGGGCTTTAAGACTTCAGCACCTATCTTAGTTGCTCCAACTTCCTTGCACAAGTTGGCACATCCTGAAGGTTTTTGTCCTTTTCCAATAGCTTTAGTTGCACCAATTTTCTCTTCTTTTGAATATGTACTTCTAATTCCAATGGAAGCATATGTTTCCTCTAGGGGAAGTTGCAACAGCCAGAGCAGCTGCAGCTTGTAAAGTTATTATGGTAATATTCTTTCAGATATAGAGCTTATTTTTCTGAGGAGTCTGATTACTATTCATGGTTCTGCTTTGCAGGGATTGTCCTTCTCATCAACCTGCACCATCGAGGAGGTTGCTTCCAGCTGCAATGCCGTTCGCTTCTTTCAGTTATATGTATTCCATCTTTCTCTGCTCTCTTCACCTTCAGATTGACTGACTATCTTTTTGCCCTGCATAACAAATTCAAATAGAATCTAGTTACTTGCACTAAGATCTGATACCATATTGGATATCTCTTTTAATAGGTGTACAAAAGGCGGGATATATCAGCTCTGATGGTTCAAAGAGCCGAAAGAAATGGATTCAAGGCTATTATTCTTACTGTTGATACTCCTCGCCTTGGTCGAAGGGAGGCAGACATAAAGAACAAGTGAAACTTATGCCTTTCATCTTATATTGCTACCAAAAGTAGAATGGTTCCTCTTTATTTTTGTATAAATGCTCAATTTAATTTGTATTGTAATACAAGAATATTGAGGACTACAAGAAACTTCCATGTTTGCCTCTTTACTGATCCTGGAAGATTTGATCCTTTGGCAGGATGATTGCTCCTCAATTGAAGAATTTTGAAGGTCTAATTTCAACGGAAGTAGTCAATGTGAGTGAAATAATTTTATCACAGTGATTGTAATCAAGTATTTTACTCAGGTCTAATTTTCAACAGTAGTCACTATAAGAGAAATGGTTTCCTTATGAATATTAAAACTTGTTTGGGGGGAAGAAGTCAATATGAGGAAATAAAATCGCTTTCTCTGTTGGTTTATTTCTAGATTCCGATGTTTTAGTGCTTACTGGAAAGCAATCTTTTTTGTGTTGATTAACTTCCTACAGATCTCATATCCAATTTCAATTTCAGGTTGGTAGTTTGCTTTAGTAATGTGAGTTGTAACCATTTCAAACTACTTATGTAGCATTTCTTAAAGGAGGAAAATAGATATCTGTCCTATCATACAGAAAGCATTAGTCCATAGACATTGAAACTACATCACTTGCAATAGAATTTTGTTGAAGTCTGTCAATATTTCCTTATTTTAAAGTTCTTGTAGATTTTGTTCTTGCCCAAATACTTGTATCGTCTATGTGTCCCTGATACTGCTTCGTGCGTGAACCCACTAGTAATTGCAACATGGACATAATTATCAGTCTCATACTGTGTATTGGACATGTTAATTTTGATGCTACATGCCATCCGAAGTTGTGGTTTAGCTGCTTTGTGTGCTTCGTTAGAGAGACTCCGTGGGGAGGTAAGCATCTTACTTTGCCTCATATGCCCTGCCCCAATGCTTTTGAGAGCATTCGGGGACAGGTCTTTGAGTCAAATAAGGCACTTCCCTCTCGAGAAGCGCTTTCTTAACTGAAAAAGGCAAGGCGATTCATCTAACAGGAAAGGATAGTTGTAATAAACAGAGGTGATTCATCTAACGGGAAAGGACGGCTGTAATAAACGGACTCTTCCTCGCTTTCTTAGCAGGGAGGGAAAAAAGGAAACTTCGGTAGCTCTTTTCCTGAAGACCTATGTTTCTTTACTATCCCCTACATTCATTTTTGGCTGGAGAAATCTATTGGGGGCTGCCAAATCTTCTTCGTGTACAGCGTCACCTGTCCATGACTGCAGAAATACATAATCTTATGGTGACATATAACACAGCATGCTCATATATACATATTGATCCACACTTCATGCATTTTCCACTTCAGAGAGTTTTTTTTTAATTTTTTATATATGTTGATCATCAACATTTTGCAGGATGAGGGTTCAAATCTTGAAGCCTTTACCTCAAGAACTTTTGATGCATCATTCTGCTGGGAGGTATAACCTAGTCTTGGTAATTTCTTACATGGCTTAACAGAGCATATAACTTTATTGGGTTTATAGAGAAGATCTTCATTCTTTTCCTACTTAAGAGAGTCAAGAGTCTCGTCAATCATTGCCTAAAAGATCATCATGATGTTTTCTTCATATCTTTGTACTACAACTTTGCCTCTGACAAACTTTGCAGGACATAGCGTGGTTAAGAAGCATTACAAATTTACCAATTCTACTAAAGGGGGTACTCGCTAGTGAGGATGGTAAGCTCTCATGACTTTATCCACATGTTTCTTTTTCTCTTTAACGAAGTGATATATTTTGTGGGCATTTCAAAATTCTCAACATTCTTACTATAAATGACTAAATTACTACTCTCACAATCTATTTGACTAAACGGACAACAACACAAAGTTTTAACTGCACTTCTCAACAACAACACAAGATTTTAAGTGCACTTCTTGATTTTTTGTAGGGACTTGAGCCCTGTTTAAGGCCCACCTTGGGTGACTCGAGACCTTTCTTAGCAAGGCCAGGACCCAAAATAGGGGTCCAGCTAAGGTAGCCTCAAGAGGATGGCCCAAACGAGAAAATTCTCGTTAAATTTATTTCTAGAATTTTTATTTAATCTTTATGCTATAACATTTCTAGCATTTTTATTTAATCTATCTTTACCCAGAAAGAACAAAAGGAATACACCTCAAATAAGAAATGTTGTAATTATAGGATACTTAACGAGGCATTCTAATTTTTTCAGGTCACCAACTTACCCTATTGCTAGCAAAGAAAAACATTTTTCACCTTGAAGGATTATTAAACATCACAAACATCAAATTCACACCATTGTCTACTTTCCACCCTTATGTGCGTGACTGTTGGAGTTGGAGCAAGGCAGACCTCCTTTTCCACAATGCAACTCGAGGACAAAGATAAAAAGAAATTGTATATATTTTCACTTCTTTGAAGCTAGGGGGTCCCAATATTTAGTTGCCAACTTATCAAAATTGAGCCTCATCCTCTTTCTTCATCTTGCCATCTCCACTAGAATTTAGACGTGTGCATTTAGCAAAACCTTAAAGTGTCCAGTGAGGATCCGTGCATTGGCTTTTGGTGTTTCCTTCTTTGTGCTTTTGTCTACATGTTCTTAGATTTTAGGAGACGCTTAAGGTTCAAAAAGTCGCATGATTAAAGATCATGAGATTGTATTACTTGACAATTCTGCTGTTTTTGCATTGTGTTCATCTGCAGCAAGAAGGGCAACAGAAGTTGGTGTGGCAGGGATTATCGTCTCTAATCATGGTGCCCGTCAACTCGATTATTCTCCAGCCAGTATTTCTGTCTTGGAAGAGGTAATATTTCTTCCTCATAACATTTGATTTAACGACAAAGGTAAGTCAATGTAGCTAGGCTATATGTAATGTGGTTAAATTGTCATGTTGATCCACTTTACATACTGGTTTTGTTAGACCAAAAATTGAAAATGGTAAAATTTGTTAAAAGTTGTGGATATGTGATGACCGATGAATGATATATTATCTGCAATAACTTTAAAAATTCCAATGTATAGATTGCACCAATTGCTATTTGTCACGTCGGTCTCTTATAGTGTACCTTATGGATTAATGAGATTTTAAGTTGTAATTAAGTTCACTAAGCATATGAATCAATGGAAGATATTAAAATTTCCCACCATTAATTTCACATCAATATTTTCAGGCTAAGTTGTCAAGTTCTTTCTCCATTTAGATGACTTGATGTATGTAACAACTTACTACATGCATACGAACTGGTTGCAGGTAGTGCTTGCAGTTGAAGGAAAAATTCCGGTTCTTTTCGATGGAGGTGTCAGGCGAGGAACAGACATATTCAAGGCCTTATGCCTCGGTGCCAAAGCTGTTCTTGTAAACAATTAAGCCATTTAGATACATATACGATATATTTTGTTCTTCTCCTTTTCACTCCTAGTATCTTTTTGTACTCTGATTCAATGTCCGGTCTGCAGATTGGACGCCCAATTATCTATGGTTTAGCAGCAAAGGGAGAACATGGGGTGAGACGAGTCATCAACATGTTGAAGGATGAACTTGAGCTAACCATGGCTCTTTCTGGTTGCTGCACAGTGAAGGACATTACCAGAAACCATGTGCAGACAGAACATGAGAGATTGCAGAGCAAGCTCTAGTTTCGTTTCGTTCGAAGATGAATTTTTATATAATTGATATTACCTTTTATACAGACAATATGAGTTAACAAATTTTATAGTGTAATTCCCAATAAATTACTCATATAATTAGAATTGGTGCAGTTTCTAGCATAATTAGTCATGTATATAACTTGAATCAACAGAGTTTATAATATGATTGTCACTAAATTTTAGTCATATAGCTAGAACTAATTTACTCATGTAACTAGAGTCTGTAGTTTACAGTATAGTTAGAAATTTGAAATTAACAGTGTCTAATATAAGTATATGAGTAATATAATCAAAATCGATTAAGTAAGTTTTGATTAAGTTAATCATAATTAGATTATACATTAAACAATTAGCTTAGTAATCAAATAATCAAATAAATACATTAAGACATTAAAATAATTCTAGTTAGATCGTAATTTAAGAAAATGGCAGTTCCATAACTAGGATTAATTAATTAATAGCATATTGGCGTACTAACTTTTACCAAAAGGAAAAAGAAATGTTGAATATGAATAATGATACAATTTGACGTTAGTGGTAATGTATTATAATTTAAAATCATCAAAAACGAGGAAGTTAGAGGTCCAAACCTCATTACTAACCATTTTTATACTTTTTAAAATGGGTAAATGATTTATTTGGTCCCTTATCTTTGATTCTTTCGACAATAAAATATTGTTAGTTTTGAACTTAAAAATCGTCAAGAAAACAACGTTGGTAGAATTATGTGATGTCATAAATTGTAAAGATAAGGGACCGACAGCATTACAAATTGCAAAGATAACTCAAGATAACAACGTCACTAATTACAAAGACAAGGAATTGAGCCGTTGTGTTCTAGAGATCAGGACTTTATTGTCAAAAGAGTCAAAAAGGAGCCTAAATAAGTCATTTACCCTTTTAGAATATATATACACACACATACACAAATATTTGTATGCATGTATGTGTGTGTGTGTGCATAAACCGAGAACGATACATACATACACACACACATATATATAGGTACCTCTCTGGGAACGTACCTGATTTTTAGAAACGAGGTTTCTTAACACGGGGTACCCAGGGCGTCAATCCCAGCCCAATCCCCTGGGAATGATACCTGGCTTTTAGAAACAGGGTTTCTTAACACGGGTATCCAGGGGGTCAATCCCAGCCCAATCCCAAAACTTGGGTATTAAAAATCATTTCGTTTTTGTTTTGGGTTCATAACAACGCAGTTCAAATGGGTTTTAAACGGGTCAGCTGATTCCTGATTCCTTAAGTCACTCATCATCCCTAAATATTTTTTGTTAAATCAACAAGTGTGATATCATTAATAAAAAAAATGTCATGTACACAAGGGTAAGAGGTGTCCAAAAGCAAAAATATGTACAAGAGTAAGAGTCAAAAACACAATCAATATCACCCCATTTTTGACAAATAACAAGATTCTACCAATTTGGAGTGAAAGCTTTGCCGAGTTTGAGCCTTAAGTTGATGTCTTCTTTGATTGCTTGAACAGCCTTCTTTGGTTTCATAAGAATCATTGAAGCATCTATCATTTCTTTCCCTCCAAATATGATAAGTCATCGAGCAAAAAAAGAGTTTAAAGATGTGCATCTAGAGATTTTTTTTTTTTTTTGTGTAACTTGAGGAATGAAATCTAATAGCTTGCCAAGAGTAAGGGACATTTGTAATGGATAGCAAGCTCATGCCACTTTTCTAGATTCTACCCGTGAAGGAACATTCAACGAGGAGATGTTCAATTGTCTTGCATTCCAAGTGGCAAAATTCACAATGAGCATATTCCAAGATTCCCTATCCAAGTACTCTGAATTTAGTAGGTAAATGATCAAGGCAAGCCATCCTTGCAATGAAGCTTTTGTCAAGCCATCCATGCGATGAAACTTTTCTTTGGTGAATGGCCTCTAAACCAAATAAATGAACTCCATTTGACCTTAGGTTTGTGTGTGGGAATTTTCTCCCAATTTTTCTAAAGAGACCGCACCATTTGAAGAATAAGACTAATGCAAAGAATCTTCACGAGTTTGGTTGGGTTAAATGCCAACACTAATGGGATGCAAGTAGCAAAAATAAGAAGGCCAATTCCAAATGTGATTTTCAATGAGAGAGCTGATCTTTGCACAGATATGGATTTTTGTAATTATGTTGCAAAAGTGTGAAGTAATTGCCTTGTAGAATGCGAATTGTCCCACCAAATAAAAGTGCACTTACCATTGCCAATAGTATGCTTGATGGCTTTGAAAGTAATAGGCTTAAGCATAATCATGGTCTTATCAAATATGAGTCCATCTTTTGTTGAATATCCCATATAGGTTTGTCCTTGATGTAGTTTGAACGCATCCATTTGCTCCAAAGAGTGCTTTTAGCATACATCTAACTTGAGTATGGCAACCTTATTAATATCGTCCAAACTCCCCATATTAAGTCCCCTTTCAGCAAGAGGTGCACAAATATCCTTCCAAGCAACCCTAAGCCCTATATTTCTCTAAAGAAAAGCTGAAGACTTGCTCTCGATATGATGAGTGATGCCTTTAGGGAGAAGAAAGCATCCAACACAATATGCTTGCATTTGGATAAGCACGGATTTGTTGAGTTGAAGTTCCTTGCAAAAAATTCTTGAGGCGACCTTGTTAATTAGAGATTTGCAATCCGAAATACAGAGCTTTCTAGTCACCAAAGGAATGCCCAAGTATTTAACTGGAAATGTCTCAATATTGAATCCTGCCAAGGCAGCAAAAGAGCTTGACATAGCTTGATGACACCCAGCAAAAATAGATATCACTTTTGTTGGGATTAATGATAAGCCTCAAGATAGAACCAAAATATGAGAATATATGACTAACCATTTGTCTTTCCATTTTTGAGTTAACAAAACTATCCCATGAAAACTTCTCTTTGATTAATAATGCAGATAATGATTTATCTTTGAAACATTTGCTAACTCCCTTGTCTTTCAAATATGATATTTTACATAACGTTAATCATTTGGGTCATAGAACTCATCTTATTTCTAAATGGAATGAAATGAATTTCATGAGGATTTTCATTTTCAAATGGATTCTCTTGTTTAGTTCTGTAAAACAATTTTAAGTCAATTATGTCATTTATGAATCCAAATTATGTTTGGAACACATGTGGAATTGGAATTAATATGTATATTTTATATAAATAACCTATTGTTATAATATTTTTTGTTATTATAACTTTCATAGAACAAAGGAAATAAAAAATCAATTAAAAAACTGCCAATCAATGAAGATCCTTGAACAAGTAATAGCTGAGTTTAGAAGACAATGACAAACAATAAAAGTTGTAATTATTAGAAATAAGATATGCAAAATAAGAATAGAAACTGGAATTTAGAAACTGAAAAGAAATAGCCAAAATATTATATTATTGCTTTTGGAAAATTAGTATAATATGAATATATAAATGGAAAAATAAATAACAAAATCGAGGCTCGTAGGATGATGTCCTTAAGGGATTTACGCTTCCCACAATGGTGCTAAAGGTCGGGGCGTATCCCTCCCAGGATACAACGGTTTTTACCTCTTACGTCGAGTAGAACGCCTTTGCAAGAGCTTGCGAATTGATGAGCAAAGAACCAGCCATATAATGCATGATCTAAGTACCAGAATGGTACAAGAAATTTATTGTGTTTTGGAACTTCTATTGGAAAACTATAAAATCAAATGCTTAAAAAATTGTGTCTTTTTGCCATCGAAAATACTACTGTTTATAGGGAGCAAAAGAGACTAAAACCTTAAACCAATTAACTCCATTACGGCAAGGGAGCAACATATGGATGAAATGTTTCAAAACTCCTCAATGTCTCTGCCATCAAATGCTATTAAGCAAATTTACAAGCAACCTTATCATTGCATCAATGATTACAATCGTCATGAGATCATCATTGCAAAACATAATTGTCTTACATGCAATTTCCCTTAGCATCTGATTGTATCATTCAATGTCATATGCAAAGCCAACGTATCAAATTCAAGCTTCATATTACAGTTACAAACATTTCTCAACCAAAATTATGATGATAAGAAAATAGTTATTAATTAAATAATAAAATCTCTAAATTATTCAAAAATATAACTTACATATCTATATTATCTAATTTCCTCCAATTCCAACACTCCCTCATATGAATGGAAATTAGTTGGTCAGAATGTAAACCGTGCAGACACCAAAAAGAGTTCATACAAAGATATTGTTTCAAGATAGGCAACTTTTGGCTTTGAACCTTCCTTAGTGAATGTCGTCGTGTTTATTATCTGAGCAATAGACTCGAGGTCTTGAACTGTTTATCTTTTGTGTAAGCCAAGACAATAACATACGCATAGCACCTTTCAATTTACTACCAGTTCTTATGGTTGTGTCTATTTTGGCTATTAACAACTGCCAATACTTTATGTGTCTTGGTTTGTGTGTGATTGTTGATGCATTATTCTATGATATTTGAGGTGTTTTGTGCTTATTAGATAGCTTTAGTGTGGTATAAACATCATACTTGTGCATACTAGACTCTAAATGTTCGTAGTTGAGTTTATAGAGAAAATACTACTCTAAGTGCTTATCTCTTATGCTTTTAAGTGAGATTTGGAGCAATGATTGAAGCTTAAAATAGTGATGCTTGGATAATAAAGCAATGTGAGGGTTGATTTGGATGAAAAGAATTGAAGAAAAAGGCCTTTAGAAGCCCCTAGAAGAAGTATGACGCGTACGGAGAAGACTAGGAGCAAACCGAGTGAAGTTTGAGCATACGTCCTAAAAGGGAGGTCACCCCCTGAAGGGCTGGTTGACCGATCCCCCTAACTGACCCAAATAGTGACAAAGCTTTTAAGCCAGTCTTTATTGAGTTCTAGGCCAATTGGCCGACCCTCTGACTGGCTTTTGCAGCAAGAAAAACTTATTTTAGGCCATTTTCAGCCCATTGGATGTATCTTTGAACCCCCAATCACTCCCATCTCTTCCCCATATCCTTAAAACCTATAAACCCTGGGTAGATCCACTCTCACCTACCTCACTTCTATACACACCCACTTCAATTCCATCAAATCCAAGCTAGATTAGGGTTTTCCAAGCAAGATTGGAAAGAGATTTTGAAGAGTTTTGTAGAGAATAACATCAAGAGCATAGGAAAGTTACTCTATCTTTCTCTTGTTTTGATTATATCATGTTTACTTAGTTTTATTATGGATAGATTGCTACTTTAGCTATGAGTTAAAGTATGTAAACCTATTTGGGGATAATTATGATGATTAATACATGTCATGTTATTTCTTTGTTCAAATAGCTATGGTGAATATGTCTATGCGTTAACCTATTTGCTTATCAATGTTGACCATGCTCTTAAATGCTTTTATTTGATTGATTGGTGGTTGATTAATAATGCTTGAACCCTAAAATAGGCTATGTGAGTTGTCTCTAGTTTTAAACCCAACTAATAGGCTTCTTAATAGCTTAATCACTCTTAGCAAGTTTGAGTATTAGCTTTAAACCCAGTTGATGACTTGAACCCTAAGATAGATTGATTAACCACCACCCTAAGATCTAATTAATTGCTTTAATCCCTAATTTGGCATGAACCATGCCATACTCTACTTTAAGGCCTAAACTAAGGATAGACTCGCACTGGTGGTTAGGGTTAATTAGGGTAATTGCTTAAGATCTTAAATAGAAGCTTAAAAGTCATCAAAATCACCCTAAAATAGATAGATACCTCTTCCATAATTAGGTAGTAATCCCTACCCTTCTATTTGCCTAGTTTCCCCTTTTCTTAGGTTATTTTCCATTCTCATTCCACACATGCTTTTTAGCTTTCTAGTATGTAGTTTAGGTTTAAATTTGAGCTCCATTCAATCCAAAATCTGAAAAAAAGATAAGTAGATTAGGTCTTTCCTTTACTAGCTTCTTATAACACACAGCTTTAAGCCATACCCCATTTTAGCTTTCCCGAAGACACAACCCTACACTCGCATGCTCTACTACCACAACTCATGCGCTTACAGGCTAATTTAAGGCTTATGCATTCGAGTAGCATCAAGTTTTTGGTGCCGTTGCTAGTGAGACATGGTTGGTTTGGTTTCTTTGTTTGTGTGTTTTAGATAATTGCTTGTTTTACTTGCTTCTTTTTCTTACTTTATTTTAGTAGCTTATTATCTTGCTATTCATTTGGTTATCTTGTTATCTTATGTTTACTTTTGTTTCTTAGCTTAGAATGCTTGTTGAGTTTGTTTATTTTTAGTTGTTTTCCTTTTGTTTTTAGTAGTCCTTAGGTTTTTGTGATTTATGTGCTATAGTTTAGGATTTCTTGAAGTATCGGGGGTTGCGAACTGGCAAGAGAGTAGTGTAGGTGTTGTATGCTTGGAAGGCATTCCCTTAGAAATCGCTTAGTTCCTTTGAATCCCGATCCCGAGAGAATAGTTCACCATCTTAGAAATCTAGGAGATTTTTTAGGAGAAACGGCCAATGCCGTTAATCCTCCTCCCATTCCCCTTATGCCTTATGTTTCTCCACATGAGCGCCATGGGCATCCATATGCCCATCATCAGTATCCCCACGCTTAAGGGCCCGTTAGGCCAGATCCATCTATAGAAGCAATGTGTTTGAGCCTAACTTGGCTATCTACACTCCAAGGTTGGAGGAAGTGAACTTTGAAATCAAGCATAAAACATTAGCAATGCTCATTTCCTTTAACAGGAGGAGTAATAAGAGTCCATTAGCCCATGTTATGGATTTTGTAGAAATTTGCTCTACTCTTCACTTTCCCAATGTACTTCAAAAGTTTATCTGCCTTAAGTTGTTCCCATTTTCATTGAAGGATAAAGCCAAATAATGGCTCCATTCCTTACCTAGTGATTTCATTACGTCGTGGGATAAGTTCTAATCACGTTTTTATCAAAGGTTCTTCCCTATGGCTAAGACCGCTGATCCAAGGGCATCCATCATGACCTTTTCTCAAAATGAATTCAAGACTTTCCATAAAGCTTGGGAAAGGTTAAATGATCTCTTCAGGCAATGTCCATACCATTATTATGGCACACAACAACCTTTAATATCTCTTTAGAAGATTGACCGAGCAACAATGAATGTTAATAAATGCTATCTCTTGGGGTACATTTTATAACTTAAGGCCTAGTGATATGTGGGTAAGGATAAAAACAAATACCAAAGACACATTCCAAAATACCACCATAGATAGGTCTAGTAACTATTCATGAGGTAGATACCTCTTTTCCTTTCCACCGAGGTTAAAGCTTTGACACATAAGCTTGATCAATTTATTTCCTTGAGTCTTTCATCATAGGGCCATAGAGCCAATCCTTTAGGTTCCTCCTCCACATTGTCGATTATAGAGGTTTGTGCATTATCTTTCGAGTCCACGTATAAGAGCATAGCTTGCCCTTTAGCTCTATAGTTTTTGGAATTCATACAGAAGCAAGTTTATACTACCCAGGGGTACTCACAAGAGTACAACCCATACTCGAACATTTATAACCCGGGTTAGAGAGATAATCTGAAGTTCTCTTGGTGTCAAGAC
Organism: Cordia subcordata; assembly: GCA_028554755.1. NCBI lineage: Eukaryota > Viridiplantae > Streptophyta > Magnoliopsida > Boraginales > Cordiaceae > Cordia > Cordia subcordata. Next base: position 15,504,242 of record JAPTOF010000006.1, on the reverse strand, counting down.
CAGTTGAAGTCATCCTAGGCCCCGGCCTCATTCCAGCAGAGACCTCGTCTTACTAATCCTTTAGGGTTCTATAATGTGAATCAGGCTAGACTTCTTAGTGCACCATAGCGTTAGGCACTTTCTGCACCACCTGCCCCAACACTTCCTATGTAATTTGCATTTGTCCCTTAGTCCTCTAATGATGATAAATTTGATCCTATATTTCAGATGTGTAGGTCATAACAACAAATGTTAGAAAGACACCAATAGCAGTGGCTTGAGAACTATCAGGCTAGGGTAGATGCATAAATATGACAGCTTGTTAGTCATTTAGGCACTAAGGATCCAAGAAAATTGCCTTCACAGCCGGAAGTTAATCCTAGAGATCAATCCTATTCCTCCTCTGACACCACCTGTCCCCCTCAGGCCCAATCCAAGGCCGTCACCACCCTTAGAAGTGGTAAGATAGTTGACAATAGAGTAGGAGTTGAGCGATATGCAGAGCCTACACCCATAGGTCCTTTTAAGCTTAGAGATCATCCTATTAAGTCTAGGGAGAGTCCTGTTAAGAGAGAGGAGCCTGTGAGAGAGAAATGTGAGTTATACCCGCCCATATCTAAAAAGGAAGTAGCCTATTGAGCCCCTAGAGCTTAGAGATGTTGCTCCTAGAGTTCCATTCCCATTCGCTTTAGAGAAGCTAGCACCTATTGAGAATACTAGGGTTTTCAAAATTTTAGATCACTTGAAAGATCTTAATGTGAATCTTCCATTGATTGATACAGTCCTTTCCATCCCATCTTACTCTAAGTTTTTCGAGGACCTTTGCACTAGAAAGCGTAGAGTGTCAAACATGCCTAAGAATGTGAAACTCACAGAGAAGGTGAGTAGTATTTGCACGTCGGGCCTTCCTACGAAGCTTAGTGATCTCGAAGCTTTCACCACCCAAATAGATCATGCCATACTAGATTTAGGGTCTAGTGTGAACCTCATCCCATATTCTATTTATTCAGCTAGGACTAGGAGAGTTTTCACCTACTCATGTTACACTTCAATTAACTAATAGATCTGAGCATAGGCCACGAGGTGTGATAGAGGACGTAATGGTTCAGGTTGGTGATTTTGTGTACCCAGTAGACTTCATAGTTTTAGACATAGACTCTGATCACGACTCTAGGCATGCCACACCTTTTCTTCTAAGTTGCCCCTTCCTTGCCACAACCGTTGCTATTATCCATTATAGGTCGGGGTTGCTAGAAATTAAGTTTGGAAATTTGAAGTCCACTATGAGAGTTGCAAAGGCTGTGAACAAAGTGTTGGTGGAGAAAATGAGGAAGATTGCTTCATGATTAATGCAATAAACTCATGTGTTGGTGAAGACTCATGATTGACCATGAATGATAATGATGAGTTGAGAGAGCTTGAGGATATTCTAGATAGTTTTGACTTAGAGTCCTTTATGAGGAGGTGTATAGCTTCTACTTCCATAGTTGATGATTCTAGGCCTAAGCATCACTTGAGGTCATTCCTTCCATTCCCATTTCTAGTGATATTCATGGTGATAATGAGGTTGATCCCCTTTTGGTTGAGCCTACTCCATGGTTAGAGCTCAAACCCCTTCTTAATCATTTGAAGTATGCATTCTTAAGACCTAATAAGACTTTTCATGTCATCATAGCTTCAGATTTGTCTGGTAAGCATAAGGAACGTCTGTTAAGTGTCCTTAGAGACCATAAGAAGGCCATAGCATGGAAGATTAAAGATTTGAGAGGCATAGACCCTTCAGTTGGCATGCATAGGATTCATCTTGAGAATAGAGTGGTTCCTTCTAGAAAGATACAGAGGAGACTAAACCAATATATGTCTAAGGTTGTTAGAAAAGAGGTCATTAAACTTTTAGATATAGCTATCATCTATTCGATCTATAATAGTGAGTGGGTCAGTCCAGTTCAGGTTGTACCAAAGAAGTTTAAGATCACGTTAGTTGATAATGAGAAAGGAGAGCTTATTCCTACACATACATTTTGGATCTAAACGTTATTCTTATGACTAGTTGTTATTCTAAATTTTTTAAAACAAAATCATATTAACAACAATGGGAGTAGAAACATAGCATAAATTAGATCTATTATACATAGGGCATCACATTCAAGCAAAAATCACAAAGGTAAAGTTAAGACCCGTTATCCTTGTAGCATGACTCGGATGCAAAGTTGGCTTCTTTGCGTAATACCTATCTCGTATTAGCCCCCTAATAGTCTTCTCCACTATTTCCAAAGCTTTATTACTAGGATACAATTTTATATATAATAGGCAAGCAATTTTTAAGGCTAAATTGAGGTTATGGAATTTAATGTATATTCTTGGTGCTAATGTGTGCAAAAACCAACACACATCTACCAAGAAAAAATCTTACTTTCTGTCTTATTCTCATATGGATTATGCCTATCTTGTACTATTTAAAGTACAAGGCAACCATAATAAGAATAAGGTTCCTAAAATGTTATGTTTTACCATAATACCCCTCCTTAGTCCTTCTAGAAATGGAATATTTCCTAGGGATAAGAAATTACATATATTCTACCTCTCACACTAAATATCTTTCATGTGGGATCCACTTATCTAATTAAGATATCCATAAGTTATATTGGGAAGACCCGGATAATAAAATCCCTTCTTAATTCTATACTCAAAATCTTAATTAAGCAATTCACATAATTAATTTACATTAATTAATCTATCCAATAGAATAATGGCTAGTGGAGGGACCAAAAGACATAATTACCCTTGGCTCTCAAAAAATGACCAAAATGCCCTTGCTACCACTTTGGTGATGTTAAGGCCATTTTAACCTTGGTCTATTTCTACTAGAAGACCAAAACCGCACTCCAAAGATAATTACTGGCTAAGCAGGAGCTTGTCACTTGCTCTAGTGACCTTTGTCTTCGACCAACCAAGTAAAATGTCCAAAACGCCCCTCTATGTATTCCGTAGTCAAAGTCGATCCGTACAAGTACCATCACCTCTAAGACTACATCTGGAACCTCGGAATCTCTAATTCCATATGATGATCATCCACTGGTCACGGATCTCTTGATTTAGGGAGTGACCTACAAGCCAAATGACCGACATACCCCTGAAAAGCAATATCACTAGTACTAGATTTCTAGTGATCAAGTGGATAAATCCAAGGAGTCACATAAACTCTGCTGTTGCATATACATGTCCTAACTAAACTAGAACACAATACCCAATGTTTGAGATAGACAATCTTATCATTCAAGACCTCTTCTTATGGTACATCAAAGTATTACACCCTAACTTAGTCAGTTCATTTACATATGCCCAAGATTAAGAGCATTGGTCGCTCAAAATCTATGAGTATCTCGTCTTCTATATATGACAATATGGTTCCCAAAAGACATACTCACGGTGGCCCTGTCCAATGCATGATGTACGCACTAAGAGCATAGTTGGAAAACCATTTAACGACCTAGGTAGATCACCCTTTAAAGAAGACTCACCCACTATAACCTTGTCTCGATAGAGTGCCCAACACTACCATCTAGCTATGGATCAATTTATGTTATCACCAAATATAGACTGAGACCTACTGTGCGTCCAACCTCCCTGTACACCCAAGTCATTTGTTTATATCATTGGACCTTCATACTTTGTATCAATATGGAGATAATATGGTGCGCAAAACTCAATCATATGAACAAGATCATGAGCAAATTATGTCTGGTATCCAGTAATCACCATGTGCTTGTGGTCTTTAGGGCATACAATCCCAACAGTACACCCACGGGTTAGAGAGCTTGCATTGATTATAGGAAGCACGACTCTAAGACTAAAAGGGATTATTTCCCTTTGCCCTTCCTTGATTAGATCTTAAATAAAGTAGCTAGGCATAGCTATTATTTCTTTTTTGATAGGTATTCAAGGTATAATCAGATCCTCGTGTTTCCCAAGGACGAGGAGAAGACCACTTGCACTTACCCTTATAGCAAATTTACCTATAGAAGAATGCCATTCAATCATTGTAATGCACCTGTGACTTTTCAAAAGTGTATGATAGCCATCTTTAGTGACATGATTGAGAAGCACTTAACGATTTTCATGGATGATTGAAGATAGCTTTGATGAGTGCCTTAGACACCTATCTTTAGTGTTGGACCGATATGTTGAGATGAATTTGGTGCTTAGTTGGGAGAAATCCCATTTCATGGTTTAGAGAGGTAGTCTTAGGTTATATTGTGTCTTTAAATGGTATCTAGGTTGATCCCTCCAAGGTGGAGCTTATAAAGAAATTGCCTATTCCTAGCAGTGTTAAGGACATTAGATTCTTCCTTGGCCATGTAGGTTTCTATAGGAGATTCATCAAGGATTTTAGTCACATTGCCCATCCATTGTCTAGGCTTCTAGCACATGATGTTCCCTTTGCTTTTTATGATAAGTATGTTAGAGCCTTTAAGAGACTTAAGTCTTTATTATCTTTATCCCCTATCATTCAGTCTCTCAACTATAGCCTTGCATTTGAGATCATATGTGATGCATCCGACTTTGCCATAGGTGCAGTGTTAACTCAGCGTAAGGATAGATTGCTTACGTGATTTACTATGCTAGCAAGACTCTAGATGATTCCCAGAAGAATTACACGATCACTGAGAAGGAGTTTCTAGTTGTAGTGTTTGCACTTGATAAGTTTCAACCTTACATCCTTGGTTCAAAGGTCATTGTCTGTTCCGATCACACCACTTTGTGTTATCTTCTTTCTAAGTGTAATTTGAAGTCCAGGTTGATTAGATGAATACTTCTCCCTTAGGAGTTTGAGGTTAAGATTAGTGATAAAAAGGATAGTGAGAATTATGTTATGGACCATTTATCCTATCTTATGCATGATTCCCTAATGATTTCATCATTTTCGTGATTCCTTCCTGATGAGCAACTGTTTGCAGTTTCTCACCACACATCATGGTTTGCACATGTAGTGAATTATCTTGCCATAGGGTAATTTCCTTCCTATTAGGAGAAGAGAGAAAGAGAAAGAGAGAGATAGGTTCTTAGCACAGGTTAGACATTTCTTTTGGGAGGACCCTTATCTCTTTAAGGTTTGTTCGAATCAGGAGATTCTCCAATGTATGCCTGAGAATGAGTTTGAAAGCATATTGAGCATATGTCACATTGAAAGATATGGAGGTCACTTTAGTGGTAAGAAGATAGCAGCTAAGGTCTTACAGAGTGGATTCTTTCGACCCACACTCTGTAGAGATGTCAAGGTGTTTTATAGGAGGTATGTTAGATATCAGCAGTCTGGGTCTATTTCTAGGAGAAACATGATACCCCTATCCCCTATTCTTCTTTATGAGTTGTTTGATGTTTAGTGTATAGATTTCATGGGTCTATTTCCACCTTTCTTTAGGTATCAGTACATTTTAATGGTTGTAAATTATGTGTCCAAATGGGTTGAGGTGATTCCCACATGCACAAATGACCATAAGGTTGTGGTCAAGTTCATTAAGGAAAATATTTTATCTAGGTTTGGTGTCCTTCAAGTCTTGATTAGTGATAGTGGTCAACATTTTTGCCTTAAGACACTTGAGGCGTTGCTTAGGAGATATTCAATCACACACAAGATTGCTACCCCCTATCACTCGCAAACTAGTTGACAAGTTGAAGTGTCTAATAGGGAGATTAAGTCATCTTAGAGAAGACGGTTAGGCTGGATAGGAAAGATTGGTCTACTAGGTCGAGTGATGTTTTGTGGGCCTACAGTACCGCATTTAAGACTCTCATTGGCATATCTCCATATAGATTAGTGTATGGTAAGGCTTGCTACTTGCCTGTTGAGTTTGAACATAGAACGTATTGGGCTATTAAAGCCCTAAATTTCAATTTGACTAGAGCTGGTGAGAAGAGGAAGTTAAACCTAATGGAGTTGAAAAAACTTAGGTTTGAGGCATTTGAGAATGCAAACTATATAAGGATAGGCACATTCTTAAGAAGTCTTTCTCTCTTACTGATAGAGTTTGCTTGTTTAATTCTCATTTAAAGCTCTTTTCTAGTAAGTTGAAATCTCGATGGGATGGTCCATATGCGATGATTGAAGCATACCCTTCTAACGCCGTGAAGATCAAGGATTTGAAGGATGGCCAAGTGTTGATAGTGCATAGACAACGCCTGAAGCATGCATTTGATCCGAGCATAGCTCATGTGGTGATCATTGAGCTTCAAGACCTCATCTGTGGAGAATAATGATTGGTGATTGCTTGGCTGATAGCGTGATGGTTAACGCTACTAGAAGGCTAATATGTCTTAGTTTGTGTGCATTTAAGCTTGTATTTTCTTATGTTTTTAGAGGTTTTTTGTGCTTACTTAATGGCATTAGTATAGTACTTATAGTATATTTGTGCATAAATGGTTCCAAGTATCTATAGTTGAGTTTTATGGTTAAATGCTACACTAATTGCTTAATTTTGTGCCTTAAGGTGAGTCATCAGATGGAGAATAAGCTTGAACGAGGATGGACAATAAGGAATGAAGATGAACGAGTCGTGGGATGAAGACTGGAACACAAAAATTGAAGATTGAAGGCTAAATAGAGCATAACCAGATAGCAGCCTATTCAACTAGTCGAGCTAACCCAGAGTACCGATCAACCTAACACTGGTCGATTAGCTACGCACCGTGAAGTATATAAAAGCACGATTTTCAACATTTTGAAGGAGACATTCAAGACTTTTCACACACTCCCCTACACCCACTAAACCCTAATCCTCCATCACTCTTACCCACCTCACACACTCTAATCTTTCACCTAGAATCAAGCAACTTTGGTGGATCAAACACTTGGATTGGTGATTTTCTTAGGCTCTTTAAAGAGATTGCGAAGGATGGAGGAAAAACTCTTTATCTCCCTTTTATCCTAATTTATTATATGTTTGAGTAGATCTTTAGAGGGTGATTGAAGCTTGTATTATGGGTTAGCTTATTACTTGATTGTTATGAGATTGTTGTGAGATTATTGATGGTTAATATATATATGTATGTATGTATGTATGTATATTCTTTGTTTTTAAGGTTTCAATGGCTATCTTCTTACATGTCTATGTGTGTCTTTACATGCCTTAGTAGCAAATTTAGCTTCAATAGCATACATGTTAGGTATTACTACTTAATATGGTGTAATCTAAACATGTTTGTGTTTAGTAATTGAATCTGTTTATGTATTCACTCATGCCATGGTTTAGAACATGTATGAACTTGCGCTTAAATGCTTAAAATGCTAATGTGACGGATGATTGATGGCACTTAACTAAAGATTAGGCTTAGTTGAGTTTATCGACCTTAGATGGACTAGGCCTTGGCTTTAAACCCAGCCAATGGTTTAAGCACTAAGGTAAGATCAATCAAAGTCATTTCGGAGACTAATTGGACTAGCCCAAAAACTATAGGTCATAAGGACCATGCTATGCTCTAGGTAGACATCTCCTAGGGATAGACTTGCACTGAAGCCTAGTGGATAATAAGATAGCTAATTAGGATCCTTGAACAAGAGCAACCCCTAAAATATAATCCGTCAAACAATCTTGTAACAAGAAAGTGTTAAGTTACCCATAATCAAGAAAAGATCACCCTCAATTCCCCATTCCATTTGTTATTCCCTTTAGTTATCTTGCATTCTCTTTTCCCCTAGTTTAGTTTTCTATAGTATAGGTTTCTTTTCCCTTTAAGCTCTATTTAATTCAAGAATCCCAAAAAAGATTAGTAGTTTAGGTCTTTTCTTAGAGTAACTCCCTAGAACACACTACTCAGCGTTATTCCCCGTTGTACCCTCCCTATGGACATGACCCTACACTTACACACTTTACTACCATGACCTATGTGCTTACGGGCTAACTCTTTTAAGGCTTTGTGCTTAAGCGTAGCATCAGAGGCAACCTAGATTAATTTTGGTATTTTTGTTCTCCATTTTTACTTTCTTTTTATTTGTTTTCTTTTCAGGCCTTGAAAGAGTTCTTTCCTATTCTTGTTTGAATCCATTTTCCCTTCTCTGTACAGTTTGTTTATCATTCGATGATGCCAATGCAAGCTTGCACGACAATGCTACAAATCTTGTGCTTTGTGAATATTTGTGGTTTGTTGAAAAACAGGGTTAGTAGATGATTTATTAATCATTGGCATTGAAGAGCTTCAAAGGAACACAAGGTTGTATCTGTCTTTTCTCCACTTGTTCCCCTCTTATCCGCCCCTTCCCCACCTCTCTTACATATTTTGTGATATTTACTTGTTTGTTATGTGGTTTTGTTTTATTTTCTTGAGGACAAACAAAGTTTAAGTTTGGGGATGCGAGAGTTTGGTTTTCTTGTTTTATGCTTCATTATGGTAGATTTGCATTATTTTCGTAAAAATGGTAAATTTTTTTAATTTTTGTGCATGTAGAGTCATTTATCTTTTTGTTGATTGGAGTATTGGCTCTTGTTATTAACTTAATTGATTAGAGAAGATGAGGTTGTATAGAGTGAATATGAGTGGAGGGAGAACTTGGACTTTGAAAAGAATCCTTTTGAAAAATGTGGGGAGTGAGCACTTCTAAGAATGCACCTTGTAGTTACCTCATAACTTAGCAAGAAAGAGTGTTTCTAAAGGGTTGTTGATATGAGTACTCCTTCCTTGATTAGTCTTTTTAGTGTGCCTTAGCCTTTTTTTCTTTTTTTCTTTTTGGTCTATGTTATGTCTTGTTAAAAAAAATGCAAAAGAATAGAAAAATGCAAAAATGTGAAAAAAAAGTCAAAAAGGTTGAAAAAAGTGAAAAAAAAATTGAGAAAAAGTCAAAAGGCAACAAAAAGTTGAAAAAGTGAAGTTGATTGAATAAGTGTCAAGTGACACAATGTCAACTTGACACAAGCATCTTTCTTTTGTTCTTTCATGTGTTGTGAATAAGGCTCTTATGTTAGTGAGCCATTGTGATGTATCTTCTTTCTCTTTGTATCTTTGGGGCTAAGTGCACACTGGGAGCTCGTGTTAGTTGATAGAGGCACAAAGTATCGACATCCCGTGTGCGTGAGTTAGAATCCTAGGTTTGTGGTAGTTTAAACTACTTGGTAACTTCCCGTAAGGTGCAAGGATTCTTGTGCTTAAGAGAAGGATCTAAAAAAGGCTTGGAGATCCTTTTTACAAAAGGAATGAACCCTTCATACTCCTTAAATTCACTAAGATAGCAAGTCAATATGCTTGGCAACCCTCTTTAGCAACTTTAGAGATAAACTTAAGTTTGGTCTTAATTGGGGATAAGTAAGGAGAACGTTTGGGAGTGTTGATGTGTCTTGGTTTATGTGTGGTTGTTGATGCATTATTCCATGATATTTGAGGTGTTTTGTGCTTATTAGATAGCTTTAGTGTGGTATATATATATCATACTTGTGCATACTTGGCTCTAAATGTTCATAGTTGAGTTTATAGAGAAAATATTACACTAAGTGCTTATTTCTTGTACTTTTAGGTGACATTTAGAGCTTAAAATGATGACGCTTAGATGATAAATCAATGCTAGGGTTGATTTGGATTACAAGAATTGAAGAAAAAGGCCTTTAGAAGCCCTTGGAAAAAGTACGATGCAAGCGAAAAAGACCAGGAGCAAACGGAGTGAAGTTTGAGCATAAATGCTAACAAGTTGGTCACCCTCCCCCCAAAGGGCCGGTCGACCGACCCCTTAACCAGCTTTTGTTGCGAGAAAAGCTTTTTTAAGGCCATTTTGAGCCCATTGGATGTATTTTTGAATCCCAATCACTCCTATCTCTCATTCCCATCCTTAAAACCCATAAACCCTAGGTAGATCCACCTCATTTCCATACACACCTACTTCAATTCCATCAAATCCAAGCTAGATTAAGGTTTTCCAAGCAAGATTGGAAAGAGATTTTGAAGAGTTTTGTAAAGAACAACATCAAGGTCATGAGGAAGTTACTTTATCTTTCTCTTGTTCTTGATTATATCATGTTTACTTAGTTTTACTTTAGTTATAGGTTAAAACATGTAAACCTATTGGGGGATGATTTTGATGATTAATCCATGTCTTGTTCTTTCTTTGTTCATATGGCTATGGTGAATATGTCTATGTGTTTACCCATTTGTCTATCTGTGTTGACATGTATTTTCATGCTCTTAAATGCTTTTATTTGCTTGATTAATGGTTGATTAATGGTGCATGAACCCTAGATTAGGCTATGTGAGTTGTCTTTAGTTTTAAACCCAACTAATATGTTTCTTAGTAGCTCAGTCACTCTTAGCAAGTCTGGGTCTTAACTTTAAAAACCCAGTTGATGACTTAAACCCTAAGATAGATTAATTAACCACCTCCCTAAGATCTATTTAATTGCTTCTAATCCCTAATTTGACACGAACCATGATATACTCTAGTTTAGGGCCCAAACTAGGGATAGACTCACACTAGTGGTTAATGTTAATTAGGGTAATTGATTAGGATCTTAAATAGAAGCTTAAAAGCCATCACAGTTACCCTAAAATAGGTAGGAATTTCCATGTTTTTCTATAGAGTAAAGTACTTTACCATGATTCAAGACTATATGGTCTTGGAACCAATAAATATATGGGTATATAATAGACTTCATAAGAAAAGGAGAAAGGGTACTTTCCCCATAATTAGGTAGTAATCTCTCTAGCCCTCCATTTGCCTAATTTCCCCTTTTGTCAGCTTGTTTTCCATTCTTATTCCACGTACACTTTTTTGATTTCTAGTCTTTAGTTTAGGTTTAAATTCGAGCTCCATTCAAAAAACCCAGAAAAAAGATGAATAGGATAGGTCTTTCCTTTACTAGCTCCCCAGAACACATGGCTTTGAGTTATATCCCGTTTTAGCTTCCCTGAGGACACAACTCCACGCTCGCATATTCTACGATCATGGCACATGCACTTGTAAGCTAATTTAAGGCTTGTGCATTAGAGTAGTTGATGGGCGTCGAAACAACTAAAAATAAGTTCTAATTTCTTACCTCACAATTTAATTCGAGTAGGGATTAGGAGATTTAGGATATGCTAATTATGCCAAGTAGATTAATCAAATAAGCTGCAATCAAAAAAGGGGGTTTTTAACATGAAAAATCAAATTAATAAAAACTGTCTAGCACACTAGACCACTAAGCGTGGGCACATAAATGGGCAGAAAATAGAAAAATGTAAATAGCAATAAAATTAAAGCTACGAATGCAACCTAGACTTAAACAAATGCTAGAAAATTAATATTAAACGAGAAAACAAAGAAACCTGAGCCTAGCCTTGGGTTTAATCTCAGTTTTGGTCAAGAAATCCGATCCTAGATGTAAAGATAACTCCCACCTATTTTGATAAATTAGATATGGTCATCGGCACGGTCCAACAATCTCATCTTTCCTTACAGCATTGATAATGGTTTAAACCCCCTACGATTTCTCCCCGCTATCACCTTACCTATTAGACGGTGTAACCTTATCTAATGGCAGTACTAGGTTTTAAAAAGACTTAATTCTAAAAGTTGACTCTTTCTCGATAATCGCTCAATTTGGTTATGTGTCTAAATAGGAGACCTGGTTACCACTATTCTTAGATTAATTGAATTAATCTATTAGGCTACCTACCATCAAGTAATTGAATAATTGTCGACAAATTAAATAAGCACAAGACAATATTAATTCGTAAAACGGCAAACACATAAATACGAAAATGAGAGTGAAAGTGTAGAATCAGTTAGAGCTCACAGAATTGAAGAACTAAAATTTGGATTAACCCTTAACTAGAAAGAAAATTAGAACTCTATAGTCATGAAAGTGGTGCCTAAGAAGATGAAAAATCCTGCTAGAAAATTATAAATAAAGTCTGGATCCTCTATGCAATGTATGTAGAAGGATATAAAGAAAGAAATTCCTAATTAGAGTCTTTATCAAGTAAGGAAACTCTTTAAAAGTTAAGAAAAATAAAAAGGTAAAATCCTTAATTAAAAATTCTTAATGAAATAAAAGCCTTCTAGAATTAATCTCATTCATTTCCAAAATATAACAAGTCTTCAATGCAAATGGTTTCCATAAATGCTGCAAAAAATATATTTCCAGCCTCGAATCAAAACTTGGTCAATCCTGCGTAGGCTTTGCATAGTATTTTTCAAGGTGGCAAAATCAACTTTGTCAGCTACAAACGCATTCAAAAACCCTTTGAATCCATATAATGCATCTATCTCCTTTTTCCAAGCATAATCATGCAAAAGCACATAAAAAGCACCAATTAAGAAGCGTCCAATTCCAGAATTAGTGCAAATAACTATGAATTAAAGGCTTATTTCAGAATTATCAGTAGCATCAGTATTCATTAGTACTTAGAGAATTCAGCCTCCAATTCTCTTAGAAGCAGGCCTTCCTTGCTCATATAGGTGATTCTTCGTGAAGAGTACCCTATTATACCCCACTTGTCTTCCCAAGCAACAATAACCATTAAAAGCAAAGGCTTATCCTAAACCGCACAGCCTGCATTGTTTACTTACCATATGAATTAGTATAGTCATACATAATCTAGTTTTTCTTTTGAACCAAGATTCAGGGGTCTCCTGTCAACAAGGTAGGGTTGTCAATTATGGTAATTCTTCAATTAGTTCATGGGCTTAAAACCTATTTCCCTCAACAAATTTACAACTTGCTCTTTGTTCACCCCTTTGGTGAGCGATCTACAATGTTATCTTTAGATTTCACATAGTCTAGAATGATAACGCCATTAGAGAGCAATTGCTTAATGGGGTGATTTTTTCGGCATATGCGCCTAGACTTACCGTTATACATGACGCTCTGTGCCCTACAAATTGCAGATTGGCTATTTTAGTGGATACTAATAGCTACCACAAGCTTTGGCTAACATGAATGTCCTCTAAGAAATGTTGAAACCATTCAGCTCTTTCCCCAGCTTTTGCCAAAGCTATAAACTCAAATTCCATAGTAGATCTAGCTACGCACATTTGCTTAATGGATTTCCACATAGCTGCAGTCGCTAAGGTAAAGACATATCCACTCGTGAATCTTGAATCTTTTGTGTCAGATATATAATAGCGTCACTGTACCCTTCAAGTATTGCTGGATCTCTTATATAGTGTAGCCCATAACTCGTTCTGTATCTCAAATATCTTAAGACCCTAACAACTACAACCCAGTGTTCCTGGCTTGGATTACTAGTGTACCTACTTAGCCTATGTACCGCATAAGCTATGTCTAGTTTTGTACAATTCATTATATACATTAGACTCCCTATAATCTGGGAATATTCCAATTGGAATACCCCTTCACCCGTGTTTTTCCTCAAATGTACACTCTTGAGGAGTTTTTGCAATCCCATTGTCACCTTTATTAAACTCATCTAGTATTTTCTCAATACAATGAGACTAAGACAAGGCCAGACCATCAGGTGTCTTTATAATTTTTATACCGACGATCACATCTGCAACACCCATGTCTTTCATTTGAAAATTACGAGAAAGTATCTTCTTGGTAGACACAATTGCTTTATTATCCCTCACAATAATAAGCATGTCGTCTACATAAAGACAGATAATAACGAAATTCTAATATGTGCCTTTCTAGTAGACACAATTGTCACACTCATTAGTTTCAGAGCCATTTGTAAGCATGACTTGATCAAATTTCTCATGCCATTGCTTAGGTGCTTATTTCAATCTATAAAAGCATTTCTCAAGCCTACAAACTTTCTTCTCTTGACCAGAAACTACAAATCTTTTAGGTTGTTCCATATAGATCTTCTATTTTAGATCCCCACTCAAGAAAGCTAATTTTACATCCGTTTGATAGATCTCTACATTGTATAAAGCTGCAATAGCTATCAACATCTAAATAGTTGTAACTCTCGTAACTGGTGAATAAGTGTCAAAATAATCTAGACCCTCGTTCTAGCTATAACCTTTTATAACCAACTAGACCTTATACTTATCAATAGATCTATCAGCCTTCATTTTCCTCTTGAAAATTCATTTACACCTTAAAGGCTTATTTCCAAGGAGATAGATCCATCAATTCCCAAGTATGATTGTGCATGATGGACCCAATCTCACTATTCACCAACTCTTTCCAAAGAGATGCCTCGGGAGTAGACATTGCTTCCTTAAAGGTTATGGGCTTACTCTATAACATTAAAGTTATAAAGTCAGGCCCAAAAGACATAGACATCCTTGCCCTTTTACTATATCTGGGTTCGCCAGCTTTTTTATCTACATCTGAATAGTCAAGAGTTCTCTTAGATGAACCTCATTCAAAATAACTTGGTTCTTAAGACCCTTTGTATGGGAATGTCATCACAAAGAACTTGACATTCTGAGATTCAATAACTTTATTCTCACGAATGTTAGATATTTGACGTATGTACAATAAATCTGTACGTAGCACTGTTCTACGCATACCCAATAAAAATATAGTCAACTATATTTGTTCCTATCTTGACCATCTTGGGAGTCGGAACTCCTACCTTAGCTAAACAACCCTATACCCTTAAATATTTGTAAGAAGGCGGTCAGCCTTTCCACAATTCATATGGCATCTTTTCTAATTTCTTACGGGGTATCTTATTTAAAACATGATTTGCAATTAAAACCACTTCCTCCCACAAGTTTTGAGGCAAACCTAAATTTATCAGTAAGGCATTCATAATTTCTTTAAGAGTCCTGTTTTTGCATTCAACAATACCATTTTGTTGTAAAGAATACAGAGATATTGTCTGGTGTATCGTTTGGTGTATTATCCCTTGTTCAGCACAGTAGGTTTCAAAGGAATATACATATTCTCCACTTTTATCACTTCTCAAAGTTTTGATCTTCTTACCTGGTTGATTTTCAACCTCAGCTTGATATAGCTTAAAAGCATCGAAAGCTTCATCTTTGGATCTAGGTATACATGGTAGTACCTTGTGCAGTCATTAATAAAAGTTATAAAATACTTTTTATCGCCTCTAGTTTGCACATATTATAAGTCACAAATGTCACTGTGGATTAAATCAAGAGTTTTTGTGACCCTTTTTACTAATTTAAAAGTAGTTCTAGTTAATTTTGATTTAACACAAACTTCATGTTTTTTATAGTTAGAAAAATCCACTCATGGATTAGGCCCATTTTTATACGTTTGTTTAAGGAATCAAAATTCCCATCTCAGTAGTTTGTGCCATAAATTAGGACACTCAAAAAAGTAAGCAAAAGGAATAATTTTATTCATTTCTTTTTGGCGTGAAGGCCCAGCAGTTACATTTTCATTTAGGACTTGGGCTTTAACACTTAGCTTATACATTCCCTCATAGAGATACAAAATTGTGTCCCTACTTTATTACAACTTTATCAGCACTAGAAAGCATAGAAAGGCCAACTTTGCCAACAAGGAGTTGGACAATAGATTCTTTCTAATCTTAGGAACATGCAGAATATTCTTAAGAGTTAGCTTAGCTCCTTAGGTCATTTCTAGAACAACGTTTCCTATACCTACCACTTGAGAAGTTGTAGAGTTTCCCATGTACTGGACTTTCCCTCCAAAGTTAGCTGTGTAAGAAAAGAACAGCCTTCTTTTAAAACAAACATGTCTTGTTGCCCCTGTGTCTATGAACCACTACTTTGGGTTAGCCACCATGTTTACCTCAAACACTACTATTGAAATAGTCAGATTAGACACGTCATCTCCCAAGCCATCCACAAGATTTGCAAAAGCCTTCCTTTTGCACAATCTACAATCCTTTGCCTTGTGACCCTTTTTATCACAGATGTAGTTACTATCAAGTTTTCAAGCAACTGCTTTGCCCTTACCCTTCTACTCTCGTTTGGCTTGGCTTGTGAACTTCCTCTTCTTGTTGAGGTTAGGACCATGCTCCACCATATGAGCTTTATATTTCATTCTACCATGGATACCCTATTTGTTAGTCAAATGGTTCTCCTCCTCAATTCTAAGCCTTAGAATCAAGTTCTTCATTGTTATCTCGTATTGCTTGTGTTTAAGGTGATTTTTAAACTTCTTCCATCAAAGAGGTAATTTCTCTATCAAGGTTGCCACTTGAAATTGGTCAACTTGAGGCATTCCCTCAGCATGGAGCTCTTGGATGATTAACTGGTATTCTTGTACCTGCAACATCACTGGTTTAGAATCCGTCATGTAGAATTCTAGATATCTAGTTATCATGAATTTCTTCGTGCTTACACATTCTAGCTCATATTTTTTCTCTAGTGACATTGATACTTCTTTTGTCATTTTATATCTAGCATACACTTTATTCAAAGAACTATCTAAAACAATTCAAAATGTAATTCTGGCAAAGAAAGTTAAGCTGCCACCATCTACACGTTCGGGTTATCTCCCAATGACAGAGTGTCTTGATACACATACACGAACACCCTCAAGGTTGGGAGATAAACTCCATTTGGAGCTACCATGTCTTGTAGTCCTTGCCAGTAAACTTTTCTAGCTTTTCCACATGTGATGGTAGAGATGCATATCTAGTTGTCCCAAACACTGGCCTACCTCTGAAAGCATTGCATGGACCGGCAATGTTTGTAATGTCTCCAAATCCATTGCTCGACCCAGCAACAGTTGCAATATTAGTAGCTTGCCCAAGTGAGGCAAAACCCTTGACTAGATGCAATCCCGGATCCAAAGCCACCAAATCCTTGTGCAGTCCTAAAAACCTACACAGTCATATTATTTGTTGAAAATTTTCCAATGTTTTCGGTCACAGTAACTCCAATTGGGGTATTCCCAATGGTCACAATCGAGGTATTCCCAGTCATGGTAATGTTCGGGATAGCAATTGAAACTCCAATTACACTTGTCCCAGCGTTGCAAGTTTGTGTGTTATCCACAAACTAAACTTGATCATTATTTCTAGTTTGGGTTTGGTTCTCGTTATTTCTAGACATTTCAAAGAGCTAAGGTATAAAGTTTTCTGCACTTAAGCAACAAACATTAGTATCTCAAATTGTAAAACAATTTCAAGAGATAACAATTAAATTTTAGTAGTTCTGTAGAAAATTTAATGAACTTGAAATTCAGTCTCTATTTGAAACAAATTTGAAAACTGTAAGCAATTCATACCATAGTTTTTCTAAACTTGCAGAGAATTCAGAAAAGAAAAATATAAAATAGATTTAAGAACTGTAAGCAATAAATACTATAGTTTTTCAAACCCGTAAAGAAAAACAAATTAAGTAAAATACCTTAAGATTGTTAAAAATAAGATATGCAAAGCAACAATAGAAATTGAAAGGAAATAGCAAAAATATTTTATTTTGCTTTTGGAAAATTAGACCAGTACAACATCAATATGTAAATAGAAAAATAAATAATAAAACCAAGGCTAGTAGAATGATGTCCTAAAGGGATATATATGCCTCCTACAATAGTGCTAAAGGTCGTGGTGTATCCCTCACAGGATACAACGGTTTTTACCTCTTACGTCGGATAGTATACCTTTGCAAGAGCTTGTGAACCAGTGAGTGAAGAACTCTCTCTATAATGCACGGTCTAAGTACTAGAACGCTAGAATGCTATGCAAGAATAGAACAGAAATTTTCTGTGTCTTGGAGGTCCTACTAGAAAACTATGAAATCATATGCTCAAAAAACTGTCTTTTGCAATGAAAAACCACTATTTATAGGGAACGAAATAGACTAAAACCTCAAACCAATTAACTCCATTATAGCAGGCGAGCAATATATGGATGAAACGTTTCAAGACTCCTCAACATCTCTACCACCAAATGCCATTAAGCAAATTTACAAGTAACCTTATCATTGCATCAATGATTACAACCATCATGAGGTCATCATTGCAAACCATAATTGTCTTACATGCAATTTCCCTTAGCATCTAATTGTAACATCCAATGCCATATGCAAAGCCAACGTATCAAATTCAAGCTTCACATTATAGTTACAAATGTTTCTCAACCAAAATTATGATGATAAGAAAATAGTTATTAAATAAATAATAAAATCTGTAAATTATATCAAAAATATAACTTACGTATCTATATTATCTAATTTCCTTTCACATTTCATCCAATTCTGACAGTAACTTAAACATAGTAGTATGGTATTATAAATTAAATTTCTTACGCTTTTTTTTTTATGTAAACTTTAGAATAAAGGTTGAAATAGTCATTTTTATAAAACTTTTTCTCCCCTTCGCTTGACCCAAATTTTGGAGATCAAGTTTTGGGATTATAGAAGGGTGAGCTTCGTCCTTCTCTCTCCTTATGCTTCATATTCAAACTCAAATAAGAGAATTAGAAATTTCTATTCCTTTCTTCTAATTTTCATAAACTCAAATAAAATGTTAAATTGTAAAAATTAGTTTGACTCTCCAACATAAGAAAAGAAAAACCAAATTAGTTATGGAATTTTTTTTTAATTTTGGCCCACTTTTCCAAAACCATAGCAAAAATACCCATTTTTTTATTGCAATTTCAAAATGCCCCAAACAAACTTTAGGAATTCGTCTACATTTTCTGGGAATTCGTGGTTGACCAGCCTTTCAAATCCTGACAGAAACTAAAGCAATTTCATAAATGAATTCTGGGAATTTGTCAAATGAATTCTAAGAATTCGTTTTTATTTGTCCTTGCCAAATGCCAAGCAGACAAAGACCATTTTTCTCTTTTTTCTCCAAATTTTTTGCCAATACTCTCTTCTTTCTCCTAACTCTTTTACGACTTGTTCTTAGCCATTTAAGCGTTGATTTTCATCAAATTCTAATGCTACAAATTCAATTTAGCTGTTGAAATATTGTTCCTCCCAAGCTTAGGATCAAAAGGAGATCCATAATGCTTGGGTGAAATGAGTGAAAAAAGTTGCAACGAAGCTTGCATTCATGTTGAGACCGTGCTCTCCATTTGGGGAGGAAGGAAAATCATCCATTTAAACCTTTGAGGAGCTAAAGCGCCATTAGAGTGTTGCATTTCAGCTTATTGTTAGCTATTCTTCCTATGAACAATCCTTCTTATTGCTGGAGAAGAAGAAGCATGACTTGATGATAATGCTGGTTGTAATGCTTAGCTGCTATTTCAACGAATTCCCAGAATAAAGAATTCTAGGAATTCATTCAAGAATTCCCAGAATTCATTCCTAGCAAATTCTCTTTAAAAAAAAAAAAAACTAACGAAGTCCCAAAATTCATGATGAATTCCCAAGATTTGTTGTCAAATTCCTAGAAGTCGTTTAGGCTAATTTTGAAAATGATTTCAAAATTGGGTTAGTTTTGCAATGGCTTTAGAAAAGTGAACTCAAAAAAACTCACAAGTCGTAAACGGATAATTAACAGCCAATTTGACTAATCTTATTTCGGATTTATAAGCTGCAAATAGTAAAAATCATATAAAAAAGTTCTTTTCTCTAAAAACTTATAAGCTGCAAACTATGCAGAGCCAACAAGGCTCTAACTCTTCCTTTCCTATACACTTTTTTTTTTCTCATGGGCACTGCTCTTCTTCTTCTTCTTTTTTTTTTTTTTGGTCAGGAGAGCACTGCCCTTCGAAAGCGACACTTTTGTCCTAAAAAGAAAAAGAAAAAGCAAAGCGATAGATCATACGGTGAACGATGTCAAATATGCTGAGTTGGAATCCCATTCTAATTAAGGATTCTTGTGGTTTTGGAGGATCCAGCTATACAAGAACTAGGAACGGAGAGCTTTTTGCCCTTCCCCCGACTATTTGATCTTAAGAAGGCTGGTTACTCAGTAATATCATCATGACTCTCGAAGTCATGTGCGGTAGCAATACCAAACCAAATACGACGAGTAGTGGGGTCCTGAGCTAAGCCTTGGTTAAACCTTAGAAATCTTAATGCCATAATACCGAATTATATCAATAGAATAGAAGAAGATATTTTGAGTATTTTGTTGATGAGACACCCAGATTTGCACCGGGAAAAAGGGTTTTGCACCTTGATATAAGTGCTGCTCGATTTCTAACACTTGTACATGTACTATACACAATATAAAAACAAAACTCTTTCAAGATCATACTTTACTAAGATCAATACACACACACAACACACACTAGTACTCTTGCTACACTTTGAAGCGGTCAACTTCTCATAGGTACAACAACTATACTCGTTAAGTTACTTGACATAGCATACTTAAGACTTATGAGTCCTCTGTCCTCATTCTGATTTTTTCTTTTTTCTTTTTTCTTTTTTTTTGTATTTTCTAAATAGTGAATGGTACAAGTAATACTGACCCAAAAAGAAAAATGGTGCAAGTAATTATTTCTGCAATATTGGTTTGGATCAACAGGTTCTAATTAGTTTGATATATGCCATAACTTGCATTTTTATGAAACACGATAAGGAAGTGCTTGGGCATTTACTGTATTTATCAACATAGGGGTCAATTGTATTATCACCCCTGATTTCTATTAAACTGTTGATCGACTTGTTTTCGTTTGATTGATTTATTCTCTATCTGCTAGTTACAATCATAGCTTTTTGCTTCTTTTTTTTTTTTCTTTTTGGCTTTTGTATGTTATTTGGTCAGAGGTTACAAGCATAGTTAACTTTACATAAAGATTCTAAAGGGTGGTTATATAAATTTGGAAACAAGGTCGTTGACTTTACGTAAAGATGGCGAAGATTGATTGCTTGTTGAAATTAATGTTTAATGAGCCATCTGTTAAGGAAACAACATTTTCTTTTTGTTGTTTTTTAAAATTGTTTCCAATGCTGAGAAGTTGTTTGTTTTAGAGTTAACACCTCATCTAAAAGTTTATATTAGTATATTTATCCATTGTATTAACACGCTCTTTCGCGTGCAGCATGATTTGTTTAGAACTTGCACGTGGACAATTTAATATTTTTAAATTGGTGGTGATAAGGATTGAACATGTGCCGTTTAGCTTCCACGTTCTGATTATATCTTAGAATTATCACCTCATCTAAAAGCTTAAAAGCTTAAGCTTGTAAAGAGAATATTAGTTTATTTACTTATTGTATTAACAGTTTGATTAGTATAGGCACAAGAAAAGAATTTTTCCAAAATTTTGCAGCACTAGTTTGATGGTGAATTCTTGATGGTATGATGTTGTGGTTCTGTGACATCCCACATTGAGGGGAGATAATGATGCAGTGTATGTTCAGTAAGTTGATGCTGGTAGCTTATATAGTTATATACTAATCTCAACTAACCATTTTGAGCCTAATTGACATTTGACCAAAGAGATTTATTCCCTAAGCCTATGAAACGGATCTTGCACACGGGCTTGGGGTTCGCACATAGGATCTGAAAGCGAAATGCCTTATTCTAGGTCTCAAAGAAACTATGCATTGCACATGCTGAGCTCACAGTTATGTTCTGTATATGACATGTAGTCTGTCAAATTTCTTTCATTCTGATATTCCTTTATATCAAAATTGAATTGAAGTTGTATGATCATGTCATGAATGTATAACCAGAAAGTTAACATGTAGGACTCATACTTTGCAGGCTAAATGGCTCCTGAACCTGTCAACATAAATGACTTTCAAGAACTTGCAAGGTAAAGGCTTCCAAAGATGTATTATGACTACTACGCTAGGGGAGCTGAAGACGAGTATACACTAAAAGAAAATGTGGAAGCATTTCGTAGTATCATGTGAGTTGTTAACACATACTTACAATTAGCTAGTAACTGGGACTATTAATCAAACCTCTTTATGATTTTAGTATTCGGCCAAGGATTCTCGTGGATGTCAGCAGAATAGATATGTCAACCACCATATTGGGTTTTAAAACTTCAGCTCCTATCATTATTGCTCCAACTGGCATGTGTTAGAATTACCACCTCATCTAAAAGCTTAAGCTTGTAGAGAGGATATTGGTTTATTTATTTATTATGTTAACACGCCCCCTCACGTGCAACGTAATTTGTTTAGAACTTACACGTGAACAATTTAATTAAATGGGTGGCGGTAAGGATCGAACCTGTGCCGTTTGGCTTCCAGGCTCTGATACCATGTTAGAATTACCACCTCATCTAAAAGCTTAAGCTTGTAGAGAGGATATTGGTTTATTTATTTATTTGTTAATAGCATGCATAAATGGGCACATCCTGAAGGTTTCTCTCCTTTTGCAATAGTTTCTGCTAAAATTTATATACAATATGACCCTTCTGGATTCTACGCATAGCAGGGTTTGGTGCTGGGGCTGCATTTTTTTTAATTTATGTTCTCCTAATTCTATTGGAAGCTTATATTTTCTCTAGGCGAAGTTGCAACAGCCAGAGCAGCTGCAGCATGTAACATCATTATGGTACTATTCTCCCAGATTTATAACTTGTTTTACTCTGGTGCTTGGTTATTAAGTACTGTTCTGCTTTGCAGACATTATCTTTCATGTCAATGTGGACCGTGGAAGAGGTTGCTTCCAGCTGCAATGCTGTTGGCTTCTCTCAATTATATGTATGCTGTTTTCTCTGTGTTGTCTTTATCTTAAGAGTTACTTAAGATGTTTCCAATTTTCGTTCTTTTTTGTAATCCAAATAAGATAATAGGTAAAATGTACTAGACCCCCCTGTGGTCTTTCTACCATAAGTGCACAATATCACCACACTCATAAGAAGCTCTTATGGTGAGTAAAAGTTCCACACACACCCCTTACTATCTAAACTCCCCTAACGGTGTTAAAAATTTACGGAAAAAGGACATTAATAGCCTTACCCTACTTGTTCAATTTTTTTTTTTTTTTGTCAAACACGTGCATAACAATTAACAAAAATAAAAAGAAAAACCTCAATAAAATTGATGTAAATGAGTTTTTTTTTTAAAAAAAAAGAATTAACCTTTTCCTTTGGCCAAAAAGGCAAAAAGAAACCCAAAAAAAAAAAAGAATTGACCAAAGAAAAAAAAAATTTTAAAATTCGTTTTCCTATGCCCCAATCACCCAAAGGAAAATACTGGAGCTTCCCGCAATCATCTTCTCCTTGAATAGCAGATAAACTTCACATTGGAGCTATAAACGAAATGTTAGTTCTTTTTCCTTCGGGTTATTGGGTCACAGGAAAACGAATTTTTATTTTTTGTTTTTTTGTCAGATTTTTTTTTCTTTTTGCTTTTTTGGCCAAAGGAAAAGGTTTTTTTTAAAAATAAAAACAAAACTCATTTACATCAATTTTATTTGAGCTTTTATTTTTATTAATTGTTATGCACATGTTTGGCTAAAAAAAGGAAAATTGAACGAGTAAGGTAAGGCTATTAAAGTCTTTTTGATGTAAAATTATAACATCATTAGGGGCAGTGTAGAAAATAGGGGGTGCGCGTGGAATTTTTAATCACTATAAGGACTTGTTGTGGGACTTCTGACACAATAGGAGGTGTTGTGCACTTATGGTAAACCATAAGGGGGTCTAGTGCATTTTACCTAAAATAATATCGTACTTGTATGAAGAGCTCATGCCAAAATGCATCTGTTAATAGGTTTATAAAAGGCGGGATATATCAGCTCTGATGGTTCGAAGAGCTGAAAGAAATGGATTTAAAGCTATTGTTCTTACTGTTGATGCTCCTCGACTGGGTCGAAGGGAGGCAGATATAAAGAATAAGTGAAAACTAAATCTCTGTTTTTTGTTATAAAACATTTCTTTCTTTTTCTTTTATTTGGAGAGGAGGGGAGTTTCTACTTATGACGTCATTTAATCCTCAATCTAATTTGTCTGCAAGTATTAGGATGTTGAGCACTAGAAGAAGTATATCATGTTTTGCTTCTTTACTCTTCCCATACAATTTTATTCTTTGGCAGGATGATTTCTCCTCAATTGAAGAATTTTGAAG
Source organism: Cordia subcordata (assembly GCA_028554755.1). Taxonomy (NCBI): domain Eukaryota; kingdom Viridiplantae; phylum Streptophyta; class Magnoliopsida; order Boraginales; family Cordiaceae; genus Cordia; species Cordia subcordata. The sequence goes on along the minus strand of JAPTOF010000006.1, from coordinate 15,480,451 downwards.
GTCTAATTTCAACAAAAGTAGTCACAGTAAGTGAAATGATTTTATCTCAGTGATTGTATTCAACTATGTTACTTAAGATGTAGTGAAACCTGTTTAGGAGGGAGATATTAAACTTGGAAATGGAGCCCATTTCCGGGCTTTCATTTTTTAGTGCTTGCTGGAATTTCAATTTGAAATAGGCAGTTTGCTCAAGTATCATCAGTTGTAACCACACTGAACTTTTACTCGCAATTTTTCTGAAAAACGAAAAGAAGTAAAAGGAATTCCATCCTTCAGTAAAGAACACGTCAATTAAAAGACACTGTTGCAGAAGTTGATCAATCTTTTCCTACAGTATGATCTAGTGTTCCCGATACTGTTTTTGCATGCATCCTCTAGTACATGCAGCAAAGACACAATTATCAGGTTCATAATGAACATTAGACATGATATATACTACAGCCTGTAATTGTAAGTTATGGTTTGGGGAGGCTATAACAAACAGCATCTTCCCCTCATAGAAGGGATGCAGAAAAGGTACTTGAATAGCTCTTTCCAGGGAGACCTATACTTCTCTACTACCCTTACTTTCATTTTTCACCTGGGCAACATATTAGGGAAATGCCATCTTCTTCATGTATAGTATTACCTGTATGTGACTGCAGATATACATATCGTTGGTCTATAACATTGCGTGCATGTTCATACATGTCCACCCACAGCGTATGCACTTATTCACTTTTTAGAGTCCTAGTTTTTCATTTGATTTACTGGTCCCCAATTTCTCTGCAGGATGAGGGTTCCGATCTTGAAGCTTTTGCGTCACAAACGTTTGATGCATCATTCTGTTGGAAGGTATATATCTTGGTTACTTTTTGCATGGCTTAAAGGAACTCAATTTGCAATTCTTACTTGCAATTGACACTTAAGAGCTTCACTCAAGCTACTTCCTTATTTGTATATTTCAGCATTTTAATAACTCTTAGAACATCGAGCTTTGTTGGGCTGAGATAGACTTAAGAAGAGCTTAATTCTAATTTATTTAGAGTCTTGTCAATCATTGCCTAAAAAATAAAGCGTATTTTCTTCATAGTATTCTTTTACCACTTCACCTTTCAAAAACTTTGCAGGATATAGCATGGTTAAGAACCATAACAAATTTACCAATTCTAATAAAGGGGGTGCTCACTGGAGAGGATGGTAAGGTCTCATGACGCTCTCCTAGTACTCTTGGTCACTTTATGAAGTGATTTATTCTGTAGGCTTAGTAAACTCTCCAAATTATTCTAAAAAACACCTAAACCAATTTAAGCTCTATGCTTAAGTAATTATTTGTGGAAAAGTAAATAAACTTTTTACCTGTGGGCTGGAGGAGAATTTTGTGCTGCATTTCGTTAATCCTGGAGAGAAAATTATGAGATTCATATACTAGAAGCAAATGGCACCTACACCCCTTACTGGAAGAACCCCTCTGCAAAAGTAAAAGCAGAACTTATTCCCTTTTGTAACGTTCTAATGTGAATGGTTCAATACTCAGTTGATATTCTTTGTCACTTGTTAAAATTTCTGGAGATGTTACTAGCTTATCCTGGTCCACATGCACTCTTAATTTTCTTAAAGTTCTGGCATCAATCATCATTTTAATTGGACAGGGAACCTCTTACCTCTCGTCAAATAAATTGCTTCGCATTCAGTATACTGTGAAATTTCATTATAATGGTGTTTTTCCTTTTGTGTTAAACCCCCCACCCCCATGGGATTGAACCCAAGACCTCACACCTGGGGGAGATAGTTTAACCACTTGAGCTATCCCTTATTCCCACATAATGGTTATTTTATTTCCATGGAAAGAAAAACAGGGATACATATTCAGCGAAAACAAGAAGGATGCATAATAATATTTATGAAGTGACCTCATACAAGAAATGGCACAAAGATAGGATACTTAGCAAGGCAATCTCATCATTTCAGGTCACCTGCTTAACCCGATGGGTACCAAACATAAACAATTTTTACCTGAACTGGACTACTAAACATCATAATTGTGGGTGTTGGTCAACCTGGTTGCAAATTTATAACAAGTGGAGCCTCACTCAATGACTTCATTTTCCCTCTTCATTCATCTTTCCGGTTTCTTTAGTTGACTTTCTGTGATCCTACATTTTAACTTTTTAACAAAAAAGAAGTATCCAATGAAGATCCATGCTTTTTGGTTGTTTCCTTCTTGTTATCTACACATTCTTAGAAGTTGAAGGATGCTAAGGTTTGCAAAGTTTCACAATCAAAGATCAAGACATAGCACTATTTAACATTTGCTATTGCATTGTCATTTTCTGCAGCAAGAAGGGCAGTGGAAGTAGGTGTGGCAGGGATTATTGTCTCTAATCATGGTGCTCGGCAACTGGATTATTCTCCAGCAAGTATTACTGTTCTGGAAGGGGTAATCCTTTTTATCCCTATAACATTTGATTAACAAAGGTGGGTTCAATGTATTTAAGCTTTCTATAATGTGGTTAAATAGCTTATTTTGCTACAGTTATATGTCAGACCAAACAATTGAAAATGAAAATAATTCTTAGAAATTGTGGGTTTGCGTCAGCCGATAGGTGGTCTAATAATTGCCACAACCGTTGAACTTCCATCATATTGCATACATTTGATTTCCTTCACTTCTCTCAGTGGTTGCTTATTCAGTCCCATTCCTCAGTTTGTGTAATTATGACATTCGGCCATATTCCAGTATGAAGTGTAAATCAGAGTCCTGGAAGACATTTAGGCATGTATATGCATAACATTATGTCCATGTAAAAGAAATCTCCTTTCTGTTTGAGTATATCTGCGAAGAGGAGACATTTGATCTTCTTTAAGCCTGATGTGAGCTTCTATTCGTAATATTATTGAAGTAGATGTGCTTGACAAACTGTCTAGCTAGTCAAGGATGAGGCATGGATTGTTAGGTTCACATCTCTAATGGCTCAGAGACATCACTGATTTAAGTCCATAAGTTGACACCTGCTGCACTCTTAACTCCTTTTCTTCTGTAGTAAAGCAACAACAGATGTGACTATCTTCAGCACTGATGCATATTGAAATTGACATCAAGCTTGAAGTCTCTTGCCTCAACTAATCCTGCTTTTTTGTCTGAAGATGCCTGTACCAAAAATGCACTCTCTAATGTATCAGTCAGTGCCATGCTGATGAAACTTTTGAAGAACTCTTGTAAAATAACTATTTTCAGATGTTCTTCGCATTTGAAAATGGAACCTGTTATATGTTTGGTTAGAGCTCAAGGGTATGTTAGGCAGAGGTGGTGTCAGTATGCTATGAAAACTTTTAACTGCATTTAGGCTACTAGAATTGTAGTTCTTGAGTTTTTCCGTGCAACAAGTTGCTAGGTGTTAACTTCTCATATAGTTCTCCACATTTGGGGAAGCTTCTTATCTTCTAGTATCATGCATATATATAATACTCAACATGTAAAGCTGGATTATTTTCTAATTCGGGCCTGGCCTTGAATCTATGGGTTCCTTACGACTCAAGTCCAACTTTTGGCTTGCCACCATATTTAGCCGAATCAATTGGCCCAAAATGTTTAAGCTTGTGATGAAAATAGTGGTGAACTAAGTTATTATAAACTGAATGCAAATCTCATACAAAACCAATGTGGAATAGGGCATTATATATGTTTCTATATGTCTTGCTATTGGGATATATGAAGTAGAAAATATTATGTGAACCATGTTAAATTATTACTTTCCTAAAAATTTAAGTTTTTGGGGAGAAGGTTATCATGTTATTCATTATTGTCAAAACGTGCTTTCACGTGTAGGCTGAATTAATTTTCTATTGCATCTTATATATGGATATATTCTTTTTAAATGTGATGATGATTTGAATTTGATAACCTAAGCTCTCATACTATAAGTTAAGTCTCATCTGAAAATTTAAGCAGTTCGAGAGAAGTTTGTCATGCTCTTTATTATCTTGAACTAATCACATATAGATTTTTATATGTTTGCGGGTAGTTCTTGCTGTTGAAGGAAAAATTCCAGTCTTCCTCAATGGAGGCATTAGGCGGGGAACAGATATATTCAAGGTCTTAGCCCTCGGTGCCCAAGCTGTTCTTGTAGACATCTAAACCATTGAATCATTTAGATATACATATGATTCCATTGTGCTCTTCTCATGTTTTCTCCTGATGTAAGTTATTGGTCTTACAATCTGATTTTTGTATCTGCAGATCGGACGCCCGGTTATCTATGGTCTAGCAGCAAAGGGAGAACATGGTGTGAGGGGAGTCATCGACATGCTAAAGGACGAACTTGAGCTAACCATGGCTCTTTCTGGCTGCCACACTGTGAAGGAAATTACTCGACATTATGTTCAGACAAGAACTTGAAAGACTCCACAGAGCAGGCTCTAGTCTTTCCTTTTTGGTTGGAGAGGCAACCCGTCGTACCATATCAAATTACTAGGTGCAGAAGGACCTTCACATGAATGTAGTTCTTATTGCAACACGCAAACTGGCTAAAAAGACATTACGGTCTGCTCAATGTGGGAAGTGTTTTTCATGAACAGTCCAATAAAACAGTGTGCAAATCTGCAACTTCTGATTGCAATTTTGTGAATGTAGATAAGAGCCTTATGATGCAGTTCCACGTAAGTCTGTGAAGTGAATCATTGATTAGTCTTCTATCAGTCGAACTGAACTAAAAAAATTGTAGTTTTCGTACAAAAATTCGTAAGTCGACCAAAAAATTATAGATGAGAATAAAAATTTGTAGGTCAAGAACAAAAAAAAAATTATTTATGAATTTTTGTTTTTGATCTATAAATTTTTGTTCGAAAACTTTAAAAATTTATGGGGAAAAATTTTATTCTTGACCTATGAATTTTTATTCGAAAATTACAAAATTTTCAGTTGAACTGACATGAAAGAGTTTCCCGTGAATGAATATTGACATCTCTTTACACCAAATTTGCAGGATGGTAACTTACAATTGCAAAATGCAGTCTCTTATTATACACACGTAATGAAAATTCCTATTCTCAAGCACTTGTATTAAACAGCCCATCGTTTCGACTTCCGACCATGCAATTACACGTCAATGATGAAATGATTTTAACATTCAATTTGGTTTCATGGATTAAGAAAGCCCTGCATTTGTGAGGAGTTTAGACCTCTTGCTGGGGTAAAAATTGTGTTGCCGAGACTAAGAGCCTGCTTGGCTTGACTTATTTTGGTGTTTATAAGTCCAATAATAAAAAACTCTTCTAAAATATTTTTTTACCGTTAGAACTTATAAGTCCCAGAATAAGCAGAGCCAAACAGGCTGTAAGAGTGTTTATAAATATTTATAAATTGGTCAAACTTACTTATAAATAAAAAAATAAAATTTATATATTTGACAAATTCTGCTTATAAACAAGTGAACTTATAAGTAACCCAAAAAAAGTCAAGAAAAAGGTGCCATCCCCTGACTTTTTTTTTTTTAATTTTGCTTCTTACAAATACTAAGAGTTGACCATAATACAAAGACATTTATACTTAAAACCTACTTTCGTTTCACAGCATCATTAATCAAAGATTATTTTAATAAATTTACCAACTATAAGCACATATTACCAAACATATTAATAGATTGTAAACACATTTTTCCCAAGTAGTTTTCTACTTATTCCTCGTTTGTTTATAAGTATCAAAAGCCACTTATAAACAACTTAAAAAAAGCAAAGCCAAACGAGCTCTAAGCTCTGATTACAAAATGAGCAGTTACCTATATGATTAAAATAGTGTTAGAAAATAACTTGTAACTATCAAATAACCATTAGGAATATAAGAACAAATTTTCAATTAAAAAAATAAAGAAAATGTAACTATTTAATTATTTTTTAGAAATAAATTATTACATGTCAAAAAGAAAATAAATTATTAAAGCATATAATTTAATTCATGACAAATCTAATATACTCATATAGATTATTAATACACTATAATATAAGATTTTTTTTTGGTTGGATTAGCATAAACCTTCTTCTCTATTTGGCTTAAGTAACTTAAAATAGGCACTAAAAGGCAGGCGAAAAAAAGAAAAAAATACTCATCTAAAATTGACATAAGCTAGACAAGCCAAGCCAAACACCCTCCACACCCTCCAGAAAAGGGATTTTTTTTATTTATATCCTAATTTTGAAAATTTCTTTCAAAACACCCTTGTTTTGAAATCGTTTTTAAATTTACCCTTTTCGGTGTTTAAATTACCAAAATGATGAATAAGTTACCATTTTCAAGACATTTCAAATTTTTATATTAGAATTTTAAATGAGTTACGTAATTCATGCAAGTTTGGTAAATAGCAGGTGAGCTACCGTTTCGGTAACTCAATTACCAAAACGGTAGATAAATTACCATTTCAGTAATTAAATTACCAAACTCGCATTGATTATGCAACACATTCAAAATTCAAATATGAAAATCTAAAACGTTGGGAAAATGATAACTCATTCACCGTTTCAATAATTCAAACACCAAAAAAAAGTAAATTTGAAAATGATTTCAAAATAAGGGTATTTTTGAAAGAAATTATCAAAATGAGGGTATAAATAAAAAAAGATCCCCAAAAAAGACCAGACTCTGCATGAAAACCACTTTAAACCGCCACACCAATCTAAAATTGGAGAAATAATATTGACACTTGACCTAAGCTATGTACACGCAAAAGAGTAAAAACTATGACGCAAAACCTTTTCCATTGTCATAACCTTATAATACATTTCATTCTTCGTCATCTGCAACCGGAAATATTAAATAAATGCTATAGAGAAAAGGAAAAAAAGGAAAGCCTAAATACTGTACCGGAACATCATTTACACCATATGAACCACCAGAGGTGGAAGGGGCGTGCAGGTAGGGGCGGCCAAAGAGGGGAGACAGGGAGGTGGTATTCAAGTTCAGTTGCGGGATATAAAATCAAGAACTCTTTCCCTCCATAAGCTCCATTAGGTGTATTGAGTATTCTCGCTCAAATGCCAAAAATTCCTGCAGAAAAAGTAATTTCGCTTTTCATTAGTAAATCCAACTATCTGTCCTTGCATGGGTACAACCTAGTCCTAAAGGTTAAAAAGAAGGGTTATTCGTATCAAACCAATAACGTTCATACAGGCTAAATCTTCTAATTGTCTACTAGTTCAGTTACAATTGATGAAGCCAACTGCAATCATACTCTAATCATAATATAAAAGCAGCCCCTTAACCCCATTTTGTGACCCATGCGTGGTAAATGGAAGGGAAGAAATAACTAATTCATTGCTTTATTTCAACCAAACCGAGGAACCATTTTCCGACATTCAACATAATGATTTTAACTACCCGAAAGCATCATGTCTGAATCTGTTGGCACAATATGGCTAAAGCCAAAAAAGGAAATCAAGGACACTAACAGAAGTTAGAACGCAATTCAGAAAGAAGTTGAAAATTTTTATATAACTCTTTATATAACTCAGTGCACAAGCAGGAAAAAAAATGTCTGTATGCAATAGAACATGCCAGAACAGTTGAATGGAGAGATTTGGGGTAGAAGTTACCTGCAATTGCTGCTGACTAAACAAATGAATAAAGCCAGATTCAGGAGAGGTAACTATTTCAATCAGCTCATCATGTCTTTCAGATGGATAACCAGCCTCAACAAGTGAGACTGAAACCTAAAGTGAATCCAAAAACAAAACATGGTAAGAGCCATATAACATATACTTGTGCCGCTTGCTTGTAGCTACTTCCTGATGAGTTCCCCCACAGGACAACAGAACTTAATTAAGAAGGGAGTTGCACAAATTTTCTTATGAATATGTATTGCTAACCATATACTGGGTTTGCGGATAGCATTTTCAAAATTACCTGCATGCATCGAAGAACAATTTCGGGAATGCAACATCTACGACAAAGGCCCCGAACTACGTAAGTAGCTGGGCCGTCCAGTGAGCCATCAGCGCTTGAATACCAAGAATCTAGTCGAGAGATCTCCAATGTTACCCCAGCTTGAAATCGGACAAGCTCCCCTGAAATGGAAGACAAAATGAAGACCAGTGCAGTTAAAAATGGTAGGAATCAAGTGGTAGCCATGGTCCATGGATCAATATGCTACATGACATTCCATTACATTGTACAGGACAATTTAACAATCCTTGAAATCCAGATGATGACAATGTTCCAATATCAACCATCAAAGTAGATTAGCACAAATTGAAGTTGTCAAATCAAAAAAAGAGGCAGATCACATGTCCCAGGCCAACTCTATTGTAGTTTGAAAGCTACATAGTAGATTTTCATTTCGACGTGATCAGATACCAGGTGTTTTGATCTGTGTTAAGTGTCCGATATTTATGTCTGGTGTTGTTCATGGCTAAGACATGAATTACCACGTGTCAAAGAGAGAAAAACAAAAAGAGGACAGGATTGCCAGAAGCATTAACCCATTGTGCAGCCTTGATATTGTTCTAATATAAACCTGTCAGCATTATCATCATTCCCTGACAACAGCACAATGCATTTGCATACAACATAGTAGGATTTTGTTACCTTTGAACCCGGCTGCTATGACAGTGGCAAGAATACCACCATCATTAAGCTCATGTGGACCAAGTCCATCCCCCTCTGTTGCTGAACAGCGAAGGACAATCTCAATGCAATAGCTGTCCCTTGGTGAGATAGACACATTAACCTGTGAATATTTAACTCGTTAGTGTGGCTTCCCAGAAAAAGAAAGTTGAAAGTACACAAACAGCATGAGTGCAAGAGATGAACTTTGACTTCTATAGACTGATAGTAGGCCCACCCACAGGGAACATCAGAATTTAAAATAGTGGACAAGTAATTATAGACCAGCTTACAAATACAAGATAAATACTACCTTGCACTGCCACATTTGACGTAAAACAATATATATATTCTCTTGATTCAAACAGCTTATCTGAAAAACTGAAAGACAAACATGATAGACATGAACTTGTGACTTGTTTGTAAGCTATGAAGGAAACCAAGGGCTAGACTCTTGCTGCCCAAACATCTTTTCAGGGTGTCGTAATTGAAGATCTCCAGAACAACTATGTCGTGAGCTACCAAATAGAATAGCTGGTGGACCAGACATTTATGGCTTTTAAATAATTGGAGAAAGGTCAATGTTCAGAGAAGATACAAGTTAACAGCAGTGGAACTCATTAAGTTCCAAAATTTGCAAATTTAAGTGCATCTTTTTTCTGTTTCCATGTAATTGATGCTTAAGGAAGAAGAATGAACAAGTATACCATAAGTTGACGATGTAGCACTTCTTCCTCACTCACTGAAGAATAGAGCGCACTCATTAACGTTGTACACAAAGTGGCATCTGGAGACAAACATTCACCAGACGGTAAACAAAGCATTGCAGTGGCATGCAATTCCAGGTACACAGGATCCTCTGATTCAAATATACGATCTTGAGCGGGAACTAACCATGGAGACTCCTTTCCTAAAATGTGTAAAAACAGGTCATTAAAAGCAAAGCTATTAGATATAACACTGCTAGCACACCATTTGTAAAAGCACAAGTTTATTTTCCAAGAAATACACAGCTCATTGTCTTACTCTGTAGCACTAAAAGTGATGCATCTAGAGCTTCTCTGGCAGCTGAAACTGCTCTCTGCTTTTCTTCAATTGAGAGTTCAAGGGAAGAGATCTCCACATTATCTAACTCAATTTTCAGCCAGTTGCGATAAGTTGCATCACAGGAGTAGTATTCACTCTAATCATCAAAGGTAGTTGGTGCCACAATGTGAGAGGTGACAAATTAGTTTATTAAAGCAAAGCCAAAGTGTTTTAAAAGCATACCCAGTCCTGGAACTCTCTTAAATTCCCTGAAATCTCAGGATCCTCAACGGAAAGGAGGGTTTCTGTTGGCTGTTTCAAGGGCTCTGCCAGTAAACTAAGCAACGTGTGAGCCCCAATGGGCATTGCTGGCACCCGCCACATGGAAATAAGAGCAAACTCATGGAAGAGTACATTGCTACAAGAATCATTGCAGCCACATAAGAGAACCGGAAAAGAAAGTATCAACTCAGAAACATAAAAAGTTAGGAAAACAAATAGCAGTCAATGGGGGACGGGTGTTTTTGGGTGGTTCTTGTTGCTGGTTTTTGGTAATTCTGTGAAAAGAAACATTTTGAGGAAGGACAGGAGGAATTCTAAAACAATGATCCCTACATCAACAAAAGAGCCAAATCAGAGGAACAATAGGAATAACATTACTTCACACGAGTGCCCAGAGCAATTCCACAGCTGAGAATGTGTGTGTGTGTGTGTGAGAGAGAGAGAGAGAATAAAACAAATTAACCAAAATAAATTCGCAACAGTGAATTAACGACAGAAAGCTCCATGATATGAAAGTCAGAAACTATAATAACCTAGGATACCATATTTTCCACCCCTCTCAAATTTGACGAATGGTGAAATGGGTGTGAATTCTTAAATTACTTAATTTTATCAGAGTACTGGGCCACTGCAAATACAGTTCAGGGACTCATAATATCACATCAGAAAGCTATTGGTATTTGAAGGCTAAATTTGAATGCCAGCTATAAGACTTTTTATTTGGGCCACAAATAGCAAGTCAGAGCCTGACAGATGGCACAAGATTTATTGGGGCCTCTTAAACAGAAATGGACTAAGAGACACGCTTTACTAGATGATGTGGAACTATGTTAAATAAGATATAATACATGACTATCCAATTCATCTATAGGAGCACAAAAGAGCAATTTCTTTAGAATTTCTACCTTCCCCCCAAATATAGGTGCAATAATCCATTTTATTTCCTTCTTTCTTTATGATATGGTACATTTCTGGAGGAAACAAACATGAAGCTATTGTTTCACTACTGCAAAAAGAGAAAGGATTCGAGGAACAGAAGTTATTGAATACTGAAAGCATATTTCCTGTCACACATGATATAATCAATTTATGTGAAGTCTACTGCTTACTGGTAAGGAAATGCATAGATTACATCAGTATTCCCATTACCCTGGTCCGCTCATAACATTATGGACACAAGGATCTATCATTCTCTTACCCATGATTTCCATCCACATTCTGGTAACCCAGGTAATAATAATTCATGAGTGATATTTTTATCCACTGAAGTCACAACAGTGGCAGACCAGGTCCTCGAAGCTCCACTATGTTTTGCAATTTTATGTTACGACCCCGTCCCTCCCCTTCTTGAGTTCCACTATGTTTTGCAATTTTATGTTATGACCCCGTCCCTACCCTTCTTGAGTTCATCTTGTTCCTTCAGAGGGCTAGTAATTACCATTTCAAATTTCACAGTAAAAGGATGGCAAGAAAGAATTACCTGTGCATCAATGCGCGAAGAAGTAGTTTAGCACTAACAGACTTGGCATCATTGATTGTGGATGGAGGTGTAAAACAAAGCCACTGAACAACCATAGCTTTCTGAAGACTTTGCATCCGATGTTGCTCAGCAACATCCGATGACTGATCATATTTTCCAACTCTAATTTCTCTAGATCTTGACAGAACCCTACGCCGAAAAAATTATAGTAATTAAAATGACCAGATAATTGTCTCTAGCATGTTTCAAAATTATTTGGCCAGATAATGAAGAGCACCTCTCAATAATTTCTTCAAAACTGCCTCTAGAACTGTCTCCAGGAGAAAATGGCAAGTACTCGATGGAGGAGAGGAAGATCTTGTATTTGACATGCATACTGGCAACAGAAAAGATGAAAAACAATATTAACAGAAAACATCAGTGCAACTAACCACCAGAAGCAGTGGGAAACTCAACATGACGAACTAAAGGTTTGAGCCATTGAGTTGTGTATGCGAAAGCACATCAGTAGTCAGCTTTAATATCAATATCTGTGTAAAATGCATATGATAATTTTTGACAAGCCTAAACAAGTTGCTACAAGCAATATCCATCTGAATAGAAATATCAGATGTGCTCAAATTATACTTGAGAGTCTTAGACATATTTCACTTAGTTTTCTATGTGAATACATACAGATGACACCCACGAAATTCTCCTTTATGGCAGAGATATTTTCAACTCCAGAAAGAAAATCATCCTCATAGCTACACACTGTTTACTATAGTATCAGTTTTACACACATTCACTTATCTCCTAAGGACTCCAAAATCTCCCATATTATCAGTTCAAACATGTTCATTTATCTCCTTATGGACTCCGACTAATGCGTCAAAATGCAATGGATATTGGGAGCAAACAAATTTGAGATAGCATTGGCCTTTTTAACAATCAATATCAAAGTGCATCTACAGCCAATACTTTGTCTATCAACCTTTTTGAGGGAAGCCGACAGCATGGAAGAATGACATGCACACCCATAAAGAAGTACCACCCTAAACCCTTCCCTTCTCAAAAGGTAGAAAAGGCAAGAAATCTTGCAGAGGAAGCAAGATTAAGTACTTGCCAATATTGCAAATGCTTATAGCACAATACTAGTATCACTGTAAAACCTTATAGGAAAATAGTGTCACATTCGAATTGGAAAACAATAAACCCAAAGAACTGCTACAATTCGACAAATACCTGCTATTCAACCTAAGCTCCATCATATGGACAAACAGATCAATGCAACGATGACTTGCAAGCTGAGAAGCATATACCCCAACCAACTCTTCATGTTGTATTGTAAATAGATACATTGCATACCTGAAATAACAGTTACAAGGTCATGATAAGAGGTTATGTCACTCCAAGTATGGAAAAGCCGGACCTTAAAGAAAGAGACTTCTCAGAGAGATTTCCCTATTGATACAGCCCAACGGGATTGTTGCAGTAGAAGTTACTTCATCTGACTTAGATACATGCCCAGAAAAATAATGAGCTTTGGCTAGCAATCAGAAGCTTTTAGAGGTCAATAAGATTAAACATCCATGTATTTGGTGTCAGACCAGTAAAATCCAATTCTAATCCAACAAAAAAAATTTTCCAAAATTAATCCAACACAATGTTGCTAGTTCATATTTCGGAATAAAGTGATCTCAGACAAACTGGCATACTTACTCTTCATATTTTAGAATAAAGTGGTCTCAGATCAACTAGAATTTCACTCTTTCATGCAATAATCTAATAATGTAAGGGGTGCAACTGTTAATACTCAATTCACACATAGGGAAAGCAAATATTATAAAAAGTCCATCATTATCCAATAGTTGACAATGTGAAAATCAAATGGATAATTGAAAATTTCAATCCCAATAAATTTGTTTATGAACGCTATCCATTACAAGGGTCTTAGCCTACAGTTTGATGGTTCTTTTCATTATGTTCTTCCAGAAAATTTTCCACTTATCATTTGGAAAATTTTCCACTTATCATTATGAAAGAACAAAAGAAAAGAAAGTAAAATTTTCAAATGTAGAAGGACAAGTGCAAATATAATGGAGTCTCCTCAATTATGCACATGGAAATAAAGAAAGCAAATTTACTTCCTAACCATTGATGTTCAGAAAATGTTGCAAGTGGATGATGTTAATCCACACATGGAAATAAAGAAAGCAAATTTACTTCCTAACCATTGATGTTCAGAAAATGTTGCAAGTGGATGATGTTAATCCAGAACATAGTTATCAAAATCGTACGATTCACAATTCGTATCGTACGATTCACAATTCGTATCGTACGATTCGATACGATTCACCAATAAAACGATACGTATCTAAAGGTGAATAGTAGCTATTAGTGAATCGTTGCCGAATCGTACGACTCACGATTCGAATCGTACGATTCACCTACGATTCATTGAATCACCATGATTCACATTGAACTAAATTTAAAACCCACAATAAAAAGTCCATTTGCTAAGACAAAATTGAAAACCTACTGTAAACCCAAAGAAACCAAAAAGAAAAGCCCATTTACTAGATGATTAAAATATCTTCCATTCAAATATCAAATATCAAACATAATAAATATAGAAAAGAAACAAAAAGAAAGAAAAAATAAAAACATAGTGTTTTACAACATAAGATGATGTTTATACAACTATAAAGTAATATGGTATTGAACCATTAACATATACTTACTTTACTCTTTTCCAGTAATTTACAAATTATAATTACATGTTCATATAAACTAAAACTTAAATATTTTTATCTTCCAATATCAAATTGCTTCTAAATTTTACCATTAAAATAACCTAATATAACAAAAAAACATGTACCAATATCAATTCAAATAAAAAGTTTTAATGCTAAACATCAAATGGAACCATGATATATTTGTTTTATGTACTTTTAAGTTTGTGGCCGAATCGTTACAATTCACGATTCGATATGATTCACGATTCAAAAAAATGACATTTCGATTCACGATACGATTCACGATTTGACAACTATGATCCAGAATACCAACTTTAGCTAATTGTCATCCAGTTCCAGAACTGTTTCAGATTAGTGGACTAAACTGATGAGAATGTAAAAGCTTCAGTAAATTTCAAAAGGAAGAGAAACTTACATGTTAACAATGAGATCTCCGACTGTCATTATCTTCTCCTGGAAGGCATCTCTCATTTCATCAGCAAGGAGATATCTAAGCACAAGCACTAAGTGCGCACCGAACCTCATCATCTGAGGATCTCCATGGGGCCTAAAAAAGAACGTATTTCTGACATATAAGATGTGTAATTTGCTTCACACATAGAGTTGTACACAGACCACTATAGTGTATATTTGCACCACATTTCCAGTCATGAAAATCTCATCACAAGATGCATGAAGGAATCAGCATTTGCTTTTACAAAGTGCAGAGTTCTTAGCAGCCCATTGAGGAGAAGTGGAAGGAAATTTGGAATACTTAGGGACCCATAAATAAAATATGGCAAGAACTTTTCTTATAGGACCCCTACTTCCACGAAAAAAGAATGGGACTTTGGCAGTGAATAGAGGTCTCAGCTCTCAATTAGAAAAAATAGACTCAAGCATAGAGAACAGCCAGGTGCAACAAAACCTGAAGCCCCTAAACAAATCCATAGGGCAACATACCTGAAGAGGTTTTCATCATCCTGTGAAGGAGAAATCCATAACCATAGGAGGTCCAGCAAACTTGGTATATCTCCTAACATAAGATTCATCTGTTCAGAAGCTTTAGTTAATCATCACAGACTATTAAATTGCAACTAAAAAAAATAGAATGAGAATCTTCCCCTGATACATCAGAAAAATTAATCACGTAAGGAATAGTGAAAAATACATACAAAATAATTTGTATCCTTCTTCATGATAAAGCAGTAAGCAGCTTCTGACATGACGTTAGGGAAAATAGAGTTTAAAAACAAGAAGGCCAGATAAATGCACACACACACACACACACAGAGGGAGGGAGAGAGAGAACATGCCCAAGATCTGTCTTTGAATACCGGAAAAAAGATCATGCTCTAGACATTTATCTATGAAAAACTTGAAGAGCATACACTAGACCCCTAGCTTCCTTTCTCCTAAGCAGCAGCCCGTTTAATTACTAGCCATTTAGATGTGCGGAGACACACAAAAATGATCTTTTTCGGTGCTTCTTGTCAAATAACTTTCTCAGTTATGCAGTTGAATCCGATGATCCTGCCGCAACAGTTTACAAATTACAGAAAAATTCCAGGCTACCTGCTGTCCTAGAGCTTAACTGCCCATTATATACCACGTAAACATTTTACGAACTACTTCCTGCACAATTTGACTATAATAATGCCAATCAGTTTTAGGCCTAAACCAAAGTATGCATTACCAATGCTTCCATTAATCATGATATGTTCCCAAATCCACCTATAAGCAAAGCAAATTACATAATCCCCAGATGGAGTGACTTAAAGAGGCATGACTTGGTAATAAGTCCCAGAATGCATTATGCAAAGAAAAATAAACCAAGCAAGGACCCCTCCCACCTGATAAGGAAAAGGACCATGTCATTATGAAAATCAGTGTATCAGTGCAACTTGTATTCCTTTCAAGAGTCTACATAATGCACTGACCATAAGTTAAGTGGATTCCAGACTGACAGTTACCTCAATTTGTCTCTGTTGCTCTTTGCATGCTCGAGTAACAACTTCAAGAACCATATCACTACATTGCGTAAAGAATATTTAGACACTGGATTGTGGGAAGAAACAAATGAACAGAAGCTGAGTGAAATAGCTACGCATCTTTACCTTGAGTGGAGCTTCTGAAGAAGAGCAGACAGGTCTCTTGGTTGCTGGTTCAGTACTTGAAGTGGCCAACAATCTGGCCCAACTATCTGCTGAGTAGTGCCATCTCCTTCCCCTGGACTTTTCTCAATTGCTTCTTCATAATTTTTGAGCTGGTCTATTCCACCTGGTTGCAAGCGCAGCAATTCCATATCAACCTGGATATCAAGCCATGACTTGGCCATTGCCCAGCATGCAGACTGAAACGAGAGGTAATTGCTCTTAGATCTTTAGATGGGAGTAAGCCAGCACATAAGCAACACAACCACCAAAATATTAATAAATAAAAAGGAAACAAGAATTACTTGATATTCCTGCCAATAATTTTAAGCAAAGTACCAAAGACCTGATATTCTGTAAATTCTCATAAGAAATTATATATCCTTCAAGCTTAAGATAAAATCTATTCATGACTTAAAATTAACCAGTTTTTGTTTGAAGAATCCACCATAATATGTCTTCTGGTAGAATGAAACTGCATCAGATTGAAGCCCAACAATAGGAACAGCTCTAAAAATGGTTTTTCTTCAATCTGGAAGATTACAAATCTCAACCATAGAATAAAATTGCAGGTAGATTTTGAATACTCAGATAAATGATGAGCAATCAAAGGAACTTCCTCATGATGCAGAACCAATGAAGCAAGAAATATAAACATGGAAGAGCCCTACACATGACATTAATCACCCTCCACTTCAAGATATAAAACATTCATCCAAGATACAACTCTAGAAATCTTAAATTTCAAAATAAAACAAAAGCCCAATTTTATCAACTAATGAGTTTCCAATTTACAGGTTTCCGGTGTTAACGTTTCTAAAATCCAAAAAGACAAATTGGCAGGCTTCAGCAAGTTTTATAATTGTCCTTTTTCCGACAGAAACTTGTAACATCTACCCTTCTCAGGGTTCCACAGATGACCCCTCATACACAGATGCATATGAAGCCAATTTCTGGAGATTCAGAACTCAAATAGCAGATGTTCCAAGAGACTGGATTAAAAGCAATAAATACCTCCCAGTCTGTACAAATTGGCAGTATCCGCTTCAAGTTACTACATTGAGCTGCATAAACTGCTGCTTCAAATTTGGTGCCATTTTGCACTGCAATTTTCTTCAATATAAATCAAAAGCATAAGTCCGTTAGATCTTAAAAATTTATTCACTTAACTGAAAAAACACTAAAACATGATGTGAAGTGAATATTTCTAAATGACTCATAACTGCTCTTAACCATAACTGGATTAGAAATACATATCAGTTTCCAAAACTCAACATGCTTCTAACACATGAAAAAGTCCCAAAACAGTTTGTTTAGGAAGTCCAAAGAAACTAAACTTACGTATAGTGAGTAAAAGACCATGAATGAAAGGAAAACGACACAAATATGGCACAGATTTTTCTGGAACTTAGACTAAGCCCCTAAGGAGAAGTGGAAGTTTCTAGTACTAAGCCCCTAAGGAGAAAAGAAGTTTCTAGTTACCTCTGATGCACAATAAGAAGCCCATTTCCAAAGACGCCATTGATGACCAATGCCACTTTCTAGTTCAATGGCTTGCAAAGTTCTGTTCTTTCCATTTTTCACTAGGGACTTGATTGATGGAAAATGGCTAAGGCCTCCAAACGGACAGAGAGTCGCAGCCCTCCATGGCTACCCATCCAAGATATAAACAGTACAAAAAGAAGATGATATGTTATTGCCTATAGATGTCCATATGTAAACAAAGAAGTTGAAAGACAAATTTTGTCTGGAAAAATGAATGGCATACCTGTCCTGCAGTTCGGCAAAGGTTGCAAGCTTCTTCAAGTCTTCCAGCCCTCGTCAGAGTCCAGACATCTTCAAGAAGGGACTCATCTTGTTTCTGTGTATCAACACAAATTCATTAGGCCTCAACATTGATACTCCTTGAAATGAAATATTACTTCTATGAAAGGGAAGAGGTGGTTCTTTCACCATTGCTACCTTAC
Organism: Cordia subcordata; assembly: GCA_028554755.1. Taxonomy (NCBI): domain Eukaryota; kingdom Viridiplantae; phylum Streptophyta; class Magnoliopsida; order Boraginales; family Cordiaceae; genus Cordia; species Cordia subcordata. Next base: position 15,462,254 of record JAPTOF010000006.1, on the reverse strand, counting down.
AAAGTGTACCGAGAAACTAATCATAAACTTCCTTTCTTCCCTATTCTGGGACCTTCTTTACAGATCTATTTGAATTGTACTTATCTAGGTCAATAAGGATGATATTTTTCTAATGGATCTTCATGTTGCCCGATAGAAGTATCGTAAAAAAGAATTGCTTAACACTGCAACTTGTAATAGGTGTCATTAGCAAAATGCTTTCTACTTTTATGTTGTTTGTAAAATGTGGAAGTTGTCCAGTGGTCTAAAACATGCCTTTTACTTCCTCATGCTTTCCAGGAATGATGAATTTAACCCCTAAAATAAAATGACCTCATCTACCAACTTTAAGCATAAGTTGGACAGGTTGTATATGTGGGCATTTATCGTACTTTGGGATAAAACACAGGGATGGCATGCACATTTAGCAAACAATGAGAGCATAGAACACTTTCTGTGACATTTTTGAAATGTAAATATATACTATTAACTATAAAAAGCCCTATGAAATGTCCCAAAAAGGCAACGGTACAGTAAAATGGAATGGGAAATGACATGTTACAAAAAGGAAGAAAAGATTACTTTTCTTCTTTTTGTTAATTAAAGGTTTTATCTTTTCTTTTTTTTGTTAATTAAAGGTTTTATTGGAGAAAGCACCATGGAGGTAAAGATGGCAAGAAGGAAGACCATATCTACTTTAACTATAAACACTTTACTTTCTCCTAGAGTAGTACCCTTGGATTCAGAGTCAAAGTTCGCAACCTCTACAAGAACCAGTAGTCCCCACAAGTCCACTGTCACATGAATTATGAAGTGGGAATTCAGCATCACTTAGACAAGTAAGCTTCTATTTTGAGAATTCAGATAGGAGAAATATGCTCTAGCAGAATGAGCAAATACCACCAATATACACCACCAATTACCTTGGAGCATGTTTTGGGGTTATTTCAACCACGCTCGGTTGAAGCAGGCCTTAGCCTACTCAGCTAGCATGAGCAAATACTAATGCTGAGCCCACAATTGAGAACACCAGCCAAAAGGGGCACAATATATCACCTCAAAAAGTTATTATTTTTCCTTTTTTGTTTGAAAAAGAATATAACAATATTGGGGATGCAAAAGGGAAATCTACTGGATCCTATATATCTAAAATTAATCCCACTAAGCCGTATGCAAGTGTCATGTACACCGCAAAATGTGGCAAGTTCTGCTAACAAATCCCAAAGTTGGATAAGCTTATTTATAGCACAATTTAGGAATTTGTCAGATTGGATTTCACAATTTCTAAGATCTAAGAGGGTGTTTGGGAGTGCTTATAGGCTGGTCAAACCTACTTATAAGTAGAAAAATAAAATTTATGCATTGACAAATTTTTCTTATAAGCAGAAAAGTTAGCTTATAAACAACCAAAAAAAAAAAAGTACCACCCCCTAACTTTTTCTTTTAGCTGTTTATAGCACTAAAAGTTGACCAAATAAAATTACATTTATACCCCTTAAAAACACAAAAATAACTACCCATTAAGTAATGAAAGATCTTCTTTAGTTATTTTAACAAAATTTCTGCTTATAAGCATATATTTACCAAATATGTTAATAGCTTATAAGCACTTTTTATTGAAACACTTCTCTACTTATCTATTATTGGCTTATAAGCATCAAAAGCTGCCTATAAGAATCAATTGCTTATAAGTCGCTTAAAAAAAAAAGCAAAACCAAACACCCTCTAAGAACAGTAAAAGTAATTTAGGCAGGTGATGGCTAGAGAAGAAAAGATATTAAGGCTAATACAGCACTTGTTTTAAGAGAGTACTTTGTCATCAGGTAGTTGTTGAGCATGCTCCCGCGTCGGAGCATCAAAATCCAAATGATGCACTGTCTGTGGATTTGAGGCACCCTTCTTTAGAAGTCGCTGGGTGTGATGCCAAATTCCAGATGTAGGAAGATAAGTACCAACATGAGAGCCATGGACCTGCAAGAAGCAAGTGCATCATTCCAAGTAAAAATATTTGGTGTAGATTTGCTCAAGTTATAGCAACTCGTCAATGAAACCAAGTTAGCCTGCAAAGGGTTATTAAGGAAATATAATTAATCTAGAAAACACAAGACATGTTTAATTTTTCGGCTCTTAGAATGGAGATTCTTTAAGTGATGGAGAGTAAGAACTTCATCAATGTCATTATAGTTGTTTCTTTGAATTGCTACAATGCATTCTTATGCTTATGCTTATCTAGTTTAATATCAAATAATACAGCAATTCTTCTATTTTCTGTATCCCTCAGTTTCTCAACTTAAAATAGAAATATAGATAATAATCAAGCACCATGTGCCTTACTTCTACTACCATTAAGTTGATGAAGCCTGTAATTATTCAAGATCCAGTTGATTATTGAATGTCATGACCCATCTCAAACAACTGGCAATTTAAGTTGGCATCAACCATAGGAAGACCTGCTTTTGTGTGTTTAAATGTCTGTCAATTACTACTTTCTCATTTGAGAAGTCAGTTACTACTTTCATTAAGCTTCTAATAAGGTTGTAACTCCACAAACATTTAATGCAGAATGTCATAAGCCAGACCCAGATTACTACGAGATACATATATTCAAATCCCAAAGATATAAGTTTGACATACCCCAAAAAATTCACCAAACAAACATAGATGAGCGTGTGTGTCTATATATAAAATGTGAGATGCCAATTCAAACAAGATTTTGTCCCCACAAACAGTCTGAAGCAGTCACAGGCAACATAAGACTACTATTAGATAGAACCTATTTTTATTTGTTTTTGCTAATTTATCAAGACTACTACGAGATATAAAAGCAATAAACCAAAATAAGTTCCTAAAAATTCATTGACAAACACCAAAGTAGGAGTAATGCTAACAATAAGAAGCTCACTTCAGAACTACAGCAAGCAAAATGCTCACACAAATGCTACCAACATAATCATTTACCAAGTCACTACCTTGTTATCCAAATCAAGGGCCTTAGACGCTAATCCTTCCAGCCACTGAACAATCCGGAGGCATAACTGGGCTGTATGATTTGCTGCAACAAATTGACAAGCCTCCAAATGTGACGTTGTAGGGATCTGTGCATTAGATCGGTGTAGCTCAAAGTCAAGACTTTTAGGAGGAATATCAGTAGTATCATTGTTAGCTGGATAAATAATTCATAATGGATTACCAAAAGTATGTTACATTACCAGGATTAAATTTTCAGGAATTTCTTCATTTTCTGCAAGAAGAGGAAGAAGACTTCAGAATACGACGTGAAATTCAGAAAGGGTACTCTTAACGAATTTGCAATGGCTGAGGAATAAATCTTGTGATCCATCAAAACTAGTTCTTCATAAAACTTGAAATGTTCACTTGTCGCAGACAGATGTGTGCTTGGTGCTTCTAGAATCTAATCTTATTCTGAGTAAATGCACAATATCCACAAATCAGTTTCCAAAACAACACCTTGACAATTAACTCTTGCATTCATATAACAACTTTAACAACATAATAGGTTGGTAAGAAAACATAAACCTAGGCTGTCGAAAATGAATAGCAACATTTAAAGGTCAACGTTGATTTCCTTTTCCAAATAGATACCACAAAAGAGACCAGGATGCAGCCTCATCAAGCAATAGCTTAGCTTTCCGTCGCATCAATTTGTCCTCGATGATCCCGTGTCTCTCATTGGAGCCATACCTGCAGGACATTGCATTGTACTGTCAAATGTAAAATAGTAAATAATGCCTTTCAACATATTTGCCATAGAAATAAAGTAAGTGCGGAAAGTTTGATTGAGTGAAAGGGCTGTGGTTGCCAAAATACGTCTAGCTTCAAGTTGTTTCTGCTCTACTAACCCACGAAGACGCTAGTTATCTTGAGATCAAGAGGCAAACCTAATTGACTCTGACAAATTGCGGCAAGAATTCTCGAATTGTAATATCAAATCTGGGATTGACATCAATCCTGCAGTACACCAGGGTCAACAGTCAGATAACAATTTAAGAAAAGAATCTCATACAGGCTTGCAAAGGAAGAAATTGGCAGGGTAAAGAAGGTCTTTGATGCAGTAACCCCCCATTCTTTATAACGATAATAAACCTGACAATTATAAATATTATTCTTGCAAGACTCAGAAGAAAAGGCTTGTTAATAGCAATTATGCAACATATGGTCCACACAACAGTGATTAAACTTGTCATTGCCCTCCACAGCATCATGTACATGAGAGTGAAAGGTAAAATGTCATTTGAGAGCAAATCTTATGCACCTTGAAGAGCAGAATCAAGAAGAGAAGCAAATATAGAGAATGTGGCATCTACGTTATCAACGGCATCATCCTCTAATTTGCAAGTTTTCAGTGAAAGGGCTCCACTCCTACGTATGGAATCCGGGCCAAAATCTGCCTCAGATATCCCATGACTGTCAATGGACGGTCTCCTCTTTGAAGGCGTCCCTCCTTGATCAGTTCTAAGGCTCTCCACCTCATGTTTGACATTTTCAAGGAAAAGTACCGCGTTTGACCTGACTTCATCCAACCTAGAGGCTGGACTGTTTTGGTTGGGTGATAGGCTTGAAGCTGACGTCCTTTTCCTGCATATAACACAGTCTATAATGCTAACATACCCAATAAGAAGTACTATTTATTTCTGAAGACACGTGAAAGAGATTCCACAACAACAATAACCAATATGTATGAATAGAACACTATAACTGACTTCTAACTGAAAAAAAAACACACAAACACTCACACACAAATTGGCAACAAATAGTAGTATATGCAGCACCCACTTTGATCAACCTAAGCGACAAAAACAAAAGCAGCATGGTGTAGGAAACTCCAACTATGCAGCTGAGTCTATGAAATGATATGCAGTGCCCCTGTTGATCAACCTAAGCCGCAAATTTAAGAACTCGTATGGTGTATAAAACTCCAATTACGGCACAAGTCTGAGAAATGATCAGACCCACTTTGGGGTCTATTCCATACAGCCGTACATTGCACCCTCTCAAGAGAGTGTTTCAACAACTCAAACACGTCGTCACCAGCAACAACTTTACCATTGTGCTCCATAAATTATATAACACAATAAAAAACCGTGAGACTAACCGGAAGTGTTATCTAATGTCAGTAAGCCAAAGAATTATTGAAATGGAACTAAAACTTCACTAGCTACATATTGGAACTCGGTTTAAATATCATAACTCATTCCTATTGCCCCAATTCTTTTTTCTAATTTTCTTGTCTCTTCTTTTATTGGGTTTCTTTTGCTCCAGCAAAGTCCAGATATGATCTACAATGCAGTATATACAAATCGTAGAAGCACAAAACTTTAGCGAAAGCTCATGAGTCATGACTCTTCGCACGGTTCAAATTCCAATGATAGAGCAAAATGCTGCACGGTTCATTAATAAATTGCAGAAAATTTATAGGGAAAAAAAAAAAAAAGCACACAGATTATTGTTAAAATTGGCTAATAATCCTGAAGCATTGTTGGGAAAATGATAGAAATTATAAATGAAACAGCTTACCCGTAACGGCGAAAGCGTTCTCTGGTGCTTAAATCTTTGGGATCGTAGTGGCTATCCGAATTCTCCATATCAACTTCCATGCTGGTACGTTTATGGCGAGCTCACAAGTGGAGAAGTTTAAACCCTAGGGTTTTAACCGCGGGAACAATATCATAAAAAGCTGAAAAGGGGCTTATAAGCAACTTTTTGAGGCAATGACCAAACTACTAATATTTTATGACTTTTACACTAAAATACTAACTTTCCTCAAATAAAAAAATGAGTTAAATGACCAACTTACGAAATTCAAATAAACCCGTAACAAAAGTGGCAACATCAACCACGTTGGTTGACAAATGATTAGACTTTGTGTCTTTAACCCACAAAGTTGTCATTTATTTTTTCTTATAACTTATCACACTAATGTTGTGCGTATATTTATAATTTCAATAATAATTTTAATCAAAAAATTAAAAATAAAAAAATATATGAACTAAATAATAAAATTTAAAAATAAAAATAAAAAATTAAATAATTTAACAATGGTGTTTAGTTGAATACATATTAGACGAGGAGACTTTAGCAATTCTATTATTATTTTTTGCTTTTGGTTATTTGTATAATTAGTGTGTTTTGAGTTATTAAATAATAGAATGGTTTATAAAAAATTCGATATAGTCTCCCCTAAATGACATAAAGAGTTGAAACACATAAAGAGAAACTTAACAATATATTACAACACTTCTAATAGTTTCAATACTAAAAAAAGTAAGAGTATCTATAGCAAATGTGATCCAGTACTACACCGCGTTGGCTTTTTTGTGTGTTCTAGACACGGCGAACATAGTATTTTCTTGCACTCAAGACACCTTTGATACACTTTCAATGTTTGGATAGGCACTGCAATGTCAGGCTACACATTCTCAAAGGCAACCCCATCCTCATGCATGATATTGGCATTGCGACCTCTAAACACCTTAATATCTAGATTTTCATCTCGGAACTCAAAGGACACAGGTGGCTAATGAAATGCTCTAGTCAGCTGAAGAGGAGTGATATAGCACTCTGACATATATGATGTAAATGTCAAGTCTATGTTAGAAGGTGCTATAGCATCTTTATAATGCATTTCTAGTTCATATGTGTCATGTTCTTCTACAGGTCCAGATGTGGACAGTCTTGCAGTTACATTTGGTACGTCACCAAATTGTCTATGTTTACCAAGAACATGCAACATTCTACTACTCGACCTATATATCTCAAGCAACACATCATGTGATGTCCTTTTTGGCAAATTATTTATATGTTATGCCTCAGTAACCTGCCATATAAATATAAATTTACTAAATTATGATATGCAACAAAAAATATACATGCAAGACAAACTACATAAAGAATGTAAGTGAATTAGGGGAAGGAAAAATAGAAGTATAGAACAAACATACCACCACATCAAGAAGAGATCCAAGCCAAGTAAGAAATGGAAATGTGATACGGTTGTACCATGCCTTATAATCTAGAGATAGCTCATTAGATGCCGGTATACCGTCCATGATATTGTTATAACGTTGATCCCATATATCTATATAGCTTTGGTGACACTTTTTCTAGTCAGTTGTCCCCTTTCTTAAATCAATCTTATGGAGTTCTATGGAATACGTATATGGTGGAGGTATATCTTATTGCCTTTCAAATTGCCTTATCACTCGAGCTGAGTAGTGATGCTCTACTATGTGAAAACATATCAATGGCACAGAGCATGTCCATACAACACGTCCAGTAGCACAATACTATGGAAGTGCCAATAACTCCTCTGTGTAGGGCTGCCACAAAAACTGATCGGGAGCCAGTCGATCAAGCTGGAATCTATACTAGGACACCACATGTGTGGCAACTTTTTTTACTGAAAAGTTAGTCATCCACCCGTATTTCATGAGAAATATTAATTCAAATTCATTTAAAAATTAGTCATGGATATAGAATTGTTATATATGATATATAACTTAATTACCTGGTCGCTAATGGGGCATACAATATGATTGGCATCTCATCCACATACTCTTGTACCAATCTCGTGGGTGCAATGCGTGGACATCATTCCTAAGCCCATACCTGAAGCATGATCAGTGGCCTTGCTATATCCTTCGAAATACCAACTGATGCATTACATAACTCATGATACAACCACGTAAGGCAAGCACTTCCCCAATTAAAAGTATCGGCTCTATCAAAATTATCAAGTAATGTCAAAAACATGAGAAGTACTCTAGATTGAGATTTGTCGTATGCTCGAGCATGCTGTTGTAAGATCTCATCCGGGGCACCCTTTGGTAACACAACGAATCACTCATGCAAAGTACTCAACCGAAGACGCACTCTATCTAATTCTTTCCCTTATGGTGTAAATCCTAACAAATCCTAGCATACACTCGTCCATATAACTCCCACAGGAAGACCTGTGCTAGTGACAGGCTGACCATCGATACATAATCCAAATAGCACCTCTACATCTTGGAAAGTGATAGTACACTCACCGTGTGGTAAATGGAACGTATACCTCTCTAGTCTCCATCTTTCCACAAATGCTATGATAAAATGCCAGTCCATCTAAAAAAAACAAATCCGCATAACTCCCAAAAATCTGGCTCGCTGGAGAAATGGCTCTAGTTTATCATCTAATTGTATTATGCGATGTATACTTTCCTACACTTGACGACACATAAAGGTAGACGATAATAGAGCCTAGATCATCAATAACATATCATAAGTGTTGTATTTTCTTGATTATGTTTATAATATAAACTTATTTAGAGAAAAATTACACTAACATGTTCAATTGCATCCTGTTTAGTCTGAGCATACCAAATGACTGTTGACCAATGTGTATCCTGCAATGTTAATACCAATCTCAATAGGTCCACCTTTCATATTTCCTAACCTGGGGCATTTTTTTGTTAAAAAATGTTATAACATAGTTAATGTGATTGATAATGTTTAAATGATATATAAATATATACGATTACATACAATTAGAAGTAACATAAGTATTGAACAAGTACAAATAGATGTAATGCACAAATCATAATAAAATAATCAGTCATTTCTCAGCAAATGTTTTCTCTCTTTCTCCCTTACATGTACTTTAAATCAAAATACAATATGATCAATTTATATACTAGAACCAACTCCTTGTTTAGATGAAAATGTTGATCCCCAGTTGGACATATCCTCCTATTATGCCCTGACTACCCATGTAGCCCACAACGAATCTGATTACTTCCTTCAGTAAGATCCATTTCATTACGAATTCGTTGCGGTTTTGGTCTCCCTTTCTATTGTTTTAGGTGCTTTTCCTTGAACATCAATGGCTGGCCAGTAATCTTCGTGGAAAGGAGGCATTAACTAATGTGAGTAGCAATGGGAGTAGTTATTAATTCTACACCATTTGTCAACAAACTATTTATAATCCAAGTAAATATGACCACAAACCTTTAATGCATGGGAACATGGAATACAATAGCATTGCCATTTGCCACATGTGCATGTCCTATCCCTTAATTTGACAAGGTGTCTATTTTCACCTCTTGTCCCAACTGCTCTACTCGTCACATCAAAAATTCGGTCAGCATGGTTGACAACAGTAATAGTGTGGCCCCATGCTTTTTGACTCCATTTGTTCAGAATTTTCTTTGCATACGGGTGAACTCATCAAAGGCCTCTACACCATTCTTTGCCACTTGTCTTTGCTGCTCAAAGTATTTAATGCAACGATAAAGCAAGGCACAAACCATTGATGTAATAAGCAAACCTCGTATTCCTGTCAACGCGGTGTTGAAGCACTCATTCATGTTCATTTTTGATTGTCCAAAGTGTATATTCCTATCATGCGCCAATGTCCACTTCTCTTTTGGAATATTATCAAAGAAAGTTATAGCATCAGGCTTGAGTAAGTTTATTTGCGCCATGTATTTCTCATATTTTTGATCTTGCAACTGTAAACCAACTAATATAACCAACTTTTTCACCAAAGACTCTTGTGCGGTGATCTAAAATTGCTTGCTACATGCAACAAGCAATATCAATGGTAGTTTTCTGAACACCCTACTTGTTGACTTCTCACAGCAGCTAATATACCTAGATGGCAATCAAACAACAGGCGTACCCCTTCCTTATTTTTAAAGACCTCGTGTTGCAAACATATCAAGAACCATGACTAGTTAGATGTGTCTTATTTTTCCACAACAGCAAAGGCAAGTAGCAAGATATGATTGTCGCCATCCATTATAGTTGCAATTAACAATTTACCTTTGTATTTTCCATACAAGTGTGTTCTATCCACACTTATAATAGGACGACAATATTGAAATGCCTAAATGCATACACCAAATGCCCAAAAAGCCTGCTTAAAAATGTGTGGTGACTCAATTCCGGCTACTTCCCTTGTTTCTGTGTTGTAAAAGAATTGAGTTTCAGTTTTCATTTGTCACAGTTGCCATAAAACGATTCAACTACTAATAAGAGTCAAACTAGCACCTATACACATTCTTGATCATTTCCCTGTTCATTTTAACAGAATACCCAAAAGTATCTAATAAATGATAATGTAAAGTTGCCTCTGGAGTGGTTGGATTTGTCTCAATGTGGCCTCGGATTGTTCTAGCAATCAAGCTCACATCCAAGTTTCGGTGATCAGAATCAAATGATGCAAACACACAAGTGTGAGGACCCACATATCGGGTAACCTAAAAAATACCTGTCTTTTTTTGCTTTAGTTGAAGTCTCCATTTACATCCATTGTTCTCTTGTAGTCTACATCTAAGATCCCATGCATCACGTGTGGACTTATGGACCATAAATGCCCAATGATTAGCAATATGCCATCGCTTGGTTATGTCCATTGCTTTTCCTTTCGTTGCAAACACTTGCTTTGCATAGAATTCTTGTTGAAGTCCCCATTTAGATGCTGGGATAATGGAGTGATTGTCCATCTCCACGTACGTACCACTTGAATCAAAATTAGTGAAAAAACTTGGTCATTTGATTCTTCATGAACATTTGAGGGAATAGATGTAGAATGAGAAATGTCTGGAGAAATAGGTATAGCTCTAGGAATGCCTGGAAGAACACACTCATATTCTTCTTGTCTATGTTCTTGTTCTGCTATTGAAGCAAGATCATCATCATAAAGATCAAGGTTGATATCATTCTGGTCAAGCATTTCATTCTTTCTTCTAAGAGCTTCATCCAAATCATGGTTAATCAAATTCTTATCTTCAATTTGATCGGCCTACCAACATCATGGTTTGATTCTGATTCTGGTTCCGGAGGGATGATTTTCAAATACAATTCAATCAGTACACCCATAGCTAACCTTTTTACTGTATCAAACATAAGAGTTACGACATCATCATTAGTCACAGGGATAACATAATAGCAAGGATTCATTTAACCCGATCCTGTTGTATATCAATAAGGATCTCCATCTTGTGAGTTGACACATCAACTTGTAGATCATTGCAGAGATGAGTATACAATTCGGCAAAATTCAACATAGAATGTACACGAGTAACCCTCAAAGGAATTTTAGGCAGATAATAAACCCTGTTGGAATCCCAGCATATCTCTCCATTTATGTAGTAAAAGATAGTAAATAAGTTAGCCATTAGCACCTGAATCAAATAACTCGTTATTCAAATTCATAAAAAATAAACTATAGAAAAAAAAATCAATGCAAATATTTATTATAAATACTACTTTTCTCTTAACACCTTTTTTTAAATTCTTTCTCTTTTCTTCTTATAACTGATTCTTTTTCCTCAACTACTTCTCTTAACTTTAACTTTATACTTCTTTTTTAAACTTATTCATCTTCTTCTTCTTTTTCTTAAAACTTCTTCCTTTTAACATAACTACTTTCTCTGAATAAAGAACACAAATCCGACCAATTACTGCTAACCAAAAGAAGTTCAAGCAATATTCTAACATGAATATAATTATGATTGATTGTTACATGAATATAGTAATCACATGAGTATAATTAAAGCCTTTGATTATTATCCTTCTCTTTTTTTTAATAGATTAAAAACTAACTAAGCCTAGAAAGACCAACGCAAAACCTTATGATATACAAATCATTCTCAATCTTTAGACTTATCTACAATAAATGTTTACTTCTGGGTTGCAGTATCATCTTACCTTTTGCAGTGTGTGTGTGTGTATGTATCTAACAACATGCATATATATATATATATATATATATATATATAAAATGTACGTGCACAAGCCTTTCTAGCCTGTTTGCGTTGATTCGGTCCATCATTATTACGATTGATAAAATTATGTGGCTTGTTCTTTTAGCTCTTGAGGACTAGAATTCAAAAGAAGAAGAAAAGTGAAAACTAATGGATTATATATATATATATATATAATATACATACACACATAAGAGAGAGAAATTACTAACCTTTTTGAAGAGGACCACCAGGAATAGTTTGTCGACTTTGGCTTCTTCTTTTTTTTTTTCCTTTCAAGGCAGGACCACCAGTGCAGATCTAGAAATCTTTGCTGTGTTTCTTTTTCACAGACAGGGACCTCTTTGTGGCTTTTTGACAGCAACAAACAATTTTTGCATTAGGCTTAGGATGTTCAAGACACAAACTTGGTCTTAGGAACTTGAAAACACGAAGTTACGCTTTGGACGTTGAAAACACAAAGTCTAATCTTCGGAACTTCAACTTACAAACTCGAGATAATTCCACGTCATTCATACCCAGTCAATCTGAAGCTGACATAGAGCTCTAAATTTGTGTTTTCAAAATACGAAGTTGAAACATAGTCATTTTCCTCATTTGTTTGCAAACTTTGTCATTTTGGTATATAAAATTAAGGAGTTAGTCATTTAACTCATTAACTCCAACGTTTTTTTTCTCCTTGTTTGATTAGGCTGACCAACAGCTTCCCCATTTTTCTTTTACATTATAACAAGTCAAATTCATATATACTATTTAGGGCTCCCAGCTTTCTTTTTTCTCTTTTAGAAATTTCCTATCTCACTTTTCTTTTTGTGTCAAGAACAAACTTAAAATTTGATATTAACACCATAAAATAAAAGTTAAGAGATATTAGCAAAAGTACAACATACAAAATACAAATTTTTTATACATAAATAAATACGACTCAAAAAAACTAGTACAAGTCCTAACAAAAAGAAGAAAGAAATCTATCATAATAGCATAAACAACCCACTCTATTGTATAGCCAAGACCGGAAGATAGGAGAAAGTTTCGAATAGCAAACAAATGTTCCCAGTAGAAATTTGAAAAAGTCGCAAGGGCATAACAAACTGGAAAAACAAACTTCTACTATATGGATGGGGTTGGCACTTTAAACCCATCAGTTTCCTTACTTTTCACTTCCTATTTAATTTCACTTTTAATATTTAATATTTATATTTTATACATATTATCTTATTATAAATTTTATTAAAATTCTTAAAGATAATATTAAAATTAAAATTTAATTTTCATAATTATTTTTTAATTTATTTTCTTCCCATCAATCCTTTTTTGGGTCAAATGGTTGATTTCTTTCTCTATGTTTAGTAGTTGTTCAAATTATGTCCATCAATCGGTCATTTTCTTTATATTTAATCTCTGTTCACTTTATGTCAATCAATCGGCCCTTGCTTTATGTGTGGTCGCTGTTCACTTTATGTCCATCCATCAATCATTTTCTTGTACTGTTGTCATTCACTTTATGCTCATCAATAGTCATTGTTAGTGAAATTTCAAGTTTATAAATAATTATACTTCATATTCAAATATACTCACAACTCTTGCAAACACATAAACCATTGAAATTTTTTCCATCATCATTCTATTCATTTAGATTTTAGATATGGCTTTAAACTATCAACGTATGCAAATTCTTGATGATTCTGACTCAAATGAAAAGTAAGCAATCATCAAACTGTTGGTTAATAAAGATAAACTTGTTAAGAGTCATCAATATAGGCCTGTTTGGATTGACTTTTTTTTAATATAAAAACACTTTTTCTAAAAAAGTTTTTTTCTTTTTGTAATAACTATTTAGCTTGGCTTCCAAAAAAGTTAAAACTTTGAAAAAGGCTCTTTTACAGCTTTTTCTAGAAGCCAGAATTTTTAACTTTAAAAAAATACTTTTTTCAAAAGTTATTAGAAAAAGCGCTTTTGAAAAAAGTCAATCCAAACGAGTCATGTGTATGTCGTGGTTCTATTTCTAGTCATACTATATTTGGCGAGATAGGCTACAAAACCATGAAAGGCTATATAATGGGCTACAAAACCATGAAAGGCTATATAATGGGCTGCAAAACCATGAAAGGCTATATAATGGGCTGCAAAACCATGAAAGGCTATATAACGACTATTTCAACCGAAAATCTTGCTTGTCCTCCAAATATTTCTACAAGAAGATTTTGAATGAGTTGTCTCTTATTTTGTTAAATTCAACTAGCAGTGGTAAGTGTAGGATCCACATATCATTTGTCAACAAAATTAGGTCATCAGGGTTTATTGTCATTACAAAAGGTTATAGCTATATTATTGATGCTTGCATACAGAGTAATTGCAAATTCAGTTGATGATTATGTGAGGATAGGAGAATCCACAGCAACTGAGACTTCAAAAAAATTCATTAAAGTCGATTGTGGAAATATTTGGAGATGTATACTTGAGATCACCAAATGAAAGTAATATTATTAGATTGCTGGAAATTGGTAATTGAAGAAGATTCCCTGGAACATTGAAAAGTATTGATTGCATGCATTGAAAGTGGAGAAATAGCCCAACAGCATGAAAAGGTATGTATAGTGATTGTTATCATGAACCAACAATTATTTTAGAAGCTGTTGCTTCACATGATTTTTGGATATGTCATGTTTTTTTGGATTACCTAGTTAATTAAATGACATACATGTTTTGGAACGATCTTCAGTTTTTAAAGCATTACTTGAAGAGAGAGCCCTAAAGGTCAATTAAATAATCATTAGGTGTAACTATACAATGGGGTATTCCTTTGCACATGGTATATATCCGTCTTCGTCAATATTTGTGAAAACTATCCCTCCTCCACAAGGTAATAAAAGAAAACATTTTGCTAGAGTTCAAGAGTCAACTAGAAAGAACATGGTATGCGCATTTGGGTGCTTTAGGTTTGATTTGCAATTATTCGTAGACCTACACGATTTTGGGATCATGAAACACTTAACAATATCATAAAAGCATGCATAATAATGTATAACATGATTATCAAAGACGAAGAAAAATCGATAATCCAAAAATTAATTGTGATTCTGCTAAAGATAGTTCATTTGCAATATTAATTGGTAAATTTATTCTCAACTCCAAGCAAATATCATTGAACACTTGTGGCAGTTACATGGAAGAGATTAAATGTTATGGATATTTGCAGGTAATGTTTTAAGTTCAATAGTAGAACTTTTCATTTAAATGAAAGCAATTTGAACTTTATCATAAGAACTTTACATCAAATCCAACCCTTTCTTGTATGATTCTTGTTGTTGTTTTTTCTAATATTCAGCTTGCATCAAAGACATATTGCTGAGATATTTTTCCATAATTCTCTCTTCTCGCTCGATTTCTACTTGTTTCATCTTTTTCTTTGTGCAATTCTTTCTTTGGATTGCATCATTTTTCTAACATTTTTGTAATAGGATTATCTTTATCATTTTCCATTATTGCTCTGTTCTTTTTCTTATTAAATTTTTCTTTTTCTGCACCTCTACCTAATGGTCCCTCCCTTGTCATAAATGTGTCATTTGGATTGCAATCATCCTCTAAGCTAAAGAGTTGCATAGACTATCATCTTTCTTTTTACTTTTGAATGTTCTTGAATCCATTTTGGTTGATACTTGAGTTTAGTCTAAAACCGCTCAAATTGATAAGATGATTTATGCAAAGTTAGGTAAATAACTTGGCATCTTGAATTTGCATCAAGTATTAAATATATCAATTTAATTTAATAATAAAAAAACTCATAAAAATTATATATTAAATGTTTAAATGGACCTCATCTTATTTAGTCTTGCCACTTAATTTTTAGACTTGATTTGAGCATAACAACTACAAATTTAATTTGTGGACATATTGATAGTTGAAGAATTATACACAAGTAAATTTTCACTACGTTTTGAATGAAAATTTTTGTATTTATGACAAGGGCAATGCTACATGTCACTTTTTTCTCATCATCTTTTTATCACACCTTACGTGGTGTCTTAGTTGGCATGCCAACTAGATAGAACTTTTTATTTACTTTCTTATTTTTTATTTTTCTCTCACTTCCTAATATATTTTTTTCCAAATTTGTTTTTCTCTATCCAAGTTAAATTTTCAATCAATTCTTTCTTTTTCCTTTTTTGTCAAAATTTTTTTCCTCCTTCGTTTAACCCATAACGGTCTTGTGAATGAATGATATATTCTAAACCAAAAGGAAAAATGTTTATGCTTTTGCCTATTAGCAACATGGAGAAACACACTATGGATTGAACTAATTTGGTTATGTGTGTGTATATATATATATATATATATCATTTTTTGGCTTTAGCCTAATCTTTAAAGCAGTGCTAATATCTTTTCTCTTTAGTGTAATCTTTGAAGTGTTGTCAGTGCAATTAGTTGCTTCATTGCCAGTTATTCAGACAAATCTAATGCATCATCTCACCCACTGCGGATGAGTGGTGGTGAATAGAGAATTTTCGGGTCTATCTGGTTTCTATTTTAAAAATAGTTTTTAGTTTTTAAAAACAAAAAAAAAATTGCTTTGCAAGAATTTTTTGTCTTTTAGTTTTTAAAAATTGTTCTCAAAATAAGTATTTCAAAAGGCAAAAATTGTGAACAACTCTAAGATGTTTTCAAGCTTTGTTTTCAAGACCATAAACAAAACAGAGGTCATTAATGGCAATTTGGTAAACAAAAGCTCATTATAATGGCAAACAATTATAATACATATATATTACTCTCTCTCCACTTCTTCGCGGAAACAACACAGTTTTTGCTATCTCTACCCCATCTGTGTTGATCTCGTGTTTATCGTAGGTCTGAAACAAAACAATTTTTTGCCCATCCACTTTCGTGTTCCTTCTAAAATCCTCTGGCATACTGTTTGTGGGTAACTAAGAAAGAATACAATATATTACTCGCTTTTCAATTTGGTTAGTTTTCTCTTTCTTTTTTTTTTTTTCTTTTGGTGAATTTTGAAGTGAATTAAGAAATATTCATTTTGTGCATTTTATTCTAGAGGTAGATTTTTGTGTGTCCATGTGGCAATTTACACAGAAAAAAAGTCATTAGAGAATTTGTGATATATATGTTTGCGTATATATGTGTGTTTGCATGTGTTTTATGTTGAAGTGTCCATCATTCTTTTGAAAAGCTTTTCTTGGCTAATATGATTTCCTTTTGAAGATTAGGTGGATTGAGAAATACCAATCTAATTATTCTTTTATTGCGGACTTGAATTTATATCTCTTTATGTGATAATTTGTGTGATTTAAAGGTATTCTTCTTCGGTTTTAAGGTGGATCAAGAGATGCCCAATTCGTTGGTTTTTCATTGTAAAGGAAACATTAAGTGTTAATGTAATAATTGACCTATAAAATAGTCTTTAGAGATTCGCGATAGTTGATTAGGATCCTCTGTTCAATAAAGTGATTAAGGAGTGGAATCCATCATATCCTTTCAGTGTTGTGCTCTAGTTTAATATGATAGTTGATTTGTCTTGATGTTTACATGCTTTAATTACAAAATTTGTATGTATAAAGTTGTGATTAATTTACTATATGAGTAATTAATGTGAATTTTGATATTTTTTTTGTCTATTTACTCATAAATTTATATGGAATCATAGCTTCTTTCTATATATATGCCTATAATGTTACAACTGATTAATCTATTGATTAATTAGAAAAACAATTTATATTTTTTGAACAAGTAAATATGAGTTTTGAGTTTCATTTATGTGTATTTGTTTTCAAATGCATGTAGATGTATGTATAACTGTTAATGGGAATATACCTTGTTTGTTTATATAGGCCTATATGGTATTAGTAGTCGATTTGGTGATCAACTTAGAAAATGGATGTGTATGTTTGAGCAACAAACAAGTATGAGTTTTAAATTTTTCCACATTAATTTGCTTTTTGAATGTGCACAGATGTATGCTTGTAACGTTGTTAGTAATGGATCTGGTGATTGATGTGGGAAGTGAATATATGTGTTTTAAGCAACAACTAGTGTGATTTTTGAATTTTTCCCTGTATCTTCTTCTTCTATTTTTTTTTTTTTTCGAGTTGCATCATTTTTGGGTGGAAGATTCTCTAGTTTTCATTTTTGTTATTTCTTGTAAAAGGAGCTTTTTCCATTTTGTTAATCTAATAATATATATTGATAAGAAAAGAAGGGGAAGGAGGCTGGGGAAACTTACTAACAATAGTCATTCAATGGAGGAGTTAAATCTCCTATTATACTGATAGGAATTAGCTTGCAAATTGTGTTGCATCTTAGTTGATAAAGTAATGCTTGTAGGACTATTTTATAAAGAGCTCAAAAATGCTATGTATTTATAACGAGCTTGAAAATGCTATGTGATGCACCATTCATGTCATTCAAGTCACTTGGATTGTCTATTTCAAATTTGCTTTGCGTAAATATACATTTTCAGGCACTATCTTTCCATTTAACTCTAATTTGTTAATTATTTCAGTTTTAGGTTGAAGGCATCCACAGTTGCATATCTTGTATAATTAGAAGTGCATGTGTAGTGTGGATTGGTCTTGCTTGGCTGGTAATCTTGGAGCAGTAATATTTATGTAGCAATACTTTGATAATGATGATTTTGTAAGACTCTTAAAGTTATTTTTATTGTAAAGTTTTTAAAGTTGTTTCTGCCTTTTTAGTGCACTCATACAACTGTGTTATAAAGAATACTTCACTCCCAAGTCGTTCAAAGAATAATAGCCTTGATTTCATTGATCCGTTGATTACTGTATAATACGAAAGAAAGGGATTTTTATATTATTAATTAGAATAATTGCCTGCATTATGTTGCATTCAGATGCAATTAGAATTTCTTTTTTCACAATTTTCAGAAGATCTAAGATGTAATACTAATTAAATAAAAAAAATACTTTTCCTGCAAAAAATCCCAATTTTTTTTCAATATATGTTTGGATTAACCAATTTTTAATAAGAATCTAGTTGGAACTTGGAAGGTGAAAATCCAAAGGAAAAAGAGTAGGAAAAAGAAACTCTCCAAGTTGAAATAAGTAAAAGCTAAAAAACACTCTTTAATTTAGAACTGGACAAAAAAGTTTAATAAGTAGTTTATATAAAATATTGAGACAGAAAAAAAAAAGATTTGAAAATAAAGCCAAAGCGATCGTTGTTTCTAAAAGTTGTTTTCAAAGCAAATTATCCAAACAAGTTTATTGTTTTTTAAAGTTCTAAAACTATTTTAAGAACAAAGTTTCCAAACATATTTTTTACTGTTTTGTTCTCAAAAACTGTTTTTGAAATATGTTTTGAAGAACTGTTTTCGAAACAAAAAACAAAAACTGAAACCAAAGAGGTCTTTTTTTTTGGGGAAAAAACAGAACTTTCATTAATAGAAAAGAGCTATGCTAGTAGGTTACTATCTTTTGCCAAATATTTTTTTTGCGTTATTAGCTATAATTGCTCATTCATGATTACTAATGACACTAATAATGCCGGTAGGTTGATCGTTTTTAAAAAATTGGATGGGAAAAAGGAAAGGGGGAAGAAAGATTGAACTGAGAGGGAAAGAATTTTGATGAAAAGGGTTAATTGATTGAAAAGTTAATTTGGGTAGAAAAAATAAATTAGAAGGATAAAGAAAAATAATAAAACAAGAAAAATAAACATATATTTTGTTGGCATGCCAGCTAGGACACCACATAATGACATGAGGGGTGAGAAAAGGATGATAACAAAAGGAGGCGATATATAGCATTTCTCTTATGAAAATAATCATGTATTATATGCCAATACATTAAATCCGTTTTATCGTTACCATGCACTGTATTCATACTAATATTTAGTCTAACTGAAACAAGTATGTTATCTTTTTTAATAAAAAATTATTTTCTCTTTAACATAGATTCTAGTCACATCGCAAATGGAGTAGATGGTGTTGCATCAGTAAAAGTTCCATCATTTGCACTGGCGAGTCCATTTAAAACTCGTTGTCAAAAAGGTCCCATGAAGCAAATTCATGAAATATGCAGTCTCTTTTTCATCTATAAACAAAATAAATAAGTTAAACTAAGTAAAGAAAAACAATATCAAAATTTAATAAATAAAATTATTATGTTTAAATGAATATAAACAAAATTAATAAAACATTAAAACAAATTAGCTAAAATATTTTACTACTAAAATTAACATGTAACTTAAAACACAAATAATAAAAGTTAAGGGGTTTTATTGTAAAAACATATAATTATAAACCCTAATCTCACATATAAAAAAATATTAATCTACTTCTAATCAGCCTATCATCTTTCCTTCCCACTTTCCCTTTCTCCTTTCCCACTCTAGCACCCCCATCACCCCACTAGCCATAAGAAGGACTCTATAGAGTATCAACAAAGGAGCAATTTTCTCCAAATGAAGAGGATAAAAATTATTAAAGTTACTTGTCGGATCTTCTTTAGCAAAATTGTAGCTATCAGCAAGAATATCAACAAAGGAGCAATTTTCTGGTGAAAATAGAGTAATTTCTTTTTACCTTTCAATTTTTTCCTTTAACTTTTTGTATGGATTTTCTAAGTTGAGTTGTGATAAAAAAAAAAGTCATTCTGATATTTACATAAGGAAAATTTTATCGTTGATTTTTGGTAGCTTTTTATTTTATGGTTTTTCAATACCGACGATAATATGACTATTGATTGTACGGGAAAAAAATTTTGGGCAGGCTGTTTTGCTAAACAGATTTGGTAAGGCAAAAAGCTAATTCGCGAAACTCCATAAAATGGCAAGGCTTTTGGCATAGCCGTTGGAGAGGAACACAAATGGTCAACTCTTTCAAAGTGGCAAGGTTGCTGGAGTCGGCCTTGGCTTAACTTCAACAATCTCCCTATTTTTTTTCCTTACATTTAAGAAGTCAAATTCGTCATCTCTACATTTAAGGGCTCCTTTATATTAGTTTTACTCTAACAACCTGTCTACCTTTTTTTTTTTTTCTCCTTAAGGACTCCCTATCTCAGTTTAGTCCAACAACCTCCCTACTTTTTACTCTTTATCTAATTTCACTTTTATTTTTTTTCTTTATCTTTAATATGTATTATCCTATTATAATTTTTTTTATAAAAAATCTTGAAGATATATTGAAAAATTTAGTTATTAAATTTAATATTTAATTTTTATAGTTATTTAATTTATTTTCTTTCCATCAATCCTTTTTTCTTGGTCAATTAGGTTGCTTTCTTCCTTAATTTTTAATTGTTGTTCAATTTAAGTGCATCAATCAATTATTTTCTTTATGTTCAATCGTCGTTCACTTTTATGTCAATCAATCAGTTGTTATCTTTATATCCATCGTTGTTTACTTTATCTCAATCAAGTCGTTCATTTGATGTCCATCAATTGGTTGCCTTCTGTATCTCCATTCACTTTATGTCCATCAATCGATAGTTTTTTTTTATGTTTAATCGCCATTTACTTTAATAGTTATGGTTAGTGAGATTTCAATTTTAAATAGTCATGCTCCAAGTTTAAATGTACATAAAACTCTTGCAAACATATAAACTGTTGGAATCATTTTATTCTTTTAGATATATGGCTTCAAACTATCAAAGCGTGCAATTTGATGATTCTAACATAGATAAAGAGTTAGCGGTCACCAAACTTCTAGATAATAAAGATAAATGTGTAAGAGTCATCAAAATGTACATCATATAACTATTTTTTATTATACTTACATTTGGCGAGATAGACTATAAAGCTATAAAATGCTATACAACGACTATTTTGTCTAAAATCCTGCTTATCCTTCAAATTTTTTAGAGGAAGGTTTCATATGAGCCGACACTTATTTTTTCGAATTCAATCAACAGTGGAAACATATGATCCATATTTCATTAGGAAAAAAGTTTCTGCCAGGCAGATGCATTACAAATGATTGCATATGAAGCAGTTGCAGATTTAGTTGATAATTATGGGAGAATAGGAGAATCCATGGCTAATAGAGACTTTGAAAAATCATTAAAGGCGATTGTGAAAATATTTGGAGATGTATACTTGAGATCACAAAATGAAGGTGATATTGCTAGATTACTAGAAATTGATAATCAAAGAGGCTTCCCTGGAAAATGCTTTTCTCTTACTTGGCCCAAGCAAAAATCTTTTCCAAATTTAACTTCAAAGCAGGCTTTTTGCAACTTGATATTGATTAAAAAGATGGATGTAAAACAACCTTCTACATACCAAATGCCCAATACCAATGGACAGTCATGCCTTTTGGACTCAAAGTTGCACCATTACTATAAAGGCTATAACCTAAATCTTTGAGCCCATACTTGACAATCTTCTTGTTTATAATGACAATATTCTTTTGTTTTCACAGGAAAGAAATGATTACTTTTGGCTGTTGCGGGATTTTCAAAAGATTGTGCAATTCTATAGAGTCATGCTATAACAGAAAAAAAGTCTTATTGCACAAGTAGATATTAAGTTCCTTGACATGACAATCAAAGATGGAAAATATTAACAAGGACCTTATCTTGCTCAATAATTACTCTCACTTCCTGATAGTCGTCTCATAACAAAAGAAGTTCAACAGTTCCTCGGCATTGTCAAAAGAACAGATGATAGATGTTAAGTCACTCAAGCAAATCTGTTAGAATCCTCCTTCTCTTAGGATCCCTAGACAGGACAAAGGATTTTGCCCACCAATGCTAGTGATGCACTTGGCAAGCAATTCTCATTGAAAATGTTAATGGAAAACATCACTATTGCAGCCATGCTAGTAGATAGTTCAAAGAATAAGAGTAACATTATCATACCCTAATCAAAGAGATATGAGCAGTCAAGAACGGGATCAAAAAATTTGAATTTCACCTCATTGGTCATTAGTTCACAGTTTAAACAGACAATTCCTCATTCCTAGGGATTCTTGAGTTAAAAAAAAATAAGAGTATTCTAGAACCCCAACTGTTGAGATTGAAAAACTAGTTTCCAAGCATTAGTTTGAAGTCAAACACTTTAAAGGTCATACCAACTTGGTCCTAATCCTTCTCTCCTATCCTAAAACTAAATAGTTAAACCTCATCAACTCAAAGGCCATTATCCCTATTTTCACGATGAGCCTTTTCAATTCATCCTCCAGTCAACCTCCTGACAGTAGCTTGCCACCAGAAGCCAAACTCACCTATCACCTTAAAGAATTTTCCAAACTCATCTATCACCTTGAAGAATTTGCCAAACTCATCTATCACCTTGAAGAATTTGCCAAACTCATCTATCACCTTGAAGAATTTACTCACTATTCTAAGGATAACCTTTTTCCTTTTCTTATCTATTGTCTTTTGTGCATTTCCGTAATGTACTGTCTCTAACCCATTGCCTACCTTATTAACACAACTAATTGTTGTAAGTAATTATGCTTCTATAGGTTACACAATGGTTGCAAAAGTTATTTATATATGTAATTTTGAATTGAGAATGAAGGATTCCTATATCATAGTTTGATTGGTTTATATATGGGACATAATGTTGAGATTTTCTCTCCATAAATTTCTTTATAATTGTCTCCATAAATCACTTTGTAATAATTTCCTTAGTTTACGAGATTGTACAATTATTAGTTTACTAACTTAGGACTAATTTGTCTCCCAACAATTAGCTCCATTGTACTATAAATAGTGATTGTACATATTTATTTTGTATGAGTGAATGAATGAAAGAAATCTTTTTTCTTTTACTTTCAAGTTGGTACTAGAGCCAACACTTTTAATTAGTTCTTGAAATTAGTTTTCGAAATTATCATCAAAATGAGTGAAAAAGGTATTAAATCATCTGTAATAAAATCAATTCTAGTGATGGCTCAATCCAAAAGTGTTCCTAGTACAAGAACTATTCTCAACGAGTCAAATTATGACGTTTGGTCACAGTTGATGGAAATGCATATTACTAAAAGAGAGAAACTTTCTTATTTTTGTGGCAAGGTGAAGCAACCAACAGAATCCGACAATGGATATGAAAAGTGGTATATTGAAAACAAAAAAAGTCAAAAGGTGGTTGTTGACGTCCTTGACACCAGAAATTATGAAAAGGTATTTACGCCTATCTATTGCTCGTGAAATATGGGATGCTTTATCAAAAGCATTCTACGATGGAAGTGATGAATTGCAAGTCTTTGCTTTAAACTAAAAGGCTTTCACACTGAAACAAAGTAGAAAGTCTCTTAGTGAATACTACGGAGAGTTGGTTGAGATTTTTCAAGAATTGGATCATCGAGATAAAGTAATGATGAAAGATCTGGATGATGTAACAGCGTACAAAAAGTCCATTAAATGACTAAGAGTACATATATTTCTTACTGATTTGGATGGTGATTTTGAACAAGTTGATGGAGAAATCTTATGTAAGGAGCCCATCCTAGGCTTGGAAGAATGTTATGCATTAATTCGGCGGGAAGTAGCACATTATACAACTTTGAAGGGGGAGACTGGAAATTCTGAAGGTGTGAAAATGGTGACTCAAAATCGATCAAAGACAACCAAAGTTGCTAAAAAATCAACTTACAAATGCATCCATTGTGATCAAACTGGACATATCAAGATCGTTGCTACAATTGTGGGATATCTAGAATGGTAGGATCATAGTCGAGCACCACGAAAAAAGAATATCAAGAAGCCTTCAACTACTGCTACTATTGCAGAAGCAAATGTAGATGATGATGGAAAAAGCTTAGTGCTGGTAGCAACTGCAAATCCTTGTGGTAAAGTTTTAAATATTTTTACACCTGTTTTGAATAGTGTGTGGATAATTGATTTTCGTGCTACAGATCATATGACTTTTGATTCTAGATAGGTGTCACATATTAGAACTGATATCGCTATTTGAGCACAAGCCTAACTAGCCCGCAAGTGCACGGCACGTGTGTAGTACAGTGTGTGCAAGTGCGGGGTCGAATCCACAGGGAGGCTACCTTAGTTTAGTCTCTATGTGCTCGGGTGCCTTAAACTAGCTACGTGCGTGTGTGTACTTACTTTGGGATGGAAGGGAGCTCGGAAAAAAGAAAATAAAAACTAATCTATGGAGGAACTTAAAGGAGCCAAACTAAGGAAGGAAACACTAATAAAGAAGAAGGGGGCCTAGGGTGATTGCGTTGCAGCTAGACTTGGGCTATGATAGCGGATGAGGTCTATCTAAGGCTCGGGACTTCTATTGCCGTTGTGTTGATCGGGGGTTCTCTTAACCAATACTAGTGGTTTAACCCGTTAGCTGGATTTAAAGCTAATGGCCAATCCCTCCTAGCCTACGCAATCCGTGCTTAGAACTTATCCTCTTGGCTGGATTTAAAGTCAAGGACTAGCACCTAAACACTACATGACATCAAAGCTCGATTAACCAACACTAACGTGAGTGAGGGATACTCTAGTCTAGGTTAACTTATCCGCTTGGCTGGATTTAAAGCCAAGGACTAGCACCTAAACTCGACTAAGCAAAGAATGTAACCTATTAGCTGGATTTAAAGCTAAAGCCTACTCTACTAAGCAAAGCCATGAGATTAAGCACAATCACATCACCCAAATAAGTAGATAAGAGCATTTTAAGCACAAATAACACATGCATATTCACTTAGGCATTTTAACAAACACATAGACATGTTTGATTTCCAATACATAGACATATTGAATCATGCCATAAATTTATGTAAATAAACATGTATTACAAGCCAAAGATCTACACAAATCCATTATTCAAAGCCCTAATCTAATATACGACAACAATCAACCCTAAATCTAGCCTAATCTAGCAACATATTTACAAGAAATAGAGAAAGAACAAGAAGAACTTCCCTAAATTCTTGCTTCCAAATCCGTACAAATCCTTCAAATCTTTAATGCTTCAATCCTAGCTTGGTGTGGGGTTTAGATAGTGGTTTAGGGTGTTTTGTGAAGTGGATAAAGGGTTAGGATTTATTAGGATTTAAGAAATAAAAGTTCCTCCCTCTGAAAATGAGCAGAAACGAGCAATTTATAAACAGCTTCATCGCACAGCCGGTCGACCTAGCCGGTCGACTGGCTCCTCTTTCTTACTCGACCGGCTTAAATCATGATGCTCTCTGGAATGGCCGGTCGACCGGCTCCTTAAGGAACTTGACCGGCTTAAATTCTTTATTCTCTGGAGCGGCTAGCTGACCTAGACGGTCGACCGGCTCTTCTTCTAAGTTGATCGGCTGGATCAGAATGATCTTTTCTTTATTCCTTTTCTTTCGGTCTTCATCCGTTAGCTCATTTCTTCTTCGTGTAAGCTTGAACCCTTCCAAAACACTCCTAAAACATGAAATATAACACTTAGTATAGTATTTATGCACCCAAATACATTATGTACAAATATTAACAAATATGCATAAACTTTATACTAAGCGCACTCAATTATACTCAAAACACCCTTAAATATGCATGCAAGAACTAGATGCAAACATGCACAAATGACACACATCAAGAACCTATTCATAAAAATCTATTTCTACTACCAATGGTAATGAAGCCTCAATTATTAAGGAAGGATCTTTATCCCTTACTAAGACTTTAGATCTTGATTCTGTTTTGGTTGTCCTATCTTTAAATTCTAATCTTTGTTAGTTTCTCAAGTAACCAAAGCCTTATCTTGTGTTGTAATTTTTTGGCCTGACTCTTGTGTTTTTAAGGACATCCAAACAAAGCAGATGATTGGTTGTGGTATTAGATGAAGGAAATTGTATTACTTGGACTTGACATCCAAAGGTTCTGACAAGTTAACTCAAGCTTTGGTAGTAGAGAGCTCTAAAGAGAAGAAGGATAAAACTAAAATTTGGCTATGGTATCGGCGCTTGGGCCATGTATCATTTGGTTGTTTGAAAAGATTATTTCTTAGTTTGTTTGAAAAGGTTGATCTTTATAGTTTCCATTGTGATGTTTGTCAACATGCAAAAAGTCATCAAACTTCATTTTCAATAGCTTTGAATAAAAGTCCTCTTCCTTTTATGGTTATTCATTCTGATGTAAGAGGTTTATCCAAAATTCCAACTTTACGTGGATCATATTGGTATGTTACTTTTATTGATGATTGTACCAGAAAGACTTGGTTGTGGTTAATGAAATTTAAAAGTGAAGTAACCTTGTTGTTTCAAAAGTTTCATAACATGATTAAAACTCAGTACAATGCACAGATTCAAGTTTTTTGGAGTGACAATGGAGAAGAGTATCAAAATTTTGAACTGCAACAGCATCTTGAGGCACAAGAAATCATTAATCAAACAACTTGTCCAAACACGCCCCAACAAAATGAAGCCATAAAATGGAAAAATCGATGTTTATTAGAAGTGGTGCATGCTGCATTGCTCATATGCCATTATTCTATTAGGAAGAAGCTTTTGCTTTTGCAGCGCACTCAATTAATTGGGTCCTTTCACACTCCACTGACTTTCAAACATTGTTAGATGCTTTTACTGATGTTATGATTGCTCTAACAGTACCAAATTTACCTTCTCGTATTTTTGGTTGTGTAGTATTTGTCCATCTTCACAAGTATTAGTGAAATAAATTGGCCCCTCGAGGTTTACAGTGTGTTTCTCCTGGATATGCTGTACATAAGAAAGGTTACAGGTGTTACCATCCTTCAACTCAACGCATGTTTATAACAATAGATGTAGTTTTCCAAGAAAAATCAATGTATTTTTCCTGTGAGTTTGAACTTCAGGGGGAGCACTAGAAGGAAATTTAGACTCTAGATTATGAACTTGTAACTTTAGACCTTGATGTGAATGGTAAAAATGATACCAGATTGGACACCAATGAAGGTAATGCTAGTGATGGTGGTGATGATATTACTTCGGATCTTGACAAAGAAGTAATTGAATTGCAGAATGCAAGTTTACCAATTGAAGAGTTTGAATCCTTGTCTAATAAATGGCACTAATCGTCTATTGAGGATGTTCCTATTACTGAACGTGAGTTACCAAAAAAACAACTACTAGAGCGTCTTAATAGAGGTATTCCTAAACCTACATATGGACTTGAACTTTCTAGTAAAGTCAAATATCCCGTGAGTTATTATGAGTCTAACCACAATCTGTTATAACCAAATAAGTCATTTATAAATCAATTATCTGTTGTGTCTATTCTTAACAGTGTGTCGGAAACCTTAGCTGATTCAAGATGGAAAGCTACTATGAACGAAAAGATGAACTCCTTACAAAAGAATGGAACTTGAGAATTGGTTGATTGCCCAGAAAAGAAGCCCATAAAATGTCGATGGGTTTACACTGTGAAGTATACAGCTGATGGCTTAGTTGAACGATTTAAACGAAGATTGGTGGCAAAAGGATACACACAACCTTACAAAATTGACTACATAAAGACATTTGCATCTGTAGCTAAAATCAATATAGTTCGAGTATTATTGTCCCTAGCGACAAACCCAGATTGGCCATTGCAACAATTTGATGTAAAAAATGCTTTTTTCATGGAGAGTTATCTGAAGAAGTTTACATGGAGCTTTTGCCAGGGTGTATCATACCAGAGAAGTATAACAAAAAGGCATACAGACTGAAGAAATCATTATATGGACTAAAACAGTCTCCAAGAGCATGGTTTGGAAGATTCACAAAGTCTATGATGGCATTTGGATACCACAAAGCAACTCAAATCACACTTTATTCTTGAAGAAATAGTAGGGTAAGATCATTGCTCTCATTATATATATGGATGACATGGTGGTAACAGGGAATGATCCAGAAGAAAGAAGGCAGTGCAAGAGTACTTATCCAGAGAATTTGAAATGTAAGATCCTCCTTGAAATATTTTCTTGGAATTGAAGTTTTTAGATCCAAGAAAGATATTTTCTTGTCTCAAAGAAAATACGCATTAGATTTATTGCAGGAGATTGGTATGTCTATATGTGAACCTGTTAATTTACCAATGGAGGAAGGCTTAAAGTTGTGTATTGACCAAAATCAAGTACCAGTTGATAAAGGGAGATATCAGAGGCTTATGGGAAGGTTGATGTACTTAGCACACACCAGGCCAGATATTGCTTATGCATTAAGTGTTGTTAGCCAACTTATGCATAATCCTAGTGAACAACATATGAATGTTGTCATGCATATTTTGAGGTACTTGAAGTCTGCTCCTAAAGGAATATTATTCACTAAGAATGCAAACTGCCAAGATATAGATGTTTATATAGATGCTGATTGGGCTGGAGCACTAGACGATAGGTGATCAACTTCTAGGTACTTCACATTTATTGGTAGTAATCTTGTTACATGGAGAAGTAAAAAACAAAATGTTGTCACCCGCTCAAGTGCAGAAGCTAGATTTAGGGGTATAGCACTTGGAGTTTGTGAAGCCTTATGGTTGAGACTTTTTTTGCAAGATCCAGGTTATCTACCTAGGAAATCAATTCAATTGTATTGTGATAGTAATGCTGCATGTGATATTGCTCATAATATAGTTTAGCATGACCGAACAAAGCATGTTGAGGTGGATAGATTTTCCACCAAGGAGAAATTAGATCAAAAAATTTTGAAGTTGCCTAAGATTCAATCTGAAGATCCATTGGTTGATATTCTTGCTAAAGTAGGCGCAAGTCAAATATTATTGAAATATCTTGGCAAGTTGGACATGAATGATATCTATACACCAACTTAAGGGGGAGTGTTAAGATTTCCTCCCCATAAATTTCTCTATAATTATCTCCATAAATCACTTTGTAATAATTTCTTTAGTTTACAAGATTGTACAATTATTAGTTTACTAACTTAGGACTAATTTGTCTCCTAACAATTAGCTCTATTGTACTATAAATAGCGATTGTACACACAGTTGTTTTATATGCGTGAATGAATGAAAGAAATTTTTTTCTTTTACTTTCAAGTCGTAATGCATTATGATTATCCGAATCAGCACATGAGTTTGAAATTGCTTTTTCTTGATGAAATGGTAAGTTAGATTTTCTCTTGTGACTTTCATGTGTTTAATGATTTGTTGTTTCTTGCTGGCTTATGATTGATCGTGTTTTCATGTTTAATGATTTGAACTGGATTCATTATTTTCAGGAAAATGAAGATAGTAGAGTTGAAAATCAAGGGCAGAGAAGAAACGGGTAATGAAGCATCTAATTTCCTTTGTGAAAGATAAAAAGAATATTATATTTGCAGTTATTAACTTTTATATAGTTGAGGTAATTATGTATTTATTTAAAATATGGTTATACATATATTCCAAATGGCATTTGTGTTGATTCCATCGGAGTTACGCACTCCTATATTTGGGTTTATATATAATTTCCGTCTTTCAAGTCTAACATATTGTGGATTAGAAGTACAAAGGTGGATTAAGTAATACTTTTGCAATAATTATCTTTCTAAAACATGTGACACGAAGACATTAATTTCAAATTTATTCTTATTTTTGCTTCATTTTAGGGATGTCTTATTAGTTGAATGGCAACAACTGATCATGTCTTTTACTTTTATATTACACATTGATTATGCTTTTTGTATTAGGTCTCTTATACATGCGAATAAAGACTACATGTACTACTTTATTTTCGTTGACACAACTTATAAGATCAAAAATACATCTTGAGTTTTTTTAGTCTATTTGATGTGGTGTAACATATTATATGTAAGAGTATATTTTGAAACCCTTTGCACTTTTTAACAAATTTGGCATTGAAACCCTGTGCAGGATATGGGCATAAACCTAGTAACTATGCTAATCTTTCAGTCATAGCATGAGTATGCTCTAAACTTGCCTTCTTAGAGGATCTTATGTATCAAAAAATGTTAAACGCTTTACTCTTGAGATTCTTAATTACGGTCTTCTTGTCATAACACAAGTCATAAAGGTTTGGATATTGTATGTATCCAATAGAGCTTGCCTTTGAGCTCGTTGAAGACTATGGGGAGTCGTAGCTATGGCTGCAACGTGGGGATTTCTTCTAATAATCTTCTTTTCATGTCTTGTGTTTATGGCTTGTAAGGCTCCCGACCCCCTAAACCCTAAAAAAATATAACATCAAATTAAAATTAAAAATAGGAAAAATGAAATTTTAAATTTTTTACGTTTTAATTTTTTATAACTTCAAGTTTGTATTTTTTATTTTTTAATTTAAAATTTTAAAAATTTTTATTATTTATTTTAAATCTAAAATTTTATTTTATTATTTTTAGTTTTTAAATTTTAATTATCTACATTTTTAATTTTTTATCTTTTTATTCTTTTGATTTATTAATTTTTAATCTTTTAGTTATGTATTTTTATTTTTGTAATTTTTAATTTTCTTAATTTTTTAAAAATTTTAAAATTTAAATTTCTAATTTTTATTTTTCAAAGATTTTAGTCTTTTATTTTTTGAGTTTTAATTTAGTATATCTATTTTTTTTCTAATTTTAATTTTTGGGGGTCAGGATTTGAGTTGGTAGGGTGAAGCTAGGGTTGCCATGGGAGGTGAGGAGCGATGGAGGATGGGTAAACAGAAAGTTATTATTCAAAATATGTTTTTTGCATCCCTTAACCCCCAAAAAACATTTTCCTTGATTTTGAACTAGAGCTTTCTTTTGATCGAAAAATATTTTCATGTTTACTTATTTTCTTGTGTTACTAGACATCAAAAAACTATAAAACATTTTCCTGCAAACAAATGGAGCCTTAAAAGAATTATATAACTTTTAGAAAATATAAATTTTTTTGACTTTGAGTTAGGGTATCTCAAGTCATATTGCATTTGATATTAAGAGTCTGTTTAAATTAGTAATTTTTTCATGAAAAATACTCCCCTACCCCCTTTTTCACCCACAAAAAAAAAAAAGAGTACATTTATCTTACGATAAAGTATTTGGATTAAATTGGTATTAGAGCCTAAAAATTAATCAGTCTTAAGTTCAAAACTCACCGTCACTTATTTAGAAAATCTATTTAGATTAAATTTTAAAAAAACTAAAATTTTGAAAAAAACTTACTTTTAACTTTCTTTAAAAGACACAATATTTAACCACTCAAAAAGCACTTTTTCAAAAGTCTAAAAAAAAACACTTTTGGAAACACTAATCAAAAGGAGCCCAAATTCTTATCGAGTAAGGAGCAATGAAAGAAAAATACTTTCAATAAGTGCGTTTCATGGTGTTTGAATTTTTTTCCACCTTGTTAAGGAGCGGCGTCCTACTAATTCAACCAATGCTGGTAAAAAAAAAACTTATTTTAAAAAGTTAAATATTTTTCTATAAGACAACTCAATTTTTTATGAGTTTCACTTATTGCAGAAAAAGTTTCTATTTAAAAAGAGTATTCTTTTATCTTTTACAAAAAAATCAATACGAAGCGAGGCTAATTTATTTTATTTTTATTTTTTAATTTCTTTTAACTCTGCTTTTGGAGGACTGGGTATAAATACCCGCTTGTGCCTCAATCAATTCCTCCCTTTTAGATAGGCCACTCTTTTTAATTTTCTTTTGTCTTTTTCATTTTTTTTTTGGTTTTTTTTTTTCTTTTTCTCTTTTCTTTTTCCCCTTCTTCGAGGCCCTTCTCTCCTCTCTCGCTCTCTCTTTCTCTCTCACACACACAAAAACACGCACTTGAAACCCTAACTTTATTTATCTATCGAATCGATCGATCAAATTCTTCACTAATACTCGAAATCGATCTTTCTAGAAGGAAGAAAAAATGCAGCAGCAGCAGCAGAGGCTGAAGCAACAGCAACAACAGGCCTTGATGCAGCACGCCGCTCTTCTTCAGCAACAGTCTCTTTATCACCCTGGCCTCTTAGCTGCTCCTCAGGTTTTTATCTTCATTTTCTTTTTTCTTTTTTCTTTTTTCTTTTTTCTTTTTAAATTAATCCTCTTCGCGTTCATTTATTTTTGCTTTTTTCAGTTTTATTCCTCATGTTTATGTTTTTTTTTTTTTAGTCCTGTGTATTTTTTCGATTCGTGTTTTGTCGAAATTGCACTTTACGGGGTTTGATAATATAAGATAATCTTGTAAGTTTCTATGATTTATGAAATATGGCGAAAAGATGTTCAGTTGTTAGGTACCAGGCGTTGATTCACCTTCTTATAAATCGTAGAGTATTGTTTAATTAAAAATTTTCCGGTACCGGTGTCTTATGTTTGCTCTACACTCCTTTTCTATTTGTTATTTGGGTAAAGTGGACATGGCTGGGCTTGATTACTGTGTGAGAATTGTTTAGCTATTGAGGGCGTGTGACCGGAAAGTGTTTGCATAGGGTTGAGATAGTCGGCTTGACTCTTCATTTTTCTTTTGCTTTTCATTTTTTGTATTCGAAATTTTTCCATTTTTAGGTAAAAGCTCTCTTTGCTTGAATTGCTTGCTGTAAGAATTGCTTGATGTAATTCACATAGAATTGAGTGCTTTCTGAATGCATTCATTTGTTTGTCCACTTGAATTCAACTTCTTAGTTAGTGATTAATGCTTCTGTTAAGGGCTCATTTGGATTGGCTTTTTTTATAAGGTGCTTTTTTTTTTTTAAATTTTTTTTAGGAAAAATACTTTTTTGAGAAGGTAAAAATTCTGGCTTTTGAAAAAAGCTGTATTTGAGCTTTTTTCAGGGCTTCACCTTTTTTTGATAGCCAAAGCCAAATAGTTATCACAAAAAAGAATGTACCTTTTTCGGGGAAAGAACTGCTGATTGGCAAGGCTAGTAACAAAATGATCAGAACTAGTACATTTGAGTGTCTCATTTCAAGTTTCAACTTGATGCTTCTTCATGTTATAAACTGTGTGTTTATCGTTTAGTGTCCTGTAGGCTGCACTTGCAAAGTGGAGTGTATTTTGCAGATTGTGGATCATTTCTTATGTACTTTTAATGAATCCAGGGGCTTTGTCGTCAAATATTCTATTCATCTTTTGCTAGTCGAGATTTCACCGCCTCTTTTTCCCCACTTGTGTCAGGGATGTCTTCTAAAATTGTCGGCTATTGTCTATGCTGAAATAGGCTTTCACAGAACTTTGTAGCATATTTGTTGCTTGTACTATATGCTGAAATCAGGGTTACAACCCTGTTTGGGTCATATTTTGAATATCTCAATTGATCTTTTTGTTTTATGTCTCTTTTTGGTGCTTCTTCCTTACACTGGTGACAGTGTGTTTGTTTTTATTTTCCATTCGGGTTGACATTTGATGAGTATAGACAGCTTTCTCTTTTCATTTATCTTTTTCCCTCTTTTTCCATTCTGCAGATTGAACCAATTCCAAGTGGAAATCTGCCTCCTGGGTTTGATCCAAGTACATGCCGCAGTGTGTGAGTGTTTTTTTGGACCTTTTCATTTTGCACTCTCTCCTTTTCTTGTCCTAGATATTTCAGTTCTTTGTTTGTGTGAACTGTGTGAAGCATTTTATTTACCATCCCATGGTCTTTATTGGGGAGTTTCTTATGTTTTCATTCCCTTTTCTTGTTTTCTTTTTTCTTTAAACTTCTAGTTTTTTTATTTTTGAGAAAATGCAGGTATGTCGGAAACATCCATACTCAAGTGACTGAACCACTTCTTCAAGAGGTTTTCTCAAGTACTGGTCCTGTCGAAGGCTGCAAGCTAATTAGGAAAGAAAAGGTACTTCTGTTGTTGCATCTGCAGCTTGTGCTTTTTTATGTTGAAAAAAATAAAATCTTGCAAAAAGACTTGTCAGTTCTCCCTTGCTTTATTCTATCTTTTCTTTTCTCAATTGCTTATTGATATCTGCATTTGCTCAATTTGCAGTCATCATATGGGTTTGTACATTATTTTGACCGCAGATCAGCTACACTTGCCATATTGAGTCTTAATGGAAGGCATCTGTAAGTAGAAAATACTGAATATCAGGTTATATGCTACTGGACTTTTTTTCTCTGCATGTCTTAAAATATGGGATTTATAGGTTTGGGCAGCCTATCAAAGTTAATTGGGCATATGCCAGTGGCCAAAGGGAGGACACATCAAGTCAGTCCAAACTCTCTCTTTGAATTCATAAAATTCTATTACTTGAGCACATTGTAGTTTGTACACTCGCTGTTTTGAAAGAGATGGATTCTTACTTGCTTAGCAAAGAATAAGAAAAAAATAATATTTTTGTTTTTCAGGTCACTACAATATCTTCGTTGGTGACCTTAGCCCTGAGGTTACTGATGCCATGCTATTTGCTTGCTTCTCTGTTTACTCCAGTTGTTCGTAAGTGACTCCCTGTTTGGGTTCCTCTGTTTTTGTCAATGTGAACTTGCATTGTAATTAGCAGTTTGTCTTAATGGAAATTCGAAGATTAGAAACTTAGCCAATCGGTTGAATTGGTCTTAGTGATGCAAGGGTTATGTGGGATCAGAAGACTGGGCGTTCGAGGGGTTATGGGTTTGTTTCTTTCCGGAACCATCAGGTAGTATCTTTCCCCCCTTGCAGTTGTTATTTGGTTGTGTTTTACCATTCTTTCTTTCTTAAAATTGTGTGCTTTTTCATGCTGTTCAGGATGCACAAAGTGCAATCAATGATTTAAGTGGTGAGCATAATATGTCTTGCTGTTTTACAGTTCAGCCACTGCTTCTGTTCTATATTATAACTATTTGTTCTTCCTTTGTCAGGAAAATGGCTTGGCAGTAGACAGATACGCTGTAACTGGGCTACAAAAGGTGCTGCTTCCATGGATGACAAACAGAGTTCTGATGCCAAAAGTGTTGTGGAACTGACAAACGGCACATCAGGTGAAGCACCATTAACAAAGAAAACCTAAAATTTCCTCTCATGATTTATATATAACTAATCGTTCTGAGTAATCCAAATTTGTCTCGTCATATTTTCGTAGTTTTTCTCTTTGCTTCATGTGAGTGTATGATGGACTTATTTAATTGCCTACTTATTTTACTTATGTCAAGTTTACTATTCTTTTGCAGAAGACGGTAAAGAGGCGTCAAATAGTGATGCTCCAGAAAATAACCCACAATACACTACAGTGTACGTGGGTAATCTTGCTCCAGAGGCAAGCAAACATCTCTTTTCTGTTTGTGGTTATGAGTAACTTATACCTGTGGAACCCACCCTCCCCCTTGTCATCCCTGGCCCATACATTTTGTTCATGCACTAAGAAATCTGTTTATGGGAACCCTTCATGCCCCAACTTGAAAGGGAAGTCATGAATAGCAGGAAGCATCTTGCAATATAGTTTGTGTGTAAATGTTACTTTTCAAGAAAATTGTAAATTATATATATATGCATTTCAGTGCTAGAATACTTCTGCTAATAGAATTTTGCTGCCAAAACTACAAGATTCTGGGAATCGTGAGATTTGAGAGTCTGCATGTGTATCCTTTATGTAGGTAACACAGCTCGACCTCCATCGTCACTTCCATGCTCTAGGGGCTGGAGCAATAGAGGAAGTTCGAGTCCAGAGGGACAAAGGATTTGGCTTTGTTAGATACAGTACTCATACCGAGGCAGCTTTGGCTATTCAAATGGGGAATACTCAGTCATATCTTGGTGGCAGGCAAATCAAGGTGTGTTTTTGGGGTCACCTAGTTGGAATGCTGTTTGGATCATCTATGATATTTGATTTACTTGCTGACTGAACCTGTGCTTGTTTCACATTATTTGAGTATGAACAACTAAACCCATCATAAGTGTGTACTACATGATTTGCAAAGTTATGTGACAACATTAGAATAGTTTGCCAAATTGGTGTGGCCATGAATCCGGTCGTGTGTCACTGAATTTTGAATTTGAAATTGATTTTTTTCTTTTCTTTTTGTGGGATTGGATGTCTAGAGATCATTTATATTGTCTTGTATTATTAGTATGGCAGTTCATGATAATTTATATGCAAAAATGGTAGATGTTCTTATTGGTGTTGCTTGCTCTCTGGGCTTATCTTTGCCTGTATTGATAACCTGCTGATGATATACGTTCTTATTGATGTAACTTACTATCAGGGCTTTATCTTTGCTTGTATTGATAGACTGCTGATGATATTTAATTACTGATTTTTTCCCTGGGAAACTTGGTTTCACCATGATTTTGTCTTAACCCTCTCAGTGCTCATGGGGTAACAAGCCAACTCCAGCTGGAACAGCGTCGAATCCACTTCCCCCACCAGCACCTGCGCCATTGCCGGGCCTTTCAGCCGCTGACCTTTTGGCTTATGATAGGCAATTGGCAATGAGCAAGATGGGTGGCGTCCATACCCTAATGCATGCCCAAGGGCAACACCCTCTTAAGCAAGCGTCAATTGGGATGGGGGCTGCTGGAGCAAGCCAGGCCATATATGATGGCGGTTTTCAGAACGTGGCTGCTGCACAGCAGCTCATGTACTACCAGTGATGTGAAGAAATTCATCTAGTGAGCCCCTTCTTTATTATTGGCAGGTCTTGCCGTTTGAGTCTGTTGTGTTTTCTATCTTTTTAGGTTGTTTTCTGCCATTTTTCGGTCTTTGTTGGATAGCTATCCGGCCACTGTATGTTGCTATTTATATTTTGATACGTGTGATGTATGATTTTTATATTTTGGTTAAATAGGAATGAGTGGCTGTTAACTGTTAATGGCTCGCCTTGGATATTTTCTTTTTCCTTCCCGCCCCCCATTCCATCGGTCCCGTGTGTGATTCCAATCGATATCACTACTCTTGAAAGAAGCAATCTTAACAATTAGAATTATTCTTTAATTCCTAAATTTTGATACTAGTCAAATTCTTTTGACCCTCCACCCCGGTCCAAATCCTCTGCGTTCAATGAAATTTGGATTTAGGTGATTACTCCTAGGAAAGTAGTAGTCTCAAACGTGGGAGCTACTTCTTGAGATATGGCCATGGGTAATTGACGTATGATAAAATTTTGTGTATTCAGTTTTTCCCTTTGTGGAGATTCTTCTGTTTTCAGTTAAGGATAATTTTCAGATAGTGTGTTGCTGAGTGCCAACATATCTTGTGGATCATCCAACTTCTATTTTATTGGTGTGGTCTTAAACCAAGGGTGGTAAATGGTATTTATGGTACTTTATCTAAATCTGTCTTTTTTTTGACATTTAACTCTCTGCTCTTTAAAATCAGACTTAAAATTTCATTATTTTATTTGAGTAATGTTTTATTTCTCTTCTTCTTCTTCTTCTTCTTCTTCTTTTTTTCAATCACCCATTTATTATAGCCATTTTAACTAAATAACCTCTTATTTCAATTTCTTCTTTTATTTTTCTCTCTTCCCATTTTCGCTCTTAAACATTTTCTACTCAATCTTTTCCTTCTTTCTTTAAACCATATCACACATATGATGAAATATTATAGCCATTATCAAACTTCCTTCTACTTTCTTTCCTCAACCCTAAATGATCATCAATTTCGATTATCTTCTCGATGTGGAGATGTCATGCTTTACTTAAAAAAGACGCAGTAAAAAATTATAGATATATATACAACTAATATTTAAAAATTATAGATATATATACAACTAATATTTAACTTTAGCAGCAGTACTTTATCTTAAAACTGGTTAAGCCTTTTAGATAAAGTGTGTGTGTGTATATATACCGAGTTGAAATTGGTCAAGAAATAAACAGAAAAATTTTAAGAGTACAAGGACTCACATACATGTTATGTGTGTATATATATATAGGTTAAGATCTAGTGTGATGCATAGGAATATTAGTTTATATTATAAAATTTACAGATAAAGATGATATAAATTATAATTTATTTTAATGAATTTATATAATTCTATATTAAATTAATAAGGCAGCAGGGTAGCATATAAACAAAGACATTTGTAAACATATATAAATCAAATATATTCGGAAAATAGCAGTATAACAAAAGTAGATTTGGAACAACAGAAATACCTTAAGTTTGATGGCGCAACAACAAGAATTTGAATACAGAGATTTGAATATAAACAGTAATTTTATTGATATGAGAGAAGGGTATGAAGGGAGAGTATATAACGAAAAAGAGTAAAATTATAGAAGAAAAGCACACACAAAACTAAACAAGTTGGAACCTTAAATAGGTCCAAAGAGACAGAAAACTACAAAAGAAACAAAATAATTACAATGCTTTTGCTTTTCGAAAAGTGAAATAAAAGTTTGCAACTGTTGAATCACGCGTTCTGCTTTTTCTTCTTTTGATGATCACACGAGAATCTTCAGCTGAAAGTAATTTGTCCTTTTGCTGAGGTGGCCATATCACGCGTCGAGTTCTGTTCACCCTTTTTTGAAAAGCAATTTGGAATTATACTTACGACCGCTTTCTCCACTGTCGCCATGAGCATAATTATTTGCATTTTGCACTGCTTTTTAGAAATCGAAAGCTGAGGTGTTAATTCTAAAGCAGTCGTCTTCATTTTGGTTTGGATCTTGGGACGAATCTGCCGAAATTTGAGGCTATTCTTCATCTTTTTCGGTCCCAAGCTGTTGGAAATATTCTTTGAGGATTCCGTTGTATAACTTCAGGTTTGGAGCTGCAACCAACTTTGTCTGCATCTGTGCTTTGCAAGCCAAAAATTGACTTTGAACTTTGGACACAATGGAAGTAGTGTCAGGATTGTTTTTGAACTATTCATCAAGGTTGGCTTTGGTAAACTTTGAACAATTGAAACCATCCCATCACTTAATGCTAAAATTTCTAGCTAAAAATGAGGGTTCAGTCTTTATGGCTGTTCGGATTTGAATATCCTATGATAGAATCCATGAGACATTGAATTGGGCACAAAAAACAAAAAGAGGGTAAAAAAATTGCCATTTTCGAGGGGTTTGGTAGGAAAGTAACCAATCTTTGTAGAATTGGGAGATTTGTTCAGGGAAATTTGAGTGGTTAGTCCAAGGAGGTTTCACCAATCGCGAAACCAAAGAGGGGAATTTTCAAGTTTTAATTGTTTACAAAAGAAAAGGAACCAGGAATGTTTGTGGGATTTGTTATGAAAAAGAAACACCTTATTCTAGACTTGTTGATATTCGAAATAATTGAAACTTGAAGGGGTAAACCATTGGGAGAAGGGTTTGACTTGTGAAAGGGAAGCTTTCCAGTCGGTGTGGGAGAGGACTTTTTTTGTTGCGAATTTTTGAGTAGGCAATTTGACCATCGGAGTTCTTGTTATGAGCAATTTCAATTGAATCTGTATCAACCAAAATAAACTCATAAAAATTTTGGGACTTTTGGTTATCAGAAGTGGGAAAGCAATGGGGAAAGAAGAGTTCTTTGAGAAGTGCCCAAGGGTCTTTGAAATGAGAAAACTTTTGATCAATCCAGAAGAGATTGAAAGAACTTTTGTGAATGTACTGACTTTTGGTTGGGGAAGATGATTTTTGGAAGGGTTGTGAGGGAGATGTTTGGGAGGCTTGGGAGTAAGTTTGAAGAGGAGAAAAGGTGTTTGATGCTGACAAAGGAGGATTCAGAATGCGCAGAATTTGTCCTAAACTAATCATCTTGTTTTGTGAGGAGGGAGTTTGTGGAGTTTGGGAGGAAGAGGACGATGCTCCTTGAGCATATAGACTTTTGGAGTTTAGTTTTGCTTTGGGGTGATTTGGATGGCTTGAATCCATCCTTCTGTTCTTCCCTACAGAAATTCTCTCTCTAAAAAATCTGGAAGAGAATTAGTATCGCCTTTGATGAATTCTATATCAAAATCAAAAACAGAAAGAAGAGCTTGTCATCACGCAAAAATTTGTTTTGAAGTCAGATTTTTAACATCCTTTTGTAAAACATCTTTTGCAGCTTTGCAATCAATTTGTAAAAAGAATTTTTTGTTTAACAAATCATCTTGAAATTTGGTGATACATAGCATTATAAATAAAATTTCCTTTTTTATAGTACTATAGTTCTGCTGGCTTTTGGACCAAAATCCTGAGGTATATCGGACAATTTGTTCAGGGTGTTTTTGGCAAAGGGTTTGTTTGAGAATGCCACCATAACCTAACTCAGAGGCATAAGTTTCAACGATTTTAAGGCTTTTTAGGTTAAGAAGTTCAAGGCAAGGTAAAGAGCGAGCGTGTTCCTTGAGCTGGCGGACAATTTGAGTATGTTGGTTTGTCCAAGGGGAAGGGGTTTTTGAGAGTCTTTGGTAAAGGGGTTTTGCCAGTTGGGTGAGGTTGGGACAAAATTCGGAGATATAGTTCAGACAACCTAAAAATCTTTGCAATTGTTTCTTATCTCTAATTTGATTAGGAAATTTTGATGCAAATTCTATTGTCCTATTAATTGGTTTGATTGTGCCTTGAGTAATATTATGACCTAAAAGTTTAATTTGTGTTTTGAACAAGACTATCTTTGGTGCAGAGACTACAACACCATTTTCTTTGACCACATTAAATAATGTATTAAGATGTTTCCAATGTTGATCAATTGTTGTAGAAAAAATTAAAACATCAACAATATAGACAATCAAAAATTTTGAAAAGGGAAGAAAAATATCGTTCATGATTTTTTGAAATTCAGAGGGGGCATTATTGAGACCAAATGACATTACATTTCATTCGTATTGACCAAAAGGGACATTAAATGCTGTTTTATATTTATCTTCTTCTTTAATTTTAATTTGATAGTAACCCGATTTCATATCAAATTTAGAGAAGATTTTGGTGTAAACAAGTCTTTTGAGGAGATCACGTTTGTTTGGAAGCGGGTATCAAATCTATTGAAGGGCTTTGTTAAGGGGTTTGTAATTAATAACCATTCTTGGAGTGCCTCGTTCAATTTTAGCAGCGTTATTAACAAAGAAGTTGGAACAACTCTAAGGGCTTTTACTAGGTCTAATAAGGCCTTTTTGAAGATAATCATCTATGTATTATTTACAAAGTTCAAGAAGTTGTTCATTCATTTGGATTGGTCGAGACTTTGTGGGGATCATCATTTTAGAAAATTCTTTAGTATATAGGAGTGAGACTTCATGGCGCTTTTGTTGCCAAAAAGCTATTGGGTTTGGATGGTAAACTTCAGAAATTAGTTTGTCTTGAAAGGCTTGAACCTGTTTTTGGAATTGTGGCTTGTTGATTTGTTCTTCAATTCTTTTAAAATCTAAATCTTCTTTAAGAAAGTTAATTTGAGAGGATTTCTTTTGGATTAAATTAATTTTTTTTATCATTTGCCCTATTTTTAAGAAAGATAAGATTGCGTTCTTGAGGAAGGTCAATAAAATCAAAGAGAATATTTTGAGAGAACATTTTTGAGGAAATTCCTTTTGAAGAAACTGAAAAAAGGTTGAATTAAATTAAGAAAAGGAGTTCCTAAAATTAAATGTGAATCAAGATTTTTGATAAGAAGGAAATTAGTTTTGATACAAATTCCATCTTTACAAATATCAACGTTTGAAAGCTTATATTTAATATGAAGTTTAAAACCATTTGCGGCATTAACACGTTCTTTGGTTTTTCAAAATATTTTGTTGAGATTACGGCCTTCTTGGATATAGTTCTTGTTAGCGCCTGAATCAATAAGGGCAATAAAATTAAAAGTTTCATGTTTATTTATTACGAGGGTGATGATAGTTCTCTATTTTTGCCAGGTTACTTGGGAAAATATTCTGAAGAGTTTATCGTCAGGGTTGGAGGTAGAAGCTTCTTCAAGCTAGGGTTCGGATTGAGGTCTCGATTGAAGGGTAAGGTTAACGTTCTAAATTTCAGATTTAATTTGTACAATTTCTCTTTTTAATTCTTGGATTTCATTTTGAAGATCGTGGATAGTAACTTCTTTGAGGTTAGTGTGCCTATGGTGAATATCCTTAAAATCATATATTTGAGGTTCAGTTTTATGAAGGGGAAGGTTTTTTGAAGGTGAATCTTGAGTTGTTTCAACAAGTTTTTAAATAATTTTAAGGTATTCGATTTGCTTTTCAGTGGAATCAAGGGAGGTTGTAAATTCAAGTAATTGGTAGGTTGTAGAGCGTTTTATCATGTTGAGTTTTAATTTTGGAGTACAGTTTTGGCAGGAACAATTTTTGGGGACAAGACATTCATTATTGGAAGAATAGGAAGATTCACGAGAAGAAGTTTGTCTTGCAATTTCGTTAATTTGAAAAGATTCTTCGGTGTCAGAGGAAGAAGGAGAAGAGCTGGTATTAATGAGATTAAATATTTGTTGTTGGATTTCTTCATTTAGGTCAATAGCATTGGATTTTTGTTCTAATTTACATTGATTTTTTTGCCACATTTGTAGCACGTTGGAGTTTTAGGTTTTTTAGCAGAGTTGTATTTCTTTTTATTTTTTTTGAAAGAACGGTTCTCTTTGTGATAAGGCTTTTTGTAATGTTTTTTATATGAGTTCTTATAAGATTTCCTATATTTTCCTCTTGGCAAGGGTCTTTTGGTGGAAGATCGAAGTGGTTGGTATCCGAATTGTTCACCGAAATTACCTAACTTTTTATGAGTGGTTATTCTTTGACATTCAAGCTGGCCTTTAATTCATAGGTTAGTACAAAGTTGGAGTCCAGTTTGATTTATAAAGGAGATTAGTTGTCCATAAGCAAGATCATCATATGGGATATGTCCATAAATATCAACTATTTTGGTTCTAACCTTTTCAGCAAAGAGGGAAGGAAGTCCAAAAAGGAATTTTTCTTTCCAGAACGTATGATTGTAGTCTTGGCGAAGCATGACTCTAGAGAGAAATACGTCTTTATACCACCTAAAGTCTTTAAGAGTTTTACATTTGAGATTTGAAAGGGTTTCTATCATCCTATCTTGAAGACTTTGCACATTACCAATAAAATGAATTGCGATTGAAGAGAGAAGAGTTGGAATGGCATCCATAATCATTTGACCTTGTTCATTAAGAAGGGGAGTATTATTGGTGTTTCGTTTGACAACAGAAAGGATGTTGTAGATGTCAGTGTCGACAAGATAATTATCCCACCATTCTTTAAGGATACCGGTAAATCCAGAAATAAGCATTTGGGCAATTTGGACATTAGTTTTATTATGAAGGTGAAATACGTTTGCAGCCATCGTCATTTCATGGAGAAGATTGTGGACTTCATAGTCAGATTTGTCGTCAATATTCCATTCATATAGAGATCCTTCATAGCAGTGACTTTGGGAGAAATTTGCGCGTTCTTCAAACTGAATGTCAACGAGAGTAGGACGCGGATTGTAATTTGGCAGGGTAAAGTAAGAATTTTGATGAGAACTACGATGTATACGAGAGCTAAGAGATTTGACTTGAGGTTGTTCTTGTTCCTGTTGAGTGAAT
Source organism: Cordia subcordata (assembly GCA_028554755.1). Classification (NCBI taxonomy): domain Eukaryota; kingdom Viridiplantae; phylum Streptophyta; class Magnoliopsida; order Boraginales; family Cordiaceae; genus Cordia; species Cordia subcordata. The sequence continues at coordinate 15,418,339 of JAPTOF010000006.1, read as the reverse complement.
TGACGTTCTAACTCAACTATGGATTCATCATCGGTTTCTGAGTCGGAAGTTTGACGAAGAACAAAAAGCTTGTTCTTAGAAGGTTTACTTTGAGAAGATTCTTGAATCTGAATACCCTTAGAAACTGGAGGTGTTTTTGGAGCGATTTGAGGCTCGATGTCAACAACTTTATTTTTACCTTTAAGAGTAAGCTTAGAGAGGGCTTCTATTTGTTGATCGAGTTTAGAAAGATAGTCATTTGGGGTGACTTAAGTTTTGTTGAAGAAGGGAGATTGAAAGGCTTAATCAACGGTAGTGAGATTTGAGTTTTTGGAAGAATTGAAGAAGAGGAGCTTTGATTATTGAGAAGATTCAACTTTAGTAAGATGAGTTCCAATCGTATCTAAATATTGGTTAGTATAATTATTTCATTCAATTATCTTATTAACATTTTTAATAGTAACTTCTTTGTCAGGGTCAAGGGAAAAAGGACCTTTGATTGGAGCAGCTGAAAATATATACTCTTTATAAGGAAGTTTAAGAGGTTGAAAAGGAGGGAACTTTGAATCGATAACTTGATCATCTGTTAAAACCTAATGTTTTATGGATTGAGAAACCTTTTGAAGAGTTTTAGGAAAATGAAATTCAATTTGTTGTGCTTTACAAAACATTTCAAACCAATCAAAAAAGAAAATATTAAATTTGCTTTCTCTTATAAAGAAATAATATTCTTCGTGAATATCATCTTTTTGGGATCGAGAAAAAATATTTAAAAACCATTCTCTTTTGGAGGCATTTTGTTGAGAAGTAAAATCATTTTTTATATATTGGAAGTCAATTTCAAAATCATTTTTTAGAGCAAAAAGATTAGGGTCACGTGCTCGAGAAGTAGATTTACTCTTCACAGCACAAGGGGATTGAGGTTTCATTTTACTAAAGGTTGGAAACATATAAGTTGAAGATTGGGCAGAGTACATTTTGAGGAATAGGAGATTGTTCTCTAATTCCTTGAAAATGAAAGTTTGAGGATTTAGGAAAGTAGTCGGACTCGGAAAAGGAAGATATTTTTGAGGTTTGAGAAACAAATTCTGAAGTGCTAAACCTGAGAGAATCATTTGTTTTATTTGAGAATTTAATTTCTACAGTACTATCAGGGTACTCTACTATTTGTTCTAAGTCTTTATGTTGTTAAGGAGGTGAAGGATTAGGTTTGTTATGAATCGTCCAATTCGTGGGGAGTTCAACTTCAGCCCGCTGGAGTTCTCCCGAAAAGCAAATCGAATACCTTAAAATTATTAGATTACTTGTTGGAAAAACTCAAGGTTCACCTTCAAAAAACCTTCCCCTTCATAAAACTGAACCTCAAATATATGATTTTAAGGACATTCTCCATAGGCACACTAACCCTAAAGAAGTTACTATCCACGATCTTCAAAATGAAATCCAAAAATTAAAAAGAGAAATTGTACAAATTAAATCTGAAATTCAAAACATTAACCTTACCCTTCAATCAAGACCTTAATTCGAACCCCAGCCTGAAGAAGCTTCTACCTTAAACCCTGACGATGAACTCTTTAGAATATTTTCCTAAGTAACTTGGCAAAAATGAAGAACTACCATCACCATCGTAATAAATAAACATGAAACTTTTAATTTTATTGCCCTTATTGATTCAGGCGCTGACATGAACTCTATCTAAGAAGGCCTAAGCCCAACAAAATATTTTGAAAAAACCAAAGAGCGTGTTACTGCCTTAAATGGTTCTAAACTTCATATTAAATATAAGCTTCAAACGTTCATTTTTGTAAAGATGGAATTTGTATCAAAACTAATTACCTTCTTATCAAAAATCTTGATTCACATTTAATTTTAGGAATCCCTTTTCTTAATTTAATTCAACCTTTTTCAGTTTCTTCAAAAAGAATTTCCTAAAAAATGTTCTCTCAAAATATTCTTTTTGATTTTATTGACCCTCCTCAAGAACGCAATGTTAACCTTCTTAAAAATATGGCAATTGATAAAAAAATTAATCTAATCCAAAAGAAATTCTCTCAAATTAACTTTCGTTAAGAAGATTTAGAATTTAAAAGAATTGAAGAACAACTCAACAAGCCAGAATTCCAAAAACAGGTTCAAGCCTTTCAAGACAAACTAATTTCCGAAGTTTTCCATTCAAACCCAATAGCTTTTTGGCAACGAAAATGCCATGAAGTCTCACTCCCATATACTAAAGAATTTTCTAAACGATGATCCCCACAAAGTCTCAACCAATCCAAATAAATGAACAACTTCTTGAACTTTGTAAACAATACATAGATAATTATCTTCAAAAGGGCCTTATTAGACCTAGTAAAAGCCCTTGGATTTGTTCCACCTTCTTTGTTAATAATGCTGTTGAGATTGAACGAGGCACTTCAAGAATGTTTATTAATTATAAACCTCTTAACAAAGCCCTTCAATGGATTCGATACCCTCTTCCAAACAAACGTGATCTCCTTAAAAGACTTGTTTACGCCAAAATCTGCTCTAAATTTGAAGTATTAGCAAATGAAATATGTTAGTCAAAATGGATGGTCCAAACATAGTTTACGTCGCACAAAAGGCATTAATATATGTATTGTTTTTTTTTTTTAAATTTTACTACATGTCACCATATCCTACTTTTTTTCCCCTTAAAAAACTTTAATCCATCTCCTTTCTTTTTTCATACAAATGAATTTCTTAATCAAATATATTCTATATATGTATTTGCTTCTTCTTCTTTATTCTTTCTTCTGCTTATTTTTCTTTCCAAGATTATTTCATTTTTCAAAAATCTAAAAATCTATATCTATTAAGATTGCAAGGAAAAAAACCATTGTGACACATGTCAGTATATAAATATTTCTCCATGTTAAATATCATGTGGATATTCATATTGTATAAAGTAGTATTAGGTTATAACCTAGATCTCAGTCTGAGATATGGTTGTAAAGGAAAATTTTTGAAGGACAAGTCACTGTATTCTTATAGATAGAGCTTCATATATTGTAATTGTACACTGTAGTAACCAAAATTGACTTGGCCCAATGGTCGCTTATCTTGAAACACATGATAAGGCAACTGTGACCCGTTAACATTGCGTGGCCCAAGAAAGCTCATATGGGTCACTGCTTTGCAGTAGAAGGCGTGCTTAACACGTGTGATTTGTTTAATCACGTACGACGTTATCCTAATCCCTCAAGATAAGCACATCAATAGGTAGTATATCTTTTCAAATAGGTTCAATTTTATTTATACGATAACTAAGAAGTATCCAGAGCACCCAAGAAGATACACAGTACCTATCCGATCAGATCAACATGATAAGAATAGAGCTATACACTCCTCCAGGAGTGGCATGGGGCATGGACACTACACCCTTACCCTCATATACATCTAATTTCTCAGGTTTGCACCTAGCCTTTCCTTTTATATAGGCCTTCCCTTCATATAGCCTTAAATCTTTCTCTCTAATAAGTGACTTGGGCGTCGGAGTGTCTTTGGCCGACATTACACTGGTGTGAAAGACTTATTCGCCTTTCTCACTTTCTGTTTCGTAGGTTGTTAATGCCCGAGTTCGTGATTGTAGATTTTAGCGTCTACAATTTGGCACCCACCGTGGGGCCTTAGCAACTTTTACAACAGGAAGCTAAATATCCAAAACCACGCCATAGTAACTGTATGATGGCTGAAGAGAAAAGTTACCAAGATGTTCATTATCAAATAGAGGTTGTCATGGCTAAACTATCAACATATGAGACAAATTCAAGAATCTTGAAGAGGAAAATGCTGCGGTCTAAAAAGAAAATGACACCATCCGCCAAGCAAACCTAAATCTGGAGGAAAGAGTGAGGAGCCTTTCATCAAATACTGCACCCTTAGACAAGGGGAAAGCAATTCTCAGCAAGTGGATCCCATGAAATCCTTAAATCTGACACTTGTCCAAACTCCCCGACTTCGTAACACTACCTTGATATAATTGGTGGGTCCTGGCTCTATCGTCCAATGACTTATGATGCCCAACGACAATAATGGAGCTGGAAACTATGCTATACTTCCAGACGAGAACATTTTTAAGCGATTCGTTGAGTTCGAGTCCTTGGTCCAAAGGATTCCAGGCGTACCTGCTTCTATTAAAAAGAGTGCCTCCGATAGCTATGTAGTGTCTCCCTTTGTGGACGCCATAGCCACGGTAGACTTACCATCAAAGTTTACCTTTCCCAACATGAAGCTCTTTGATGGGACCATAGACCCGGATAACCATGTCATGCAATACAAATGGAAAATGTACACCGTAACCATCCCTAAAGAAAAACGAGAAGCATGTATGTGTAAAGGTTTTGGCTCAAGTCTGACTGGGCTCGCCTTACAATGGTATACCAACCTCCCAAACAGGTGCATCAATTCATTTGCTCAACTTACAGACATGTTTGTCAAGCAGCATGCTAGTAGAAAAAAATTGGAAAAATAGTCAGATGACTTATATTTGATTGTGCAGGGGAAAGGCGAGTCTCTCAGAGAGTACGTGGGGTGATTTAACAAAGAAAAGGTCAACATACCCAATTGCAACGTCGCTACTGCAGTTTCTGCTTTTCGTAGAGGACTTTTCCCTGAATCCGACCTCTACAAGGAACTTACAAAATACCGGTTTAAAATGATAGAAGATGTCTTGGCCAAAGCGTGGGCACAAATGAAATGGGAAGATGATCAAGCCAATCGATGCCTATCCTTTTCAAGTTGCAGCTACAAAGATCAAAGATTTGACAGGCAGCCGAGGATATATGAGCCCTACCCTATCAAGAATCAAAGGAACAACGAAAGATGCCCTTCATGACATCCTGTACTAGGTAGAGATAGTAGCCAGAAGCCCATATTTTATGGATAAAGAAGAGCTTGATGAAATCGACCCTAATGACCTAAGTCACGTGGTTAAGATAGGGTCAAAGTTAGAGCCAAAATTACGAATCAGACTCGTAGACTTTCTCTACATTAACAAGGATTATTTTGCACGGTCACACACCGACATGGTAGGGGTAGATCTAGAGGTTACGGTGCATAAGCTATAGGTCGATCCAGCATACCCTCCTATTAAGCATAAACGTAGAATATTTGCCCTTGAGAGGAATCGTATTATTAGTGAGGAGATCCAGAAGTTAATAGATGTCAGATGGGTCTGAGAGGTCCAGTATCCTGAACGGCTAGCCAATGTCATTGTGGTGAAAATGAAGAACCGGAAATGGAGGGTTTGTATTGACTTCACAGACCTAAATAAAGCTTGCTCGAAAGACTCCTTTCCTCTACCACACATAGACATGATGGTAGATGCGACTGCTGGTCACGAGCTTCTCAGCTTTAATAAGGCCTTTTTTGGATACAAGCAGATCCTAATACACCCTAACGAACAAGAAAAGACTTCATTTATCACTGAGCGAGGGATATACTATTATAAGGTTATGCCTTTTTGCCTGAAAAATACTAGGGCAACTTACCAGCATTTGATAAATAAAATGTTTCAGATCTCCGCGGTCGTACAATAGAAGCATACACCGACAACATGCTTGTAAATTCATTGGCTGCCAAACAATAAATTGACCATCTAAGGCAGGCCTTTGACATCCCCAAGAAGTACAACATGAAGCTAAATCCCTCTAAGTACTCATTTGGTGTGATGTCAGGAAAGTTTCTTCGCTAGTTGGTTACGCAGAAAGAGATAACAGCTCATCCAGACCAAGTAAAGTCCATTCTTAATATCCTGTCTCCAAAGAATGTTAAAGAAGTTATGAAGCTCACAGGGAGGATTGCGGCATTAAGTAGATTCATTTCTAGATCATTCGACAAATGCCAACCATTTTTTAACGTGCTCTGAAAGAATAAGGACTTTGCTTGGATGCTTGAGTATGAAAAAGCATTACAACAACTAAAAACCTATTTGACCAGCCCATCACTACTGGCCAAACCAAAAGTGAAAGAGACTCTCTTGGTCTACTTGGCTATCTCAATAATAGCTGTTAGCACTGTGTTGGTATGAGAGAAAGGCAAGAAGCAATGGCCTGTCTATTTCACCAGCAAAGCCCTTTTAGGTGCAGAGACCAAGTATAGCCAATTGGAAAAACTAGCTTTGGCGCTTGTCATTGTAGGATCGATATTATTAAGTGTGGGGTATCCTAGTCCATATTTTCTAAATTATAATTAAGAAAACATGCTAGAAAAATAAAATATCCACATTACACACACAAGAACATGCTTAAGAACATATATAGAATATAACTAGTACTTGCAAAATATATAAAGCTAACCTCTTGAAGCGTGGGGCCTTTGATGAAGCTAAAACCGATCACGAGCTTTATTCCCGTTCACGAACAAGGCCACCAAAATTTGCTATAAGGGTGTCACAATAAGCAACTCCCTAGTCTTCTTCCCTATGATTAAAGAGACTTATCTTGAGAGAATAGCCTCTTGTGTGGGAAGAAGCAAAGTACTATGCTCTTGAAAAATTAGAGCAAAAATCACACAATAAGTGTGTACTATGTGTTGTAGTATTTTCTTGCCAAAAAGGAAGAAATCAACTACAAAGTGGAATACATAAAAGGTGTAGGGTCTTGTCTATTTATAGAGAGAACCTTGGCATCTAAAGTTGCTAAACTTTCAATGTGGGAGAAAATTTCCATGTAGTATTTCCTTTTTGAAACTTGTCAATCTTGTCTTGGAAGACTTGTGCAAGTTGTCCACTTGTTTTTGTAGTATTTTGCAAGTTGTCCACTTGTCTTGGAAGACTTAGGCCAAGCCCATTATCCAAGTCCAACACATAGTCCATAATCTATGTGGAGGCCCAAGCCCAATAGGAAACCATCCTAGCCCAATTAGGTTATCTTGGACTCTAAAGAAAGCCCAAACCCAATTTCAAACTTTGGCCTAATAAGGCTACTACCACAATATGGAATTTGCTCTTTCAAGATTACTCTCTCAAAGTCATTTCAACTAGGGAAGGGACCAAGAAGACACAATTATCATTGGCTTCCAAAAATAATTAAAATTATCCTTGCCCGATCTAGGCGACATAATAATTATTTTTAACTTCGATCTATTCCACCATAAGATCAAAGTTGCACTCCAAGAATAATTGTCATTACCCAAAAGCTTATCACAAAAGAATGTGAACTTTGTCTTTGACCTACTAAATAACTGACCATAATGCCCCTCTATGTATACCCACAGCTAAGATCGGTCCTTTGGCCTGTGTACTATCACCTCCTTAGCTGTATCTTTTTCCGTTGGGTTTCTTGTCCTATTGCCAACCATCCTTGGTCATGGAATCTCTTGATCTCGGGAGCGACTCTCAAGCCATATGACCGACACACCTATAAAGGTAGTATCACTAGATCTAGATTCGGATGATAAATTTGGACAATCCCAAAGGGGGCACATAGATTCCATTTTGCATATGCATGTTCTAATTAATTAGAACTTAGCACTCAATGCATAAGGCTGTTGATCCTAATAAAATAAGATCTCACCCACTTTGAATCAAAGTACTAAACCCTAACTTCATTAGTTCATCCACATATACTCAAGATTAAGAGCAATGATCATTTAGTAGCGTGAGTGTCTTGTTTTCTTTCTTTGATAGTACGTCGCTAGAAAACATACTCACAATGGTCCTATCCAATACGTGACACACGTACTATTGAGACAAATCCAGAAAGTCCTCCAATGACCTAGGTAGATCACCCTCAAAGAGGAGACTTGCTCAATATAACCTTATCCCAGTAGAGTGCCCAACACTACTTATTTGGTTATGGATTCAATTTATGATGTGACTAAATCTAGACTTGGACCTACTGTGCGTCCAGCCTCACTGCGCACCCAAGTCATTAGTGCAAGTCAAAGGACCTTCATACATGCATCGATAAAACATAACAGAGATTATATGTAAGAAACTCATAATGCCATTTAACAAAAATATGATTATACATTGTTTCATATCCAAAATGTCATGTACAAGTAAGCTTTAGGGCATACTAATCCTAACAGTCATAACCGCTCGAAAGCTAAGACCGTATTTCCAAAGTCATCCCATTGTGGTATTGACCACCTTTTCTCTAAAAGTGATACTGCATAAGCCAAAGCTCTCAGGTCGTCTCACTAAGTGGGCAGTCGAGCTAAGTCAGTATGACATATCCTTTTAGCCTAGAACAATGGCAAAATCATAGGTTTTGGCTAACTTTATAGCAGACTTCACACCCAGTACTCACTTGGAGGTAGAGAAAGAGTTATTTTACCTCACTGTGGGCACAGTCCATGGGAAGTGGTCTTTGTACGTAGACAGATCGAGTAATACTAGAGGTAGCAGGCTGGGCACCTCAAGGGGATTTGATAGAGTAGTCGGTAAGATGTGGCTTTAAAGCCACTACTAACAAAGCAGAGTACGTGGCCCTAATTACTGGACTCATGCTTGCCAAAAGCATGGATATCAAGCATATAATTGTTAGCAGTGATTCGTAACTGGCTATAAAACAAATCCTTGGAATCTACCAGGCAAGAGATCAGAAGATGATCGTCTATCTCAACGTGTTCAAAGAACTATTGTCAATCTTTGAAGATTTTGAAATCAAACAACTCAGCCTGGAAGACAACTGCCATATCGATGCGCTGGCCACACTAGGAACAACTACCCAAACTACTACATTGAAAAACATTCAAGTAACTTATCTACAGTGGCTGGCAACTCGAAAAGGTGAAGCACTTGAAGTGGCTAAAATCGACGACAATCAAAGTTAGATGACTCTAATTATCCAATACTTCAGAAACGATGTCCTCTCGAAATGCTGTAGTGAAGCATGCAAACTAATAATAAAAGCCGCAAGGTTTTGCATTATTAAGGGAAAATTGTATCGGAGGTCCTACTCTGGACCATACCAATGATGCTTAGACCCTATAGAGGCAAACTATGTTTTTGGCCGAACTACATGAAAGGCAATGCGGCAACCATTTCGGAGCATGCAACTTGGTCAATCGAGCCCTCACAGTGGGCTACTACTAGCCTACCGTGGGGGTCGATGCGATTGACTATGTGAAGAAGTACAACAATTGAGGTTCGTTTAAGTCACATACCTGCCACTTGAACCCATCGTGTCCATTACATCCCCTTGGCTATTCATGAAATGGGGAATGGATATAGTAGGAAAACTTCTTGCCGCACCGGGATAAAAAATTTAACATTGGCTACCACAGATTACTTCTCCAAGTGGATTGAAGTGGAAGCTTATCACTAAGTATGAGACAGGGAAGTAAAAGTTTTTGTGTGGAAAAACATCATATGTAGATTCGGAGTGCCCAAAGAAATTGCAATGGACAATGGTTCCTAATTCATAAGTTGTAACATTAAAGACTTTTGCCAGCAATGGAGGATCAAACTTACTTTTTCGACACCACGACACCCACAATCAAATGGGTAAGTTGAATCCTCTAATAAGACCATTATGTCCACACTAAAGAAAAGACTAGAGAGTGCCAAAGGAAGATGGTTTGAGGAATTGCTAGGTGTATTATGGTCTTATCAAACCACTGCTTGGACTACTACCGATAAAACCCCATTCTTCTTAGTATATGGCGCAGAAGCAGTCATCGCTGTCGGAATAGGATTAGCTAGCCTCCGGGTGAAACGGATGCCCCAGAAAAGAATGATGTTGAACTTCGCCATTACCTAGACATCATCGATGAAAGGAGGGAACAAGCCTGAATTTGTGTTGCCACTTACTAGCAGAAACTAGCCTGGCACTACAACAAGAACGTTAGAATTCGTGCCTTCAAGAAAGGAGGCTGGGTGCTGAGGAGGCTATTTGAGAACACCAAGGAACTTAACACTAAAAAATTTGGTGTCAATTACTAATGACCATATCTAGCAGAGTTATTGGGTAAAGAGCATATAAACTACGCACTGAAGGTGGCAAGGATATCCCTAATAGTTGGAACGCTATTCATCTAAAGAAGTACTACTTCTAGCAGGTTTAGGTATCTTTAGCTTCTATCTTTTAGTAGGCTAGACTCGCTAGGCAAGCTAGATGTCTCCATCTTTTGTTAAGTCATTAGAAATTTATTGAAATTCAGTCGGCAAGAATTTCACCTATTCACAAGGAAACTTGTCTCAAAGAAATGGCCTAATTCTTGATTAGAATACTATACCAATTAGGCTCTGACACAAATAAATGGTTTGATTTCAAATAGTTTAATTCAAGCTATTTCCCCAAACCAAACACTCTGATGAAAGCAGCAAAGGCAAATAGGCTCCAGCCTCACCCATTTATGTGCTAATTAGCACATTCGTGTAAAATAAGGCAAATAGGCTCTAGCCTCGCCCATTTACGTGCTAATTGGCATGTTCTTATAAAGTAAGGCAAACAGGCTTCGGCCACTCTTATCTACGTGCTAATCAGCACATTTACATAAAATAAGGCAAATAGGCTCTGGCCTCGCCCATCTATGTGTTAATTAATACATTCTTTTGAATTAAGACAAACAAGCTCCGACCTCGCCCATCTATGTGCTAATTAACACGTTAAAAAATAAGGCAAATAGGTTTTAGCTTCGCCCATTTATGTGTTAATCAGCACATTTACACAAAATAAGGAAAATAGGCTTCGACCTTGTTCATCTACGTGCTAATCAGCACATTCATGTAAAATAAGGAAAAAACAAGCTTCGGCCTTGCCCATCTACATGTTAAGCAGCATGTTCATACAACTATGACCCTTATGCGCACATTCATTAACAAGTGCTCCATAAGCACCTATGGGACAGTAAGTGCCCATATGTACCATTAAGGTGCTTTTGAATACTGTAAGGCAAGTGTTGTGATTCAAGCAAGATGTATGTAGTTCCATAAACAATTGATCATTTATCACGCATAAAAGGTTTGTTTTAAGTGAAATAACTTGACAACCAAGTCAAAGTCAATGTACAGACTTGTATTATAGGGCCTAGTTCCAACGAGCCTAATATTAATCTCAGCAAAGGAACCAAGGGGCTTAATGCCAACTATGTACAATCAAAGTCAGAAACAACATTGCTATCCATGTTAGTTTTGCTTGGCTGGAAAAGTGCTCAATGCAGAAGGGTATGCACCAACTAAGATGTATAACGCACTCTGCTAAGATATGCAAGGTACATGCTTAAAATGTGTAGTACACACTGCTAAAGGGCGTAAAGCACGTGGGTGTCTTGTACGCCGCTATATTGTTAAGAGAAAGTACGCTGCTAAGGGGTGTCATGTACGCCGCTACGTTGCTAAGGGGTGTTATATAGGAAGTGCAACTAGGAACATAATATGCATACGTTACATGAAAAAGATGGATTAGCCAAAAAATTCCACTCGCTGCTCATGATAACAACTACTCGCTAACTCGAAGATTCTTCGACTTAGAGAGTAGGGGACAAATTGTAGTAGCCAAAATTGGCTTGGCCCAAGGGCCATTTATCTCGAAGCACATGGTAAGGCAACTGTGATCCGTTAATGTTGTGTGGCCCAAGAAAGCTCGTATGGGTCGCTGCTTTGCAGAAAAAGGTGTGCTTAACACGTGTGATTTGCTTAACCACGTACAACATTATCCTAATCTCTCAAGATAAGCACATTAGTAGGTAGTATATCTTTCTAGATAGGTTCAATTTCATCTATACGATAACTAAGAAGTATTTAGAGCACCCAAGGAGATACACAGTACCTTCCCGATTAGATCAACATGATAAGAATAGAGCTATACACACCTCTACATCTGAGACAAATATAAATACACCCCTCCAGGAGTGGCATGGGACATGGACACTACACCCTTACTCTCATATATATCTAATTTCTCAAGTTCACACCTAGCCTTTCCTTTTATATAGGCCTTCCCTTTATATAGCCTTAAATCCTTCTCTTTGATAACTGACTTGAGCATCGGAGTGTCTTTGGCCAGCATTACACCGGTGTCAAAGACTTACCCACCTTTCTCGCTTTCTATTTCGCAGGTTGTTAGTGCTCCGAGTTCGTGATGTAGATTTTAGCGTCTACATACACACATCAATATCAATAAAATTATTCTTCTCTTTTCTCTTATTCTTGTTTATTCTCTCATTCTACTTTTCTTTTTATTTTTATGACATGTTATTAGCATGAAACTCTATCAGTTACAAAGTGATCAAGGTGAAACCAAGGTAAGTAGTATTAGTTTAGAGTATTAAAACATGAGGTCAAAGCAATATTGACTGAATTTTGAGTTGGGCCCTGCATGTCAAAAAGGTTGGTAGTTGGTATCATTGCATTTCTTGTTTTGAGTGGGTTAACATGGTATATTTATGTGTCAGAAATGTATTAAAGGTGAATGAGAAATTAGCAACCAAAGTTGAGTGTGTTATTAGTTTGGTTGTGTGTCGATTTGTATCCCATATAGAAAAACCAATAAACTCTTGCTCACTTTATATATAGATTTCTTTATGAGGTGTGCCAACAAGGCATATGAAGGGAAGACTATACATGGTAGGCGTGGTGCTTAAACCCACCACACGCCCGTGCACTAGCGCGGCTGGGCCGGGTTCAGAGACGCTGTGCGGGTGTGGTTGTGGCTTGGGTTTTCACTTTGGATTGTTCTTTTTTGGGAAAATCCTCAAACACCTGAAGATTTTTGAAGAGAGTGTAACTAATACATTAAAGCTCGTGATTTAAACTCCAACACATTTAGCTTATTACCTGGTCAGGTATGCTTATTTCCTGGGCGTTTTTAATTGTTCGAGGGACAAGTTTATTACCCCCTTAAATGCATTTTATTTGGTTGCTCTTCTTGGCTCCTCTATAAATAACTGAGTCCAGAAGGTGCTGCATAAGAAGAATTCTCGTATTAGCATACTATGTATTTTCTATAGCATTCTGTCAGTCTTATTCCATCATACAGAGAGAGTCCTACGCTTCCTGTTCGCTGGCTTTTGCATTGGTGTGCTACCATAGTCAAGAGGTATAGTCGTTGTATCCTGGAAAGGATACACCAAAACCTTTAGCACTGTGTGGAGGGGCGTAAATCCTTCAAGGAGATCGAGTTTCTCGAGTCTCGACTAAATCTGTTTGTTTTTGTTTATTTGTTATTTCAATTCCAATCTCTAAATATTTCACAGTCTATATCTTTGTTCTATTTTATTTACTTAGTTCTAACAAGTAGTTGCTAATTTTTTTCTTGTATATGTTACATAAATTTTTAATAGTCTATTGTATTATACTTGCATATTATATCAATAGTTTCCATTGTAACACTACTTGTACATGTTCCATAGACTCTCAATGATATGATATTATACTTGCATATCATATCAACAATCTCAATTGCTTATACATGTTTCATAGATGGTCTATTGTACTTTACGTGCATAGTGTATGAACAAAACTTAATTGCCTATATATGATACATTGAATTTATGTGATCTTTTGTACTACACTGGTGTGCTTTCAATAATCCTTTTTCAATAAGTGCTGATTTAATATATTATATAGACAAGCTATAATTTTTATTGCCAATAAGTACTGAATGAGTGTATTATAATAGCATATGTTATTAATACCCAGTCCACGTTATAATCATATTATTTCATTTTGTATGTCAAAGATCATATTAGCATGATTATTTTCAGTCATCACGTTATCAATATATAACAATCATGAACTACTTGACTTACAAAAGATATTGAATATATATCTTTCAAGATGTCAAATTTTGCGAACTAAGCATTCGTTGTTTTATTATCAAGTATGAAAATTAGCTTGAAAAGCTCGTATTGACATCCATATACTCATGAACCAAAAGTTCTCCATCTTTATTATAGGCTATAAATATGAAATGAACCCTTGAGAGTAAAATCCATATTAATGCTATGAATTGTGGAGAAAAATATTGATAGATGGGAACTACGCATCCCTGAAGGATTGTGCTAAGTTAAATGATATTCTTTCATCGTTATCTCCAAAAAGACCTAAAGCCTAGATATATTGTGAAAACAAAAAATAAAAATTTATCCTTTTGCGAATATTACAAAGAAATATATGTCTATCACAAGACGAGAAATCCTCCAATAACTCACTATGGAAATATTATACATGATTGCATGATTTTAAATTTATAAATGAGTATTGTTCCACAATATCTAGAAAATTTTCTGAAATTATGTAGACAAAATCTTTTGGAAAGATTTGTGAAATAATCTAATTTACTTTTATGCCTTGAATATGCTTTTATACTGGAAAAATTGAGAGCATGAATTGAAAAGAATGTTTTGAGTATTATCCACATCCTATGAGCCAAAGAATATTTGGCACAATATTATTAATTATACCAATTAGCTCAAAATCATTTCTTGAAAGAATAATGTATATATGCTTTATTATTATGGATATGATTATGACTATAATAGTTATTCACATTATGATAGTCGTCAAATCTAAAAATGCCTAAAGGCATGATCCGGTTATGTTTGCAAGTTCCAAAGGGCTTTACATGAGTTAAAATAGACTTCTCGTGCCTAGTTTTCATATATTATCAACTGCCCTCCTTTATCTTCATTTTTGCTCCTCTAAGGCAAAACTTCTTTGTTTTTTCAACACTTTAGACCTAACATCTTGGCTTGCCCATGATTTCATTATTAGGATTTGCCCATTCTATCTTTTCAAGTACCATATATCTACTGGAATTTTGCTAACTTGACAAAAGCATGTTAACGATTTCTTGCATTGACATGCATAGTGCAAAAGTTGTAGCTACGCCAATTATTGCTTCTTATTGATGGTCTGAACAAGTGGGTGATCGGTTCTTTGATCTTGTATTGTTTCACAGTCATGAGTGCCCTCTAATACTAGAGAATTAAAGTTTATTTGGCCTAATTTTTAGACACTTAAAAGTGCTTTCTGTGAGTTTAAATTTCTAAGAAAGCGTTTATATAAAAACCAAAGTTCAGAACATCTGAAAACCAAAAGCTCCATTAGACCTTTTCCAAAAAAGGCTTTTGAGAGTTGCTTTACATCATGTTAGAAATTATTTTTCTTCTTTTTTTTTTTCCAAAATATTACATAATTTTGAAATTCTAATATTGTCCTCAAAATAGTTAAAAGTTCAACTCCTAAAATACCAAGCTAAACAATCAACAACTTTTATCTAACAACACTTTTAACCAAAACTTTATTACTCAAAGCTCTATAGTTCAACAATTAAAATCTCACAGCTAGGCCAAATAGAGCCGTACCTATTTTAACATAGCTTTTGCTACCAATAAAACATGTCAGTTTATACATTTTCCAATTGACAACACCAATATGTTGTGAAGTAGATCTTTTGATATTTAAAGATACTATTTCTCATGGATTATCTATTAGGCATTCTCTTAATCATGCTAGCTTTGCATATCTTTCAAATTTGATTATGCACGATTTCCTGATAATTGGTATAGCACTCATTACTATTGAATTTTTCTAGGTCCTATTCTAATTTCTTGGGGTTCAAGTAAGAAGATGACCATGTCAAACTCTAGAACAAATGCAGAATATAAGGCTACTGCCTTCGCTATTGCTGAGCTTTGTCGGGTCAAGTCACTACTTGTTGAACAAAAGTTTTAGTTCTCAAAACAATTAACATTATGTGCCATAATATCGGAGCCACCTAATTAATTGCTAATATAGTTTTCCATGCACATATCTAATCATATTAAGGTGGATGTTCATTTTTTCCCACAAAAACTAGCTTTGTTTTCTTTGGTGGAAACACGTTTGAGTTCATATTAATAGCAAATCAAACCATGCATATGAGTTCATACAAACACCATATAGGAGTTAATACATCCATGATTGTATCCCAATAGTGGGAAGTCAGAAACAAAAATTTTCCTTAGTTTCAGTGGTGGATATGTCATTTTGGAAAAAGTAATCCTTTAATACAAAGTTTTGCAATAAATTCAGTTGATTTGTTAGTGTTGCTCCGAATGCGTTTGATAGTACAGTTCTAAGTCTAACTAATGTCTGCAGCCTTCCATCAATAATTGAATCAATCCTCTAATTGTTTATACCTCTTCTTCTTTGCTAGATTGCGTAAACAACCTTAAGATTGTCAAATTCAATGATAACCTTTATTGTTCCACAACCTTCCAAACAACTGCAACCCAATAAGAATGTCGATGCCTCTGCTTCAATGACTGAGTTTCACTTGACTAGTAGAGCTTTGAATAATGGTGCTTCCAAAATTTATAGCCACTACCGCAACACTTTCTTTCCTTCCCTGCTCATCAAATAAGGTATCAAATTAATTTTAATTTCCCCAAACTAGGAGGGGACCAGGATTCTTGACACTTCACTTCATTTAAACATAAATTATAATTATCTCTAATTGCAAACACTAATTAAAAAGAGAAATTGATTTAGTTGTTTGAACTTTAGTTAATGAAAGTGACCACTTTGCTAGAATCAATTTTAACTCCTTCATATTTAAATTTATTTCTTGCAAGCCAAATATGCCAACAACAAACACACACAAAAACTCACATTCACATGGAGCATAGCCAACATTTCTACATTCATCTGTGAGATTTAGAAACCAATCTTCAAATCTTTAGGTGTTATGATTTTCAAATTTGAATTTGGAAAGATACGAAACTGAGCTTTCTTCGGAAATACCTTCCACAGTCTTTTTGGCAACTTACGGAATGACAATGGCCCAAGATATTGTACTTTTTGTTAATATCCATCCTAAGTTTTTGGCTAGAACCATTCATCTTCCTTGTTTTTCTCCAAGAATTAGAAAGCAAGGTGTTTTTTCTTCTCTGATTTCTTCACAAAATAGTGAATTGATTAAGTCAATTCTCCATCTTCTATTGTCTTTAAGCAACTTTGCACATTTTCAACTCGACTCCCTTCCAGTGTAGACAACCTTACATTTGCCTTCACTTAACAATCATTCCATATATTGATAAGTCTGAAATAAGCCTTGAATTTATAGTTATTTGTGCTTAATTTTGGAATTGAATGCTCCTTAATTGGTGTTTTTGTATGTGTTTTTACATGTTTATGCTTATAAAAAGGAGTTGGATGCATTATATATGGATTCAAAGGTCTTTTGGACGTGTTTATAATTGATAAAATTGATTATGCCACTTTGGAAAATACCATGCGAAGCCTACACGGGATTGACCGAGCTTGACTGAAACTTGAAGATATTTTTGTAGACTTTTAGAAAGGACTTGCATTGAAGACTTGCCATAATTTGGAAAGGAAGGAGATTAATTCTAGAAGACTTTTATTTCATTAAGAATTGTAATTAAGGATTTTTACCTTTTTATTTTCCTTAGCTTTTAAAGAGTTTCCTTATCCAATAAAGGCTCTAGTTAGGAATTTCTTGTATATATTTTCCTACATACATTTCATAGAGATAGTTAGACAATATTCAGAACTTCCAACAGGTTATTTTTATCTCTTCTAGGTGCCACTTTCATGATGATGAAGTTCTAATTTACTTTTCTAGCTGAGGGTTAATCAGATTTTGGTTCTTCAAATCTTGTGAGATCTATTTTTTTTTCTCCTTCCACCATTATTTTGGTATTTATGTGTTTACTATTTCAAGAATTAATCTTGTCTTATGGTTGTTTAATTTGTGCCATTATTCGATCACATAACAATAGATAGCCAATTAGATTAATTTAATTAATCTAAGAATAGTGGTAAACAGGTCTCCTAGGTAAACACACAATCTAAATGAGCAATTATCGCGAGAGAATCAACTTTGAGAATCAGATTTTTCCAGATTTTTATTGCTGTCGTTAGATAGACCCTGCGGCATCTTTGGGGACTAGACCATCCAATAGGTAAGGTACCAGCGGGGAAAATTCATATGGGGTTTAAACTGTTATCAACACTGTAAGGAAAGATGAGATTGTTAGGCAGTGCCGACAACCATAACTGATTTACCAAAATAGGTGAAAGTATCTTTGTATCTAGGTTAGGATTTATTGACCAAAACTGAGATTAAACCAGAGGCTATGCTCAATTCCCATTGATTTCTCATTTAAGACTAATTTTCAAGCGTTTATTTAGGTCTAGATTGCATCCATAGCTTTGATTTTATTGCTATTTATGCTTTTCAATTTTTTACCCAGTTATGTGCCTATCTTTAAGGGTCTAGTGGTGCCCTTTTTGATTGTGGCTTATTTAATTAATCTAATTGACATAATTAGGATATTCTAATTCCTCCAATCCCTATGGACTCGACCCTTTCTCACCACGTATCCAAATTAAATTTGTGAGGTAAGAAATTGGAACTTATTTTTGGTGGTTTCAATGCCCATCAAATTTTGGCGCTGTTGCTAGGGATTGGTGCTGAAATTTTTGCTTTTTTATGACTAGGTCAGATTGTACAAGTGAGTTGCATTTTGATCCTGAGATTGAAAGGACTTCAAAGAGCTTGAAGAAAAAAGCAAGGATGCGGAAACAACTCCAGAAATAGGCCAAAGCCTTAACAAGTGCAATTTGAAACATCTAGTAAGTTTGAGAGCAAGAAGATGACTAGAAATAACCAAAACATTGCGTGAATTAATGGCTGCCCCCTTGAATTAGTAGCCACTTTACATCTTATACCCCTTATTGAACGCATATTTTGAGTTAAAATTGGGTCTAATACGTCTTTTACCCACTTTTTTACAGATTGGAGAATGAAGACCTGCATAAACATTTGAAAGAATTCGGTGTTATTTGTTCGAGTATGAAGCCCCAAGGAGTGACCGAAGATCAAATCAATTCTAGAGCTACGGTAGGAGAGAAATTTGCGCCATCAAGCAAAGGGATTCAAACTTGCTTTATGATTATTGGGAGAGATTTAAAAGACTTTGTGCAAGTTGCTCCTACATAGGATTTACGAACAATCTCTTATCCAACACTTTTGTGAAAGATTGCTTCTAATTGAGAGAAAGATGATGGATGCTACAAGTAGAGGTGTCATTGTCAACAAAACATCTCAAGATGCTAGAGGCTTAATTTCCATCATAATCGCAAATTCTCAACAATTTTGGAATAGATAAAAGCCTTCGAGAAGAGTTAATGAGGTAAGTGTTTCTTCTCTTGATTCAAAGTTAACTCAACTAACATCTCTTGTTCAAAGTTTGGTTGCAGGTGGTAATGTTCCAATTCAAAAAGTTCGTAGAATTTGTGCCATGGCGGGACACTTAATCGAGCCCCACACTCCAAGAGGAGGATTCCCAACAAGCCAATGCCGTAGAAGGGTTTTCCAATCCACCACAATGAAGATATGATCTCTTTTAAAATGCATACAACCCCGGTTGGAGGGATCATCCAAATTTGAGCTATGGAGCGAGACTACAGAATTATATTTCGCCAAATCCACAGCACTTCTAGTCGTGACCAGCACTACCATCATAGCCTGTACCTTCACATTTACGTACTTTTCTTGACAATATTGTAAAATCTCTAGCTCTTAATGCTTAACAATTTCAATAGGAAATGAGGGCAAGTGTAAAGAACTTGGAGAATTAAATTAGTCAATTGATTACCTCCGTTAGCCAATTAGAGTCCCAAGGTAAGTTCCTGTCTCAAACTGTGGTAAATCCGAAGCAAAGCACAAGCGCTGTGACCCTACGAAGTGGAAAAGAGCTGTTGGACAGCCCTTGTCAACTTTTGTTAGCTTAGGCGTGGGTATGCAAAGTTGATAGCACTTAAAACAGAGAAAGCAATTGAAAAAGAGGGCATAAAACAAGATGGAAAAACAATGTTTAACAATGAAACATAGCCTAAAAATGGTATGGAGTAGGTGGTTAAGCCTCCTTTTTCTAAAAGATTCACAAAGTCCAAAAAGGAGAACGAAGAGAAGGAGATTTTTGAGCTTTTTTGCAATGTAGAGATAAATATTCCCTTACTTGATGCAATTAGGCAACTATCTCGAATTGTAAAGTTTTTGAAAGAATTGTACACTAATAAAAAGAAGCTTGTGGGGACTAAAAAGATAAGTGTGGGAGAGATTGTCTCTGCCATGCTTAAAAAGAGAATGCCATCAAAGTGCAAGGACCAAGGTATGTTTGCTATTTTTTGTCAAATAGGCTTCCTAGGTATTAAGAAAGCTATGTATGATCTAGGAACATTTATTAATGTTATGCCTATGTCCATTTATTCTACTTTAAATGAGGGACCTTTAAAAGTAGGACCTTTGAAAGAAACAAGAGTTTTTATTCAATTAGTTGATAAGTCTTTCGTTTATCCTGAAGGTGTCATAGAAGATGTTTTTGTGCAAGTAGGTAAGTTGGTCTTTCCGACTGATTTTTATGTGCTTGATATGGAGGAAGATTCATCTTCCAAGTCTTGTAAAATCTTACTTGGTAGACCTTTCTTAGCACCGTTAGAGCTAAAATTGATGTTCATGATGGAACTTTGACTTTGAAGTTTGATGGTGATGGAATCAGGTTTAATGTTTATGATGCCATGAAATATCCTAGTGATGTCTCTTGTGTTTTTGGTTTGGAAACTTACGATCCATTGTTTGAAAATATGGATGAGTTATGGGATCATGAATTGCTTGAGTTGTTTGAATTTGATAAATTGAATTTGGTTATTTGTAAAAATTTCACTCTTGAAAGATTGTAGGAATTTGAAATGAACTTTGTTATTGATGGTAAGTTGCTCAAGATAGTCTATGATTTGGAAGAACAAAACCTTAGAGGTATGATTTACCCCTTTTTGAACTTCTTATATCTCACAAAGCTTCTTTCTTCTATTTTGCAAGACCTATAATTAGAATTGAAACAATTACCTGATCATCTCAAGCATGCTTACTTAGGGGAGATGGAAACACTTCTGGTCATTATTTCTAACAAGCTCAGTGTGTTGGAAGAAGAAAAGCTAATTGCGTCTTGAGGGAATTGAAGGAAGCTATTGGATGGATCATTTCAGATATCAAGGGATTAAGCCCTTCTACATGCATGCATAGGATCTTGTTGGATAATGAAAACAAAACATGCAGGGAATCTCAGTGTCGACTCGATCCACCCATGATGGAGGTAGTAAAGAAAGAGATTTTGAAACTTTTTGATGCAGGTTTGATCTATCTGATTTCTGATAATAAGTGGGTAAGTCTTATTCAAGTTGTTCCAAACAAAATAGGTATTATTATCTTTGAGAATGCTGAAAGTGAGTTGGTATCTACTTGAATTCAAAATGGGTGGAGAGTGAATATTGATTACAGAAAATTGAATGTTACAACTAGAAAAGATCACTTTCCCTTCCCCTTCATTGATCAAATGCTTGAAAGGTTAGTAGGTAAAAGTCACTATTGTTGTCTTGATGGTTATTCAAGTTTTCATCAAATCCCGCTTGCTCCGGAAGATCAAGAAAAAATGACTTTTACCTGTCTCTTTGAGACCATCGCATATAGGAGGATGCCGTTTGGATTGTGCAATGCCCCTGCCACCTTTCAAAGGTGCATGGTAAACATCTTTTCTAAATATATGGAGAAAATCATTGAGGTTTTCATGGATGACTTTACAGTCTATGGTAAGTCTTTTGATGAGCGTTTGCATCATCTAGCCTTAGTATTGAAAAGATGTCTTGAATCAAATCTTGATTTGAATTATGAAAAATGCCATTTTATGGTGGATCAAAGTTTTATTTTAGGTCATATAGTTTCTTCTAAAGGGCTAGAGGTTGATAAAGCAAAGATAGATGTTATAAATTACTTGCCTTACCCCGTGAATGTGCAAAAAGTTTGTGTGCTGGTTTCTACAGGCGTTTTATCAAGGATTTTGCAAAAGTTTCTCAACCACTCTGCAAGCTTCTTCAAAAGAATGCCGTATTTGAATTTGGTGAAGGGCGCAAGAAAGCTTTTGACCATTTGAAGGAGAAGCTGGTTTCGGCCCCTATTATCCAACTCCTTTATTGGGATCTCCCTTTCGAGATCATGTGTGATATGAGTGACCATGTGGTTAGAGTTGTCCTAGTCTTGCGGTACTTGTTGGCAAAGAAGGATGCGAAATCGAGGCTTATTTGATAGGTGCTTCTCATGCAAGAATTTGACTTGGAGATTTGAGACAAAAGGGATCCAAAAATCTAGTTACTGATTACTTAATCGAGTGCCCACGAGCAAAGAATTGGCTCGTCTTGAAGATTATTTGCCATATGAGTATCTTTTTGCTATTCAAAATAACCCTCCTCGGTTTGCTGTTATTGTCAATTTCTTAGTCATTGGTTCATTTCCAGTTGAGTTATCTAAAAATGAAAAAGATAAAATAAAAAGGAATGCTAGATACTATGTTTGGTACGACCTTTTTTTGTGGAAACATAAAACTAATCAAGTTATTAGGAGATGTGTCATCGAATCTGAAACTCCATCCATCTTGAAATTTTGTTATAAACATGCATGAGGTTGTCACTTTGGTCCAAAGAGAACTGCATGTAAAATTCTAGAGTGTGAATTGTTTTGGCCAAGTTTATTTAGTGACTTTTATGGATTTTGTAAAACTTGTGCTAATTGTCAAAGAACTAAACGTTTAGGACATAGGGACCAAATGCCTTTGAATTCTATTCTTGTGTGTGAAATTTTTGATGTGTGGGGAATAGATTTCATGGGACCGTTTCCCTTGTCCTTTTGTTATACATATATCATTCTTGCGGTTGATTATATATCTAAATGGATTGAGGCAAAGCCTACTTGCACTAATGATGCTAAAGTGGTGTGGATTTTGTGAAGTCATGTATTTTTAACAGGTATGAAGTTTCACGAGCCATAATCAGTGATAGGGGAACGCACTTTTGCAATAAGATTTTTGGGGCACTCTTGAAAATATATCGTGTCACTTATAGGATGTCCATGGCATACCATCCCCAGACAAATGGGCAAATTGAAATGTCTAATTGAGATATTAAGTCAATTCTCGAAAAGATAGTGAATCCGAATAGGAAGGATTGGAGTTTGTGACTGGATGATGTCTTTCAACTTACTGAACGGCTTACAAGACACCTATAGGCATGTCACCTTACCAGTTGGTGCTTGGGAAGCCATGCCACCTTTCGATGGAATTATAGCACAAAGCATATTAGGTGATTAAACAATGCAATATGGAGATGGAAAAGGTGGGAGAACAACAAAAATTGCAAATTCAAGAGCTCGAGGAAATTCGGAGTGACGCATATGAGAGCTCAAGAATTTGTAAGACAAAGAGAAAGCTTTCTAATGTTGGTTTAGAAACCCGCAGGTGCACATATCGAACGTAGTGCAGTGTGTGCAAGAGTACGGGTATCGTTTCCTTAGGAAGGTCTCTCACTATAGTTCTAAGTCCTATGTGTCCTAGATTAACCACATGTAGAGACGAAATTATTTTTGAGATTTTTCTTTGAATTTTGAATTGAATGGAACTCTAAACTACCCTATTGCAACTAAAGTGCATAAATTAAACTGAAAGTAAATGGAAAACAAATGAAAAGAAAGCAACTGACTTGGGGAATTTGGTGATGGGAAATGGCCTAGGGTCGGATTACTTCCTATATTCGGCTAGTGATTGGGTTGACTAACTATGGACCGTGGGTAATCAATTGCTCTCATGCCTTAGTTTATTAGCTAGCCTTATTACCCTTAATTAGAGGTGCACTCCTATCTCTAAATGGGCCCTTTTTAGATAACAGGTTTGTCCTACTAATTAAGGCTTTACAACTACACTAAAAACCTAAGTGATTTGACTAATCCAACTTGATTAAGGCACACCCATTAATTGTGTTTCAAACTAAGGATGGAACCAATTAATCTTAAGCCTATTCAAGTGCAATTAGCAAATCTAGCAAGCAATAGATCATGGCTCACACATTAATAATGTTTCATGCTAAGCACAAACCAATAATCATAAACAATTACAAAACAAGCATGCATAAACTCTCTTGGGACTTTCAACAAACACATAGACATGTTATATTAAAGTCATCAATAATTCTCCAGAAGTTATGCAATCAACATGCCTCACAAAATCCATAAAAAGTCAAAATTCAACACTAAGCCATAACATAATCCATAGTCTAACCCTAGCCTAAAACAATTAGTTCAACATGCTAAAAGAGAGTGCAAAACTGAAATTTAAAAAAACATCAATTCCATGTCCAAGAAATTAAATCCCAAGTTTAGAACCTCTTCTCCTTTCAATTTCGCTCAAATTTAACTCCGAAATGCAATTTTGAGCTTCAAAACCAGACTTGACAGCAACTTCTCTGCAAAAATTCTACACCAAAATTTCTTCCTTTTTTGCCCGAAAACAGCCCCGAAACCTGCAAAAATCAGCACACCAAATGTGCATTTAGATAGCCCTAACTCGTAGAAAGTAAACCCAAAGAAAAGAACAAGAAAAATCTCTTGTTTCTGCAACTTTCAGGGCTAATTTATGCACTTTTTCCTGCAGAAAAGCTTCCTGGAATTTTCCATTTTAAACCTCTAAATTAGCCCCAAAAATTCTCCTTTTGTGCGTAAATGTGTGAGATATATAAGTGAGAAGATGGGTGTTTGCGTGTGAAAAAGATGGACGAATGAGAGGAGAAATAAGGGCTGGTTCGGTGCTACTTTTGTTTGTTCTTGACTGCTTCTTTCTTGTTGAAAAGCTTGCTGATGAGATAGTCTTTTATATATATATATATATATGGGTGTTGTGTTTATGTGCTCAAAAGAAAGAAAAGAAAAGGAATAGTAGGGTTCAAATCATTAGTTAATATAATATACAATATACTATCTATTGGCTTATGTATTGTATATACATATAAAATACTATATATTATTTTGGTTAGTTGAAAAAGGGTCCCATGTGATATTTTTTTTTTTGAAATTGTGAGTGTGTTTATGTTCACATGGGGTGGGATTATGGGTAGGTTAAGTTAGGTTTATTTTATAATAAATAATATTCTAACAATGTCCTAAAACCCTAAAGCTTAATTAATTATGTCCTAAACTAATTTAGTGGACTTTAATTTAAATAACTAAAATTCCTAGAATCCTAATTCTAGTTATTTAATACATTAATTCTAAATAACCTAGCTAACTTATGAATTTAATTTCCTAATTCCTAATTAGTCAAAGTTACTATCTAAAAAAATGAAACAAATATAATTAAAAAAAATAAAAAGATAAGAAATGACACACAAAGACTCAATAAACACTCAAAAGCTTAAAATAAACAAAATTAGCACCAAAATGCCCCTCAAACACACTCCAAATCATGCAATTCAAGCTCCAAATGCACACACATCACTTTCCATGGTAAAAAAAATAAAGAAAGCAATTTTTCATTGGGCAAAAAGTGCTACTTTGCCAATCACGCTTTAAATTATTTTTGGGTAAGTTTCATTCTTGTTAGATACATTCTTTTGTTGTTACTAAAGTTCTCGTCCATGGGGTAGTAGAAATCCAAAGCTTAGAGACAAACAAGGTGTTAAAGGTAAATAGCCACAGTTTGAAGCCCTTTTGTGAAGAATTTCATGTGCAAAATGGAGGAATTCATGCTAGAAGAGCTGTCGGAATTTGAGTAATCCATTTGGAAAGTCGAGCCAACGACATTAAACAAAGGCACTGGTTGGAGGTAACCCATGGAGTTAGAAATTTTTAATTTTGAGTTTTCTAGTGTCTTCTAGTTAGTTTATAATATTTACAATTTTTTATAATTTTTTAGGAATTTTTCTATTAATTTTGATCATTTTCTTTTTTGGAAACCCTAACTTTGATATAAATATGTCTTATAAAGGTTCTGATGTTTGCAAGAAAGAGTTGCTTTGGAAATCTGGTGAGTTTTTAAGCTGAATTCTGAAAAAATGGCGTATTGAAGGCTTCAGCATGGGCACGGAGGAGTCTAGGGTCTGTTTTTAAAATAGAACTTCTATATCAGAAACCCTAGCCTTCTCTTATTTACAAAACTTACCCTACCTCCCTCGTCTTCTTTAAATAGCCGCCTGTAACACCTTGACGATGTAGGTGCCATGCAGGCCGTCACTTGGCGTAGATGACGAGGCTCACAAGGAGGCACACATGTCACTTGCCTTTCCTGGAACATCTAGAAGGTTCTACAGATAGGAACAAATATGGTAGGGATTTTGAATTATTCCTAATCCCCTTAATTATGCGATATTCTGTTAGAGAATCTCCTGATTGAATTTCAAAATCCCTAAATTGATGTAGAAGAGTCTAGAAGATTATGCTAGCCGTTAGATCCATATGATCGCAACCATTCATTTGCTAGAGAAGATGTATAAATAGCCTAGCATTTCATTTGTAAAGGACACAGAAAAGTTTGAGAGCAATACAAAGCCTTTTTCTCTCATTTCTTTATTCCGCTGCTTTACTCTTTATCTAGCAAATTTCCTTTGTTCGTGGTTTTTACAGGCTGACTTAGCCACTTTTGCTTGGGAAAAGTGTCTAAGTGCCGCACGCTGCACTTGGAATAGGCTAAGGGTGTGACAAGTGGTAACCAGAGCCAAGGTTACACGCAAGGTGTTTGTGATTTTGCTCCTATGAAGGATATCTTCTTTAGGTGTTAAGAAGAACACTGATGCTAGCCATGATGAGAGGGGAAGGGAAGCCCTCCCACCTGCAGCAACCAAAGGCAACAAAGGGGGAAGTCTCGGGATGTGCAAGTCACTTTTGAGGTGCGTTTGATAAGAGCAGAAGAGGCCCTGGCTAAATTCATGACGAAGATGCAACAGCTTGGGTTTTACGATGAGGAGGTAGTAGGTCAAGGGGACCTACGGGAAGAGCTCCATAAGCTTCAAGCTCAAGTGCAAACGGCAAAAGTGACGGCTCAACAAGCATTGACAGAGAAGGAGACCCTAGCCGATTGGTTACAAGGGCGAGTGGCTGAACAAGACAAGATCCTTGAGGAGATAAAGAAGGATTGGGCTATGTGCAGAGAGGCAATAGCCCATGGCACAACAACCTATCAACATGCATCAAATGTGGATGTGCCAAGACCCAGTTCCTATAGTGGGAAGCGTGAATCTAAGGAGGTGGACAACTTCTTTTTGCAGATTGAGCAATACTTCGAGGCAATGAGGCTAGAGGATGACACAAGCCTTGTCAAGACAGCGACACTTTACTTCATTGATGATGCAGCTCTATGGTGGCGCATGAAGCACCAAGGGCTCAGGGAGGCAAACAAAGATTTACCCACTTGGGCTACATTCAAGGAGGAGGTATATGCACAATTTTATCCCGAGGAAGCAGAATGGGATGCCCGTGACAAGCTTAGAGTCCTGAAACACACAGGGACCATTCATGATTACGTCAAAGAATATGTTTCCCTTAAACTTTAGATACGTAACAAGCCAGATTATGATCACATGTATGACTTTTTTAAGGGTTTGCAGCCATGGGCCTAACAAGAAGTTAGGATGAGAAGGCCAAAAACCTTTGCTGAAGCTATGGCTATAGCTGAATCCTTACTAGAGTTCAAGACTAGGAATGACTCCTCTAACAAACCCAGAAACGATTTTAAGGGCAAAGGTGGGAGAGACAAAAATTCCAAAGGGCAAGAGAAGTCCACCTCCAACCAAGAGGGAAAGAAAGAGAGGAAGTCCTTTAACTGTTACTTTTGTGGAGGACCATATGTGTGGCGGGAATGCCCTAAGAGATAGACCCTCAACTCATTATTGGAGGAACATGAGAAGGCAACTGAGGCACACATGAGTTCTTTGCAATTGCTCAATGCTTTAAACATCAAGCCAGCCACAACGACGTTGCCTAAAGATGGCTTGATGTATGTAGAAGTGATGATTCATGACAAGACCACCATGGCCATGTTGGATACCGAAGCTTCTCACAACTTCATGGCAGAAGACGAAGCCAAGAGGTTGGGACTCATCATCACCAAGTCCCAAGGATACCTTAAGACGGTCAATTCCGTCCCTCGACCGTTGTCAGGTATGGTCAAGAATGTCTCGTTAACCCTTGGCATATGGCAGGGAGACGTGGACTTCACGGTGGTACCTATGGATGATTTCAAGGTCATCCTTGGCATGGAATTCTTTCGAAGAGCCAAGGCCGTTCCCACACCACACCTTGAACAAATTGTAATCATGGATGAGAAGACCCCATGTATGGTACCAGCCAAAGTTTAGGCGAGGCCAGAAACGAGACTATTGTCAGCCATACAAGTTGACAAAGGTCTACGCCATGGAGAGGCAATCTACTTAGCAACCATGAAGGAGGATATAGATGAACCAGTGCCAAGAGAAGTGCCAATGGAGGTTACTAAAGTCCTTCTAGAGTTTGAAGATGTTATGCCATCTGAGTTGCCAAGGAGACTACCACTTAGGAGAGAGGTGGACCACGAGATCGAACTGATTCTTGGTGCCAGACCACCTGCCAAAGCACCTTACCAAATGGCTCCTCCAGAACTAGAAGAATTAAAGAAGCAACTCCAGGAGTTGCTCGATGCGGGGTTCATTTGGCCATCCAAAGCTCCCTATGGTGCACCTGTGTTATTCCAAAAGAAGCTAACTCCAAAACAAGCGAGGTGGCAAGAGTTCCTTGCAGAGTTCGACTATAAGTTAGAGTACAAGCCCGGGAACGCCAACTTGGTGGCCGACGCCTTGAGCCACAAAGCAGAACTCCACCACATGAAGAAAGATGATACTTTGGTTGACAAGATCAAGGGAGGAATATCCCAAGATCCCATTGCTAGTGGTCTACTCAACTTTACTAGGGAAGGGAAGACAAGACAAATCTGGGAGGAAGACGGCTTGCTATACACCAAGGGGCACCGCATATATGTTCCTAGGTGGGGGAACTTACGAAGGGACTTGATGAAGGAATGTCATGACTCAAAATGGGCTGGTCACCCAGGCCAGTTACGCACAAAAGCTCTACTAGAAGCTGCATACTACTGGCCGCATATAACGGATGATATTGAGTCATATGTGAAAACATGTTTGATCTGCCAACAGGTTAAGGTTGACAATCAAGCACCTGGAGGATTGCTTCAACCCCTCCCTATACCAGAGAAATCGTGAGAAATGGTGACCATGGACTTCATCAGTGTTTTGCCAACATCAGAAAGGTATGGGAGTATCATTGTGGTTGTGGACAAATTCTCAAAATATGCCACATTTATATCTAGTCCAGCTGATTGTACTGCCGAACAAACAGCCAAGCTCTTATTCAAACATATGGTAAAGTACTGGGGACTCCTGCAACACATTATTTCCGATCGTGACCCAAGGTTTACCGGTAAGTTATGGTCTAAACTTCAGATCTACACTATTCGACAAGTTTTCACCCTCAAACCAATGGGCAGACCGAAAGGGTGAATACGTTGTTAGAATTATATTTGAGGCACTTTGTGGGGGCTAACAAAAAGGATTGGGCAGGGTTACTTGATGTGGCCCAATTTTCCTACAATCTCCAAAGAAGTGAGGCAACAGGCAAAAGTCCATTTGAAGTGGTGACAGGCCAACAACCCCTTGCCCCACACACCATTACATTGGAGTCCACCTATAAGGGAAGTAGCCCCTCAGCCTACCAAATAGCTAAGGGATGGAAGGAACAAGCTGATTTGACAAGGGCCTATCTTGACAAAACAGCTAAAAAGATGAAAAAATGGCTGACAAGGGAAGAAGAAATGTCTCATTCCAAGTTGGAGACAAGGTCATGATGAAGCTCTTACCACAACAATTCAAGGCGTTTCGAAAGGTGCATAAAGGACTCATCCGCAAGTATGAAGGGCCTTATGAGGTGATCAACAAAGTTGGTGACATTTCTTACAAACTAGACCTACCACCAAAGTTGAAGATCCATCCGGTATTTCATGCAAGCATGTTGAAACCATACCATGAGGATAAAGGAAATCCAAGCCGAGGGGAATCCAAAAGGGCACCAACAGTAGTGGTAGACTCTTATGACAAAGAGATTGACTTCATAGAAGCCGACCACATGATTCTCAAAAGAGGAGTCCCTCTACGACGCGAGTATTTGGTACACTGGAAGGGCTTGCCATCAAGTGAGGCAAGTTGGGAACCAACAGACTCTATATGGCAATTTACAAAGGAGATCGAAGGATACCATTAAGGGAATGCGACGAGGACGTTCACGGGAATAGGTGGGGGAGAATGTAACACCCTGACGATGTAGGTGCCATGCAGGCCGTCACTTGGCGTAGATGACGAGGCTCACAAGGAGGCACACATGTCACTTGCCTTTCCTGGAACATCTAGAAGGTTCTACAGATAGGAACAAATATGGTAGGGATTTTGAATTATACCTAATCCCCTTAATTATGCGATATTCTGTTAGAGAACCTCCTGATTGAATTTCAAAATCCTTAAATTGATGTAGAAGAGTCTAGAAGATTATGCTAGCCATTAGATCCAGATGATCGCAACCATTCATTTGCTAGAGAAGATGTATAAATAGCCTAGCATTTCATTTGTAAAGGACACAGAAAAGTTTGAGAGCAATACAAAGCCTTTTTCTCTCATGTCTTTATTCCGCTGCTTTACTCTTTATCTTGCAAATTTCCTTTGTTCGTGGTTTTTACAGGTTGACTTAGCCACTTTTGCTTGGGAAAAGTGTCTAAGTGCCGCACGCTGCGCTTGGGATAGGCTAAGGGCGTGACACGCCGCTCCATCACTTATAGCCATCCATAACTACCACCCCAAGCTTATAAATCTTCACCACCCATCTCACAAACCCTTATGAGGAAGAAAAAAAATCATGGAAAAAGATCCTTGTAGCCCTCCCATTGTGTTTAGAACATGCAACCAGATAAGCCCATCACCTTAACCGTCAGCAACGGTGGCACTGCCACCTTCTACAACCCTAAGTTCAACTCTTTACCTAATAAAACATTCCACCCGCTACCCGTCATTGCGCATGAACGATGGCCGACGGCCAAGTAACGTTGGTGACGTGTAGCCAGATGCCTGCGACGAGCAGCCATACTTCTGTTCACCCTATTATTCAAGCCTAGGCCCCTCTTCCGTGTGGTTGTGCACGAGTCCAGGGAGATAAAGTCTCGCGAGCCTCGATTTTGGATGTTTCCAACATACTACCATTCGTGGATGTGAATCATCAGAAAAGGTATGATGAGCTTACCATAAAAACTCTTTATCCTTGTAAGACAATGCGTTTTGATACTTTGTACACTTTGGGCTTGCTCAACACTGTGAATGAGTTACTTGATAATATTGGTTGGAGACCCTTTGCACACATTACTTGCCCAGGCTATTATGAACTAACCAGAGAATTTTATGCTACATTCGAGTTTGATAGATCCAGCGATTTTAATGTCCATTCACCAGATAGAATTCTTTTTCAATTGAATGGTAGATCGGTGAAAATGTCTATTATTGCTTTTTATGTGACTTTGGGCTTGTGGCTACTGAGGCTGCTCATTCTAGTGAGTATTTGCATAGCATGTGTGCTTATCCAAATGACTTTAATTGGGAATAAGTTTACCATAAATTGGCCCCTTTCAACCCTATGCCCTATACCACTTGTAATTCGCGAGACCATTTCCTTGAGAATCCAACTTTGATATATACATATATGTGTATGTGTATATATACATACATATACACATACATACATACATACATATATATATGTATATATATATGTGTATATATATATATATACATATATATATGTATGTATGTATGTATTCATAGGTTCTTGGCTTATGCATTTCTTAGGAGACCTAATAACCCAGCTGTGCTTTTGAAAGTTGAGCTTTTTTTTTCTTATGTTGTATGATTCATAAGAAGCGAGTAAACTTACGCTATTGGCTTTTCACACACATTGGCATCGTCATCACGAAAAACAGGCCTTTGACATTGGGTTCACTAATCACACATATAGCCATTAAATTGGGATTGTTTGATGTGCATAACACCACATTTCAGAAAGCTCATAAAATGAGCTATTTAGATTTGTCATGTTTGCATTTTAGGAATCTCTTCCACATAGAGGGAGATAGAGTTGCACTTATCTCTGCAGGTATATGAGCTAGGGAGGCACGCATGTAGGCCAGACAAACAGGCTCGTCTACATCTACATCAGACATTGCTGATGACAATCACTCAGTACACATAGAGACGGCCATGGGACAACAATCAATTTGTCTTGAGAGATTGGAGAAGTTCATCCACGCTTGGGCACGACAGGCGAGGTACCAAGACCTCAATTTTGATGAATGATTGCAGATTCCACCAACTCTCTCATGGCTATTTAGGGAAGTCCTTTTACTTTTCTCTTTCTTAACTTTATTTTGTCTTATTTTCCTTTTATTTCTTGCTTTCTTTTCTTTACACATTAAGGACAATGTGCATGATAAGTATAAGGGAGGAATGCTTCGTTTTAGTCTCTTATTTTGAGTCCTTTTGATGCTTAGATGTGTTTTTAATATGGTATACTGAGTCTTGTGAATATATGTGTTATATTTAGTATTGCTTGAGTCTTCTTGAGTCTTCATGAATGGAAAAAGAAAAAAAAGGAGAAAAACTAGAAAAATGACATTTTTTTTTTGGTTAAGTATCTTGTAATAATGTCTTTTTAGAGTCCTTTAATGTCTTTAGTTCATGCTTCTTTGAGTTTAAAGTCAAACCAGTAAGTCTTTAAAAGCTCTTTTGTCAAATTTTTTTTATTTTTACTCAACTTTCTCCTTTCTGAACTTGTCACCTCCTTTGGAAAAAGTCTAATCCCCATGCTTGAGAAACTTGGTTTGGTTGTAGTGGTAAGTTGATGTATATGGAAAACCTATCCTCATTGTATTTAGTTCCTTGATAGTTACTTTGAACATGTCGTACTTGAACCTTGCTTAATATTAACTTGGGCTTAAAAATATGCACGCGCTTAAATTTGGAGGCTAATGCTTAGTTGAGTTTGATGGGTACTTGCCTTGATTAATTTTTGTGGTAAAATTGTAAAAAAGTGTGTGCCTAAGAAAGTTATGTCGGGGTTAAAGTCACTCCTTCTAAAGTGCTAAAAGTTATTGTGAAAAAAAGGCACATGAATTAAAGTAAATTAAATAAGCGCTTTCTTACTCCACTGGTCTTCTTAAAAAAAAAAAAGAAGAGGACTATGAGAAGAGCTAGTAGCCACCTAGAATTGTGACCAAGTAACCAAGGGCGTTCATCACTAATGTTTGTCATTGCATAAAAAGGTTGAGTAACATTCTAGACGAGCCATGAAAGTTATGTATGAAAAGTGATTAAGAGCAGTTGAAGTAATCCAGCCTTCCGGCAACTAGGCCTAGGCACAAAACTTATTTTTTGAGAAAAATTGCACATCGGGGCAAGTGTTTTTGATTTCTCGTCTTTGCATTGACATAATCATAAGTGGCTTTAATCTTTTGTGTGTGCTTTAACTGGTGTGATATTCATTTACATAGTGTTTGGGTGTTATCAGGGTAACTTATTTGTGTGGTCGTAACTGTTTTGTCTTGCTAGAAACTAGCTTATCTTTGTTTTCCTTCTCAAGTTTCTTTGAGTGGTGGTGAAGGACTTTTGAAGGTTTGTGTGTCTATGTTTGCTTTGTGAGGAGGTTGAGTTGTTTTGGAGCTTGGTGAAAATTTCTGGTGGAATTCTTTTTGATAAATACTAACTGTGGCCATGTTTTCTTGCTAGATATGTTTGGTTTTTGGGGGAATTTTTTCGCTAAAAAGTTGGGTTTTTAAAAAATTTTTGGTTGAGTCAAGTCTTGTCAATTGAAGTGCTACAAAAGTTTTTAGAGTCGAAAGCTTTTTGTGTTGAAAAGGTGAAGCATTGCATGATTGATGAGAAAGAAAGTAGCTTGGTTTATGCATTTAGGTACTATTTTAAGAATGCTAGTTTGATGCAACATACTTGAGCTAACTGTGATTGAATAACTTGTATTGAGAATGAAGTTTAGAATGGACGTGTTTTTGTGTTGAATGATGACATAAGTTGAGGTCTTGATTGCTGCATGTTTTAAATATGTTTGGCAATATGTGTTTTATGAAATGAGCTACTGGTTGTGAAAAGAAAGTGCAGAACATTGGTTTTATGCTAGGGAATGTTGTATTGCTTCATGAGTTTGCTTGCTCCTAGGTTTTTGAAAAGTTAGTATTTGATCTTTGCAAAGCATCACTTATGGTCAATCTTGGATGTGAATTCTTTGTTCTTAACTGAGTTCATGCTTGAGGGCAAGCATGGTCTAAGTGTGATGGAATTTTATAAGTTTGAAGTAAGACTTTAATTTATAGTTATTTGTGCTTAATTTTGGAATCGAAAGCTCCTTAGTTGGTTTTTATGTGTTTTTGTATGTTTATGTTTGGAAAAAGGAGTTGGATGCATTATATATATATATATATTCAAAGGCCTTTTGGACGTGTTTGTAGTTGATAAGATTAATTCTGCCACTTTGAAAAGTATCATGTGAAGCCTACGCGGGATTGACCAGAATTTGAAGATATTTTTGTAGCACTTTTGGAATGGATTTGCATTGAAGATTTGTCATATTCTAGAGAGGAAGGACATTAATTTTGGAAGACTTTTATTTCATTAAGAATTTTAATTAAGGATTTTTACTTTTTTATTTCATTAAGAATTGCCATAATTAACATATTCTAATTCCCCCAATTTCTATGGACTTAATCCTTTTGTCACCATATACTCAAATTAAATTTACAAGGTAAGAAATTAAAACTTATTTTTGATGGTTTGGACGCCCATCATATACTAATTTTTCTCCCCATCCCATCATATACAAATTTTTCTCCCCATCATGGACATCCCAAAAGATAAATCGTTTTAAGTATTCAATTCTGTATTGGAAACTCTTCCAACACCATGATCCATACTTGCCAAGTTTGCTCCCCAAATGGATGAGTTTTGAAAATACAATCCCTTAAGCACCTCGAATCAATAAGTCTATATTACAAGAGGATTACATCAAAGGGATCACCTCTCCCCATATTAGGCATGCAAGTGCTAGAAGGTATTTTTGATAAAGTAGTGAAGGTAGGTTGCTTTAAACTTCACCCAAATGCCATCGGATAAAGCTTTCCCACCTTTGCTTTGCCAAAGACTTACTCATCTTTGCTGCTGCTAATAAGCTCACTATCTCTGCTATCAAGCATGGCCTTTCTCTTTTTCCAAACGTTTTTGGCTTGGAGGTGAGTGATGAAAAGAGCGAAGTACTTTTTGGAGCTTACAC
Source organism: Cordia subcordata (assembly GCA_028554755.1). Classification (NCBI taxonomy): domain Eukaryota; kingdom Viridiplantae; phylum Streptophyta; class Magnoliopsida; order Boraginales; family Cordiaceae; genus Cordia; species Cordia subcordata. The sequence continues at coordinate 15,383,156 of JAPTOF010000006.1, read as the reverse complement.
CCAGGAGTTAAAGAGTAGATTTTGGATTATCTGGATTTCAAAAGTGGAAAGCCACCAATCTATTATCTTGGAGTACCTATGATCACTTCGAAGCTCAATCAACAAGATTCTGCAACACTAGTTGATTGTATGATGGCATGAATTGACAGTTAGGCTGTTAAATAGTTATCTTATTCAGGGTAAAAGCTTCTTATTCAATCTGTTCTCTCAAGCATTCAAAATTTTTGGGCTCATATGTTTATCTTATCGAATGGTGTGTTGAAGGACATTGAGAAAAGACTGGCAAGATTCCTTTGGTTGGGCAATAAGAATATTGGTATTACTTCGGTGGTTTGGCCCAAGGTTTGCCTTTCTATTGAAAAGGGGGGCTTGGGATTAAGAATCTTAAAGATTTTAATCAAGCGATGAACCTCAATTACATTTAGAGACTTCGCAATAAACATGATACTGTCTGGATACAGTGGATATATGCATATCGACTCTGCAACTCTAAAATCTGGGATGTTGAAGCTCCTCGAGATGCTGCTTTAGAGGAAGCTTTTCCAGCTTCAATAGACCATGAAGGAATTTGTCTTTCACAAAGTAGGCAATGGAGAATCAATCTTTTTCTGGCTTGACCTTTGGCACCCAACGGGAATCTTGGCAGAGGTGTTTAGAGATGTACTGTATTGGTTACCAAACTACAACCCTATCAAGCACGGACACGACACGGAGGCACGTGATACGTGACATGTGATACGATACGATGTGACACACCAATATGTCACTTTTTCAAAAAAAAAAAAAATACAACACGCTGGGATACGTTAAATAATATATATATATATTGTATATAAATATTATTTTTATTTTGATAAAAAAGATTAAATAAGACTAAATAACATAATATCTGACATATAACTAATCATAAAAAATTAAATATAATAAAATAATATATTTAAGAAGTATAAATTAGCTCAACACGTTAAGAAGATAAAATTAAAAAAAAATAATTAGTGCCAGCTTTTTTTCTTAGGCCCGTACACTTCTCACGATCACTTTTTACACTCATTTCTCATCGGGCACATCACACTAGAAGTTAGAGCACTTTCAAAACCTTTAAGCTCCCTTCTTTGTTGGTGCACTCAACCTTCTTTCTTCTCCATTTTTACTTAATCAGCTGGGCTCGCAAGAGAAGGTCTTTACTTATTCTCAGTGCACATCACACGTGAAGCTTGATGTCGCCATGTGTCGAGCTTCGATGAGTAAGGTCTTTTTTTTTGTTCGTGAAGGTGTGAAGGGTTCTTCGCGTGTCCCCTGCGTGTCGAGACGTATCAAAAAAATAAAAATAAATAAATAAAATTATCAGACATGTGTCCGCGCGTGTCGGTGTCCGATACGTGTCGACACGCGATATTCACCATTTGTGGAGTGTCCGTGCTTCTTAGCTTCAACCACAAAGCTCGGCTTGTGGATTTCATTCTTGAGGGTAGATGGGTTTGAGATGAGAATGAGGTTATTATGCAAACCATTTTCAATCACGAGAGCCTCCTCCAACCAACGTGTGCCAAAGGGGACTTCATCGTTTGGCTTGGCAGCCATGATGGCAAGTTCAGCATTGCTAGTGCACGGGAATGCATCAGGGACAAGCATCCTACTATTTGTGTGGAAGAAAGATTATTTGGTTTAAAAGTCAGGTGCCCAAGCTTGCTTTTTGTCTTTGGTTATTTTGTCTTGATGAGAACCCCACAAAGAACAGACTCATTAATTAGGAGCTTGCTGCATATCCAAAGTGCTTGTTTTGCCATTCTTGTATGGATAGTCATGACCACTTATTTTTTGGGTGTTGATTCACTCGCAAGATTTGGAAGCAAGGAATGAAGCTTGCAGGAGGCCTGCATTGGATTTAGTCGTGGAACGGTATTTCCAATTGATGATTGAAAGATGCTTGAGCAATTCATTGCAGGATCTAACATACAAACCTTTTTTTGGAGGCAGCCGTTTTATGTCCTTTGAAGAAAGCGTAATGCTGGAGTCCATAAGAGTAACTTGTTGAAGAATGAAGAGCAGTGTTTTGGAGCTACTTCTTTTGTAATTAATACTAATGATACAAAGGGTGGGAGATGTTAAAACAACAATATTTATAGGCAACTCTATAAGAGGTGGAACATTGATGCTAACTGCTTGAGGTAAAATGGGCCTTTTTGTCCACCCAACTTGATGTAAATATTGATCTTTTCAATAAAGTCTTGCTTGCTTAGCAAACACTTGGCAAAATTGCCAAAAAATGCATTCCTCGTTCCCAATTACATTTGCAAGATAGAAAAGCTTTTTATATTGAGTTAAAGTAGGCTTCTCGTGCCTAATTGTCACATATTAGCAACTGCCCTCCTTCATCTTCATTTTTGCTCTTCTAAGGTGAAACTTTATTATTTTTCAAATCTTTAGACTGACATCTTATCTTACCTGTGATTTTGCTATCAAGGATTTACACCTTCTATCTTTTCTTGGGAGTACCAAATATCTAATGGAATTTTACTAACTCAACAAAAGCATGTTAAGGATTCTTGCAATACATTCACATGCATAATTCCAAGGTTGTAGCTACGCCAATTGTTGCTTCTCATTGGTCATCTCAACAAATGGGTGATCGCTTCTCTGATCCTATGTTGTTCCACAATCATAAGCCTTGCAAAATTACCCACCCTGACACAGAATTTGCTATCAGTGAAGGATGTTGGTTTATGCACTCGCCTACTAACATCACTAGTCTGTTGTGAAGTAGATCTTTTGATATTTAAAGGTACTATTTCTCATGGTTTATATATATTAGGCATTCTCTAGATCATGTATTGCATATTTTTTCAGCTTTTGATTCGGCGAGGTTTTTTTGATGATTGGCATAGCAGCCATGGCTATTGAATTCTTTTCGTCCCCACTATAATTTCTTGGGTTTCAGGAAAGAAGATGACCTTGTAACACTCTCGTACCAAGGCATAATATAAGGCTATTGCCTTTGCTGTTATTGAGCTTTGTCAGGTCAAGTTACTACTTGTCGGACAAAAGTTCCTGCTGTCTGAAAAACCAACGATATGTGCCACAATATTGGAGTTGCCTATTTAATTGCCAACCCGATTTTCCATACGTATACTCAACATATGATCAACTTCTTGATATTATGACTTGGGATCTATCTGCCTCTAACTTTTGGGTTTTAGAGACCATGCTTACCATTCACAATCCAATTGCACTTGAGGGATCTTGATAATTGTGATGATGCTAGTTCACTAGGTTTTAATGTTTGATGTCCAAAAAGTCACTAGTTGGTCCTTGCTAGCCCTTATCACTGCCAGAGTATTTTCCATGTGTATACTCAACATATTAAGGTAGATGTTCATCTTTTCCAATAAAAGGAGCTTTTCAAGAAGCCTTTATTCAGTTTATTTTCACAACTAATCAACTGCTTAATTTTATGATTCAGGGTCATCTACCTCCCACTTTTGGGTTTTGGAAACCATGCTTACTATTCACAATTCAATTGCACTTGAGAGGTCTTGATAATTGTGATGATGTCAGTTCACCAGGTTTTAATGTTTGATGCCCAAAAAGTCACTAGTTGGTCCTTGCTAACCCTCATCATCACCAGAGTACCTGCAAAAGGTCTATTTACCTCCGACTTTTGGTTTTAGAAACCATGATTACTATTCACAATCCAATTACCTTTGAGAGGTCTTGATAATTGTGATGATGCCAGTTCACCAGGTTTTAATGTTTGATGCCCAAAAGGTCACTAGTTGGTCCTCGCTAGTCGTCATCACTGCCAGAGTTCTTGTAAAAAGAGATCTACGAAGGGGCTTTCCCACTAGAAGGAACTCTGACGCTCAAGTTAGACAGCCCTTATTACCATAAAAGTATATTTTGATTGAGTTTCTTACCTCGCGCCCCCTCTTGTTCGCCTTTCCGATTCCTTGTATAAGTCTTCTTCCCCTTAGCTTCCTTCTTAATGCAGCGGATATTTGGAGAACATAAACAAGAAAGTAGAAGAATTAAGGAGCTTAATTTCAAGGCTGAAATTAGCCCAGAAATTCCTAAGATAATAAACCCTAGGAGAGATAAATAAATATTATTGAATAATTCTGAAAAGTTCTTCCGACAATAAAAACTTTTACCCCTATATATAACTATTTTAGGAGTCCAAAACTAAATAGAATTTGACTCTACTAGTCCTTTCCACATAAAAATAGCTGATAAACTAATTCTAATATAATTAAGACTCAATAACAAATAACAATAAGACTCAATAATAGATAACAAATCCAAATCCTAATATAACTAGAACTGGGTTGCATCAGTCTCCCCAAGTGCGAAAAGAACTCGTTCTCGAGATTTCCACTACCATGGTCCACTAAATCATCCTGATATGGAACGAGATGCTTGACTTGAAGACATCTCTTCCTCCGACTCATCATGATCATCATCATGAGTTAAAGTTTCTAGTTGCACAAAGCGCTATGATAAGGCTTCAACTTGTATTCTCAACTCTTGTAATTCTCCATGTCGTTATTGTTGATCAAGGAGGAAAAACTCTAGATACCAACTAACGCCTCCATCTCGTCGTTGTTGATCAGGGGGAAAACCTTGCTTTGATAGCCAACTAACACAATGGAAAATTTGGAGAACATAGCAAGAGAGGAAGAGAATCAAGGAGCTCAATTTCAAGGCTAAAATTTGCCCAAAAATCCCATAGATAATAGATAATAAACCCTAAAAGAGGAATTAAAAATATTAATGAATAATTTTTGAAAAATTTCTTCTGACAATAAAAACTTTCACCCTTATATATAGCTATTTTAGGAATCCAAAACTAAATAGAATTTGACTCTACTAGTCCTTTTCATATAAAAATAGCTAATAAACTAATTCTAATATAATTAGGACTCAATAACAAATAACAAATCCAAATCCTAATATAACTAGAATTGGGTTGCATCACTTCTCCTCGTTCCACTACTTGCACCACCCTTTTAGGGGTGCTGACTCCTTCAGGGGTGGCTAATGCTTTAGATTCTTGTAGGGGTCATGATGCTTCATCAACTCCTTTGGTTGGTTGTTTCCACCGGTGCTCCATGTGATTCAAGGGTGGCTATCAATCTTACACTGACTTGTCTTATCAAGATGCTTGGTTCTGCCTTGGCGGGGCTCTTGCTTCTCCAAGATTGTGTGGACCTTCATCTTCCGAATCTTGCTGTTTTGGTGGGGCTGGTCGCCTTCAGGCCCCACTTTTTCATGGCACCAATGGCTAATGGCTTGGTCTTTACTCATTTCGAATTTTCCCCAACCAAATTGATTTTCAAACTTCAAAATGTATAAAAGCTAGTTGATGTTAACATGATATCTCCATTCATCTTCCAAATCCCGCTATTTTGGAGGGGCTGGTCACCTTCGGGCCCCACTTTTTCATGGCACCAATGGCTAATGGCATGGTCTTTACTTATTTCAAATTTCCCCTAACCAAATTGATTTTCAAACTTCAAATTGTATGTAAGCTAGTCGATGTTAACATGATATCTCCACTTTTTGTCTGCCTTTAGTCTATTTTTTTTTGTGGCATCATAACATTATATCATATATTTATGGACTTGTGAAAATAATACAAGAAATCACACCATTCTTTCATCTTCCATATACCGTCACTCTCCACCTCTATTAGTTGTCTTTTTGGAAAAATCTACATTTCGACCTTTGTATTCTCGGGTGACACTGAGAGTATGTGGGCTCTAAAATGGCTGATTTTGAAGGAAAGACTAGCCCATGGTTTTGTTAGTTTGAATATTAAAGTTATCACCTCATTTAAAAGCTTAAATTTGTATAGAGAATGTTGGTGCTTTATTTATTTTATTAACACACCCCTTATGTTTAATGTGACTTGTTTAAAAGCTTGCAGTATTAGCACGTCCCTCACATGTGGGGTAACAAATATTGGTATTTTTATTTGTTGTATTAATACAGCCTCATGTACAGCTTTATTTGTTTAGAAATTTGTATGTGGATAATTAATAAATGGGTAACAGTGAGTTTTACCACTATCTAAAAACTTAAACTTGTAGATGAAATATGAATATTTTTATTTGTTGTATCAACAAAAACATGTTCATGTAATTAATACAATAAAATGGAGTTCATATATACATACACGGATCTGTGGCTTGGGCAATTGGCAATTGAGAGCCTGAATCAATTGAGCCACACTCACAATTCATTTGCTAATTCCTGCGGAGAGAATCAAAGCTATGATGTACTATATATTAAGACGATGAAAAAAAGCGAAAACGCTGCAAACACCGTCTGAATAAAATCCGAACAGAGATCGGAGTACTTGAAAGCTAAACACAGAAAAATGACTTGCTCCCACTCAAAATGCCTAAATGCCAGAAAAAGACTATAAGTTGAGGTCAATCTCCTCGTCGTTCTTGGAAGAAGATGCAGGCGCATCCTGGACTTGGTTTGGCCCTCTGGTTACGACTCTGCATTAAACAAAACCCAAAAAGAAAAGAAAAAAGAAAAAGAAAGCCTAAGAGTTCAAGAATCTTCACATAAGCAATGGTAACCAGTGACAGATTTGAATATTTATTTAATAAGCATAAGTATTTGAGAACTGTGGGCTTCAATTGCAGCAAAATGAATTTCCAATTGAAAGATCTGATACTACTTAAAAGTTTGACATTTGGAAAAAAGTTCAATTTTATTGTTCTTCCAAAAGCAATCTAAATAGTTATTGCAAATATATATATATATATATATATATATATATATATATTCTCTTTTAAAAGAAAACAAAAAATTCAATGCAAACAGGTGCTGCTTGAAGAAAATAGCCTACCTTTCTTTTCTCTTCCCAAGGAAACGATGAAGAGATGCTCTTCTTGCAATTGGTATGACTGTAACAACATAAGGTTTCCAATAACAATCATATTTTAAATCAAAGTGGCCTTTTGTTCTCAAATGAAGGTAAAAACTTGAAGGGTAGATTGCACCGAACTTCATTATGGTTCATCATAAGTGCATATTAATCCTTAGTTTCAAAATAGGTATGGATCCCCTTGTGACCTTAAAATGTATACATAAGACCCTTAAAATGGGTGTCCATACCTATTTTGAAATTATGACAAGTAACATGTACTTGTGATAAACCATAATGGAAAGCAGTACAATTTGCCCAAAATTGAAATAGCAGATCACCGGAATCATTAGCATCATGCTGTGGTAGGACATGTTCGTCGAACTTTCCCAAATTAGAAGGTGGATTGAGTGGTGCTGCACTAGAGCTAGAAGCCACAGCAGCAGCAGCACGGGCAAATATAGCAACTTCCCGAGCTTTATCAGCTGCCAAACCATTGAACACCCATATCTTACCATCGTAAAATATGGTCATTTGGGCGCTTTTAGGCTGCATCTCCTCTGGACTGGCACGAGTAGATTGAGTTGTATTAGCATTAAGTCTTGCTCATTGTTCATAGAAGACACATTTCACGCTTTAAAACGCAATTTATGGAGATTATGAGCTTATCCATACATATAAAAGTTTGAATGTTTTTACACAAATATTGTAATCGCCCTTGATATGATATCATATTTTAAAGAGTAAATGGCATATTACTCCCCTGTAGTCTGGCCTAAATGCACAATATCCCCTGAAATCTCAAAACTATCTGATTACCCCCTCGAACTTTTTAAACGTGTGCAAATACCCCCCACTGTCTGTTTTTGGTTAGTTTTGACGGAAGTTGGAGTCTACGTGCGTGTGTTGCACGTGTGTTTGCATTTTTCATTGCATAATATATAGAGTAAATGGCATATTACCCCCCTGTAGTCTGGCATAAGTACGCAATACCCCTGAACTCTCAAAATTACCCCCTTGAGTTTTCAGGGAATGAATGAGTTAAGCGTTTTTATAAAAAGTGTAAGAGTTTACATGATCCAAAATATTTAGTTTTTATACATACTATGCAATAAAAAATGCCACACAGGTGCATAAAATTCAATTCCCGTTAAAACTAACCAAAAACAGGCGGCGAGAGGGCAGTGAGCACACGTTTAAAAAGTTCGAGGGGGTAATCAAATAGTTTTGAAACTTTAGAGGGTATTGTGCATTTATGTCAGATTACAGGAGAATAATATGCCATTTACTCTATTTTAAAAGTGTTATATAATTATTTCATTTTTTAATAATATCAAGTAACTAAGAATCATTTGTCAATCCACTTTTAATTCAATTTCTCAATCAATTTTTCACAGTATTCACATACAAAGACTTCTTTTAAGGCGTGTAATAATATTTACTTAATTTGATTACCAAATAAACTAATGGATGTACATAATCGCTTCTTCACAATAATCATAGTAAAAATTAAAATTAACGGTTAAAAAAAGGAATAAAATCTTGAAAAAATGAAATACGTTATTATCTCTCAACCATTTTCGTGTATAGAATAAATACATATGTTTATTCTTCTAAAAAATTAGTTGGTCCGAGGGGCAATAGTCAGCCAGCTAGGTACATTTATGTATAGATTTCTATATGAATTAAAAAATGATTAGTAAAAATATAATAATATCTTAATACACATAAGAAACATAAACAATAGAACTACATTCAATAATATTGATACCGCTAATTTCACGACATCAAGGAACTATTATACACTATTAATTGATTAAACTTGATTAACTAGTAAAAAATATAATAAATAATATATAATATCTTAATACACATAGGAAATATAAATAAATAACTATAGTCATTGTAAATAGAACTACATTCAATAATTATTCTCAACATAACTTCATATTTAAGAATATTGAATACTCAACTTACCATCAATGTTAATATATATCAACGGAACTAATTTCACGACATCAATGTTAATATATATAATCTATCACTTAATTAATTACTCGTACACACTAAATTAATTAATCAATGCCACTCGTAATATTCTTTAGATTTTAGATTATAATTAAGACGTCTCCGTTATATGCAATAACAGTCGAAATATCATGAGTTTGTGAACACAAATTCTGCGGAACAAAGAAATCAAAACTCGAGAGGTGTATGGATCGTGTGGTGTACAGATTCTTAAAGTTAAAAGCATCACTACAAAAATTTTGTGAAAAGACCATAGTTTTTCGAGGGTAGATAGTAAATTATCGCCCATATTAAGAACATTCACGACTATTGAGAGTGCCTCATAGCGGAAGAGCCGATTTGCAACAAATAACAGAGGTGAGAAAAGGACACAAACCTAGTACTAGCTTTATTTGTGGGATCTTCTGGACTGATGGACGAAGAAGCCATGGACGTCTTTTCTTGTGTCGGTGGCAAATTCAAATCTTCAATGGTGTTCACTAATTTCTTTTGTGTGGCCGATGTTGTATGAGATGCTTCCGATTTGGCTGCATTGAGTAGCCACATGACCAAAAATGAACACTTATTAGTTAGCAATACATATATAGTAAACACATAAAATGAAATTTTCAATTATGTGTCGGCAGACTAGTAGTTGGACACGATACACTTGGTACTTATGTTTGCCAATTGTCCGGTGATTCCGTGACTTAGATCCTTGAGCTTGCCTTTCTCCTTGAGGTACTGACTCAAAAGATTGCAAGTGTTAACGAAATTGGATTTCTCCGGTGACTTACCGGAGCTTTTGCCGTCCACAAAGCGTTTTGAACTTGACATTTCTTCTCTACATGCTCAAGCTGTTCTAACTGTTGCTATTTAATATCCTTCACGTTTTAGTTTGGCGAGAAAAATGGAAGAGGGGTCAATGGACACAGCAGGAGGAATATATCACGAAGGGAGATAAAGGGAAAATAACAGGTGCTAATTTTAATGCGATTAACTTTTTGATGTGACACAACAATTTATTCTTTATTATAAAAGAAGAGAGAAAATGTATAGGTGGATTTTGAGCACGTTTTAGTTGCGTTTGGAGACAGTGAGAAGATGTTTGGCTTCACTTATAGACTGATCAAACTAATTTATAAATTAAAAATAAAAATTAACATATTTAGCAAACTTGTTTATAAGTAATTCAAGGCTGTTTATAAGTCGGAAAAAAAAAAGTAGGTGAGGAGCAACTTTTTTTTTTAAGCGTTTGTAAGTTCTTGTCAAAGTAAATAAAAATACTTGTTTGTTTTTAAAAATAATAAGCAAATTATAACAACATGTCTTTTTTAGTTATTTTAACAACTATTGCTACTTATAAGTACTTATTTACCAAATATGTTAATAGCTTATAAGTACATATTATCCAAACACATATTTACTTATTTATCACTCGTTTAAAAGTAATTTTTTACTTATATGTAGCACCTGCTTGTAAGCACTTAGAAGGTATTTGACTTTGCTTATTTAGGTGCTTATAAGAACCTAGAAGCTGCTTAAGCAAAGCCAGGACAAACGGGCTTTGAGAAAGCAAAGACAAACGGGCTATGAGAAAGCAAGGACAAGAAGGAAGGTGGGGGGAAGACTGCTGATGATAAATGCAATTGGAGAAGTAGGCCCCAAAGTATAACAACTACATCATGTTGAAAACGAGCTTAAAATTGGTTGGATGGTGTACATGCCTGGATTCTGGAGACGTCCATGTGAAATTCGACCTACTTCTTCATCCTTTTTTTTAAAAAGGTAAAATGTAATAAAATTTTTGTGGTCTATTATATGTGCATAATATATTGTTATAGTATAAAAAATTACACAACAAGTCTTTGTGATGAGTAAAAGTCTGCGCGCTTTCTATTGTCTAAACTCTTTTAATGGTGCTAAAAATTTAAGCTAAAAAGACATTACTACCCTTACTCACTCAATTTTTTTTGTTAAATATGTGCATAATAATTAACAAAAACAAAAATTCTCAAATACTCAAATGTACATAACAAACTCCTCTCTCTCTCTCTCTCTCTCAAAATCAATAAAAAAACTATATAACCCAACTTGACGTTGAAATTACCCTGATGAACTTTCTTGGCTTGTAGAAATTGATCAATCCCACTCTGGGCTTGGTTGGTTTTATGCTCCTATTTTATCAACAAAATTTCATTTTTATCCAAAAAAAAAAAGAAAAATAAATTAGCACTTTATTTTGACTAACAACACCCCCCCCCCCCAAAGCGCCCAAAATAAAAATAAAAATAAAAATAGAACCAATCATTTTATAGTTCAGAATATAAAGTTATGTTTTACCCTCAAATTTTATAACCAAGAAGAAAGAAAACACACCATTCGTACTTAATAGTGTAAAACCCCCAGACTTGGGTACTTAGAAGAATTCAAAGGAATTTATTACAAAAAAAAATCTTAAAAGTACTCTATTAATCAATAAATATAAATTGAAAAATAGATTGAGCAATAAATTTAATCTAATTAGACGTTTCAACTCTAATTCCAGTGAAAGCAACACTCACAAAAAATTGCCAAATGCCATTGGCAAACGATACGACTTCCATAACATAATATCAGCAAAGTATAGCTCAACGACATATAAACGCAAGTATGCATAGGGCTAAAATTGATTTAGGATTTCTTTATTTTTTGAAGGCCTTCGTGTTCGAAGAGAAAGGTGTTTGTTATGCACGTTTTGGTGTTTGAATTTTATTTTATTTTTGTTAATTGTTATGCACTTGTTTGAAGGAAAAAAAAAATTAAATGAGTAGGTAAGGTTACTAGTGTCTTTCTGTTATAAATTTTTAACACCGTTAGAGAATTGTTAGATAGCAAATGGTGTGTGTGGAACTTTTACTTACTACATGAGTTTGTTGTGAGACTTTTGGTACCATAGGGGTGTATTTTGTACTTATGATAGATTACAGGGGACTTGGTACATTTTACCCTTTTTTTAATTTTATCTCCATTGGTCGGCGGCCACTCTTGACCGAACCTCCGATCATTTATGAGATTTGAACTTAAGATCTTACTCTTGGGGAAAGTAGACTCAAGTACTTGAGCTATTCTCTTATCCGTAAACCTATTTGTAACTCTTTAGTTTTTTTTTTTGGGTAAAGTGCATGGAACCCTAGTTTGTTATAAGTGTGCTTTTACCCCCTGTAATTTAAAAATTAACTAGTTATCCTCTTGTACTTTTCAAAAGTGAAGCACATTACCCCTCATCCGTCACTTTTTCTGTTAGATTTAATTGAGTATGTGGTATACGCGCCAGACCTGCAACTGCGCTTAGTTTCTTTGTTGTTAAACTTGATTTTGGTAAAAAATGCCTCTCCTTTTCTATTTTGAAAAAATATTTGTAAGAGAAAAGATTTGAACCTTTGACCTTAGTGTAAAATATGTAAATTTTAACCAATTATACTACAAATATATTTGCATTTTATTTTGTTACTACAAGTAAAAGTTTTTGTCATTGGAAAATGAAAAATAAGAAAAGAAATTAACCTCCACGATCATCACGATCCACAACCATCGTCTCATTAATTAAATTAATTATTTAATTAATTTTAATTTTTAATTATTTGATTAATTAATTAATCAATTATTAAATTATTAATAATAAATTATTTAATTATTAGTTAATTAACTAATTATTAATTACTCTATGTTTTCAATTAAATAGGGTAAATAGCGCCATGCCCTCCTGTGGTTTGTCATAAGTGAGTTGTACCCCTTTTGGTTGCCATAAGTGCATCGTTAGCCCCTGAGTTTGAAGGCCAAACTAGTCTTTTTGCATTTTTATTAGCCAAAACTAACGGAGTTATAAAAATAGGTGTGTGTGCTTCACTTTTAGAAAGCACAAAGGAGTAACTAGCTAATTTTTAAATCACATGAGGTAAACGAACACTTATAACAAAACACAAGGGGGTTCCGTGCAATTTATCCTTTTTTTTCCCTTTCACAAAAGATATTTTTATAATTGTTCATTGTTTTATTATTTTTCTGGTTTTTGTTATTTTAAAAGAAGCAATTAAGTTTCTATTGTTGTCAAAAAATAAAAATAATAAAAATAAAAGTTCAACTATATGCCTACACACGTATATATATTTGCGGCAATGTGGGTGTGATTGTGTGATTAATGTGCGTGCAGCGTGCATGACGCTAAGGAGAAGAAAAGAAAAAAAAAGAAAGGGATACAAGAAAAGAATTACGAACGAAATTAAAACAATTACTTAAGAACCATGGAAGACTAATTGGCCGTACCAAATGATTTACAATTATTAAAGATAGTAATAGGACGAGTGACTTAAAGTATCTGGGATCATCCAACCCAATTAAAATCCGTCTTGTTAAAAATACGAAACGAATTTTGAACGATTAAAAATATCCGTTAGGATTTGAGATGGAACTGAGATTAATCCTTGGGTACCCGTATTCCCGAACTTGGTTATATATATACATATATGTACATATATATGTGTTTGTAGGTGTTTTAATTAATTGTAGTTTTAAGTATCTAAGTACATATTATATAGTAAAAATTAAAAGAAGATTTTTACTTTCTAGTAGTAATAGTAAGGTTTGAACTGTTTAACCTTTTACTCTTTAAAATTTTATTATTTTAATGTATTTTAGGGATATTGTTTAGATTTGTTGGGAAAATTTATTGTTAGTTTTTTTTAAAATTTAGTGATTCAATTTGGTTTCTGGGGTTGAGAACATATCTTAAACTCGAGTTCGGGAAATTTCTTGTTAAAATTTTTTATTTAAATTTAAAAATTTTTTAATTGAGTTTGGGACGTTCCGGGTACTCGCAGGTTTGAGACGTTCTGGGAATGGGATTTCCATTTAAATTTTATCCAGATTTGGCATGGAAATAGGAATTGGAATACTATACGAGTAGAGGGTTTGGAATTCTTTCATGAGCAGGGTACCCGTCCCATTATCATCCTTAACAATTATAATAAATAAATAGATTTCCTTATTCTACCACGTAATACAACATGGAAACTCATGTTATTATAGATATAAGAAGGAAACTCATGCTATGTAAGACTATACTCCATTTATTTTAAAATTACAAATTCATCAGTGTATTGCTCGCTAATACATCCATTAAGCCAGTGGGGAATGAAACAATACTTGTAAGAGTTTGTTTGACATAATTTTAGACACTCAAAATTATTTATTTATTTATTTATTTATTATTATTATTATTATTATTATTATTATTATTATTATTACAAAACCAACATGCTTGTCCCATTTTCAAAAAAACTTTTTCATGAAAACTTCTCAAACACTTTGTAAAAGCTTTTTTTGTGTCATGCCACAAATTATTACTTTTTTTCCTCAAAATATTTTTTCATATTTGTCAAAGTACAATAAAATAGGTGAAAGTCCAAATCATAATACAAGATCAAACAATTAGCTACTTTTATTCAACAAAACTTTTATCCAAAATTTTACTATTCACTAGCTAACATCTCACTAGGCCAAATAGAACCTAAATATAATACATTGCCATCTAATTATTTCACCGAACATTTAAAAGTTGAAGAACTTAGTTATAAACATAATGATATCAAGGGATGATAATAGCGTTTTTTATAGTCGATCGCATTAATTCGTACCCTCTTGTAACTTGGAGGATATTGTTGTAAATTGAATATTGCGATCCGGAAAATTCTTGTTCTAATTTTTCAAAATTAGAATTTTTTTTTTTTTGGCAAAAGGGGGGAGACTTCTTCCTAGGAGCTTTATTGAAAAAAGAGAAAAAAAGAAAATTACAAGTAAAAGGGGGACCAGACCTTATCCTCTAGTTTAGTCCTGATAATGGCAAGTTGATAGGCCAGCCTGTTTACAAAAAACAAAACATGTATGCAAATGCATATAGAAAAGTAAATAAGGTAGTATTACTATCTTTATAAAAAATTAATATAAAAATAAATGAGATAGTACTACTACAAGGACAACCTATATTCTAACATTAGGGAGACCAAGCTTATCACCCCAAATCATGCCCTTAAGTATCGAAAAGCCTTCAGCATTATGCATCGCTGTCAACGCAGTAGACTCCATACCCTTATTAGCTAGAAAATCCGCCGGCTGATTACTCTCTCTGCACATATGCGTAACATGCGCTCTAAGTTCTAAGATTAAGTTTTGAAATTAAATTATAACTTGAGACAATGTTGAAATATTGTTGTAAGTTGAATATTGAGATGTGGGAAGTTTTTCTTCAAATTGTCCAAACATTCAGACGATTATTAAATTATTTCTCTAAAATCTAAATGATTGATCTAATTTAATAATTACAAAAATGTTTCTTGAAATTGCAAAAGCACCGTTATAAAAAATACAAAAATAATGAGACAAATGAGCAAGATTGATGAAGATGACAAAATGATCCAATTAAATGGTTATGGTTCAACAGCTCAAGTGAAGGCCTATCCATTATTTGATCCTACAAGTAAGATGAAAAAGTTATAAGAATAATTTGGCTTCAATCCTTTCGTAGTCATCTTCGCTCCTACAATAATTTAGCTTCAATCCTTCGTGGTCATCTCCCCTCTTACAAGTAATTTTTCATTTGTCTTGGAGAAGAAAAGAAATTGAAATAGTAATAATTTTCGATGAAAAAGTTATAAGAATAACCTTTCTTGTGTAAATAGTTATGAATTTTTTAGGCTTTAGATCAACTCTTGAGCAACTCAAACAACTTCCCTAAATTTTATTTTCCCCACATGTAGGGAGGCATTTAGGGTGAAACTCTTCCAATAGATTACTTATAGTTATCCCTAGACGTGGAGACAAATAACTCATCCTATAAATTGATTTTGAGAATCTCCACATGTAGGGATAATCAACTCATTCTCTAAAATAATACTAAGAAAATTTTAAAATAGGGATGCTTTTGGAGTGAAATTGAAATAGGAATTTTTTAAAATAAGTGTTTGATAAAAATATAGAGAAACTGTTATAGTAAAACTAAAATAAAAAATATCTACATAAAACTAAAATAAGAAATCTCTGCACGTAATGAAATACTATAAATTTTCTAGGTATAAAGGAAGAAAAAAGCTGTTGAAATTGGCCTTATAGTATATATGGATTCACTCCTTTCCCGATGATAGCATTTTAATGTGCTTGACTTAGGATAAGAAATTAGGTACAAATTCTAAGCCAAGTTTTAACTCGCAAGTACACGAGTGATTGCAGTGTAATAGGTTAAGTGCGAGATCGAATCCACAGGGAGGTAATTTTGAAAACTCGTGGAAAGGTGCTAGTAAAGTGCCTAAGTAATTATTGATAATTTAAATGAAAATTTGATTTTGAGAAAATTAAAATAAAACTAGAACTAAACTAAAAACGAAAAATTAATTGAAAATAAAAATAACAAAATTTGAGATTTAAAAACTTCTTCGGGTCAGGTTTAGGGATCGATTCCTATGTGAAATTCAAGTTTCAGGCTCAGCTTAGGATTTCCTATTTTGATGTGAAAATTAGACTACAAGCCCAATTGATTGAACACCTAAAATTAATTAATAAACTAGTCTTAGTTTAGAGGTGCAACTCTATCCCCAAATCTTTTATCTAGCCAAAGTATAGATTTGTCCTAAAATCCTAGGGCATATTTATCAATTAACCATGTGCACAAAACTATGGTACAACCTATAATTTTTAACAATAAAGCTCACAAGAAGATTTATATGATTGAACAAAAATATCATATTAAACATCAGCTGCAAGCATAATGAAATAATAGAAATAAAATAATAAAGAACATCAATCATATAAAGAAAACACATCAAAATATTCCATCCAAGTTTAAGACCTCAAAACGAGAATTATCACATAGTCATCCTACGTTAAACAATAAATTATTCAGACATGTTTAATGAACATAAGCCAAAAATACGAGAGAGAGTTTGAGAAAGCTTCCCCATAAATTTGGATTAAACTCGTTTTCAATTGTTCGTAGCTTGATTCTGAACTAGTAGGAATTTTCCTCTCTTAATTTGGACAAAAGTTGAAAAAAAAATGAAAAAAGAAAAGAAGAAGAAAAAGCTAAAACTAATATTGTTGCTGATGACCTTTTTGAAATCCCCCCAACTGACGTGCATGTACGTGTCCTTATATAATAGTTTGAAAGAAGACCACAAGGTCTTTGGTCACAAGGCCCACGTGGGCCAACTTTCAATTGGGCCATCTTTTCATTTTTTTTTCTAATGTTTTTGTTTCCAATTCTTTTCTTCTTTTGTTTTGCTAGTTTTGACTTTGTCAAAACTTTCTTTTCAAGAAATTTCCTTTTCTTCTTAACCTCTTCAAGTCTGGCTTCTAAGAAAGCTCTTATTTCCTTTTCTTGATCCACTCTTTTTTTGCAAACCCTGCATTTTATTTCTCAATTTCATTTTCAATCTCACTTACACAAAGGTAGAGAATTAAATAATTAAATGTCTTAAATAAATGCACAATTAATTCCAAAAATTAGTTAAATAGATTTGAAAATATAATCACATCACACTTGTAACGCCCTAACTAACTAAACTAACCACTTGTTTGAAACAACTTAAAAGAATGCCTTATTAGTGACCCATAGGTGTTTGCTTGTTAAGTGTCAAATTTTGTGCTACTGTCTTCAAATTATATTATTGTTTTCTTGCCTTGTTTATGCAATTGGAGGTTGAAGCTACAAATACGAATTCCCCTTGACTTGTTAGATTAGAGGCAAGACAGACTTAGTCTAGTTAACATTTGAAGACAATAATTTGAATACAAAAATCCCAATTTGTTTTTAGATTCAAGTAGACAAGATATTAGTTTCCTTCGGAAATGATTTCAAGCGTGCTGAAAAATTTGCTTTTAGACGCCCTTGTTGTTGTTGGTGGTGTTTTTGTTGAGGCAAATGGATCAGGTGGCATTATTGGCAACTCATCTCTTTCTATCATTTGAACCACATTTTTCATGGATGGTTGGTTTGCCGGGTTCCACTGGATACGCCAAAGTCTTAAAATTGTTAGCTTGTTGAATATCTTATTGTCTTCTTCTTTGTCAATTTGGATTGCTATTTCTTCTCTTTTCTCCAATTGATTGTACATCCATTGCGGAAAGTATACCTCACTGGCCTCCTCTACTGCAACATGAAAATTCTTCCTTCCTCCAATAATATCAAGCTGCAGCATGCTGAAGCTATAAATGTCTGCTTTATATGAAACATTTTCATAATTTCTAGAAAACACTTCTGGTGCAATGTGACCTATTGTCCCTCGAGCAATAGTCATGGAAACTATGCTTTGTTCCTTCGAGCACAACTTGGCCAGGCCAAAATCAGCAACTTTTGGATTGAAATTTTGGTCAAGCAAGATATTGTGAGGTTTAATGTCAAAGTAAAGGATTTGTTGGTTGCAACCTTGATGAAGATACAAGTCCTTTGGCTATGCCTAGCAATTTGCAGGAGTTTCTTCCAACCTAAACAACCTCTCCAATTTTTCGATGATATATAATTATTTAGTGACTCATTCGGTAAGAACTCATACACAAGACCTCGCTTATATCCATCTGCATAATATTTGACTAAAAGAACCACATTGACATGGTGTATTCTTCCTATGGTTCAACGGCAAAATGCCCGATCGAAAAACAGATGATAGCTATCCATATATATGTAGCTAAGAGTGTGTGTTAAGCATGTCATCAACGACAAAGTTGCTTGTTAATCTTGTAAATATTACTAGCCTTGATCGTGTAATATGCATTTGGTTTCATTCTGTGCCTGAAATTTTCTAATCTATCCCTCTATGTAATCTTACCTGCATTGCAAATTAGAACAAGAATGTGCATCAAACAGGGAAGCAACTAGGACATGAAAAGGAACACGTAATAGGAATTAAAATAATAAGTGGGAAGTAGAAGATTTTAATTGAATAGCAGAAAAAAGGGCAATATTGCAGATAAAAAATTTGCGATCTTGAATATGAACAAGTGAATTTAGCATGAGTTGCGAATGAAACTGCAGGAAAAGATGGGAGTCTGCTGTACCTGGAACTTGTTCTCTGGGAAAGCATTCGGTATCATGTATACGGCCATTATTCTTCAACCTACAATACATGTCCTGATCTTCGCAATGCCCACAAGCCGGATTGGCCCAACTCAATTTAACGTCGTTAGATTGCGTAAAAAAGACGGATGAAATGTTGGACACCTTGTTCCAAGAAAGTAGTGGCATAACATAGTGATAGAGAGAGCTATATGAATGAACTGCATAAACATTGGAATGAGAACTGCTTAGGCAGGGAATGGGAATCATGTAAGGACCTCCCTCTTCCTCACCCATACCCACACCCACACCCCTTGTCGAGGGACAACTGAAGAAGGTGAAGCCATGTTGACCTCTTAACTGGAAGGGAGACGCCGATGAATTAGGTGCAGGAAGCATTCCTGGAAGGCAGCCATCCCCCTTGCACAAACTTATTGACTGAGACAGATAATTGATGTGGTTGACAATGTACTTTTCTGAATATGGAAGCCTGGTCTCGTTAATGGATGCTTTAAACGAAAAGGGAAGCTCCAACACCGTCTCATTGCTTCGAGAACAGTAAAGGTCGAAACCAGTGTCTCTGAGTAGTGACCTTCCAGTCGAAATGGGAGCCAAATTTCAGGGCCATGTTTTTTGCACCTTTCTACTGGACAGTTATAGTTGCCTGAGCAAAATTCTATAGAGACTAAAATGAAAACCAAGTTGATGAGGTAGATTATCATTCTCTAAGAAAACGAAAATCTTACCATTAGAGATATATTTGTATGAACTTTTTGTAAGGATTATATAATTTATTCTTTCCTTTTTTGTACATATCAATCATGATCAATCACGATCAATTAAGGATTATGTTAGACAATTTAACTATTGTAATAATGGAACACCTCCTATATAAGGAGCCTTAGTTTGTACAGATAATATAACTCAGAAATACAATATTGGCTTTTGCATCTTGTTCATGTTTTCTAGTTGTTCTTCGATTTCTATGTATCTAGTTTTCACTTGCAACATGGTATCAAAGCTACCATTTTGGTAGCCTGTGCCACTATCATCATACCCTTGCTGATATCAGTATTAGCTTTCTCATTCAAAAAAAAAAAAACTTTTGTACAATGGATTCCTCCAGAACATCTTCTAGCCTTTCAAGAAAAACTCAATTACAATCTCAAGTAGAGTGTTGGTATTACCATGAGTACGATCACACTGTTTTGAATTGTCTTGCTCGAGTTTGCTACTTCTGTAAAAGGATAGGCCCAGGTTATTTTCAAAGGGATTGTCCTCGTAACCCTAACAGACACACTTCAGACATTCTTCCTAATAGCAGAGTCTCCATGTCCCAATTGTCACCTACATGTTTTGCTAGAGAAGATGCAACTAACTCTTGCTCGAACCAGCCCCTCTCAACTTCAGGCCCAACTCTCCAAAGAGTTCTTAACCAGGTTTTTGATCAATCTAGTATTTTTCCTTCCATTGCTTTCTCCACGACATGTAGTAAGTCTTTTCAGTTTTTTTGACTCTGCATATTTAAACCATATGACTTCTAATTTTGATAACTTGACCAATCTAGTGTCTACTTCTCATGCACCCTCAATTTATACAACTAATGGTATCTCTATGCACGTTAGTTGTATAGGTTCTGTATCTATCTAACAAGTTACACTTCCTCATACTTACCTTGTCTCAAAACTTACACTGAACCTTATTTTTATAGGCCAACTATATGATATAGGTCTTACAGCTATCTTCTCTACTTCTGATTGTTGTGTACAAGATCCTCGCACGGGTAAGACTTTTAAGATAGGTCGTAAAGTTGGGCAACTTTTTGAGCTTGTCAGCCTACATCTTCCTAGTTATCTCTATACTGCTGCATTTGTTACTTCTTCTTCTGAGTCATCTTCTGTATTTTTGTGATATTCTAGGTTAGGACATGCTTCCTTAGGAACGTTGCAAATTATAGTCTCTAATGGTTACCTAGGAAAGCTCTCTATGAACTCTTTTGATTGTTTGTCATGTCAATTAGGCAAACAACCCGCATTATCATTTGATAAAATCAATTCTATCTCTTTTGCTTGTTTTGACCTTATCCATTCTGATATCCGGGGTCCCTCTTCTACTCCAACTATGGGTAGTTCTTGTTATTTTGTAATTTTTGTTGATGACTATTCTCAATTCACTTGGATCTATCTTATTAACGCTCTGATCTTTTCCGTATTTATTCTGAATTCACTGTCATGATATATGCCCAATTTGGTAAATGGATTAAGATTTTCATAACAAATGATGCTATGGAATACAAGGAGTCCAACTTTTTTACTCTCCTTCGTCAACATGGCACTATCTCTCATCATTCTTGTCTTTACACTTCCTAATAGAATGGACGTATTGAGCGCAAACACAGACACTTACTTGACATTACACATACATTTTTTATCTTTTCCTCTTGTCTTGAGCGATTTTAGGGAGAGGCTGCTCTTACTGTTGTCTATATCATTAATAGGTTGCCCTTTCCTACAATTAATAATTGCACACCCTATGAGTGTCTCCATGGTTTTCCACCTATCTACGATTATCTTTGTGTGTTTGATTGTGCATGTTTTGTTCTACTTCCATATCATGAACGCACTCAACTACAACCTCGTGCGCGGTTATGTTGCTTTTTGGGTTATGGCATTGAACATAAGGTTTATCGCTGTTGAGATCCTGTCTCTAAACATTTTCGTATCTCTCGTCATGTAATCTTTTGGGAGAACAAGATGTTTTCCTCTTTGTCCTCTTTCTATCTGCCGTATACTCCTGCTTCTCTTCTGCTATTCATTGATCCCTCAATTTCTCTATTTCAAAATGATAACAATGACACAAATGCATCCCTTGCTCCTCCGTCATCGATTAATACTACCATTCCTGAGTCTTTTACTCCTGTTGATGAGTCCACATCTATTGTTGAGGCCTCATTTTCTAATTCATCTAGCATCCCTGTTGAGTCTGCATCTACTTTTTCACCCGATCACTCAAATGAACCCACACCTAATCTTTCCACCGTGTCTCTTCCTCATCATTCCACGCGTGTTAGAGTAGTTCCATCTCATCTTTTTAATTATCACTATTTCTCTACTATTCTCTCTCTTCATGAACCCCAAACATACCATGAAGCTAGTTTTAACCCTCTTTGACAGCAAGCTATGAATGAGGAATTATAGGCTTTGGATGACAAACATACTTGGGACTTAATAGATCTCTAGCCTGGGAAGAATGTCGTGGGTTGTAAATGGGTTTACAAAATCAAGACTCATTTAGATGGTTCAATTGAGAGACACAAGGCTCGATTAGTGGCCAAAAGCTTCACTCAAGAATATAGTATTAATTATGAGGAGACTTTTGCCCCAGTTGGGCACCTTACATCAGTTTGCAGCCTTATTGCTGTAGCTGATGTATGACAATGGCCATTATTTCAAATAGATATGAAGAATGCTTTTCTTAATGAGGATCTCATAGAAGAAGTTTATATGAAACCTCCTCTAGGGTATCAACATTCTCCACATTAGGTATGTCGATTACATCAAGCACTATATGGTCTCAAGCAAGATCCTAGAGCTTGGTTCACCAAGTTTAGTTTTGTTATTAGTGAGTTTGGTTTTACTCCAAGTGAACGTGACACAGCTCTTATCATTTGTCACTTTACTTCTAGTATCATTATGCTTCTTTTGTATGTGGATTGCATAATCATAACAGGAAGTGATTTTGCTGGTATTTCTAATCTTAAGCAATTTCTTGGTCAGCATTTTGAGATGAAAGATCTAGGTAATCTCATTTATTTTTTGGGTATTGAGTTCTCTGCTAATACTGAAGGCTATTATCTCATTGGGGCAAAGTATTCTTTGACCTTCTAGCTCGAGCCAGCCTCATAGATAGTAAGACTACATCTACTTCACTTGATCCTCAAACTCGTCTTACTCTATTAGATGGCACATCTTTTTCAAATGCCACATTGCACTGTTAATTAGTCAGAAGCCTTATCTATATGACTGTCACTTATCTTGATATATCATACGCTATCCATCTGGTCAATCAATTTATGTCAGCTCCTCAGACTACTTATTATACCGTTATTCTTCTTATCCTTCGACACATTAAGGGTACGTTGTTTCATGGTCTTTTTTTTTCTGCTAGGTCTCCATTAATCCTACAAGGATATTCTAATACTAATTGGGTTGCTAATCCCACTGATCGATGGTCCACAATAACGGATCTAATGGAGCATGCAAGACTAACCCTAGGTCATTTTTTATAATTTTAACCCTAGGCAGCAGCAAAAAAATAAATACTTGCATACAATAAAAACCACTCATGCATAGAATAAACAAGAATACAAAGTAAAATTGTTAGAACAAATTTACCTCCTGGAGCAGAAAATGACCAGAAATATTAGCCGACTATCAGACTACCTTCTGGACCTCTAATCGACAATCTAACTATTGGAATTGAAGCCTTGGAAGTGTAGAACATCCTCCTAAATTTTAGCATGATCCAACAAGTGATGGATACCCAATCAAGCCCGGATCTGAGATTGCGTAGGGTGTGACGGGAAAAGACAGTTTCTGTCCTCTTGTGTTTTTCTCTCGAAAAACCTTGATAAGAACGACCCAAAAGCTTTTGATCTTCCCTAATATGACCAGAGAGATGTTAACTATAAGCAAGAACCAAATTCTTGGTGAAAGAATTGATTTTAGAATTGTAGAAGTCTAATTTTATTTTTGGTCAATCAAGAGAAGAATAAGAGAAGGAGAAGAGAATTTTTTCTTTTCTAATCTTCTCCAAGAATGTACATGTCTTCAATCTCTTTGACGTACAAAAGCTTCTGCATTTTATCAGACCTAGTTGACCCTCTTTAAGAGTTCTTTTAGCAATAGAACTCCTAGGTAGATAAGGATTTTATCTTGAGGAGTTTAAATTTAAGTAGAAGATCTTTAGATGATTAGAGTTTCAAATTAAAACCAACTCTTGACCTAATCTTCTAGAATTTAAATCCCAATAAATCTTCTAGAACTTTTGGGGCCCATTATTATTTTCTTCTTTTCAAATTTGGACACCTCCTTGCAAGACGACCCGACAAAAAAAAATTAATATTCCAAGATAGGAAACTTGAAGTTCAAGATATTTGAATTATCTTGTAAAATATAGCAACTCCATCCTAATTTGAAAACCTTACTCAAAAGGCACATCTCGCATATCTAGAATGTTTAGGAAAGAGATTAAGACACATTCTAATTATCTACATTAAATCTTGGACCAATAAGAATTAAGAACAAATCTTGTTTCTTATTTCTAAAAATCCTAATGCAATGAGAACTCTTACGAAAACACGCATTTAGCAATCGACCAATCCAAGCAAAGACTTCTTATGCTTAAAACAATGTCCTATAGAGGGACCAAAAGACATAACTACCCTTGGCTCCCAAAATGACAAAAATGCCCTTGCCTCCCCTTAGGCGACATAATGACCATTTTGACCCTTCTCTATTTCACCACAAGACTAAAGCCGCACTCCAAGGATAATTACTGGATGTCAGAAGCTTGCCATAACAACGAGTGACCTTTGTCTTTGACCTTCTAAGCAAAATGACCAAAACACCATTCTATGTACGTCCGCAGTCAAGGTCGGTCCTTTGACTGTACCATTACCTCCTTAACTACCTTTAAACCTTGGAATAACTTGTCCAAGATATCAATCATCTTTTGGTCACATTACTCTTGATCTCCGGAGCGACGCACAAGTTAAATGATCGATATACCCTTGAAAGGTTATACCACTAGATCTAGATTTAGATGATCATATGGACAAGACCAAGAGGGCACATAGAATCTCCTATTGCATATGCATGTCCCAATTGACCAGAACTCAACACCTAACGCACAGAGCTGTTGACCCTAGCCAAGCAAGGTCTCACTCATAGTGAATCAAAGTGCTAAACCCTGGATCCATTAGTTTATCCACATACGCTCAAGATTAAGAGCATTGGCCACTTAGCAACAATGAGTATTGTGTTTTTTAACTTTGATAGTACGGTTACAAGAAAACTAACTCACAGTGGTTCGGTCCAATTTGTGGCAAACGCATTAGAGAGACAAGTCCGGAAATGTCTCCAATGACCTAGGTAGGTCACCCTTACAAGGAGACTTTCTCGCTATAACCTTATCCTGGTAAAGTACCCAGTACCACCACATGGTTATGGACTTATTTATGACATTACTAAGACTAGACTTGGACCAACTGCGCATCTAGCCTTACTGCGCACCCAAGTCTTTAGTTAATGTCATTGGGCCTTCATGTATCGCATCAACACACAGTGGAGAGAATATAGTGTGCGAAACTCAATCATATTAACAAAAAAAAAAAACTTGGACGTATTATGTCTAGTATCCAGTAAACATCTTGCACTTGTGGTCTTTAGGGCATACAAACCCAACACATGACTGGTTATTGTTTTCTTTTGGGTACTTCTCTCATGTCATGGCGAAGCAAAAAGTAGAGTGTTGTAGCTTGCTCCAGTATTAAAGCAAAGTGTCAGGCTTTAACTGACGCCACTCAGGAAGTAATTTGGCTCTGTTGGTTATTAAATGATATAGGTGTATTGCAAGATTTAGCAACTATGCTCCACTGCAATAATTAGAGTGCTATTTAGATTGCACATAATGATGTCTTTCATGATCGTACATGTCATATCGAGTGTGATTGCCACTTTATCCGTCAACATATTGTTAGTGGTATTACACGTCTCTAGTATACTCCATCTGCTAATCAACTAGATTATATCTTACAAAAGCTCATCCTCCGGCACGTCTTATGGACTTGATTTCAAAACTCAAACTGGGGTCCTTCAGACCTCCTTGAGTTTGAGGGGGGTGTTAGAGATATTTTTGTGTATATTTTTGGTAAGGATTGTATAATATATTCTTTCCTTTCTTGTACATATTAATCATTATCAATCACAATAAATTAGGGATTATGCTATACAATTTACCTATTGTAATAAAGGCACATGTCTTAAATAAGGAGCCTTAGGTTGTCCAGATTGCATAACTCAAAAATACAATATTGTTTTTTGTATCTTGTTCATATTTTCTAGTTGTTCTTCGTTTTCTATGTATCTAGTTCTTACTTTTGATATTTATCTTGGATGTCAATTCAACCTTACAGTTTATCTACCATATTGCTACATGCTAATTATAATTTATAAAGCCAAGTCTATTTGGTTATTGGCGGCATCCTAAAAACTTTCAGGGCGAAATGTCGCTTTCAAATTAATAGTGAAGTCTCGTATTGAAGTCTGCAGTTAGTTCATAATTGCTCTTGCGTTATATTTCCTTCTATCATGATGCTATAATTAAAAAAACTACTCCTTTGGACACTGTTATATGTGTGTACTTTCCATTTATATATTATTCATTTATTTTATCATAGGGTAAACCTTTTTTTGCATTGTTCCATTTAAAGAATAGAGTAAGCATTTTGTAGGAGTTCACTTGGTCTTGTATTTTTTTTTTTAAATAACTTTTAACATTTTACGTTGCAGAAGCAGACATGGTTAAGCTTGAAATTGAAACCTTATGGATAGAAGTTTCTCATACAGAGATGAGACACAGGCCACATTGCAATATTGCACTACTTTGAAGCATTCAAGATTAAGCAACAATTCAAAAAAGCCATTTTCTGCATTGTCATCTTGCATATCAAAATCACTAAAAAAACTTTAAGCCAAAAAGCTAAACTAGCAAATGGGCTTGGCAGCAACATTAGCACAAGGTTTGAATTTAGGGACATGGTGACTTACAATCTATTTATTGTGCTTCACCTGCCATTTTTGGAAACAAAATGGAGTCTTCTGTTGAGAAGAGTGAAGAAAAAGAAGCAAAAATGGAGTCTTTCAAAGAAAATGATTGTGAAGTCGAGACTTCTGTGAATGAAATGAAGAGGAGTGTAGAGAAAGTAGTACAAGTTTGGATTTTTTAGCTCCAGAGATGATAGTGAATGAAGAACAAACTAGTAGCTCTAAGGATTCATCTTCGACTCCTTCAATGGTTTGGCCTGTTCTAAAGGATAATGTGTGCTCTGCTAGTTCTCATTTCATTTCTAAGAAGGTGGCAAAGCCCATTTTGGATAATAACTCTCGGTATCCTAGCTAAAACCAAAGACTTCTCATTTTGAGGAGTACAA
Organism: Cordia subcordata; assembly: GCA_028554755.1. NCBI lineage: Eukaryota > Viridiplantae > Streptophyta > Magnoliopsida > Boraginales > Cordiaceae > Cordia > Cordia subcordata. The sequence continues at coordinate 15,355,979 of JAPTOF010000006.1, read as the reverse complement.
CTGGTGCCATTAAGGTTTGGAAGTAAAGGACTTAGTGTGCCACTAGGACATTGTACATAAAGATGATAGGCAAAATTGTACATCACATATTATCATACATCTTGAGGTTTTGTGACATATTATGGCAGGGTTTATGTGAAAAAAATATGGATTGTAACTTTTACTTTTAATTGTATTTTGTTTATTGCATCATAGATTTGTGGTAATATGTATGAATTTGACATATAAAATTGCTACTAGGTTTGTGTTTAGATTAGAATCTGATTTCGTATTGGTTGTGTAAATTAATGACCAATTTTAAATCGGTCACTAAAATTCTAGATGACGAAATTAGCGACCTATCTAGTCGATCTCTAATTTTTAGCAACTGATTTGGTTGGTCGCAAAAATTAGAGACCGATTTGGCGGTCGCTAAAATGATCACTAATTTATTAGCGACAGATTTCAACTTTGCCAATACATGCTATTTAGCAGCCAAAAAAAGTTTTTAGTATTAGCCACCAATTTCAAAACTCGATTGCTAATTTTAATTTAGCGACCACCTCAGTCGCTGATGCCATTTAGCAACTGATTTTGATAGTTGCTAAAAGCCAATTTTCTAATAGTGATGGTGTAGATTGGCTTGAGTTATACACTAAAAGTCAATTTTCTTGATTTGGAAGAATCAAAGTTTATGAGTTGGATTGTGATACGCTAACTTTTGAAAAGCATGCGTTTTAATAGAGTTTGTTGAAATTCTCAGTCACGAGGATTGGGACGTAGATGTAGGTTAGTTGTCGAACCACTATAAATCTTGTGTATGCTTTATTTTATTACTTTTCATTGGTTTATTTTGCTTCTTTGATTACAAATTCATGAACTTAACTTTAGATTCCACTCATCTTAGAAAAGAGCGAATTTTAAGGCCTAATTGCTCCATCCAACACCCCCCCCCTCCTACAACCCCACACCCCCCCAAAAACAAAAAATTGCTAATCGGCAACTTGAATTTGATTATGAGCCAAAAACTAAATATCTAAATAGACTATGGTCTATATTAATAACAAAAAGTAACACCATCAATTACTTAAGGAAAAAAGAATAAAGTTTGGAACCATTGATACCTCATGCATGCATTGTATGCCTAAGAGTACTAGCTAGTTATTGTCTAAAAATATGAATATCAAATCTCGTTCCTATTCTTTAAAAAAAAAATATCATATGCAAAATTCAATTAAAAGATATAAGTCATCAAAGGGAGACACCATTATCTATATATTTATATATTATATAAAATATGGTACCTGCATTTTTAGTACATACCATATGTAATCATTCCAAACCCTAGTTCTTTCTTTCTTTCTAATATATATATATTACCTAATTTAAATATTTTATACAATTACCAAAAATCTCTCACGAAAACATAATTGTATTAAAACTTACCAGCAATTAATATTTAAAGGATATATTTGTGTTTATCCTTATATAGATTATAAAAATTGACGAGTAAAAAATAAAAAAATATTAAAAAAACACATTGTTTTGTATATTATACAGGATATAATTTAGTTACATTTAATTTGGAATTATGAGATCACATGACATGAGTATGGAAAGGAAAAAAGAAAAAGAAAAAGAAAAACTAACCTCAATAACGAAAATGACGGTTTTTCAATAATACATAAACATAAAAGATTCCATTTTCTCTCGAAGTCCTTAGCCTTCTTTTCTCCGGAGGCTCTTCTGCCACCTTGGCCGCCTCCTTCATCCCCGTACCTCGAGAAAAAACACCCAACAAATCCACCAAGAAAAATTTCTATCAGCGCATGAATGTTATAAAATGAGAATAATATTCTATGTCAGTCAGGAAAGATTTCATCTTGAGACATTCATTGGTTGAACAACATGGCCATTGTTGATGTTATTAGACCATTTGTTTTGTTGCTCATGTTTTCGAGCATCTCTCCCATGGCGGATGCACTTATCGAAGCCGATGCCTTGTTGAAGCTCAAGAGTTCGTTTTCAAACGCCGGGGCTCTTCGTTCTTGGCAGCAAGGCACCAAGGCTTGCGACAAAAATAACAGATGGGAGGGTGTTATTTGCACCAAAGGCATCATTTATGGTCTTAGACTTGAAGACAAGAATCTCTCGGGGACAATTGATGTTGATGCTTTGGTCCAGATTCCAGGGATTCGAAGTATTAGCTTCATGTCCAACTCTTTTTCAGGCCCCATTCCAGAGTTCAATAGATTGGGTGCCCTGAGAGCTCTTTTCCTGTCAAGCAATCAATTCTCAGGAGAAATTCCATCAGATTATTTTTCCAGCATGCAGTCTTTGAAGAAAGTTTGGCTTTCTGAGAATGCGTTTTCAGGGGAAATCCCATCTTCTTTAGCCAAACCTGAAAATCTGATGGAGTTACGCCTCGAGAGCAATCACTTCTCCGGGGAAATCCCAGATTTTGAGCAGTCATCATTGGTGTCACTTGACCTGTCAAATAATAACTTAACAGGGGAAATTCCATCAGCTTTAGCAAGATTTAATGCAAGCTCATTTGAGGGGAATGCTGGGCTCTGCGGCGAAAATATTGGCAAGCCTTGTCAGGAACCAGAAGGAAACAAAGATGATAATCTGATAGATGACAATCCCGAAGGAGACAATAGCGATAAACAGAAAAGCAATGCCGTGTGGGCTTTGATTCCGTGTGCTGTAATTCTTTTGCTCCTGATGGCAGGAATACTATTTCTAAGACGCAGGCAAAAGAGTTTTGAAGTGTTGGAGAAGGAAAGCCTTGGTGAGTTGAAAGTCTCAGGTTCGAGTAAAAAGAACACCGTATTAGGACGAAACAGTAAGAGCTCGGGGCGCAGAGGAGGATCAAAGAAGAGGAGAGCTGTTGGGGATTTGGTGATTGTTAATGATAAGATGGGTAAATTTGGGTTCTCAGATTTGATGAAGGCAGCAGCAGAGGTGCTTGGCAATGGAGTTTTGGGATCTTCTTATAAGGCCATGATGTCTAATGGCTTAATAGTAGTGGTGAAGAGGGTCAAAGAGATGAATAAGTTAGAAAAAGATGATTTTGATATAGGAATAAGCCGTTTGGCAAGGCTAAAGCACAAGAATGTTTTGGCACCACTGGCGTATAGCTACCGGAAAGATGAGAAGCTACTGGTCAGTGAGTACATGCCCAAAGGCAGTTTGCTTCACCTACTAAATGGTATGAATTAATTTTCTCCCATAGTTGTTTTGATTTTGTAATTCGTACACGAAATTAATCTCATCTGATATTGTAATTTTGTAATTGAACTTTTTCTACATTTCAGGTGATGGAGGACTCTACCACGCCGAAATAAAATGGCCGGTTCGATTAAAGATAATTCATGGTATAGCTCAAGGATTAGGCTATATCCACACTGAACTTGCTCATTTGAATTTACCTCATGGTAATCTCAAATCAAGCAATGTTCTTCTAAGCCATGACTATGAACCCATACTTGCTGATTATGGATTTTGTTCCTTGATGAGTACCAACCAAGCCACACAAGCTTTGTTTGCGTACAAGTCTCCAGAGGCTGTGCAACCCCGAAAGGTTTCTCCAAAATGTGATGTCTTCTGCCTTGGAGTGATTATTCTTGAGCTCCTCACTGGGAAACTTCCTTCGTTTGGAAGTAATGATATCGTGCAATGGGTAAGATCAGCCATGGCCGATGGAAGAGAGACCGACTTGTTTGATCCAGAAATTGTGAGCTCTTCTGACAGTTCTCTCGGCCAGATGGTGCAACTGCTTCACATTGGTGTCGCTTGTATAGAACCAAACCCGGAGCAGCGGCTAAACATTGGAGAAGCCATTAGGAGGATAGAGGACATACGCATTGAAGGAGGAGACCAAGCAGTTCAACAGTTCCAAGTATTATTATGAATCACAGTGGACTTTCAGGGAGAGGAGGGATAACTATGCAAACCAATCTGGACATCAATAATCTACTCATTATTGTTTTGCTTTTTGACATATCGTCTAAAGGCATGTGAGAGATGTTTCTCACAAATGATTAGGTTACTTGATTCGTCCTAGTTCCGGGTAAAACATGTATACTCTGGACTTGTATATCAAACATATATTCTCAGCCTAAACTTTTGAAGTGCCTTCTGTTGAAATATATCTCTGACGTGAAAAAATTGTAAAATGTAAGACCACTTTATAAGGTATTGAGCCATTCCTTATAGAGGGGGTTGTTGAAATATATTTCCCACCCAGTTTCTCATATTGTTGGTTCAATGTTCTTGGCTCTTGGTTCACGTTAATTACTGGTTTAGTGTTGTTGGCTCTTGGTTCGGGTTAATTACTGGTTTACCTTTCTTGGCTCTTGGTTTGGGTCACACATTAGGGAGTGTTATATATCTCTCATCCAGTTTCTCATACCGTGCACACGTGACTCTTCTCTATTTAGCATTCTTGGTTCAGTTTTTTTGGCTCTCGGTTCGGGTTAATTCCTGATCTAGTATTCTTGACTCTTGGGTTTTTGTTCCCCCTTCTCAAAGGGGAAGAATACTCCCCAGAACTTTGTTAAAAGGCAAAGAAATACAATGTCGAAGGCGAGCAAGGCACCCACCCTCAGAAAATCCCTATTGTGAACGTTGATAACTCAACTTTACATCAACATAAAAATAAAAAAAAGCTCCAAGCACCTCAGACCTTACCATTAGGAATCATTCGTTGATCACATATTACAATTCCACCCAACCCATGTATAGCCTCTAAGTCTTCAAAAACAACCAAACCAATAGCCGCTACTCCCAAGTTTGCCAAATGATCTGCGGCCTTATTACCTTCGCAGAAAATATGAGTGACCGTAGCTCCTAATTGCTTGATCAAAACACACACCCTCATGACAATATGACAAAGATACCAAGCTTTCTCCAAGCCATGCAGGAGATGCACTGTCCACAATGAGTCTACTTCCACCCATACTCGTTGCAGACCTCTCTCTATACACAGAGATAATCCTCCGACTAAAGCTAAAAATTCTTCTTTAATCACCGATTGCACCCCCAAATGTTCATAAAACCCAATGACTACATTACCCTTTTCATCACGGATAACACCACCCCTCCTGTTAAACCGTTGTCTCCATGCAAGCTTCCATCCACATTCAATTTAAACCTTCCTGCACAAGGCATATTCCAAATCATCATCTGTGGTTTATTAATAAATCGAGTTCCATCTACACACCCAAAAATGGCCACAAGCTCTACGTCTTCCTTCCACCACTACTAGAAATTAACAGTTTAGAGACGAAAAAATTCCGTCGCAAACATGTAAAATTCCGTCTCAAAACTTGTTTGAGATGGAATTTGAGACGGAAAATTTCCGTCGCAAAAAGCCCCATCTCAAATTTTGAGACGGAATTTTCGGTCTTTGTTTGAGACGAAAACAATTTCCGTCTCAAACAGAAGCGAAAAATTCCGTCTCAAATTTCGTCTCAAACTGATTGTTAAAATTCGTCACTGACAATATATAGTGACGGAATATTCCGTCTCAAAAGTCTATCTCTACTTTGTGACGGAAATTTCCGTCTCTAATTGCGTTAGAGCTATTTTGTTGTTGACGAAATATAGTGACTAAAATTTGATACGAAAATTTCCGTCCCATATTAGTCCTAAACTATATGAAAGATGTTGACAAAATGTTCCGTCTCTATTCCGTTGCTAAATATTTCTGTCTCTATTCCGTCACAAATCTCGCCATGTTTTTGTGAAAAATTCCGTCTCAATTCTGTCTCTAATATGATTGAACTAAAATAATTTCCGTCTCAAATCCGTCGATCATGGAATTTGGCTAAATTATTTTCCGTCTCAAATCTGTCTCTAATGCAATTTGGCAAAATTATTTTCCGTCTCAAATCCGTCTCTAATATGTTTTTTGTTGAAAATATTTTACCTATTTATTTTGTTTTCTATACCTGTTAAACTATAATAATATACCAATCCATTCATTCATACCAATCCATCCATTCAGCCAGTACAACTCATAAATATAATATGTCCTCGTACATTCCACCGCAATATACCAATTTAACCCATACAATGTAACTAATAATAGGTCTACACCAAACTAACCATACATTTCACTAAATCATTAAGTCATTAACATAGTGCCAAATTCCAAATTCACCATGACACAGTTAGATAGTTCACTAAGATAAAATATCACATGGTTATATAGTTCACCAAAACTAGAACTAATATAATATAATGATCCAGACTAATTGTCAAATAGAGTGAAAAAAGACACAACTAGCTATCTGTAGAAGCACGAGCAGGAGTAGTAACCATAGAAGGTAGGTTGATGCCAAGCGTAGTAAGTCTCTCATCAACATAAGAGGAGATCAATTGTGGGATAGAGCCTTTCAATTCATTAAGTTCTGCTGTAGTTGAGTCGAGCTTCTTTTCAGTTGAATGTAGCTTTTTCTTGGTTAATTCGAGCTCAACCCTTAATGCCAAATCGTCACCATAGTTTCCATGAATAGAGCTTGATGAGGTAGATCCTGCAATGAGATAGATCCATGAAGCATCTCAGTCATTAGATATGATAGATAAAAAATAGACACCAAAACAATTAATTACTGAGCCATATGAGGTACCTATGCCAAGCACTTTATCAACATCACATACACCAAGGCCATATATACGACCTTTAACGGGTTGGCTGGTAGCTTGTGTCCAACACTCCCTGTCCCATACACTCTCAGCTGAGACCTCTGCGCCATATTTCTCCTCTACAAGTGACTTATAAGTTTCATATGCCTTTTTTGACCGCTCATTGACGAAATTTCCATCCTTATTCTTGTGTGTCTCCAAGTACAACTCTATCTCAGAGACCGAACGCTTCTTCGCCTTCGCCTGTACATATTATTTTAAAAATAATAACATAATAACATTGCATAAAAGTAATGTTATTTATTTAAAACTTAAACATACTAACCAGCCTCACTCTATGCCTAACAAATGAAGCTGAACCCCCAGTATGTTTTGAGACGCTACCGTCAATCTCTGTCATTCGATTCTTCCTATTCTGCTCTGACCTTTTCAGCTTATCACCATTGCAATGATAGTTATCCACTAGTTTCTCCCACACATCTGGATCAAAGTCACCTGGATTATGAGCCTTCATGTCAAACACACTATCAGATTTGGCGAGCTTCAAAGACTTCATCTTCGCCACATGCAATATCTGTCTAAATCTAGGTTTAATGGTAGACTCCCATGCAGCTCTTACTCGAGGTTTATCGGACTCTGGGGTCCCCCACCTTTTCTGAAATATTTTGTGAAAAAATTAACTTAACTTATGGAGTATAAACATGTGTTGACATTTGTTTCAACATATAAGCTAACAAAATAATTACCCAGAACTTTTCAAAGAGTTCATCCTCTACATGAACCGGAACGTCCTTTTTCCAACTAGTCCATGGCTCCTTCCATTGTGCCTTCAAGTCACGTATAGCTACACTTACAACTCTGGTCGTTATAAATCTATGCCAAAACATTATTTAAGAATTAACATTCTCATCTAAGCATTTATACAATACACATACACATAATTTATACTTAAAATGAACATAACTTACCTTAACCCATTGGTAAGAATGAGGGTACCTGTCGGCGTCTCATACTCCTCGTCTTCCTGGGGCACCACTTCTTTATCGAATGAAATATCAGCCAATCTCTCACCTTCATCGCTGTAAGATGGTGTTGTTGATGATGGAGCTGGCAATGGAGATAGCAATGGCTGAGCTGAAGCTGAGGATGATAAGGGTGTAACCGAAGGCGGTCTGATGAGAGGAGCAACTTGGTGCTTAGAGTGACCCCCTCGGCCAACACGACCGCCTCCACGGGATCCACAGCCACCTGTAGTAGATGTCATAACCATCCTGCAATATGTAAAACAAGTCAAAATACTAACGTATAATAGGTAATAATCCATGTCCAAATACATGTCCATGTAAACAATTAGATTATCACAGTAGCTAAATACATGTCCAAATACATTTGGTTGTTAGTACCAGTGAATCTCTTATCACTTACAGGTAGGCCTCTTATCTTGTTATATAGTATAATGAAATTGATGTAATGAAAACACATAGAGTTGTTAAGAAGTTCACAACAAAGATAAACTTCAAGAATTCCTTGGTACCCCAAATGGGCTCAAGTAGCTTCCCAATGAATAGAAGACCAATGGTGCTTATGACTACCTGGAAGCTAAACAAAAGATTTAGGGACACTTCACAAACAAGATAAGGAAGAAGACAAACAGAACACATGACACAAGTAATGGATAAGTAAAAAATAGTTTGTCATGACTTGGAAACATGACACTTCATAAACAACGAGCCTAATTATATATCCATTAATCCATATATTCCAATTTGTAAATGCCCAACTAACAAAAAAAAATCATCTTGTACAAACTTGAAGTTCTTGGAGACTATAAAATAAAACTCCAATTCAATAAATCAATCATCTTCATCCATCTCTAGGTTATCCTCATCTCTGTCTGAATCATAGTCTTCCTCTTCATTTGACAAATCTTCATCTTCTTCATCATCTTCATTAGTTTGTCTTACATGAGGAACCTCCCTCTCAGGCACTTCATCTAGATACCTATATTCCCAGATCTATCAAAACCAATAAGCAGAGCAATTTAATAGTGTGTATGATGTATGCTATATTAGTTAGGCAATATTTATATCAAGGTACTCTGAGATAAGCCAATTCCCAGATCTATCAAAACCAATAAGTAGAGCAATTTAGCATACATCAATACTTGCACTTTTTGACAGTTTGCATAATTGCTTTGAGCGAGCTGATAATATTCAGCACGCACTTATAGACACCAGCCAAAATTAAAGAATGACAACATCAAGGCACACAATTGTCTGGCTTTGACCAAAAATTTTTTAAAAAAATTCAAAACAGTCTTTTTTGCACTTTGGTTTTACCGTTAATATTAAAATTTGAAAATTGATTCGTCATGTTTGTAAGCAATTTTTTTAATTATCCAGAGTGCAGATTTTCTGAACAAAAATGCTGCAAACAACTAAATCCTGTGAAAAAAAAAACAAAAAAAATAGACTATCTAGATCTACACACAATTGTCTCTCTGCCAAACACACACATCACATTATGCCGAGTCTTTGCAGCTACTGCTTGTCTTGCCATTTCAAACCACAAATATACGTATGTACACACACATTTTGTATAAAACACATAAAAATGCTACAAAAATTTTCAAAAATTAAAAAAAAATAAAGAGAAAAAAAGAATGAAGGAGCAAAGAAGAAAAGGGTGACAGAGAAGAGGATGCTAAAATTGTTATTCGTACCTGGAAGAAAAGTAGTAGCTCAAATGAGGAAGAAGAGAGGCTCTTGGAAGCAAAAAAGGAAAGTTATGTGCTGGGAAAAAAAAGAGGAAGAAGAGAAGCACTTGGAAGGAAAAGGGGAAAGTTAGGTGGATAACTCTATCTCACGTGAATATAGCTTTTGTTTTACATTAAGCTCAAAACGACGTCGTTTTTGCCTAATTATTTTTCGCCCAAAATTTTTTCCATCTTTTTATTTAGGAGAATATTTAAAAGATTACGTCGTTTTGAGCACAAATACAACGTCGTTTTTGCCAAGATCAAAATGACGTCATTTTTGCCTAATTATTTTTCGCCCAAAATTTTTTTCCATCTTTTTATTTAGGAGAATATTTAAAAGATTAGAGACGCATATTTCGTCTTTATTCCGTCTCTAAATCGAATTTAATCTATATTCAATTTCAATTCTAATTTCTTTTACTTATAGTTAAATTATTTTGAAAAACTTTCTTTTTATGTGCTAATTTTTATAAGTCTCTGCTTCTACTACTATTACAACTATAATAATAATAATAATAATAATAATAATAATAACAACAACATGAAAATGTTCAAATGAACAACTTAATAGAACATAGGTCTTAATTATATTTTTATTCAAGTTAACTATCTCCCTACTCTAAATTATTCATTATTTTGATTTATTATATTCTTTTGGGTAATACTTTATAGTAATTTAGTATTTATGCCAATTAATTTTTATTTTTTTTATAATTCTCTCCAAATTTCCGTCTCTATTTCATCTCAAACATTAAAATATCTTAAATTTTTAATAATTTTAAATTTCAATTCCGTCTTAAATCCGTCTTAAACATTAAAATATCTGTCTCAAATAATTTACTTCTCAAATTTAATAAATTTTATTTACAAAATTCGTCTCTACTCCGTCACAATATTCTCAAACTTTGTAATATACATTCCGTCTCTACTCCGTCTCAATATAAAATAAATAAATTAAAAAAAATTCCGTCTCTAATTCATATGTCTCAGAATAAATAAAAAAATTTTAAAAATATCCTTCTCTGTTCCGTTGCAAAATATTTTTTGACCCTACAAAAAATAATACTAAATCAAAATTCCGTCCCTATTCCGTCTCAAATATACCAAAAAAATAATAAAAAATTCGGTCTCTAATCCGTCTCTAAATTTTAAAAGAAATCTGTCTCTATTCCGTATCTAATTCATATGTACAAAAAAAGTAAAAAGACTTTAAAAATATCCGTCTCTATTCCGTTGCAAAATATTTTTTAACCCTACGAAGAATAATATTCAATCAAAATTCTGTCCCTATTCCATCTCAAATATTTTAAAAAAAAATTATAGCAAAATCCGTCTCTAATCCGTCCTTAAAATGTTAAAGTATTAATATGCATTCCGTCTCTAATCCGTCTCAAAACTGACAAAAGAGAACAACCATCATAAAATTCATCCCAAATCCGTCTCAAAGATTTACGACAAACATTTCATCACAAATTCCATCGCTAAATATTATCTTTCTACTTTTTGAGACGGATTTTGTTACGAAAAAAACAGCGTCACGAATCCGTCACAAGTTCCATCTCAAATCCGTCTACAAGTATGACAAACTTTTTGTGCCAAAGATTGTCCCAATTCCGTCTCAAATCCGTCTCAATTTAACACGGAAAATTTTCGTTGCAAAATTTGCGTCTCTAAACTGTCAGTTTCTAGTAGTGCACTAACGCAAAGAAAGTAAACCTGCCTAATGAATCTGATAGATAAAGCGAGCCACACGCCAAATAATACGCTCATTATTGAATCCTGTACCCTGGTATTTGGCATCCTTCCTCTCCAACCAATTATACCATAAAATCAAAAGGGGTAATAATTACCTAATATGTCCCGGACAAGAATAAGAAGATATAAACCATCGCAGGAGCCATTGATGAATACTTGTAAAATCGCCCAAGCAAATACTAAATAATGATGCATAATGCTCCCACACTGCTTTAACTTTCTCTCCAGTAAACAGACAATGCAATATAGAAAAATCATAGAGTATAAGACTATCTTATAAGCTTTTAAATTACTCCTCATATTAATTAATTGATTTTTGTAATAGAATCTCAGTGATGAAATTAAGCATCAGTCTTATGTAGGATTATAACAAGATAAAAAGGTGTAATACTACTACTCCACTTGGTAAAATTAAAGGACTTCTTTACCCTTAAATTTTTTTAATTAAAATTTACTTTGAGATTTCTCTTCACTAGGTGTGCTCAAAATAATAAAAACAAAATAATGTACAAAAACATGTAAACAAAATCACTGAAACACATTATTGAAGGTAAACTCTTGAAATCGGGTAAGTGGAGATCAACAGTTGACCTTTAGCTATTCATTCTAATGCTATATCTAAACTATCATATAAAAGTACCTATTATGCCCTCGTAATATCAAAGACATTTCTTTCTTTTTCATCATTTCACACAAATGGATTTTTTTGAAAAGTACCCTACTGTTTGAAATTCGTTTCAAAATTACCCTAGTTTGAAGCACGTTTTTAAAAATACCCTATTCGGTTCGGTAATTGAATTACCAAAAAAGGGGCCATTTCAAATTTTAAATTTGGCTAACAAGATACACGGCATTGGGACTCGAAATCGGTAATTCAATTACCGCACAGTAATTCAAATATTGAAAGGTCATTGAATTACCGAACGGTATCTAGGCATTTAAACGCAACAACCCTTCCCTCTCCCCCCTCAACCTTGAAGATCATCTTCTTCCCTATTCCCCCCTCCCTTCCCCCATCCTCCCATGCTGAAACCTATCTAAAATCAAACATTTTCTGCAAAACAAAAGCCCCAAGCCTAGGAAATAGCCTCTTGTTGTAATTTTGATAGCTTTTATCAATTTGTATTTGCTATATATTTGATTTTCATATGTATTTGTTATGTCCATATGTTTTGATATATGTATATGTTGTCTATGTGTGTAGATGTAGATGTATATGTAAATATAGATGTATATGTTATGTTCATATGTGTATATATATGTAATCATAATATGCATATATAGTATATGCGTATGTTGTATATGTATATGTAGATATAGATGTACATTTTATATGTTTTGAGTCATATGAATTTCAAAAATTTAAGAATATTAGAAATTTAAGAATTGGAAAATTAGAATGTATTGGAAATGTAGGCATAACTTACAATTTATTGGAATTTAGAAAATTATTGAAATTTAATAATTTAAGGGAATTTTAATGGAATTTAGGAGTTTATTGGGATTTAGGAATTGGAATTTAGGAAAAATATTGAAATTTAAGTATTTAATGGAATTTAGGAGTTTATTAGAATTTAGGAATTTTTTCAAATTTCAAAAATGATTAGAATTTATTTAATTCTTCAAATTTAGAAGTTTTAGAATTCATGGATTTAGTAATCATTGAATAATAAAAAGAGAAATTGTTGATTTAATGTTATTTTCATTATTATTGTTATTGTTAATATCATTATTATGATTAATAAGTATTTAATGGAATTTAAGAGTTTATTGGAATTTAGAAATGTACTCAAATTTAAGAATTGATTAGAATTTATTAAATTCTTCGAATCTAGGAGTTTTTAGAATTCATGGATTTAGTAATCTCTGAATATAAAAAAAATTATTGATTTGATATTATTATTATTATTATTATTATTATTATTATTATTATTATTACAACTACTACTACTACTACTACTACTACTAATATTGTTGTTGTTGTTGTAAATTTTTTTTTATTAATCTTATTATTAATATAAATGTAGGAATTTAGTCACTTTTTAGATTTTTAGGAAATTAATGGAATTTAGGAATGTAATGTAATTTAATAATTTCAAGAACTCATTGAAACTTTAGGAATTTATTGGAATTTAGGACTTGCTCAGGAATTTTGAATATTTGAAATTTAAAAATCTTAACGGAATATTTGGAATTAGGAATTTATCGAAATTTAGAAATTTATTTGAATTTAAGAAATGCTTGAAATCATTAAAAATTTTATTGGAATTTACTAATTTCTTATAGTTTAGGAAATTATTGGGATTTAGGAATTTTTTGGTATTTAGGAGTTTATTGGAATATAGGAATTTATTTGATTGTAAGAATTGATTGGAATTTATGAGTTTTTAGGATTTGTTATTGTAGTAATGATTAATTGACCCCTTATTATTGTGATTGTTATTTTTATTAATATAATTTTTGATTAATTTTTTTATTTTTATTTTTACTGTTGCGAAATCATTATTATATTAATTATATGATTGCAGGATACATTATGGCTGCTAGACCTACACCATGTGATACCTCCCTCCTCGTGCATTATGGCCAGCACAGGACATATATGTTGACAGGCGCCACCTTGCAAAAAGAGGTGCTAGTCCTACAATGCGATGGACATCTCTATGATAAGTTTGAGCACCCTTGAGTTCAGGCAACATCGGCACATGCGGGCTTTTACAGGTGTTACACAGCAGCGGGCACCAACTTAATCACCCTATGCTGACTACTTTTGTCCAAAGGTAAAGGGAAGAGACATGCATATTCCACCTTATCGTTGGAGAGGCCATGATAACCCAACAAGATATGGCAGTATTATGGGGTTTACCCATACAGGGTGAGGTTGTCCCAGCGTTGGATAAAATGCAATATGAGGTCCCGAAGTGACAGGAGCTTTTTTAGGAGGTATGTGACATTTATGTGGCTGCAGCTGACATAACTGTACAAACTAGGAAAGTGTCATTGGCTAGGTTGAAGAAGACATACTTACAGACTCGCCCTAAGGATCCCAGCGAAGAGGTGGCAGAGCAACGTGCCCATCTACGGACCTCCTCAGATGGGTGCTGTCAAGAGAAGCACAGAACGACAATGCTTCCATGTCGCAATGCAAAGTTCAAATGCCCAAAACACATAGTAAAAAATTCTATTTTCCTACATCGAACTGAGGATGAACTTGTATTTTACAATTGTCCCTAAATTGGTTGCCTTCACAACTCTAAAAAATCGTGGAAGTAACTGGTACGAAGTATCCTAATCACCGTACACTAATTCAATTTCCTTATTTCAACCACGCCATGCCTTCCCGTAAGATATGTCCATGCCAAGGGTATCCTTAATGTGAGTTCGTATAAAACCAACCCCGAAATCAGGCCTATGCTTTACAAAATGCCTTATTATAAATTCAATCAAGGCAGTAGTAAGATTTCTATGACTAACCCCTCTTCTGTTATTGAAACACTTATGCACACCACAATATTTTGTTATCTCAAACTGCTGATGCATAGACTTTCGAATGGCACGTAATTTCCATTAGCATGGATTAACGCTGGAATCACGTTTGCAACCAACAAGCCAAAAGTTTGGTTCAGACTTCAAGACCTTGTATCACGTTGTATTTTTACAGCGTACATCTGCACTTCTCTCATAACGTCATTTGTGGACGGGAACACCATACCTATGGCCAAATCCTTCTTTTTTGAGTCCTAAACTAGCCTATTTCTTGTTGGGTTGTCTGTACTATCCATATAAAGTTCTTGTGTAATAGTATGGAAATCCACATGTTCAAATCCCTCAAACACTACTGTTGTTCTGCTACTCAGCCATGCGTCAGGATTTATGTTCTTGGTGTTGATATTCTTGTCCACGACATCGTTGTCATCAGATTTATGCCATGCATTATCATTGTTCAAGGATACATCCTTGTCTTCTTCGTTCAGTTCTAATTGAAAAGTATCCATATTCAACAGTAGCCCCGCATGCGGCCTTCCTCCATGTAATGGCCCTCCAACATCAAATGCGCCATGAGAAGACACATTTAATGCGACAAATTTTGCCATGGTCATTGCAACGTCAATCCGTACCTTCTATATTCAGTTGCCTCTGCATTCAAGTTAGAGACAGCACCATAAATAGCCTGATCATTTGATGGCTGGGGAATATATACGTCATTGGCGTACACATCAATAGTTACATGTGCAGTGTGCATGTTATTGTAAGTGCAAGCCATGACAAACATGTCCCGAAGATCTCCATCGTTGTTAACTGTAAAGGCATTGAATTATGGATATCGGGAGTGTACAAGCCCCAATTGAAACCGATGAGATAATTGAACACTGTTTATGCCATAACGCAAATTCAACGTTTCATAAACGCTATAAACAAATTCATTGTATGACATATCTACTATTATTTTGACTTTAGGCTTTCTAGTCTCATAATAAGCACCATAAGGGCCATTTATTGCTTGTTCGCGATAATATAAAAGAATAGTAACTGTGTTTGGATTCATATTTTCTATGAGATGGTGAATTTTAAAAACTTTTTAGGGTTTGTATCAAGAGAATAAAGTTGAAATGCAAAAGAGGAGTGGAATAGACTGAATGGTTCAGGAAGAAAGGAATTGGGGGGTTAATATAGGGGATTTTAGCAACACCTTGTCATGTCAATGTAGTAAATTTAGGTTGAAATCAGCATTTCAACTATCGTTCAGTAATTGAATTATCCAAAGCCTAGAATCTTGTAGCCACGGTGTCAGGAATATATTTGATTCTCTGAAGTGAGTAGACTTCAATAATTGAATTACCTTTCAGTAATACAGACTGCTTGATAGTTCAATTACCGAAAGTATAGAATTTTTTTGCCATGCTGTCAGATTTCAGTAAGTCAATTATCGAATGGTAATTCAATTACCGAAATTTGAGAATCTTTCTGCCATGCTGTCAAACAAGAAACTTTTAGTAATTCAATTACTAGTTTTGGTAAGTCAAAGACCAAAAAGGATACGCTTGAAAATACATCCTAAACTAAGTTATTTTTTATTGGATTATCAAAAACTAGGGTAAAACTAAAAAAAATCCCACATAAACCATCTTTTCCTATCAATTCGCTCTGCCCAATGCATTTCTTTTCTTTGTTTTCTTCCTTTTGGGGTTTTTGGCAAATTTTGCTTTTGGTTTAGCAAAATAACTATACCAAATAACTAATGATGCTAAAAATTACCAATATTATTGCGGTTCTCAAAGCCTTACAAAGATAACAAACAATGAGGCTTTATCGTCCGGAATAATCTCTAAGGATCAAGTTAATAGGGCTTGCAAAAAGTGAATAGGATTGAGTTTCTTGTGCCCCCTTACCTGGTTCAAGTCATTAGATATTTTTATAATGCTTTTGAAGCTTTCACTCGAGGCAATGCCACCGTTCTCTTTACATTCCTTGAGGAGATCTACTTAGACCTAATCTTACTATGGCGTTAAATCAGCTGGGGTACATTAAGGGAGAGCCTTTCTCAAAGTGCCTCCACTTCTATGTAGCCACTGTGCAAGTTCCAAGAGATGATATTGTCTATTAGTCAAATAATAGTGCACTTAGAGGCCTCAAGGCCCACGGCGCGGAGCTCAGTTACTCCGGGAACGTGAAGGTCCTGGTGGTTCAGGTGCATACTGCCTGTTAACCTCCACTAGCACAAAGTGGAGTCAATTGCTGTCAGTTGGACTCACGCCCACTTTATTAGCTTAGCTCCATTTTCTCAGGCACGTGACTAATGCACATAAGGACAGGATTCAAAATACTCCATCAAGTACCCCCTTGACATTTAGGCCAAGTGACCCTAGAAACATGTGTGCCAAACATCACTGCTGACATATCATCAATGCATCCCTATTTTCTTTGGACGGTCGCATTGCATCCCAAGGTGCTTTCTTGAAATGACTCCCTCTTCCATATAAATCCTTCTCTCTTTCTTTTCCTTTTTTTGCTTCTCAACATTGTATCTCCTCTTTTCTTCTTCGTATCACCATTTCCTTTTCCTCTTCAGATTTCCTCCCCTCTCTTCCCCCTTATCGTTCATCTTTTTCTCCCTCCATTACTTACACCAAGAAATCCACAGAGCCTATCGAAACTTCTTATAGGGATTCTTACATCCCTAAAGATAGTCAAACACTTCTTTTCGCTCTTGGAGTATTGTCACTGAGGAGTCTTGGTCCTACTCTTCAGTGTCTCACCTCGAGAAAGTAAGGTCCAAAGTGGTGGGAAAGTTCAAGAGCATCGTCAAGACTTCTAAGGTCAAAACCATCTCTCCACCCAAAAAAAACAAAAAAGCCAGCCACTGACACTATTTCTTCTAATCAGGGTGCCACAGAGAAGTCCCATAGAGTAAGGAGCGAGCATGACCCTTTAAACGCCCTAAAGATTGGGGTCCTTACTCAAGAAGACCTACATCAAGTTTGAGACTGGAGTGTCCAAGTCAGTTAGTCGAGCTCCACTTGCTTAAGTAGATGGTAGGGGTTGCACCCCCGACAAAGGGAATCTTGTTTTTTTCACACCGCTCTTCACCGTATGGTACCCCTGCCACTTCTAAGCTTTTTCGTCAATGTTTTTTACCTATATTGTCACAATCCTTGTCACTTCCATCCCTGGTGCCTATGGGTATTATTACTTCATGTCTTGGCCCAAGAGGAAGCTCTTTCAAAAGCAGCTTTCTACCATACAAGACTTGGTACAAGTTCCTCTTAACTCGCTTGTCCGAAAAAGAGTGGCCCGTCATATAAGAGTAGAAGGCCAAAGGTGATAATGAGAAGGATTCTATTCCTACAGGGACAGGCCTTTTTGAAGAGGCATTGGTCAGGTTTGTGGAGCTATTACAGGCTAAGCCTTGCAACTTTGAGGAATGTACCCAATTTGAAGATATGAGGAATAGTTGGCTCATCCCTTTACGTCGTAGGAGATTGATCAAAAAGTCCTCTGCCGCTATCCAAGATAATCCTATTGCTCCTTCATCAGTTGTCCCTTCCTTGATGGCAAATGCTTCCCTGCAGCCCTTCGGGGCTCCAAAACTAGAAACCTCTGTTGAAGCTCCCAGCAATAACACCGGTCTTAGAGATTCTGAGTCTATCACCAGGCCCTTCAATCACTTGGTGATCATTTGACCCCAAAAAATACTTGGCAATCATATTATTATATAGATTTTTTTTTCCTCTAACTAAATCTAGGTAAAGTAATGACAAGTGGATTAGTAACGTAAACAAAAAGAATTAATTATATAAGATGGTAAATTAGGCCATCTATTTAACCCATCGATTTTTTCATTAGTTTGTTCTATCCAAGCTTAAGTGTTGAGCATATTATCATATAAAAAATTATACTCCTATGCATTTTGCCAAAATGCTTATTTGCCCCAACAGAAGCTTTAGCCATGGAGGTACACGTCGGATTTTTTTACAAATAACACAATTTAAATAATTAATTTAAAAAATAACCTTGTTTTTTGCCGAGTTTCAAAACTAGCACTTTCAGTTTTTCAATAAACGAAATCGGGTATTAAAAAAACGAAAACCCCCAAAAAACGAAAACGCCTAAAATAGCCGAAAAATCCTGCATATATTCCCCTGCCAGATTCCTGGTTTTGAATAGGTAATTTCGGCTATTGAATAGCTGAAATTTTGTCCCATCATTTTTACTTCTCATCAATTAATACGTGACTGACAAAGTGGCAGCCATATTCGTTTATTGAATAGACGAAATCTACATTTTGGATATTCAACTAAAGAACTCAACATCATGAATAGCTATATAAACCCCCGCCTCCTTCCCGTTGCTTGTAACCATTGCTTCAAAATTTTTTCTCAGCCTATTACTAGGAAAAAAACACTTGCCTATGTTTTGTTATTAAGTCATTTCAGCTCGGCCAAAAGGTTTGAAATCCCAAAAAATTTTATTTGTAAATCACCTAATGTTTGATACCAAATCCTGAAAATAATATGAATCCAAACGCAGTAACCGTTATTTTACATTATGGAGGCCAAAAAATAAATGGCCCTTTCGGCGTATAGTACGAGACTGTAAAGCCAAGGCACAAAGTCAAAATAACAGAAGAAACGTCGTACGGTGAGTTCATTTACAGTGTTTATGAGAAGCTCAATTTGCTTTATGGTGTGGACAGAGTTGTGTTGCATCACCGTTTTCAATCAGCACTTATCAACTCCCAATATCCGTATTTCAGCGTTAGTGTAGTCAGTTCCGATGAAGAGTTGCGGGACATGTACGAGATTGCCTGTCATCCCAATTGCATGTGCATGGCGGATGTTTATGTGGACGTAGACATGGATGACGTGTATATTCCCTAGACAGTCAGTGGTACTCCTTCTGACGAGGGTGTCCCCGATCTGAATGGAAACTTTACTGGTTACCGAGACGAAGGCGATGGCATGGCGACGACCGTGCCGGAGTCTTCCAACTTAAACGTGTCTCATCAGGACACGTTTAATGTCGCTGGGACATCACATGCCAGAGGCTCGCATGCGATGTTCGACTTGAATATGGACACATTTCAATCTGAGCCGGAATAAGATGACGAGGATGTGGAGTTGGACCAACAAAATGCATGGTACGATGATGATGAATACGATGAATATGCAAACTCTAACATAGAAGGTGGTCCGAGCAGCGGTGGAGTACCCACGGTGGAGAAGTTAGATAATGTTGAGTTACAAACTACTACACAGGAGTACTACATGGATAACATGGATATACTAGCAACGAAGCCCGTTTGGAATCCAGATACTAAGGAGCTTGCATTGGGCATGGTTTTTCCTACCAAAAAAGATGTGCAGCGGACCGTACAGATGTACGCAGTCAGTGTACAAAGAGAATACTCAGTCGACCGGTCCACACCGAGCTTATACGTCACTTTTTGCAAGAGTAGCAACCGCGATAATCCATGTAGATGGTACTTGCATGCCACTAAAAAATCCACACACCGACAATTCGAGATTACAAAGTACTGCGGGGTACACAACTGCTTAGCTCATAACAGACGGTATGGGCACAGAAATCTTACCGCTGATTTGGTCGGATTTATGGTAAGACATTTTGTAAAACATAAACCTGATTTCGAAGTCAGTTTTGTTCGAACTCACGTTAAAGAAGCACTCCAGATGGATATATCTTACGGGAAGGCATGGCGTGGGCGAAATAAGGCGATCGAACTTGTATATGGCGATTGGCACACCTCATATCAGTCCCTTCTACGGTTCTTTAGAGCTTTGAAGAGAAAGAATCAGGGGACGATCGTAACTTACAAGTTCTTTCCAGGTTCCATGACAGAGTACAAAATTTTCGACTATGTTTTCTGGGCTTTTGCACCGTGCATCGCAGCATGGAAGCATTGTTGACCCGTGATAACGCTCGACGGTACCCACTTATGGGGCCCATACAAGGGTCATCTTCTTACATCACTGATGACAGATGCAATAGGAAAAGTTTTGCCGTTGGCATTTGCCATCGTTGATGCTGAGACAACAAATAGTTGGCCATGGTTCCCAGGGCTCGTACGGCAGCATTTTTTTCATGATATGGAAGAGGTTTGTTTAATATCTGATTGTCACCCAGGGATACTTGCTGCTGTGGAAAATATCTCGTCAGTCAGGCATTTACGTGTAAAACATCGTATTTGCCTTCATCATCTGAAAAGCAACGTGATGAAGCATTGTTGAAACCAGTACGTCAAAGACTTGTGTTGGATAACTGGAAAAGAACATCAAGTTCGCAAGCATAATGCAATCATGCAAAAAATTCTTGACGTTGACCTCACACCTGGCGGTGTTGGGAGAAAGACGTACGACTATTTATCTAAAATCGGCAAGGAACTTTGGACCCTTTCTTTAGATGGAGAGGCTCGTTGCGGTATGATAACAACAAACAGTGTCAAATGTTTTAATGGTGTTCTTGTTGGTGCAAAATGTTTACCAATAACTGCGTTAGTCAGTCACACTTTCATAAAATTGGTGGAATATTTTTACAATCGATCCATAGATGCTAGCTATTTGGTTGGACAACAAACGTTGCTCCCAAGTAGAACAAGGGAACTTTTTGATAAGTGGGAGTCTCATTCACACCGTTACTGTGTTTTAAATTTCCACTTCCCAACTTGTATGGCATAGGTCGGGCGTTTAACGGCATCATTCACTAAAAGACCTCCAACACAAGTTGTGAAATTCAACGAGAAGACATGTACTTGTGGTAAATAGACAACGTATCATGTGCCGTGTTCGTATGCACAGGCATTAGCACGTTATCTAAACAAACCAATCGATGAGTTAATACCAAAGGAATATACGGTGGCAGCGTACACTGCAACATACTCAATGCCGTTCGAGCCTTTAGGACATGAGGATTACTAGCCACCAACACCCACGTGGCAACTAGTCCCCAATCCAGCACGATTGCGCCAAAAAAGGAAAGATAGAGTAGGTGGTAAATGTATCCCCAACGAAATGGACCAGTCGGATGAAGTTGGTCGGAGAAGGTGTTTGAATTGTCATCAGCCAGGGCACAACCATTTAAACTGTATAGGGTGATCGAAACTATGTAATTATGTCATCTTTATCGATGATTGAACCTTTGTTATTATGTAATATCCATCGGTGATTGAACCTTTGCTATTTTCAAATGTTCATCGGTGATTGAACCTCTATTATTATGTAATATTCATCGGTGATTGAACCTTTGCTATTTTTTAATGTTCGTCGGTGATTGAACCTTTGTTATTATGTAAAACGAGAATAAATAATAATAAGAAAAAAAGAAATAAATAATGCCAAAAATGTATTCCGGTAACACGTACATATACACTCCAAACCACCCACTGATACCTAAGCCCTATGATGTCCAGTGCCACAATCTGGAGGGTGTCCCTTCTTCTCTCGTGGGGGCTGTCACCTGCTCGGACCCTGATTACGTGGGTGCTTCCTCTTCCACTGTCTCTGCTGCCCGTGGGGCTTGACCTGCAGAGTGTCTGCCTGGAACTGCTGTAGGTCGGGCTAGACCTGCTCGGCCTGTCCCTGCTGCCCGTAGGCCTGGGACTGCTGTGTGTCTGGCTGCACCACTGGTGGCTGTGACGGTTAAGTCTCAACCTGTGGGTCGTCATGAAGATAATCCTCCACTCGCAGCGTATCATCAGGGGGTTGCCCAATCTCCTGATAAGCAGATCCACTACCAGGGTGCGCTGGTCGAATCGGCACGAATGGGGTCGTCATGAAGGAGAAGAAGGGCTCGTTGCCTGACGCGTACTGGAAGGACCTAGACGACCCCCCAACGCCATGGCTAGACGAAAATGGCTGCGCTGAATGAGCGGTGGGGCTCGGGGTGGGCTGTGTGAGGAACGGAGACATTTGCATGGGCTGACCAGTCCAATATGAAAGATAGTCCATTGCGTCGGCGGGTAAGGCCATGTGGGGGTGGGCTGTTGCGGTGTCGGCTGCGATAAAGTCGGGAAATGGGGCTGCACTGGCGGCGGGACATCGAAGTATGTGGGGGTATCGAGCACATGTTAATACTGTGCCTGTGTCAATGTATGCTGCATCTGGCCGAGCACAAAGTGCATCTCTGGCCAGAAGCTTGCAGAAGAAAATGTACCCTGCATATGCTGCTGATACCCTTGCTGCAGGTGGTGATACAGGGTACCCATGGTACTAGCCTGCACACAGAGCACATCATTATTACATTACATAATATGTACATGTAAGACTTTACAAAAGTCATGAAGATGTTGTGATACTCTACTTACCAAACGATTTGTGTCCCGGGACTGTGTCTGGTAGCCGGTATGCGTCTGCCCTGACAACGACTGATCGATGACGGTGATAGAGTGACGTCGGTACCATTGCTCATCCCAGAGACCACGCAACCGAGCTATCTCAATAGGATCCTTTATTTTCTCTCTTCCTCGGATGTGGTCCTCTGTCGTCAACGGCATCGGTAGGGCTGGGATCGACTGTCACAAACCAAACTGCTCCCAATCAAACTGTGATGTCAATGTTGTTGCTCACATAAGTTAAATAGTTATTAACTTAAATAGTATATGTAATATGCAGTTATACATCTTAATATGCTTATCGCACCTGATCCGGTTGCATCTTGTCCAATGCATCGTGAATCACCAACAAACCGCCGTTAGCAGTATCTCGAAACTCCTTCAACTACTGATATACTGCATCACGGGGCTTTCTCGGTAACCCAACCCAATTGCCCTCTGCCGGGTGTGATCGCCGCACTTACCGTGTTGGCGACAGATGAAGTCTGGGCTTGAAAATATCGAATCTATCAAATAGCCACCACTGCACGTAAACCAAGACGTTAGTAACATTACTATTCATAGAAATTTTATAGATATAGTCTAGAATATATATGATACCTACATCAGACTAAACCCACCGCATAAGGTCACTCTATCACCATATGCACATAGATCCAGCTGATGGTAGATGGATGCAAGTGCTGCAGCGCCCCAATTCAACTGTCTAATATTCCCAAAGGCCTGCAGCACAGACAACCAGTTCATGTCTCCTAGGTTGCCATTGGCGTTGGCTAACGGATGGCAGTTCAGGAAGGAGAATATCCACACACGGGCACGATGCTGAGCCTGCTCCTGGGTGTACTCCTCGAGACGCGTCGACGTGTATACATTCCTCAACCCATGCAAGTTTACCTTGCCGGTTCTCGCATTAATGGCGTCCTGAGAAAGTGCTACACCACATACATCCTGGAATAGTTGTTGCCACTCGACAACCGTGCGTTCTGCCTTATCGATATCCGGCATAGGCTCACCCTGTATGGGTAAACCCCATAAAACAGCTACATCCTGCAGTGTGATGGTGGCTTCTCCACAAGTCAGGTGGAATGTTTGCATCTCTGCTCTCCACCGCTCAACTAGGGTAGTAAGCATAGGATAATAAAACTCCTGCCCACCGGCTGCATAGCACCCATAAAAGCCTGCAGTCGCCAATGCTTCCTTAACACGAGGATGCTCAGGCTCGTCATATAGATGCTTCTCGCATCTGGGTACTCGGACCTCCCTCATATATGTGGTGCTCGTCATCAGATGAGTCCTATGCTGGGCATAGTGCACGAGAAGGGATGTTAATATATTAATATAAATTCATACTGACAATAATCATAATAATACTAAAAATAATAATAACAACAACAATAATAACAATGAGAATACTAATAATAATACTATAAGACTAATGATAATAATAATACTAATAATAATACTAATACTAATAATAATAATAATAAAACTAATAATAATAATAATAATAATAATAATAACAATAATAATGTTACAACTAATAATAATAACAATAACAATAACAATAATAACAATAATAAAACTAATAATAATAATAATACCAATAAAAAATAATAATACTAATAATACTAATAATAATAATAATAATAATAATAATAATAATAATAATAAAACTAATCATAATAGTAATAACAATAATAATAATAATAATAATAATAATAATAATACCAATAATACCAATAATAATGATAAAACTAATAATAATAAAAATAATAATTACTATTATTATTATCAAAATTGTTATTATTATAATATTGAAAATAATAACAATAACAATGTAATAATAATACCAATAATAATAATAATAATAATAATAATAAAACAATTTTATATAATAAATATAATTATAATAACAATACAAATAATAATGATCATGACACTAATAATAATAATAATAATAATAATAATAATAATAATAATAAAACAATTTTATATAATAAATATAATTATAATAACAATACAAATAATAATGATCATGACAGTAATAATAATAATAATAATAATAATTTCAATAATAATAATTTCGACGTGATGATTCAAATATCAACATCTAAAACTAAACTACACGACAATAACATCAATAATCATATCACCCATTTTATACGTAATATAAACATGCACAACATATATGTACATACACATCATGAATATATACATAAGTACGATATATACAACTATACATACATATGAAACATACATATACATGAAACAACTTGAAAAAAAAGTAAAAAACAATATTTTAAATCGGTAAAAACTTAAAAAACCTTACAATAAGAGGCAAAATCCTAGGCTTGAAGCTTTTTGTACGAGATTTTGAGTTTGATGGCTAAAAATACGTGGGGTAAAACAAGGGGGGGGGGAATATGCAAGAGCTTGGGTGGGGAAAAAGAAGAAAGGGGGGTTATATAGCAAAAAGATCGGTTATTGAGTAGCCAAAATCGGCTATTCAATAACCGAAAGCGTAAAAATTGAGCCAAATCAAAAATTGTGCCGTTGCATCAGATTTTTCGGCTTTTGAATAGCCGATTTCGGCTATATAAAAGCCAAAATATCGTCCGTTACGATGCATTGTGTATCTTGCACGTTTTCGTTTTTTGAATACCCGATTTCGTTTATTGAAAAACCGAAAGTGCTACTTTTGAAACCCAGCAAAAAATAAGGCTATTTTTTAAATTAATTATTTAAATTGTGTTATTTTTAAAAAAAATCCGGTACACGCCCCACTCTGAAAGTGTTTGCTCTATATAAAATTACTAGTCAATCACCCGTGGGGGAAGCAAAATGTTATTTTATATGCATAACATTTTTTCAAAAAATTAAGATAAGTGGCATTATGTTGAAATAAGTATCATTATTATTTTTAAATAATTACAAAAAGATAGATTCAAATAATTAAATTATGTATATTTGAGTTAAATTACAACACAAAATATGAATAATTAAAGCATTTGGTAAAATGATTTACATTAAAATTATTAAGAGAAAGCAGTATAGAAATATGGGAAGAAGATTAAAATAAGAAAAAATATATCAATTAAAATAGGTCACCATTCGATAACAACCAAATTGGAGAGTTACTATAGATATTTGCAACCAATCCACATTGCATGTCATAATTTTGGAATGTAATATGTAAATATTAAAATAAATTAGAAAATTAATATAAATCTCATTAAAATAAAATACGATTTTCACAATTAAATGTAATGTAAGGGTGCCATGTGATAAAAAGATATTAAGAATGCTATCTATGCGACACTTGTCATTGTTATATTACAAAGGGTTCTTCTATATAATATAGTATAGATTTAAGCATACAATTGACTTGAATATGGCTATGTGGTATATATATATAATTAACTGAGGCCAGAACCAATTTATATAGCAAAACATACAATGACAGGTAAGCTAGATTGTAATCTCATGTCTATATTTATAGAAAAGGAAATTTCTTTCAGTTTGTATTTCTTAACGGCGAATGCCTTCTATCTTCACCTGGAAAGCGGAATGGCTATGAGACTTAAAAACACACCGATACCCATTACACATAAATGTAAAATAGGATTCGCAAAGATGACATTAAAGGGTTCTTTTGCACTAATTACAAACATTTTTCACTTGATGCAAAAGACATGTTCATAAACTGTTGCTTTGATGTCATAAAATAGGTATTGGTGGAAATAAGCCTTAAGCATAAATTTTAGCACAAACTTATAGCTTATGAACATGTACCAATTTGCAAGTGACCCATCACAGCTTATGAACATGTACCTTTTTGCCACACATCATACCAAAAATAAATCTTTTTCTCGGCCAATCTAAGATGAAGGTTTCTCGAGAAAAATCACTGTTGCCACATCTATGTAACTCATTGATTTCATGAGTTTGTTTTATCCAAGCTTAAGCCTTAAGCATATCTCCATTATTAACTAAAAGGCAATCTTGAAGGTCAATTTTGTCCAAAAATGGAATTTGTCGTTCGTCTCCTGCATGGATATACTTGTACGTTATTTTACCAAAAGTGAAAATGGTATAACAGTTATCCTTTCGCTTAATGTTGAATTTCCTTTGCTGTTATAGTGTCAAATAGGGGAATATAATTTATTGATTGAAGAAATAGTATGAAATTTGGTGTCTATCGATTAATCTAATTCGAGATTATTTTTTCGTGTTTCATGGGTATCTATTGATCACCTTTTTTTTTTGTTTCCTAATTTTGGCATTTTACTTTGGCTGAACTTTGAGATCTATTGCAACTATGGCCTCTCGGTCTCTTATTGTTGTCGAAATAGTTTGAGTGCAATTTATTGCTTCCATTGGATTTATGGCCCCTTATTGGTGAGGATGAGAATACTGGAACATATTATCAAGGTGAGAAGCTTGAGAAGGACTTTACAATTGTGTTTCAAAAAGGTTTCAGAATTAAAACACAGGGCTTGTTTTGATTAATTTTTTTTTTCAAAAAAAAATATTTTTTTTCCTGAAAAAGTTATATTACATCTATAATAACTACTTGATTTAGTTTCCAAACAAGTTGAAACTCTGGAAAAAAGCTCAAATGTAGCTTTTTGTAGAAGCCAAAATTTTTAGCTTATCAAAAAAATTATTTTTCAAAAGTTGTTAAAAAAGTGCTTTTAAAAAAAACCAATCCAAACGAGCCCATATTTTTGTCGTCTTAGATGACCTCTCTACTAAAGAACTTGGTAAAAAGATGGAGTATGGAATACAAAGAATCCTCTTTCGGATCGTTATCGTTTCAATTTGATGTTTCAGATATCAAATGGTTCACTTGGCCTGATCCCAGGGTGATCCCTAATCTTTTTAATATATAGTCAATTTATTATCTCATTTGTGTAGGTATTCGAGAAAGTTATGCTTGCTTTGTGCGACGAGAGATACTTTAAATGTTGTCTACGAGAGAATTGCTTTTCTGCTTTATCATTTTCCCCTCTGCAATATATGATGCGCGATTTTTGGGTTTCAATTTTTTGCTGTCCAAATTTAATTTTTCTGGAAGTTATACAATTAGTAATACTTTCTACAAAAGCTATTTGCTACTGAACAATCTGTCCTCAGTTTTAGTTATTTAATTCTGTAAGGTTGTTGACGTTACTATATGATTTTGTGCAAGGTATATGTGTCCTGAAATAGCACAAGACAAATTTGTTATTTTAAGGATCTCTATTGTTACAATGAGAATAAGCTGCCTTTTGCTAATGCTCAGATTGGTCAAGCTTTTAAAAATGAGGTTATGAACTTACTTTAGACTTGGAGTTTTTCTGTGGCATGAATTTACTGAACTCAAAATGTGTGCAAGGCTAGGTAATGTGAATTCTTAATTTTCTAGCTTGCTTGTCAAACCCAAACTTTAATTTATTTGAAAATTTTCTTTCTCTTTTTCATATGCATAGTAGCATTTGATTGATGTATTTTCCAAGAAAAAGAGGTTATATTACACTGCAGACTGTTGGGATGCTAAAATTAAGTATTCTTTTGGTTGGTTTGAAGCATGACTCACACGATCAGTGCACAAATTTTATATAAATGTGTCCCTTTCGAAGAAAAATGAAAAAGAAAATTTGTGGAAAGTTATATTTACCTAATATATTTTATACTTATTATAACGCATCTTCCTTCTTTTTTTTTTTATGATAAGTATTTAGATTGATTTAAAAAAAAAAATTGAAAGTCGGCTGCATTTCTCAAGGAAATATAATGTTTAAAAAAGTTATATAAAAATGCATTTTTGAAAAGTCATTTCTAAATGAATTACATATCTCATTTCTTTAAGAACACAAAAATCTATGTATATGTTTCTTCTTGAATTATATCAATTAAACTTTGATAAAATTATTTTTTGTAATATATATTATTTATATTGTATTTTATACTATTTTTTAACATTTCTTGGGCCCACCCGTGCATGTGCACGGGTAACCTCAACTGTTTATCATATAAAAGATTATCTAAATGTACACACATATAGACCAATTAATATATTATTTCTTATACTTCCTAATTCCTACATCAGACAAGCTAAGCATATGTAACAGTAAAGAATCATTTATACGCATTAACATATCTACACAACATATATATATATATATATATTGCTATGTGGTATAGTTGAAATTAATTCCAAATTTTCTTATTTCCCAACTTATATGAGCCGCAAGTAAAGCAAAAATTATTAGTTAAAAACACAAGATTAATTAATGAATTTTGAAAATTGAAGAGAGAGAAGCAAATTTAAATAGATAAAGTACCTATTGTAGTCTTGCGAAAGGTAGAGGGTTTCAATTGAAGAAAAAGACCATAAACATGAATTTATGATATAGAAGAAATAAATCATTTTTTATGTTTTCCAAGTTATGTTGAAAAGCCCTTCCCTAGTGAGGAATATGTTTTCCAACATTTTCTTGGGAAGGGTCTCTCATGGAATAGGCTTTCTAATTTCACTTTGTCTAACCAAACAAAAGAAAGAAAAACAGAAGTTGGAACGTTTTCTTGAGTTACCACCTCATCTAAAAGTTTAAACTTATAAAAAGAATATTGGCTTATTTGTTATTGTGTTAACATGCTCCCTCACATGCAACTTAATTTGTTTAAAGCTCGTACGTAGACAATTTAATATATTTTTTTACATGGGTAACTGTGAGAATCAAACTTGATATTGTTTGGTTTGTAAAAACTCATCTAATACCATCTTGAGTTTTCACCTCATCTAAAAACTTAAACTTATAAAAAAAATATTAATCTATTTATTTATTATGTTAACACGTCTTTTCCTTTTTAATCCATTTCATCGTACCAAATGGATTCTAAATGTCTTGAACGCTAAATGCCATAACATAACTATCCGAGCACATATTGTGCCCAATTACTTGATACAGTATTAGTATCATTCACGGTGCATAGCAACTCCTTCTTGGCCACAAGCTCAATGGTGGGGCACAATAAATGTCCACAAGCAAAAGATACAACGTATTCTTGGAAAATCATCCCAAATGTATCGCAAGTCTTGGTCCTCTCAAACAAGCAACCGGAATTAAATTGACAAAGACTTCGAACTCAACATGAGCTACCTCAATCCTAATCGAATAGCGATGTATCACCATTGTGGCAGTTGCCAGATCAAACTTATCTATAATCCATTTGCACAACGATTTCATTAACACCTTGAGATTGAGTTTCAATAAACCCCCAAATCCAAGGTCATGCATAAAGAGAATAACATTACAGAAAGTATATCAAAAGAATGTAAATCAAAATGTGAAATTATGAAACAACACCTATCCAAATCATAACGCAGACATTGCTTTCATGTCCGAAAATTGTGATTCTACAACCACATTTCCTTAACTAAGTTCATACTGGCCATACTAAATTTTTAGTGTTTGGTATTGTATCTTGGAAATAGTGTTTTTAGGAGTCTATCTGCACTTGTAGGGGAAAGCTTCATAAATGTATCTTGCCTAATTTGTTTTCTACTCAATTAAGTTTTTCTCCTTTCCCTATCTTATAATTTTTCATACAACATGTTTGAAATTAGGAAAACACATATCCCTCAATATTTTGACTAGCCGTTTTGTGACAATTAGTAACCAAATAATTGAGACCGAATTAATAAGTCATTAATGTCTATCCAGTCACAATTTCAGTTTATTGATTAATTTTTATTATTTAATGATGGTAAAATTAGTCACCAAAGCCATTTCTTTTTGTAGTGTATGAATTGGAAAATTCATGAATTTGAAAATCGAATCTAGATTATGCATAATGAATCTTATTAGTCACCAATGATTGGTGACGAGTCCTTTTAATTAACAAATTTAGTCACAAATGGGTCACAATGACAGTGTAGTGACCAATTCTTATAGTTTAATGACCAAAAAAGGTAGTCACTAGAAGCCTCTTTTGGTTGTTTAGAAATTAGAAAGTTCGTGAATAAAATTAAATCTAGATTATAGATAAATCACTCCATCATATTTTTCAACAGTAAGTTACATATTCCAAAATTCTATAATAGAGTTCTCACAGACTATTTTCATTCACTGTTTCACGATTTTTGTCAAATGTTAAAAAGTTTAGTTGAAGTCTGCTGTAGGTTTGTTTCTTTATTTTATATTCTTCATTTATATTGCAAACCTCTAGCTTGCCCTCAATGTTTATATATGTAGTTGGGTCTTTTAAGAGGTGACAATGCACCCTTTAAAATTAAATTAACATATTTATTGATATAAATATTTACAATTCTCAATCAGCTTTTAAATTTATGTTTTTTAACCATTCTTTTTTTTAAAAGATGGGCTATATTTAATAAGAGAATGATTAAAAAATAGTAAATTCTCATATACGTGGGACCATTTAATTAACTTCAACGGGTGCAACAAAAAAACGGATCATGATCTTTTCTCAACTAATATTTCTTCTAACTTTCTATCAATACATTCGAACCAATTATTTTATTTTTTATATTTCAAATCACGAGAGGTAAAGTAAAATCTTAGATTTTTTGAGTAAAATAAATAGTTGAGATATAATGTTAGAATTAAACTTTAGTTTGGAGGGGATCCAAATCCTAGAAAAACCTATGTCGTTTATTGTCAATTTGATTTTGTTGCTAGCTTTTGTATTTTGTGATTTGTAATTAGTTACGTTTGGTTATTGTCTTTAATTATATAAATTTATTAAGCAAAATAGGTAAGGTGTATCATTATATCAATCAAATAAATATTAATAGTTATGGTTAGTATTTGAATATGAATGTATTATGGTTATAAGATGATTAAAAAATACAGAAAGAGAGACCTATGCCAAACAGGCGCTATGGGATTTGGGTGTATGTCTTTTATGGAAAAATGATTTTTTTAATTTTTTCAAATTTATGTAATCGTTAATGATAAAATCATAACACAAACGATTGATGTGATATAAATCTACATGGTTTTTATTTTTTTATTTTTTATTTTATTTATTTATTATTATTATTTTTTATAAATCTACATGGTTGATATAATATAAATATACACTGTTAGGCGAGACTCACGACAAAATATTCATTCTAGAAGTTCATCATAAGGCTTTGACTTTTCAAAGCTTTTATCCAACGGATGTGGAAAATTATGGCACCATCATTTGTACAAACACCTAAAAAAATTGTTTGCATCCCCGACGAGTTCAATGCAAATTTTGTTTATCCAATATACGCGTACAACATTGACCAGAAAAAATAAAATAAAAAATACAGGATAAGATTTTTTTAAAGAAAATAATTAGTCCTGAAAGGAATAAATTTGCCGCCAGAAATATAGGCGGCATGAAAGTCCAAGGTAGGTGCGTCGTAGGAAGTCATTCATTTTTGCGAAATAATTTTAAGAGCAAAAAATTAATTTAGTACACATAATATAATTTAACCTTTACCCAAAGTTTCAATTATCGGGTCTGTATATATATATATATATATATATATATATATATAAAGTTAATGTATTCTAGTGTGGCATTTTCCGTTTATTTGTTTCATGCCATTATTAGCGGAAGCTATGTGTTTATCAATATATTTGAAAATTGTTAATTACAAGAATCTGAAATATTAGTGCTAACTTGTAATATCAATATATTTTAATTTTTATTATTTGAATCAGTGTTATATTTTTATAATTTGTAAAAAAATATAAAAATAATTAAAATTTTTATATTCCTTCTTCGAAGTATTTGATATAGAATCAATCGTAGACCAACATTTAGTTTGCAACAATATAAAAGTGCATGAAATAATCAAATTTCAGCAAAAAATTTTGATAACCAAATCACTACAACCAATTTCCGGTATAAATCTATAATATCGAATTTATAACCAACACCATGTATCGCATGTTTGGGCCAAAAATGATTGGGCTTGAGAAAATCCGAAGACCCATGATTATGAATGGACAAAGTGTTTAATCTATTGTATCGCGTGTTGGAGGGCCCAGGTAGAAACGTTCGTAATTGGAAGACTCAATCTTTTGCTAAGATGGATATTGGAGTGATAAGCATGATCCATATATATGGTAAGGCTAAGCATGACGATGAGGCAGACGTCAAGTAAAACACGTTTGAAGACATAAAGGATCTGGAGGATTCTTCCACCTACTAAGCTATAAAATGCTATCCCATGGGAAAGGTAAAAATTATACAAAGTATAAACTTATTCATATCTACAATTAGCCCACATCCCAACATATAAACTCCTTGCGTTCGCTGACTTGAGCGTCGGAGAACTTTTGGCCAGCACCACACCGGTGTCAAGGGTTTCGCCGTTTACCTTCTTTGATCTTGTAGGTTACTAGGGCCCAAGACGACCCAATCCGTAATTGTAGAATTCACCTCTACAATTTGGCGCCCACCGTGAGGCCCTTGTAACCAAGACACTGAGATCAAGAGTGGTGCTTGTTCGCTCAATCAGCAATTCCCATGACGTCCAACCCCGGTACCAGTACTGGAGAGAACAATAGCATGCAGGCCATCTTGGCCAAGATGGCGCTCTACGAGGAGAAGTTGGCAATGTATGAAAGCAAATTCAAAGACGTGGAGGTAGAAAACGCCGTACATCAAGAGAATTTGGACTTGATGGAAAAAATTACTGCCCTCTTAGGGAACACACCACCCCAAGATAAAGGAAAGGCCGTGTTAATTGAATCAGTGGACCCAATGTAGTCATTAGATTCTACACCCCGCCGGACTCCAGGGAATGAAATCCTGACATTTGCAACTAACGTGGCCGACACTTCAAACCAACACAAAGAAATAGGGGAACGCATGACTCCCACGCAAAATGGGTCACACCCAGACATGCTCAAGCGATTCGCTGAGCTGGAGTCCTTGATCCAAAGAATTCCAGGAGTACCTGCACCCATTAAAAGGAGTGCCGCAAACAGTTATGCAGAGTTTCCCTTTGTAGATGCCATCACAATGGTGGAACTGCCTACCAAATTCTCTTTTCCAAGTATGAAGCCATTTGACGGGACCACGGATCCGGACGACCATATAATGCAGTACAAATGAAAAATATACACCGTGGCCATTCCCCGTGACAAAAGGGAAGCTTGTATGTGCAAGAGCTTTGGTTCGAGTTTAACGGCACCTGCTCTGCAGTGGTATACGAACCTCCCAAATGCGTGCATATCATCGTTTGCCCAGTTGACTGACATGTTTGTGGAACAGTACGCAAGTAGCAGGAAGTTGGAAAAACAATCAGATGACTTGTACCTAATCGTACAGAGGAGGGGGGAAACCCTCAGGGACTACATAAGGAGGTTTAACAAGGAGAAAGTATCTATACCACATTGCAACATGGCAACAGCAATTTCTGTCTTTCGTAGGGGACTCTTGCTAGACTCAGACATTTATAAAGAACTTACAAAGTATCCTTCCAAAACTATGGAGAATGTTCTGGCAAAGGCATGGGCTTAGATTAAGTGGGAAGACGACCTCGCTAACCTTCGCCGGGCTGCCACAAACCATGTAGATCCTCACTTGGGATGACAGCCGAGGAGGCATGAACCCTACCCCCTTAGGAGTCGACGAGAAGTCAAGTCAACTGAAGAAAGACCTCGTGACAGGAGACAACTCCTTGATCGAGACCTGGAGCAGAAGGTAAAGGCTCCAGATTATAATCTTTCCGTAACTCCGTCCGAACTCATTCACACTTTAAGAACCATGGGCAGAGCTGTTAAGTGGCCAGGGAAGTTGAGATCCCCGGCAGAGTCAAGAGACATATCCAAGTGGTGCGAGTTCTATGCGGACCACGGACATACCACCGAGGAGTGCAATGATCTTAAGTGCGAGGTTGCTGAGTTATTAAAGAAAGGGTATCTCACTGAGCTCCTCTCTAATAAAGGAAAACAAACCTTAACTTGACGAGACGGGAAGCCGAGAAACGAAGAGTTGGCCCCACCAGAACCACCACCACGAGAGCGAACAGTGAACTACATTATGGGGGGATCCCACATTAGCGGGATCAGTGTCTCTGCAGTAAAAAGGCATACACGCCTGGCGGTAGTACACGATCATCGTTCCCCACAATCAATTGACGTGAGCCTGGAAACAGTAATATCATTCTCCAGTCGTGAGATCTCCTATTTAAATAATCCACACGATGACGCATTGGTGATCGCGCTTATGATGGCCAACTGCTGGGTCCGGAGGATCCTGGTAGACAACGACAACTCAGCCAATGTTCTGATGTTAAATGCCCTCAAGGAGATGGGGATTGATGAACAACGACTCATGAGGCGATCCACCCCTCTGGTAGGATTTAGCAGAGAGTAAAACCACACCATTGGAGAGATACACCTGCCAGTATACGTTGAAGGAGTCAACTTGGACGTCAGGTTTTTAGTAATAGACAGCCCGTCCCCATACAACATCATATTAAGAAGACCATGGATTCATGACATGAAGGCGATTCCATCCACCTACCATCAAGTCTTGAAGTTTCCAACAAAATGGGGAGTCAGGGAGATAAGGGGTTAGCAATCAGATTCCCGAGGGTGCTATTGCACTGTGATGAGAGGAGCCCAACGTGATACCTTATACCATGTAGAAGAAGCTTCCGCTTCAACTCCGCTTGATCGCCCTCAACCAGAGGAATTGGACGAAATGCAGATTGACCCAGACGAGCCAAGCCATACAGTTCAGATCGGATCAGGGTTAGAACTAGAGCTGAAGAGCCAGATCGTGGACTTTCTCAATAGTAACTGGGACTGTTTCGCGTGGTCGCACGCCGACATGGAGGGAATAGACCTAAGAATAATTGTCCATGAGTTGAAAGCAGATTCAACATTCCACCCGGTCAAGCAAAAACGTAGGAAATTTGCCCTCGAAAGGAACCGAGTGATTAACGAAGAGGTGCAAAAGCTGATCGACGTAGGATTTGTCAGAGAAGTACATTATCCTGAATGGCTGGCGAATGTGGTGGTGATAAAGAAAAAGAACGGAAAATGGAGGATTTGTATCGATTTTACGGATTTAAATAAGGCATGCCCCAAGGATTCCTTCCCAATCCCTCACATCAATGTAATGGTAGACGCAACTGCTGGTCATGAGCTACTCAGTTTCATGGATGCATTCTCCGGGTACAATCAAATATTGATGCATCCCCACGACCAGGAGAAAATCTCGTTCATTACCGAACGAGGTACCTATTGCTACAAGGTCATGCCCTTTGGTCTAAAAAATGCTGGAGCGACCTACCAGCGTCTTGTCAACAAGATGTTCGCAGACCAATTGGGATACACGATGGAGGTTTACATTGACGACATGCTGGTAAAGTCTCTAGCGGCAAAACAACATGTCGGCCATCTGCAACAAGCCTTTGATGTTTTGAGGAAATACAATATGAAGCTCAACCCTACCAAATGTTCCTTTGGAGTAAAGTCCGGAAAATTCCTTGGGTACCTCATTACCCAAAGAGGAATCGAAGCGCACCCAGACCAGTTAAAAGCTATTCTCAACATCCCTTCTCCAAAGAACATCCAAGAAGTTATAAAGCTCACAGGCAGGGTCACGGCACTTAGCAGGTTTATTTCGAAGTCGTCAGACAAATGCCACTCATTCTTCAGCGTACTGCGAAAAAATAAGCACTTCGAATGGGCTGATGAGTGCGAGAAGGCCTTGCAGGAGTTAAAGGTGTACTTAACCAAACCTCCGCTGCTGTCCAAACCAAAGGAGGGAGAAACTTTGTTCATATACCTAGCGGTCTCGGGGGCCGCTGTCAGCACCGTATTAGTTCGAGAGGAGGGCAGGAAACAGTTCCCTGTATATTATACTAGCAAAGCCTTGCTTGATGTCGAGACCAGATACAGCCAGCTTGAGAAATTAGCATTAGCCCTTGTTACAGCCGCCCGTAAGCTGAGGCCGTATTTCCAGAGCCATGCCATCCAAGTAATAACCACTTATCCATTGAAAGCGATTTTGTATAGTCCGGAGCTATCTGGCCGACTTGCTAAATGGGCTGTCGAGTTAAGTGAATACGATATCACATTCCAACCAAGAACGGCAGTAAAATCCTAGGCACTCACAAATTTTGTGGCGGAATTCACCTCATGTATTCGGTCAGAAGCAAAGGAAGAAGAGTTGTGCCTCCTCGAGAATCCAAAGTTAAGGAGATGGATACTTTTTGTAGATGGGTCAAGCAATGCAAAAGGTAGCGGACTCGGAATGGTACTGCGGTCGCCCGAAGGAGACGAAATCGAACAGTCAATCAAATGTGGATTCAAGGCTATAAACTATGAAGCAGAATACGAAGCCTTCATAGCGGGTTTGACGCTAGCCAAAGATGTGAACGTCGAACACATCGTAATGAACAGTGATTCACAGTTAGTGGTAAACCAGATCTTGGGAGCCTACCAGGCGAAAGGCAAAAAAATGATAGCTTACCTCGGCATTGTTAAGAAGATAGCATCTACATTCAAGGAATTTGAGATAAATCAAGTAAGCCGAGATGACAACTGTCACGCGGATGCGCTGGCAAACTTGGGGCGGCAACGCAATCCGTCATTTCAAAAACTATCCCAGTAATATATTTGCAATGGCCAGCCATTAGGAGTGAGTGAGTGATCGAAGCCGTACATGTGGACAATGAACCAAACTGGATGACTCCGATAATCCAGTACATCAAAGATGATATTGTTCCTGAGGATCGTGCAGAAGCTAGGAAGCTTAAGGCTAAGGCGGCCCGGTACTGTATCATAGATGGGAAATTATATAGAAGATCATACTTGGGACCTTATCTGCGATGTTTAAGCCCAACCGAGGCCAACTACGTCCTGGCTAAATTACACGAAGGGCAGTGCGGGAATCAAGCGGGAGCAAGAAGTCTGGGTAACCGAGCACACACTGCAGGATACTATTGGCCAACCATGCCGTCTGATGCCCTCAGCTATGTGAGGAAATGCGATAGTTGTCAGAGGTTTGCCCAAACCGCACACCAGCCGGCTGAGCCATTGACCTCTGTCACTTCTCCCTGGCCATTCATGAAGTAGGGGATGGATATCGTCGGGAAATTACCCACTGCACCAAGACAGAAAGTACACATGTTGGCAGCTATGGATTACTTTTCCAAATGGATAGAAGCTGAATCTTATCAACAGATCCGAGATAGGGAGGTTAAAAACTTCCTGTGGAAAAACATAATATGCCTTTTCGGAGTCCCTTCAGAGATTGTCATCGACAATGGTTCCCAGTTCATCAGCCAAAATTTTAAAGATTTTTGTAAAGAGTGGAAAATCAAACTTGTGTTTTCTACCCCGTGGCATCCTCAAGCTAATGGGTTAGCCGAGTCATCCAACAAGGTTATAATTTCTACTTTAAGAAAGCCAAGGGGTGCTGGGCAGAAGAACTTCCAGGAGTGTTATGATCTTATCGAACCACGGCCAGAACTCCCACTGGAGAGACACCGTTCTCGTTGGTATACGGGGTTGAAGCAGTTATCCCAGCAGAAGTAGGCTTACCAACACTGCGAATTGCTCAGGCTTTCGAGGAGCAGAATGATGAAAGAATGGGCCGCGAGCTGGATGTCGTTGAAGAAATGAGAGAACAAGCCCTCATTTGTATGGCAGCGTATCAGCAGAAAGTTGCCAAGCATTACAACAAGAATTTGAGGGTAACAACATTTAAGCCAGGAGACTGGGTATTAAGAAAAGTCTTCGAGAACACGAAGGAAGTGAACGCAAGAACACAATCCACTTGAAGAGGTTTTATTTCTAGGGTGAAAGTTTTTGCTGTTCTGAATTATTTAAATTGATTAAAAGGCTAAGCTTGAATAAATGACGCTAGGCCGGTCAAGTTTTGTTTTGCTTTAGATTAGTTCTTAGACTAAGGGGAAAGGGAAGATGACGTTGTGACATCCATAAACATTCCTTAATCAGTTTCGTAATTCCTTTTTGATGTTTTAATATGAGATATGCAATAAATCCGTAAGATTTACTCACCACAATCTCTGTTATTCCCGTAAGACTGTCGAACAATCTCTCATACCTTGGCATGACTAACGAACAGTCCCTACGTTCGAAAGACTTGCCTACAGTCTTCATGATTATCACAAGACTAGCAAACAGTCTCTATTTTCTGAACAGTCCCTACTTTCGAAAGACTTGCCTACAGTCTTCGTTATTGTCACGAGACTAGCAAATAGTCTCTATTTTCCAAACAGCATCTACTTCTAAAAGACTCGCCTACAGTCTTCATCTTCATTATTCTTATAAGATTAACGGACAGTCTCTATTTCCCGGTACGAGGCTATTAGACAGCCTCTATTTGTAGAAGACTCAAATATAGTCTCTCTATTATTCTTTGCGAGATTAACGAACAGTTTCTACCCCCGTCAACAAGCAAAGCTTTTCCAAACCATTGCTATGGAGCCGAAAACAAACAGAAGGTGTTATTGAGACAACGCCTAACAAGCAGAAGGCATTATTAGGACAACGCTCCGAGGAGCCTATAACATCCTCATACCCCTTTTTTTTAGCATGCACATACAATCATCAGTGATTTAAGAGAACGTGACCGACGTTAACAAAAGTAACAAGAAAGACATAAGGAAGGTTCGATATAAAAAAAAAGGGACGCATGGTAGGAACTAGCAGAATTTGCAGTTTTGTGCTTCAGGCACAAGATACAAGTTCAAAAAAGTAACATATCCTTAGTAATTTGGTAGCAGAGCGCCAAACATCATGCGTCAATAGAGTCTAGAGAAGTGGTCCCGTCTGTATTCGTGGACCGGATGTGGATAAAGGGTTAATACTTAGCGGGGCCTGATCAAGACGACGCGTTGGGGGAGTTATGATGGCCTTGAAACGGTTGATGTCAACATTCGAGTACACTTGTTGGACCTCCCGTAGGCAATTCTTCACAGCCTGCTCAGTAGCCATCTCTAAACTAAGCTTTGACACACTGGCAAAGTACTTCCCAAACTTTCTGCTCTTTTTATAATCACTCATTGCATTCTTTCAGGCCTCCTCGATTGAAGAATCAAATTTAGATTCGAGTCCCTTCTTGGTTGCTTAGGCATCTGTAAGACTCTTCTCCACTTCTGCTCGGGACAATTGCTCCCTCTTAAGGTCCTCTTCTAGTTTAGCGCGGTGAGTTTGTTCATTTGCAAGATCCTTTTCAGCTTTAGCACGTGCTTTTCGTTCATTTTTAAGTAGACGTCGGAAGTCCTGGCACTTGTTCGCAATTTCAGGCACCATTGTTGCAAATGTAGAAATTTCAGAAACAAGCTGCATTCAAAAAGGCTATAAGTAGCAATAAGTATTAAAATGTTCCATAGAAGGATGTATGTACGTACCTCAACGCTTTTCCTACTAAAGCTTGAAAATAGATCTCCCTCAGTTACAGTAGGAAAGGTACAAGCACCAGAATGCATGGTTAAGTGTTGGTGACTGCTAGAAGGGGCATTGCCTTTGGATGGAACCCAGGATGATGGATCGCCTCTCTTTTTCTAATTTTGCGCGAGCCTTTCAACCACCATTAGGGCAGCATTCTGGCGTTCTTTTGCATCTGTATTACGAGCGAAAGGAGAAGTCAAAGTAAATAATAATAATAATAATAATAATAATAATAATAATAATAATAATAATAATAATAATAATAATAATAATAATAATGACAAAAACAAAGAAAGATTAAAAAGAGTGAAAGATGAGCTTGGTCATACCTGAGCCGTCAGAAGAGGATGAGCTGATGATTTCTAGGTCAAGCGGAAATTCGGGAGGGTCGCTGTCTGAGGATTCCTTTGCACTCTCGCCCTCTTCGTTCTCTCCTCCGCTTCTATGATCGCTTTCCGTTTCATCTGGACTTCTCGAATCAACAGTAACGTACGGCTCGGTCGAGTGAGGCACAGGCATAGAGGAAGACGCCACGCCACCCCTGTCAGATTTACTGGCTCTATGACCTGCCCTTCTCTTCGAACGAGTTGGGGGTCTTACCTTAGGGCTAATTATAACAGGTGTGCATATTCCAGGTTCTAGCGGGGTTACGAAGTCTTTCGTAACGAGGTTGTCGCGTGTAATCAGATCTTTCATGCGATAAGATTGGCTTCTACAATCTGCAGCCAAGGCCAGCAGAGCCCGACGAGTGTCTTCGCTTAATATTGGAAGCTTGTTCCTTGCAGTGGTAACCCACAATTGTAGGACGTCCTAGACGCCGTGTATTCGAGCAAGGAATAAGTATTTTCCCCTCCAAGAACCATCGTCATCATTCCGATCAAGATTGAAGAGCTTGTAAGACCCACGGGCTAAAAGGACAAACCAACCGGGTTTCATGACAGATCGAATAATAGAGAATAGTGTCTTGAAGATTGATATGGAGA
Organism: Cordia subcordata; assembly: GCA_028554755.1. NCBI lineage: Eukaryota > Viridiplantae > Streptophyta > Magnoliopsida > Boraginales > Cordiaceae > Cordia > Cordia subcordata. Next base: position 15,314,573 of record JAPTOF010000006.1, on the reverse strand, counting down.
AATGAACTCCTCTCTGTTGCAAAAGGATGAGTGCCGCAAACATGATCTTCCACCCGTGCGGATGTAGCTGGCCGAGGCTGATCCCGTAGGAGTTGAAGATAATGCACAAGTGGGAATGCAAGGGGATTCAAATTCCCAAATCAAGGAATTCTTGAAACATTGTTATTTCAACTTCATGAGAGGAGCTTGACCAATCTCTGGGCCTTGGTTGAACCACTACAACATCTTCGCTCAATTGATCGGATTCACTATAATACTTGAATTCTTCTTCTGTAGTAGTGCATTGGATTCCTTCAGCAAAGAATTCCCCAGTAGGTTCTCTTCGTCGCATCCCGAGACGAATTGGAATGCGTAACTTGGGGTCGTCTGAGGCTTGTTCGGCTTGTTTACAACACGGCATTAAAATTAATGGGAATAGGCAGTGGAGAATTCTTCTGAGACCAGTGGTGCAAAGGATAAGCTGGAAAGTCAAACCTATATCATAGACAATGTAAAAAATTATCTCTAATTGTGACCCCATGTGGGAGACGATCTGGAGGGCATAGAGGAAAAGAGGGAAGTGACGGAGAAGCGAGGACTCAAGTCACCTCAAAGTATGTTCATATGTCCAAGGTAGCATGTTATCCTTAGATGCGAGTAAGACAGGTTGCCTGGCTAAGCTTTTCGGTGAATCCTTGATTGAAGAATGAGTCCACTAGGCCTACTTCGGGTATCTGATAAATAAGGTGGGCACATTAGACTTCATTAATGGAAGATAAAATGCGTTTAATATTATATATATATATATATATATACACATAAAATATATATGTATATATATATATATTTATATATGCATATATATTTGTAAGTGTAGCATGACGGAGGGGGGTAACGAATGGTGTGTAGCATGACGGAGGGGGTGGTGAATTGTGTGTAGCATGACCGAGGGGGTGGCGAATGGTGTGTAGCATGACCGAGGGGGTAACGAATGGTGTGTAGCATGACCGAGGGGATAACGAATGGTGTGTAGCATGACCGAGGGGGTAGCGAATGGTGTGTAGCATAACCGAAGGGGTAGCGAATACACCGTAAAGTCATGTCTTGAATGTGTTGGATCCTGGAAAATGGTAGCATAAATAGGGGAAAGAATTTGAATTAGGGTTTATCAGAGATATGCCGAGTACTAAGTAAAGAGCAAATGCTTCTAACCTTGGAACATCGTTGGAAACGCGAGGTGTGCAAGCTTTATTTTGGTCGCTGCGAAATTTTGCCAAACACTTAAAAGGCATGAAAAGTTACTTGTTAGCTTTATGAGGAATTTTCACAAACACCTGGCGTACTTGAAAGATATGAAAAGTTACTTGTTACCTTTATGAGGAATTTTCACAAACACCTTGTGGTCACCATCTTGATGTGTTATCTTAGGATGCCAACCCAGCACCCTTTCTTAGAACTTTATTCAAACATTTGGAGTGCAACAATTGATGGGGAGCTTTGGTAACTTGAAACTGGACAAGAGACAAGGGAGAAGGCAAAGGAAGCTCAACTATTTCTCCACCATTGAATTTCTGGGTACATAGGATTTGTGAGTGCGTTCTTGATAAGTTTGGGGCTAGTTATATAAAGTCGAGTAAGCACGGTTGAGGTAGCACACTGCCAGCCGCAGGGATATCAATTGATAGGGTCACGCGCTAGGCCTCATTCTTTAAGGTGCTTGTTTGAAGGGCAATGCTTGAGCGCTAGAGAAGTAGCATGTAGGTACAGCTAACGGCAACGTCGCGTCGCGGCGCTGTGTGACTTATGAAGCACGCTTGTGACGTTGCACGACAAGTAGCTTCTGTCACTATTAGCTCTGCAAGGTCCTGACCGAAGATGTTACACGCTAATTCAGAAGCTTTCGACAAGTGAAAGTTGCAGGCATAGGGCACAAGCAAGCTGCACACTAGTTCAGCAAATATGAGAGATCTTCTAGCAAGTACTTCGCAAGTATAAAATATATGGGGCTATGAAAATAGTTTGGAATCTCTACGAAGCACGTGACATTTTACGATGCTATCCTGACTCTACTAGTAGGACTGTATACCTGGAGAGTAAGCATCTGCAGGAATGATAATTCACGTATGAGAGTGGGCCACTGGGCTGGTATATTGACAGGTTGCATATAGCGGGCATGATGTGGTGTTGAATAGCGCAGATAATCATGTGCGGCATGTTGTAACAATGAGTATTAGTTAGATTTTATCGTCTCAGTGTCAGTGGGTCTCATTTGGCAATATTACTCTCTAATTTGAAAGACTTCAATTTAGAGAGTGGGGGACAATTGTTTGGGCCAAAAATGATTGGGCTTGAGAAAACCTGAAGGCCCATGATTATGAATGGGCAAAGTGTTCAATCTATTGTATCGCGTGTTGGAGGGCCCAAGTAGAAACGTTCGTAATTGGAAGACTCGATCTTTTGCTAAGATGGATATTGGAGTGATAAGCATGATCCAGATATATGGTAAGGCTAAGCATGGCGATGAGGCAGATGTCAAGTAAAACACGTTTGAAGACATAAAGGATTTGGAGGATTCTTCCACCTACTAAGTTCTAAAATGCTATCCCATGATAAAGGTAAAAAATATACAAAGTATAAACTTATTCATATCGACAATTAGCCCACAACCCAACATATAAACAACTCTTTATTTCTTTCCTCCTTGCGTTCGCTGACTTGAGCGTCGGAGAACCTTTGGCCGGCACCACACCGGTGTCAAGGGTTTCGCCGCTTACCTTCTTTGATCTTGCAGGTTACTAGGGCCCAAGACGACCCAATCCGTAATTGTAGAATTCACCTCTACATTGCACAAGTCACTTATTAGTGCGCATATATACGACTATTGTATTTTTCTCTTAATCATTTAATATGAAAGGTTTATCTTTCGTTATCTCCTGGAATTTTTTTTTTTTTTTTTTGGTTAAATGAAGCAAAAGTCGTGAATGATCAAAATATTTCGACCGAGACCACTCTTTTTCTATCTTTCTCAATCAAAGTTAATAGTTAATACGAGTTTTTGCTCATAATATGGGTTGCCAATAGTTCACCAATTCATTATGAACGAAAACAATAGGAATATAGAATTACCAAAAACCTAATCTTCAAGTGGTATATTTTTTGTTTTTAGTGTTAGTAATTTAGAGCTCAATTCTTATTAGTTATATATATTTGGCCTCTAACTCACTTGAAGTTGGAAAGAAAAAAAAAACCATAGGATTCAACGTGGAAAAAAATTGGTCTATTTTTTGTGGGGACGTCAAGTACGTACGCCTTGCGGTCATTAAGACACACCACAGCATCTTTAAGATCGTTCTTAGTTTCGTCGAAGCTTGGCGGAAGGTTTACTTTGTTGAGCTTTATCTAGCCGTAGAGCAAAAGAAGAACAACAATAATTACATTGACTTTCGATGACTAATTTTTGTCAAGGACCTTTTTTGTCATTTAGTTTGTAACTATTTTCTACTAAAATTTGTCTTTTTAGCATTTTTCCATAGCAAAAACAATTTTTTCTTGGAACTCGTTTTCATTGACTTCTTTTTTTTTTTTTTTCTCAAAGTACCTTTTTTAAAAAATTTTTGACAAAATGTTTTTTTGAGAAGAAATTAGAATTTTTAGCTTTTTAGAAAAAAAAAAGTTGAAATCAAGAAGCCAGAAATTGAGTTTTTTCTATAATTTTAATATTTTTTTAATAATTCGAATATTTATCGCAAAAAGATGTCTTTTGCTAAATAAAAAGAGTAATTTTCATGTAAAGGGGAAAAATACAAACAGGCCCTCAATGAACCCCAAAAGTACGTTTGAGGGGAAAAAAAGAAAGAAAAGAAAAGAAAAGAAAGAAGACCTCAGCTATTTAGGAAACATTGATAAAGTAGTAATCTAGTCTAGTAATGAAAAGGAAATAGCTACTCGACTAGTGTCTTTAATTCACTATAGTCTCTTTATTTTTGACTTTCAAATTGGTGGTACTTACTTCATATCTTAGATCGAAAATCTATTACAGTGAAATGATTTTTTCTTTTTCTTTTTTGGGACCAGAAGTGAAACGAGTATTTATTAAACCCCAAATACTTGTAATATCACCATTTCTAGTACTACAAACAAGGGTTTTCTGACTTTAAAATGACAAGTTAAATGAGTATTTACTCATTTGGCAAGCCTCCACACAAATCAGGATCCTCTCATATCATGACTGCTCTCATATTATTAATATAAGAGGACCATCTCAACCATTTATGTGTTGATTAAAATTATATCAACCACTAATTTGAGATAAATTCCAAAGAAAAAGTGAGTAATGGGAGAGTGAAATTTTTTTAAAAATAAATTTAACATGGATAAATGAGATATTTTCACTCATTGTGAATGGTTAAAATTTCTCTCATATCAATATAAAAAAAATTATGATATTAGAAAATCTTAAATATTTTCCTTAAATATTTCTGTTTGGTCCATACGATCATATTCTTCCTCTATTTCTCTCCCACTTTTTCTTTCTTCTTTCTTCTTTTTTCCCCCCTTTTTGGGCTTTTCTTTTGGAGGGTTGAATCGGTTAATCTTTTTTCACTTGTTCAATATATTACATACACATTATGATATGACGTGTCATTACGAGCAAGCATACACTATCTACTAGAGTAACCAAAAGAAATGTTAGAACCTTCCTTCGAAGATCAATCATTTTAATCAGAATATTCACAATTAATTTGGTTCGTATTACAATAATAATAATGTAAAATAAATATATTTACTATTGAATTAGTTCTAAATATTTTTTTTAAAATGTTAAAAAAGAATCTAAATTGGTATCAAATATCTTCTCTTTGTGTGGCAGAGTCAATTTTTGTCACGTCATATCACCTTTCTTTCTTTAAAAAAAAAATTCCACACAAGTCACCAGTCAAAAATATCCTCTATTGAACGTCTCCATATAATGTTTACCCAAATCATTCTTAAGCTAACAATTGTTTCAAATTCCAACTAAACAAGGAACAAAAAAAGAATTTTTTTTTTTTAAAAAGCAGAAGAAAAAAAACTCAAACCTTATTTTGATTCATCTTATCATAACAATCATCTCTCTGCTTTCTCCCTCCAATCAAAAAAGCTTTGCTTGCATCTTCAATCTTATCAAAGTTTGTGAATTCCTAACCTGCCCATAGCTTCAATGGAATCGCCAGGGAACGACACCGTATCGTTCGAGTCAGCGGAGAAAATCATCCTCCGGTGGGACTCAACGGTGTCGGAGCACGCCAGGGACCATATGATCTTCCAAAGCGATCGTCAGGAGATCGACCTCTACTTACAAGCAGTTGAAAAACTCCAAACGTCAATAAAGGACGATCAGTTTTACTCCAACAGCACCCTTAAAGTTGCGATGACTCGTCTGGCAGACGAGTTTCGCAACCTCCTCCTTTCCCACGCTTCCTCCGTCGACACCCGACTCCTCACAACCGTTCCTGATAACGAAACAACACGTGTCGACGATGATGAAGCTGACGCTGACGACAACGATGACGAAGGAAACAAGTTGACGTCAGAGTTGAAACGTGAAGAAAATGGAAGCAGTAGTTGTAAATCCACGAATAGTATTCGTGAGATTGACCTTATACCATCCGACACAATACATGACCTCAGAAGCATCGCAAAGCGTATGATTTCTTGTGGGCATGTACATGAATGTGTTGAGGTGTACAGCAGTGCACGGAAGTTAGCAGTGGACGCGAGTTTCAGGAAGCTTCGGGTTGAGGACTTGACCATAGCAGAAGTTCAAAGGCTGGAATGGGAAACACTGGAGATGAAGATCAGGCAATGGTTGCGCGCAGCAAAGGTATGCGTTAGGGTAGTTTTTGCTAGTGAGAAAAAGCTGTCTGAACAAATCTTTGATGGTTTATTATGTAGAGATGTTAATGCTGATGAGTGTTTTGTGGAAACAATTAAAGGGTATGCTATACAGTTGTTTAATTTTGCCGGAGCGATTAGTACTAGCAGAAGATCACCCGAAAAGTTGTTTAAGATGTTGGATATTCATGATTGTTTATCTGAATTGTTGCCTGATATTGAGATAGTTTTGGAGTCAGAGTCTCTGGAGAGTGTTAGAGTTCAGGGGTTGGAGATATTGTCTAGGTTGGGTGAGGCTGTGAGGGGGATATTGTCAGAGTTTGAGGATATGGTAGTTGATGAGCCGTCTAAGGTTCCAGTCCCTGGAGGGACGATTCATCCATTGACTAGGTATGTGATGAATTATATCAGTTTGATATCGGATTATAAGCAGACTTTGATTGAATTGATTGATTCAGAACCGGTGACAGAGTCGCGGTATGGTGATCATGATGGCGATGATCCTAATAGTCCAGAAATGGACTTCATCGGGTTAGAGGGGAAGGGCGCGCTAGAGCTTCATTTGATTTGGATAATTGTGATTTTGCAGTTTAATTTGGAGGGTAAGTCCAGGTATTACAGAGATGCATCTCTGGCTCATGTGTTTATGATGAACAATGTGCATTATATTGTACAGAAGGCTAAAGTGTTGCCCGAGTTGAGGGAGATGATTGGGGATGGTTATTTGAAGAAGTTGACTGCAAAGTACAGGATGGCTGCAACTAATTACCGGCGATCAACTTGGATGAGAGTTCTGCATTGCCTGAGAGATGAAGGGCTATATGTGAGCGGGAGCATCTCGTCTGGGGTATCCAGGAGTGCATTGAGAGAGAGGTTTAAGAGCTTCAACACAATGTTTGAGGAGCTTCACAGGACACAGGCAATGTGGTTGGTACCTGATGCTCAGCTCAGGGAGGAGCTTCGTATCTCCACTTCGGATTTGTTGATTCCAGCCTACAGAGCGTTTTTTGGACGGTTTAGGCACCATATTGAGAGCGGAAGGCATCCGGAAAACTATCTCAAGTTCTCAGTCGAGGACCTTGAGACCGCAATCTTGGATTTCTTTGAAGGGTATCCGGTTTCCCACCATTTGAGAAGGAGGATTTCTCACTGAAATAATGAGTCTTACATGTTAGAATTTAGGATACTATTCTTTGAATCTTTTCTGGAGCTGTTGGTAATGAGGTTCTCTGATCGTTCTGGTTTTCCGCAGAATAGCCCTGGCTCGTTTGTCTGACAGCTCTTCCCTTGTGTGCTATGGTGTTTGTTGCATTTTCGGTTCAGTTTTTGATTTGTTTTATGTGTTCATATGGGAATTTTTAGCGGTTCTTTTACCGGATTTTTTTTTCCACCGTAACTTGTACACACAATGATACAAATGGTGATTTTTAGGAGAAGAAAGGACGATCTAGATAGTCCTCTGTAATTTTAAAAACTTAGAAATTTTGTGATTGATTCAGAAAAAAATAAAAAATAAATAAATAAATAAATGAAGTATCCGATGTTGTTCCTTGATTGTAAAGTGCTTTGCAAGGCAGAAAAGTTAGCAGTTTGTAAAGCTCTGCGTATTGTAAATGCCATGATTTTAGTCTCAAGCTACAAGAAGCAGGAAAAGAAGCTTATGGATGAGCTCTTATTCTGTAATTCGATCTCGAATCTGTAACATTGTGTAGCTCAACTATTATTTGTTCATATACACCCAGTAACTTTTTAAATTGTGCTTTGTATTGACCACTTAGACCAGAGTGGTTTTCTCTATGAAAGCCTTGAGACTTGTCTTTGTTCAAAAAGAAGGTTAGATAGATACGTGGAAGGCTTTGTTATTTGACTTTGAATGAAAGCAAGACTTTTCAAGTCTTCGAGAACGGTTTCTTCCAGCTCAAAGTCTTGACAACTTGAGACGCATATCAAACCAACAAAATAAAATCGCGTCTTATCCCACTAAGTAGAGTCGACCTCTGTGCTTCCTGAGATGCTGCTACATTGAATTGCATTTACAACATACTGAGATATGAGCAAAAAGTTTGCCTACTACCATGAGTTATCTATGTAATTTCAATGAACAGACAATTAAAATCATGTAAATGTGCAGTGACCCTTTAATTTCCATATGATTATAAATTTATAAAAGAAATTCAATAACAATGAACTATCCAAATTATCTCATCATAATTTCATTAATAATTTTAAGGTTACGAGATCATCAAAGTTCCAAGTTCTAAGCTAAGCTAGATTGCATCTTTTCATTATTCTACTTTTTGATCTCCAATTTGTTTCTTCTTGGGTTTTCCCTGGCAGGACGACATATCAACATGGAGTAATAATTTACTATGGTTGGGGTGGTAACTTTTCATGCAATAAGTTGTAGGTCTCTAGAAAATTTTACGGCAGAGTTCGAGAAAATTTTGATAAGGACAAATTATTTAAATTATTTAATTAATAATTATATTGATTTATTATTATTAAATCTCATAACGATTTAGTTCCTATCCACGTAAAGCTAAACAGCCCGTGGTCTTTGACTTTTCCTCTTCTTCGTCTTTTCGTTTTCCCGCATGTGCTTTATAATAATTTTTCTGGCATATTTATGATGCTGCCCGTCGATTGCTTGAGGTCCTCTGTTCTTCATAACAGTTTGTTTTTACAGGAATATGGAGTTGAATGGCCCCCAGGGATAGTTCTAGTGATAAGAGTAGGAGATAAATATAATTTATGATCCGATTCGAATTTTGTACATTGTCATTGACGGATGTGACTTGACTAACCTAGTGTAATGGTCTTGAAACAGGTCATTGCAACTGAGGTTTATCAATCAATGATTGGGCACCGCTAGTTGACACTCCACGAAATAATTGGTAGGTGGGTTGTGTTGGTGGTCGAGTTCCACTAGTTGAATTTCCCTCATCATAAACACAAAAAAAAAAAAAAAAGAATATGGAGTTGAATATTGATGTCAATATTATGTCTAGGTTTTGATTTTCTTTTACATTTAAAATATATTTTGACATTTTCTGTGAGTTTCTATTTTCTTTTCCAAGTAAATAACTCCAAGTAACCACAACCTTTTAGATACTTAATTATGGTTATAATTAGTGATTTTCTAACATATATGTCAAATACAAGAGTTTTTGTTATGAACTATGCTAAATGGTGAAATAATTTCATGAATGGTTCTTATTGTTTTTAAAAAATGTCATTTTGATCCTTATTATTTAAAAGCAATCCATTTGTCAATATTTGTTACAAATATTAATGTAGTCCTTTTTTTTTTCTAAATAACTCATTTGGTCCTCAATATTTTCGAAATGTGACAATTTTATCCCTACTATATCATGTGTTAGTCAAATAACCACTTTTGAAAGGTTGGAGTTTTAAGGAGTAACTAAAGTGATTATGACTACTTCTCTCAAGAGTAATGATTTGGGTTCAAATCACATGAAGAGCGAGGATTGGAGTTTCAGAAAGAACCACTTTTGAAAGGCCAAAATAAGGATCAAATTGTCATTTTTTGTAAACATTAGGAATTGAATGAATCACTTTTGAAATAACAAAGAATAATTTGACATATTTTTCACCAACATTGATGATCAAATGGATCACTTTAAAAATAAAAAATAAAATAAAATAAAATGGCACTGAAAATTTTTTTGAAATTTGGCCTTAAATATTTAAAAAGGGTTAATTTCTTCACATGTCCTAAATTTATAGCATGCCAAACATTTGGTCCCTAAATTCATCAAGTGAGCCCTTGGTTTCTAGAAAATTAATTGTTAGACACTATTAATCGTTTTAGTTACTTTCATCCAAAAACTAAGGGTGCGTTTGGTTTACCTATTTTTTTATTTTTATTTTCATGAAAAACAAAAATTAGGATATAAAACTCATTTGTTTCACCATTTTCGTTTTCATTTCAGAAAACAAATAACAATTTTTTAGGGAAAAAAATCAAAAATGTATTTTCTCTGAAAACAATATAGCAATTTTGTAAATAACTCTAAAGATATCGAAAACAAGATAGTAGTTCTGTAAATAACTCTAAAGATTTAAAAAACAAGGTGAAAATTCTATAAATAATCTAAAGATTTAGAAAACAAGGTGGCAATTTTGTAAATAACTCTAAAAGATTTAGAAAATAAAGTAGCAGTTTTATAAATATATATATATATATATAAATTAAAATATAACGGGGTAATTTTGTAAATATATCAAAAGAATTTAGAAAATAAGGTTGTAATTTTGTAAATAAACATCGAAAAAAAACACTTTTGTTAACCAACCACATTTTCTAAATTTAAGAAATAAGAAAATAATTATTATTTTTAGGAAATGAAAATAGAAAATAAAAACAGAAAATAAGCAAATCAAACACAACCTAATGTTATTGTTAGTTAGTTTAGCTATTTGAGTGCCATAATTGCATGAGTAATTATTCCCTTCTACCATTATTGACAAATCCTCAAAGAATTAAGGGAAAAATTCACGTTACCCCCTGTGATGTGCAAAAGTATCATGTTATCCCCTTGTATTTTAAAAACTTCATATCGCCCCTTGTGTTTTTTGAAATTGATCACACGCTCCCTGACCATGAGTTAAACGTTAACAGCGCTAAATAAAAGTTTGAAATGACCATTTTACACTTTATGTTGATGATGAAGATGAAGATGATGTTGCCGAAGATGAAGATGATGAAGGATGATGAAGATGAAGATGATGATGAAGGTGAAGATGAAGATGAAGATGATGATGAAGATGAAGATGAAGATGAAGATGATGAAGAAGATGAAAAAGGTGAAGATGAAGAAGGTGAAGATGAAGATGATGTTGCCGAAGATGAAGATGGTGAAGGATGATGTTGATGATGAAGATGAAGATGATGATGAAGATGAAGATGATGAAGAAGATGAAGAAGATGAAGAAGGTGAAGATGAAGATAATGTTGCCAAGGATATTTTCGTCCAAATGGAGGACAAAGTAATTAAAAATATTAAACCAGTTGCATTTTAAGCACGTGTAGCTCAAATTTGACAAAAAATTGGACGAAGGGGGTAACATGATAGGTTTTGAAAAAACAAAAGGGGCGATATAAAGTTTTTAGAACATAAGGAGGTAACATGAATTTTTTCCAAGAATTAATAGCTATGCTCGGGTTTACTTGTTTGTTGCATCATGGATTCCATGACGTAATAGACGACTACCCAAAAGAAATCTGCATAGTAAAGGAGAATTTAATTTCCGCCTCCGGATGCATAAAACAAATGATAGATGGGGAACTCATGAAATCATATCACTCAAATCATTTTGGTTGTTACCAATCAAAAAAAAGGAAGAAAATAGAAAATCATTTTTTTTGTGATTACAAGTTTAATAATCTAGTGGCATATCTTCATTTTAGGTGTGAAGATTCCAAATTAATTTTTAATATATATATATGAAATTTTTAAAATACAAGAGGATAATATGATATTTTTATACATCACAGAAGTAACATGAATTTTTACCAAAAATTAATAGCTATGCTCGGGTTTACTTGTATGTTGCGTCATGGATTCTATGACGTAATGGACGACTACCCAAAAAAAATCTGCGTAGTAAAGGAGAATTTAATTGCCGCCTCCGGATGCATAAAACAAATGATAGATGGGGACAGCATGATATCATGTCACTCAAATCATTTTGGTTGTTACCAATCAAAAAAAGGAAGAAAATAGAAAATCATTTTTTTTTGTGATTACAAGTTTAATAATCTAGTGGCATATCTTCATTTTGGGTGTGAAGATTCCGAATTAATTTTTAATATATATATGTTATGTTACTAATCTTTTTTTGCTTTGAGTTAGGGTATCGTCAAGTCACATTGTACTTAAGACTAATCTTTATAAGGCCCGAGTTAGGATCTCTCCGAGTCACATTAGACTTGAGACTAATCCCTATAGGGACAGGAGCGATTACGGAAAAGCCTTCCCAACAAGTGCGCTTCCTGATATTCGAACTTATATTCTCCTCCTTATGGGGGTAAGGCTACTACTACTTCAACAAACAATTTGTTGGTTATATATTATTAGTCTTTGATCTCTTTTAAATAAGAATAAAATAAAATTTATTTGATATTTTGTTTGGTTTAGTTGTAAAATTTTATCAATCTAAATATGAAGTTTCTAAACAAAAAAATTTGGGTAAAAGCATCACTGAATAAAAGCCATTGATTATATGGCCTTATATGTTATAAGTTGAGCTTTTAGGTATTTTATGAGCAGTATTAACCTTTTAAAAATATCAAAAGTATTTAAAAGGAAAAGAAAAGAAAGAGAAATTTTGACATGATATAAGAACAATTACTCCAAAGTCTTCTTTAGAAAGCTTGAATTTAGAGATTCACATTTTTCAAATGTTTTTAACTTTAACTTTTACGTAATTTTGTTTTTAAACCGGGTCAAATATATTAAACTTAACTTTTAAATTTATAAAAAAATATTTTTAAATATCTAAAAATTAGGGAAACTGACACTTAGATTAGCCACAATATGTCGAATGCTCTACTAATCTTACTGAACTACTCACAATAACTAGGGGTTACTCTTCAGTCTAATAACAACCCAAATTGCCCTCTCACGCATAAAGCCAAAATTCATAAAAGTCCCACTTATTTATTATGAGGGCGTGGTCAGACGGACTGGACTGAAGAATTTTCCGACCATAAGACCTGGCTTAATGCTTGCATGGTCCTGTGCGCAAGCCGAGCCCGCACCCAATGCGAAGTAATTGTCCGTGAACATGCCAACCTTACAAAGAAATTCCTCAATCCGGTGAAACATCACGTCGTTTAAAAACTAATGATAAATATTGACAAAAAAAAAACTAATAATAATTTTATTATTTCGTTTAAAAAAAAAAAAAAAATTTCTCATATCTTCTTACATCGTTGTTGACAATTATAACACGGATCTCTAACCCACCATCCTTGGCATCATTGCTTCTCCCAGTTGTAGATTTATTTAAACATCTATAACCAAACAAATTTTGATTAGCTTTCAATTTGCAAAAAATTAATAGAATGGTGTGTGAAAATCTCAGTCGCCTAGCAAATAAGAACCCCATTTGCATTGATTTTTTCATTAAAAACGTATTTTTTAATTTACAATAAATATTTACTTTAAATAAACTAAGTCTCTTAAAAGGAATTAATGAATTCTTTTTAAATTAGCAGAAATTTAAATTTCTCACGAAAATTCTTTCTTCAAAACTTATGAAAAAGCACTCTTATCTGGCGAAAAATATATCGGAAAGATTCCGGTTGGCCGCAAGTAGAGGTAATGTTGATTTGTGGAATGCCGCGTTCGAGTTTCACACATTGATTAATAATATAATGCGCTCTCTCTTTTTATTTTTTCTTTTAGCAATTTTTTCAGTTAACTCGATTAATGTATAAGGTAGAGTAACATTTTATCCTCTAAAGTATATTAACATAACTTGATTGACGAACAGTCAAAATCATTAAAATTAACATCTTTACTTACGTTTCATATTTACCCTTAATATTTTTATTTACAAAATAAATCTTTTTCTTACACCCAGAAAAATAGTTCTTCATAACCCAAAAAGCAAAAGAAAATTAATAAAGTCAGGAAACTCTCGTCACTATGGCGTTGCTGCAAGTTCCTCTCCACCGTGTGTAGTATTTTGCAACCAATTGACTTCTTCCTCTAGTAACTTTATGTGTGAACAATTTTTTACTAATTATTATACATGGTAGAAACCAAAGAGTTAGGGCTTTTGTACAATAATTATTGTGTGTGTGCGTGTACGACTAAGGGCTCGTTTGGATTGGTTTTTTTCAAAAGCGCTTTTTTAACAGCTTTTGAAAAATAGTTTTTTTGGAGAAGCTGAAAATTCTGGCTTCTAAAAAAAGCTCAATTTGAACTTTTTTCAGAGTTTTAAATTTTTTGGAAGCCAAATTAAATAGTTACTGCAAATTTAATGTAACTTTTTCAGGAAAAAAAAGTATTTTTTCCTAAAAAAAGCCAATCCAAACAGGCCCTAAGCCAATTTTTTTGCCTTCTTTCTAATTACCAAAACTAGGCCAACCAATTACTAATCATTAAAAATGGGAAGTACTAAGTTTGCGTTAGAATGTGAACTTCTACAAACTTAATTTGTCACAACAATTTTGATTGCGCAAAAAGCGTTTAATTTATCATTACTATTATTTTTGGCTACTTCTTCAGCTAGTATATCTATTAAATTGTTTCTATTTGCAAATTTCAATCCTTAGTCTATGTCTAGGGTTGGGGAAAAAAGATAGACATTAGGAATAGTTACACACTTGCGTTATGTATAACAGTTGCAAAATTGGAACTCCGCAACAAAACACATTCTGATTTGTGTGCAAGTAGAAAACAAATTTTGATTTGTGGTATAGCTATTGTCAATGTGTTTGATAACTATTTATGCTTTCTTATATATATGTGAAGGTACAAAATGATCGTCCATTTTCATAGGGAGTTAATGTTGATTATCCACTTAGCCTGTAATGTCTCCAATAGTGAAAAAATAGTTTGGTATACCTAAAAAAACAACGAAATAAAGAAGGGCCTAGATGAGCCAAAGAATTCTCATAAAATTAATAAAAAGTTGTCGAAGGATATTGTGGCAAGTGTGGATCGATTGGCCAAAATAATTGAACTTGCAAAGGTCCATATGTAGCCAAAACAAGTAGCTCATCTAACATGCAGCCAAAACAAGTAGCTCATCTAACATGCTAGTTACACATTTTGAAAAAATTATTACGATGATACCTATAAAATTGACATAATGATCTGTTTGCACTTGATTTTTTTTTTTATTTGGTAAACCTCACTCCCATGAAATTGAACCGAGCGGAGATAGTTTCAATCACTTGAGTTATCCCTTATTCCTCTGTTTGCACTTGATTGTCAGGGACAAGAACGAATGATCCATCTTCTTCGGGTTCAAGTTTATTTGTTATAGATTGCAATTCTCAGGTTGTGTCCAAAAATAACACCACTTGGTGCACTAATAGGAATCAATTATCTAATAAAGGTAGAGGAAATGGAAGAAAATATAATGGACAAAAATTGTAACAATAGCAGGAAGTGCAAAAGGGAGTGAAAGGGGCCGCAGTGATGGCCCATCAAGGGGCGTTGGTAACTGGAATGGTCTTGGAATGTCAAACTTTACTCCTACACCAGTAGTTTACATGTACATGCGTTTTTTTTTTTTTTTTTTTTGGGTTAAATAATTCACTAACTTGCAAGTTTAACTAACGAGTATTATCAATATTTTAGATATTTTCAACCCACGAAAATGCTAAGGCTGCAATTACTAAGACAAATTCAACAAGTGTGACTACGGGAAGTTCTAGTGTATCAGCAATGCAGGTACTGTTGTAAGTGACTTAAGCTTTTATCTTTAGCTAGCTACATCTCTTTCTTATTTATTGTTCTTTCGTGTTACATCTTACCAGACAAGAAATATGATTTGGGTATGTTCATTTTTCAAGTCAAGAATCGTGTAATGGTGATCATGTCCATCAAGACAAGGGTGGACTTTCTTCATGAGCTTATGATTTTTAGCCATTTTTTATATTTTTGTTCGCTTATAATTTACTCTAGTATTTTATTTAGAGATTTTCTTTTGGTAATGACAATTTATCTAAGATCATTAGCTACATTTGGATGCTTTGTCATGCTTTTCATTGCATAGTTTTGGATTTCTTAATAAAAATGTTGAAAGGATGATGTTGCAAGAGTCTTTGAGTTCTTAGTGAATCATGCATTAGATAAAGTTTGAAACACAAATGAATTTTAGCTAAATTTATGCTTGGAGAAATCGTACACCAATAGACTAAATCTGGCTAATCATACACCAAAAGACTAAATCTGGCTAAGGTGCACAACAGAATGATGGTTAAAAACAGTACATAGTGAATAGAATGATGTTTAGAAATAGTACATAGTGAAGTCATCATACTCATACTAGGATTTTAACACAAACATGTCTATTTTTTCAAGTCCAAATTATTTTCTCAGTGGTTGAGATTATTTTCCTCAAGTATGGGTCTTGGATTCAATCTCATGGGATAAGGGGTTTCCCTCTTAAAAAAAAAAATATCATTAAACAAATATATTTTGTCTCAGAAGGTAGAGAAAATGAAAAAGAAAAATTGATAAGCAAATAAAATTTGGTTAAAGTTTGCCAAAAAAGATGTTAAATCTAGACAGTAAGTACTACCACAAGATAAGAATTAGTTGTTCAGAAGTTATTTAATTATATTATAATATAAAGAAGGGTATTTTTAGAGAATAAATATATATATATATATATATATTATAAAATAATATTTTTCCTATTTATTCATGCCACGTGTCAAACTATCATAATATTTTTTTTCTTCAAAGCCACATTTTGCCATTTGCTTTTATGATAGTATAACAATTTAGTTTCAAAATATCTGTATATCTATAAATCTATCTATATATTAAAATGACAAGGTGGGGTGACATCAATATTTCTTCCGTTTTTTAATTAAAATTAAAAAGCTATACCCCTCTATTTTCTTTTTCTTTTTTTGGCTTGAACTAAAAACTTATAAGTACCTTTAAAAAGGTTATTTTTTATTAAAACAAAAAATAAAGACATTAACATAGGTGAAGAAGATGATATCATTTGAGATTGCTGAGTTGGTTAATTAACGTATTTTCACTAAATAAATATTTTAATTTTTTATTTCTATATTTCATATATATTTAAATTAAAAACCAATCTTCATATTAAAACGACAGGGTCAGTGCCATGTGTCACTCCCTCAATTTTTTTAAAAAAATTAAAATTAAAAAACTATATCTATCTTTTTTTGTTTAAACTAAAAATCTACATTTACCTGTGAAAAGGTGAATTTTTTTATTAAAATGAAATATAAACAAATTAAATTGGTGAAGAAAATGATATCATATCAGATTGTTAAGTTGGTCAACTAGCGTATTTCCACCGAATAAGTATATATTTTAATTTTTTATTTCTATATTTCATAGATATCAATGAAATTAAAATAAATATACCTTTAATATATTGATGCATTCTTGTTTACTGATATTGATTAATTTCTATCATATAATTATCTAAATCACTATGACAATTCTTTTGAAGAGGTCTTGTAGGTAATTATACTGTTAACAATGTAATAAAAGAACGGCCCACAAGCTTTTCTTCCTTTTTCTTTTTTCTTTTTTTAAAAATCAAAACATTGAAATCTTTCTGCAATGATTTCTTTTTTTAAGCTAAATATATAAAAGAATTAAATGCTTGACAGTCCCTTAAGCTTTATAGAAAATTTTTCTTTAATTGTATGTATAAATTTATTTTATATCTTATATATAAATGCATATTTTTTATTTATTTTGTTCGTTTTCTTACCATGAGTTATAATCTTTAGATGCATAAGTGACTTATTCAATTTTCTTATTGTAGATGCTAAAATCTACAATTACTAATTTTGGGCACCAGCAACTTGCGACATAGAAGGTGAAAAGAACGGCGTGAATCCTTGACATCGGTGGGGTGCCGGCCAAAGACCCTCCGACATTCAAGTCAGTGTTTATATGGTTTGTATAAATGAAGAAAATTAAAGTTTGGGTTATAGGGCAAACCATGTGGCATGTGGTAGCTTTGGAACGGGGGTTGAGTATGCAAGCTGAGTACGTATGCTGAGTAGGTAGATGGAGCAGGTAGATTGAGTATGATGGCTAAGTATCTCCGGTCCCACCCTCTTCCTATTGTTCATTAAACCTTTACAGCCTTAGGCTTGAGAAGTCCTTAACGCGTTAAAGAACTTGCATTTGGGTTAAACTCCAACTAGAGTGAATATTCTTATACTAAACGCTAAGCTTTACCAACTCCGAGCTTATTGTGCCTTGAGTACATCTAAACTTATCCTCTTCTACGTATATCTATGTGGATGATCAAATTTACCCCTAGCTGAAATCATATTAAGAGGTAGATAGGCACGGACGAATTCAAACGAGAGTGTTCTCGTCACAAGCCTTGATTTTGGGCGTTCGAGTGAGCGACCCGTTATGAACCCAATAGCAAAGTGGGCCTTCAGGTCCAAGCGAATTTTTGCCACAACAATTTGTCCCCCACTTTCTAAGTTGAGATTCTCAA
Organism: Cordia subcordata; assembly: GCA_028554755.1. Classification (NCBI taxonomy): domain Eukaryota; kingdom Viridiplantae; phylum Streptophyta; class Magnoliopsida; order Boraginales; family Cordiaceae; genus Cordia; species Cordia subcordata. The sequence continues at coordinate 15,296,504 of JAPTOF010000006.1, read as the reverse complement.
GTTAGAGAGTAGTGTTTTCAAGCTCTCCAGTTGTGTAATACACCGCAACAACGGAAATTAGCTTAATGCTACCAATGTACTCAACATTAGATGCTACAATGCTGTTTCTCATGCCTTCACCACGAGATAACTCATTATATTTGATGAGTGTGACGCTTTGGCCATACTAATCAACAGTGTTATGATAACAAGCATTTGATGAGGCAAGGGCTTGGTAGGCTCAAAACAAGCATTTGATGAGGTAAAGGAGCATAAGCAAGAATAGCAAACATCACCTGTTTGACAAAAATCCAAGCTAACCTGTGGAGCATATAAACTAAGATGTTGCTATCTTAAGAGCTCAAGTTATTTGTGACATGATTCTTGACACATGCAATGTTGACCGAGGATGTTAATTGGTTATCCTGCTAATGCAATGGTCTGCACTCGAGTTGATGAGGGTTCAAAGCACACAAGTGTAGGTGAGTTCAGCATACACCACGTGTTTAATATAAGTCCCATATTACTCGAGCCCAGCAAGCTCTCCTTTCACCAACTGTTTGACAAAAGTCCAAAGCAAGCAAGGCACAGAAACTCAATACTCACCAGGTGTTTGTCGAAAATCTAAGACAAACAAAGCAAATGCTCAATACCCATCAAACGTTTGATGAAAATCCCAAGTGAACAAACAAAGAAACTCATGCTCAGGTCCCGTCACTCTGCATAACAAGTATCTTATTCAGTGGAATCAAGCATGACTGTAATAGATTGTGACATACTGAACTGCTCACTTTAATGGTTCGCCTATTAAATATAACATTAACACCATAATAATCCTTGTATAGAAATGTGACCATTCCATGCAGCACGAATAAGTTCTTCACACATCATTTACCATGTCACGAGAGTTTATTCTTGTCAAACAACTATAGTTTACCATATCACCATTGAACTTTAAAGGCACTATAATTAACACGTGATGCTCGCCACTTTTAATTACGTCATACGCCATATCAGAGTAGTAGAACATCACGTGACCCTTGTCACACAATAGCACCAAACGTTTAATGAAGCTAATAAGTGCTTTACACATACAATACTTAATATTTTAATGTGTACCATGCTTATCTAACAAGAACATTGAAAAGGATTGCTTTGTTGTAATGCAAGTGTCTGATGGACTTAGTGATCTTTATCTCTTTTAATTGCATAACCAGAGAACAAAGTTGGCCACTAGTTTTGGCCATCTGCACGTTCAAGTGTTCTGAAACAACGTCATTTTAGGAGGTTCTTAGAGTAAGTGCGGGTGACAAGTACAGGTGACTAACGCGGGTGACAAGGATAAACACCACCTTTCGCATGTTCAAATTACTGACAAAATTGATAACTAATTTTGAAATCACGCAAGTAATGACATTGCAAGGGTTTGTTGATTTATTACCTTTAGTGGTCGAATAGTGTAAGTGAATAGCCAACCTCCTATTTCCTTACAGAAATTCTTTGTGACAAAAGCTTGGTAAGCCTATGGCGCACTAGGTGTTCGGTAAAAGTTGGAGGTGAAGGAAAGTAGATAAGGACATCAAGTAAGGATAGCAGACAAAGAAGACAGTTATCATCTATTCAATAAAAGTTTTGAACCACTAGGCCAGGAAACCTTTTACATTTTTGGCATTCAACCTGACCCAGTGTAAGTGAGACATAGAAGCTCATCATTTATCAAATGCTTTTAAAAATTCAAATGGTCGAAATATAGTGACTCTGCATTCACCAAATGCCTAAGCAAAATACACAAGGTATTCAATACCTACCCTGGCAACTGACGAAAATATCAAGTAAGCAAATCACCCCAACTTACATCACAACATATTGCAAACTGGTGCCTCATGCGATAGCATTAAGTACTGCCATTATGCATTGCGATACATTTCTTTTTATTTTTCTTTTTACTTATTTATTAATTTTTTGCATTGTAAGGCATGACCTCTGTGTAACACTAGGCATCCACTATCTATGCTACCTCTACTGTAGCCTTACCCTCAAAGAAACCCACTAATATACTACATTGCCCGTAGTATCGAGTAGTCCATTACATGGCATCAATCAATCACGAGTTCATACCGACTTAAGCTTACATAGTTCCTGACAGGACGATAGAGGCACAGTAAGCTTTCAGTACATTAGGTGTTTGATAAAAGTTGAAGGTAAAAGAGCACAAGCAAGGACAACGGTGGCCATCTGTTTTAAAAGAAGTCCTAACCATTGAAGCCAAGGAATCTCTCTACCTCTTAAGTGTTTGATAAAAATCCAAAATGAATAAGGCATAAGATCTCTACATTTACCAAGAGTTTGACGAAAATCCAAAGTAAGCAAGGGAAAAAACTTACTGTGTGTGGCGTTTAATAGCTCATGGAGGGTTGTGCATGCGATTTGCATATAGTAACATGCTTACTACTTTTCTCTTATGTCATGTATATACTGCAAGCTCATTATCACTGTACACGTTTGCATTACATCATATCAATGTGACGTTAAACGATGCACACATTAACTAAGTGCTAAGAAGCCACAACGCAAGCAGGTTACTACTTTGCATATGAACATAATGCATCTTTTTACTTGTTGACGACAACATGAGACAAAATAACCACAACATCTTCTGTATTGTGGTTGAGAGATAGTTGATTGCTACAAGGCACCAAGGCTCAACCAGTCCTCCATGCACTAGCCGTTCAACGGAAGTTCTAGGTTGCCATAGTTTGACGAGCTCTTCGTATTGCAAGTGTTTGTTAAAAGTTCCCGGCTAGGCAAGCTCATTAAACAGAAAGCGTTGACAAAAATGCTAAACTGCCAAGGCCTAGCAAAGACACATATACGCTATATGCCAAGCAAGCATAAAGATAAGTATTCATCACACCTCTAATGATCTTGACTGTCACACTGGTAACAACCAGCAAACTGTTCTAATTATTCAAATTCAGCCATCACTCTTCTAGTGGAAACGCAGACATCAACCAGCTAAGCCAAGACACTTATACTAGTTTTGCACATATTATTTCCATACCAAAACTTTTGTGAAATCGAAATTCTTGCTAAAGTCATTTAAATTAAGGTTACTCATGTAGTGAATTCAATTTTAACGTCATGTATATACTACAAATGTTATATAGGCATTTATGGTGTTACGTAGATATGCATGACACCTCATAAGCACACATTGCATTACATGGCATGTTTAACATTGCAAAGTCATATGTGAAGCCTTGTGGACATGAGTAAGGCATATTGCCTAAGGCAAAGATCTTATAACGTTTAGGGGCCAAATAATACTTATCATCTAAGTTGAAGATTTGTCATTCATGAGTGAGTTGAAGATCACGTGAATATAGGTGAGTTAGAGCTCGTGTAATACACAAGTGAGCCGAAGCTTATGTAACGTGAAGCAATCTAAAGGGGCATACCGGTGCCCTCACTTGGCACTATTCCCAAACCTAGTAGCCAACGAGCAGGCCGTGCTTGGAGTTCATGTAACACGCTCACAACTTGGAGCACACTTAATACGCGTGCAAGCCAACGCTCATGTAATGCATCGATAAGCCGAAACTAACATAACATGTAGATGAATTAGAGCTTGTATAAGATACTTATGTGCTAACATTTGTTTATTGTGTAAGGACTAAGTAAGCCCTAAGATGCTAATACGTGTAGGGGTGTGCACATGCACTTCTACCTTTCTAATAGGGACTTTAATTTATAAGGACTAGATTTACAAGGCAACTATCATATATGTAGTCGGCCATATATAAGAAGTAATCAATCACTTTACCCACAAGTGGTTCACCATCTTCAAAGAAGTAAACAACCTTTAGAATGATGGAATGTCTGACACTATATTTCATTCAATAATTATTACCATTCACGTGTAACCATTATTGTGAGATAAGCTGACTACTCAAATAGACAAGACTTTCATCGAATAATATTGAAAGATATGACATGCATTCTAACTCTCTGATATGAGTTGAATACCTTACTATGTGATAGTCGGTCTTAGTAGCAATATAGAAGTTTCGTAATCCTTTCCTTTGTCAGAGGTAAACAAAGACCATGTAGTCCTCTGAATGATATCCTACCTAGTTCATTCTTCACACATGTGTGTGCCAAGGGTCAGGACAAGGTTTTTATGAGTTTAATAAGTTGATGAGGTAGATTAGAGAGCTCACCTCAATAAGAAGTATAAGTAAGGGACTCCATGGGTCTCCTCTTACTAAGTGCTATCAAATAGAATACTCAAATGCAGTTATCTCATAGTCATGTTTGATGCTAAGTTGGCATATCTAATATTGCTTAAATATATTTGGCACTCTATGGACGCATTCAGCATTAAAATTTCATGGACAAATTCATCTGTCACGTAGACACATGTAGTGTATGTTATATTGCCCAGGCATGAACTGTGTCACATAGTTAAAAGTGATGCCACATAGGCATGAATTGTGCCGTATAGACAACAGTGATGCCGTGTAGGCATGTTTTGCATCACATAGACAAAAGTAATGCCGTGCAAGCATAAATTGTGTCACGTAGACAAAGGAGATGCTACGTAGGCATGTTTTGTGTTGCATAGACAAAAGTGATGTTACGTAAGCATAAATCGTGTCACATAGTCAAAGGCAATGCCACTTAGTGTCGTATAGACAAAAGTGATGCTGTGTGGGCATGAACTGCATCACCTAGATAAAGGTAATGTTGTGTAGACATGTTTTTAGATATAAGTCATGTGGCATATAAGTGTTGCATATATAGAAGGCTGAGCAATGCCTGTATAATATGTGGAGGCTTATAAGCCTAGTTGTGAGCAAGCAAATCTCATGAAATACAAGAGGGATAAGTAAGCCAAAAGCTTTTGTATAACAAGCTAGACAAGCCTATTGTGTAACCAGAGCTTTGTGCGTGATGCAACTTAGTTATGAGGTAATGGCTTTTAGACCTTCACTATAATTTGATCATTGTGGGAGCAACTTAATAATGTAAACCATCTATTAAGTTCAAGCATATCGTAAGTAGGTTTGCTGGCTGATGCGAATTCAAAATTCTACCAGAGTAACTAATTAAAACCCCCCATGGGCCTAACACTAAGAGTTCAAAACAATAATGGTAGTCATATACTTTGCTTATCAAAATTAAGCTATAATCTAGCTATTAATAAAGACAGTACCTTTCACGCTAGATGGAGTTCTACTTGTCGCACACATCCTCGTGCTATTTGGTATGCAACTTGTATGTCCCTTATCCAACCATCCTGGTGACCCTGTAAGGTCCTCGGTAGTTGGTTGCTAAGGTCTTCTATACCTTGATACTCTTGAAAACTCTTCTACGCTCTTTAAACTATTTGACTGTATTATTCTTGCTATAATGCTGTAAGAGATCCTTTTGACAAGCCTTGTTATGATCTCGTTTTTTTCCCTCCGTCCAGGATGTCTTGTTGATAATGAGACACCTGGTTATCCCCTTCCTCAAAGGTTTATCCAACTTGAAAGGTAGTTCGCTTTACTTCGATCGGGATGACCCCTTAATTGCCTTGGCCTTTAATCTCTTTGATTCCCCACCTTGCAGAGAGCTTTATCACTTGATGATAAATGGATGGGACGACCTTCATCATATGTATCCATGGTCTTCTAAATATGATGTTATAGGATAATGAACAATCCAAGACCAAGAATTTGACGCTAAGACTTACACCTTCTGCATGAACAAGAAGGGTAATCTCTTCAATGATGCTTGTTAGATGCAGTTGACACTGCATTCTCGATGTAGTCGTTTTGGTAGGTGACCTCTCTAGCCTTGCATTTGTCCTTCCCTCTAGCGGTTGTTTCGTGGATAGGCTTCCTGTTTACTGGTTGCTTCTTGACCTGCGACTGGCTAGTTCCTCGACCGGTAGATGGGTACGACTTATACCATCCATGGTGATTATCAAATAGTATGGAGTCCTCCTCTTTGTTGAACCTACTGTCATAGTTTTGGAAGAGACCTCTTTTCCTCTATGCAATTAGATAGAGGCAGAGGTTATCTGACTGTCTCTCCTTCTCTCTACGGCTAGCAAATCGCTTAGCAAACATGTCTGACAATTGGGTAATTGAGTTGATGTAATTGCTCAGCAAGGTAGTATACCATTGTAAAGCCGGCCCTACTAGGCTCAAGCTAAATCCTTTGCACATATATATCTCCCTCAAGTTTTAAGGGAAAGTGATAGTGTACATCCTCCACTTGTATTACACAATGCAGTCATCTAGGTCGATGGTTCTATCGTACAGCTTCATATTCAAGAAGGTGAACTTGATTGGTAAGTCCACCATTGCTATAGCGTCAATGAATGGTGACTTTATGAAGCTTTTAGTAGCCCTTTTCTTAATGGTAACTAGTATTCTAGGAATACTATAGATCACAGACTCTATCTCACCAGGTTGCTGGAGGATGTTGGGGTTGGATCTTTTAGGTGATGCAGTGTGATTCTTTATTGCTTTACCGTTATTAACATATGTGATCTTCGGATGATGACGGTGGTTTGCACAAGCATTTGTTTCTTTGTCAGAAAGTCTTGGGTAATGGTTGGATGCTGCAGGTTGGGGAAGGTAGGCCTTTCTCGCTAGAGTCTATAGAGGTATGGAGTTAAGAGTTTGTACGAGTTCAAGCACTTTATCATGTATTACTGGCTTCTCTTCCAAAGAGATGTAGGGGCCATCAAAAGAGTCTTGACCTTTTGTTGCAGCTCTAAGATATCTTAGCAGATGGCTGTGTTGTTGGTTTCAAGGTTCTTGAACCTATGCTCGTATTTTATCAAGTTGGCCATTACAGCTTCCATTTGGGTTTGGAAATCTTGGATAGTTCTTGGTTCGATAGCCATAAGGTTCATTTTCAAGTATTTGTCAATCAGAAATCTGAAGCCTTCTGATGTTATAAGATACTTGCTAAGGCCCCATGGTGGGTGTCAAATTGTATATGCTAAAATCTACAATCACTAATTTTAGGCACCAGTAACCTGCGACACAAAAAGCGAAAAGAACGGCGTAAGTCCTTGACACCAGTGTGGTGCCGGTCAAAGACCCTCCAACGCTCAAGTCAGTGTTTATATGGTTTCTATAAATGAAAAAAATTAAAGTTTGGGTTATAGGGCAAACCATGTGACATGTAGTAGGCTTGGAATGAATGTTGAGTATGCAGGTTAAGTACGTATACAGAGTAGGTAGATGGAGCAGGTAGTTAAGTATAATGGCTGAGTACCTTCGGTCCCACCCTCTTCCTATTATTCATTGTACCTTTATAGCCTTAGGCTTGTGGAGCCCTTAATGCGTTAAAGAACTTGCATTTTGGTTAAACTCCAACTAGAGTGAATATCCTTATGCTAAATGCTAAGCTTTACCATCTCCGAGTTTATCGTGCCTTGAGTACATCTTAATTTATCCCTCTCTATGTATATCTATGTGGGTGACCAAGTTGGCCCCTAACTGAAATCATGTTAAGAGGTAGATAGGAATGAAATAATTCAAACGAGAGTTGTTCTCGTCACAGGCCTTGATTTTGGGCATTCAAGGGAACGGCCCATTATGAACCTAACAGCAAAGTGGGCCTTTAGGTCCAAGCAAATTTTTGCCAAAACACTTATTATTTTGTTTCTTTTCTTAATTATAATGAGATAGCATACAGTTAGTAAAGATTTACATCTCGTGAACATTTATATGAAAAGAATATACCTTTTAAAAATAATTTCTTATATAAAAATTATTTGACATCCGGCTATTTAATATCTTAGATCACACGAAATATGAAATAAAAAAATATATGTCACACCAGCAGCATCGACGCACTACTTATAAAAAAGAAGGTATATGCCTTTCTGATTTATACTACACGTCATCATTCCAACCATCCTCTTCCATCCATTTTGAAGAATTGATTTACCTTTCTATATATACACAACTATAACCTACTTTTGATCTATTTAATCACCAATTAATAATATTATTTTTCATCTAAAATAACATTAAATAATTTTTTGCTTTTTTTTCCCCAGATCAAATCAATTTCTAATTCAACTTTCTCAATTTAAATGCTTTATTCAATTACTAAAATCTTTCTAAATAATTTAAACATTTTATTCAATTATTGAAAATTCTTTCATAAAAACATTGTTAGTATTGAAAGTTTGCCAAGAATTAAACTTTAAAAGATACATTGTATTTCATCTTCACGAAAAGCATAAAAATTAATTATCAATAATAAATAAAGTCATTAAAAATATATATTTTTCCTGTGAATTACACAGGATACTCTAATTTTGCTTTATGGTAAACTATATACATGACTAATTTATATACATAAGTATAATAAATTAGCTTTCAGATTCAATTATTTACTATATATACACACACAAAAAATTGGTTACCTCCAAATTTATAGTCATTTTATGCAATAAACTCATAATTATTAGTGCCCCATATATATAAAAATTATTTAGAATATAATTCATATTTTATGTCTTAATGCTATCAATTCTTTTTGCAAAAAAATTGATTAAACTCTAATGAATATATTATTTATTTTTTAATGGTTTCCTTTTTCTATGTCATATCTTTTTCTTATTTTCCTTTTCTAACTTAAATTTCAATTACTACAAATCTTTCACTTAAAAAAAAAAAAAGAAAACATAATTAGTATTGAAAACTCACAAAGAATAAAATTATATATATATATATCTATATATACAAAATATCACTAAACCCCCTATATTGAGGGAATTAAGTGGAAAATTCTTTTTTTTTTTTTTTGGTCGAGTAGTTGAAAGCTCGCTGAAAATATCTTACATCCGTTCCAACCATGCGAGGCCAGAGGTCACTATTGCTGTTCAGGCAATGAAATCCTAAGTATTGAGCTTTAATAAAGTTGCGCGCTGCCCGAAAATACAAACCATTTTGAGATACTGGGCAAAAATACTGGTAACAAATAAGAGCTCCTGGAGCAGATACAAGGAATTGCTGAAAAATATTAAAATTACACCAGATAGAGATACTGTAAACGCCACTTATGAATTGTTTCCCGGTCTGGAGTCTATCAGATATCTATTGTTGGCTAGTTGCTATCAAAATCTTATACACAAACACATAAAGATCACTGGAAAATCAATTCTACAAGCAAACAAGAATAAGAGAAGCAAAGGCTGATCTCTTTCATATTACCAGAGTGGACTCTAACCCGTTTGTGCCTTCATAATTTCTACACATGAAGCTCATTCAGGCAATAAAATGTCTGCTATTGTATTTGCAAATCGATTCCAGGCGTTACCCTACTCCGTCTTTTCTTCCAAACCGTCATTCAACGCCTCACTACCACTTTGTGCTGATTTGACTTCAGAAGGACTACGAACGTCCTTTGTTGGGAGGGGAGATGGCTTTATTAGTGTCAACGTATCATCCTTATCGAACTCTTCACTTCCATCCTCAGAGTAAGCATATCTGTTTTGTACATATGCAGAGAAAGACAACTGAGTTGAAGTTATGTACCAAAGTGAAAGTTGGATTAAGATTTAGTGTCAGCATGACACATTGAAACTGTATTTCAGTTATAATGCTATGCATGGTCATCTGCATGTATTTGGAAGCATATTCTCAGCAATTATACTACTACATGCTATGCAACACAAAGTTTAAAGCAGATCATTATCAGTCCGCCACCATGAACTCATATGTAGGACGGTTTGCACCCCAAACTTGGTTTTCAGACCCTTAACCCCCCCTTGACTCTGTTTGACACAGATGGTGTCAGGGATCCATTACATGATAAATAATAAGAAAGATCCTAAAATATAGTGAAATAACTTACCTGGATAGTCTCGCACTATTCTTTTTCTACCTTTCACATTTTCTCACTTTTTGGTTTCCTCTTCTTGTCCACTTTTTTAGTTTCATCTTCTTATTCTTTTTTTTTTCCCCCCTCCCTTTTTTCATTCTGGTCCTTCATCTATGAGAGACTCTCAAACACACATAGAGCAAATAATGTGTTCTTTAACTGTCTTAACTAAAATACTGTAATTAGGTACTGCATTATCGTTCTTACTATTTGTCATATCAATACAGGTCAGTAAAGCACCCATGCCAAGAATTTGTTGGGGTACAAATGCACTGATCTAGGCACTTAGAAGCCAGTTGTTCACCTTAGTGACTGGGGGTTCCGGGGAAGACCTATGTGGGGTACCTTCTCAGTGTGGGATGCTCGTTTAACTATTTACAGAAATTAGGAACTCACGCCAATTTGTGATTGTCTAGGGGTAGAAGTAGACATACAAAATGCAGGAGGTTTCACCTACATAAGAGCTGGTGATATATGCAATGAATACTCGGGGTTCAGCTTATTACCTCATTGAATTTTGAGATGGCGCCCAAAGAGCACAGATGATGCACAAGAGAGAGAATGATAAAACTTGCCAGAAAGCAGGAATGATCCATGCATTCTGCCACCGCTCATTATATACATCAGTGGATTTGAAATAAAGCTGCATCAGAAAGTGGAGCAATATGTTATTTCATAAAGGATAACAGCACAAACTTATTTGAAAAGGAACGACCTAAGAAGGAGGAGATCGACATGAAGATATTTTGTTTTCAGAAACACTATTATCATGAAAGATTGCCCTTGCTCTTTTTCTTTTCTTTCCATTTGTTTATGGGTAATTTGCTATACTCTGTGCTGAACTGAAATTCCACGTAAGAAGACAGTAATGAAGATAAATAAGATGATCAGCATTATTTCCTGGACCCTCATGTATTACCTCATAACATGTCCAGCCAACTGAAACAATCACAGCTACAGCCAATGCGTTTGTGAACTTCCTGTATATATCTAGTTTAGCCATCATTCTTCTAGCCTGAAATATCACATTGAAAACAAAGATTAAGTAGGCTTGCAATACAACATCACTGCTTTTTAATATTACACCAGCAATAGCAGAATTGACTAGTTTAAGAGATTATATCTCTAGGAAGACTCTTATATCATGAAATAGTGAAGGACTATAGTTAGAATCTCACGGACATCCTTTGCATGTCTTTATGGGAAAAGATGATTATTGCTCTAAGGAGCTACTTTTCTCAAGATAGAATTGACTGCTGAAAGAGAAATAAAGCTAGCCACTCAGCAACTACCAATTATAGTTTCAATTAACTAACATGTCAAGCTAAATGCAATAAACTTGGACCCAGTACCTGAAGCTTATTCAGAGTCGCAGAAAGAGAGGTAAATATCCATAGGATGAAGAAAGCGTCCAAAATTGCAACTGGGAGAACAAAAAACAGTCTAGCCTTTCCCGAGAGATCACTTATTGCACCAACATTCTCAATCAGCTCAAGCACTTCGGATGCAACAAAGAATGTTGCTCCAAGCAGCAGGACTTTTGATGTTAGACCACCTAGGGTTGGTCTGACAACACCATAACCCATAGAGACCATCAGGATGATCAATCGTGAAACTGTGCGCTTCACGGTCCCAAAGGTGACTGCCCATACAGTGATTCCAGTTGGCCTGACTCCAGTTTCATTAAATTCAGCATAGTCAAAGTACCAAAGTGCCATCTCAAACATCCCTAGTGTTATTACTAGTGTTATACAGTTTTGTAGTGGAATAACTTCTTTCCAAAATCTAGCATACTGCGAAAACCAGAAGATCCCAAGTACTACAAATGCAAGCGACATGAACCCATAGAAGTTCATCAGGGGTGCCATTCTACCAGGTAGGTAACCAGTAGGATTTTTCCAAATAGTTTTTCCCTCCACAACAACCTCCTTAAGGTCAGGATCACAATGAATAAAGTACAGGTTGTACATCCCAGTGTTGGTTATCTGTATTGATCTTGGGTGCAGTGTTACATCTAACTCATTAGCACTAAATGAGACGCTAAACACATGAGGCCAACCAGGATTACTAGGAGATGGACGGTGAATAATATCCCCTTGTTTACAAACCCCAAGTTTCGCAAGATCTGCCGTGCAACACACAGCTCTTTGGCCCCCATAGGCCGAGCCTCCAATTGTCTCTCTATCTTCCACTTCGAACAGAACTGCATGAATCGGACCTGAGCTGACATTTGAAATTTCTTCTGGCCTCCGAAATATTATCTTTTCAAAGCTGACCCCAGAGGGAAAAAGTTGTCAGGCACTTGCTCATGAATTCTAAACAAAAGACAAGCAAAATAACTCGAGAGGAAATAAAAACAATTTAGCCTAGGAACCATGAAGCAGGAAAAGTAGCATATCTCCTCAAACAAGGCCACCGTGCTTTAATACACTGGAATAATCAATACGACACAGATAAATCAACATACCGCACATAATGCGGAGTTTTTACTCTAGAAAAGTGATTTAAAGCACTTTCAATATACAAGTACACTCTTCGGTCATTACATAATACTTATTAGTGGTTTGAGACGCAATGTCACATAAAGCCAGGCTTCTCTAGTGATAATTTGCAGCTTTTATAATCATTCTGTCCATTATCCAGCTTTTCTAGTGATGAAATTCCTGCTATTTTACTAACAGTTGTAACTCTATAGCTTCCACTAACATTCGCGATTTATTTACATACTCGAACAAATATAAATTTTCAGGGGTCAAATTCTGCAATTGTGGCGTCTGTAGGGTTTCTTATAATTTGGATATGCTATTTTGGGGTCAATCTATTAGGAATAGGGAGGGCTACATAGTTATGGTTCATTTGCATTAACATCTAATTGAATTTAAGAAGGGGCCTTACGAATACAACAGAGTACACATAAAAAAATTTGTGTAAACCGGCGCGAAACACAAGGTCAATTAAAACCTAATCAAGAACCTGTCAGATCCTATTCCGAAATAAAATACATTTCTAGATTAACATGCGATGTTAACTTTCTCACACAAATCTAAACAAAAGTTACGCTGACCAACTAAATTGAATTCCAAATTCAGCAGAAGAAGAATAAAGCAATTTTTTGAGTACAAAAGCAAATTCATAAAAAATGCCAAAACTAAGAACTTCCAATTAACTAAATTCAAGTCACAGTTCAACACAAACTAATCATAAAATCTCCGAAAATTTCAAACAAAAAAAAAATCAAATCTTACCGAATAAAAGAATCGGCTACGGAAGGTAGAGACGAATCGGTTTGGTTAGGGATGGAAGAGTAAATTCCTTCGCTGCCGCCATGGACAACGAAAGCGTTGCCTTTACTCACGAATCTCTCAGCCTTGTACTCATGCACCGAAGCTTCCACAATGCAGAAGCTAAACGCCACCATTGCTAATGCAGCTGCAGCTGCTGCTGCTGCCATTGACTTAGTGGATCGCATTTCGCTTTGCTGCGTGGAAAATGAGAAGGAAAAAGCTGAGCTTTGGATCTGCTGCTGCTGATGGAGAAGGTAAGGAAAGTTTTGCCTTAGGAGTAAGACACGCAGTAAGTGTGTGTGTGCGTGGGAGAGCTAAGACAGAGATCTGGGGGGAGTAGTGACTAGTGAAATGTGATCAAGGCATTTAACGCTGGTTAAGTGTTTCCTCTCAACGTCTCTCACTAGCCGCTTGTCTGTGACCGACAACAAAGGAGTATAAGGCGGATAGTGCTCGTTTAGATTTTTTTTTTTTTTTTGGAGAATTTTTTTTAAATATATTGTATTTTTATAATAAATATTTAATTTGATTTTTAAAACAGTTGAAATTTTTTTTAAAAAAATTTAAATATAATTTTTTTAAAAAAGTTAGAATTTTAGTTTTTCAAAAGGTGTTTTTTTTTAAAAAAAGTTCTTACAAAAAGTGTATTTAAAGAAAGTCAATTTAAATGAGTCTTTGTACCAAAAAAAAGGTGTCTGTTTTGTGCATTTCTTTATTTCTTTTAGTATTTGAAAATAAATTGAACTTTTCTTTAAGAGTCCAACTTCTTTGAAAAATCAATTCAATTATATTTGAAAAATAAAAATATTTTTTTGTGCATTTCTTTATTTCTTTTAGTATTTGAAAATAAATTGAACTTTTCTTTAAGAGCCCAACTTCTTTGAAAAATCAATTCAATTATATTTGAAAAATAATAATATCTTTTTTGAAAAATATTATCCTTCAAATAGTTTAAATTTTTAGTTTCTTAAAAAAGTGACTTTTTTAAAAAGTCAAGTGAAATGTATTTTGAAAAATTGAAATCCTTCTATGTGAAAGTATAATCTTTTTGGTAACAGACAGAAACCAATTTAAACAGGTTACGTGTTCCTACAACGTTATCACAATAAGGGCAAGAGTTGTTTCTTCTTGCCACTAAACTAGAGGTCTGTTTTGATTGGTTTTTTTTAGGAAAAAAAAAGTACTTTTTTTTTAAATGTTACATTAAATTTGTAATAATTATTTGACTTTTAAAAAAGTTAAAATTTTGAAAAAAAAATTCAAATACAGATTTTTTTAGTAGTTAAAATTTTCAGTTTCACCAAAAAAAAAAAACTATTTTACAAGTGTTATTAAAAAATGTGCTTTAAAAAAGCCAATCCAAACGCACTCCAAGATATCTAAGTATCCAATATATTGGGCCCAAATATTATTCTTCCTGTATAAGCTTCAACATCGCTTCGCATTGTGGGCCAATAAAAATTAGCAGCGAATCATTTATAGGTCCATAAAGAACCCGCATGTCTCACTGTAGGGGTCTTATGAAATTCCTCAAGCAATTAATATGGGAATGGAGATTGGGAAGCGGTTTTTGTAATAGGTACAATGTTGTAATCGTTAAAATTAATTAAATAATTTATACATAAAAAATTTATTATTTTTAGTCATTCTTCCATTAAATATAACCATCTTTTAAAAGAAGTAATAATTAAAAATGTGAGGAAAATTCAGAACACAAGCACAGACACCAACGCAAAATGGAAACCACACACAAAGAACACGCAATATTTTTAACATAATTCGATCCTTTGTCTACATCCACGATCCCCCTCTAAAATAAATTCTACTATTCAATGATAATGGGTACAACTTAGGTGACTTTTTGCATAGACAGAAAAGTTTAAACCCTCCCCATAAAGATCTTACGATGGTTCTATCATCAACAAAACTAGAACGAATATAAGATACTTTCTCTCACTCATACGAGCTCTCAGGATCTCTCACCCACACCACTTCATAGGGTGTGACCCTAAGGCACACTCTTTAGACGCACCAAATACAACCTGCAAAGCTCTTTATTTATAAGAGAAAAATCTTTGCTGAAGAAGATTTTTCCTACACTATTTAGGTAGCTCATAATTTGTAACATTATTAAATGCTCTCCACTAGTTTCATAATTTGTATAAGCTTGACTTTGAGCCATAACCTAACAAATTTTTCTCTTGGCAAAAAGTCTAAAGCTTCTTTATTGCAATTGGAACATCTTCACAGTTTTACTCAGCAGCACTCTCTATAGCAACAGCTACTAACACATCCTAATAGGTTCACAGAGTCATCACCAATATCCCTCTCTATGCCGCCTAACCTAAACCTCTCAAAGTTATTCGTGTCCTCCCTTGACACTAAGCATCTTGGACGTGGTCTTTTTTTCCAGTAGTGGCACTTCCCATCAAGCGTATGGTCAAGACTTTGATTGTTCAGCTACGTGGACTCTCCTTAACAACTCCTCCCTCAAACCAAACCTTCTTCAACTAGTTTACTCACCCAAACTTCTCTCCATAAAAGCGTTATTCACTAGTTGGTTAAATGTATTTGCACCACAATGCTTCGAAGACTTTCACACAGTTTCATCACAACTCCATCGTTTTACCAAATTCAAGGCTCACCCACGATACATTAAGAATTTGGCAAAACAAACCTCAACAACAAACTCAAGACGTCAAAATTAAGTAGGAACACCTTTGGTCAATGCGGTCAACACCCAGTCAAAGTCAAACACAGCGGTCAAACTGCTCTCGGTAGCAAAACACACATCTTGGGTTGGAATCTCATAAAACAGAGCTCAAATTTGGATCTGGTACGCCCAAAAAGCCTTAAGAATACCCTTGGTCAATTCAATTAAGGTCTGGTCAAACTCCAATCAAAGCATTTTAATTTCTGTTCAACCTAAGTCCACACCAAGTCTTCCATGTGCGTGCCACATGGAATCCTTCCTCTTATCATCAGATCAACCTTACATCATATCCCATTTCTTGATCAAACAGTAAAAAACTCCAAGGCTGATCAAAACACACAACACAGCAAAGCACTAGAATCTCCTTCTTCTTCTCCAGTTGTTAATAGCAACCCACCGACGCAAGAAACTCATACGACATGACCCATTTCAAACTATTAATCCAGCCATGGGATTGACAATTAGAAAGCACCACCATGTTGCACATCCAACGAGGATAATCTTCATATGTTCCGTTTATTGTTCCCGTCAATCTTCATTGTTCGCCACTACCCACCAGTGGCACTATGTTCTTCATTATGCCAACGATGCCACCAACCTCCTCGCGGCTCACCAATGGTACCAGCAGCTTCCTTTCATTGCCGTGCATCTACTGGTACCAAATACACAAATTTTGAACCACTCAAACACCATATGCCATGAAAGTCACGATCATCTTCTTCACGTCGCCGGCGACTCCTCTAGCCACCATTCGATGCACCACTACCACTTTCTGCTTCTCTCATCGTTGCAATTGTAACCATACCTCCTCAACGTGATTTGGTTGCTTGGATCTTGATTTGCCATTAAATCACCTCACCAATTTCAAGCTTTTTCTAGCATCATTTATGATCACGAAATGCTAAAAAAAAATATCGAATGAACTCCTCTAGCTCCAATGAGTTCAACATTATGCTCAAATCTCAGTTTCGATACTTGGATCAAAATCTGGTTCAAGCTCGAGCATGAACTATTCATCTCTTCCAACAGTGTTTCAGTCATTTTCTAGCAACACCACTATCACTGTTCAGCTCCTCTCGTCGCGATAAATTTAATGGTGGTCCTTGTTCTAAAATTGGTGGTCAAACGAAAAACTAGTTCTGATGTTCATCATCTTCTTTTTCAACGTTCCTCTTCAATGCAACTGCTTCACATGACAGCTTCTTCAGAATTGTGTGTCCCCTCGCGTCAGCGTCATACCCAGTTCAACAATTGAGCTCTGATATTACTTGTTGGAAAAACCAAGGACACAGGCACACACAACGGAAAAACACACACAAAAAATACGCAATATTTTTAAAGTAGTTTAACACTCTGCCTACATCAACGATTTCCTTTTGGGATAAATTCCGCTATTCAACAATAATGGGTATAACTCAGGTAACTTTTTGCATGGACTGAAAAATCTAAACTCTCTCTCACAAAGTTTTTACAATAGATCTATCCTCAACAAGACTAAAACGGATATAAGATACTCTCTCACTTGTACAAGGTTCTCAAGATCTCTCAGCCACACTCCCCATGGAATGTGGCCCTAAGGTATACTATTAAGGCACACTCCTAAGGCACACTAAATACAAGCTACAAAGCTCTCCATTTGTAGGAAAGAAATCCTTGCTCTCCAAGATTTCTCCTACACTCTTTAAGCTGCTCATAATTTGGTAATACAATTAAATGTCCTTCATAAGTTTTTTAATTTGTATGGCCTTGGACTTTGAGCCATAGTCCAACAAGAAAATAATAAATTTGATGTGAGGATGATTGAGAATGGTAAGTTTTTATATCAATGGAAATATTAATCTAATGTTAATGAATGCACTGTTGCACTCGTTAGAAAGACCATTTTACTAGAGATATTTTAAAAGTGATACAATTAACTATTCAAATTCGTAGGCTACATGCTTTGATTCTATATGATTTTAGAATGACATTTTTCTATTTAACTCTTTTTATGTATAAAGTTAGTGACAGTTTAGGCCCCTAATGTATATTAATAGTTACTTAATCCCGTTGACTAACTGTCAAACTCTTTAAAATAATCTTTGCTACTTTTCAAATTTGCCTTTAATATTTTATGTTGATAAAATAGATCTTTGTTAGCCAAAAACATATATCATTTTTCAAACCTGAAAAGAATATGAATTTGAACCCCTCTTGCCGCTGAATAATTCATCCACTTTATGTTATTACTACAAAGTTTCTCAAATCTTAATTCTCGTAAATATACTTGAACTATTTGCCTAGTAGAGAATAAACTTTTGAGTTTCACATTCATTTCCTCTCAACATCTTAATTGCTATAAATTGGGATTTGAATGGTTGCTTATTTACAATGTTTACACAAAATTTTAAAAGTTCTCTCTTGTTATATATGTGTTATTATTGTAAATCCTTTGTTGCACTCTAGAAATTAAAAGGAGAAAGATAGAATTTTGGAATCTATAATCTTCTAGTAGCTTTTTTTTTAATTCATGAAATATAGTGCCTTTCTGTGTTGAAAGACGGTATTTTAGCATGCAATGTCTCATTTTTATTTACGTTATTTATTTCTTTATTTCATTATTACTCATTTTTTATTATTTTATGTGATATCTGTGGTTTTCATCCACTTCAAAGCAAATCAAATGTGACCACAGTTTTTCCAATGGACAATGATTTGTGACCAAAAAACTTGGCCAAAAATGGGGATAGATCTATAATTTACTATATCATATGGCATATTTACATTTATTAAGCAACTTTGTAACTTTCTTTTCTCTTTCACCATTAATAGTTGTCTAACTATCATAAAAACTTTTATAATTTCAATATGTTTGACTACTTTTGTCATACACTAAAAAGCATGATTTAAGCTAATAGGATCTTAAAAGAAATAAATATAAGAATTAGAATACAAAATTCTTTTTTCTTTGAAAAAAGTGTAAATGACACAGACCATCTTGACCTCGTTATGTCACAAGCTGTTCAAATTTTTTATTTTTTATTTATGAACAAGACATATATCTTGTACGAGAAAGTCTAAAAATTATAATCATTTCTTTCTAATTCTAGCTAGTTACCAATACTAACAATTAATTATGATATAGTTTCATGAATTTAATAAAGAGTTGAATACTTTGATTATGAGTCTAAAATATCCAATGAATCCATAATAATTTGTGTTTGATTTTGGAATTAAATGCTTTCTAATTACTGTTATTTCTTGTATTTTGGCATATTTAGGCTTGGAAGAAAGGAAGGAAGCAGTATATATGGATTCAAGGAGTTCTTGGACATGAAACAGGCTATTAAAAATGGTGCTGCCACTTTAGACAAGCCTATGCTAGAGTGTTACGAGAGATTGACTAGCTTGACCGAGAGTTGGAAGATATTTTGTGGCTTACTTGGAATAGAATTATTGACCGATAATGTGTTTTAATTCAAGAATGAAGGAAACTACTTTTGAGGAGTTTATTTTGGCAAGGATTATGTTTTGGATAATTACCTTATATTTAGATTAGTATTAAATGAGTTTCTTTATTTGAAAGAACTCCTAGGTTAGATATTTTTCTATAAATTCTCCAGAGAACTATCTACATGATTCTAGCTTTTATTCATTATTTTTTAGTAGCTTTTTTTTCTTTTCATAGGCGTCCAATTGTAAGACTTTTATCATAGCCAGGGTTAATTCGAAGTTTATAGTTCTACAAATTTGTGAGATTTAACTGATTTTCTCTTTTCGCTTTATTCCATTATTTATGTGTATTCAGCTTTAAGAATATTATTATCCTGTGATTTGTTCAATTTTGTGTTCAGTTGGTAGGTGATAGGGGACTAATTATAGAAATTAGATCATTTATCTAATTAATCTAAAATTAGGAGTAACTAGGTTTCTTGTGAAAGAACATAATCCAACTAAGCAATTTCTAAGAGAGAATTGGCTTTTAGAATCAGGTCCTTCTAGAGCTTTATAATGCTACATTTAGATAGACCTTGCAAACATCTCCAAGAGTTAGACTGTCTAATAGGTAAAGAAAATGATTGGAGAGAAATCATGGAGTCTTAGAACTGTTATCAACACAAAAAGAAAGGATGAGATTGTTAGGTCATACCACCAACTATAACTAGTTTATTGAAATAGGCGAGAGTCATTTTTACATCTAGGATCAGATTTGTAGACCTAAACGGAAATTTACACCCTAGAGTAGGCTGTTTACCATTGAACTTCTCTTTTAATCGTCCTAATGTATTCTTAGTTTGTTATTAGTTCTTTATTATTTATTTTTGTATTTACTATTTATTTAATTTTAATCACCAAACCCCTATTTCCTTGTTCTTCCTTCTTGGCATAAAAAGTATATTTTATTAACCAATCCCTATGGGTTCAACCTTTCTCAGCATTATCACAAATCGTGAGGTAAGACTAAGAATTTATTTTTGGTGGATTTAGTATCAATAAAAAATTGGCACCATTAACAGGGATTGGAGCTAATTTTTATTGTTTGCTTTTTATGACCAGGTTAGATCATACAGGTGATTTATAAATTGATCTAGAGTTGAAAAGATTGCTAAAGGCTTGAAAAAGAAGCCAAATTGCAGAAAAAGCCCATTAGAGAGACTCAACACCAATTGAATCCACCCATGGCAGATGAGAGAAGTGAACATAGAAAACTGAAGTCCATTTGTGAAAAAGTTAAGTTGGAGAAACCTCCAGATGAAACTTAGATAAGTTGGCTATGTCGAGCCTAATATGTTAAATAAGGCCTTGTAAGAGGCAACCCATGTACTTAAGTGTGTCCACACCTAAGTCCTTAGAGGCATTTTGTTAGTTTTTTTTTTTTTTTTGCAAATTTTCATGATTTTCTAGGAATTTTTATGTTATTTTTTGTCATTTTCTATATTTGAAACTTTGATTCTAATGTGACAAAAATTTTCAAGTGTTTTGATATTGGCAGGAAATTGCTTTACATGGAAAAAGGCATTCTTATATATATATTTTCTGTCGCAATTCAAGTGCAGAGGCCTTAGGCGTGCCCATGTCCAAGACACAAGGGCTTCTTGTACATAAACATAAAAGGTCAGATACACTTTTAGTTTTCTTATTTTCGTTTTCATCTCTTCTTCTTCCTTACACCTCCACTACCAAACCCACCACCACATTTCACCATAACCACCATCCAAAGCTTCAATTTTTCTACAAATCACAACACCTACTTGCTATAACACATCATAGGCAAGAAAAGATTGGAAAAAACATCACCAAATCACACCAACCACCAAGGTATTTTAAACTCTTTTCTTGTCTTATGATTCGTTATAAGTTCTTAAATATTGAGACTTAGGAGATTGTAAGTTTCAAGAATGCTTTTGATGAACTTTGTGGCAATATTAGTTGGGTTACATGTTTTTGCAATTAAATGTCATGCTTATTTTGAGTTGTGTAGATATTATTATTATTTTTTTTTTGTGCAAATTTGTTCATGATGCAACTTATAGAGTTGGGTTGGAAATCTATAGCTGATATTTTGGTTGAGAATATTGGTTGAAAATCATATGTTGGTGTTAATTGTCCTGCATATTTTGAACTTTGTAAAGAGTTTACTCGACCTGTAGTTTTGTGAAACCATTTGCGTATATTTTGGATACTATGGTATGACTAATTTTTGGTTGCTAAGTAAAGAATTCAAGTTGTCCAAACTGAGTTTAATCTTGTATTGAGTTTTCTTGCGAAAGAACAAGTTAAATCTAAGGCTTATTTGAAAATTTTGTTAGATTATCCTACTAACTATTATGCCTAAAAAGATTTATATCTAAATTTGAATTGTATCTTTCTTGTGATGTATGCTTAACAAAAGAGAAAGGTGAAACCTAAGATATTGGTTGGGTACCAAATTTGCTTTGTGATTGCTTTTTGAAGAGTCGTGGTTCTAGAACATAAATCGCTTATCTTGTCGTGCATGATCACTTATTGACTTGCATAATAACACTTTGCACAAGACATGTGACATGCAATTATTTGACTTGGAATGCTTGACGAACATAAGTTTTCTCTAAAAAGGAGAAAGGTGTTGAGTCTTTGTTCCTACAAGCACTTCTAGCATACCGTGGAGACTTGTGTGGAGTATGTTTCATGCACAATTGATAGAACACATAGAATTTCAAGACCCCAACGTGTCTACTTAACACACCCACCTCGCATGTGCTTTACGAAATTTCAGGGAAGTCCTTTTCTTTTTCCTTTAATTTTTTCTTATTTCTTTTCTTTCTTTCATATCGAGGACAATGTGTATTTTAATTGTGCGGGAGAGAGCACTTCTTGCATTTTTTTTCTTTGTTGAGGAAAAAGAAAAGAAAAAGAGAAAAGATATGCTTAATTATGTTAATTCTCATTGTCTAAGTGAGTGTGAGCTTTGTTTTTTTCTTTTTGGTTACTTCTCTTGAAAAATCAAAATCCCCATACTCAAAAAGCTTGATTTGGTTGCAATGTTAAGTTGGTACTTGTAGTAAAGCCATCCCCATTGTATTCTGTTGCTTTCAGTAGTTGTCTAAAACGAGAAAGTACTTGAACCTTGCTTTAATCTTTACTTAGACTTATAAGTTAACTTGTGCTTAATCTAGAAGCCAATGCATAGTTAGAGATTATGGGTCTTTGCCTTGACTAATTTTTATGGTGAAATTGTGAAATAAAAAGGATTGCCTTGGTTGGGGATGCCAAGTTTGAGGTTCACTCTTGCAAAAAGTGTGGTAAAATCTGAAATGTTTTTCCAAATATTGAAAAAAAGAAAAGAGCAAAAAGAGCAAAGCATCCTCCCACTTTGCTGGTCAACCAAAAAGAAAGGACCTTGAGTGGACCTAGTAACCACCTAGAAATATGACCAACAAAGTAATTGGGCTGGTATTCATCACAAATGTTTATCCTCATGTAAAAAAGGTTACGTGATATTCTAGGAAAGCCATGTATTATGTTGTTGAATTGTGCTATAATGTATAAACTAAATGAAGTGAGTGAACAAATCTCCTAACTACTTAATTCTTGGCATGAACTTGTCTTTTTGAGGAAAAATTGCACATCTTGGCAAGCACTTTTGATTTTTCTTCTATGCATTGGTATAACATTACTTGGGCTATAAATTTATGTGTGCTTAAATTGGTGCAAGATTCACTTACCTAGTGTTTTGGTGCTATTGAGGTGGCTAATACTTGTGGTGGTACTTGTTTGTCTTGCTAAACACTAGCTTACTATTGTCTTCTTCTTTGGGACTTTGCAAATTGTAGTAGAGAGGGATTTAGGTAGATTGTATTCTTGAATTTGCATTGTGAGGAGGTTAAGATGTTTTTGAAGTAAGGTGGAGGCTTGGGTGCAACAAAGATATGTGGTGAACTTGAAAAAGTGGAGTCATATATGAAAATCGATAACTTGTGCTTAAAAAGTCTTTTGCTTAAAAGGATCTAAATTTTTGAAAAGTTATGTTTGAATTGGAGTGTATTGAGATAGCTTTAAGGTCAACATTGTTGAAAAGATTTCATGTGAAGTGTTGCTTGTTGCAAAATTAGGTGGATTTTGATGTTATGTTTGTTGCATGAAAATTGAGGTATTATAAGTGTGTTAGAAAGGAAAGAGAAGTTTTGGTTGTGTGTTTTGAGAAAAATTTTGGTTTGTTTATTCATGAAACATGCTTGCAAGTTGTTTTACTTCTAAAGAGGTTATGTCAGAGCTTGCATTTAAACTTGGAAGTAAGGCTTATAATGAATTATTGCTAGGGTTTTTAATGTTCTGAATTGCATTCATGCTCGAGGGCAAGCATGGTTTAAGTGTGTGAGAAATTGATGAGTCCAAAATATGCATCTATAGTAATTTATGCTTGCTTTTGGAATTAGATGCTTTCTAATTGCAATTATTTATTGTATTTTGACATATTTAGGCTTGGTAAAGATGAATGAAACGATATATATGGATTCAAAGAACTCTTGCACATGAAAGAAACTGTTAAAAAGATGCTACCACATTAGGCACGCCCACGTTAGAGTGCTACACAAGATTGGCTAGTTTGACTGAGAATTGGAAGATATTTCATGGCTTACTTGGAAATATTTTATGGCTTACTTGGAAAAGAATTATTGATCAACGATACGTTTTAGTTCTGGAAGGAAGGAAACTATTTTCGAGGTGTTTATTTTGAAAAAGATTGTATTTTGGGATAATTACCTTATATTTTAGATTAGCATTAAAAGAGTTTCCTTATTTGAAGGAACTTCTAGGTTAGATATTTTTCTATAAATCCTCCACGGAACAATCTAGCATGATTCTAGCTTTTATTCATTATTTTTCAGCAGCTACTTTTCTTCTCTAAGAATATTACTATCTTGTGAATTACTCAATTTTTCGGCAGTAAGACTTTTATTATAGCTTGGGTTAACTTGAAGTTTATGGTTCTATGAATCTATGAGATTTAACTAATTTTCAGCATTTGCTTTATTTCGATATTTATGTGTTTTCCGCTCTAAGAATATTACTATTTTGTGATTTGTTCAATTTTGTGCACAATTGTTCACTTGCTATATGATAGGGGGCCAATTAGAGAAATTAGATAATTTATCTAACTAATCTAAAATTAGTGGTAACCAAGTTTCATGTGAAAGTATATAATCTAACTAGGAATGTCAATGGGGCGGGGTAGGGGCGGGGTTCACAAACCCTTACTCCGCACCTGGTATTTTTCCACTTGCCCCTACCCCGCCCCTATACCTTATCAGGGTTTTCTCCCGATTACCATCCCCGCCCCTACCGGTGTTTTTTACACCATGCCCCTACCTACAAGGCACCTGTCAACAAAAGTCAAAGGGGTCGTAGTATCGGGACAAAACACCTACTTGTTAAACCTCTATCTGTCAAGTGAAATCCCTACTTTTTAATTAGATAAAAATAAATAAAAAATAACATAAATCATGCACCAAACCTTAACACGTCAAATTCAAACTCTAATACTTAAAATTCAACATAATTTTACAACAATAACACATTAAATCTAAACTTACTTCCAATCATAATTATTAAACATAACATATAATATACATACATATATATACCGGGGTGGACTGGGGCGGGGCCGCCCCGTCCCAGGTGTTTTTTTGCAAAAACCCCCCTACTCCACTGGTACCCCCGCGGGGCAGGGTGGGGTACCATTGACATCCCTAAATCTAACTAAGCAATTTCTGCGAGAGGGCTAATTAGAGAAATTAGATAATTTATCTAACTAATCTAAAACTAGTAGTAACCAAGTTTCCTGTAAAAGCACATAATCTAACTGAGTAATTTCTGTGAGATAATTGACTTTTAGATTTAGGTTCTTCTTGAGCTTTATAGTGCTACCTTTAGATAGACCTTGTAGGCATCTCCGAGGGTTTAAACCATCTAGTAAGTAAGGGAAATAATTGGGGAGAAATTGCGGGGATTTCAAATCATTATCGACACAAAAAGGAAGGATGATATTGTTTGGTCGTGCCGATGACTATAACTAGTTTATTGAAATAGGCAAGAGTAGGCTTAGATGGAGATTTACACCCTAGGCTAGGTCATTTACCATTGAACTTCTCTTTTAATTGTCTTGCTATATTTTTAATATGTTGTTATTTCTTTTATTATTTAGTTTTCTATTTATTATTTATTTGATTTTAATCGTGAAACCCCCTTTCCTTCGCTTGCTCTTCCTTCGTGGCATAAAGAGTATATTTTATAAACCAATCCCTGTGGGTTCGGCCTTCTCACCGCTATTACAAATCGTGAGGTAAGAATAGAAATTTATTTTTGGTAGATATGACACCCATCATTTAACTGAAAAAATTATCAATAATTAGTATAGAAGGTTAATTAATTTTCAACTAAAAATTATTTAGAAGTTAGAATTACACGTTAGATATTTATTACTATTAAATGAAAAATAATATTATCAATAATTATCACTTGTGTATTTAGAACTAGAAGATGATTATTATAATTTTTGGTTTTGCTTGTCCAAATATATATTTTGTAATTTTTTTGGTCAATTTTATATATTTATAGGCAAAAGTAATCGTCTTCATTCAATTTCTAACTTCAGTATGTAATTAAAGACGGCTTGTTGCAACTCTAATGAGAGACTAGTTAAAAACTTTAATTATGATCCAAGAGAAATAATCAAAATAAAAGAAAATAATAGAGATAAATAAAAGAAAATTTGGTCCATTCAACAGATCATGTTCAAAGTTTAGCATTTTTTATTATCCATAATGAAGGAAGAAATATTTTTTTTCCAAAATTGGAAAAAAAAGGTCATCTATTTAGATAGATGTGTTAGTTATATGGTTGATTACTAAATTTTATTATCAAACTAGTATTAAAATTATTGAGAAAACATAAAAAAAAATAATAATGAAGGTAAGTAAGGACTTGTTTGAAGTGCCACCTTGTAATTGGATTTGGATATAATTGGTGGTAATTACACAGTCACGCGTGTTTGTGTGACCAAGTAATTATGTGATCTTACTGTCATACGAGAGGGCAAAAACACTACACAGACTTTAATTTTTCTTTTTTTTTCCCTTCTAAAATATATAGATATCTTTAAGATTCTTTTATTCTAAAAAATTAATTAATTGCAAAAAGAACTTGGGTACAAATTTTAAATTTTTTGTTGAATAGATATACGTTTTCTTTTCCATGATTGCAAAAAATACTTTAAGTTATTCTAAAATTAAATTGTTTGTTGAACAACTATACCTTTTGAGTTTTGATGATTGCCAAAAACAATATTTTTTTGAAAAATAAATTAATTGCAAAAGGATCTTTAAGATTTTTTGCTTATGTTCATTTGTAATTTTTGAACCCTTGAGGGATGGGATGCTATAGAAAAAGAAATGACTAAGGTTTATGGAGACAAATTGGACAAGTCCAAAATGAAGAATAGGATAAGGACTTTAAGAAAGACATATGCTACTATGAAGAGAATGTTACAAAGTAGTGGATTTGGATGGGATGAAGACACTCAAAAGGCTGATGCTGAAGATGCTGTTTAGGAGCAATATCTTGTGGTAACTCATGCATACGTATATTATACATATATATTAGTTTCTAATTAAAATTATTGATTCAGTAATAGGCCCACCCAAAAGATGTTCAATATGGGACTAAAAAGTTACCAGACTATAATACTCTGGCTTTGATTTTTGGGGACACAGATGCTGATGGTAGGCATGGATGTGAAATTAATGATGCTTAAGATTTTCAAAATAAATTTGAGGAAGATGATATAGTTGATGCCAAAAAAATGCTGTTTGTTGCTTCGAGGATATACATATGAACATTGGGTGGTTCTTATGACTTATTGCAGATAAGAATGAGTAGAATTCATTAATTTAGAGATGTAGTTTTTGAATTCTTAGATAAGTTGCCATTTTTTGTACATTTCTTCGTCTATCATTTATTAATAAAACAGTGATAAATGCTATCATACTTATAAATACTATCTTACTTTTTATTGTTAATATTAGGACCCATGCATCATATGGGTGTAATTGCTAGTATATATTATAAATCGACTATCTATGGCAAATATCCTTATAAAAAGTTTGAAAGTGCTTACGGAGTAGTAGTTGTATTATATTACACTATAAAATTATACAAATACAGCTTATGTGGGTAAAAGCTGTCTTTCCCACGTCAATAATAACTTGGACAATTTGGTCGGTACACTGGGTGCGATGAAGGAGGACACGAGGATTAAGGGTCAACCTATGCCCGCGTGTTAGATGCGTAAACTCCCTTCTCCAAGTTGATGTGAGGGTAAACCTTCCAAGTTAGAGTGAGGGTACGCCTACCCGTTTGGAGTGGGGGTATGCTTACCCGTTTGGAATGGGTTACACCTTCCCACTTGAAGTGAGGGTACACCTTTTCCTACAAAGCAAGGACGAAGAGGGGCTTTCTCCCCCCTCTCCCCCGATGTACCTTTGACGATCAAGTTAGATTCATAGGTGTATGAATACATGTCTGAATGTATTATTAATATACACAAGACAAATGGACAGAATTTTAGTCCTCACTTACTTGCTTTGCTTGAGTTATGGCCTGTTATTTATAGATATGGTGGCTCAATATTCGAAGTTTACCTTAAGTAGGGTGCTGATTGGACTTGCCTTGCTTATTGACGTGGCATGCATTGTTACTTAAGGAAAAGGGCACATGGACGTCCATGAATTTGGCTTAGGCATACCCGAAGAGTAAGGGTATGCCTCCCCAACACCTCCCTACTTATGCGTGGCCTTAGGTCCCTTTTCCATACACATTTATGCATACTACCTTGAACATACAAAGCATTCATGCATACCACCTTGAATATATAAATGGGCTTACTCGTCGCGTGAGGGTAAGCCAGACCTTAGAGGGGGGGGCAGATCCCTAGCCCAAGGGTCTACCTAGTGTTTATCCGGAATTGGCCAAAGGGGGCAGGCCTGTGCACTGAGGGTCCGGTTGTGCAACTTCATTCCGCGAGCCACATGTCGTTGTTTTATTGGTCTAATTGACATACCCATATCAATTGCCCCCTTTTTGGCTTTTATTCGTACTTGTTTATCGTGTAGGGGCCAAAAACCTACTGAGGTTGGCAGACTTCTTCCTTTTATTGGAATCGTTCCGGAACGTGTTATTTTCTTTTGCTAACTGGTGCATCATTTTCCACGCTGGTTGTTCTATAAATTGAGTACCTCACTTTGCCCCATTTTCCTTCCACCTTCATAACTTTATTAATTACTCTCTAAAGCCATTCAAGACTCTTACCCAAGGTGAGAACATGAAAAATCTTTATAGCACCCTATTTCCAGCTGGCCGAAGGATGCTAGGTTAGAGGGTCTAACTCCTACACATATGTGCGGATGGGCGGACGTTGCAGGGTCCGTCGCTTTATCCCACGCATCCCAGGCGGACGCTTGGCCCACGATTCCGTTACCTTGTTCACATAAAACACACATGCACGCTGCGGCTAGATGACATAGGGCCACTGCTTCCGACGTTTGCACCGGGCAGACACGTCCCCTAAGGGTCCGCCTTCTCCCTTCCTTCTCGGCTGAAGTGCACGCCGCCCGCCGGACCCGTCTTTTCTTTGTTACAAGCCAGGTGGACGCACCCCTTAAGGGTTCGCCACCTTCCGTCTCTTGCGCCAGGCAGACGCGTCCCCTAAGGGTCCACCAGTAAGTTCTGCTCCCCTTTTGAGACTTCTTACGTCGCTGCGGATTCCCTCGCAGTCTGTGTCAAATGCTTTCACCGTTAATTTACATGGTTTCGATGTTTTCTTTATCGCAATATTCTAACTCGTACGCATTTGCATGGTTTTTTGCAGGCTTATTGCAACCCAATCTCCCTTCGTTTTACCTAGAGGTACTCCTTCTCTTTCTTTTGTCATCATCCTGCTCTCGTAATCGTTTGAACACT
Organism: Cordia subcordata; assembly: GCA_028554755.1. Lineage (NCBI taxonomy): Eukaryota > Viridiplantae > Streptophyta > Magnoliopsida > Boraginales > Cordiaceae > Cordia > Cordia subcordata. Next base: position 15,267,152 of record JAPTOF010000006.1, on the reverse strand, counting down.
AGATTGTCTATCTCCGCTAATGGTCCACTCACATGGTGGTACAGTTCATCATCCGGGCAAGCCCCCAATAGTTCCACCTCCCCGGACTAGACCGCTAAGTATATCCCCAGCATCACCACACAAGGAAGGGCAATCAGGTTCAAGGAGACCGGGCAGATTGATGATTCGGTCAACATTCATACCCCCGAGCCTAACAAGCATGCTTGCTCCCCTTTGCTGGCGAGATTTCCATTTATGGGTCCACACTAAAGATGGGGATTCATGTGCCATTTTTGCAAATTTTTTACGACATCTTCTATCGTTATGGGATAGAGCCTGGGCAACTGGCACCAAATGATTGGAAAATAATGACAGCTCTGGTCCTCCTTCTGTCTGATCGGGGCTATGTACCCTCAACGGACGCCTTTGTGGAGCTCATGAACTTGAGTACCTCTCCTTGCGTGCTCGAGTGGTATTATTTCTAGGCTCGCAAGAATAAACGATTTATGTCTAAGGTCTCTTACTCGAACTTGACATGGAGGAGAAGCTTTTATTTCTTGTCTTTAAAAGAGGGGTTGTGGAACTTTCCCGTTCATTAGGGGTTCCGAAACTCTCATCCAGCTCCTGAGATGACTACTCTGGCTCTGATAGCAACTATCACTCCTCCCGGTCCGGACCTCCATTACTACAAATCTTTCTTGGATTCAGTAAATACTAGAAAGGCTGGCCTGTATAGGAGGATGTCCACTTTGCTTGAGTTTTCAGAGGGTTCAAATGATAGAGATGTTGACGGAGTTGATAATGATTCAGGGGCTGATGGAAATGACTCCCATACGCTGGGCAGATATAGTGGAGATAGATTGTCCGCCGAGTCCACGGCTGCCCACACGAGTAGCGAGATATTGACCTTTGCAGAACCTGAGCCTTCTAACGTGGGAAGTGCGTTTGGTTCTTACCTCGTTTTATATCCCCGCTCACTTATTTACGCTATGTTACTGACTGTTGTTCATTTGTGTTTGTGTCATGGCCGATAAGAGGAGAAATTGCAATGACCTTTTTAGCAAGCTCTCGAAGAAAGCTTCCTCATCACGTACTAGCTCAACGACCACTAATATTCCTCCACTGACTTCTCCCCAAGATCTTGTCCCTTTATTTACAGAAGATGCTGGCATAGGTTCTTTCTTTAAGAAGCGTAGACGATGCAAGCTCACTAGGCTTACCGATAAGGAGATGGCAGGCGACGCTGCACCACCTTCCGGGTCGACTCATTCGGCTTCCCCTTCAAACCCTCGAGAGACATCCCGGGGAGCTTCCGAGGATTCCATAGATCATGTTCCTCTTTTTTCTGCTATTCGCTCATTGAAGTCTTCCAAGAACTCGTAGAGGGACAATGCTTCCTTTCTTTGGAAGCACATTAGGCCAGATACTTCCTTGGCTGGAGTTAGTTCGGTGAACCTTAACAAGGAGTTGGATTGTGCGCTGCGCTAGATATGCCTCTTTACTCATTTCGTACTCCTTCTTACTTTGCTTTCACATTTTTTCGTTATTTCCTTTGTCTTGGATAGGCTTTTGCCGGCAGCCTTTGTGTAGCTGAGCTTGTAAAGCAACTTTAAATTAATGCTTAGTTTCTCACACTTATTTCAAAAGAATATACAATCCAACTGTCGCCCATGGTCAGTTATGATTGTGTTCGGTATCCCAAACCTACATACTATATGTTTCCAAACAAATGTCTACGCGTCTTTCTCGGTTATCTTGGGCATGGCCTCCGCCTCGACCCACTGAGTGAAATAGTCCATAGCGACAAAAGCAAATTTCCTCTGCCCTGTCCCCGTCAGGAGGGGACCAATAATGTCAAGCCTCCACTGCGCGAAGGGCCATGGGCTCGTAATAGGGGTCATCTCTGAGGATGGCCGCCGTCGTATGTTGGAATGACGTTAACAAGCGTCGCATTTTTGCACTAGCGGCTCAGCGTCTCTTTGCATGTTCGGCCATTAGTACCCAAAGCGCAGTTCCTTTTGCACCAGGACACTAACTCCAGTGTGGTTCCCACAAATGCCTTCATGAATCTCTCGAAGTACATAGTTCCCTTCATGTTGTCCTATGCACTTCAACAAAGGGCCTGCATAGGAACGTTTATAAAGCTGTCCTTCAGCCAACGTAAAGCGTAGCGCTTTCCTTACTATCATTCCCGCTTGCTTTTTGTCCGCAGGGAGATTTTCTTTTTCGAGGAACCTACGGATATCACAAGCCCAATTAGGCTCTTAATCAATGCAGTTTGCCTCTTCACCGGTCCCTTTATGAATACTTGGCTTGTCCAAAGTCCCCAAGCGGACCTTTTCTCCTTCGACCTGTCCTGCGGCTAACTTTGACAAGGCGTCAGCCCGCTCTATCCCCTCTCGGGGAACTTGTTGTATGATTACCCTTCTAAAGTTGGACATCAAATCCTTGACTTGGTTTAAATACGCAATCATCACTGGGTTTTTGGCCTCATATTCTCCCAAAACTTGATTGGCTACTAACTACAAATCTGTCAACACTATTACGGCTTCTGCCTCTACCCTCAACGCCGCTTTTAACCCTGTTATTAGGGCTTCGTACTCTGCCTCGTTGTTTGAGGCTTGGAAGCCAAATTTGACTGCATACTGGAATTCGTCACCAGTGGGGCTAAGTAGGATTATATCGACTCTTGATCCTTCCTTCTCCATTGCCCCATCCACCTGTAGGGTCCAAACTGACTTCGACGGCTCCGTTGAACCCCTGGTGCACTCAACAATGAAGTCTGCGAGAGCTTGAGCTTTAATAGTGGATCTTGGCTGGTAAATGATGTCATACTGCGTGAGCTCGATCGCCTATTTTAACAACTGCCCAGAGACTTCTAGTTTATGTAGCGTTTGTCTTAATAGGGAATCAGTCAGAACTCTTATGGGATGAGCTTCAAAATATAGCTTTAGCTTCCTCGCCACTACGATCAATGCTAGAACTACCTTTTCAATGGGAGGATACCTTAGCTCTGCTTCCTGAAGCACCTTACTCATATAATATATGGGCTTTTGCTCCGTTCCATCCTCCCAAAGTAGAACAACTGCCAACGGTACCCCTGAAACAGTTAAGTACAACAACAACTCCTCTTTTTTCTCCGGCTGAGATAGCAAGGGTAGAGAAGACAAGTACTGCTTGATCTAGTCGAAGGTTATCTAACATTCAGCAGTCCACTAAAAGTTCTTAGGATTACGCAGGATCCTAAAGAAGGGGAAGCACTTGTTAACTAAGCGAGACATGAATCTACTGAGGGTAGCCACCCTGCCAGCTAAGGGCTGGACCTCATGAGTATTTGTAGGCAGTTCCATTCCCAAAATGGCCTGAATCTTTTCTGGATTGGCCTCAATTCCCCTATGCGTCACCATAAAGCCTAAGAACTTCCCAACCTTTACTCCAAAGGCGCACTTTTTCGGACTGAGCTTCATACTACATTTCTCATGACGTCAAACACCTTCCGCAAGTCTGTTATATGGTCTCAGGCTTTCTAACTTTTTACCAACATGTCATCCACATACACCTCCATATTCCTCCCCAATTGTTGTTTGAAAACCTTATTGACCATTCTCTCGTAGGTTGCCCTTGCGTTTTTCAACCCAAAGGTCATTACCCAATAGTAGTATACCCCTTGCTCAGTTATAAAGGAGGTCTTCTCTTAGTCTTCCGGAGCCATCTTAATCTGGTTGTACCCTTTGAAGCCGTCCATGAACATTAGTAACTCGAACGCGATCGTCGCGTCAATCAGTCGGTCTATTTTAGGCAATGGGAAGCAGTCTTTCGAACAGGCTTTATTAAGGTCTGTGTAATCTATACACATCCGCCTGCTCCTGTTTGCCTTCTTTACTAGTACTAGATTGGCGACCCACTGAGGATAATCCATCTCCCTAATATGCCCAGCCGCTAAGAGTTTCTCTGTTTCTTCTAAAGTTGCTTGGCTTTTCTTCACAGAGTAGGACCTCCTCTTTTGTTGGACAGGACGCACATTCAGGTCCACGTTCAATTTATGAATGGCAATCTTCGGATCGATCCCCTTCATGTCTAATACTGACTAGGCAAATACATCTCGGTTTCTTGACAGGAGCCTAACCATCTCTCTCTTCTTTTCTTCTAACAGACCCAACCCTATATAGGTCTTTTGGTTGCTATTTCCAATGACAACTTTTTCTAATGCCTCAATAGGTGCCCCACGGTACTCTCCTCCCTTAAAGTCTGGCACTTCAATTTGCATAGCTTCCTTGCTTTTCCCGGTTCCTTCCAGGGAGGCAGCATAACATTCTCTAGCTATTAGTTGATTTCCCCGAATCTCCGCCATGCCATTTCGGGTTGGAAACTTCATCACCAAATGGTAAGTTGAGACCATTGCCCGGATTCTATTCAAGAACACTTTTCCCAGGATAGCGTTGTATGAAGAAGGACAATCCATCACTAAGAAATCTACTTTCAAGTCGGCGTACCTGGCCCCGGACGTGACGAACACTGGCAACTCCATAACTCCTAACGGCAGTGCTCTTTCCCCAGAAAATCCTCTCAGGGAGGTTGACACTGGGCACAGATCCTCTATTTTCTTTCCCAGCTGCAGGAATGCTTTGACAAAGATTACTTCTGCCGAACTTCCTGTGTCCACTAGAATCTTCTTCACCAGGTAATTAGCAATGAGAGCTTCGATGATCAGCGAGTCGTTGTGTGGGGTCACTATGGGACTGAGATCCGAGTCGGTGAAGGTCAAAACGTTCCTATTCTTGGGTCGCTTTGGTGGCGGGCCCGTTTCCTTCAGGTCTTTAACATACTTTCTTCGTCCGGATGACGTCTCACCATCAGACACCGTTCCACCAAATATGATTTCAATTACCCCTAAGTGTGGCCGCTGGTCACGATGCTGTTCTTCCTTCCTCACCCTTGGATACTTGCCACCATGGTTCCTAGGGCAGTCAACAAAGTGCTCCAACTTTCCTTTCCTGATGAATACTTCAATTTCATCCTTTAGCTGCCTACAATCCTCTGTCGAATATCCATGGTCATGGTGAAAGTGGCACTTAAGGTTTCGGTCCCTTTGAGGCGGGTTTCTGAACATTCTATCCGGCCACTGAAGAGCCCTGTTATTCTGAATAGCCGCCAATACTTCAGTTCTAGATGCATTCAGTGGGGTATATTTTTCAAATTTCGACTGGTAACATGTGGCATTAATGTGGGCTTTCCCTTTGCCCTGACCAGGGTCTTCTCTTCCCTTTCCCTTCATCTGATCCCTCGACTGTCTTTCATCTTCTCGAGCGACGATTCGTGTTCTACGATTGACATCCTTCTCTCTAATGAACTTTTCAGCCTTTTTCAGTAGGTCCCCGAATGAGCGGTCGTCTTGTCTAGAGATTCCAGATATGAAAGATCCAAGTTTCAAGCCCTGCACATAGGCTATAATAGCGGCACCTTCTTCGGGTCAGCCACTTTCAAGCCAGCATTGTTAAATCTCTCAATGTACTCCCACAGAGACTCAGTGGGCCCTTGTTTTCATAGCCGACGTCTTTGGAAATGACTCAACTGTTAGCGAATTTGTCAATCAATGCTTGAGCCAGCTGGTCGAAGCTGCATATTGACCGATCAGGCAAGCGTTTGTACCAATCATATGCGGCGTCTACTAAAGTAGCTGGAAGGGCTTGGTACTTTAGGGCGTCTGTTAGGCCATGTATCATCAAAGTACTCTCAGATATACTAATGTGGTTCTCCGGGTTGGTAGTTCTATCATAGAAGGGTAAGCGCGGAGGACGACACCAGGCGAAAGCATCTCCGACTCTATATCCGGCACAAAGAGCCGTGCCACTTTCATTGTGGTGAATGTGCGATCTGAACTACTATTAGTCTTCCGGCTACTACTTGACATATGACTGTTGTGGCATACCCCCAGATAGTCGCCTCTTTTCCTTTCACCCTTTGATAAGTTGGCGTGATGGATCGTAGAAGACTGCGCCTCTTGATCCCCAGAAGCCGGGTAAGGCTGATACATCAGTGGTACCAGGTACGGGCAATACTGCGGGGGATACAATGGTATGCATGGGTAACCTATTGGAAAAAGGAATTATCTGGGCCCAACGGCAGCTGGTGCTACGAGATGTCCCCCAATCCTTTGGTATTCCGCCATCAAGCTTTGCATTTGCGCATAAAGTTTGTTCCTAGCTTCTCGCTGGGAATCCGTTCCCGCGTGTATCGGGTTATACGTGTTCCCTCCGTCTTACAGCTCTTGGTAACCAGGTAGGCTAACCTGCCCCCATTCTCTTCATGCGACTCTCTGGGGTCAACTTGGTGTTCAGACGTTTCCCCTTGCTCAACAGGGTCAAGCTGCGTGTGCGGCCTCTTTGATCAGGTCATGGCTTTTTATCACATGTTTCTTAATGGGAATTATCTTAAAAAACAAATTGTTTCCTACAGACTGCACCAACTGATGTGGGTAAAAGATGTCGTTCCCACGTCAATAGTAACTTAGACAATTTGGTTGGTACGCTGGGTGCGACAATGGTGGACGCGTGGGTTAAGGGTCAACCTTTGCCCGCATGTTGGATGCGTAAGCTCCCTTCTCCAAATTGATATGAGGGTAAGCCTTCCAAGTTGGAGTGAGGGTACGCCTATCTATTTGGAGTGAGGGTACACTTTCCTACTTGGAGTGAGGGTACACCTTTTCCTATTAAGCAAGAACGAAGAAGGCCTTTTCCCCCGGTGTATCTCCGACGATCAAATTAGATTCGTAGGTGTATGAATACATGTCTGAATGTATTAGGAATATACACAAGACAAATGGAGAGAATTTTAGTCCTCACTTACTTGCTTTGCTTAAGTTATGGCCTGGTATTTATAGATATGGTGGCTTAACATTCGAAGTTTACCATAAGTAGGGTGCTGATTAGACTTGCCTAACTTGTTAACGTGGCATACATTGTTACTTAAGGAAAAGAGCACGTGCACATCCATGAATTTGGCTTACGCGTACCCAAAAGGTAAGGGTACGCCTCCCCAACACCTCCCGGCTTTTGGGTACACCTCCCCAACACCTCCCGGCTTACATGTGGCCTCAAGGTCCCTTTTCCATACACATTCATGCATGCTACCTTGAATATACAAAGCATCCATGCATACTACCTTGAATATACAAAGGGGCTTACCCGTTGCGTGAATGTAAGGCAGAGCTTGGGGCCGGACTTGTAGCCTAAGGGTCTGCGTAGTGCTCATCCGGAATTGGCCGAAAGGGGCGGACCCGTGCACCGAGGGTCTGCCAGTTGTGCAGCTTCATTCTGCAAGCCACGTGTCGTCGTTTTATTGGTCTAATTGACATACCTATATCAACAGTAAGTGTTAGACTCCAATAGTGTTGAGTCTTGGTACATCTCAATAAGTGAAAGTAATAAATACATGGTAAGTACAAAGTTTCAAGATATTCAAAAAACTTAATTTAGGCAATTCTATCACGCCTCTTTAAGCAAAGTCCAACTATGTATGACAGGCTTGAATCGTTACCATGTAAAATGAATTCCAGACAGTGGCTTCATCATAATATCAGCTATTTGGTTGACTGTCGAGATAAACTTGACTTGAAGATCATGAGCAGCCACTTTATCTCATACAAAATTCCTTGAGAGACAAGAAAGAAGCTAATGAGCAGAATTTATATAACCAGGAGACTGACTCATATAGAAATCCTTTGTCAAAACTTCATGTAGAAATGCATTTTTCGCATCAACCTATCAATTTTGCCATACGGAGGACACAACTAAGATTAAAATAATTCAGGTTGTTGTTGGTTTGATCATCGGAAAGAAATTTCTGCAAAATCAACACCCTCTTTTTGATGGAAGCCTTTAGCCACTAAGCGAACTTTATAGCTACCCATAGTTCTATCAAAATTTCTTTTGATTTGAAACACCCATTTACACCCAATTATGTTTGCTTCAGCAGGTTTTGGGACAAGCAACCAAGTCCAATTATTTATAAGTGCTGAATATTCAGCGTTAATGGCATGCCTCCACTTAGAACAAAATTTCAGTTTTTGGCTATAATAAGATTGTTCATTAGCCAGAAAATATTGTGTAGCAGTAGATGCGTCAGCAGTAGTGTTTGAAGGCATAAACATGAAAACAAATACGAGAGCATAGTAAGCAATGGACAACTGTATGTTGATAAGTCATTGATACCATTAAAGTTTTATAGTATAGTAGTTGTATTGTATTATACTATAAAATTATATAAATACAGTAGATGTTAGACTATAGTTGTGGTAAATCTTAGTATACGTCAATAAGATTAAGTAACAAATACATGATAAGTACAACGTTTCAAAATATTCAAAAGAAACTTAATCTAGACTATTTTATCAAAGTTGCATAATCAAGATCTAAAAAAATTCTACTTTACGCACATTTGGATGTAAGGTTATCTTTGACTCAATCTGTTTGGTCCTGGAAATTTTAACTTGCACGAGTTGCCTTTATTGACTGCAATCCTCTTCACGAAGGTCACAAGTCCCTTGATCCACAAACAAAATCATTCCCTCTAGGCAAGTTATTTTCCATAAGCAAGATTTCACAAACAGGTAAGATATTTGTCTTTGAAAAAGTTATTTTTAGAGAACCTCAAGCTCTTCTACAAATGATTCTCCAACTTATCACATGCCTTTCACACCTTAAAAACCCACTTCTGCTATTCATCAAATGCCTTCCACACCACAAATACTACAAGCTTCTTCTAGTCTTGGTTTAACACCAACAACAACTACTAGAACCCACCATATAGTCACAAGGACAATACATGGCACTCGAATTCCATGAGTTCTCACATCTATTTGAGATCCATTACAAACAAATTTCTCTTTCATCAGTTCAAACTAATGTTAGTTTGAGGAAAAAAAATTGTAAGTCTAGAACAAAAAGTTGTAGGATTTTTTATATAAAATTTTTTAAGGTTTGCTTGTATTTTAACGATACCTAAAGAATATGGGAAGACTAACCATATTTGTTGTCTTGCCTTTTTCCTAGTTCTACCTTATTTGTATTTCTGCATTAATTATATACTGCCATATCTTGTAATCTCTAAGTCCTATAAATAGGTGCTTAGCCAATTGTAATAGGTGTAAGAGAGAAATAAAGACTTGAGGCAGGTAGCAGGGAGTGTTTAGAGCTAGAGCGAAAGTCCATCTTATATTCATTATCGACATTGTCTTAATAAAATTCTCCTTTTGCCTGTGGAATAGGCATTGGCCGAACCACCCAAAATAGTGCCGTTAATTTCTTGTTTATTTCGTTGCGGTTTACACCACATTTTTTTCCAACAAACTGGTATTAGAGCTAGGTTATGGGTCGGGTATCGTTGTCCTGGGTATGCGTGAAAAACACAGAAAATTTGTTGAATTTGGTGCATAAAGTTGTGGCAAAATTTTGGGCGTATGAGAGTATGAAAAATGTGAACAAAAAAGGAAAATCTCGTGTAATGCGCGTGTGCGAGCTGCTGTGATAGTTTTGACCACGTTTGACCAGAGTTGACCAAACTTTGACTTTGACCATTGACCGTTAACATGGTTTGACCGAAGTTTGACTGAACCTTCCCTTACGTTTTTCGATGCGCTAAGTTCGTTTTTGTGTTCCGTTTTGCAAAATTCTACTCTGAAGTACGCGTTTTAGGATTCGTCAACTTTGACCACGAATTTGACTTTTGACTGAATTTGACCAAATGGGGTGTCCTAGGGTTTTTCGGCGTGCTGAGTTCGACTTTGCAGTCGATTTGACCAAATTTTTTCTAAGGTGTGTGTTTTGGAAGAGACGAAGATGAGTTTGACTTCAGCGAAGTTCAAGATTAAGAAATTCGACAATAAGGGTAGTTTCAATGTTTGGAAGATCAAGTTCAAGGCTTTCATGGTCATGCAAGGACTTTCAAAGAGAATATTAAGAACGAACTGGAACCGGAGGAAAAGGCAGAATTAGAGGAAAAGGCTATAAGTGCAATACACATAAGTATTACTAATAATGTATTGATGGAGACAACCGATAAAGGGATAGCGGTCAAGGCTTGGAAGGCTTTAATAGATCTCTATACGTCAAAATCGCTGACAAATCGCCTTTATCTCAAGAAGAGATTGTATACCCTTAAGATGAAAAAGAGCACGATCGTGAAAGAACATCTTGATAAGTTTAATTCCATTGTGATGGAATTGAGGAACAGAGAAGTGAAGATTGATTCAGTTTATCTTGCCCTTGTTTTGGTGTGTTCTCTACCGCCCTTATACGATAACTTCGTAGACACTCTGTTATATAGACGTGACAAGATCAACTTGAATGATGTTTGTTCAGCATTAAAGTTTAAGGATTTCAAGAAAAACTTCTCGAGAAACAGAGTGGAGGTTCAGGGAGAGGGATTAGTGAGTAGATCAGTGAAACACAAGAAAGAGAGATCTTCATGGAAGTCAAAATCAAGAGCAAAAGATATGACATGTTATGAATATAGGGAACGAGATCATGTTAGCACCATTACTTGAAGAGAAGTAAGCAGGAATCAACGAACATGGTGGACGATGCAGAGGACAAAAGTTTTGATAGTACTGGAGATGTCTTGTTTGTCACTATAGGACAATGGCAAGACCAGTGGATTTTTTATTCTGGTGCTACATTTCACATATGTCCTAGAGAGATTGGTTTTTTACTTATTACGTAAAGAGTGGAAAGGTCTATCTTGGGAATAACCTTACACTGGAGGTGGCTGAAACAGGCATCGTGAAGATTAAGATGTTTGATGGCACTATCAGATCTTTCGAGTGTTGGCATGTCCCTGAGCTGAAGAAGAAGTTAATTTCTCTTGGACAGTTAAATTCTCACAATTGTAGGTTTCATTGCAAGAATAGAGTACTTCAAGTGCATAAGGGTTCCCGTTTGCTCTTGAGAGGGTTTTTGACAAATAGTCTCTATGTTCTTGATGGTTGTACTGTCAAGGATGTAAAGGTGAAAGATAGACAGAATGGTGCCGTCGAGTAAATGGAGCTATGTGGTGATGCTCTTGGGGCTTTAGAGGATGGCAATAAAGGTTCAATCCGAGAAGAGATACAAAGTGAATGTGTATCTCAAAATAAGTAGTGTGATATTGTTATTAAGCAAAGTGAACATGATGAAGAATCCCTCAGATATGGAACAAGTGATGAGGCTTATGCTTTGAATGCTGTGGTAGTGAGTATGCATGAGCAAGGGTTCTATAGTGGGGCTGAAGATGGTCCAAGGATGGCTTAGTTGAAAGGCACTGTGAATGAAAAGATGGAGTCTCTTCGTCGATCTGAGGATGAGGTGAAGCATGTGTGTGATGTTCCAGAATCGAGTGATGTTAGCATCAAGGCTGAGGATGCTATGGAAGACACTCAAGATGCTTCACTTGCCAGCAACGTGGATAGCAAGGATGCGGTGCTATGAGGACGTTGGAAGGCAGTGAAGAGGACACTTAGACGGTTGCGAGGCATTGCCTATATAGCAATATGAAATGGTGAGCCCAGTTAGGGTTAGTAGGCAAAGGATAGGAGAATTTTGGTTGGTCGATAGGGAGTGAATGCGGTCCAAGTTGGAGATTTGTAAGGTCTGGTCCATATTCTAATGGTACTTGAAGAATATGGGAAGACTTACCATATTTGTTTCTTGCCTTTTTTCTAGTTTTATCTTATTTGTATTTTTGCATTAATTGTATACTGTTATATCTTGTAGTCTCTGAGTCCTATAAATAGGTTCATAGCCTATTGTAATAGGTGTGAGAGAGAGATAGAGACGTGAGGCAGATAACAAAAAGCGTTTAGAGCTAGAGCGAGAGTCCGTCTTGTATTCATTATCGACGTTGTGTTGATAATATTTTCCTTCTGCCCGTGGAGTAGGCGTTGGCCGAACCACGTAAAATAGTGTTGTTAATTTCTTATTTATTTTTCTCGGTTTACACCACATTTTCCCCCAACAATTTGTAGTTCTACAAATTTTTGTTTTAGACTGACAAGATTTTTTATGGATTGATAAATTTTTGTTTTAGATCTACAATTTTTTTATAAACTGATGCTGCAAATTTTTTTAAAACGTCTTACAAATTTTTTTTTAATAGATTGATGTTAGCCCAAATAGATAGAAAAACTTCCTTATTACCAACATTTTTTCTGGCTTTGCCTCACCCATTACACCTGAACCGAAACCTTTTACTTAGGCTAATAAAGACAAAAATTGGCATCATACAGTGTCGAGGTAAATTAATCCCCCAATTAAAAACAACACCTGGAAACTTGAACTGCCCATACATGGAATGAAAAGTGGGTTTGTAGGTTAAACGATGTTCTGGTGACGCTTTAGAGGGATATCAGGAATGGCTTCTAGCTAAGGCTATATCAACAGCCTAGGTGTGATTATTCTGATACCTTTAGCTCAACGGTTCGACCAATGGCAATCAAACTTATAATTTGTTTGGCATTAACATATGAATTGTTGTTACAACAATTAGATATGCAAAATGAATTTTACATGGAGATTTGATACAGGTTGTCTACATGTCCCAACTACAAGGTCTCATTCGCACTAATTTGCCAAATCCTGTTGTCAACTAAGCAAATCTCCCTATGGCTTGAAATAAGCCCTTCATGCTATGTTTCGTAAATTCAGTTCGCACCTATTTGCTTGTAGATTTGTCAATTTTCATCATAATCCATTTCTATTTGCATAACATGAAAAGGGGCACATATTTTTTTTTTTTTTTTGGTTAATTTATGTCGATGGCATAATATTAATTGGAAGTGCTCTACCAATTTTGGATGCCTTTAGTGCTAAATTATCACGGACATTTACCATGAAAAATCCTAGCCCCTTGCATTTTTCCATGGCATTGAAGTACGTCAAAATCCAACGGTATTCTATTATCTCGAACAAAGCACATTATCGAGCTTCTTCATCAATATGGTATGGATGGATCAAAACCACTCATCACACCAATGGTTTAGACTAAGTTAAATGCTACTAATGGAGAATTCCCTGACCCCACAAGCTTTAGGCAGATAGTTGGGTTTTCTATGATATTTTTACTTCTGACAAGTCCAAATTTAGCACATGTGGTGAACTCGATATGCCTCATCTCATTATAATAAAATGAGTTTTGAAATATCTCAAATCCACTGTCATATACGGCTTATTGTTACAATCATGCTCATCTATAGCCTTAACTTGGTTTGTGACGCTGATTTGGAGGGGGGTCCTGTCCTAAAACAAGAAGATCTACATATGCTTTTATGATTTACTTAGAAGCAAACCTAGTAGCATGGAGTTTAAATAGAAAACAACGGTATTGAAATGCAATTGTGAAGCTGAATATCGTGCATTGGCACACATTGGTTCTACACTATTGTGATTTCTTCGTGATATGGGTCGTACCCACCTAACCAAGGAGTTTTGGATCGAACATGCACCACGACCCAAGGGGGAACTGGATCATTCCAAACTCGAGGTATCACTGTACGCAGTTCCAAAGTAGTCGAGTCAGGGTCGATGATTTTGGGATAAAATCCTAACCGGCCAAGTAGATAATGATAAGACGTTCACTCTTAGAGAGGCTCTATCACTTTGTTTAGATCATCCTCTCTAAAGTTTTGTAGTCATCCAAATACCACTAGTCATACCTTATAAATACATAGCTCCTAGTGAACCTAAGGTACATAGAAATACATAACCAAGCAACTAATATATATATATATATATATATATATATATATTTTTTTTCTCCCTTCGAGTACCCTATGTGAGTACTGACTTACGCATCGAAATTTCTTTAACTGACACCACACTGTCATCCCTTTGTTGACCGATTAGCCTCTTTTTCTTTGTTTTGTAGGCCTATAAACTCCTAGATCAGGTACTTGGTCTGAGAAGTTGTTACCGATAATCTGAGCATCATCGCTTAGTATTTTGAAATTCTTAAGCATTGATCTACCAACATCTCCGACAATTTATTGTGATAACATAAGTTCGACTTACTTGGCAACAGAAAAAAGAAAGGAGCGGAAAGTAACAGAGAAGAAAAGAAAGAAGAAAGAAAAGGAGAAGGAAAGTTCAAGAACATCTTTTTAGTTTAATTAAAAAAAAATTATATTCATAAATTTTAATTATTTTATATGTCACAACTTTTACAATACACAATAAGTTTTACTATATATATTCACAACCAAATACATGTTCACAGATCTTACAACTTGTGAAATACTCATTGTTCAAATTTATCAATTATATGTTCACAACTTGTGAACAGTAGATTCACGACTATTTTATAACATGTTCACACATTGGCTACTTTTTCTTCTTCTCGTCTTTTTTTTTAACAGTAGGTTGTAATTAGAGAAAAGAGAATGAAGGAGAGAAAAGGAGAGAGAATAATAAATTTTTTTTTTTTTCAGTTAAAAGGAAGAGAGGACGTTAGTCATGCAAAAGAGGATATATGGTAAAATATACAAATATGATTTCTCTAAAATAAATTTATGGTCATCAAAGAAAAAGTTACAGGGGCCTGAATGTATCCAATAGTACAGTCCCAACAGTCACAAATTGTCCACGTCATTCATATAATTCATCAATAATTATGGTCATCAAAGAAAAAGTTAGGGGTGCCTGAATGTATCCGACAGTACAATCCCAACAGTCACAAATGCCCACGTCATGCATATAATTCATCAATAATTCACAATTATTGAATAACAGTTGTAATATCTTAACTTTATGACCTAATCCATTCCCTATAGATAGGCTCAGGCACTTCACCTAATTATTTGATTGACTAAGTGATCTGGATAAGACGAAGGAAAAACTAGTAAGAGCCTGTTTGGCTTTGCTTATTTTGTAGCTTATAAGCTCCTAAAATTTTTTTTACTATTTGTAGCTTATAAGCCCCAAACAAGCTTAGCCAAACAGGCTGTAAGTAAGATTATTGGCAGCTCACACTGACTTCGACGAGCATTCTGTGGACTCAAACACATAAAAGACTAGGAGTACGATGGTAGATCGCACAGTATTTTAGATGGTGAAAGACCACCAGAATAATCAGTTTTTTGAGAAACTGAGATTTCCAACCCCTCATAACACTCGTTCAACAAATGCACTGCAGTAGTACGATGTAACATGATAATTTAAGATTCTAGCAAGTCCAAGCGAACTAAATAGACAGACAGAAGCCATGAAGGAAGCCTGTGGTTAAGTCAATCGATATTTGCATGCAAAAGGTCTAGCTGGACCTCAGACAATCCACCAAACTGATATGCATCTGAATGTTACCTGTCCGTGCAATTCAAATGAAAGATAACTCGGTGTTGCACAGAGATGGAAGGGGAATTTTCAAGGTTTGCATTACAATATAGCCATGGCAAGAATTCACCGGAAGACCTAAAAGATAATGTGCTTCTTAAGGCAACAGAAAATCTAAGATAATTTTGGTTTATGAGCTAAGGACAAAGTGAAGAGAATTATCTTAAAAAGAATGCGGTTGATGTATCAAGAAGATGAATTCATTAACAACTATGATGACAAATGGTCAACTACAAAAGAATCCAGACATTAACACCTTTGAGAAAAGGGGATACAAACACCTACAAGTGAACAGAGATACTATGCTGTTATTTCAAATGACAAAACACTAAACCCAATCTAACAGTTAGTACAATCTACCGTCTTGGAGAAATAACCAAGTCCTTCCTGGTATAATAGAAAATGGAAGAACTAAAATTCTTTACCAGAAAAAACACAGTGAATGAATAATCTGCCACTTCCTATCATCTCCAGCATCAAGACCTTAATATACTAGGCAGGATAGGTTTCGATTACTCAAAAACATTAGACAGAAACTTAAAATTACCTCCACAATATTGTAAATTTGATGTTTTGACAATGTTACAGAATTCTATATGCTTAAAGAGTGGAGAGGAAGAGAACCATAATCTCCATCCAGTCATAAGATACTTGCAAGCATTCAGTATCCGCGATAATATTTGTGGATGCTAAATGCAGAGCTGGATGTCATAAACAGATATATCAGTCCATATCAAGGAACTCCATTCTCTTTCGCATAGAACCCTTGAGCTCTGAAGCCTCCCTTTCCACTTTTTGAGCCTGAGGAAATGAAGATGCATCAACAGAATCAGACATATAAATGACTAATTGAATATGGTTGATAGTATCATGACAAGGCAAAAAAAGAGAAGAAGACAACAACCAAGTGCAGGACAATGAAAACCCATTTAAAACAATCTCCTGCCACAGTTAAACAAGACCAAGTCACCTGCCTAATCACAACAACAAATGACTTCAGGTTCCCAAACCACCACAAAAGAACCTGCCACAACCCCACCCTACCCCAATCCCCCCGTCCCCACCAAAAAAAACAAAAAAAGAAAGACAAACCTCCTTCCCCCTTACAAACTCTACTTCCCCAAACACTCCAAAGGGAATGTCAAAATCTTCATATTTCGTCCCTTGTAAACAAACCAAATCACGTTTTGCCTCCTTAATAAATTTTCTGGTAAGTGATCTTTTCACTAGCCCATTGAGCCCCATCACATTCCAAGAGAGAATTTCAAACC
Organism: Cordia subcordata; assembly: GCA_028554755.1. Lineage (NCBI taxonomy): Eukaryota > Viridiplantae > Streptophyta > Magnoliopsida > Boraginales > Cordiaceae > Cordia > Cordia subcordata. The sequence continues at coordinate 15,250,546 of JAPTOF010000006.1, read as the reverse complement.
TCATAAATTAAACTTTCCCACACATCAATTCTCCTAACTTGGTTGTTGTCTGAGTCTCTTCCTCTTCATAGCCAGTGGAACATTGCAAAATCTTAATCTCCCTGCCCTGAGTCTCTTTGTAATAATGGGGGATAGATGATCATTTTCAAAAGACAAACCCATTCTTAAAGCAATGAAAGAGGGGCGATGAAAACAGAGTAAGAACCATTGAGTTTGGGATCTGCAGAGAGATACGAAAGGGTGGGCCTCATGAGTAACCTATTTCCTCATCTAACATCAGATGATAATCATGCTAGTAGCTTCAACAAAAATAAAGCTAAAGAAATAGTCAAAGGTTCATGAACGAAGCAGTTCCTGGACCAGTCAATTTTGTAGATTTTTAAGCTCAGGTCCCAATGGTGACATAAAAGTTGTCACCATTCAGTCAACCCAAAAATGGAAAACATGCTTCAATCTGACACTTACATACTCAGCAAGAATGAGAATATTTTCATTCCACTAGTTGGAGATCAAATCAAAAGAGTTCATAGCAATATATAACACCAAAATGATAAAGAGGCCATGCATCAAGATTTGTAGACATTCAATTCTTTCACAATGGAAGAACATTCTAGGACTAGCACCATTGCTGGAATATTAATTCATCTATTTTGGAAGCATTTGCCTCTTTGACTTGAGATCACATCCCCCCCCCCCCTTCTTTTTCGGATAAAACCACAAACTACAGATAAAGAAGACAGGAAAGATGATATTTTTTATTCTTTTTTAGACAAGAAAAGATTAATGGAACAAAAATTATCAAAGAATTACTTTATTTTGAGTGTACTAATAATATAACGAAAACTTCAGCTTGAACCACTATGCTCTTACACAGGCGGCATTTACATTATCTGAATTGATGCTCAATATTAACTGCAAGCCATAAATTTAATATGTAAGCGCCCTGAGAAATCCCCTGCCCCCTGCTCCATAGAAGGCTATTCCCCAGCTATTCCCCAGCAAAGTGCCATAAATAAACATGTGGTGCAACCAAAATATTGAAGGAAATAATCCTAAAAGAATAGCTATGACACTTTCTGAATTAAAGCTGTCATCTAATTGCACATCGTTCCTGGCAACTAATACAATCATAATTTATATCAAAATTAATAGGTGTCCTTTCCTCTATATCAACATACCTAGGAGACAAGAAACCAGCTCTCAAACATCAAGAACTCTTTTACTAAAATAAATATACTTCTAGTGCATTAAGCCCATCAAGGACAACACAGCCTTATTTATGCATTGGAGGGAAAACAAAAAAAACCTACTAATCAGCCACATATCACACCTTATTTGTAAATAAAAATTTGGTCCAAGACTGGTCCAGGACATAATTATTTACAGAAAATTTTCAATATTGCCATGGGCATCACTTGATGTATGATGAAATATTTCACGTACATACCCTTCTTATCTCTGCAACTGAAACACGAGTCATATGTGGTGGAAGTTCTTCCTTGTCTAGAGCCTGTCCAATGAGGTCAGAAGTTATGCAAGTGACTCAGGGAAAATGGAAATGAAGCTCTTAAATATACTTTTGTCAGATGCATAAGTGAATTAACATTACATACCAGCTCACCAATTAAGACAACATTCTCCCCCCGGATTACATATAAACCTAGAGGAATATCACAATAAAGATCACCAACAATAACACGATCACATGCACCTTCAAGGACAGCATTGGCTGCAAAATGGGTATCAGTTTTTCGTCAAATCAAAATCATCAGCACTGCTCAAATAAATAATAACTGAAATAGTAACTACCAAATTGGTCAAAAGAACGAAGAGTTCCCAAGAGCTTCCGACCGTCTCTCAACAACACAAGAAGTTTCTCTGTGAAACAAAAAAGATATTAATTTCAAGAAAACTAAAAAGGAAAACAGACTGCTCTTGGATCTTGAAGAAACTCTAATTCCTAATCCAACATCCTTAGCATTGAAGCAACTGGGTTGAGATTTTCCTCCAAAAAGCAGGAGGGCATTACAAGCTCTTATCATAAAATTAAAAACAACATAATGTCTCAGGAAACAAGCGTCTACTCATGCAAACGCAAGGCTTCTTGATCTTTGATTGGACACGGGCACCTTATAACCAAAAGTTTCACACTCTACAGCCATAACCTAACAATTTGTAGGCTATGCTTGACACTTCATCGAATTTGTTTTTTCACTACCTAAAGTCACAAAATTCAGCCAAGCTACTACATTAAGTTCCAGCACCACTCATCATATTGACAAAGTTTTCATTTAGTTCTTTTACTTTCTAAGCTTAACAGGGAGATTTCAATTTATTAGTTCATGTAGATGGAAAGGAAGCACAAATGTGTACCCCTCCAGAAAATGAAGAATCCAAAAAAACATGAATTAAATCTAGAAGGCACAATGGAACCGAGTTAGGTCTAAATGGACCAAGTCAGTTTGCCCTGAAATAACCATCTTTGGTGGAAATAAAAGTTTGGACACTAAATGAATAGCCATTCCCTAAAGAAAGGAAACCAACAGATTCGCAAGTGTTTAGAGGATAAATGAAAGACAATGACATCTTTCTCTTTTTGTAAAAGTCAGCTCTATTTTACTGATTTGCTGAATAAACATCAACTGAACTTGTCTCACACCAACAACACACAGGCTAAAAAGCTAGAAAGATAGAGCGTGAACTATTTACAGTAATAACCAAACAAATTAATTCATCTTTATGAATTCAAAGTATCTAAAGCCTCACTAAGTTCTAAGTTTGTTAACAGATTTCTATTCGTGGTGACTGGAAAATATTCCCCCTATCTTCATTCTAGTTGTTGTAGTCATTACGAATCAGAAAGTAACAAACTTTACATCTTGAAGATACTGACCCTCCCAGCTCCGCTCATCTATATTCAAAATTCAAATATTAATATAACTAACTTCTATCCTAAAAGCAACAAACTTTAGGTCTTGAAGATATTGACCACCTAGCTCCTCTCATCTATATTCCAAGATTCAACAATTCCGCACTATTCTAAGATATCTAATTTTGATCAAAAAGCATAAATATTCTAGAGCTCATAACTTTCCTGCAAGACTTATCTTTATACAGAGATCACTCACGCAAATAAGGACGCATTTGGATTGGCATTTCTTCACAAAAAAGTACTTCTTTCCATTAAAAGAAGCACCTTTCCCCAATAAACATTTGAATTGATTTCCAAAAAAGCTGAAGCTCTTAAATGAAAAACACAAAGTGATCATTTTTAGAAAGCCAAAAGTTTTAGGTTCTCAAAAGAACCTTTCCTAAAAGTTAGACATAAAACAATTTTTTTCATAAGTCAATCCAAACAAACCCTAAATCAACAAATTTAACAGGTGTCAGGTGACATCTATGAAAGGCATCCAATACATACAATGCTTTTCGTATACAATACGTCTACTTTTTATCTCAATTGGCAACATTACAGTATCATAGTCTCTATCTCTTGTTCAATAACACATGATTACTACAAACAAATCAAACCACAAAATATCCAAGAACATGTTGCCCAATTTATCAAAGAAAAACACAATAAACGTCAGGCTCAGTCCACAAAACTTCCACAAACATATGGTCATCAGAGATGTCCAACGCCTGAAACCCGATACCCAAGTACTCAAATTACGAAATTACAAAATTACGAGAAGAGAATAATTGCAAGACATGAACCAGATACCAAGTATTCAAATTACGAGAATTCAAAAGAGAATACAGTAAAAGAAACTTACTGTCAAGATAGCTAGCGAGAGAGGTCGAAAGGTAGATATCTTCAGGGCTTGCCCAAGACATTATTGATTTTATTGATAAATAATTGGTACTACTCTTTCAGTTCACAAATTTCTCCAACAATTTTAATCTTTTCGGTACAGCAAAAATCACCCAAAGGAAAAATTCTTCTCCAATTGCAAATTCAAATCGCATTTAGCAGCAGCTCAGCTTCGCTGCTTTATACTGCAATGTACAAAAGAACCCTAATTTGCTAAGCTAAAATCGTAAGATTGTTAAAGAAAAGATTAAATTAATCTTTAGATCTGTCATAGATAGTTAAACCCTAATAATGGTGAGAGCGGGAGAGAGAGAGAGGGAGAGAGAAGAGTCGTACAACACCGCTCTCTTGGTGTTATTTTTACTTCTCTTTTATTTGTGTAAATTAAGCTGCGACTTCTTGTTGAGGTTTTATATACTTTCTAGACGCTTTCAACTATTGGGTTTTTTAGACCAAAGACAAGAAAAGAAAAAACTATTGGGCATTTATTTAACCAAAAAGAAATAAACTTGCAAATTATTAAGGTGCTCCCTTAATTATGTGCACCCACACTACTCTGGTCAACATATATATATATATACTAGTCAATCACCCGTGCGATACACGGGAAAGTAAAATATTATTTTATACGCATAGCATTTTTTCAAAAAATTAAGATAAATAGCATTATGTTGAAATAAGTATCATTATTATTTCTAAATAATTACAAAAATATAGATTCAAATAATTAAATTATGTATATTTGAGTTAAATTACAAAACAAAATATGAATAATTAAAGCATTTGGTAAAATGATTTACATTAAAATTAATAAGAGAAAGTAATATAGAAATATAGAAAGAAGATTAAAATAAGAAAAAATATATCAAATAAAATATGTTACGATTTGATAACAACCAAATTGGAGAGTTACTATAGATATTTGCAATCAATCCAGATTGTATGTCATAATTTTGGAATGTAATATGTATTAAAATAAATTAGAAAATCAATGTAAATCTCATTAAAATAAAACACGATTTTCACAATTAAACATAATGTAAGAGTGCCACGTAACAAAAAGATGTTAAGAATGCTATCTATGCGACATTTGTCATTATTATATTGCAAAGGGTTTTTCTATATAATATAGTATAGATATATATACACACACACTCATATATATATATATATATATATATATATATATATATATATATAAACCGAAGCGTCATTCACACACTTTCGTGTTTGTCTCATTCTCTACTTCTTTATTTCCCTCTCTGATTTCTCTCCCATGACGTATGCAAGTGAAGAACTAGTGCTTAACTTCTCCAAAGCACAATTAACGAACGACGCATCACACAAAGCAACATTTTTTAGGGAGAAGCAGACACACGAAGAAGTTTTTAAGCAGTGTTTTTGCTCCCTACTTGTGTTATTTCTAATATTGACAGTTAGTTTCACTTAATTTTTGTTTTATTTTTTGCTTCATTATCATTTGTGATTTTATTTTTGTATGATTTGAAACCATAATTTTGGTGTATTTTTGCTTTTTGAGTTGCTATATAAGGTTATGGTTTCTGTTAATGAGGACAAGCAACTAGTTGCTTTTGCAGGAGAGAGTATTCCTCCATTAGTTAAGCTTTATTACATTGGGTCTTCGAGTCATGATGATAAGAATAGGTAAGTTTAACAATGGCGATTATATTTTTTCAGGATTTTTGTTTCTATGTTTGTTCATTATTTGCTTGTTCTAGTTTTTGAGAATGCTTTTATTTTTTGTATCTTTGCATGTGTGTATGGTTTAGTTTTTGGTTTATATTTCTTTCAGAATTTTGGAACTATTTGTTTAATGTTTGTTGATTTTGATTGTTTGATTTGTGTTTGGACTACTAATACTAAATTACAAGGTAACTGTTATAGAAGATAGAAGAGAGAATAATATAATTCTTGAATGAGGAATTATTGTTGGCTTTGTACTTACAAATTTCATAAATGTTATACTATGTTTTTGTTGGTTTAAGTTTGATAAGTATATCAAGCTATTTGATAGGAAAAAGATTGCAATTACATGATATTTTCTTTAAGCTTAAACCATTTATTTGAATTTGGCTAAGTGACAAGTATTGTGATAGTGAGTTTATTATTATCTAGAGGGGTAAATGAAATTATAATAGATTGTGCAGATATTTGGCAAAGTGACAAGTACTTTAATAATTATGCAAGTTGCAAGTCTTGGTTTGTAATACTTTGTAATCTTTTCATAGTTTGAGCATAGCTGGAGTTGTCATTTGCAAATTGCTATAGACTTGACAATTGCATGTGAGCAAAGTTTTTTTAGGTAGCAGCTTCTTGATCCTTTTCGAAAATGGAAGAATTTACTAGTTTTCCATATGTCGTGCACTATAACCTTAATGATGAGCCATATTAGTGTACATAACATAGTATTTAGCTTTCTATTTCACACGCTAATCAAGAACCAAATTGCAGTAACAGTAGTTGTTTTCCAATGTCCAAATAGCCTTTAAAACTTAAACCATTTATTTAAATTTGGCAAAGTGACAAGTACTGTGATAATGAGGTTGTTGTTATCTAGGGGGGTAAATGAAATGATAATAGATTGTGCAAATATTTGGAGAATGCATTAGTGTCTTGTCATTTATATTTGAAACTCTAGGTGCGTTGATTAACAAAAGAAGTATTTGAAATACTATTGATATGACAAATAAATGTGATGCTCTTGAAGAAAAGGCAGGTTGCCTAGTTATTGAATGAGTGCCAATGGGCTTAGCAACTTTTGCTATCATGAGGAAGCTACTATCGCCATTGAGAGTTTCTAATTTGGCTAATTTATTGAATTGAAACTAAAGAGATCAGTATGAGTTTAATGAGAATACTACTGTTTACTGCACTTTATTTGGGGCTTTGTAGTTTTGATCAATAGGATTAGCATTTGTTCAAGTTTTGAATTCTTGAATTGTTAAGTAAATCACCTATTAAATTTATCGTTATATGTTTTCTTTTTTATGAACTGTTTGTTTACTATCTTAGAATTATTTTTTAAATGTTTTAAAATTGTTTGTTTACTGTCTGTGAGCTATTTGTTCAATGTCTGTGAACTATTTGTTCATTGAGAATTTTCGATTTGGCCAATTAATTGAATTAAAAGCAGAAAGATTAGTATGAGTTTGATGAGAATAAATTTGTTTACTGCACTTTATTTGCAACTTTGTAGTTTTGATCAATAGGATTAGCATTTGCTCAAGTCTTGAATTCTTGAATTGTTAAGCTAATCACCAATTGAATTTATCCTCATATGCTTTATTTTCTATGAACTATTTGTTTACTTCTTTGAACTATTTTTTCAATGTTTTTGAATTGTTTGTTCACTGTCTATAAACTATTGCTTCACCTGTTTGTTCACTGTTTATGAACTTTTTGTTCTCTTGTTTTTTTTATTTCAGGAAAAAGGAGAAAAGGGAAAAGAGGGTAGTGTATACTCTCGAGGCAAAATTTTCTAAAGAGGGTGGCTAGTAGAAAGGTGTATAGGTCAAAGAAGGATGACTATTATCAATCAGTTTGAAAAAATAGTGGAGGGAAGAAGAAGGTAATGATCAGGAGGGGAGCAATATAGAGAAGGATATGGAGAAGGCAAAAGATAAAGAGAAGGTCAATAAGAAGAATAATAGAGAGAAGGATAAGGAGAAGGATGCAATAGAGAAATCTGAATTAAAAAAGTTTAAAATAAAGAGAAATGAACAAAAGAATGATGCTAAAGAAAAGAAGGGGGAACGGTGATGAGAAAAGGAAGAAGTTTAAAAAAACACAAGGATAAGGAGGGGAAAGATTCTAGGAGAAAGAAGCCTACTGAAAAGAAGAAGGGAAAGGATGGGAGGATTCTAAAAGAAAGAAAGGGAAGAAATCTAAGAAGAAAGAAGAGGATGAGGATGATGAGGAGAAAAAGGAGGATCTCAAGTCGAGAGAATTTGTTGGTTGTTTTGTAGATTTTTTAACAGGGCTTGATGATGATCAAAGTGTTGCTGTTATGGAAATTGGTTTGGCTATTTGTTATTTTTGCAAGCTATTGAGTTGAATGGCAAGTCGAGTAAATGGTTGTGTGAATATTATAACATGTTTGGGAAGAGATTGGATATTAGCAATGAAATATATATTGAGATTGGTGAACCGAATATGTATCACACTTTCAGATTTTCTTTGGGTAATAAGCCTATTGAAGTTTTTTCAAATGAAAATCATTTGCAATTGAGAGAATATATTGTGACATGGAAAAGAGATTTGTTTGAGAGGGAAGATGTTGGGAATCCTGATATAGAAGCAGTTTATACAAATTCAACGCCTGAGAAGATAAGAGGTTAAGGGTGTGGTAATAGGTTTAAGATTTTGTTATTTATATAATGTCAGTTCTTATTTTGACCAAGCAAATGAGGCATGTGAATTTGAAGTTTTTGAAGTTTGTATATGATGTTGAGAAGATTACGGATTTGAATGGTGTGCCTTTGTTATGAAATCATTGGCTGACAATGTTATTTCTTTAAGGGATAATCCTACTAGGTACTATCAAGGCCTTTTAATATTTTAACATTTGTTGTACATAGATAGGGTTGTACACATTGAGAGGTCTGTCAAAAGATATTACCTTACAATGTATAGTTGAACTGCTGCTTTAATTAAAATAAGGGGTGAACGATGAGTTAAGTGCCGAGGAATTTGGCTTGGGATCTATAGAGAGAGGTATCCAAAGGAAATTGTCTGTTTTGGAAAATTTTGATTGAAAAGAGCAAGGGGAGGAAATGTCGAAGAAGAAAGCTTCTTATGAAGAGCAAGAGAAGCATGACTCTGATCTTGAGGTAAACATGTGATGTCTATTAGTTCAATTATGATGTATATTTTTAAGAATTTTTATTTTTTTCTTTAAGGTCAAACCAATTGTAGTAAGATTTAGTATGGTTGTTTGAACAAAGTTGTTGTTTGTTCACTAAAATAATATTGTTTGTTCACTGGAGTTGTATTGTCTGTTCAGTATTTTGGTGTAATATTTCTGCTCACTGTGTTGGTATAATCTTTTTATTTTTTCTTTAAGATCAAGGCTATTGTAATGTTTGTTAATTGGACTTGTGATGTTCGTGCACTGAGTTAGTAATACTTATTCATAAAGTATGGTATATTTGTTTATTGGTCAATAGACTTTTAATGCTTTTTCACCAACTTTGTTTTTTCTATTCATCTCTTATACTATGTTTGTTCACTAGTTTATTGGTTTTTGGTCATGCGTAGATTCATATTTCTAGACTTTTTTGTGCTTATGAAAAAGTTAGTACTGGCTTGGCAAAGCTTGGAGTTGCAAAGTAAGTATCCCGATAGTGGGAGGACAAAGTTTTTGTGGGAGTCCATATCTATGTTGTTGCAATCAAGAATTTTCACAACGTCAAAAGCACAACTACAAGGTGTAGCATCCCATCCATCTGGTGCTTCTACGGTTGATGATAATGAGTTTTTCAGTGATTTGAGAGTGTTGAGGGTTATTGATCAAATTACTAGGTCTTATTAAGAAGGTATAAGTTGAAGCTTTGGAAATTCTCCTTTTTTTAGCAATTTGCCAAGAGTTTCCTTCAAGACAAGATGTTCAAGAGGCTGAGAAGGACAATTTTGATGACATTGTGGCTGATATTGCAAAGAAGTACAATGAGAAGAAGAAGAAGGTTAATGTTGATTTTGTTGATCTAGTTTCACCAATTGTTATTGAAAATCAAGAACGTGAGATGTCTGTAAGAGAAGAGAAGGATTTAGAAGGGAGACCAAAGAGGGTTGTGCATATTCCAGGGAATTTGAGGTCTCCTTTCTGGTCTAAGTACAATAGACGTCCTGTGAAGTTTAACAACCAAAATATGTTGATGCATGATTATGTGATGTATAAACCTATCTGTGAAAGGGAGAACTATGAAACAGAGTGAGACATTTATTATATTTTGAGTTCTACTTTATTTTTATTGGATTCAAATGTAGAATTGATTTTTCTTTAATATTGATTTTGCAAGCAAGGACTATTTGCTCTTAGATCTAACAAGCTATATATGTTGACGAGAAAGGATTTTGTGTCATTAAATCCATCACATCTGAAATGGTTTTTTATATCTCATGATATTTTTGTGAGTGTTGATTTTTAGATTATTTGTTGAGTATTTTATTTCTTTTTTTTTTTATCTAAGAGATTATTAATAGTGAATTTGTTTTGTTTTTTGTAGTCTACACTTAAAAAAAATCCTGACTTAGACTGGGATGATGACGCTTATTATAAAAGTTTATGGAGTCAGTTGAGTGGAAGTTGGATCTATGCAAGTGGATTAAAATCAATAGAGTAGATTTGGTATTTTTTTAAAAATTGATAATACTGGCTATCTTTTGTTCAGGAAGTTATTATTATTTGTTCACTGTTTTAAAAATGTTTATTCATTTGTTTAAATCTCAATGTCTTTTATTGTAGATATTCTTTCAAATATGTTATTATGAACATTATTATGTGTTGTGCATTAAAATCAATAGAGTTGATTTGGTAATTTTTTTTAATTGATAATATTGGTTATCTTTTGTTTAGAAAGTTGTTAGTGTTTGTTTACTGTTGTAAAAATGTTTGTTCATCCATTTAAATCTCAATGTCTTTTATTGCAGATATTCTTTCAAATATGTTATTATGAATATGATTATGTGTTGTGCTTCAATTTGAGAGCAAAAAGCTTAAAATTTTAGATAATATGACATCTCATGGTGTTGATTACTCTGAAGAAGTCACTCCGGTTGTTGTAAGAGAATTCATAATTATTTTGGTGTAATTCTGTTAGTGTGTTTTAAGTATGTCATTTTTAATTCTTCATATTATTGTTTATGTGTATGTAAATTGCAGAAGGTTGCATCTTCAAGACATTTGATGGCCAAGAATCACCCTAAAGCTAATGGAATTAAAGATTATAAACCTATTATACTTGAAATGGCTTGGAGAAACTCAGACAACAGGTTGATTGTGGTATTTATGCGATGAAGCATTTAGTAAGCTACAAGGGTGATTTTAAAAATTGGGACCCTTTCATAGAGGTAAAGTAATTTGCGTTTGTAGTTTGTGTGATACGATAATTCTTTATCTAAAAGTTGTTATCTTTTTGTTTTTGTTCTTAGACTATGGAGGACTTTAGAGGACTTATAGATTTGGAATTTTTGAAGCACAAGGACAATGTTCTCCATGATGTTGTGGAAAAAACTTGCTAATGATCATTATTCTTTACTCGATGAGTTTCGTGAGGTAGAAGAAGTAGAGAACAAATGAAAAAGAAATGAAGAAGAAGCAGAAAGGTAGAAAAAAACCCAAAATAACTAAGACAACCATTGCATGCCAAAATATACAGTAAAGGTCAAGGGCAAGGAAAAGGTAGAAAGGCTGTAGGGAAAGGTAAGGGAATTGAAGAGGACCTTTATTTGATGAGATTTGCTAACAATGAATTGTATTGAAGATTCTTTTGTTGATAGTGCTAACAACTAATTTGATAGGTTGAATATTATTTTGATGTTGATGTGTTTATGAAACAATGGTTTTAAGATAGATGTTCTTTGTCAGTGGCTTAGTACTGATCAAATTGTATAGTTTTTGTGCAGAACTTTATATTTATTCAGTGATTACCAATGTTTGTTTAGTGATTTAGTACTATTCGTCTAGTGTTTTGGCGGATTATCTTTTTTCACTGTGTTTGATAAACAATTATCAAGTTTGTTTGGTTAGAATTCTTATTTATTCAATGATTTAGTACTGTTTATTCACTGGCCTAGTACTGTTTATTTAGAAATTTGATGGATTATTTTTTCTTATTGTATTGGGATGATGTTATTTTAAGATCCTTATTGTATTAAAATGTAGAGATATCTTATAATTCAAACAAATTACACTTCTTATCTTATAAGATTTAAGGAATGTATCCTTATATTATATTTATATTATATTTAAAAACAATAAAAATAAGGCATGTTATTAGAAGTAAAACATGAAAATCAAACCATACCATACTTTTCTATATATGTTTTGTTTGTTATAACCTTGTTATAAGATACTTATCTTATTGAAATTGGGATATATCTTATAAGATTTAAGACATCTTATCATATGCATCTATTGAAAACAAAACAAATCATACTTTTTATCTTATAAGAAATAAGTAATCCATCATATCTTTTTTTTTTTTTTTACAACTATAGAATGCATAATGCATGTGATAAGATATCTTAAATCTTATAAGATATCTCCAAATTTTAATAGGATAAGTACCTTAAAATAAGATTATAACAAACATACTAAAATACTATTTGTTTAGTGAATTATTAATGTTTATTCAGTGGATTAGAACTGTTTGTTTAGTGGATTATTAGTATTTGTCCAGTGGATTAGAAGTGTTTATTTTGAGATGTTTCGGGATTAAATTTTATATTGAAATGAAGAGACATCTTATTAGAAAGACATCTTAAAGCTCAAACTACAACATACTTTACTATAAAAACATCTTATGATAAACTGTGGGTGCAAATATCTTAAGAGGGAGAGGGGTGAATTGAGATATAATTACTACAATTTCATTTTAAAAAACTTACAGGAAATCAATAATTTTTTTCAAATAATATATCAAACACAATAAAGTCAATTAAGACAAGTATGGAAATAAGAGTATAAGGAGATGAGAGACAAACGGTTTAAAGTGGTTCGGCTAAGCCTACGTCCACCGCCTAAGGAAGCTCCCCTTAGGACTTCAACAATCTTCACAATAATGCTTCTTCAAATTTTGGTAAAGCACAAGCCAAGTTTATACACCTCTTTGAAGCCCAACTTCAAAGAACCCAAGAGAACCTCTGTTTAGGATTTCCCCACACTTTACAAGCTTCAAAGTATTTGATCTCACAAGATTTTAGCTCTCAAAGTGTGTATATATTCAAGGAATAAAAAAAGGATAGAATCTGAAATTTTTCTTCAAGAAGAAGATATAGCAAATGAATAAGCTCTTGAAAGTTCAAATATATTGCAAGAATGGCTCAAAAGCTTGATTGAATGATTATAACAATTTTGCACAATTCGCTTGACTTACTTTGAATGTGTATTTAAAGAGATTTGGGCATTAGGGATTTGGTAGGTGAAAAGATGAAGAGGAAATAAGCCAGAACAGTAATAAACGGCTAGTGCATTTATTACAACAGCCGTTCAGCCGGTCGACTGGCTGGATCGTCCGACTTGCACTTGATCCTCTCTGACTAGGCCGGACGCCTTAGCTGATCGACCGGTTAGGGGGTCCGGCTTTTACCTTCATTTTCTGTTTTGGTTGGGCGACCCACCCAGGTCAGCCGGTCGACCGGTTGGGGGGTTTGGGCACTCCAGAAACTGAAGTAAAGCCAAACTTTTGCAAAAATTCTTTTAAGTGCAATTTTCACAACTCCAAATCATTTTGGAATATTTTGTAAATATATTTTATGACTTGAAACACCCTAAAAATACAATTTCATTCAATGTGTGCATTCAAACTCATTTGTGCTTATATGATATTTAACGTGCAAGAGTTCAAAAATTATTTGATCAATGAGCGAAAAGTTTGAGCCAAACATATGTAATATTAAGGCATTTCACAAAAGAGCAAGAAAAGAACACCCGGTACCCCTTATGATATCTCTTCTCCTCCTTATGCCTTCTCATTTTCTTGTTCTTCAAATAATGCGTTTAGCACTTCTCCTTCCATCTTCAAAGCATCTTTTTCAATCTTTCAAAGCATCTTCTTACACTTATTATCTCAAAATGCTTTTAGTCAAATAATGCATATAAATTTTCATCATCAAAACAAATAACATATATTTAGCCAACATAAACATATGGTAAATACAGGATAATTCAAAAACATGATCAATTGTTAGGACAATGCCATATAAGTTTCAGTATTGCGAGATTGAAACAAAGAATAAATATAACCACTTGGCTAAGCAACAAAAAATAAACTACAAATTGAGTTGAATTCAATGTAACCATGTTTTCACTGGACAAGCAGTTCTAACCCACTAAACAAACAATAGTAAGCCACTGAACAAGTTATGTGCTTATAATATCAGAGTTTCTTGGAACTGTGTTTGGTCACTGAACAAATAATAAGAAACCATTGAACAAATCATAGAACGTCACTGAACAGGCATGTATATCAAATTTAGTAACCTATTTGCCTATAATATCAAAGGAATTCAGCTCAAAATTAAAACAAAAATTAGTTCTAAAAACATGGTTGGAACATTGTTTAAATAAAGTCCAAGATGTTAGTTCTCATTGTTTATACAATTGGCTAAGGAAGAAAAAAATTTCTATCAATAACATTTTATTTTGGGCTTAGATATGCAATCAATTGGCCATTTGCATCTATATTCTTTATTCTTTAAAGCTTGCTTGGAGGAGGAAGATGCTGTTGAATTATAGGACGTGGATCAATTATATTGGCATGCAAGAAAATTTGTTGTTCAACTACTTGATCAGTTTCTACTACCTACAAGGAAGAAAAATATTATTTTGTTAGTAGCATTTCAACAATTTATGTTTATTCAGTGTGTTGTCAGTGTTTGTTCACTAGTTATACATTATTTGTTCAGCAACTATATTGTAAAGTATATACCTCTATCAATGAATCTATTCCATTTTTGTTGAATGATTGAGATTTGCTCTGTTTTTGTTTTCTTGCTCTAGCTTGGTTACATTTATTCTCAAATGTGCTTTTCTTTCTCTCCTGCAAATATTTGGATCTTGTATGTTAGAGGTAGTAGAATCTTCATTGCTATCTGTGATTTGTAGTTGTGCGGATCCAATTACATCTTCAACTATAATTCTCATGCTTTCGAATTGATGTTCACATATTTGTCTGGCTTTTGGATCGTTTCCACTTGAATCTATGAGCATGTCAAACTTTCTCTTCATTTGGAGCCTTCATACATGACAAAACTAGCTGAATTTTTGTTGCTTGTATGACTCATTGCAAGTGGTGTCATCTTGTCTTTGCTTGTATGACTCAGGGAATCCATTGAAGCATCTATAATCCTCAATATTCTCATTTTCTCTCCATTCATAAATGACTTGACAAACACATGTGGTAGAAATCACCTAAAGTAACAAAAGATATCATTTTTCTTAACAGCCGCTATTTGTGCTCTTACTTCTTTATGATAAAAGTGCACCACTAGAGAATATGTGTTTGGAATAGGCCGAACACCACTTTTTCTTCTTAGCGTAAAGAGTTTCAAACCAATTGTTGTTGACACTATTATAATCCGTTATCAACCTGAAAACACAACCAAAAAATTTCTTTCTTTAGTATCTAATAACTGTTAGTTCATAGAAAAACAGTTGTTGGTTCACAAATTTATGTGTGTCATGTGTTTATCTGTCAGATAAACATTATGTGTTCAGATAATGTGTTTGTTTAGTATCTGATAACTATTAGTTCAGAGACATAAAAGTGTTTGTTCACTATGAGATAAGTATTTCTTCGTAAAATAGTTAAACATAATATACAATGCTAACTTTTGCCAACAATATTCAAATTCAGCAACGCTTTCACATTTCTTCAGCGCATAATCAATTTGATTTATAAATCGATCCTCGATTCTCCAATGGCTTATATGCTTCTTTGAATTTTTTCCAATGTGCCAAAGGCATAACCTATGATAAAATTAAGGGAAGATTCTTTTGTATCGTTCCGGCCATAGAAAACGCCTGATCTGTCATTATGCACGCCAGTTGTTTTCCATTCATGGAATCAAGAAACTTTTGAAAAATCCAAATGAATGATTCTTTCTTTTCATTTGCAAGAAAACCAATTCCAAACATGACGTTTAAACTATGGTTGTTCATTCCCACAAATGGCATGCAAATCATCACGTATTTATTTATTCTATAAGTCGTGTTAAACACAAACAAATCTCCAAATAGAGAATAGTCATACTTCATCCTAGAATCTCTAAAATAGAAACTCGCCATTGTTCCTTGCTCATCTAACTCAAAATCATAAAAAGAATCATCTTCGCTTTTCATAGTTTCGGATAAGATTGTAGTCAAAGTTTTGCAATTGCCACCTTCTAGATATTTTCTATTTTCAATCACTAGGGCATTATAAATGTCTCTTTTTGTGTATGGCAAATTGTGAATACCTCCAACCTCATTTGCCATTGCTCTAAATCCGTCCACCACGTTTATTCCAACTTTTTTCATGTTTTTAACCATGCCAATGTTTTCTTTTTGCAATTGTTTATGTGATCTTATCATATGTCTCTTGCTCGAGCTTGTCTTTGTATGATTATGGACCATTTCATGCATGACTACTTCCCAAGTACCATCCTCTCCAATCTTGAGCTTAATTTTTGGCTTGCAATTTGTCCTAACATCTGTCTCAGCATAAGCTCTTTCTCTAAAGTTCCTTTTGTCCTTTTTGCCACTTTTGTTGCAACAAAATTTTCTTTGGAACATGATTTTAGTGTTTCTCTTGGATCTTTTTTTTTTTTTCTTTCTTACAACAAATCCTATCCTATATGCATAGTCATTGTATATTTTAAATGCATTTTTCTCTCCGAGCACTTTTCTGCCCATTAGATCTGATGTTTCAACTTCATTAATCTTTAAATCATTGTTGTCACCTAAATTGAAACAAGCACATATATTTGTTCAGAATAAGAAAACTATCTATTCACTGTTCATAAACTATTTGTTTAGTAAAATGCACAAACAATTATAATATTTGTTTGCAAGTAAATTGTTTCAAATAGTAACATATGTTTGTCCAGGATAAAAACTTTGTTTGCTTATATTTCATAAGATGATTAAGTGATGTTCTTAATTCATGCAGACAAGTATATCAATATGTTGCAAAGTAGCAAAACAATAGCTTTCACAGAGAAATCCTTTTGATTCCACATCTTTAACAATTCAAGCCAACCATTTCTTGGGGCTTCTACCTTAAACATGTGACCATAAACTCGAAATTGAAGTGTTAGGAAATCAAATCGAAGCGAGTTTTGGAATATTTAGCATTCACAGTATTGTATGTGAGTGAAAAAAAAAAATAGTAGCAGCAGGTATGCCTTCCACACAACTGATAGGTGATGAAGCGAGTCTAAGTAATTGAATGATACCTAAGTATGGAGTCTTCAACCCCACAACAAAACTAAGAAAAGGTAAAACCAAAAATTCATGAAACCTTATGAAGTTAAGTGGCATAAAATATACAAACCAAATGCCTTTTAGTACTAGTTCCCAAGAACAAAGTAGTCCAAAGTATCTGAGTTCCTTCTTCAACCTCAACATGCCTAATACTCTTGCAACATGGAAGACTACAAGATATGCGTCAATAGTCTAGAACTAAGTTCCCATAGTTTTTTCCTCAGATAATGGTCCTCTTGATATTATCTCCTCCTTACTGTAGACAAATGAATTTTCAATTCTTAACTTGTCCTTCTCCTAAACTAGTGTTTTTCGAGCTGTAAGTTGATTTTCTTTCAAGATTTTCTGATATATGGTTTCAGAACTGTGATTTTGCCCAGCAGTTTCTTAGTACACTTAGGAATATAAACTTCTTTCTTTTTCATTATGTACTTCAATCAACTAGTAATAGGAGAATCTCAAGCTATGTAGACTTATTGTTTGAGGTTCTATAGATTGTTGTTAGGGAAGCTCTAGCACCCGATGTCAATCGTGGTCATCTGTTCTTGATTGTTCTTATTAGAATTTCTAGACCTTAGCGATTGTGCATATGATATGAAACAGAAGTTTAAATTCTTCACAAATTTGCTTCACATAAGATTTGTAAAACCATCTTATCATATTTTGAAGCATTATACTCGATTAAATGTTTATATACTTAGAAAGCACAATGAACACTAATGGTATTTCAATATGCCTAATACTCATTATCAAAATTATTGAGAAAAGCTACAAAATAGCTAAGAATCAATGAAGAACATCAATTAATCCAACTAATGGAAAGTGTAATGAAGTATAATTGCAAACATGATCAAAGTCTGTTATGTTAAGGACGCCTATAATCACTTAATAGTGCATAATAATAGACCAAATGCAATAAAATGACAAAAAAAGGAAAGCAGAACACAATAGCACCAATTTACTAGATGGAGATAATTGAAATATGCCATTAACAATCTACCAATATCTTTTAGTTAAAAAGAATAGTTATAAACTAAATCAACTTGTATCCTCTAGCGGTTCAAGTGAAATCGTACCTTCAAAGTCGATGCTTTCAATATCTTTAGATGTTGTTGACGTTGTTTCTATCATTGTGAAAGACTTAAAGCCACGATTTGATTTGATTTATAGTTGAATTCTTGTACAATCAAATTGAAGCAATTGGAGTGAAGGTTGGGGTTTTTTGTATGAATTGGAGTGAATCAATCGGAGGTGAGAGAAGAAACATTCAAGCTTTTTAGGCGCGAATTGCAGTGTAGTAATTGAGAGAGAGGGAGAGAGAGAGAAAGAGAAGGAGGAGGAAAAGGAGGAGGAGGAAAGCTACTAAGCTTTTGGAAAAAAAAAATTCCCTTATATAGTGCGTGCTTTTCACGATGTAGGTGCACCTTGGACTATACAGGTGCACAGTGCATGGGTTTATGATATAAGGCCCTAAAAGAAGTATTAGGTAAAAGGAACCTTCTACCATATGAGTATCCATAACATTTTCTAGAAAACCTTCTTTTTTCTTTCTTTTTTTTTTTGCGTGAACTTTTAAAAGGCGTATTTTTTTAAAAATAAAATTCTAGTTTTTCCAAGAGAAGCTAAATTGAGATGTTTTTAAAATGTTAATTCTTATTTTTTAAAAAAAATTCTATCCAAATACTCATTACAAAACAAAAATAGATCCTTTAGGCAAAAAAATATTTTCTTTTTATATTGAAAAAATCAATCTGTATAGACCTTAGTTTGGTAGCACTCAAGTTTGGTAGCACTCATTGTAATTGGAAACCACAGAATGGCCTGTGAAAAAGTTAGAAAAACCCATCCCTTATGCCAAACCAAGCAATGAGTATCTCAACTTGAGATAGAAAGTATAAAAAAATAAAAAATAAAGTGAAAAACATAAAAGTACTTATTAACCATCTATCCTCTCACAAACTCTAATTATTATTTAAAAAATTTAAAGAGTTAGAAGAATTAAAAAGTTTGAAAAGTAAAATAAAAGGTTAAGAAATAAACGATTAAAATAAAATTGCATGTGTCTGTCTTATTTTTGTCTCTTTTCTAGTTTGATGACGTGTTTTCTTAATGGATGGTTAATTTTCTCTCTCAATTATGTGAAAAGTAAATAAATTGAATTGTAGTGTTAAAAAATGACAAAATAAGTAATGCTATGCTTTACTTATGTTCAAAACGCTTACAAGAGTATAAAGAATGTTGTACAAAACCTCCAACTTTTCATTGGAATGATTGTGCAACATTCTTTATAATATAGGAGATATCAACACCATTTTCTACAACATAGAGGCATTAGCAAGTTTTCAAATTGTTGCGAGTTTTTGGTAACTTTGACAAAATATAGGAGTAAAATGGATTTTACTTGAATAAAAAATTGAAATTTTTGTGCTGTCAATCTAGGGGTGAAAATATTTAATTCTTTTTTTCCCCCCAACCTGACTTGATCCCATAAGGTTCAAATTCTTAACTTCGAGTTAGGGATAGCAACGGGACAAATGACTTAGGGTACCCAAGCTTGATCGAACCATTTGAAATCCACTTAAATATATCCCGTTAAGTATTCAGAGCAAGAATAGAATGATTTCTAATACCTGTTTGGATTTGGGCTAGGACTAAGATTGGAATTGACCCCTTGGGACCCATTCTTAAAACCCAACTTCTAGAAACCAAGTAGATACCGTTCCTAAATAAACCATTGTTAGTGGTGGGCATCAAATCACTAATCTTTTGTTCTATGAGAATTTTAAATTATAGTACACTATCACTAAACTCAAATTGCATCTTTGTTTATATTAAACAACTTTTTAAATATATACTAAAATTTGTGATCTACCTAGAATTATGTCAATGTCTTAATATTTTTCATATTTAGTAGTTAATTATTGTATAGTACTAAACTTTCCTTATTATATACTAATCTAATGAAGAATTAGTTAAAGAAAATGAATTGTCCATGCTATGTATCCACTACCTCTACCGGTGACATCTACAAAACAGGGAAAGCTAGACACCAATATGGTACTAACCAAAGGCTTTCTGGCACTCAAATTAGAAAACTATTTGTAAATATTAATTTCAAAAGAGAGTGAGAAATGAGAATATTTTCTATTAAGGAGTATTCCCAAAATGGAAAGGCTTTACATCGCTTTCTATGCACAAAGCCTATTTATAGAATAACCATGGGGACATGAGTTGTGCGTACAAAGGGTCTTGTCTTGAGCACGTCGAGAAAGGTGATCGGGGTTAGACATCAAGCAGAAGAGGTCGCATGGTAACATGCATCACAGGCACATTGGAGGTAGGGATGGGTGATCCGGTTACGCCCGACCCCATCAATATTCCCTTTCAGTTATGTGCCGATGCATGTCCTATAGATTGGTAGTGACTGAACCTTCGTGGCCAACCTCTATACTTAAACTTTTCCCTTGTTGTTTTCTATTATGATAATTTTTTCACGCTCCAAGGCTTTCCCACCATGCAACGTATTCGGCACACGCCTAACACTGCATCCGTTATCATCACATCCTTCTGCACCACGGAGACGCGACACCTATGGTGTCGCACTTCCTCATGAATCGCGATGCTTCTTTTAACTTACAGGGCGGTATAAATAGAAACATTTAAACAGGCTTCCGTCTTATTTTGATCTTCAAATCTCCAAGTCATTTTCAAATTTCTCTTTAACCTTCCTCGCGCACGAGTTCTCTTTAAGCCTTCTTCTCCACCATTAGCAGTCCTTCTCCTGTGAGACCTTTTCCAATGCAGCAGGTACATCGTTGATCCTTATTTTTTACCTTTTGTCTGCCTCTTTTCACTTTTTCCTGTTTCCCACACCTTGGGTAGATGTCCAATTCTGATTCTCAAAATTTCTTTTACTTATACAATACGGAGGACCCTTTGTCACTCTCTAGTGCTAAGTCTTTACATTCTAGCTTGGTTGGTAGTCCATTCATCTCGGTAGAGGATCTCCAAGCTTTTGAATGTGTTGAATCTCAGTTTATATACTTGGGTCAGTTGAGAATGTTGTAATAGACATGTTTGAGTTTAATTTTGTCCTCGATCCGTCGGAGGGAGAAGCTGATAGAGTTAGGTTGAGTCTAGGTGTGGATGCCGATCTAAGTGATGCCTTTAAGAGGGTATAGGAGTACCTAGGGGTGGATAATACTATCTCTATGGTTCAGGTCGGATCAGGTGGAGAGGAGATTATAGGCCAGGCTCATTCCGATGCGTCAAGTTCAAGTTTGTCTGATAGCAATAAAGTCCCTTTTGACACGTCTCAGGAGTGCGATACTGATGAAGTAGTGTTGGGTAGTATTAGGTTTTGCCAATGTACTCCTGATAATTTTAGGTCTGACTCCCTGTCTTGTTGATGATTAGGCGTGTCAAGGGAATCAGGGAGAGATTACTTTTTATGAAGACTTTCTTGCTATGGGTTTAAGGCTGCTGATGCCACAATTTTTGGTTAACCTTTGGATCTATTACAAGATTTGGCCAAGCCAACTATGTCCCAACAGTTGAGCAGCCATGGTAGGTTTTTACCCCTACTTGAAAGATAAGGGTATGACTCTAACCCTAAATTTGTTCCAAAAATATACCAGTTGACAAAGAATTGGGGTTTCGGCTGGTACCATATTATGGCCTGAACTAATCGAGCAATTTTGAAGGGCAACCTATTTTCTCACAAGGGATGTCACCATAAGTATGTTTTTTTAACAAGCCCAACCTTATGGAATGTTCGAATAAAGGGGTTGAGACTTAATCTTCAGTCTCAGGAGGGGAAAGAGCTGAACCAGGTTCCGAAGCTAACTAGGGAAGAAAATGAGGATTTTAAGCATTGCGGAGTTTGGGAGTGGGGTATTGCCCTGAATACCGAACTCTTAAAAAGAATAGGGCATCGGGTCTATATCCCGAATTTCATCTATAGGCTACAAATGATATGGTCAAATTTTTGCCCTTAGTTCAATTGTCTTCTTTTTTGTTTATCATATTAGATCTTGACCATCATAGTTTACAGCTATGTCAAACAATCCTTCTCGTCGAGGTAAGGGTATTGACCCTGTGGTTTAAAAGAGACTCGAGGAGCATTTGCATAGAGCCATGGGAATTAGTATAAGAGAATCAGGCCGCCAAGCCAATGCGGCTTAATCTTCGAGTTCAAAGTAAGCTCTGAAAAGATTGCAAACGGGGGCTTATCTGTAAAGGCCTCCAGTTGAATCGGGTGAGTTTTCTCGGGCACCCGCTAAGGCAGATTCAGTGACAGTATTTGTGAGACTTCAACCCTTTGCTGTGACTTATGGCATCGAGGAGTGATGGTTGCTTGGAAAAACTCATTTCTGGCAACACGCCCTAGGCCACAACTTCGATTAGGTCCTGGTCTTGCGTCGAGAAAATAGTAACCTCTTGCAATGTTTATGCGGTAACCTGGTTCCCTTACGCAATTTTACAATAAAGGGTTCTTTTATCACTTCGAACTTCGTTCAGAGACTTGTACTGTTATAGACCACAGACTTTTAAATTATAACAATCTAATGGTGCAATAATTCTAACACCAATTGGGTCACCACAATAGAAAAGGGAATAAAGTTCCGCAACAAAATGAATGAATGATCAGGCAATATACCTGGTTCGAAATTCTATTACCTCGAATGAATGTTTACAAATAGCCCATGATAACAACTTTCTTTGAATATGAATCTAGTACTATACAACCAGAACTATAATAACACTATAAAGTTAATTACAGTGACTACGATAAAGTCATCTAAGCTAAACTACGATGATGCTATAAAATGAATTACAACAGCTATTGCTACGCTATTCAAACAAAGCTATAACTAAGTTAAGCTATTTGGACTATGACTAAGATAAGCTATTTGGACAAAGCTATGAAGAGTTAAGATAATATAATAAAGGTTTGGTGGTTGTGGACCCCTTGCTTCTGAGTGTCGGCCAGCTTTTTTTCTTTAGGCTCCCCAAAATTTCTCAACAAACCAGTTGACTACGAGCCACAAAAAGCTGTGGGATTTGACTTGGATTCTTCGTTGATTTTCTCCCCCGTTCTCGCTTAAGAGCCATTGTCACATGTGCATTTATTTTAACTTAGAATTTATTTTATGTCACATGTGCTTTATTTGCCACCTTCTCTTCTTGGCAACATATCGACCACTTAGTCCTTAGCTTTGGTTGCAACTAGCCTCTTTCCTCCTTCTGACTATTAAGCCATTGAGTGCAATTTTCAAGTGTAAACAGTGCATCATGGAGTTCGCACTACTCATGCGTTTACCAGCTTATGTAATACTCATGCTTCCCTAACGCGATTAACTTCTAGGCCTCTTCGAATTTATAAACTCTTCTGTTTTTGGATTCTTCCCATATTTAATGCAAATCCCAGTCCTATACGCACTAATCCAGCACCTTTACGTCTTACGTCTTTCAAGTTTCCTCTTGATTACAAGACGCAATTTCTAAATACGTTGGATATGGCCTTGATTCCTGCTTATCAGTGTTGTCTCTACCCTTTAAAAGGCACTTGGGCAGTAGCTTTTTCACCATTTTTACCATTCTTGTTAAACTTCATTTAGTTCCCACAAAATCCCTAAAGCCACAATCAAGCCTCTCCAAATTCCTTTCAAAACCCCTTCCATACATTTAATATGGATAAACACTTTAATCATTCTGTCCTATTCAAAGCCCTTATGGAAGAAGATCCTCAAGAAGTCTTCTCTGTCGTTCATGTCCCTACTAATCAACCTCACCATGAACATAGGGCCATACTTTACCCATGAACCCGCTTCAATATATGGTCATGTTTACACCCAAAAATTGCACCTAATAACTTGCCAGCAAAAAGAAGGAAAGAGGCCAATTGTGGCCTAAAGAAAGGATATGGACTAAGGAACAATCGAGGTAAAGGACTAAGCAGCCGATATATGGCCATAAAGAGAATGTGGCAAATAAAGTTCACGTGATGCAGAATAAAGGCTAAGTCAGAATAGACGCACATATAACAATGGATCCTAAGCGAGATTGGGGGAGAAAATCAGAAACAAATCCAATTCAAACCTCACAGCTTGTTGTGGCTCCCGAACCGTCTTGTTTGTCGAGAAATTTCAGGAAGTCTCAAGAATAAATGCTGGCCGATGCTCAGGAGCTCGGGTTTCCAAAACCACCGAATCTTTATCCAATTATGTCTAGTTCTTCGTAGCCTAGTCATAGCCTAGTCTAGATAGCTTAGCTTAGTCATAACTTAGTTCAAATGGGGTAGCAACAGCTATTGTAATTCACTTTACAACCTCATCATAGCTTAGCCTAGATAGCTTAATTGCAATCATTGTAATTAACTTTATGGTGTCACTATAGTTTTGGCTTCATAACGTTAGATTCATTTTCAAAGAGGGTTATTATCATGGATTCTTTGTAAACATTCATTCATAATAATAAAATTTGTGGCAAGGTGCATTAGTTGATCGTTTATTCATTTTGGCTTTAGATCTTTGTACACTTTTCAATTGAGGTAATCCAATTGGTGTTGGGATTATTGCACCGTTAGGTTGTTACAATTAAAAAGTTTGTGATCCATAACAGTACAAGTCTTTGGACTGAGTTCGAGTTGAGAAAAGAACCCTTTATTGTAAGGCTACATAAGGGAACTAGGTGGTCGCATAAATACTATAGGAGGTTATGGTCTTCTCTACACAGGTTTAGGACCTGACCAAAGTTATGGCCAAGGACATACAGCCAAAAAGGAGTTTTTCCAAGTCAATGTTTTTTTACATGCCTAAGGGGACCCATTATAGATATGGCATATGATAAGTTTAATTTTCTTATATTTTTATACCTTTTAAATTTGAATTTTGAGTTTGATTGAATTCTATTTTAGAATAAATTCTACCTAATGGGTGTCATTTTTCTATTAATTTTATAGGTGGAATAAATATGGACTTTTGGAGGAAAATAAGCTTTTTCAATCTTTTGGTAGTAACTTCTCGCTCAAATCTTAGAATGAGATGGTTCAAAATGTCAATGAAAAGTTCATGACGAGGTCTACAACTTTCATGTTCGGGGCTCAAGCTTATTCCATCGTTAAAATTGTCAAAATCGTAGCAGAAAGTTTTTAGTTAAAATTGAAAAAGTTGATTATGACATTAAATGACATGGGCCTACGAGTGTCATACAAGACCACTTAAGCTAACCTTCTACCTACCATTCTCGGTCAATTTCACGAGGAGTTTAAAGGAAGGAAAAGTGGTGGGGACCACAAGTAAAGATAAGGACATGAAAAAAGAGAGACAAAAGTGGACAAAAATTGGATTTCTTTATGTCGGTGACGCCTTGAGATTTATATATATATATATAAGTGGATGTGTGAGCCAATGGGAGAGCAGAAGAGCTGGGAATTTGCATACAAAGCAAAATTCGAAGAGGCCTTTCATTTCCAGTTTTTTTTAGATTCGTATTTAAATTAATTCGAGCCATTTTTTGTTAGGTTTTAAATTCAAAATTTTATTTTAGGTTTTATTTATTTTTCAGCTTCAATATTTGTTTTTAGTTTTAATTTTAGATGACTGTTTTAGATTTTAATTCTATTTTAGGTTTCTATGTTAGTTTTGAATTTTAATTCTAGATTTTAATTTATATTTTAGTTCTAGTTTTTGGATTTCTATTTTGATTAGTTTTTATCATGTTTCAATTTATTACTTTAGGATTTATAGTTCCAAACATGAGCTAAATTTTTCGTACTAGGGCTATGATAAATCTTTGACTACTATGTGATATTTTTATTTTAGGTTGTGTATTGGGCTTAATTTTTTATGCTATTGATTTAATTTATGTCAATTCATATTGTTCTTAATGCTCTCTTTTGATTGGCCACCATTAAGTTGATTTTAATTGCATGTTGAGACCAAGAGGTGATATGTGTAATGGACCTATATGAGTTGACGTTAATTATTTGTTGCATAGAGATATGGACAAATTTAGCATAGCCTGTGTAAGAATTCCAGAACTTTAGGCACACTCATAGGTTGTCCTTGCATAGAGATATAGCCGAGAAATTTGTGAGTGTAGGATTAATTATGCTCGAGAGAGATAATTGATTAATTTAGAGAATCCGACTACTTAGATTAAATTAATAGGAGGAAAGTGCACAACTAAATAAAATATCTAGTAGATGTCTTAGGTGAAATCACGTGCCCTAGTCGTCTTTATCTACAAGTTCTTGTTAGCTTCTTAATTTTAATTTTAATTTGTTTTTCTTTTATTAATTATTTTTTTTATTATTTTCTTTTTCATTGCGAGTTTATTAATTAATTAGAATTTTAGTTATTTATTTTGATTAGTGTCTTCTTTATTATTTTCTTTCGATAGTTCAAATAGTAAGGAGATTTGTTAATTTCAGTACTTGACAACACAATCCTCGTGGGAACGATACTTTACACATCACTTTATTACTCGTTACGATATCGTGCGCTTGCAGTTTTCATACAACAAGTTTTTGACGCTGTTGCCAGGGATTGTGTTTTTTTTGTCAATATTGATACCAAGCTTATCTTATTACTAATTTGAGCGTTCCTTTTTTTTTTTTTAAATTAATCTATACTCCAGTTTGTATGTTGGTGTATGACAGACATCAAGGAAGAAAGATAAATCATGGTTGAACAACTTGAAGGAGCGAATAATGCACGTGCCCTAAGGGAGTATGCGATACCAACAATAGATGGCAGTGCATCAAGCATAAGGAGGCCAGTAATTTCGGCCAACAATTTTGAGATCAAGCTGGCTATCATACAAAAAATTCAGACTTCTGTGCAATTTGGAGGGTTAGCAAATGATGATCCGAATGCCACATTGCAAATTTTCTAGAGATTTGCGATACATTCAAACACAATGGTGTTACTGATGATGCCATTAGATTGAGGTTATTTCCGTTCTCTTTACGAGACAAGGCAAAGCAATGGTTGAACTCATTACTAGCAGGAACAATCAATACATGGGATGAATTAGTCTAGAAAATTTTGGCTAAGTTCTTCCCACCAGCAAAGACGGTGAAGATGAGGAATGATATCATTACTTTTTGCCAATTTGAAGGAGAATCATTGTATGAGGCATGGAAGCGCTACAAAGACTTGATCAGAAAGTGTCCTCATCATGGGTTACCAACATGGTTGCAAGTACAAATTTTTTATAATGGTTTAAGCACTAATACACGCACATTGATCGATGCTGCTGCTGGAGGTGCATTAATGAGCAAAACCCATTATGAAGCTTATCAGTTGTTAGAAGAGATGGCGGCCAACAATTATCAATGGCCATTAGAAAGGACTACCACGAAACGAGTTGCTGGGATTTATGAAGTTGATGCACTTACTGCTCTACAAGCTCAAATCGAGGTATTGTCCAAAAAGATGGATCTTTCACTATCAATGCCGTCCGAACCCCAATCCAAAGGTATGATCTGTGCGGAGGAAGTCATAATAGTATGGAATGTCAAGTTGGTAGTTCGTTTAGACAAGTGCCAAATGAACAAGCCAATTTTGTCTCGAACTTCCAGAAAAAAAATAATCCATATTCCAACACTTATAATCCAGGATGGAGGAATCATCCAAACTTTTCATGGAACAATAATAACAATGTGAGGCCACCATACATGCCTCAGCATATGCCATCACAAGTTCCAAACAATGCTCTTCCACTGGAAAAGAAGGTTTCACTGGAAGATGCCTTGGCTCAATTGACCATGAACACTTCTCAATTCATGGCATGAACTGACACCACTCTACAAAACCAGGCATCTTCGATTAGGAACTTGGAGGTACAAATGGGACAAATTGCCAACTTATTAAACGAAAGAACAAAGGATACATTGTCAAACAATACAGAGGTCAATCCAAAAGAGCAAACACATGAAATTACGTTGAGGAATGGACGAGAGCTTGAAGAACCGAAGACAAAGAGTGTCACAAAGGAAAGTCATGATAGGAAAGACATAAAAGATGTAGAAAAAGTCACAAAGCAGAAAGAAGAGGGGATTCAAAAAGAAAGTTATATTTCACCAATTCCATTCCCTCAAAGACTCAACAAGCAGCAATTAGATAAGCAATTTTCTAAATTTCTTGAAGTCTTTAAAAAATTGAACATCAACATTCCTTTTGTTGATGCTTTGGAACAAATGCCTAGTTATGTGAAATTTTTAAAGAGATCTTATCCAAGAAGAGGAAACTGGGTGATTTTGAGTTGGTCAATTTGACTAAAGAGTGCAGTGCAATCTTACAGAAAAAGCTACCATAAAATTGAAAGATCCTGGAAGCTTTACAATACCATGCACGATTGGGAATTTCACTTTTGGCAGGGCTTTATGCGATCGTGGTGCTAGTGTTAATTTGATGCGACTTTCAATCTACAAGAAACTTGAGGTTGAGGAAGCCAAGCCAACAACGGTATTGTTGCAATTAGCTGACAGATCTATCAAGTACCCATATGGAGTTATTGAGGATGTTTTAGTGAAAGTGGACAAATATATCTTCCCTCCAGATTTCATTGTGTTAAATATGGAGGAAGATGGAGAAATTCCAATTATTTTGGGTCGACCTTTCTTGGCTATTGGGAAGACGTTAATTGATGTAGAGAAAGAAGAGCCTGTTTTGAGGGTTCAAGATGAAAAGGTGGTTTTTAATGTTTTCAAAGCAATGGACAACCCATCAAAATCTGATTGTTGCATGCAAGTTGATGCTATTAAACAAAGAAGAATAGTCCAGCAAATCCTTTTGAATCCTGCCTTATTCAGTCAAATTCAGCAAGAAAGCCGAAGTTCAAAGAGCATGTGAAATTCTTGGAAGCAACAATTTTAATTTCTCCAAAATCAAATTTCAAAAGTGTCACCATATCATTGGCACTAGCACTTTCTACATATAAGCGATCATCGAAATTGGAGTTCAGACCTCAGCCAGTGTACTTATGTTATGCATTTCCATTGGCAAACCCAAAAAAGTGACTTGAGGAAAAGTCCGGCTAAGGACTATAAACTAAGCGCTTCTTGGGAGGCAACCCAAGTGCCTTTGAGAATTTGTTTTTGCTTTTGTTTTTCTATTATATTTTTTATTTCTAATTTTTTTTCTTTGTCATTTTTTTGTTTTTAGGAATTGAGTTTCGCATAAGTTTAATGGTTGCAGTAATAGATTTTTCAAGCTTTACAAGGGCTTAGCGTAAAAAAAATTCAGGGGAGTTTCTTTTTCCTTATCTTTTATTTTCTTAACATTGAGGATAATGTTGATTTTAAGTTTGGGGGTAGGGAAGAGAGATTTTCATTAAAAAATAAAAAAAATCAAAAAATCAAATAAAAATTTGAAAAATTGAAAAAAAAATTGTTTTGTGTGTCTTGTTGTGCTTTGACAATCAGATGCTGATGATGAGAACATGGTTGAGATTGAATATGGTGTTTTGAGTCACTGATTTTTTTCGTTCTTTTCTGATTTGGATTTCAGTTTCACCTTGGTTGAGTTCTTGAACATTCTTGAGCACATAACCATCAGCATATGATTGTTTGAATTTTTGAATTCTCTTTGATTGAGTTTCTTGAATTGATTGTTAACTGATGAAAAGTTGTGGTGTATTCAGGAGATTTGTTGTTCATCTTATATATGAACTCTAGAACCTGTTTAAGTACCACTCAAGGCGAAATCCTAAACAATGCATTATTAGGGAGATGATTTAGGCCATTTTTGGATCATTTGAGCGTTTCAAGCCTAACCTATCTTATCTCTAGTAACCCTTTTGAGCCTTTATATGTATAAGCCTTTTCTTTGTTTAACCCTCATTATCCTTGACCTTTTAATTGTTAAATGCTTTATCCTTACGCTTGCATGAGAACTCATTTGCTCCATTCTGAAATACAATGGTGAGGAAAAAGGGTGTTTGTTCGAGTGCTTTGAATTTATGAAAAAAAAAAAAGAAAGTTAAAAAAAAGTGTGAAGAAAAGTGAAAGTGAAAAGAAAAAGAATGTGAATGAGAAGGAAAAGTTAATTTGTTTTGAGATTTCTCAAATTGTGAGAGAAATAAATTTCAGGAAAGAGAGATGAGTTGAGAAAAAATTCTTGATTTTGATCAATATTTATTTATGAGAAAGCTTACGAAAAGGGAAATTTGGAAAAAAGGGGATAATTTTGAGAAGGAAAAAAAATGAGAAAAAAGAGAGGTTGTACATTCTTTTGTTTGGGTGTTACGATTTGAGAGTACTCTGTGCTTCATTGTGGGGTTTATTTGATTTCTCTTGTTCTTTATTGTGAATCCTATTCTATCCTTTTTTTTGTTAGCCTTTACCCGAGCCTTACATTACAACCCTTGAAAAGTCCTATTGATCTTTGATAGTGTGTTGTCTACATTAGTGGAGAACTGGTATGAAAAGCAGGCCTATAGAGTTCATTGGAGAAGAGAGGAAAAAAAAGTGAGTTAAAAAACAATTGTGAAAAAGAGAAAATGAGAAAAAGAAAAAAAGAGTTTGAGAAGTTTCTTCAGGCGAGATCAGTTTCATTGTTCACTTGGTTGGATTGGAATGATTTAAGTTGCTAGCATGACTATGTGATTGGTTATTCACACACACACACACACACACACTAAGAACTCAATTTGAGGTGTTACCGATATTTGAATTGGAACATAAACTTTTATAAGGCCTTGAATCTTCTTAAAACTATATATTATGTGCAATCTCTGAGGCAAGTTTGTGATGTCAATCCATAGTTTCAAGTTTAGTTCTTTTGCTCGAGGACAAACAAAGCTAAAGTTTGGGGGTGTTTGATAAGCTTAATTTTTCCTATATTTTTATACATCTTAAACTTGAATTTTGAGTTTGATTGAATTCTATTTTAGAATAAATTCTACCTAATGGGTGTCATTTTTCTATTAATTTTATAGGCGGAATAAATGTGGACTTTTGGAGGAAAATAAGCTTTTTCAGTCTTTTGGCCGTAACTTCTCACTCATATCTCAGAATTAGATGGTTCAAGATGTCAATGAAAAGTTCACAACGAGGTCTGCAACTTTCATGTTCGAGGCTCGAGCTTATTCCATCGTTAAAATTGTCAAAATCGCTACAGAAAGTTTTTAGTTGAAATTGAAAAAGTTTATTATGACATTGAATGACATGGGCCCACGAGCGTCATACAAGACCGCTCAAGCTAACCTTCTACCTCCCATTCTCGATCAATTTCATAAGGAGTTTAAAGGAAGGAAAAGTGGTGGGACCATAAGTAAAGATAAGGACATGAAAAAGAAGAGACAAAAATGGACCAAAATTGGATTTCTTTATGTTGGTGATGACTTGAGATTTATATATAAGTGGATGTGTGAGTCAATGGGAAAGCAGGAGAGCAGGAGAGTTGGGAAGCTGCGCACAAAGCAAAAATTTGAAGAGGCGTTCTATCTCCATTTTTTTTAGATTCGTATTTAAATTAATTCGAGCCATTTTTTGTTAGGTTTTAAATTTGAAATTTTATTTTAGGTTTCATTTATTTTTCAGCTTCAATATTTGTTTTTAGTTTTAATTTTAGATGACTGTTTTAGATTTTAATTCTATTTTAGGTTTCTATGTTAGTTTTGAATTTTAATTCCAGATTTTAATTTATATTTTAGTTCTAGTTTTTGGATTTCTATTTTGATTAGTTTTTATCATGTTTCAATTTATTAGTTTAGGATTTATGGTTCTGAACATGAGCTCAATTTTTCATACTAGGGCTGTGATAAATATTTGACTACTATGTGATTTTTTTATTTTAGGTTGTGTATTGGGCTTAATTTTTTATGCTATTAATTTATTTTATGTCAATTCATATTGTTCTTATTGCTCTCTTTTGATTGGCCACTAATTAAGTTGATTTTAGTTGCATGTTGAGACCGAGAGGTAATATGTGTAATGGACCTATATGAGTTGATGTTAATTATTTGTTGCATAGAGATATAGACAAAGTTAGCATAGCCTGTGTAAGGATTCCAGAACTTTAGGCACACTCATAAGTTGTCTTTGCATAGAGATATAACTGAGAAATTTGTGAGTGTAGGATTAACTATGCTCAAGACAGATAATTGATTAATTTAGAGAATCCGGCTACTTAGATTAAATTAATAGGAGGAAAGTGCACAACTAAATAAAATATCTACTAGGTGTCTTAGGTGAAATCATTTGCCCTAGTCGTCTTTATCTACAGGTTCTTGTTAGCTTCTTAATTTTAATTTTAATTTTTTTAATTAAATATTTTTTATTATTTTCTTTTTCATTGCGAGTTTATTAATTAATTAGAATTTTAGTTATTTATTTTGATTAGAGTCTTCTTTATTATTTTCTTTCGATTGTTTAAATAGTAGTAAGATTTGTTAATTTTAGTATTTGACAACACAATCCTCATGGGAACGATACTTTACACATCATTTTATTACTTGTTACGATATCGTGCGCTTGCGGTTTTCGAACAACAACATAGAATACCTCCAGCAAAGGTGTAACGACAAAAGTAGATGAGGTTGAGGATCCAGCGACACTCCTATCGACTTCAAATCAAGATGCATCAACATCTCAACCTACGGATATCAATGCTGAGCAGATTGCAGTTACACTATATCCACCCAACCACAGGCAAATAGTCTACTTAGCTGGCAATGAGTCCTCAAGGTCTAAAATAGTCAACAGTCCAACTAGCTGGCAACGAGTCCTTAAGGCTTGAAATGCTCATGAATGCTCTGTTAGAGTATAGCATAGCCAGTTGTAAATTGTTGTAACTAATAGCATGTGATAGTTATGGTTAGTAACAGCTTAGTAGTTAGTTATATATAACATGTGCTAGTTGTGTGATAGTGATAGATAATGATAGCTCAGCAGGTGGTTCTAACTACCCCTAGAAGGATCTAGAGTGCAAAAATTATTGTCTATAAATAGATGTATCCTGTACATTATAGATTAAATGAATTAAGAAATGTTTCTCTCAAAAATTCTTTCTGGCTTTACTTTAACATGGTATCCAGAGCCTTCTAAGATTTGAGAATTTTTTTCTTCGAGCTTCAAGCTCAAGCTTCCATGGCTACCTAAGCTTTCATCTTCATCAGAATTCTTCAAATTTCATCTACTTTCTATTCCAATTGTTTTTCATATGCTTGTATGACAATTTTTCATCATTTCTTTCACAAATCTTCAACATCTCTTCAATTTTTTCATCTAGGGTTTTCTACTCCTAGAAATCTTTACTCCAGCTGCATTTTAGCTCTCCCAGCTGCAAAATTCATCATTCTGCTTCATTCAAGGTTGTGATTCATCTAATTGAATCCTTTTCTGCAATCTCCACATCAAATCTCACATTCTTCGCACTTCGCATTTTTGGCAAAACCCTAGAATCATGGCATTACCTTCAGATGAGTCACTGCCTTCAGGATTGAAACAACTACTACAGCATTTTCAAGCATTTGTTTCCATCAAACTGGATGATCAAAATTACTTGTTCTGGAAGACTCAATTTCAGTCTCTTCTCAAAGCTTCTGGACTTCTAAATCACGTTCTAGGTCATAAGCCATGTCCAGATCCACCCCTGAGGCATGCTGATGGATCAGTTACTCCAAATCCAGACTTCACTGCATGGATGACAACTGATCAGCATCTCAAGACCTGCTTTTATGCAGCAGTCACTCTTACTATCTTCTCTCTTATACATTAGCTTTTCACCTCCATCGACGTTTGGACAACAATTAAGAAAAGATTTCAAACCTGTAGTAGAACACATATTTACTAGTTGAGACATAAACTTCACAACATCACCAAAGGATCATAAACAATGTAAGCTTATATTGATGAGGTAAAATCTCTGACTGATGCCTTAGCTACTGCTAGTGATAATCAAAGAGAAGAAGATGTTGTCTATTATGTTCTTCAAGGTTTACCTACTGCCTTTGATTCCATTAAAAACACCATAAGAGTAAGGCCAGAACCAATCACTATTCCTGAGTTGTCAAGCCTATTGCTTAATGAAGAACTAAATTTGTCCTTCAATAACAAACTCCTTATTGGTGAATTACCTACCACCAATTCCCATCAAGAACTACACATTGATCTGTATACTTCCTTCAATAATCAGAGAGGCAATGGCAGAGATAGGAGTTTTAACTCTAATGGCAGGGGTAGAGGACAAAGAATTCAAGGCAAGGGTCCTAACTCATCTCAATCAGCTCTAACTGCTCAATCTTCTGGTTCCAACCCTCTTAAACTTATCTTCCAAATATGTGGTATGCCAAACCACAATGCATTACAGTGTTGGCATAGGTTTGATGGGGACAACTATAACTATGTTAAGCTTGAACAAACTGTCTACACTACTCAAGTGAAACAAGCTAACACATCCTCTTCTGCAGCAGGCACATCTCAGTCTCCTTGGTATCTAGATACAGGGGCTACCAGTCATGTCACATATGACATCACTCAAGTTCAGAATCCTCAACTTTATATGGGCACAGCTTCAGTCACTGTGGGCAATGGAGCTACTATTCCTATTCAGAATACTGGTTCTAGTATTCTCTCAACCAACACTTCTAAATTCTTCTTTCTTATCTTCCTTATGTACCTTTTTTGTCCTCCAATCTCTTATCTATTCATCAATTAACCAAGGATAATAACTATACTAATATTTTTAATGCCAAGGAGGTCATCATCCTAGACAACAAATCTAGTTTGGTAATGTTCCAGGGCCCTTGTGAGCAAGGACTTTACCCAATTCCTTCCAATTTCTCTACAACATCTCCCAGTACTGCTGTTTTTCACTGTGTTTGCACTAATTCTTAGGCCTCTGAAGACAGGACTTGGCATCTTAGACTAGGTCATCCCTCACAACATGTCTCTAATGCCATTGCTTCTTGTATACATAGGCAATTGACCTACTCTGCAGAGCATTGTAATAATTGTGCTGTAACTAAGTCACATAAACTTCCTTTTTCTGTTTCTACTACTCAAACCTCTAAGCCCTTTGAATTGATACACTCAGATGTATGGGGCCCTTTCTCAGTTGAATCGTGAATGAAGTATAAGTATTATGTTGTTTCTATGGATGATTTTACTAGATTTGTGTGGATTTACCCTTTATATTACAAAAGTGACACCTATGATGTGTTTTTCAGTTTTCATGCCACGATTACTACTCAATTTCAAGCATAAATCAAAATATTTAGGCCTGACAATGGTAGGGAATATGTAAATTAAAAATTTCAAACCTACTTTCAGAGTTTAAGAATCATCCATCACACTTCTTGTCCTCATACACCTGAGTAAAATGGAAAATCGAACGGAAACATCAATATCTAATACAAACTACCCTTGCTCTGCTTAATCACAGTTATATGCCTACTCAATATTGGTTGGAAGCTCTTGCTATAGCAAACCATCTTATTAATAGGCTACCAATACATATTCTTCAAAATAAGTTACCATTTGAACTTCTTTATGGCATAAGTCCTGACTACAGTGCTATCAGAGTTTTTGGTTGCTTATGTTTCCTATGGCTTAGGCCATATACATCACATAAATTAGAGAATAGGTCAAAACCATGTGTTTTCTTAGGGTATTCCTCTACTACTAAAGGTTATAAATGTCTAGACATAGAAACCAACAAAGTTTATCTGTCTAGGCATGTCAAATTTGTGGAGAACACTTTCTTTTTTTCTGCTAAATCACATAACTCCGACATTTCATCTGTAGACAAGCTGTTCTCTCATTTACCATCCTGCCAGTCCTGTTCACATTTTGGTGCAACATCACAATCTTAGGTTCTATCTATACCATATTCTTTTACACAAAATTATCCGTATTTTCCAGTTTCCTCAAATGTAGGACCTTCTCCTACATATTCGACACAATAGATTTTCACATAAAGTTCTGATAGTTCTCCTTTAAGCACCTCTCAAAGTTCATCTTCTGACATGATTAACACTTTTTCTTCATCTAGTCATACAAATTATGGTCCTGTCAACTCTCATTCTATGCTTACAAGATCAAAAATAGGTTCTCTCCCTCCTTCATTATATCCATTGCATTCCCTAGCTCTTGTGTCTACTGAGACTAAGCCTGCTACATATAGGGAAGCTTCTAAATACCCCTGTTGGCAGAAAGCCATGCAAGAAGAGTTCCAGGCTCTGCAACAACAGAGGACCTGGACGCTTGTTCTTTTACCCTCAGACAGGAAGACAATAGGGTGTAAATGGGTTTTTAAGATCAAGAAAAACTATTGCTAGATACAAGGCAAGACTGGTTGCAAAAGACTACAACCAAGAACAAGGCATAGACTATGCAGAGACATTCAGTCCTATAGTAAAATCACCTACAATCAGGACTGTTATCTCTCTTGCTCTTCATTATGGATGTACATTACATCAATTGGACATTTCTAATGCCTTCTTGCATGGTAATCTTGATAAAGATGTTTATATGGATCAGCCTCAAGGCTTTAAAGATCCTTAAAGGCCTGACTTTGTCTGCAAATTACAAAAATCCCTATATGGTTTAAAACATGCCTCAAGGGTCTGGTATTCTAAACTTTCTTCCTTTCTCTTATCCCAAGGAATTTCTACTATACATGAAAACACATCCCTATTCATCCAGAGAACATCTACACATACTCTTATTCTTTTAGTGTATGTAGATGACATTATTCTTACAGGGACATCACCATAGGCAATAATGCATATGATTGACATCATGAAACAAAAGTTTGCTATGAAATATCTGGGTTCTCTATCCTATTTTTTAGGCATTGAGGTTCAACATGGCAATTCAGGCCTTATTCTGTATCAAACCAAGTATGCAAATGAGTTACTTCGTAGGGCAGGACTCAATAATTGTAAATCTGCCTCAACACCTATAGTTTCTAAGTATGGGGTTAAATCTAAAGATGGGACAGAACCTTATGACAATCCTACTCATTATAAGAGTCTTGTTGGAGCTTGACAATATCTCACAATCACCAAGCCAGAGTTACAGTATGCAGTCAACACCTTATGTCAGAAGATGCATGCACTAACTAAGGTTGACTATACTGCTCTAAAAAGGGTGCTCAAGTATATTCAGGGTACTCTCACACAAGGCCTTCTCTTTACACCTGGTCCTTTAACACTACAAGTATTCTCTGACAGTGATTGGACAAGTGATGTGGTAGATAGAAAGTCTACCACAGGCTATTGTGTGTTTCTTGGTAATAATCTAATTTCTTGGTGCTCCAAGAAGCAACCTACTGTTGCTAAATCTTCTACTAAGGCTGAATACAGGGCCATGTCTCATGCAGCTACAAAATTGACTTGGCTTTCCTATTTGTTTCAAGCACTACATATTCCTCCCACAGTTCTTGTTCTACACTCTGATAATGTTTCAGCTTTAGCACTGGCTTCTAATCCAGTTTTTCATGCTAGAACTAAACATATTGAGCTGGACTCTCATTATATCAGGGAACAAGTAGTAGCTAAAAGACTGACTACCTCCTATCTTCCATCTACAGAACAACTAGCAGATATTTTTACCAAATCCTTGTCAACACTGCAGTTTTCTTATCTCAGAGGCAAGCTTCCCTTGGCAGCACCAAGATTAGCTTGAGGGGGGCTATTAGAGTATAGCATAGCCAGTTGTAAATTGTTCTAACTAATAGCATGTGATAGTTATGGTTAGTAACTGCTCAGTAGTTAGCTATATAATAGCATGTGCTAGTTGTGTGATAGTGATAGATAATGACAGCTCAGCAGGTGGTTATAACTACCTCTAGAAGGATCTAGAGTGCAAAAACTATTATCTATAAATAGATGTATCCTATACATTATAGATTAAATGAATTAAGAAATGTTTCTCTCAAAAATTCTTTCTGGCTTTACTTTAACATGCTCTAGCCCCTTTGATGACGCTGCTAGAGATGCAACCAATGCCATGCAAAACATATTGGCAAACTAGGTAGCAATACTTAAACAACCTACCCTAATAATCGTCATGCTTAACAATAGAATAACGAGGTGCATAAGGCAATTGAACAGGCTAAGAATATCGTTGCTTTGCCAGAGAATCTTAAT
Organism: Cordia subcordata; assembly: GCA_028554755.1. Taxonomy (NCBI): domain Eukaryota; kingdom Viridiplantae; phylum Streptophyta; class Magnoliopsida; order Boraginales; family Cordiaceae; genus Cordia; species Cordia subcordata. The sequence continues at coordinate 15,212,423 of JAPTOF010000006.1, read as the reverse complement.
TGGGTATTCAACTTAACACAAGTCCAAATTCTTCTATGACTAGCTACACCAAATACCAAGCCATGGCCAAAGAATAATCTAACCTCGCTAGAAGATTACCCTATAATTAATGCTGATGGGCTCCTAATAAGGCTTGAGGTATTGGTTGTGCCTGTATATGCTTCATAGGCTTAACTTGGAATTTCACTAGTACAACCAGCTTGAGGAAACAACTAAGGTGGAGACAACCAAAGGAACAAGACATGTACGAATTGTCACAACAAGGGGCTAATCAACCTAGCCAGCATAGACATAACCCAGTTGTTACACCATAGTTTCTACTATAACTAGCCTACTTGAGGTCAGGGGGCAGAATGTGTCTTTGTATGACCCTTATAATCAGGTTGGTGGTCAGCCACCACTTCAGGTAGCCTTGTATATTAATCCTGCCACAATTAGAGACATGGTTGTCAAGATATTGTAAGAGCATATTAGGCTCGGAGGCTAACCATTACCCCACCTACGGCCGACCCTATCTGGAATGGGCTGGTCATATTATGGAATTTCCAAAGGGATTTAAGGCCTCTAAGTTCACACTATTTTGAGGAAGACAACCAATCCACCCTAGAGTATATTACAAGATTTACACTTAGCGTAGAGAAGTAGGAGGCAATGATTATCTAAATTTACGCATATTTGATAGTTATTTTGATCAGGTCAATGTATTAGTGGTATTGATGCGTTAGTTCTAACCTGCAAGCGTAAGAATAGTTTATGGTATAGTGAATTTGAGTGCAGGTATCATTTCCATAAAGGGGCTACCTTAGTTCGGTCTCTATGTGCAAGAATGCCTAAAACTACCAACGTGCATGTGTTAGTATATTTTTTTGTCTTTTCGATTGGAGAGGACTCTAAAATAAAAACTATTTATAAACCTAAGCTAATGGAGGAACTATAGGTGCCAAGCTAAGGAAATAAAGCTCTACAAGTTGGAAAGAGATCTCAGGCGATTGTGTTACAACTAGACTCAGGCTATGATAATGGTTTAGGCTATCGATGACTTGATTGCTTTCTTTGGTTTTGATTAACTCCTTACTCAAGACTAACCTATTAGTATTATTTCAAACTAGAGATTAGACTCCTAGAGCATTAAGTGGTGCTAGTGAGTACCTTTTTAGTATTGTTTCAGGCTAGAGGTATACTCCTGCTAGACAAATAATTAATTAAGCATATTAATCAACACACATAGTTGCAAAGAGGGCTCATGTTGACAACATAGATTAAGGCTAAGCTGACACCACTATCGATAGCATTTAAGCACAAAATAACACATGTGACTTTACTTAGGCATTTTAACAAACACGTAGACATGTTTGATTATCAACACATAAACATATTGATTAATGTCATTAATCAATGTAAAAAAGCATGTATTAAAAGCCAAAGATGTACACAAATCCTTCATTCATAATCATAATCTAATATACAACAATAAACACCCAAAGATCTAACCTAATCTAGTAACATATTTACAAGAAATGGAAATAGAACAAGAAAAACTCCTCAAAATCTTACTTCTAAATCTACACAAATCCTTCATATCCTTATTAAATGCTTCAATCCTAGCTTGGTAAAGGGTTTAGATATTGGTTTAGGGTGTTTTTTGGAATGGGAAAGGGTTAGGGTTTTATTAGGGTTTGAAATTAAAGCTTCTCCCTTGTAAATGAGTTGAAAATAATGTTTTATAGCTATCATCGGGCTTTGCTAGTTGCCCTAGCTGGCTGACCGAGTCCTTGGGATACCCAGCTAGTATTCAACATGGTTTCTTTAGAGTCACCAGTCGATTGACTTCTGGAAGAAGTTGATCGGCTAACATCTTTACTCTCTGATCCTACCGATCGACCTGGCCGGTGGACCGGCTCTGCTCTTAGGTCGACCGGTAGGTCTCTTTTGCCTCTATTCTTCATTCTTTTACTTTTGGTCTTCATCTTTAACTCATTTCTTCCTCATGTAAGCTCGAACGCTTCCAAAACTCTCCTAGAACATGATATATGACACTTAGTGTTGCATTTATGCATCCAAATACATTATGTATAACTATTAATAGTTAAGCATAAACTCTATATTAAGTACACTCAATTATGTTTAGAACGCCTCTAAACATGCATGCAAACACTATGTACAAATGGGTATAAATGACATATATCAACACCTCTAAACCTTTCCCTTGCTTATCCCCAAGCAAGCCTAAACCAAGTTTATCCATATGATTTTCAAAGAGTTATTGGTTGCATTGACTTGCTATCTTTTCTCCTCCAAGAGGTATAAGGGGTCATTCTTTTCATGTAAGGGTTTCCTTAACCTTTTTTGGATCCTCCTCTTAATTTTAAGGGGTCTCGCATCTCTTAGGAAGTTACTAAATAATTAAAGCCACCACAAACTTAGGATTCCAACCCACGTACCCAAGTTGATACTTCGTTCCCTATCAACTAATATGGCCTCTTAACATGCACTTAGCCCCAAAGATATAAGGAAGAGAAGAATACATCATAATTGCTCATAATATGACGTTTCTTATTCATAATATAATGAAACAAGAAAAGGGAATACTTGTGTCAAATTGACATTGTGTCACTTGACAATTATATACTTTAGTTTTTCATATTTTTGTTGCCTTTTGGCTTTTTCTCATTTTTCACTTTTTTTTTTTGCATTTTCTTTCTCAATATAAAGCATAGAACAAAAAGAATAGAAAAACAAAGGGCTAAGGCATACTAAATAAACCAATCAAGGAAGGGGCACTTATATGAACAATCTTTTAAAAGCACTTTTTCTACCCCAGTTGTGGGGAAACTATAATGTGCATTTTTAGAAGTGCTCACTCCCTACACTTTTCAAAAGGATTCTCTTCAAAGTCTAGGTTATACCCCACATGTCATTTACTCCCCACAATATATTCTCATCTTCTTCAATCAATTAAGTCAATAATAAAAGCCAACTCTCCAACCAACATGGAGATAAACCAACTCAAAATATGCAAAAAATAAAAAAAAATTGAACACATTTTGAACGAAAACAAGGCATGTTATGCAAATCTACCCAAAACATAATATGAATAATAAAGAAACAACCACACCCCTAAACCTAAACTTTGCTTGTCCTCAAGAAAATAGCACAAAAACCACACAACAAGCAATCAACATGAAACACATATGAGGAATGTAGAGAGGGATAGATAAGAACAAATAAAAGATAGATAGATACAACCTTGTTTCCATGTAGTTCACAAATGCCAACAACAATCTAATGATCTACCGCTCTACTCCTTAGTAGAAAGCACCAATACTCAAAAAACAACGAAGTGATTAGCAGTCTTATACAATACAAGTCCACATTGGCATTTAAAAGATAAGGAAGGATGAATGCAAGGGTATAGAATTGATACACAAATGATAGAATGGAGCAATAACAAGTAAGGGAGCAAAATCTAACCTACTAAGAATACAAGCAAATAAAGAAAAGCCTAGACTATCAAAATGTAAGAAAAACAAAAGCAAATAAAAGCAATGTATTCTACTATATACAAAAGCAAAAGCAAGAAAATACAAGAAGAACAAGAAAAATATAAACAAGACTAGGGTGCCTTCTAGTAGCACTGGATTTAACGCCCCCAACCGGGCACCAATGTTAGAGTAAAACATGTTTAAAATTGCATAGCACAAATTGCCAGATAATCAATGAAGCACAGAAGGTAGAAGGAAATAGATCATGCAATAAATGATAGGGCAAAGAATGAACAACGCAAGCCCTTTCTAAAATATCCCACCTTAAAATGTTAAATATGGATGCGTTCAAATGTGGTAGGGACCATTCAACAATGCAAATTATCATCCTACTTGTTCACTAACTAACCACCCTGTGGCCTTCTTCTCATGATCTAGGGATAAAAACACACCCTTCCTGTAAATCAATGAAAAGTCCAAAGCATAAAGAATGGGAGGAATATGCACATACCTATATGGACATGCTCAAAATGAGAAGGCATAAAAATGTGTCCTCTAGGAGGAGACACAATGGGAGAAAAGGAGGAATAATTAGGTGAAATGATATGAACTGGTGGAGTTGAAGGAATATATTTAGAGGAAGAGAAATTAAGATCAAGAATGGTACGCTCAAAAGGGGAATAAGAGCATCTAAAAGTCTCTCAAATTTTTATATTTCATCCTCAAATATTACACCTGGGGGGAAAAGTATGCTTTCTCCAACAGATGGCTCCAAATCAATACTCACTAAAAGCTCATTAAACTTCTTTAATTCATCACTAGCGCTCATCTCAAAGTCCTGCTTCATAACCTTCTCTAATGGGGTTGGTTCACACATGGGTAGAGGGGAGGGGGAAAATAGGACTCAATAGATTCCTTATCATGCAAACATGGATGCTCGGGGGGGTGCACATTAAACTCTTTAAAGACGGACTTAGAATGCAATTAAATACTCAAAACATCAAGATCATCCTCCAAATGTGTTTGATAAGTGGGAAAAGAAGGAAAGGTAGGTTTAAATGACTCAACAGGAGGCGATGAAAGCACGGGAGGCTAGGGTACCATTTCTTCTAGTACATACCCACAATAGTCATCAAGAACCAAGGTGCTATCAAGCTCATCTTCTTCCTTGCTACAAGATGTAAACTCTCCATCCATCTTTCTCTCTCTATGTCTTTCTTCCAAATGTCATCATTTTCACCATTAGTCTCCTCATCCATAGGTCTCACTCCCATCCCTTTAACTAGGTCTAAAGATATCTCAACTCTCTCCCTCACGAGTTGTTCATTCTCAACTTTTCTACTCAAGCACTTGACTATTCCGAATACTTGTTCAGTTACATCCTTTAGTCTGTCATGGTTGGAATGAATTAGGGATCGGGATATTCTAACTTTTCATCTTTGTATGAGAGAGACCTAAGAGAAAAGGGTTCACTCGAATAGAAATGGTAATCATTTTGAAAATCATTTTGAGTATAACTATAAAAAAAACTCGGGAGAAGAATAGATGGGAAAAATGGTGTAAAATATGGACTCTCAAAACAAGAAGATGGATAGAATGAAAAGTCATCTTGACCCCAAGACAAAAGTGCATAATATGGATCCCTATAATCATGATGACTAGATGTTGATGCATGCATAAGCACATGGTTACTAGGGGCATTATTGGACTTTGCAAGAAAAGTGGGACAAGAATCAAAGTCATGGTCGCGGCTTCCACAAAGATCACAAAAATAAAAATATAACTCTCTATAACCATGATAGCCAAATGAAAATGCGTGAATAGATGTTTACTATAGGGGTCATGACTTGCATTAGCCCAATATTGAGGATTTCCATATACAAGGGGACAACATATAGTATGATGCTCATAACTACCACATATAACACAAGCACATGGAGCATATACGAGAGGTAGGAAGAGGATACGAGTGACCACCAAGAAGTATTGGATCTATCCATGGTTAATTAGCTCAAGTAAACCTCTTCTCAATTCATTTTTTTATTTTTAATTTTTTTATTTTTTTGGATTTTCAAATTTTTTCAAAATTTTTGTGGTTTTTCAAATAAGGGAAAGCAAGAAAAGATAGAGCACATACAAGCAACCAATCACAAATACAAAAACACACAAAGAACCAATACCATGCCCTCTTGCCAATGGCATCAAAACCTTGATGTATTAGTTTTAACCTACAAGTGTATAAATCGTTCATGGTATAGCAGATTCGAGTGCAGGTATCGTCTCCACAAGGAGGCTACCTTAGTTCGGTTTCTATGTGCAAGAATGTCCAAAACTACCTACGTGCATATGTTAATATATTTTTTTTTGTCTTTTTGATTGAAGAGGGCTCTAAAATAAAACCTAAATCTAACTCTAAGCTAATGTAGGAACTATAGGTGCCAAGCTAAGGAAATAAAGCTCTACAAAGTGGAAGGGTATCTCGGGCAATTGCGGTATAACTAGACTCAGGCTATGATAATGGTTTGAGCTATCTATGGCTTGATTGCTCTATTTGGTGTTGATTAACAACTTGCTCAAGACTAACCTATTAGTATTATTTCAAACTAGAAATTAGACTCCTAGAGCATTAACTAGTGCTAGTGAGTATCTTTTTAGTATTATTTCAGACTAGAGATATACTCCTACCACACAAGTCATTAATTAAGCATATTAATCGACACACATAGTTACAAATAAGGCTCATGTTGTTAGCATGGATTAAGGCTAAGCTGACACCACATTGATAGCATTTAAGCACGAAATAACACATGTGACTTTACTTAGGCACTTTAACAAACACATAGACATGTTTGATTATCAACACATAGACATATTGATTTATGCCATTACTCAATGTAAAGAAGCATGTATTAAAAGCCAAAGATGTACACAAATCCTTTATTCATAACCCTAATACGGTATAGACAAGAAGCACCCAAAGATCTAACCTAATCTAGTAAAATATTTACAACAAATAGAAAGAGAACACGAAGAACTCCCCTATTGCTTTCAAATTAGTACAAATCCTTCAAATCCTTGTTAGCTGCTTAAATCCTAGCTTGGTATGGGGTTTAGATAGTGATTTAGGGTGTTTTGTGAAATAGGAAAGGGTTAAGGTTTTATTAGGGTTTGAAATTAAAGCTTCTCCCTTGTAAATGAGCTGAAAAGAATGTTTTATAGCTATCATCAAGCTCTGCCGGTTGACCTAACCAGTGGACTGGCTCCTCGAGATACTTGACCCGTAATCAACATGGGTTCTCTAGAGTCATCGGTCGACCGGCTTCTGAAAAAAGTTGATCGGTTGACATCTTTGCTAGTTGATCCTACCGGTCGACCTAGTCGACCGACCGGCTCTACTCCTAGGTCAACCAGTAGGTCTCTTTTGCCTCCATTCTTCATTCTTTTTCTTTCAGTCTTCATCCTTTAGCTCATTTCTTCCTCATGTAAGCTCAAAGCCTTCCAAAACTCTCATAAAACATGAAAGATAACACTTAGTGTAGCATTTATGCATTTAAATACATTATGTACAACTATTAATAATTAGCATGAACTCTATATTAAGTGCACTCAATTATGCTCTTGAACACCTGTAAACATGCATGCAAACACTATGTACGAACACACACAAATGACACATATTAGGTATATAAAGCTACAATCCCATTTAATGCAATGGTGGTTTGACATGGAAATGTTATTCCTAGAGTAGTTCTGTAGAACTTGAGCCAGATATGACTGCTTCAGACTTGGCGAAGATGAGTCAGATGCTAAGGGAATAATGGAGCAATTTATTGCATGGTTCAAACAACGATGCAATATATGGCATATACGGCTCGATGAGCCCATATTATAAAGTTTGCTTTAAGGGATTTGAATTTTGAATTCAAAAAGAAATTTGAAGGGCAAGTGTTCATTGATCTTTTTCAACTAGCAATACACTTTGTCAAATACGAATAGTTGCTTTGTAAAGAAAGAGAAAGGTGAAAGTTGATACCTGCTAGAGTATACACCATAGATACGGCTATTGGGCAAGTAACAACATACGATCATGAGGGCTTTTGAGAAGAATAAGGTCTCTTTTGTAAAGATAACTGGCAAGAATGGCCAAATATGCTGAGCCCCAGCTAAACTTGTCGGTACCTCGCACTATGCAACCAAGAAAGACCACCACTACCAAGAAGAGATCCGTTTAGAGTTGGGAAGATGTATTCCTTCGATATCTCCAAAGTTGAGGCAATCTTCCATCACTTTATGAGGGATAAACAATTACGGCTTATAGCAAGACATAAAATCCTACCACCAGAGGAAATCAAAGATCAGAACTATTACAAATGACATTATTCTTGGTGCCACAACACTGGTTACTATGTGGTTCTGAGGAATGCAATCTGAAAGGGATTGAAGAAAAGAAAATCAAATTCCCAAGGGTATAACAATGGACAAATAACCATTCCCTCAAGACTTGAGAATGCACGTTGTAACGGTGGACCTTTCACGGAGCCAGTCCTTCTGTCTCAATCAAGAGAAACGAGAGGTGATCAGTTAATCAAACAGGCTCGTCCCTGAGCTCAATCTTGAAAAAGAAAGAACAGGTTGAACCGATCGTAGTTGGCTCAAATGTTAAGCAGGATCCTAGATGTGTTATACCTATGGTGACAATTGGTTCACGGGGAGTTAGCATTGTAGAAATCTCGATGAACGTGAAAGTAGATGTTGAGCCTTCAACTGGGCCAATATTAAGAAAAGAAACCAGATTAAAAACTTATCCAATGTTGGCAAGGAGAAGATACGTGATTGATTCCTTACATGTAACGAACATAATGAATTTCATGTGTATTTGTTGTCGCACAGCGCTTTCTTAGCAGTAAAGTCGAATATTTGATAGAGGCCACGGATTGCATCAGCGTTCTCCCATGGAGATGGAGATAGAGCCTGATGACTTCCAAGATAGCCTTGACTTCAATGAGAGTGAATAGAGATATGCCAACTACTACGATGAATAATGAAGGTACTACTAATCGAAAGACCAGGAGTGTGATGTTCCCAGGGTATACTAAGACCTTAGGATGGAATGGGCTAGGCCATCAGTGCATGAGAGGTTGGCACCTCCTTGCCCTAAATTTCATAATCATCTTGAGGCTCCTTCATCCAAGAAAAGCCTCCCAGGCTAAGGATGTGCGGCCTTCTATCTTAAGGCTACCACAACCAGGGTCAATTCTCAAATAGTTTGTTGTGAGACCGGGGACCAAGATGCCGGATGTAAAAGTAACAATTCAATAGCCTGAGTACTATTCTGATAGCTCGTACATAAGAGTGCAGCTTAATCGCAAATGCCCCAAATCCTTTAGGGCGCCAGTCAAACTAGTGGGAGAATGGAGGGTTATTTTTATTTTTAACCTTATTTTTTAATTTGCTTCCAAAAATAACCCAGTTTTGAGGGGAGTAGCAAAAGTAGACTTTTCGAACTTATGAAGTTCAAAAACGAAGTTACAAAGTTCGACTATGTGAAGGGTAAAAAAAAAAGAAATTATAATATGAGATATCGAACTTCTGAAGTTCGACTGAGAAGATGTAATCTCGAAACTCGAAGTCGAAATTAGTCGAACTTCTGAAGTTCGAACAGTTGGTGTACTCGAACTTCCGAAGTTCGATATCTCCTTGATTCGAACTTCTGAAGTTCGACTGCTCAGAAACCCAATACAGTTGGCCGTTATCGAAATTTGAAAGGTCGATAACGTGTGTATCGCTGCACGTAACAGATAGGGCATTAAAGCAGAATCTCGAAACTCGATGTCGAACTTCAGAAATTCGAAATACATATAAAATCGAACTTCAAAAGTTCGATTATGTTGCACTCGAACTTCAGAAGTTCAAAATCGAGTTTTTGTTCCTCGATGTAGAACTTCTGAAGTTCGACTCCTCTACTATTTAAACCCCCGCCCGAACCCTCCTCTTCCATCCGAAATCTCACCTCTCCTCTCCTCTTTTGCTCTCTCCCTCTATCATTTTTCTCCCATCCAATTCGAAAATTTAGTACAAATTTTCCACATCCTAGGATTTTGCCTAAATCTTGTAAGTTTTCTCTTTTTTTTTTGGTACCGAATTTATATGTTTTAATGTGTTTGTTTGTTTAATTTATATGATGTTAAATTTTGAAATTATATGTTAATTACATGTTGCCTACGTCTAATTTGAAAATTATATTATTGTTTAGTTTAGTAGAATATTAATCATATTGGTTTATTTTATATGTTAATTATATGTTACTTAATACGTTAAATTTTAAAGTTAGACAATTGTTTAGTTTAGTGGAATATTAATTTTGTTGGTTTAATTTATATGTTAATTATATGTTGATTTATTTCTGGAATATTAATCATTTTATGATGATGGGATGTATTAATCATTGTGTATATAATTTGTGTACATATAATCAGTATGCATATAATTAGTTTGAATTTATAATTATTCAATTAATCATATGGAGTTTTAGGGTTTTAGTGGCGTTTAAGGGTTTTAGTGGAATTTTAGGATTAATTATGTTAATTAGTAGTCAATTTAAGATGACGTTATGTAATAATTAAGTATTAAAGTTGTAGTTCTAAAGTATTTAACATGAATTTTTATAAGTTTTAAATAATATAAAATTTAAGAAATGAGAAAATTAAAGTTATAGGGCATATAGTAAGTAACTGAAGTTAGGGTTTTAGTGGAGTTTTAAGATTAATTATGTTCATTATTAGTAATTTTAAGATGAAGTGATATATTTGTTCAATATTAAAGTTGTAGTTCTAAAATAATTAGTAATAAATTTTTTGACGTTTAGATAATGTTAAGCAGTATTAATTTTATTTGTTGTGCAACTTTAATTTGAAAATTATATTATTGTTTATTTTAGTGGAATATTAATCGTGTTGGTTTATTTTATATGTTTATTATATGTTTCTTAATACATTAAATTTCAAAATTAGACTATTGTTTATTTTAGTGGAATATTAATCATGTTGGTTTATTTTATATGTTAATTATATGTTGATTTATTATTTGGAATATTAATATTTTTATGATGATGGGATGTATTAATCGATGTAATTTTAAATAGTATGAATGTAGAAAAATTAAAATATTATGAATTTTACAAAGTTAGCAAAATTAGTTAAATATTAAGGTTGCAGTTTTAAACTAATTAGTAATAATTAGTACTTTTACATTTTTTTTAATTTACTTAATGCTCGTAGGATCTATGGCTCATTGACTAGCTCCTAACGATAATTCAATGTTATGCTATTACTATGACCACTGGGTGAATTATTTATCATCACCCTGACAGTTAAAGGAACACAAGATTTATAGGAGCGATAGAGAGTTATTCCTATGGATGGAGCATATCGCCATGCAGACAGCTTTGCTGAGAGCCAAATTTTTCGAATGTTATGCGGCGCTCTTCCATCAGGTTGACAATCCTCTTATTACTGCCTTGATTCAGAGGTGGCGACCAGAGACGCATACATTTCATTTGCCTATAAGCGAGGCCACGATCACACTCCAGGATGTCGCTGTATATTGGGGATTACCGATTGTTGGTCAGGTTGTCCCGGTGCTCGACGATACTAGTTGAACTCCGGAAGAGTGGCGGACACGTATTCATCAGTATATGGGGCTATATGTATCTTTGGACAAAATTAGTGGAAGTTCGATTAACATACCCCATCTGAGGGAATTGTACGTAGCCCAAGGCACTCCGGGGAATCCTGATGTGGAGGAAGCGGAACGGCGAGCCCGTTTGTGGATTTTTTTGTTATTTGGCACCCATATGTTCACTGATATGACAGGAAATAAATTATCGTTACATTGGTTAGACTTTTTGATTGACTTTGATCATATCAGTAAATATAATTGGGGGGCAGCATGCCTAGCGCATCTGTATAGATGTCTTTGTAAGGCTTGTTGCCGTGATTGTAGAGGCATGTGCGGGGCCGTCATGCTCATTCAGGTAGCACACTTACTCATCTCATTATTGTTAATAATATTTGAAGACGTATTATTGCTTATAATATAATTATCTTGTACAATGCAGTTTTTTGCTTGGGACACACTCACGGCTTTTAGGCCAACACTGTGTGAGCAGACGAATAGGCACCATCAGAGGGATGGGCAAGCTGTTCACCCTGATTTCTCGTTGCCAGGCCCATCACGCGGCTACATGTTCTTTGCGAGGAAGGATCAGAAGTGGGTTGCGGGCCGGGCTGGCTTGAACGAGGCGTGGGACACGATTGACCGCTTGCAGCCCGGCAAGGTTTGAAAAATTTTACATCTCACATTTATTACTCTCCCTTGTTAATATACGTTGTATGTTTTACAAACTAATCTGCCGTTATTATTGTGTTCCCAATTTATTTGGCAGTCATTCGAGCATGCAATTGGTGGTTTGCCACAGTACTGGTTGGAAAATGTGGAAGCGTGGCAAGCATGTGTACCCCTCATCATTGGTAGGCGGGTTGCGTGGCACCGTCCTAATCGGGTACTTCGGTAGTTCGGCATGCGGCAGACGATCCCCGTTAATCCACCAGCGTGGCAAAAACACCGGGACGGGAAAGAGAAGATTACAGCCGAATAATATAAGTCGGCAGTCGACATGTGGGTCAATTGGGAAAACACCGTTGTGGCGACGAAGTTGGAGGACTTTCCCGATCCTGGGGCTTTGAGGGCGTATATGAGATGGTACCGAGGGATAACCATACTACATGCTGGACACCCTCGGACTAGTCATACAGACGATGGCTACGTTGCGTCGGCCCACGATGAGAACAGTCTGGTTAGTGCAATATGAATGTTTTCCCATAAATTCGAAATACGCATTGATGCAATACCTATTAAAATTTCTGAAATTTTTCTTTAGGCGGTATACGCTCAGCATGTGGTTAACCACAGTGGGAGTATTATACGGCAATACGAGGCGGGAGACTTACGAGTAGATGCGGCTACTCTTGATTATATGGTGAGTCATCTGCAGGTCCTACACATCAGAGGCCAGGCCGTACTTCAGTAGACCCAGCATAAGCACCTGTTGGACGACACGACAGCCATGTATGACGTCCAACGTTCGCAACCGCCTCCACAAACTTTACATCGGTCGGGACAGCGGAGCTGTCATCATCATACCACTCAGGAGCCCAGCACTTCGTACACGCCGCCGCAGCCTGGTAGGTCTAGCCAGTTCGAGTACGGCGGTCCGTGGGTCGATCCCAGCACTTCATACATGCCGCCACACCATGGTAGGTTTAGCCAGTTTGAGTATGGCGGTCCGTCACATCAGGAGCCCAGCACCTCGAACACGCCACCGCAGGGGCCGTTATCTACCAGTGATTATCTGATAGATGATCAGACTGCTGAGCTGGTGTTCGAGGAGGACCATCAACTGCGTCGTACTCGTAGACGCACACAGTCACCGCATCCACCGCCACGCGTTTTACCCGATCGGACCAGCAGGGATCGGAGGCCCGATTATTACAAGCCTTCTCAGTATTGATGTAATTGAATAGACATTTTACATTTCAAACTTATTTTAGTAATTCTATGTAATTGAACTTTCATTTTTCATTGTTTTTTCGTACTTATTATCATGTCTCGATATAAATTGTGTTGATGTTGACAATATTTTGAGATGGAAAGATTTGACAATATCTTTTATTGAAAACATTACACACCATAGTGGAAAAGACTAATTAGCATCACATGCTACAACTTCATGATAACCATTGAAGCTACGATCTATTCTTAGGGGGCAATTTGGTGCAATATGCCCAGGGTTACGGCAATAACCACACTTTCTTCTGCCTACTTGGTCGGAATTGTCCATCTCGTTTGGTATACGCCGAGTTCTTTCCCGCCCACGTCTTCTGTCGCGCACTCGTAAAGCATTCGGGAGTAACGTCCAACTGGGTCCTGGAGGCCAGTAAAATTCATGTCCAAGGGGTTGAAATGTCATATTATATGTTGCCTCGAATGACTCTACCGTATAATGAAGATCAACCATGGTTGAAGGGTTTCCGCCCCTATAACGGGCAACATATTGGGCATGAGAGCATGGCATATGATAGGCTGTCCACTTGCCCCATGTACATGTTCGTCCCATCCAATCTACCTCTTGTTCGTTGGGAACATCGTTCCATCGTTCTGGCATTCCACCGACCTGGTACCACTCATCTAGTCTGAATGCATGCAATCGCATCCGGTGTGAATACGTCTCCCACTTTTTATATTTTTCTCTCGCTCGATCCGTCAGAATACGACCATCTCTACGCATGTGCATCGCGTTTGCCAACCTATCGTGGAAATATCCCTTTAGCTTTAAAAAAGTGTTATTTACTAGTGCTGTAATGGGCAATCCCCTAGCTCCGACAATCACATCATTGAAGCATTCAACATTATTTGTTGTCAGCATTTCCCATCTATAACCCCCATCATGGCTCAATGTCCATGACTCTGGACCGAGGTCGGCTAACATCTGGTGCACCCGTGTACCAACGCCAGTGGGTCGTGGGTCGATATTACGAATAATGTCCATGGCGGCGATGTGCTTCCGTTTCTGGCTTTCTTTTCCAGCTATCCAACACATATCTTTTGCGAATTGGTTGTGCCATCTTTTCATCACATTGCTTTTTAGATGTCTCAAGCAAATGCGATGCCTCACTTGAAGTCGGCCGTCGGATGTTATTGTATTGAACGCTGCCGCGATTCCTGCGTGCTGATCAGACAGAATACAAACTGTTGACATGTCGTTTAAAAAACACTGACTTACCTTCTCCAGGAACCACCTCCAACTATTTGTACTCTCGCCATCGACAACGGCAAATGCCAACGGTAATATATGGTCGTTGGCATTTGTCGCTAAGGCGACAAGCAGGTGGCCTTTGTACTTCCCATGCAGATGTGTTCCGTCCAACAAGAGTACAAGTCGACAGTGCCTCAATGCCATAATGCACGGATCAAAAGCCCAAAAAACATAGTGGAAAATTTTTTCTGTTTCAATTGAACCCTGGGTGAACTTGTAGTGGACAACGGTTCCCGGATTCTTTGCAATTACGACGGCAAAAAAGCGTGGCAGCATCTTGTATGAAGTCTTCTTTACGTGGATTGCCTTATTCCTATCACGCCACGCTTTCCCATACGTTATATCAACATTTAAAGTCTTCTTTACGTGGGCTTGGACAAGACGTACCTCGAAATCAGGCTTCTCTGCAACAAAATGCCTAACCATGTAGCTGACCAGACCAGATGTTAGATTTCTATGGTCTCTTCTGCATTTATCTCCCATGCAAATATGCATGCTTTGGTACCTCGTAATCTCGAACATCTTGTGTGTGCATTTTTTTACTGCACGAACCTTTCACTTGCATGGTGTCCTAGGATTGCTTGATTCGTAGCAACGTATGTCCCACAAAGACTTATTTGATTTCACCACCCTGTATTCTCGTTTATGTTTGATCACGTTTTGTTGGACAGCCCGTATAAGATCAACCTTTTTCGGGAACACCATACGTTTGGCCAACTCTATCCGTCTCTCGTCCCACATTGGTCTCTCCATTGGAGGCTCATTTGAAGTGATGTAATACTCTGTCCTAGCTGTGTGGAAAGCTACTGGTTCTTCCTCCTCTAGATCTGGCTCTAGCTCTTCGCCATTGCCTAGCCCCATATCAACCTCTTCGTTTTCATAGATTAAACTTTCTACTGACACAACATCTTCCTCCTCGTTTAAGTGGACGTCCTCATCTACTTCTTCCGGTTCAGATAAAACAAAATCTAATCCCACCTCGAACATCTCCCGAATCACCGAATGTCACTAGCTTGAGAGGGTCCTCCAACTTCAAATGTAGGGCGTGGCGGTGGAGAAAGGGAAAATATGGCAAACCCTGTCGTTGTGGTTGGAATGTTGACTTCTGCATTGACATAATAAGGTGGTTCCACATTCAAGTCTGGCAAATCACCAACAACTTCTTATAGTGTTGCTTCTTCATTTGAAGGCTGTGGATTGTACACGACATCACTTTGCACGTCTACGACAACGTGCGCACATCTCCTATTCATATCCATGCAAGCTGTTTCGTACATGTCCTGTACATCTTCGTCATCCTTAATGCCACTGGGGTAATAATATATTTGTTGTAGGTTTGTGTCCCATTTGGGATCACGATAACACAACTCAACTCTATCGATAGTA
The DNA here is from genome assembly GCA_028554755.1 of Cordia subcordata. Taxonomy (NCBI): domain Eukaryota; kingdom Viridiplantae; phylum Streptophyta; class Magnoliopsida; order Boraginales; family Cordiaceae; genus Cordia; species Cordia subcordata. Next base: position 15,196,682 of record JAPTOF010000006.1, on the reverse strand, counting down.
GGCCGCAATTAGAGCTTCGTGAATATACGAGATACAAACTGATTGTATGTCGTTCCGAGAAGAATTTTTATTTTACGTGGTAAGTTTGGACGTACATAGTCGAGCCCATGATCTGTTTCAATTTTGTTGCCACCGTAATATAAATATACGTTAACTGCATCAACATTTGCATTCATCTTTTTGGGTGAAAAAAAATATATAACGTGGCTTAGATGTGAATGAGTTGCAGAAGAGAGGGAAGTGGAGTGATTAGTTGTATAGCAGCAAATTCAAATTTTGAAAATGCTACGTAATGTGACTTATCGTGTGAACGTTTGTAGGGTTAGTGATTTTGGAACGAGATGATGAAGGGAGAAGTGGGGTGTGCATTATATAGTAACAAATTCGAACTTAGAAATTCGGATTTTAAAATTCTGAGTTTCGACTTATAATCTAACTCGAATTTTAAAAACTCGAAACAACAAAATCGCAAGTCAGAAGTTCGAAAGTTTGAAAATTTCGAACTTCAAAAGTTCAAAATTTTCAAAACTTCGAACTTCACAAGTTCGAAAATGCACATCTCTGACAAAAATTTTATTCTCTACTCTGCTCTGCCATTGATTACGTCGGAATCTTGTAAACTCGAACTTCCAAAGTTCGAAACACGATATTATTATCTGCCTCCTAATATTATTCTCTGCCCTCCGTCACATCGTCGCAACATCGTCACAGAAGAAATCCTGCAAACCCTAGCACCCTATTTTTGAACTCCATAAGTTCGAAGTTATGCTTTCGAACTTCTGTAGTTCGAGTAAGAAAATCCTGCGAACCCTAGTATCCTATTTTCGAACTTCATAAGTTCGAAGTTATGCTTTCGAACTTTTAAAGTTCGAGCAAGAAAATATAAGTTCGATATCGAAACTTCATAATTCGAATATATTTTCGAACTTTCGAAATCCGATATCGAGTTTTCAACATTCGTGATCGGGTTTCAAAAGTTCAAAAAGTCTACTTTTGCTACTCTCCTCAAAACTGGGTTATTTTTGGAAGCAAATTAAAAAATAAGATTAAAAATAAAAATAACCCGAGAATGGAATGATGTGGCGCCACGCCAAAAAGCCTTTGACGGAGTTCTTTTCAATCCTCAAGAGAAATCCAGACTTATAGGAGAAGGAGACAGAACCATGAGGTAGCAAAGCGATCAGCCTGGGTACGTAAGCAATAGCTGAGAATGTATCCTTGTTCAGTGGCACTACTGTCACCAAGCAGTGGTGACAAGGAGAATGACAAAAAGGATGATGAGGTCTCCACGGATAACACGCCAATTGATACCCAGATGATAGAGATAGCTCTGTACAACTAATTCTGGTATGTGGAATTTGAAGTTCAAGACAATATGGCTTTTACTTTACCATTAACCTTCCAGGCACCCTAATTCCAACCAACATTCTTAGAAAGGGATGTGCTCGAGTTTAAGGCTCTAGATTCTCAAGTAAAGATTATCGTGGATCCTAAGTGCCCAGAAAGAGTGAAATAAACAAGGTCTCATCAACCTTCAGGTCTTGTCTAGGCCACATATACCACATTTGGTGCATCATGTTAGACCTCTTTACCTTGTGGCCCATTTCAAAGGGTAGCCAGTCACCAAGGTATTGGTTGATAATGGTACTAGCATCCTCTTTGAAGAGACTGAAGAAGAGCGAACCTGACTTATTTTAAGCTAACATTCCCATTGTTAACTTCAGAGGGGAAATGTTCAGGCCGAAGGGTATCTTGCTGATAGAAGTCACAATGGGGAGCAAGACCTCATTGGTGTATTTCTTTGTGGTGGATTTATTCGTTGTGTATAATGCACTACTGGGGCATGGTTAGAAACATATCAACACGGTGAAGCATCGAAATTCACAATTAAGTATTGCCTGGTGAGTTGCCAATGTGAGCTTGAAGACGAAGCACCTTTAATGGTGATTTGCATTAGAAGGTTCTAAAACTTGGTCAGAAGACATCTTTGGAACCCTTATGGCAATAAAAAGTCGCCTGCGTTGTCAGCATTGTGTATAGTGGCCTAAAGAGCACCGATGAAGAGTTCGAAGAAGGTGTTCATGGCTTTCAATGGTAAATAGAGTTTAAGATATACAAGTCTGCATGGAGTATGCCATTAGAACAGTAATGGTGAGATGAAGCTGTTGGAGGTAGCAATACTATGTTTCGTGGAGGGAGGCACTGCCAGCTTTGCGAGGAGAAAGGTGGCGATGTTTACGGTGATTGACGTTTGGTGGCCTCAAACTACACTGAGAGGTGTTGTCAGAACGGCGAGATTGAGAGGAATAATTTGGTGGTTGCAGCATAACATGAAGACACTAGAATCGACGTTGGCAATGTGGAGAAAGTTCGGCCATGGCATTTGATGGCTAGTGGGTTTAGGTGCGCAGCATCGTGTGTGAGAAGTTCCAGAAGAACCGACCGACTTGGAAAATGTTTTGGTAGCCTTGGTTCAGCGAAAGGTGGTCTGTGGTGCTGCTAGTGATAAGAAGAAGATGGTAGCTAGCAGTGTTTGATAGTGGACGATCTTGATGGTGCGGCGTGCTAATCGAAGAGTACGATGGTGGTTAGTACGCGATGTCAAGCGTGGTGGTGTCTTTTGATGAAGGATCTAACGGATGGATCGTTTGGTGATGACGGGTTAGGTCGCAATGTCTTTTAGGCTGCTAGGTTGCTTGAATCGATGAAAAAGATAATGTCGTAGGGATTTGGTGCTATATGGCACTTTATGATATCATATGCTCACGTCTTAGGACTATTGGATCAATGGAGGTTGTGATTTAATAAGTTGTGCTTACATGTGGCGTGATGTAACAATAATATGTTGAGCTCGAGTAATCTAAGCCATCAAATCTTGAGAAGGGTGATCTGATGGAGAAAAGAAAAGATTCCATGTGGCACGTGCAAGGAAGACTTTGTGTGGGCTCAAGTTGATCAGAAAATAAAGCACTTTGACCAGGTACTAACCAGACCTTAATTGAGTTGACCAAGAATATTCTTAAGGTTTAAGGCATGTCAGATCCAAATATGAGCTCCTTTTATGAGATTTCAACCTAAGATGTGTGTTTTGCGACCAAGAAGAGTTTGACCACCAATTTTGACTTTGACTGAGGGCTGACCGCATTGACTGAGGTTGTTTCTACCTAATTTCGACGTCCTGAGTTTGTTTTTTAGATTGGTTTTGCCAAATTCTTGATATACCAAGGATGAGCCTTGAATTTGGACAAAACGATGAAGTGCTGATGGAATTGTGCAAAAGTTTTGAAGCATTGTGCGAGCAAACACATTCAGCTAACTAGTGATAAGCTTCTGTGAAGAAAAGTTTGGATGTGTAGACTAGTTGAAGAAGGTTCGGTTTGAGAGAGGAGTCATACAAGGAGAGTATGCATAATTGAACTATCAAAGCGGCTAGAAGACTGATAAGAAGTGCTACTACTAGAAAGAAGAGCACGTCCAAGATGCTTTGTGTTGAAGGAGGACATGAACAACCTTGAGAGGTCGAGGCTAGACGGCATGGAAAAGGATGTTGGTGATGACTCCACAAACCTGCAAGGATGTGTTGGTAGCCATTGCCATGAAGAGTGTTGTTGAGTAGGGACTCTTGCATGAAGACTGTGAAGAGGTTCTAATTGTGGCAAAAGAAGCTTTAGACTTTTCGCCAAGGGAAAAATTTGTTGGGTTGTGGCTCAAAGTCCAAGCTGAAGAAATTCCACGAAACTTTTCCATAGATTCTTCCAAGATCAGGCTCTTGAAAATTAATTTTTCAAGAACACAAGAAACATATAAAGTAATTACGTGTGTTCTTGATGAGTAGCCTTGCAGAAGCTTGATCTTCCTCCTCTTTGTACGCAGCCAAGAAATACTGATGAAAGCTAGGGTTTTTAAGGGAGGAAGAATCTTTTTTCTTTGTAGAAAAACTGATGACCTAATGAAAATACGTACAAAGCATCTCCTTTAATAGAACAAAAAGAGTTGGGACTTTACAAGTCCCGAGCTCAATTCCACCAACCCAATTGGGCCCAAACCATTTTTTAGCCCATCTTGAAATTAAATCACTATTTAATTTTTAACCCATTTAGTCCAAGATTAAATTCATGCCACATTTTCTATGCTAGCAGAAAATAGATGAAATTAAATCCGTGACCTCTTAATAATTAATATTAACAATTTAATTCTTAATTAAATATTCAAATAGATTAATTATTAATTCCTTTATTTAATTCACAATTAAATAATAGAATATTTAATTCTCAATAAAATAGATCAATCCATCAATAAAATTCTCGACCTTTTGCATGACTTTGCAGGTTCAAACTTAAGCCGGTAATACAATGACAATCTTTGTACTAATCGGAGATAACGTCTAGCAATAGTTCCCAACGTCCAGATAAGCTGAAAGATAGCAAGGCAACTATCAATGAACCTGGGCACTATGGTAAATCCCCTATGACCCTTGATGTTCTGAAACAACCCTAGGAGCATGGTTAACTGTCAAACCCCTAATTAGTTATTCCATATTAAGTCCTAATCTTGTCATAACTCATCACGACACTATGGCACATCACGTAGAAAGCTTTGGCCAAAGACTTAATAAGTTAAGACTAGATGGAACACCATTTTCCTAATACCCGGAGCATGTCAATCCCATCTTTTCCTGCACATCGGCCTCGCGACACTTGCTTGCACCCAGTAACCCTTCGTCACCAAATTAGAAATTTGGGTAGTTTGGCACCAAAGTATGAGGAGTAATTTGTAAACATCTATGGCAGTTTCAAGTCGAAGGGAATACTACAACCAACTACACCACAAGCCATCCTTTGATAATAAGGTAAGTACCACATGATGATTGTAAACGAGTCATGTTCAGTAAGTGTGTCTCTACACCCTACCTGTGTGTCACACCGGTGTCCTAACACTGATTGGTCATGAGGATAACCAACCCATGTGATAGACAATAACCTTTACTTGAAGGAATTGACGTCCTAGTACCAATTCCATCATTTGGTTATGAATAGATTTTAAGAATAATCAAAACCAAGCCTCATTCACCTGATCTCGTACAATTGTTCTAAGGAAATACATCATAATCAAAATAAGAGAAGATGGTGCAATATGATGTAATGGCCAAATATTATTAAGATAACTCGTATATGAACAATACTAGAAACACAATAGATGACTGACTTTAGGACACTATTCCTAACAATCTCCTACTTGGGCTAAAGTCAGTCGGATCTATATCCTATATCCATCTTCTCTCGATGTAAATCAAACTCCTTGATCCGAAGGGCCTTAGTAAGTAGGTTAGCGAAATTGTCCTTATTGTCGATCTTCTGCAGAATGACGTCACCTATAGCTACAATCTCTCAAATCAGTTGTAATGTCTCAGCACATGTTTGGCTTTTTGATAGGATCGAGGTTCCTTCACTTGAGCAATGGCACTAGTATTATCGCTAAAGATTGTATCTAGACTAGCTATGTTTGGAGCAACCTTAAGCTCAACGATGAAGTTCTTGAGCCAAACTGCTTCTTTTGCCACATCAGACACTGCTATGTATTCTGTCTCGCAGACAGAATCAGGTACGGTCTGTTGCTTAAAACTCTTCGAGTAAACAGCTCTACTATTTAAGGCAAACACGAACCCAGACATGTTTTTACTATCATCCCTATCTCACTGGAAACTAGAATCGATATAACCTACCAGTTTTATGTCAGAACCCCTATAGACGAGCCATAGGTCTTTATTATTTCTTAAACACTTAAGGATGGTCTTTGCAATTAGCTAATGTCTCTCACCAGGATTAGATTGGCATGACCACTTTTAAAGAGTAAGCTACATCTGGCCTCGTACATGTCATAGTGTGCATAATAGATCCTATTGTTGAAGCATAAGGGACTCTACTCATACGTTCTTTCTTTTGAGAAGTTGAGGGACAATTTCTCTTGAAAAGAGAAATTCCATGGCCTATTGGAAGATAGGCCTTCTTGGAATTTTCCATGTTGCACCTTTTTAGCATGGTGTCTATGTACGTGGATTGAGACAATCCCAACAATCTCTTAGATCTATTTCTATAGATCTTGATCCGAAGAATATAGGAAGCCTCTCCTAGATCCTTTATGGAGAACTAGGATGAAAGCCATAATTTCACATTCTGTAATGCGGGCATATCATTTTCTATAAGGAGAATGTCATCCATATACGATACTAAGAATGTGACCACATGTCTGTTAGCCTATTTATAAATGCAAGGATCTTCTTCATAATTAACGAAGTCATATGTTTTGACAACCTTGTCAAAATTTATGTTTCAAGTCCGAGAAGCTTGCTTGAGTTCATAAATGGACTTCTGAAGCTTACATACTTTAGACTCATCTATAAATGTGAACCCTTCAAGTTGTGTCATGTACATTTCCTTTTCCAGCTTACCATTAAAGAAAGTTGTTTCGACATCCATTTGCCAGATCTCATAGTCTAAGTGTTCAGCTATAGCAAGCATGATTCAAACTGACTTGAGCATCGTTACAGGGAAAAATACTTCGTCATAGTCAATACCATGATGTTGACAATATCCTTTAGAAACCAAACGTGCTTTATAGGCTTCCACCTTCCCATCTACTCCTCATTTTCATTTGAAACCCCATTTACACCCAATGGGTTTAACCCTTTCATATGGATCAACTAATGTCCATACATTGTTGACTTTCATGGATTCTATTTCAAATTCCATGGATGCCATGCAAAGGCATGACTTCGGACTAGGAATCTGTACCTAGTTGGTTGATGGGGTACTCTACTAGATCTCCTAAGTGATGCCTTTATAGTAGCTTCAAAATTTGGTTCCCTAACTTTATCCTATCCTGTATGTTCAATTGGAGGTGTGTGTACTTCACCAAGCTCAATCGTAAAGGTAGTTCTCTGTTGTTTAAGAAACTTTTTCTCTAGAAAGACTGCTTTAGTAGCAACAAACATCTTTTGGTCTTTAGCTTGATAGAAGTAGTATCCTCTAGACTCTGTAGGGTATCCTACAAATCTGCATTTGTTAGATTTTGGTTTTAGCTTATCAGTCTAAAGACGTTTAACGTATGTCAAACAACCCCAAACATTAAGGTAAGAGAGTACTAGTTTACGACCATGCCATATCTCATATGGTGTCTTTTCTACTAACTTGCTAGGTACTTTATTCAACACATGAGCGGTTGTCTCAAAAGCATGTCCCTAAAAGGATATAGGTAGATCTTTGCATCCCACCATGGATCGAACCATATCTACCAGTGTTCGATTTCTCCTTTCAGATACACCATTATGTTGTTGTATACCTAGAGAAGTCCATTGCGAGATAATCCCATTCTTTTCTAGGTAACTCAAAAACTCATTGGAAAGATATTCTTCTCCACAATCAGATCATAGGATCTTAATACTCTTTCCAATTTGTTTTTCTATCTCACTTCTATATCTCTTGAACATTTCAAAAGACTCTGATTTATGTCTCATCAAATAGACATACCCATACCTAGACAGGTCATCTGTGAACGTAATGAAGTAAGAATACCTACCTCTAGCACTAGTGCTCATAGGCCCACAGACATCAATATGTATAAGCCCCAAGAGTTCTGTTGCTCGATCAACTTTTCCAATAAAAGAGGATTTAGTCATTTTCCTAAGTAGACAAGACTCACAAGTTAGCAGTGATTCAGGATCACCAATGTCAAGAAACCCTTCCTTGACCAATTTGTTAATCCTATCCTTATTAATATGACCAAGTCTATAGTGCCAAAGATATATATCTAAAGTAGTTCCTATTTTGGGATGTTTATTACTAACATGCAAGATATGCGCAGGCTGTGTCAAAATATAAATCCCATGTTCCAATCATCCGTTAAAAAGACAAACATTATTCAAAATAATATCAATACCATTATTGGAAATTCTAAAGGAATATCCATCTTGGGTAAAAGCCTAATTGAAATAATGTTCAAAACAAAATTTGGACAAAAGAAAACATCAAAAAGACTTAAGTTCATAGAATTGATAGCTAGAGATAAACACCCTAATACTAGTACTGGAATAGGATTCCTGTTGCCAACGCTCAGGTATCGCACTTCGTCTTTGAACTTCCTACTGACCTACAACCCCTACAATGAAATGGAAATATGATAAGGACTGTCTGTATCTAATACATAGGTAGTAGAGTCTATGACACTGAAGTTGCAAGGAGTAATCATATACATGCCTTACTGAGTAACCTGTTGCTTTCTTCTAGGCCTGTTTGGAACAAGGGATGCCAAACATTGAGGATAATTCCTCTTCCAATGTCCAAGCTGCTTGCAGAAGAAACACTCTGCTCGACTCTCGTCAACCTTTTGCTTGCGGGCTTGATTTTGTTGCTGTATGGGCTTCTTAATCTCACCTCAAGCTTCGGATGCATTTTTATTTTTCTTCTTGCTTTTCTTAAAACCCTTGCATTTTGAGGATGAGGCACATCCCACTACATTAACAGGCTTTCTTAAGAGCTGGTTATCTTTTTCAAAGGTTTGCAATAGTCTTAGTAACCTATGGTAGTTGACAACAAGCTTGTTCATCTTGAACTAATTCAAGAAGGGAAGACAAGATGGAGGCAACGAATTAAGAATGACATCCTTGCCAAGCTGTTCCTGAAGTAGATACCCTAGCTTAGCCAACTTCTCGATGTTTTCTGTCATGTAGAATACATGATCAATAACTGGTATGCCTTCCTTCACCTTAGCATTGAAAATAGCACATGAGGCTCTATGTCTCTCAGCATTATCCGATGTGCCAAATGACTCATTCAATGCTTGAATGACAACCTCAGGCTGTGAATCCTCAAACTTGGGACAAAACTCGTCGTTCATCACAGCCCTCATAATGCAGTGAACCGTGACTCTATCATCAAGCCATTTTTTATAGCATCGACGATCCATTGTAGTTACATTAGCAATAGGCTTTGCAGGTGCTAGGTAAGTAAGAACATACAAGATACGTTTATGTTCAAGCACAATATGCAACCTTCGATACTAACTATCGAATTTGGGCCCAGTGAACTTCTCACTATCCAATATTGATCTTAAAGATAACGTTTTAGCCACTAGATATGCAAATAATCGACATAAAAAGAATAAACAATCTTTTGTATATAAGGTTATTAATTTTTTCGAAAAATATGGACCAATATCTAATGGATCCTCCCACTATTATACTCAGACTATTAGCCCCCACCTACAGCCCGAAGGGATTTTCGAAAAATAAACCTCTTTAATGGGTACCGAGATCCAAAATAATGTACATAGGCCCGACTATGGTCGGCCTACCTATGGACACCGCTTGATAGGTTCATAACCAATTACTTCCCCAAATAACCCTTAATATTAGTCTGCCCTAAACATTGATAGGTTCATAACCAATTACTTCCCCAAACAACTCCCAATATATTGGTCTGCCCTAAACATCTCTTCAGTAGAGGACTAAGGTCCTCTACTGAAAAGCTCGGTTAGGTCAAACCATTAACATGAACTCCTAAGGTTTTCCTCCGACCCCAACAAATAGGCCTGACTGAGGTTGGCCCACATACTCATTAGTCTAAAGGGATTCCAAGGGTTTCATTTAGTTAGTAATAATCCTAATATTCCAATAAAAGCTAGGCCTGAGGGCCTCCAACGTTTATTAGAGTATTGGGCCCATTATTATTTACTTTAATAGGAGGCAATGATTCGGACATTCCCATGTCCAAGTCACTTTAAGGACTTAATAATTTTAAAGGATTCATATGGGGTAAAAGAGCGTGCTTGTTTAAATAGTCAAATCTTTAATTATTTCAATTAATTAATTGATTGACATACTAAACAACATATATATAAATATATACAAGCACATGCATGTGGTTATGGGCTTTCCTAGTGTGGCATACTAGAGCCATCATGGACCAATCTATAATGTAAAGCTAAATTATTACATTTTAATTTTGGGAAACATGGACAGGCCCAGCCTTCAACTTCTTGGTCTTTGCTTCCTCATCTCGATCATATGCTAAAAACTACTAATTACATCACAATTAAGAAGAACTCCTTCTAAAGGAGGGGATGCATCACTTGGGAGAGAAATTTTACAACTAGATTAAAGAGAAGGCTGGGTTCGCAAGGCCAATTTAAAAAATCCAAAAATTAGTTACAATAATTAATAAATAAAATGCAATAATAGACATGATCTGCAAGCCCATAACCACCTCGTAATATGTCATACATCAAAATAAAAGGGCATAAACAATTTCATGATTTTATTGCACAATAATTAGATCAATTTAATCAAATTAAATTGACCTTACCAAATTTTAAAAACTCTTTTTTAAATTATTTGGGGTCAAAATCTAAATTTTGATAAATTAAAAACTTTAAATAAACTCATTTTGAAATAAGTAGAGTCAAAAATCAAATTTTCTAAAAATTTGGGCCTACCCATTAATTCAAAACAATCTTAAAACTAATTGGGTGTCAAAAATATATTTTTGACAAATAATGAATTTTAAAATAAATATCAAATATTTATTACAAAGGACAAATCAATTTTATCAAATAAAATAATTTGTCGGCATTTAATAAAATATTTGTTAATATATATAATTTAATTAACATTTAATTAAATTATTCATGATACCATCATTTATTCCATCACCTTAATTAAAAAAAAAAAGAATAAACATTCTAACCCAAAGAGGTATGCAGCAGAGACGGTAAAGACATTGAGATGCTATGTAGGAGGTCTTAGGTTCAAACTTGATAAATTTTAATTTACTTTTATTTGACGCCTAATAAAACAGACATGTAATCAAAAGAAAACACCTTTGCCACAGGTTTACCAATAGCTGTGCTGGTAAGAGCGAGTAAAATCCCAGCATTACACTACAAAATGCATTTTTTTTAATGAACGCGTGACAGCAATCAAGCAAACAAAAACATATTAAAAGACTAGGGTTTACTAGTAGTTGGATTGGGAAGAGTGAGCATAATCGCATCATTAAATGTAGGTTCAAAACCTGCCGACTACAAAATGCACATTATTTATTTATTTATTTATTTTATAATTTTAGGTTTAAAATAAAATCATCTTCTTCCTTTTAAGAACCCTAGCCACCACTTAAGGGCCATCTGCCATGGCCGAATTTCATTAGCAAAGTACTATTTTTTTTAATTAAAGGAATACAAGAAAAGAATAGAAATCAAATTCCATCCTTCAATCATTGCATATCATGAATAGCCATCAATTATGGCCAAGCTCATCGTGAGAAAAAGGAATACATATACGTACATATATACACCAACCATGATCGTTACAGGTACATATACATATACATCAACAATGATTTTTTATGTTGGTTTAACAAACGTCATGGTTCAACCTTGTTCTTCAAAAGCTATATTCATATATTATTATTATAATTAAAAAAATATAATTTTTGAAATCTTCATGGCTATGACATTCACAGCTAGATCTAGGATTTAGAAATATATATATATATATATATATATATATATATATATATATGTATATGTATATATGTATATGTATGTATGCATATGTATGTACAGATGTAGATATGTACATACATACATATACATATATATATATATATATATATTGAGTCGCGGGTCGGAGTGATAGAGAAGATAACTGTTTCGTCTTCTTCACAATTTTTTTTTTTCATTGTAAACTCAAAGATTTGAAATGGTAATAAAAAGTATTTTGTTTCAGTAAACAAAAAAAAACACAGGTGTAGTTGAGTGGTAAAGGCTACATACTTATCTTCTGGTTGTCGCGAGTTCAAGACCAGGTAGCTATAATATATATGCTTTTTCCAATAGATCAGATATGTTTAATAGTCTCCATTAATGCTCGAAAATTCACTATAAATGCTGTCAACATATTGAATGCAACAAAAAATTTGTAATAAAATTTCTCATAACATAATATTCAATACGTATATATATACAAACATAATTGTGCGATGTAATCACGAAATCAAGTAAAAAGAGCCTTGGCTCTAATACTAATTGAAGGAATTCCGTGAGACTTTTCTATAGATTCTTCCAAGATCAGGCTCTTTAAAATTAAAAATTTTCAAGAATAACACGAGAAATACCTGAAGTAATGACATGTGTTCTCAATGAGTAGCCTTGCGGAAGCTTGATCTTCCTTCTCTTTGTACACAGCCAGAAAAAACTGATGGAGGCTAGGGTTTTTAAGGGAAAAGGAATTTTTTTTCTTTGTAGAAAAGCTGATGACCTAATGAAGATAGGTACAATACCTCTCCTTTTATAGAACATAAGGAGTTGGCTTTCACAAGTCTCAGGCTCAATTCCTCCAACTCAATTAAGCCCAAACCTTTTTTTGTTAGCCCAGTTTGAAATTAACTATTTAATTTTCAACCTATTTAGCCCAAGATTTAATTCATGCCACATTTTCTATGCTAGCAAAAAATAGACGAAATTAAATCCGTGACCTCTTAATAATTAATATTTTTTTTTTCACTAGATCTATTTAACAGTCTCCATTAATGCTCAAAAATTCACCATAAATGCTTTCAACATATTGAATGCAACAAAAAATTTGTAATAAAATTTCTCATAACATAATATTCGATGTGTATATCATATATAAAAATAAAATTGTGCAATGTAATCAGGAAATCAAGTAAAAAGAGCCTTGGCTCTGATACCAATTGAAGGAATTCTGTGAACTTTTCCACGGATTCTTTCAGGATCAGACTCTTAAAAATTAAAATTTTTCAAGACGAACACGAGAAATACCTAAAGTAATGACGTGTGTTCTTGATGAGTAACCTTGCGAAGGCTTGATCTTCCTCCTCTTTGTATGTAGCCAAAAAATATTGATGAAGGCTAGGGTTTTTAAGGGAAAACAAATTTTTTTTCTTTTAGCTGATGACCTAATAAAAATACGTATAATACCTCTTCTTTTATAGTACAACAGGAGTTGGCCTTCACAAGTCCTAGGCTCAATTTCTTCAACCCAATTGAGCCCAAACCTCTTTTTTTAGCCCAGTTTGAAATTAAATATTTAATTTTTAACCCATTTAGTCCAAGATTTAATTCATGCCACATTTTCTATGCTAGCAAAAAATAGACGAAATAAAATCCATGACCTCTTAATAATTAATATTAATTATTTAATTCGTAATTAAATATTCAAACAAATTAATTATTAATTCCTTTATTTAATTCACAATTAAATAATGAAATATTTAATTCTTAATATGATAGATCAATCCATCAATAAAATTCTCGACCTTTTGCATGATTCTATAGGTTCAAACTTAAGCTGGTAATACAAGGACACTCTTTGCACTAATCAGAAATACCATCTAGCAACAATTCCTGACGTCCAGATAAGCTGAAAGATTGCAAGGCAACTATCAATGAACCTGGGTACTATGGCAGATCCCCTATGACCCTCGATATTTCGAAACAACTCTCGGAGCATGGTTAACTGTCAAACCCCTAATTAGTTATTCCATATTAAGTCCTAATCTTGCCATAACTCATCAAACACATCTCCGTGACATATCGCACAGAAAGTTTTGACCAAAGACTTAATGAGTTAAGACTAAATGGAAAATCATTCTCCTAATACCCGGAGTGGATCAATCCTATCTTGTCCTGCACATTGGCTTTCCGACACTTGCTCGCACCCATTAACCTTTCGTCACCAAATTGGAAATTCGGGTAGTCTGGCACAAAAGTACGAGGAGTAATTCGTAAGCCTCTATGGCAGTGTCAAGTTGAAGGGAATACTACAACCAAGTACACCACAAGCCGTCCTTTGACAATAGAGTAAGTACCACATGATGCTTGTAAATGAGTCATGTTCAGTAAGCATGTCTCTACACCCTACCTGTGTGTCACACCAATGTCCCAACGCCCAGTGGTCATGAGGAAAACCAACCCATGTGACAGACAATAACCTCTATTTGAAGGAATTGACGTCTTAGTACAAATTCTTTTATTTGGTTACGAACAGATTTTAAGAACAATTAGAACCAAGCCTCATTCATATGATCCCATATAGTTGTTCTAAAGAACTACATCATGATCAAAATAAGAAAAGATGGTGCGATATGATGTAATGGCCAAATATTATTAAGATAACTCGTATATGTGAACAATTCTAGAAACACAATAGATGATGACTTTAAGACACTATTCCTAACACAAACCCATAAAAATTAGGTAACTTGTGAAAGGTAATTAATTGTATTATCAATAGGGATGACAATGGAGTAGGGTAGGAGTAGGTTGTGCTTACCCGTACTCCATACCTATTAATAAAACTCCTGCTCTTACTTCTATCATATACTTATATCGGGGTAAACTCCTATACTACCATTCTTGCCCTTGTCAGATTGAAAAAAACTATGCCGAAGTACCATTGAACAAGATCAATGATATTAATTTTTTTAAATACTATTACATAAGAATGTGTTAAAAATAAGTTAACTTTTATAAGTAAACTAAAAAAGATTTTAATGATATAAAGTTTATATTAAAATATATTAGAAATATATACAAAATGATACAATGTTTATATTAAAAATATATAAGAACATATTAGAAGTAACAAATATACATATGTAATGGGGCAGGGTAGAGTGGGGTGGACAAACCATTACCCTGTCCCTTCGCTACATTGAGGTTGGGGAACAAAACCTCGCCTACCCTTAATAGGGTTTTTTTTTGGACAAAAACTCTGCCCGTACTCATGCAATACTGCTGTGGGCTGGAGCAGGATGGGGTATCATTGCCATCCCTAGTTACCAATTTAGGAGCTGTCTAAAATAGTGTAAGAGAAATCTTGGGAAGCAAGGATTTCTCTCCTACAAATAGAGGGTCTTGTAACTTGTATTTGGTGTGTCTCAAAAGTGTGCCTTGAGGCCACACCCTATGAGACAGGTGTGGGAAAAAAAGCTTAAGAGCATTGGGAGTGTCTTACATTTTTCCTAGTCCTGGTGAAGATATAGCCATTGTAAGAATTCTGTAAGGAAGGGTTTAGACTTTTCAACTATACAAAAAGTCATCACCTTGTATAATCCATTATTGTTGAATAGTGGAATTTATCCTAGAGGGAGATCGTGGAAATAGACAGAGGGCTGAGCCACGTCATAAATATTATGTGTCCTTTGTATTTTCTGGTGTGCATTTGTGTGTATGTGTGTGTCCTCAATTTTTCCAATAGATAGGAATACCTCATGTACACTTCTTGCTTATTTAAAACTCTCATCATGTATCTCCACAATATTGAAATGTAATACAAGAGAAACTATTACAACCAAATTATTCCTTACATATATTAGTTCTCAATATTTTAAAAAATATTAAATTATTACATAAAATGAATAAAACAATGTAACTACTTTAAATAAGTTTATGAAATATTGATAACTAATATTAATAATTTTTTTAATATAATGGGGTCCAATTTACTTATATTTATAAAACGTTAATGATTAATTTAAACATTTAAAAAAAAATTAATCTAAATAGAGTGACAACACTTGGGACTTTTTTATGATTAACCTAAGGGTAAATTTCTCAGTTACTGCTCATTGTTTCATCATTTTTTCAAATTAGTCCCTATTATATTAAAATATTCATTTAGTCCTTAATATTTCACAAAAAATATTCAAATTAGTCTTTGATGTTTTGCAAATATAGTCAAATTAATCCATATTATTTAGAAATATTCATATTAGTCCGGAATGTTTTACAAAGATAGTAAAACTAGTCCCCATTGTTTGAAAGAAAGTTCATATTAGTCTTTAATTTTTTACAAACTTATTCAAATTAGTCAAATTTTTTTTATTCATTTTTCTTAAAATAGGGATTAATTTGGAGTAAATTTGTTATTGAGGACTAATATGATTTTTTTTTCTAATAATAGGGACTTGTTTGACTACTTTTATGAAACATTAAGGCCTAATATGAATCTTTCTAAATAATAGGGATTAATTTGATTATATTTACAAAATATTGAGAACTAATTTAATTTTTTTTAAACAATTGAGATCAATTTGAAAAAATGAGAAAATAATAGGGACAATTTGAAAAAATGAGAAAATAATAGGGACCTATTGTGAAATTAACTCTTAATCCAATTTCAAAAATTAAAAAAAAAAAGAGAACAAAGATCACAACATCAATTAAATTATAAATTAAAGTTGACAAAATAATTGGTCAATGTAATAAAATAAAGAAATGAAAAAAGAAAAATATAAAAAAGTACAAAATAATCAACTCCGAATAAGAGTATCAAGAAAAAAATAAAATAATAGTACAATAATAAGTATTGCAGAAAAAAGAAAAAAGAATTTATTAATCATTATTTTACAACAGTTTAAATTATTACATAATAATTAACGAGTTCCATAAAATAAAGTGAAAAAGAAAAAGAAAAAATTACAAAACACAAGTCACTTCTAATTTCAAAAGTTCATAGTCATAAAGCTACTAAGAGAAACTTTAATACTATATTTTAATCTTAATTCGAGATTTGAGAATATTACATATTTAATTGAAGTAAGAGCCCATCATTGAAAGCAGTCATTCTCAAAATACCAAGTAGACAATATTACCATTGCAAGAGAAGTTGTCGTATACATCCTGCATACTTACGATACTCTTTTTTTTTTTTTTGGGTCATGCATACTTGCAACACTGACCGTGAGCAAGTTCTTATTTGGATTTTTTTTATTTTTTATTTTGGGCATTACGTAAGTCTTGTCGACTACAAACACACTACATATATATATATATATATATATATATATTCTGTTTGTTATAATCTTATTTTAAAATAATTATTATATTAAAATGCATATATGTCTGATAAGATTTAAAATACTTTATCCTATGTTATGAAAACTCAAAATAAATCATATTTTTTTATTTTATAAGAAATAAACAATCCATTCTCATGTTATTTTTTTTACAATTATAAAAGTATGATTTATTTTGAGTTTTTATTATATGAATATGATAAGATATATTAAATCTTATAAGATATATTTATTTCAATAAGATAAGTAGATCATTTGAAACACAGTAATAGATAGGCAGATCGGCGGACATGGGATGCCATCTAGATTCACTCGTGGCACGGCGGAGGTGGATATCCAACTATATGACCGCCGTGGAAGGGTTCCTCGGAAGACGTGCCAATCCCGTTCCAGCAATGACGTTGAGGTGTAAATGACACTGGGGGTGCGGGGGAATACGATTTTGTTGGCCTTGAAGCTGCTATCAAGTCAAAGTGCTGGTGTAGAGCCAACAGTAGAAGTATACCAAACACCAGCATCCGGAGATCTTTATTGGAAGCCATGCAAACTGAAAGAAAAAGATACAAGTGAGCTAAAGCTACAAGCTGTTTAACTAGTAGAGAAAATACATGGAACTTCTTAAAATCAAAAAATAACATTTGGCTGGAAGAAATGGAAACTGATGCTTAATTGCAGTGGCCGATACTGCTATTTATGGTCATCTCAAGGGTCCCACACATGACCTTGTTAAATATGAGGACCATATCTCTTAACCATTATTAGTTCTACTTATTTTATGACTTGTATATTTTTTTTTAAAAAAAAAGTATCTTTTTATATATTTTTTACTATTTACAGTTTATAAGTACCAAAAGGCTGTTAAATTAGATTGATTTTCTTCTTTTTCAAATGTGTTTCTATGTTTTTTGAAAAGAAATTAAAATTTTGAAGTCTAAATTTCTAGTTTTTAGAGAAAAGTTTAGTATAAATTAAGTTTCTCCAAATTTTTTATTTTTTTTTAAAACAAATTTTAATATTTATTGGAAAAAAGTCAATTCAAAACTGGGCTAAATTGCTCCAACGGACAGAGGGAAAGGGGGTTGGGTCCGATGACCTCCTTTCTATTTGATAAATTATCTTTATTGTATGTGATTTAAGACTTTATTAAAATTAATTTTTATATACAATCAACTTTAAATTTATAGATGACACATTATAAATTTATAAATGACTCTTTCCACATTTTACTTTTTAGTAAAAATAAATGAGCAGATTTTATTTTTAGTTGCACTTATCTATCTATTCTATATACTAAAACAATAACCCTAAAATCTGAAATTTACTTCCCTTTAAATTTTCGAATCACTGTATTTTGTCATGTCACATGTTCAATAATATATTCTAAAATAATAACAGACAAGCTTCCCCTTGAAAAGATTTCCATAGATTTAGATTTTCCAAATTTGATTCAATCAACAATTTTTTTCCTTTTGAGAAAATTTTTAGTAATTAACAAATTTTTTTTAAATTGACAATTTTTTCTCTACATTTGGACAAAATTTTCCTATTCAAAACATTTCATGCCACTTCCTTCTTTAACACTCCTTATCTTATACTTAATTATAATCAAGCTATTAATTAAATTAAACTATTTCAAAATTGATCCATACAATAAATTACCTACATAAATTGATAATATTAATTTATAACACGTACATTGCACGGGCTACGTACTAGTATGTACATATGTGTATCAATTGAATTAAAAATTAATATTTTAAATTTAATACTTTTTTCATTAGTAATGTAAAGAAGTTGCCGCGTGTTAGTAGCTCCTCCAACTGTGTGTCTTGGAAGATACAATTTAAGTAGACTTTAAGGCCTGTTTGGATTGGTTTTTATTTAAGGAAAAAGTATTTTTTTTTTAAAAAAGTCACATTAAATTTATAATAACTATTTGATTTGACTTTTAAAAAAGCTAAAATTCTAAAAAAAGCTCAAATACAATTTTTTTAGAAGTCAAAATTTTTAACTTCTAAAAAACAACTATTTTTTAAAAATTATAAAAAAAAGTGCTTTTGAAGAAAACCAATCTAAACGAGTCCTTAGTCTTCCACTTGGCTTTTAAGAGATTGGTTGGATGATCTTTTCCTCTCTTATTTTCTCCCATTGATTTTCAACTCTGTGATGTGTAATATTTTAATTTGTTTAGGATTGTACGTTGGATTAGACTTTCGGAAATTTTGAGTTGGCGGCCCCCGAGGGATCGATAATTGCACCAATGCCGTCCAACGAAATTAGGGATGGATGGCGAGAAAATTTTCTTTGAAGTATACAAGACGATGGAGACATTGACAATTCTTAATTATTACCCAATTACATGATGTTTGCCCTGTTTGGTATATGTTTATTTTAAGATACTTTTGATATAAAAAATTATGGTTAATTTGAGTTTTGTTAAGATTTTTGTAATAAAATATTTATTTATAATTGTAAAAAATAGATAATAATGAAGTGTTCATATTTTATAAGATAAAAAGTATGGTTTGGTTTGAGTTATCATAGGATGCTTGTTGTTTTGTTTGTTATAATCTTATTTTCAGATACTTATCCTATTGAAATAAACATATATAATACCTTCAAGGAAGGAGTTATAAAAGGAGAGTCTGCATAAAGGTCGAGATTAGAGGGCATGGAAAGAGATGTTGGTGGTGATTCCGCGAACCTACCAGGATGTGTTGATAGCTGATAAGATTAATTTTTTCTATATTTTTATACCTTAAACTCATTTTGAATATGATTGAATTTTATTTTTGAATAAATTCTATCTAATAGTGTCATTTTTCTATTATATTTATAAGTGGAATAAAAAGATGATATTTAGAGAAATTGAACAATTTCAGTTTTTTGGGCATAACTTCTCCCTCAAATCTCAGAAATAGGTATTTCAAGATGTTAATGAGAAGCTCATGACGAGATCTACAACTTTTGTATTCGAGGATCGAGCTAATTTTTACTTTAAGATAGTCAAAACTGAAGTAGAAGATTTTAAACAGAACTAGAGAAAAAGTTGGAATTTTCATTAATGGTAATAGGGCCACGATAATCATAGTTGGAAAGAAGAGAAATAGAAAATTGTCTTCTGACGTGTGAATCGGAAGGAAGAGCATATTTTGGACGAATGAATGAGTGGGGTCCACAAGAAAACAAAACCAAAAAAAAAAGAGAAAAGAGAAAAGAGAAAAGGAAAAAGTTGCCAAAATCGGATGACTTGTGGCGGTGGGGGTCCTGAGCTTTTATCATTACTAGTTATAATGGGTCATGCAAGCCATGACTATTGCGCAATGCTATTATCATATAATATTATGTAAATCATAGTTTGATAAGTAGAATTTGATAAAATAAAAATACAAATGAAATAATAATACATCTTAATTTGCTTATTCATATATACCAATGATATCCAACACAAAGAAAAAGAGTATTTAGAATTATGTGCACCAACACAAAAAAAAAAAAAGTATTCAAAATTATGCACACCAATCTATACTAGTTTTTGTTTATAAGAGATAGCCAAAAGTGAATGAAAGCACATAATCATTCAACACAAGAAAAAAAAAAAGAGTAGCCATAGATGACTAAGAAAGATTGTGGAATATTTTTTTAGCAAATATATACAAACAATGCTACAATGTGCTATGGCATCATCATAGCGCTTGAGCTTTATCAGACACGCTGCCATATTTAGATGGCGAGGATTCTTCTTCGGCCAACTTGTGTTTAGAAGATTCATACAGAGGGACCACAGTAAATGCCACTTTATCGGATTGTACAGTTTCGAGAAGAGAAACCACACCTAGAACATTCTCTACAAATTCTCGATTTGTATCTAGAAGATTCATACAGAGGGACCACAGTAAAGGCCGCTCATCGGATTGTATAGTTTCTAGAACAAAAACTAACCCAGAACATTCTCTACAAATTCATGATGATGTACTTCAAATATTGCTGATCCATGTAACTTACAAACAACAGCAGTTGCACATTATACCTGTAGTCAATCTTTCCCATGATTAACTCTTTTTGAGAAGTGTAATCCATGATATTGCAAATATCACAATCTACAAGAGATGAAATTTTGATTAAAGTTTACAATCACGATATTGGAAATATCACAATTTACAAGAGATGAAATTTTGATCAAAGTTTACAACCACTTTGGTGTCTAATTCATAATATTACCAATACTCATATGAATAGAAGCTAATGACAGGGCTATGAAGCAGCATACTAATTCAAATTTTGAGTGAGAAAGACTAAGTAAAATTTTCATCTAAAAAATACTTGAAAGAACTAATATCAGAAAAAAGGGAAAATTAAAAAGGAAAAATGACAGTGAGCTCTTTTTCTTTTATATAGTAATAAAAGAAGGCCTCCTCCCCCCTAAATAAAAACATTAAGTTAAGAGATTCAAATTACTAAGACATACTACAATTCTTGGATATTGTGGGCACTAAGAAATTTTAGGGGAATCTAAATTGTTTTAGTTAAAGATCCATCAATTGAAAGGCCCCAAATTATACAAGGGACATGTGAAAAGATCTATGTTAGGAAACTAAATAATAGAAACTAGAGAAAACTGAAATCTCATGATTGTAAAACATATGTATAAAAAATTAGAGCCTGAAAAATAATAAAACTAATGGTTCAAAAAACTTAAAGATAGAGAATCTACATTCATACAAATGAAAACTGAGAAGGGAAGGGAAACACACAAGGAGCACCAATTCAAAACAGGATTAAAGCTTAAAGCTTTATATGTTTTTCCATCTTATATTGAGCTCAAAGAAAACCAAGAAATTCTTCTCAGAAAGAGGACACTTGACCGTTAATAGCAAAAGTCTATGAGGTGTTTGACTTTAACAATTTTTTGTGATTCGCAAGCCATGTTAGCACGTATAGTAGAGGAAAGCATTAGCTAAACTTTTATCTCATACTCAACAAATTTTTAGAAAATATATATCAAGCTGATAAAGTTATGTCAAGACAAAACAAAACCCATTGCCATAAATCTAAGGAAGTTAATATTTAGCTCTTAAAAGAATATCTCATTAGCAAAATCCTCTTAAACTCACCTAAACAGAAACAATTACCATAAATCTAATTTTTACTTCATATTCAACAAATTTCTAAAAATATATTTTTGAAAGTTGATTATATTCTTAGACAATACTTTACTCAAAAGATCATTTATATAATAGATTGAATTGTTTAAGTAATTAGAATAAAATATTTACCCTTCCCTATAAAACATGTAATCACCCTAAAATTCTTTTTATTTGTAAAAAGGAACTCTAAAGCGTCAAGTTTAACCCTCTTTAGCCTAGTTGTGCAATTTTATTGGTTGAGCTGTAGAATTTTTAATGAATAGAGTTTTGAGTTATAGAGATTTTAATAGTAGAACTTTAGTAAAAGTACAATTCAATAGAAGCCATTAATTATTTTACTTGGCATTTTAACAGTTGAACTTTTAGTTATTTTGAAGATAGCATTAAACTTTTAAAATTGTGAAATAATATTTTTGAAGGAAAAAAGAAAGAAAAATAATTTATGACAAAATATAAAAATAATTTTTGAAGAACTTTTTCTGAAGAATTTCAATTTGAAGCTTCTTACTTTTTAAGGTTTTTTTTTTTTTTAAACTTTGCCTCTTTCAATCATCTAGACCTCTATTACGTTTTAGGAAATATTCATGAAACTAAAGCAAATTAAAATTTCTCCCCCCACCGCCCTTCCTCTCCCCCCCAGTTTGGAATTTTTAGGTTGATCGGATAGGTCATGATAAGAATTTTCGAGTGAGTAAAAAATCTAAATTGTGTTATTATATGCCCCTCTTTCCCCTTTCGGGCCTTTCTTATAATCCACTTTTGCCAAAAAGGAAAAATTGCATTCAATATACAAATTTCTAGAAAAAGGTGTTATTGGATGACAAAATTGTCATATAATAACATCACCCGACCAATCCTCCTTTAGAGGATAAGAATTCATAAATAAGAATATCAAATCTCAAACAAATATGGCATTCAATAAATGGCTAATTATCACCACAAAATTGCTACATGCGGTGATTTACAGCTGAGCTAAATAAACTACGGGATAAATATTGCCGACAAGTACCAAATAACGACTGAAACTACTCGACTGGTCTGTGGACTTGATGCAACAAATAGATAATTAAGACCAGATACTGCAAAAAGGACAACCTTTATATAAGCATTAAGTGCTATTATCACTCAAATAGGCACAACATTGACATAACCTAAAACTCTATACCAAAAAAATGGGGCTATACAGTAACATACACACTATGATTGGTATATGACAAGGCCAAGCAAGCCACAATAATTATATTCATCCACAAAGCCATAACAGTGGTGGTACTTGTACTAACAATAGCATCTTGAATACAAAGCCATAGCTATTTTATTCAAGCCATAACAGATTATGAGTTTCTCTCACTCGGAAGATTTTCTAAGCTGTCGCATCAATTGTATGACCTGCGGCTTTCTTCTTCCCGAAATTGTCCAGATATTGCTTCCTGAACACAAAGTAAGGCCCGAAGTATTTAAGTTGTTAGTTACCTAAAGCAAGCGGAGGTTGGGGGGAGGAGAGAGGGGGCGGGCAAGGAGATAAGGAAATCTAGGAGGTAATTAGTAACAGGCATGTAAAAGCTCACGCACCTTGCAGGAAGAGGATCGTGGGGGCGGTTATATGGGGTACAAACTGGATTGCCAACAAAAAGCAGCATTGCCTGGAGAAAGACTGACCATGCAATTTAAGTCAGAGGAAGCTATCTGCAAAGAAATTGACCCAATCATCTATGACTTTTCAAGTATAAAATGTTTCACCTGGAGTAGTGATAAAACTATAGATAAAAGAATCAATAGGTTCAGACCAAAAATAAAACATATTAATAAAACACGTCCAATTCTTTTTCCCTGGCTTCAACTTATGTAGATAAGAAAGAAAAAATTTTCACCTGGAGTAGTGATGAATCAAGGGTTTGCTTACAATCTAGCATCTTAACCCACGGACTCTTTAGAGTTTTCATCATTTTTGTTACAACTATGAATGTTTGTTTATGCAGTTTATGAGTGAAACACGCACACATACAGAGAGGGAAGAATTGACATAACATTTCAAGCTCATGTGCCTGCTTATGTTTAAGGAGTACCTTAGTATAGTTGTTTGAATCAAGAGCGAATCGGTGACAAATTCCAGCAGGCAGAACAATCATTGCCCCCCTTTTTCAACCAGATGTGGATCCAAGCATCATTGTGATCCCGCACATCAAAATAGCCTTCACCAGAAAGTAAAGATATATATTAGAAAGCTCAACGGAAGCAGATAATCCAGTAAGGAAAAGGAAGTGGATTCAAACATTTATAGCTTACCACTTCCTGCAAAACAATAGCGGATCTCTTCATCGGCATGAAGATGCTCTTCGAAAAAGCTTTTTATTTTCTCTTCATAATTGGGCAGCTTCTCTGGGCAAACCTCACAGAAGTCCTGAAGAATAAAACTCAGGTCACTTTACAGGAAAATATTTCACAGAAAAAATAGTTCGTCTGCCAATTTTTGGAGAAAATTTATGCAACTTGTTTGTCCAATATCTTTACAATTCCCACATACCATGTAAGAGTAACCGCGAGCTTCACGTATTTTCTTCAACTTTTCATCTGTTTCATACTTATCAACATCTAATCGCCAGCTAAGCACACCAAGCTCTGAAAGTTCAGATACAGTGTCAAGAGCAATACGCAAGTAATAGCAGCCATGGCAGATCTTTTTCCTTAATTTTCTTTTTCTTATATTTTGCATTTGGGTTATGGTCATTGGTGTTTGAGAATTGAAAGTATAGGAGTGACAAAGGGCACAATGGAGAAGCAAAGATTTGCAAGCGAACATGTCAAAATTTTCTATTTCTCACAACAAATTAAGGACATTAAATTCAGCTGGAATTTTGGACGAATGAGAAAAGGGAGAACAACAATATGTTAGAATGATGCATACCAGCAAGTGTGTCCAGGGAGATAAACTCCAGGGGGTTACAATGATGGGGGAGTCTTGGATCTTCATCACTGTCATCCATGTATCAAGCCCATATGACTGCTTCCCTGGGATCCAGCAGAAACACAATATTGAGAGAAGCTGAAATTGATTAATTCCCATTAAAGTAATAGGCACCTCATGAGAACCTCCTGACAGAAAGAAAGTAGGTCGAGAAACAACCATAGTGATTAACATCACCACAAACTATAATCATGGACTCATAAGAACAAATTTGGTGAAGGGTACATCATTTGGGCTGTTAGCACAATAACAGTAATACAAAGCTGCTTGCCGTTGACTAACCCAAAGACCCAGATCAAACTGCCATTGGTTTTACCCAGAAAAGGAAAAAGAAAGAAGATAATGGATAAGTTTCAGCTAAACATCACAAATAGAAACTGCGGAGAATCATATAACTGCTAGCACTGCAGTTCTAATACAGAGTATATTGGAACTAATAGGAGAAGAACAGACTGTAGAGAATAGAAGTTGATTATGCTGTATAGCTGTCAAGTTAGTTTTAGTATCTAGAAGCTTCTATTATAACTAAATCCTACTGTAACAGACATCTATAAATAGGTGTCCTTGTAATTTTTCTGAAATCAATGGAAAATACTTTTATTCTAATTCTCTTTCTTTAGATTTCTTCATCCATTTTTTTTTCTTCAACAAAATAGTTTGAATCTTCATAGATTCAACTTCATATTGCTTGAATCTTCACTGATTCAGTATCGAATCTATCTTCCCAATCCTGCGCACACTCATTCATCCATATCAATCCATGACTCTAGGTCGCGATTTCAAATCTCTCCTCAAGCGAGAAATTAGGGTTTTCTCACCATAGAAATTGATCAAATCTTCCAAATCTGGTTCAAATTGATTGATTCAAAGCCATAATTAGCTTCATCTACTTATTGTGATTCTGGATCTGCAATTTTCTCAAATTTCTCTTGGTTTTCTAAAAGTCAAAAATTTTCAACTATGGCCTTAACTTCAAATGAGACTCTTCCAATTGGACTGAAGCCTCTTCTTCAGCACTTTTTTGCACTTGTCAATATCAAATTGGATAACAACAATTACAAACCATGGAGGCTTCAATTTTAGTCTCTACTCAAAGCAAGTGGACTGTTGGATCACGTTTTGGGCAAAACACATAGTCCTAATCCACTCATTCATCAACTTGAAGGTAATATTACTCCTAATCTAGAGTACACCTCTTGGATTACTATTGATGAATACTTAAAGACTTGTTTCTTTGCCTCTATTTCACCTATTATACATAATCATATTTGTGATCTCTCTACTGTTGCTAATATCTGGAGTGTGTTGGAATAAAGGTTTAAATCAAGTAGTAGGTTACTACAAAAGGCACCAAATCCATGCATCAATACTTAGATGAGATTAAGGTGATTATAGATAGTTTGGTTATAGTAGAAGAAGGATTGAAAGAAGATGAAATGATCTTTTATATTCTTAAAGGATTACCTCCTCTTTATGATCCTTTCGTTTCCTCCCTAAGAGTCAGAGATACAGCTATCACAATTCTTGCACTCACTAGCCTACTTCTTAGTGAGAAACTTAATCTTTCCTTCAAGAACACTTTAAATATTACTAACTCAACTCAAAATCCTTCCTCTAATCAATATACTGCACTTTATGCTAATAACAATAAAAAATGTAGGGAAAGGGGCAAAAATCAGAATAACTCAAATAGAGGAGGGAGGACTCAGAGAGAAGCTGCTACCAGAGGAGGTTTTCAACAAAAACCAGGGACTCACTCATCTCAATGCACTGGTACCTCTCCAGGACCTACTGTATGGTGTCAAGTTTGTGGAAAACCCAACCATAATGCTCTGCAGTGCTGGCATAGGTTGGACACAGAAAATTACTATTATGGAAAGCCTGCCAAGCAGAATTCCACTACTCTGACTACTCTAACAAGTCCTCTTTCTTCTTCTCAATCATCCTAGTATCGTGATAGTGGAGCTTCTGCACATGTGACTCATGATGCCACTCAATTGCAACAGTCTAGGCCTTACTTTGGGACAGACACAGTAGCTGTGGGAAATGGAAACAAACTTGCAATAACTCAAACTGGAACTGGTACTCTGTGCACATCAACTGCCTTGTTTCATATTTCTAAACTTCTTTATGTTCTATCCATTACCTCTAACCTTCTATCTATTTTTCAACTTACTAATGACAATAACTATACTGTGGTGTTTACTTCTAAGGATATGACTATCCTAGACAACAACACCAATATGGTGCTATTCAAGGGCCCATGTAAGCATGGACTATATCCTGTCCCATCCACTCTTTCATCATCAACCTCTGCATAGTCATCAACCTATCAGTGTAAAGTTAAATCATCAGTATCATCTACCGCAAATCCTCCTCCTTCAATATTCTAGTGTGTTTGCACTAATTCTGAGCCTTCTCTGGATAGGATCTGGCATCTCAGGCTGGGACACCCATCCAAATTACCTTCAAGAATTGTTTCTAGTATCATACATAGGCAGCTAATGTATTTTATTGAGCATTGTTTAGACTGTTTTGTTGCAAAATCTCATAAAAAGCCTTTTCATTTGATTTGGTGCACTCTGATATATGGGGCCCTGCCCCTATTGCCAGTTGTATGAACTATAGATATTACATCATTTTTCTTGATGATTTCACCGGCTTCTTTTGGATCTACCCGTTAAAACATAAGTCAGAAGCTTTTCTTGTTTTCCAGAATTTCCTTGCTGTCATTAATACATAATTCAATGCCAATGTTAAAGTGGTTAGGACTGATAATGGAGGTGAGTATACCTCTAAGCAATTCAGTCAATTTCTACAACAAAGAGGGATAGTTCATTAAACAACATGTCTTCATACACCTACAAAAATTGGAAAAGTGGAGAGAAAACATCTCAACTTAATAGAAATGACTCTTTCTTTGTTAAACCACATTAAATTACCTTCTAAATTTTGGTTGGAAGCATTAGTCGTGGAAAATTATTTGATTAACAGGCTTCCAACCCCAGTTTTGCACAATCAGTCTCTATTTCAATGTTTGTATCACCAAGACCCTGATTACAAGACTCTTAAAATGTTTGGCTATCTCTGTTTTCCATGGCTCAAGCCATATACTGATCACAAATTACAAAACAATTCTATTCCCTGTGTGTTTATAGGTTACTCGTCAACTTCTAAAGGGTTACAGATGTTTAGATATGGCCACTAACAGGGTCTATATATCTAGGCATGTCAAAATTGTAGAAACCACTTTGCCCTTTGCCACCCCATCATTCTCTCCTCATATTGCCACTCAGTTTTTTTTTAGAGTCATAATCCTATCACAGAACAATCAACTTTAGTCTTAGAATCATCTCCTGCCTTTACAGTACCTTTATCCTTCCCCCTTGGCAATCATTCATTATCAAACCAATTATCTCCTACTCCTGTACCAACTTCATAAGATGCATCACATCATTCTCCATCAGTTGCATCAATTCCACAACACTTATCATCTACTGCTGACCTTTCTGCACAAAATTCATCCTATTCTATTAGAACTGAACAAAATGCCACTACTTTATCTTCCATCCAGTCATCAGCATCATCATCTTTTTCCAGCTGCTCATTGTCTGTTCCACATAATTCTCATCCAATGATGACGAGAGGTAAAACTGGTTCTTTACCACTACCTTTATACAACCTGCACAGCGTGTCTCTTGTTCCTACGGATTCTGAGCCTGTTACCTTTAAGGAAGCTAGTAAATATTTGTGCTGGCAAAAGGCCATGGAAGAAGAATATAGTGCTCTTCGAGCATAGGGAACCTAGATTTTAGTTTCTCTTCCACCAGGCAGACAACTCATTGGACGCAAATGGGTTTACAGGATCAAAAAGAATATAGATAGAGGCATTTCTAGATTTAAAGCTAGGCTAATAGCTAAGGGCTTTCACCAAGAACAAGGTATTGATTATTTTGAGACATTTAGCCCTTTTTTCAAGCCTCCGATCATTAGGATTGTCTTATCTTTAGCCTTGCATTTTGGGTGGACACTACACTAGATGGATGTCTCTAATGCCTTCTTACATGGAGAGTTAAAGGAAACAGTCTTTATGACTCAGCCTCAAGGCTTCATTGACAAAGCCAATCCTACCTATGTCTGCAAACTACAAAAATCATTATATGCGCTTAAACAGGAACCCAGGGCCTAGTATTCAAAGTTATCAACCTTCCTATTGGCAAAAAGATTCTACAATACAGCTGTAAACAGTTCACTGTTTGTGCATATCTCTGCTAGTCATACACTGGTCCTCTTAGTGTATGTTGATGATATAATCCTTATAGGGAGTAGTGAAGTTGCTATTTAGTCCTTTATTGTAGAAATGCAGACTCAATTTGCTATGAGAACTTTCTAGGTATTAAAGTTAAAGAGTCTTCAAATGGTCTTCTGCTGACTCAAACAAAATATGCCAAAGAAATCCTAGAGAAAGCAGGTATGACAAATTGCAAACTAGCAGTCACACCTATTGCTTCCAAGCATGATTATAAAGACTCTGCAGCAGCTATTCCATTTTCTAATCCTACCCTCTTTAGAAGTTTGGTGGGGGCTCTCCAATATATTACTATGCCAAGGCTAGACCTATAGTATGCTGTCAATGCTATTTCTCATAAAATGCATGCACCTACCGATCAGGACTACATTGCACTAAATAGGATCTTAAGGTTTATAAAGGGTACCTTAACTCAAGGACTACAGTTCAGACCTGGATCTCTTACATTACACTTATATTTAGATAGTGACTGGGCCTATGATGTAGTTGATAGAAGATCAGTAATAGGTTTCTGTACATTTCTGGGACCTAACCTCATTTCATAGAGTTCTAAAAAGCAGCCTATAGTGTCAAAGATTTCTATAGAGGCTGAATACTAGGCATTGGCTCAAATTGTAGCTGATCTCACATGGCTTACTTATTTACTTAAAGCATTATACATTCTAGTTCATCCACCTACCTTGGCTTGTGATAATCTCTCAGTAATAGCTTTGGCCTCTAATCTAGTCTTTCATGGTAGATCAAAGCACATAGAACTTGATTATCACTTTGTTAGAGAAAAAGTGATTACCAAACAGCTTATTTTCTATCTGCCATCTACAGAACAAGTTGTAGACCTATTCACAAAGTCTCTTTCCATTACTCAGTTTCAATATCTGAAGTCCAAGCTTCCCCTGGCTACCTAGCCTCAACTTGAGGGGGGATGTTAGCACTGCAGTTCTAATACAGAGTGTATTGGAATTAGAGAAGAACAAACTGTAAAGAATAGAAGTTAGTTATGCTGTACAGCTATCAAGTTAGTTACATTAGCTGTCAAGTTAGTTTTAATATCTGGAAGCTTCTATTGTAACTAACTCCTACTACAACTGACATTTATATATAGGTGTCCTTATAATTTTTCTGAAATCAATGGAAAATACTTTTATTTTAATTCTTTTTCTTTAGATTTTTTCAATAACCTCCATATGACAACTTAGCTTCCTTAAATCACCAATTCTCCAACAAATGCTATGCAACCAATTGTAACTGAGAGAACCTAATTAAAAACATTAAAAAAAAACCTAATTCGTTTCACCAATTCTATTCAGACTAATCTCAATTCGACCACTAATTCATTTCGTCTAACATATATATGCGCGTGAGCTTACGTGTGTGCTTATGGAGTACTTTAATTTCAATATGGAATGCAGAAATACACATATAGATATGTGTGTCTATATATACATATAAGCTCATACTAAGGTCAATTAACCAAGAATTCAAAGTCATCTATATAATACATATATATATATATATATATATATATATATAGAGTATGAACAAGTGCACGCTAGAGAGAGAGAGAGAGAGAAAGAGAGAGAGAGAGAGAGAGGTTTGAGGTTGTAATCATCTGTTTGAGAAGCCTCGCCTTGACGCTTAATTAAGGCTCCGAAGAAGTCTTCTCATGATTTCAGAGGCTATTTGCGTAGCAGAGGTGAGAACGTAGAGCTCCACCACCGATTTTTCTTCTTTTTATTACTCTTTTGTTGCGTTTTCAAATTGAACTAATACTAAATTGTAATTGGAAGATCAAGCAAATAACTGAAACAAAAATATTATTTGTTTTACAGAAAAAGAAAGAATCGTTTATTTATATGTTGATAAAAAAGTAATTGTTGATGGAAAAAGTTGTTGCGCAAGCTACATAATAGAAAGGGTGGAGTCGCAATGGCCATTGCTGCACAATGACAGCATTGCACATAAACATATTCCTTTCGAATGGGAATTGAAATCTGAAACTATTTCATAACTCGCGCTCATGATAGCATGTTGATCAACCACGGAATGCTTAAGACTGTTCGGAAGACAATTATTATGTTTACTTATTGTCTTCAACGAATTTAAAAAATTACCATCACTTTAGAGAAAATAACATTACGTGAGATATTTTGATTAGAATCATTATTTTCCTGCAGAGCAGTTTCAAATATTTCACATCTTAATCAATCAATTTCTAAATTTAAAATACAATTTTAATTGAAAAAGAAAAAGAAAGAGCATAATGCACCAAATGCTATAAGGAAACCTTCAAATTTAAATAGTACTTCCCCCTCCCGCATTATTGTAGGAAAAGTACAACATATACAGTTTAAGGTACCACAAGTCATGCTGTCTTCAAATGCTTATAAACTGAAAAATGCAGGCAGTATAACCATTAATGGTTGCATATAAGTATAGCACATTTCAAATGCTGTACAATAACTATAAATTCTCTAAGATTACCGAGAATATAACATCAACCGCATGATTATCGAAGCTATATACAAGCATACATACAAACATACATATATATACATACATACATACATACACATACATACATACATACAAATATATACATATATATATATACATACATATATACATATATATACATACATACATATACATACATACATACACACACACACACACACATATATATATATATGTAAGTGTATATGTGTATGATATATGAACCTTGAGGAACGGAGAAAACACAGAGTGCATAGTGCGTAGCAATTGCTGATGATATGGCGCTACTGCTACTCTCGCTGTAGATGTTTTGAGAAGGAGAAAATTTGTGGATAAGATCAGTTAACTGAGAATGAGGGCAGAGAAGAGAGAAAAATGAATGATAAGTGGTGGATAAAATACCCGTGGAGACAAAAAGAGGAAAACAAAAGTTAAAACCAAGATAATTTCGGTGCCAAAAAAAAAAGCGGAAAAAAAATGTAAAGTCTGAAATTACTGAAATATCCTGACAACCACAACGTCAAGAAACTCATTCTTTTTATATGGAGAGAGTAGTATAAAACAAACCCCATTCAAACTAATCAAAGATATCAAAATTTTCACATTGGAAAATTTCCCAAAATACAATTCTCTTAAAACAGAACCAACTAACCAACCTTGCTAAACCACTTAGTTATCCAATCCAAAAAAATTTTTCCATTGAAGAAACACCAAAAGTTGCAACAATTCCACCTAAAAATGTTATTACATGCCCTATTAAATTCCAAAACACTAAAAAAAACATAATCTAATATTCAAATATACTAACTAATCCACATGAAAGAAAATAAAAATAGAAAAGAATAAAGAATAATTATTTTAAAAAATTAGATGCCTACCCATATCTTGTGAAGATCTGTAAACTTAAAATCTTGTATGCGTTGGTTTTGATATATTAGAGAGATGCAAAATAAGAAAAAAAAAAAAAAAAGGTTGCTCTTTTGACTTATGTAGGCTGTCTTCATTTGTGGGTAGAAGGCAACAATTTGAATACAACTTTGCTTGAGCAATTCTCCTATTGGATTACTATTATCAAAGATTTTACCTAATCAATTCTCCTTTCTTAGAAAACTATCTAGGGCGGATATTGTATTCCAATAATAGAAGAACAATAAAAGAGTTCAAAATTAAAAAAAAAAACGGATCAATTTTCCCCTAAATTTACTTAAAAACAAACTCAATGCTAAAACAATTAGAAAGTTCAAGAAAATTTTCAAAAAGAGTAAATAAGAAATAAATTGAATAATAGTGTCACAGTACAAACGAACCCATCATTCTAAATGTTTGAATAACTTGTTTCTTAAAAGATGTGAACCGATTGAATGGAAAGCTCATTACCATTTTTTTCATCAGAAGTGGGCATGGCCTGCTTTACTCTCAAATGTATAATATTTTGCATCTTTTCGCAAAGTCGATCTAGGAAAACTTACAAAAAAATCTTTTATTCAATATTTCAGCCTTAGATAAACCTTTTAAATCTCAGGCAAGTTTTGGTTAGCCAAGCAATTAGACTATCTTATACCCACTAAAATTTAATTACAAAATAGCAGTGCAAATATTTGCTTTATCGAACTTAATTGTCCAAATTAGATAACAATGCAAAATAAATGAAGGCACAATCCAAGAGAGAGGGAGACTCAACGAATAAGTATATTATGTATCCAATACACCAAGAGCTAAAAAAGAAATGATCTTATTCAATTAATTTACTTGCAATCTATTATCTTTCCTTGTCCCTGACCTTTAGAATTCAAGCCATATCTCATGTCCAGATGATTTCCTAGTTTCTCCTATACAAATATCAAGATTATTAGACAAATAAAATCTCTATATTTTTTGGTAAGGCATTTTTTATTCAATAGTAAATTAATAGCATAGACCCAAAACCATCTTCTCCCCTGCTCCAAAGCTGATTACTAATAGTTTTAAGTTTTTATTTTACATGTTTTTCACAAGGCTATTAGTAAATATCGAAACAACAAAAGCATAAATAGTTTCTTAAAAAATCCTAAATAGAAAGAAGACTACCACGATATCATCTCCAAAATTAATATACACAAAAGTCATGCTCCCAAACAAATATTGAAAGACAAATAAGTGAATATTACTTTGCACTAATCTTGATTTATCAGCAATATTACTTTTCCACAGCTAATCTTTCTCTTTGCTTCAGCAATTACTTGGAAGCAATAGTAGCCTTAAATATCAAAATTTAAGCCATTAAAGCAACCCTTTAATTATCTTAACCTAATTCCTCAATAAAACTTGACAAACCCTAGAATCAAAAATTAGGGGGAAAACAAAAATAACAATCAATTGATGCAGATAGTTAATCTGTTACCTAATCAATAAAGAGCATTAAATCTTATCTTTCCGCATATTCTAGATGATGAATTTGATAAAGAGTTTATCTTTGGTCTTCCACTTGTGGATACCTTTCCGCAGATTCCAGACGATGAATTTAGTAAGAGTTTATCTTTGATCTTCCACTTATAGATAGATGAGCAAGTGAGAATGAGGGGAGAAATAAGAACGATGAGTGGAAGAGAAGGATCCACGTTCTCTACAAAGAAAAAGAGAAAAAAAATATTATACTGTTATAAAATAATTATAAAAGAGTGAAATATATAAGGAAAATATAAAGAGCTAAACTTCACTTTATTCTCTCAAAATATAAAATTCTACTTCTTCTTATATTGGATTTTCATACTCATTCCAAGCCATTGTATTTATTGGAAAAATTTAGAGAAAAATCAATAAATAATCATTAAATGTAAGATAACTAAAGTGTCGAATTTGTGTACATTATCATGTAATGCATGTTTCGCTTGTAATTTTTTCAATAATTCTTTCCTTTTTCAAGATGATAACTTCCCTTTTTCAAACTTTACATGCTATACACCATTTAATGCATTGAAAATGACCTTCAACTTGAATCTTGAATGTCCATCATTTACAACACTCCCCTTGGACATTCATCAATAAGAATATGCCTTGTTAAAAACCTTACTCGGAAAGACCCAATGGGAAAAGAACCTAGTGAAGGAAAAGAGTACAATATTCTTGTTATACGCTTCATGCTTCCTCATTAAAAACCTTGCCAGGAAAACCCAGTGGGACAAAACATAGGCTAAGGGAAAAAGACTAAAGCATATATAATTATCCCAATTATAAAGGCAATCAAAAGCAATCTCTGAGTCGTCGTATGCTAATCTTGTGTACCAATTTCTCCAATATTGTTGCAGGTAACGCTTTTGTAAACAAGTCTGCTAAATTCTCACTTGAGCAAATTTGATAAACATCAATCTCTCCTTTCTTTTGGAGGTTATGTGTGAAAGAGAACTTTGGTGAAATATGTTTAGTTCTGTCACCCTTGATGTAGCCTCATTTAATTTGAGCAATACAACCAGTATTATCTTCATACAGTATGGTTGATCTCTTTTTGCTAGTTGAAATGTTGCATTCTTCTTCAATATGTTGAGTTAAAGATCTCAACCATACAGATTCTCGGCTCGCCTCGTGTAATGCAAGTATTTTGGCATGATTTGAGGAGGTGGCAGAATAGTCAGCTTTGTTGAGCGCCGTGAAATAGCTGTACCCCTATATGTGAAGAAATATCCAGTTTGGGATCGTCCTTTATGCAGGTCAGATAAATAACTAGCATCTGTATACCCTATTAATGCAGGATGTGTATGCTTTGAATACAATAAGCCCATATCAATTGTTCCATGAAGATAACAAAATGCATGTCTAATATTGGTCCAATGTTTTCGTGTTGGTGCAACACTAAATCTTGCTAATAATTTTACAGAAAATGCAACATCTGATGTGTATTGTTAGCAAGATACATCAATGCACCAATTGCACTAAGATACGACACTTCAGGGCCAAGTATTTATTCATTATATTATTGAGGACAAAAAGGGTCCTTTTTTATATAAAAAGATCAGACAGCCATTGGGGTACTCAATTGATGAGTTTTATTCATATTGAATCTCTTCAAAAAATTTT
The DNA here is from genome assembly GCA_028554755.1 of Cordia subcordata. NCBI lineage: Eukaryota > Viridiplantae > Streptophyta > Magnoliopsida > Boraginales > Cordiaceae > Cordia > Cordia subcordata. The sequence continues at coordinate 15,160,841 of JAPTOF010000006.1, read as the reverse complement.
CAATATAAGTCTTTTGGCGGACTAAAATTCCACTTGACAAATGCTCAATTTGCAAGCCAAGACAAAATTTAGTTTTGCCTAGATCTTTCATCTCAAATTATTTACATAAATGTGCAACTGCTGTTGTAAGCTCTTTAACAATCCCTTTGGTGTTTAAATCATCAACATATGCAGCAATAATAGCAAACCCATTTTCTGATTTCTTCATAAAAACACATGGGCTTATGGGACTATTAACATATCTTTTCTTTAGAAGGTATGTACTCAGACGATTGTCTCATATTCGTCCAGATTGTTTTAATCCATACAAGGATCTTTGCAATTTAATGGAATATATTTCCCGATGATTTGACTTATATGCTACAAGCATATTCAATCAGGACTTCCATATAAATATCACTATCAAGTGACCCATATAAATATGTGGTCACTACATCCATAAGATGCATATGAAGTCCTATACAAATTACTAGGCTGATTAAATATCTAAATGTAATTGCGTCTATCACGGGAGAATATGTCTCCTTATAATCAATTCCAGGCCTTTGTAAAAAACCTTATGCCACAAGTCGTGTCTTATATCTCGCAATTCCATTGTTTTCATCTTGTTTTTGCGGAAATACCCACTTGTAGCCTATAGGCCTTACATTTTTAGGTGTTTGGACTATAGGCCCAAAAAACTTTATGCTTTGCAAGGGAATTTCATTCAGCCTCCATTGCATCTTTCCATTTCGGCCAATAATTTCTATGTCGACATTTTTGAACGAACTTTGGTTCATAATCCTCGCTTTCTATCATCAATTCAATGGCTACCGCATATGAAAATTTTTTATCAACAATAATTTCATTTCGGTTCCATCGTTTTCCTGTAGATATAATTAATTGAGATATTTTCATTTTCAATATTGTTGATATTTTCTCATACTCAGGTACATGAGTCTTTGTTGGAGTTGCCTTTCCAGCAATTTCTATGAGATCTACAAGATCATTAAGAACCTTGAAAATGCCAAGTTACGTATTCGACTCCATCCTTTTTTGAGAATTTTTATCTTCGAAACCAATCGGTCTACCACATTTTTTACGTGCCGTAGACTCATTTGTTAGAGTATTAGATTGCTTTTCTAAAATATCACTTTTAGCAGGAGCATTTCAAGTTGGAACATGTGACTTAGTCACTCTTTTTGTATCAGTTAATGCATATGGCAATTGATAAGCAATCCTTTTGTTGATGAATAATTTTCTGAACTTCTTGTTTAGATAGATTTGTGCGAGGATGAAAATGAGTCATATATAATGCATTCCATGTAATTTCTTGCTTTTCCAGCTTTTATTTTTTCTCCCCCTAATGCTGGGAATACTATTTCGTCAAATTAGCAATCGGCAAAACGTGCTGTAAAAAGATCTCCAGTTAAATATACTGCTCAAACAAATATTTTTAAATGAGATATATTTGGCTCTTGACTGGAAACCAATTGTAAAGGGGAATATTTATGATAAGCAGTTGGTCTTATTCGAACCAGTACTGCAGCATGTAATATGGTATGTCCCAAGCAAAACTAGGCAACTTAGTTCTCATAAGTAGTGATCTAGCGATTCGCTGCAGACGTTTAATAAAAGATTTTACTAAACCATTTTGAATATGCGTGTAGGCCACAGGATGCTCAACTATAATCCCAAATAATATACAATAATCATTAAAAGATTGAGATGTAAATTCTCGCATTATCAAGATGAATTTTCTTGATTGTATAATCCGAAAATTGTGCACGTAAGCGGATTATTTGTGCAAGAAGTCTTGCAAATGCCACATTTAGAGTGGATAATAAGGAAACATATGACCTACGTGTGGATGCATCTATCAATACCATAAAATATTGAAATGGTTCACATGCTAGAAAAATAGACCCACATATGTCCCTTTGAATTCATTCTAAAAATGCAGGATTTTCAACATCAATTTTAGTTGGGGATGGCCTTATAATCAATTTTCCTTGGGCATAAGCAGTGCATGAAAATTCATTTGATCGCATGAAAATTTATTTGATGAAAGTACTTTTTGACTCTTAAATGAGTGCCCATGTGAATTTTCAATAATTCATCTCATTATTATTGCACCTGGATGTCCAAGGCAATCATGCCAAAAAGTAAAACTCTTTGGATCAATTATCTTCTGGTTTTCTTACAACATGTGATCTCACAAAATTTATATAAGTACAATGTAGTCTAGAAGATAATACTGACAATTTTTCTAATATATGCTTTTTGTCAGATATAAGCAATGTGATATAGAGATATTCTTTGTTGCCTTCCTTCATGGTTTCAATATGATATCCATTTTCTCTTATATCTTTAAAATTGAGTAGATTCATTTGTGATCTACTTGAGTATAAAGCATTGTGATGTGTTGTGATTTTGTGTGTGTTTGCATTGTCATTTACTTATATTTTAGAGGTGTTGAGTGCTCATAATGATGCATTAGTGTAGTGCTTTTGATAAGAATAGACATAAGCATAAACAAATGTACATATTGAGTTTAAGAGACAAATTGCTACACTAATTGCTTGTTTTCAATGATTTAGGTGAACTTTGGGTTAAGATCGAGATTGGATGATGAAAGGTGATGAAGATGAGAAATGCACGGGTCTAAGAGAGAAGACCGGAGGTCGAAAAGACAAAGAATGGAAGAAGAAAGTAAGCCGGACGACCAAGGAAAACAAAACAGGTTGACTGGCCACTCTAGAAAGCTGCCAAAAATAGCCGAACGACCACCCCTCCAGAGCCGGTCGGTCGACCGGCAATATGTTGAGAACATATAAATAAGGCCTGATTCTGTAGAAAAAGAAAGGGGGACTTTTGGAAGAATAACACACACTTCACACCTAAAATTCTCACACACTTAAGATTCCACCCACCTCACACACACGTTTCACACATTTCTCATTAAGAACCAAGCTTGATTTGGAGGGTTCAAACATTTTGGAATCAAGTTTGCTTAAAAGCTTTGTACAAGATTAGCTAGGATGAAAGGGAAGCTTCATTATCTCTCTTTTATTCTATTTCCTATTATGATTGAGTAGACTTGTGTAGGGTGATTTAACTTATGTAATGGGTTAACTATATACTCTTATGATATGGGATATGATGGATAAATATATATACATGTTTCGAATTTTCTTGTTCAAATGGGTATTTTCTCATTCATGTCTAAGTGTTTGATAAAATGCCTAGATGAGTAACATGTGTATAAATTGAAGTTTGTTTGTTACTAAACACATCTAATCCATGTTATAATCATGTCTATGTGTTTATATGTGGATGCTATGAAGTGGGTAATGCTTTTATTCATGTCTATATGTATATTTGTATGCCTAGTAATGAGCATAACTTCAATAACGCATACGTGTTGGTTGTTAATTATTTCTAATGGTGTGAACTGAACATGACGATGTTTGGTAGTTGAATAGGTTCCATTATTCACGAGCACCTTGGCCTTGAACATAAATGAACGCACTAGCAAGTCAAATCCTGTTGTAGTGATCGTAGAATGACGAAGTGTAATTTAGGGCTAGTCTAGACCGAGTCTCCTTTGGCTTTAAATCCAACCAATAGATTTCTGGATAGGTTTAGTCAACCTTAGCAATACTAGGTCTTGGCTTTAAGTCCAGCCAAAGGTTTAGGTACTAAGGTAGGTTCATTCTAAGTCACCTAGGAAGTTAGTTAGTCAGTCTTGAGGCCCTAGGTCATAAGGGCCACGCCGTAGCTCTAGGAGGCACCGCCTAGGGACGGACCCGCACCGAGTCCTAGGGAGAAATTAGGACACTAACTAGCAACCTAGTTAAGAGCACTCATGATAGTTAGCCATCATCTCTTAATCCAATAGAATTTGAGTATAGAATTACCCATTCATAAGTCGAAGTCACCCTAACCCCTTCTCAATTGTTAGTTCCCTCTTGACTAACTTGTTCTCCCATTTTTCATATTCATAGTTTAGTTTTATTTCCTTTACCTACAGCTCCCGATAATCCAAAACCCCAAAAATATGTCTAGTTTAGATCTTTCTTTTTGGCACTTTCTAGAACACCAAGCATAGAATTCTCCCACATTATTCACGCCTCCCTGTGGTTCGACACCCGCACTTGTATACACTATATTGCACGATTCGTACGCTTGCTGGTCTTTTAGAGCTTGCACTTGAAAGACGCAATACATTGCTTATTATCATTTTTGTTCCTCCAAGAAACAAAACACAAGCTCTACCAAAGCCTTCAATTAAATTTGCAGAACCATCTATTGTATTGACATTTGCATCAACTAATTTTAGCAGGGAGAAATACTTCTTATTCTTGAGCATAGTATGTGTTGTGGCACTATCAGCCAAACATATTTCTCCATTATTGATATGGTGCAAATCCATATTTCTTCATAATAGTAATAAAGAAATACACAAATATTAGCAAAGATACGACATTCATTTCATAAAAGATTGATTTTAAATTTGAGCTAAGATTAAGCATTAAAGTTACAAACAGTCTGACATAATAAAAATGTTCTTCTTTTATATAAAGATTAACTTGGATGGACATTTCTATCACCAATCAATTGCTCAATATTTTCCGTAGCATCCTCAAAGAAATCAGAGCAGTCAAGGTATGTGTAATTCATTTGAGTATTTTGTTCAACAAGATTTGTCTCCACACCTTTTCCTTTTTCTTTCAACGAAACTTGATAAAGACCTACGAGATGTTACCACATGTTTGATGCCAATGTCCTTTCATGCCACATCTATACAAGTACTTTCAGTATATTGGAAAAATTTATTTCGTGGATTATTTCCTTTGTCATGGTTTCCTTATCTTTTGAAGTTTGGTCTATTTGACCTATGAAAATTATGACCATTACCATGTCTATAACAACGGCCATGACCATGACCACGACCATATCCACGGCCATGCCCATGACCATAATTATTTGATGATGTAGCCTTCACCTCAGGAGATGTAACTTTGCTCATTTTAGGAAATGATTTTGAGCCAGTTGGTCGACTTGATGGTTTTTCATCAAGAGCTCATTATTTTGCTTAGCAACAAGAAGACATTAGATTAACTCAGATTATTTTTTGAAACCATGCTCCCCATATTGTTGTTGTAAGAGCATATTAGATGCGTGGAAAGTAAAGAATATCTTCTCTAACATGTCTTCATTAGTGGTCTTTTCTAATTTCAATTTTGAAGTAATTCTAAATATAACGGAGTTAAACTCACTTACAATTTTAAAATACTGCAGGCGCAGGTGAATCTACTTGTAGCGAGCTTTAGGAAGGATCACTGTTTTATGATGATCAAATCTTTCCTTTAAATTTTGCCAAAGGATTTGTGGATCCTTTACTATAAGATATTCAACTTTAAGCCCTTCATGGAGATCATGATAAAGGAATATCAATACTTTAGCGTGACCCTAAAAGGATGCATTATTTCCTTCCTTAATTAGTTCTCCAAGGTCCTTGGCATTGAGATGTACTTCGGCATTTAGGATCCATGATAAATAATTGCTACCAAAAATATCAAGGGCCACAAACTCAAGCTTCATGAGATTTGATACTATAAATCTAGCATATTTCAAAAATAAATTAGTAAGTGAAAAAATAATATATTTACCTGACATAACTTGTAAATCAATAAATATAAATATGTAGGAATAAATTACAAATATGACATATGAAACTTATAAGCATGACATAATATAATACAATATGTCAATTTTAAATAACATGTTAGTATAATTATTGCAGTTAATCGTTATATAACTATATTAGTGTTTTTGTCCTTAAAAGTCATCATCATTTTTTTTAATTAAGTTATCATAATCACATATCCAAAAGTCAAGGTGATCACTTCCTTAAAAGTCAATGTAATTAGGTCTTTCAAAAAATTACGGTATTTGTTATTATTTTATTTTATCATTATTATTTGAAGGATGAAATATTACAATAATATATTCTAAGAGAAATAATATAACAGAAATTTTATTTCTAGAATAAATGTAATGTAAAATAAATAGGATAGTAAAAACTTTATACTATAGATATGATATAATGCCAAAAATAAAATAAGAACCATTACCGAAATTTTTGTAGGATCGTGCTCTTTTTAAAAATTTGCAGAACTCCTCGTCAGCAGAGACTCATGCTGATAATGTATTATAAAATAATTATGAAAGAGTGGAATATATAAGGAAAATATAAAGAGAGCTAAACTTCACTTTATTCTCTCAAAATATATTGTTCTACTGCTTCTTACATTGAATTTTCATACTAATTCCAAGCCATACTATTTACAGGAAAAATTTAAAGACAAATCAATAAATGATCATTAAATGCAAGATGACTAAAGTCTTGAATTTTTCTTCATTATCATGTGATGCACGTTTAGTTTGTAATCTTTTTCAACAATTATTTCCTTTCCCAAGATGATAACTTCCCTTCTTCAAACTTTACATGCTACACACCATTTAATGCATTGAAAATGGCCTTCAACTTGAATCTTTAATGTCCATCATTTACAACATATACAAACACTAGCTCTAGTTATCGAGCCAAGAGGGGAGGGAAAAAAAAATAGTATAAGGTCCCAAATTACCTTTCTACCGAGACGACCAATGCATGAATAGTTGCTGGGCAAAAGTCCCTCTTTTTAATATAGTAGAGAAGAGATATGTATACATGACGGTGTGACCAAGAAGTTGGTCTGAGGAGGAACGAGCAGACTATGGAGTCCCTGGGACGACTTGAAGAAAAGACGATGCGGGAGCTCTGGGTTCTAAAATTTAGTTCTTTTCATTTTTGATTTCTTTAGTTTAATTCCTTTCCTTTAATTTTTAGGTTTAAATCATAGTTATTATTTTAGAATCCAAATTTTAGTTTCAGTTTTAAATTTTAATTTCGAATTAGGTTATTATTCAGGAATTCAATTGTTGTTTTAGAATTTAATGTTTGCTTTAAATTCAACTTTCAGATTTTAATTATATTTCATTTTATTTTTATTTTTCAGTCTATATTTTTATTTTAACATGTTTTAATTTATTAGTTTAGAATTTATATTCTTGAACATGAGCTAAATTTCTTGTACTAGGACTGCAATAAATCTTTGACTACTATGTGATATTTTTATTCTAGACTAATAAAACTAAAACTACTATGTGATAGCATTGGGTTTAATTTTTATGATATTAATTTTATTTATGTCAATTCATATTGTTCTTAATGCTCTCTATTGATTGGTCACCAATTGAGTTGGTTTTAGTTACATGTTGAGACCGAGAGGTAATATGTGTAATGGACCTGTATGAGTTGATGTTAATTATTTGTTGTATAGAGATATGGACAAAGTAAGCATAGCCTGTGTAAGGATTCAAGAACTTTAGGCACTCTTATAGGTTGTCTTTGCACAAATATATAGCCGAGAAACAAGTGAGTGTCGGATTGATTATGCTCGAGAGAGATAATTAATTAATCTAGAGAATCTGGCTATTTAGATTAAATTAATAGGGGAAAAGTGCACAACTAAATAAAATATCTAGTGGGTGTCTTCGATAATATCATATGCCCTAGTCATCTTTATTTGCAAGTTCTTGTTGGTTTATTAATTTTTATTTTTATTTATGTTCTTTTATTAATTGTTTTTAATTTATTTGTTGCAATTTTATTAATTAGTTAGGAATTTAGTTATTTATTTTGATTAGAGTCTTCTTTATTATTTTCTTTCGATTTTTCAAATAGTAGTAAAATTTATCAATTTCAGTACTTGACGACACAATCTTCATGGGAACAATACTCTATTCATCATTCTATTGCTTGTCATGATACCTTGCACTTACGGTTTTCACGCAACAAGTTTTTGGGCCGAGGATTGTGTCTTTTGTCAATATTGATACCAAGCTTATCTTATTACTAATTTGAACGCTATTTTTTATTTATTTTTTGGGTTTTTTTAAATTAATTTACACTCCAATTTGTGTATTGGTGTATGACAGACATCAAGGAAGAAGGAGAAAACATGGCTGAACAACTTGAAGGAGTGAATATTGCACATGCATTAAGAGAATATGCCACACCATTTATTGGCGACACTGCATCAAGTAGAAGAAGCGAGAAATCCAAGCTAATTTTGAGATTAAGCCTGCTCTTATTCAAATGATTCAGACTTCGGTGCAGTTTGGGGGATTGGTGAATGATGATCCTAATACCCACCTATCGAAATTCTTAGAGATCTGTGATATATTCAAATACAATGGTGTTACTGATGATACCATTAGATTGAGGTTGTTCCCATTCTCCTTAAGGGATAAGGCAAAGCAAGGGCTGAACTCATTACCAGTAGGGACCATCACTACATGGGATGAATTAGTTCAAAAATTTTTGGCTAAGTTCTTCCCACCAGCAAAGACAGCGAAGATGAGGAATGCTATCACTATTTTTTGTCAATTTGAAGGAGAATCATTGCATGAAGCTTGGAAGCGCTACAAGGACTTGATCAGAAAGTGTCCTCACCATGGGTTACAAACATGGTTGTAAGTACAGATTTTTTACAATGATTTGAGCAATAGTACGCGCACGATAAAATAAAAGTATGAAGATAGTTTAAGAATAACGATAAAAAAATAACAAGAAAATAGTAAATGTTTTGAACAAATTTACTTTTTTTTTAAGTGTATAAATTAATAGTAGATAAATATAATTCTAGTTGTTATATTTTAAACTTTGAAATTTATTTGTTGTAATCGCTAAGATATATTTGCTTTGTGTTGTACGTATATATATATTGAACGGACAATAACCTGTTGTAAACATCAATCGAAAATCTTGATAAAAAATTAAAAGCCACTATCACTTAGAAATCACATAAAAATAATGTCTCGTATAAATCTAATATACATGGAAGCGGAAGTGTTAAAACAGGATATTCACTAACCTCTAGCCATAGCCAATGTCCAAACACAAACTTCTTATGAGTTCTTCTAATTCATTGCAATCTACTGTGATAGAAAATAGGGTGTTTAGATTGCTTTAATTAGGGACCCGTATGATTGGTTTATGTAGACTTATTTCCATCAAAGAAAATTGCTTTATACAGTTATCTCAAACAACTGCCCAATGCAGTTATCGTAAAACTGCTCAAGATAGTTATCAAAATCTTATCCAATACCACTTAGACTAATATTAAATACAAGTAGCATTGTGAAATATTAATTTAAATATAACAAATAAGATCACGTTAGAACATAAAATCCTAACATTCTCCCACTTGGTTTGTACATTTGTGACCTTCAATATTCACAATAATATACTAGTCTTTCAATACATACCATGCTTAAACAAATAAGATAAATCACATGAATCATGGCGATAGATCGTCATTAAAATAGTATTACCATCCATGTGTTACAATGTAACTTTTCTTATTTGAGGAAGCCCTTAATATGGAATTTTCTATATGAATAAGCCTGAATGCTTATTCTAGGTCCTTTAACAAAAAATATCTGTCATTCTCAACCATGTATATATACTAACCAAAAGAGAAATAGATGACAATAAGAGTTTCATTTCCAAAAGTGTCATAAAAATACAAGACCATTTTATGTCACATAATAGTTGAACACAAACCCATACTAGCTACATGATCCTTAAACAACCTTGATGGCATGCCTTTTGTTGAAAGATCTACAATCACCTGATTAGTAAGAACATGCTCAATCTACACTTGATCAGACCTAACCCGGTCTTTAATGGCTAAGTACTTAATATCGATATGCTTACTTCAACTATTACTTTTTATCATTCTTAGCTAAGAATAGAATAATTGAATTGTTATAATAAATCTTAAATGGCCTACAGATGGAGCCAACAACTCGAAGAGAGATGAAATTCTTCAACCAAATACCCCGCGATGTCGCCTCAAAACAAGCAACAAACTCGGGTTCCATGGTCAAAGTTGCAACTAGTGATTGTTTTGCACTTCTCTAGGATACAGCTCCTTCAACAAGCATGAAGAACTTACGAGAATCATCACAATCAGCCAAGTCTAAGTTTGAATATCCAACAAGCTCCAAATTGTCGGTCCGCTTATATGTAAGCATGAAGCCCTTAGTCCTTTGAAGATATATCAAGACCTTCTTTGTAGCTCTTCAACGATATATTCCTGGATTACTTTGATATCTTCTTAACATCCCAACTGCAAAAGCAATGTCAGATTGAGTACAGACCTGAGCATACATTAAGCTTCCAACAACTAAAGCATAAGGAATGTTTTGCATCTATTCCCTTTCAGGGTCATTTTTATGACATTGGTCCAAATTGAACTTGTCACCTTTCACAATAGGTGCTACACTTGGTGAACAATTTTGCATCCGAAACCTCTCTAGAATCTTATTGATATAGGTTTCCTAAGATAATCCCAAAACACCTTTTGATTTATCTTTATAGATCTTTATACCAATGACATAAGATGCCTCACCCATATCTTTCATATCAAAATGTCTAGAGATAAATTGTTTCACCTCATGCAACAACCCTATATCATTAGTTGCAGTCCAAATATCATCTATATACAAGATAAGGAATATGATCATACTCCCACTAACCTTGTGATATATGCATTGATCAACAACGTTTTCGATGAAACTGAATGAAGAAATAAAATTATGAAACTTCAAGTACCACTGTCGGGAAGCTTGTTTAAGACCATAAATGGCTTTCTTTAGCTTGCAAACAAAATTTTTACCAGCACTTGAGATGAACCCCTCAAGTTACTTCATATAGACCTCTTCTTCCAGATCTTCATTAAATAAGGCTATTTTCACATCCATTTGATGCAATTCCAAACCAAAATGTGCAACCAAAGCCATGATGATATGGAAGGATTTCTTCTTAGAAACGGGAGAAAAAGTTTCCCCATAATCTATTCCTTCCCTTTGGGTAAACCCTTTAGCAACAAGTCTAGCCTTATAACAATCAACACTGCTTGATGAATCCTTTTTGGTCTTAAAGACCCATTTATAGCCAATAGCCTTGACCCCATCAGGCAATTATACGAGGTCCTAAACTTGATTATCTGCCATAGAGTTCATTTCATCTTCCATAGCATCAAGCCATAAATTGGAATTACAACTTTCCATTGCTTGTGAAAATGTCACTAGGTTACTCTCATTACAAACATCGTAATTAGATTCTGCAAGGTATACCCGATAATCAATAGAATTGTAAAACAGTTCTACCTCTTCTAAATTTTGCTCCTGAAGAAAATTTCATTATGAAAATGATTGATTTTCAACAGGATTTACCAAAACATTTTCCTTAGCTTGTGGAATATTAACAATTGGTTGTTGATCATTAACCCCATCCATATAAGTGTTGAATTGAACAACCATTCTTTTACGAGGAGCTGTACCACTAACATGATCATTCTAAAAAACTACGTTTTGAAAAAAGACCTCTCTTGCTTTCCATATCATTCTCAAGAAACTTAGCATTTCTAGATTCCACAATTTTACTGGTATAGAAAGGACAACAAAATCTGTATCCCTTGGACTTTCCAGCATAGCCTATAAAATAAGCACTTATAGTCCTCGAGTCTAGCTTCCTTTCATGGGCATTATAAACTTGAACTTTAGTTGGGCATCCCCATATGTGTATGTGATTCAAACTTGGTTCCCAACCTTTCCACAACTCAAATGGCGTTTTATCAATTGCCTTGGTTGGAACTCGATTAAATATATATGTTGCTGTTTTAAGGGCTTTACTCCACAAAGACGAAGGAAGATTGGAGTTGCTAAGCATACTCCTTACCATGTCCATTAAAGTTCTGTTTCTCTTTTTTGCTACACCATTTTGATCTGGCAAACCAAGCAAGGTTTATTGAACTACAATACCTTGCTCTTGGAGATACTTTATAAATAGACCAGGTGCTTGTCCACTTCCCGTATATCTTTCATAAAATTTCCCGCCTCTATCTGATCTCACGATTTTAATTTGTTTTTCACATTGTTTCTCTACTTTTGCTTTATACATTTTAAAAGCATCTAGAGCTTCATCTTTGTTACAAAGCAACTAAAGATACATAAATCGTGTATGATCATCAATAAAAAAGATGAAGTAATTTTGACCACTTGAGCACATATTAGGACAACAAATATCAGTGTGTATTATCTCTAATATGTCTAAGCTTCTCCTAGCACCCTTTTAAGACTTTTTGGTTTGCTTACTCTTTTTGCAGTCAACACAAGTTTCAAAATTAGTAAAGTCAATATTTTCAATAATTCCGTAATTTACTAATTTTCTTATTCTCCCAATGGAGATGTGTCCCAATCTAAGATGCCATAACATTTGTGACACAACACGTAGAACCAGCATTATCATGCACAACCATTAGACTTGATGGAACATTGTTACTTAAATGGACTTTGTACGAGTCGCCAATTAAAGTACATTTTCCAACAAATTTTGAATTTTTCACAATATCAATAGCATTATTATGAAAGTTTGCATGAAATCCTTTCAACAGAAGTCTTGAAACAGAAATTGAATTCTTAGAGAAGTCTGGAATATAAAATGTTCTTTCTAAATCTAAAAACCAGTACTTAAAATAAACCTTACGTTCCAATAGCCACAACTTGTAACCTCATCCGATTGCCCATATAGACGTTTAGTTCACTTCCCATCGGTTTCCTTTGACTTATGAAACCCTGCATGGCATTAGCAATGTGAATTGTAGCACCAGAATCAATCCACCAAGTGTCATGACAAATTTTGACCAAATTAGATTCAAAACACACCAAGGGAATGAGATTACCTTCCTTCTCAAGCTTACGTTTTGGGCACTCCTTCTTCACATGTCCCTTCGTTTTTACGAAAGAAACAATAGGCTCCCTCCTTCACCGATCCTTTTGAGAATGGATTGGTGCAAGACCTTCCTTTCTTTTTATAGGATCGCTTCTTGTTCTTATCGTTTGTCACTAGTAGTGCACTTTCACCAATTTCTTGAACCAACCTTCTTTACCCTTGGGCACACGCATGACAAGTAGCTCATTAATTGATCAATTTTCTTTATGTGTGCTGTAAGAAATTTTGAAATGTCCATATTGAGAAGAAAGAGAGTCCAAAATAAGTTGCACCAAAAACGAGTCAGAAATCTCAACCTCTAATGATTTGAACTATGCAACTATTTCCCTCATTGTCATTATGTGCTCTCACACACCTTTAACGCTGGTAAACTTCATTGATGATAATTGTGCCATTAAGGTGCTTGCAAGTGACTTGTTTGAAGATTCAAATTGTTCAGCAATACCTTTATATAGTCCTTGACATTGTTGCAATCAGGAATGGACCTACGGATACTAGCAGAAATCCGAGACTTAATAAACATCATACTTAAACGGTTGGATCGATCCCACCATTCATATAATGCTATCTCAGCTTGAGTGCTAGTGTCAGTTGGTGCCGCTGGCTCTTCCTTGCGAAGAGCATAGTCAAGGTCCATACACCGTAAATGAAGAACTTTCTCCTTCCATGCCTTATAATTGTCACCAACTCACAAAAGGAATTTCAGATGCATTATCAGATATCACGACTGCTGCAAGTGAACAGAAAACAATCATGCTTTCGTTGCTTATCTAGACAGGCACATCAAACTCCATTCATATATGATATGCATGCCAATGCAAGTCATACAAAAAAATAGAAATATAAATCATAGTGTCATTAAAATCTACCTGTGGACGAAGATTTTAATGTACATAATATTCACTTTATCAACTTATATGATGGAACTAGCAAAATTATTAATATTTCTTAATACTAATGGGCTGATTAAGAAATAAAAATATTTTTTTCTATTCCATTCTAATTAAATATAAAAATATAAAACCTTCCTTCGGGGAAAAGTTAACATATTTTTATATTTAATTGCAAGCTGATGTCATCTATGCTAGATGTGATCGATAAAATTAAAAGTACATAACGTATCATTGTACAAATAAAGATGCTGCGGCTGTACTTTAAATATACGGATCACATGACATCACAAATATGTTAAGACATTGTATAAAGAATACGTATCATATGTAAATAATGTCTTAACTCTAGAAATAAAATAGACTTTAATTTTAAACTGAAATAAATTTCCTTTATGACTACTTTATAGTCGAAGTCCAATGAAATGCCAGTGATTATGTTGGACTTTTTCCAAATGAAATTTATCCTCAAATTGTATGTCCAAAATTATTTTAAACCTAATAGCCTATCTTATCTACTAAAAATAAAAATAGCCACTAAACAGACAAGTTTGATTAAATTGTAAAACATCACTTCCATTAATTAAACGAATCAACAAATATTAAACTCATTTAAACATGTAAATAAAAATAAGCACATTGATGGATTCAAAAATAGATTCTTCTAAAAAAGGGTAGGTACTAAAAATAGGAGACAACATATCAATTTATCATAAGATAAAGAAAACCTCCCAAAAAGGTGGCAGACACCAAAAACAAAAAATTAGGAGAGAAAATATCTCCTTGGCATATGTTTATAACCAACAAATCAAATAATTATGAAAGATTACAAAGATTTAACTTCATATATTCTGAAAACAAAATTTGAATTTAACCAAAAAAATAAAATAAATATTTAAATCCATTCCTCAAATCTAGAAAAATAGATGGAAAAGTATCAAAACACACTAAATCTTATATGTGGCTCAATAATTCCCCTTCTCCCAAGTCTCTAATTAGGAGAGTGGAATCAACCCGTCAAAGGGAAAAGAAAATCTCTTCCTTGTTTAATGATTTGTTTAAAATAAAAACCAATGAATTTCAGCAGTAAAAGACAAACATATTTGGATATATTATATTATATAAAATTTTCAAAATACCATCTGTATGCATTTTTGAAAATAGAACCAAACTAATGGCTAGGCAAAGAAAATTCATGCTTTGATAACCATATGATGAAAAACTAAAAGCCACAATTACTTACAAATCACATAATAATAATAACCCATATAAATCTAATATATAGAAGCGGAAGCGTTTAAACAGGATATTCACTAACCTCCAGCTATAACCAATATCAAAACACAAATTTCTTACGAGTTTTTCTAATTCATTGCAATCTACTGTGATGGAAAACAGGGTGTTAGATTGCTTGAATTAGGGACCCGTATGATTGGTTTATACAGACTTCCTTCCATCAAGGAAAACTGATCTATATAGTTATCTTAGGCAGCTGCCCAATGCAATTATTGTAAAATTGCTGAAGATAATTACCAAAATCTTATCCAACATCACTCAGACTAATATTAAATACAAGTAGTATTGTGAAATATTAATTTAAATAAAACAAATAGAACCACATTTAGAATATAAAATTCTAACAAATCTCTCATGTATTTTCTCAACCTTTACATGGTATCATGAGATTATTGACTTACGTCATTATCGTCTATACCTATGTTTCTCACCATGGCTTCCTCTTCCATTTTCTCTTCTTATACTTTTTTTGTTCCTACCTCTAATCTCAAAATTTTTGTCATTGTTTCCCTGGATAATACAAATTATCTTGTTTGGAAGTCTTAGATGCTTAGTTTTATTTCCTTTGATAACTTGGTGTCATATGTTGATGGCTTTCTTCCTCAGCCTTTATCTCAATCTAAACAATCTTCTTCTTCTACAGAAAAATCAGATCAATCCACAGACACTTCCTCTCCCTCTAAAACTTCTGCCGCTTCTTCTACTTTGTGTCTCGCTTGATGAGTGGAAACATACCAATCATTTTGTTCTCGCTTGCATTACTGCTACTGTATCTGAAGCTCTTGTGACTCAAGTTCTTATAAGCGCAATATAAGATCATATACATGAATTTACAATATAAAATTCAAAGATATAATTGATAGCGGAAGCACATACTTGTTTGAGACATTATTGTTTTGTTAAAGAATTGTTGTTGAAGAAATATCTGTCACCCAGTCTAGGCTTAGATCTTCCTTTCCCTGCTCTACTCAATATTAACAGATGCTTATGGGTCTAGGCTTAGATCTTCCTCTCCCTGCTCTACTCAATATTAACAGATGCTTATGGGAACAACTGTTAGGTTAAGAGTAGGAGAGGGGACCTAACCTTATTTATAATAAATTCTAACAGTCCTACCCATAAAAGGATTTATCAGAATATATGGGCCTATGTACAAAAGAACCGTATGGATTTATAAGGTAGGCTAAAACCAATACGATCACAAAGCCCAACTTGTGAACTAGATATTCAACCAATTTTATAAAATCAAAAATAATTAATGGTAACCCACTTTAAAGAGAAATTTTCTAATAATCTCCCACTTGGCCAACATTAATTGTTTTATTTATTTTTCAAAAATTTTTAAGAAAAATATTTATTAGGTTGAATAGGAAACAGAATATGGCCACAATTTTTAAAAATATTATGATTCACAAGATTACACCTCAAGCGCATATTCGGACCAACAAGATTGTTAAACATCGAATCATGACAGTCATAGTGTTCCTTATTGACACAAGACTTTCCATGGTCACAAATGTCATCCAACCTTATCGTCATGGACCAAACATACGGCATCATAGCAAGAAACTAGCACCAATATATGATCAAAATGTGCTATTTCTTTGTCAGTCCTCGACATGATTTCTCCAATATCGACATTTAAAGCAAGAGAAATTTATTATTTTTATGCTCACAAAATAACATTCAATATGCTAGAGGAAAGAACATATATCCTCACAAAAATGGCATTCAACAGGCCAGAGGATAGATTATTCTTAACCTCACAAAACGGCGATCAACATGCCAAAGGTAAGAATACATATCTCCAACCAAAATGTGTCCTTATGGAGATATTAAACACAATAGGGGATCTTATCACAATGGACACCAAACATAAGATCCTCAATAAAATATGAATATGAGTAATTACAATATACAATTATATTGTAAACCACAAAACAACATGCTATTGTACAAATGCGCTAATGTGCAAAGCAAAACATAAAATAATGGGAATATCCAATAGTACATGAGATATAAAGCTCCCACTAGACAATAGCATAAAAAAGATTGTAAAATACTCATATTCCTAACATGTTTCACAAAAATCATAAACCAAAGACCCTTGGACGAGGAATCAATTAATATATTATCACTAGCAATTCGTTCTATATGAATGCCATTATTTTTGACAAAGTCTCTGACTACCAAGAACTTGATATCTATATGCTTGCAAGCTTTAATTTTCTTATTATTCTTTGAGAATAGAACAACAACTCTATTATCACAATAGCTCTTTATAGATCTAGTAACAGAATTTATAATTCTCAAAACTAGATATCATATTCTTAAAGCATATAGTAGAAGATGAAGCATCATAGCAAGCCACAAATTCACATAGTTGAAGAGGCATCAAGCTGTTATTTTGCACTCTTCCAAGACATGTCCCTTCCAACTAACACAAAGATATACCCAAAAGTAAATTTTCAATCATTTGAGTATCCAACATAGTCAGAGTTAGAATATCCAACCAACTTTAGATAATCTAATTTATAGCAGACAAGCGTATAATTTTTGGTCTTTTGTAGGTATTTTATTACCTAATTAGAAACAACCCAATAATCCATTCCAAGATTTATTATCAACCAAAAATCTTACCACAAAAGTGATATCAAGTGTAGTGCATACTAGATCATACAACAAGCTCTCAATTGCACTAGCACAAGGTATATCTTTCATAGAATCCCTTTCTATATCATTTTGAGGATATTGCTTCAATTTGAGTGGATCACCTTTTACAATAAATGCACACAAGACTTACAATCCTTTACACCAAAAAGTTCTGAAAATTCAATCAATGTAAGATTTTCATAAAGGATTCAAAAATTCCAAGAGACCTATTTCAATAAAACTTAGTACCAAGAACAAAAGAAGCATCCTCTAAATCTTTCATATCGAAAGCCTTAAGTAAAATATTGTTTAGTCTCATGGAGCATACCCAAGTCATATATAACTAGTAAAATATCATCAACATGTAATATTAGAAAGACAAATTTACTTCCATTGATCTTGAAGGGTATACGTGGATCAACTCTATTTTCCTCAAAATAATAAGAAGTTACCATTTGATCAAACTTCAAATATTCATTGCCTTTAGGCTTGATTCAAAACCATAAATGGATTTTCTACGTCTACAAGCCATATTATCCTTACCAGTAATAGTAAACCCTCGGGCTGTTTCATGTAAACTTATAGATATATATCACCATTGAAGAAAACTATTTTCACATCCATAGGAGCCATTAATAGCTTAAAGAATATTTTATAGAAACATGTGAAAAAGATTTCGTTGTAATCTATACATTTTCTTTAGGTAAAGCCTTTTATAACTAATATCACCTTTGGCCTCTCAATCTTCTCTAGGAGATCTTTTTTGGTCTTGAAGACCTATTTGTAACCAATAAGATTATCTCCTTTAAGAAGATCAACAAGTTCCCAAATTCAATTTCATCATAGGTTGCATCTCATCTCTTGTAGCATTCAAGTAAATGTGATAATCATTATAGATGGAATGTCTTCTTTCTCTAATAGACCTTTTAAATGTTGTATATCATTAAATCATAAGGTTGTGAGATCTCAACATGTATATTGTCATTAGCTGTAACATCATTATCTATTATAGAGTATCTACTAATATCTTGTCTCTCAACGTGAGTGGAGTACCAGTCTGACTACTTATCAGTAGTGAAAATGAGACAATTTCTCTATCATTATCCTCAGTAGTAGGTCGAGGACATACAACATTATCAACATCCAATTATAAGAATTTGGGCATTTGCTATTTGACAATCATAGAAACACATATAGGAGAGTAAAACTTATATCATTAAAAATGAGCCAAATACCCAATGAAATAACGAATAGTCTTAGGGTCAGTGGTTTCTTAATTGAAAATCCTTACCTAAGCAGGACAACCCCAACTCGAAAATCGGTCAAACTGGGTTTTCTCACTAACCAAAATTCGAAAAATGAGCCTTAGGGACAAACTTGTTGGGAACATGGTTAAGCATTTAACAAGAAATTTTAATGGCTTCACTGTAAAGGTACTCTACTAGATCAGTAACATTCATTATGCTCCTTATTATATACATAAAGGTGCATTTTCACCATTCGTTCATACCATTTTACTCAGGGATAATAAACATAGTATACTAGGCAATAATCCCATAAATTTATAAGTACTGGGTGAACAACCCTATATATTGTTCGGAGATCCAAGCCTACCATAGTACTCACCCCTTCCGTTAGATCCAACAATTTTGATAACTTTCCCAAGTTTTTTTTCTACCTTTGTCTTAAAAATTTTAAATTTCTCAATAGCATCAGATTTCTCTTTAATTAGATAGAAGTATCTATAACGAGGAAAAAAACAATGAATGTAACAAAATATTTATTACCACACAATATAACCGAATAAGGTCCCGTAGTATCTATGTTTATCACTTCTAAAAGGCAAAACTGCGGGTAGCATATTTCTTTTAACTCTAGTGCGCTTACCCCTTATGCACCCAATATAAGTTTCAAGATCATCAAAAATTTAGAGAAGGTAAAATCTCACTGTTAATGAGTCTTTCAACTCCTTCCCTAGAAATATGACCTAACCTTTTATGCCACAGCAAAGGAATAATTTCTTATAATTAAACTCCTTTTAGAAGCAAAATTTTTTATATGAAAAGAGTCACGATAACTTCCTAGGAATAAGTACAATTAGTATAAACCATTTGATAAAACACATTCACCAACAATTTTGGAATTAAAAAAAATTTGTATTTGGTCACTTCTAAAGTGAAAATCATAACCAATCTTGTCTTAAAAAAAAAAAAGAAATAGGAATCAAGTTCCGTCTAAAACATTTTCCAAAATAAGTTCAAAACTAATTTTTAAATAAAGACTAACAGTCCCAATGTAAGACTCTAATCCACTTGCCCCTCATCTATTTTCTCTTTATTTAACCAACATTTAACTTGTGCAATGAGCTCTTTTATAACCTTACAAAAGTAAGAGTTCTTATCAAACTTATTAATAGCAGATTTGGGACCTCTTACATTATGATTTTACCACTCTTTTTAAAACTATGACTTCTCTTAGGAACATAACCCGTAGAATTCGAGGTGCTAACGTTTCAAGAATAGGGCTTAAGATTGAAAACAAAATATACAACCTTTGGGTTTCTACCCTTAATTTTGTTTTTCTCAATAACATAATGGATAATTTTTTTGTCATCGATATTCCAAGATTCCTTGGTATTTCTCTCCTATAACTATTAGGAGTTCTTTTACATTCTTAGTTCAAGACAAGCCATTCACTAAATACTCAGTTATGGTCTCTTCATAGTCATTAAGCAAGATAGTTAGACCTCGTCTATTGCCAATTATATTACCCTTTATTTATCACCATTTTTATCAACCAAAGCGGCATGTGCATCAAATGTAATGTGAAGTTAGTATTGACTATACTCAGATAAAACCCAATATTTGCTTTCATTTCATAATGGTTTTATCTATTCAAGACATCTAAGTAATGATGGTTCAAAATAAATGAAACAATCCAAGAAAAGAATGCAATATCAATAAACATTATGCATACATACTATATTACAAGAATAAGCATTATAAACAAAAGAGTCCAAGCACATCGCGGTCATATCTGCCTTTGGGCAAATAATTCAACATTTAAATAGGCACTCTTTTAACATAAAGTAATACATATAAAATCACCTCACTGAAAGAAAAGTCAACGACCTTTGGACAATTGAACTCCCTAGCAGCATTGTAATCTTAGTCTATACTTTATGCTTATGCTACTTGGCTAAAGCCATATAATGATCTCCTTTGGGAGAACATTGCGTACTTTACGATGGTAGTTTCCCAAACAAAACGAGAAAAGCCATAGATTTAATTGAGCAAATCACTTTGGTGAATTTGCCAACTTCAATCTATGCTGTCAACTCATTAGGAAAAATTAATGCTTAACTTTAATCACAAAATGCTATGTATGCGATTGACCACACAATATGAAACAATTCAATATAACATGTCTCAGTGATCAATTTAAAATTGCATTCTTCAACAAATTTCAAGAGCACATACGAATAATCTAGTAATAGGAGATATATAAAATTTCAAATTGAATAAAGAAAATAAATATTTTCATTAAATTCAGAGAACTAAAGAAAACTTCTAGATCAAATCTTTATTTATAAAACACAGAACTTGCCATAAAGAAAACCATAAAATTTCAACGTTTAATTAAATTTATTTTCATAACAAAGCTAAAACAATTGTTATTGGTGCCAAATATTAACTTGATCTAATGGCATCGCTTAGCAATAGAATTCTATGACATTTGCAAAAGCAAATAGATGATGGCACTTGTACTTAAAAGTGCCCTAAGGACTCGTTATAGTAAATTAATTAATAATATATTAATTAATTTAATACTTTAAAAGGAATAATACATAAGCAATAATTATAAAATATCCATTGCAAAAACATGTCACCATTAATTTTGCATCTTAGGGCATAACAAAATATATCATATGTACATATATTTATTTATATAATAATGGATGACCAAAAGAAAAAAAAAACTCGACCATGATGGTTTTTTTTTCCCTCTCAAAAGACTAATATATATATATATATATATATATATGTATGTATGTATGTATGTATATATACACACACATACACACACAAAATTTAATATTTTAAATTAAATTTGATTCCATAGTAGCAAAGGCATTGTTTGGTAAATATAAAATATGTAATGCTATGTCTTTGGTAAGAAAAACCTTTAGCCAAACAAGGCCTTCCCAACTTAAAATAAGGGTTCTGTTTGGTTATGCAAATAATCTAAAGACCAAAAAGCTAAAAAAAATTAAGTTTTGCCAAACGCAGTCCTTTCTAGCTTAAAATACAAGGGCCTTGTTTGGTCGCGCTCATATATAACAAAAGCCTGAGTATCCCAAAAGACCTATTTGCCAAACACACCCCTCACCAATTTAAAATAAGATGTTGTTTGGCTATGCTTATTAATTGAAAATTTTAATCACCCCAAAGTCTTATTTACCAAACATGGCCTTTTTACGTCTAAATTAGGCCAATACAGAGTATGTTTAGACCCAAAACGAAACCCATGTCATAAAAACCTCGAATCTAATTTGATTTTTGTAATCAAATAATCTAATCCGAATCTTTTTCACCTAGAAATTCAAATTCAATATCAATTTCACCAGAAAAAGTTGAATTCTTTGCTGGATTATGCAAATAGTTTTTTTTTAATTTATTTTATTAAAAAGCAAGAAAATCGCAAAAATTTGAAACATAAGACCAAAACATGGGGCTTCAAAAATACAAATCAAATCATGAATATTCCCTTTTTATTTTAAAAAATGGCTATTTTCTTGATGTGCGTGGCGATTGGCTTTCTCTAAATAATTCAGAGGAAAAACTCAAAAATTAAAATAGATCATAAAATACATTAAGAACGACCAAGGAGAGTTCTACGAAAGCACTCAATCAATTTTATGAAATAAAATTTAATAATACTATAAACAATCATCAACAACTTTCGTAGTTTATATGCTCAAACAAGTATTTCAATTTTTCTTAAAAAAAAATACAAGTAAATCCATGTATAAGTGGCTCTGATACCACATGTAAGCGCAATATAAGATCGTGTATATGAATTTACAATATAAAATTCAAAGACATAACTTACATACCTGTTTGAGACATTATTATTTTGTTAAAGAATTGTTGTTGAAGAAATATCTGTCACCCAGTTTAGGCTTAGATCTTCCTCTCCTTGCTCTACTCAATATTAACAGATGCTTATGGGAACAACTGTTAGGTTAAGAGTAGGAGAGGAGACCTAGCCCCATTTATAATAAATTCTGACAGTCCTTGCCATAAAAGGATTTATCAGAATATATGGGCCTACGCACAAAAGAACCGTATGGATTTATGAGGTGGGCTAAAACCAATATAATCACAAAGCCCAGCTTGTGAACCAGATATTCAACCTATTTTATAAAACCAAAAATAATTAACGGTAGCCCACTTTAAAGAGAAATTTTCTAACAGTTCTTAGTTTCGATTCTGCTCATGAACTTTTGTCTTCCTTGGAAAAATCTTATCTCCATCAACTGCTTGCTCGTTGTTCACTATTATGTAATCAACTTCGTACTTTAAAGAAAAATGCTCTCTCTATTGCTGAATTTCTTCAATAGATACGTTTTCTCTCCTCTAGTCTCATAACCATTAGGGGTCTAGTTTCAGATTCAGAATTGGTATTGATTACGGTAGATAGATTACCAAAAACTCACTATCCATTTGTCACATCAATTGAGAATCTTTTGGCTCCACCTTGTTTTTCTCAATTTCGTGCGAAGTTCATGCTGCATGAACAATGAATTTTAGGATGAAGACTCCTTTTTGCCTGTGTTAAATACAACTACTACTCTTGTCTCACAAACTCAAAATTCCATCTTGACCAATCAAGCACTTTCGTCTTCCTCTAAGAAAGGTTCTGCCCAAAATAATTTAAAGCCTTCATCTTTTTCACATTCTGCTCATGTTCCTCCAAATAGCGTGGCTATGTCAACGGCATCCCAACCTAATGGTCAAAAACGTACAAAGTGTCAAATATGCCAAAAATTTGGCCATGCAGCTACCAAATGTCATCAAAGACACTTCTTTGCTGGTTACCATATTATGCAACCTTCGCTTTTGCCTTTGTTGCCTACTCCTGGTCATTTGCCAACGTAGGTTTTTGACTTTGGTCCCATTGCATACATGGCTAACGACCCTCTTCTAATTTAGCAGCTACATCCCTATAATGCGTGTGATCATGTTGTTGTGGATGATGATAAGTCTATTTAATGCAGCGGATATTTGGAGAACATAGCAAGAAAGAAGGAAAATCAAGGAGCTCGCTGAAATTAGCCAAGAAATCCCTAAGATAATAAACCCTCGAAGAGAGAATAAAATATTATTGAATAATTCTAAAAAAAGTTATATAACAATGAAAACTTTCACCCTTATATATAAACTATGAATCCAAAACAAAATAAGAAACTAAAACTAAATAGGAATCTAAAACTAATTAGGAAACTAAAACTTTTACCAACCCTTTCCATAAGAAAATAAGTAATAAACTAATTCTAATATAGCTAGAACTTAATAACAAATAACAAATCCTAAGCCCTAATCAATTTTAATTAATAACTAAAATAATAAAATTCTAGGTTGCATCAGTCTCCTCAGGTGCGAAAAGAACTTGTCCTCGAGTTTTCACCACGATCATCAACCAAATCACCATGATACGGAATAAGATGGTTGACATTGAAAACATCTGAAGTAGTAACATGATTAGGAAGCTCCAAGCAATAGGCATTATCATTTATCTTCTCAACAATCTTACAAGATCTAATCTTCGAGCACTAAGCTTGTGGTATTCTCCAATAGCGTAACGATCACGTGCCAAAATACCCCACACATAGTCTCCAACTTCAAACACAACACGTCAGCGTCGCCATCGTCGCTTGACTGTAATCTTATTAGTTGCTCTACTATCATTGCACATGTGCCAACTTCCATCCTTCTTTGGAACTAACAATGCTAGAACTGCACAAGGACTCATACTTTCATTAATATAACCTCTTTCTAAAAGTTTACTCACTTGTCTGTTCAATTCTTCTTGTTGTTTTCGACTCATCCAATAGTGAGCTTTATTCGACAAACTTACACTTGGAATCAAGTCAATATAGTGTTGTACATCTCTCGTTGGATGTAATCCTGGTGATAGTTAATCAGGCATGACATTACTAAACTCATCAAGAATAGGCTACATCTCATCTAGTGTAGCGCTAGGGGATGATATTTCTTTTCCAATCAAAGTGAAGACAATTCTAGATTCCTCCAACTCTTCAGCAAATTTGGCCATAGAAAGAAAATTAACAGAATCTGATTTCTTTTGTTTTGACACAAACTCATCTTTAGTAGGAACTAGAATAATCTTCTTGTTGTCTTTATACAATATATAAGCATTTTTCCTACCATCATGTTTCACATTACGATCATATTGCCAAGGTCTACCCAACAACATGTGACACATATCCATAGACACAACATCATAAAGCACCTTATCAAAGTATTTATTACCAATAGAAAAAGAAACGAAACATCATTTTGTAACAGGTATCTCACTTCCTTTTTTGAACCATGTAAGCTTGTAAGGTAGAGGGTGTGGCTCTACTGGCAAATTTAGTTTGGAAATAGCCTCTTTAGATATGATATTTTCACAACTTCCACTATCAATGATAAGCTTACGCATCTTTCGACTAATAGTGCAACTAGTCCGAAAAATGTTAATGCATAGCCAATCATCCACAGAATCTTGTTTAAGAGCAATTAGGCTTTTCTGGATCATGAGAGACTCGCCAATATTCTGAATACCATATGAGTTTCATCATCTTTACAACTTTCATCATAAATAGGCTCTTCTTCTTCTTCTTCATTTTCTTGATCATCATTCTCTATCAACAAACTCTTCCTTTCATTGCTATTGTTTTTTCTACACTCAGCGGATTTATGATTAGGATCCTCACACTTGTAGCAATGATTTGCTGAACCACTAACTTGATTTGTATTATTTGATACTACATTAGTTGTTCGATTTTCTGAATTACTCTTTGGTGCACATGTTTGTGTCTCACAGTTTTCAAAACCCCTTCCTTGACCTTGCTGATTTTGTTTTGCAAATTTGGTAGTAAAATTAAGATTATTTCCAGCCCGCTTGTTGCCCCTGTTTTGCTTTTTTTGTGAAACTAAAACACGTTGGACGCTTTTGGAACAGTCCAAAAATTGTACAGAGCGAGTGTATCTTGAATGTTTTGCCTGAGTCCACCAATATATCTTGCTACCAACTGTTCATCATTCTCAGATAAGTCATTGCATGCTATTAATTGATAAAACTCTTCCGTGTATTCATTAATAGTGCGGTTGCCTTGACGAAGATTTTGCAACCTTTGATACGTGGTTTGGACAAAATTGAAAGGTAGAAAATTTTTGCGCAACTTCTTTTTCATCTTTTCCCAATCTGAAGTTTTGGGTTTTCCCCTTCTTTGGCGTGTTAAATTAAGTTGATCCAACCATGTAGATACATGCCTAAAATCAAAGATTCTCTCAACTACAACCAACCAATTAATAAATTTTTCTGCTTGAATTCCTCCATTGAATTCAGGGATTTCAATCTTAAAACCTAAATCACATTTTCATTATTCTCGTACATAAGCCACATGTCGTTGTGCACGACCATGAAACGGGTTTCAATTATTTCTTCCTCCGACTCGTCATCATCATCATCATCGTGAGTTGGAGTTTCAAGTTGCGTAAGGCACTGCGTCACAGTTTCAACTTGTCTTCTCATCTCTTGTATTTTTCCATCTCATTGTTGTTGATCGGGGAGAAGAACTCCAGCCGCTACAACACAACTTCTTCGTCTCCTTGGAGGCATCGTGAACTTGGGATTAGCTGGAAAAAAAAAACCTTACTCAGATAACCAACTAATGCAGCGGATATTTGTAAAATATAGCAAGAAAGAAGGAAAATCAAGGAGCTCAATTTCAAGGCTGAAATTAGCCAAGAAATCCCTAAGATAATAAACTCTAAGAGAGAGAATAAAATATTATTAAATAATTCTGGAGAAAGTTATGTAACAATGATAGCTTTCAACCCTATATATAGGCTAGGAATCCAAAAGTAAATAGGAAACTAAAACTAAATAGAAATCTAACACTAAATAGGAAACTAAAACTAATTAGGAAATTAAAACTTCTACCAACGCTTTCCATAACAAAATTGGCAATAAACTAATTCTAATATAACTAGGACTCGATAACAAATAACAAATCCTAAACCCTAATCAATTTTAATTACTAAATAAAATAATAAAATTCTGGGCTGCATTACTATTCCAATTACTCATGTTGGCAATTCTTTTCTACATTCTTCTGATCGAAGTTTTGCTCTTACCAATATTCTTCATGTTCCCAAAATAGCTAAAAATTTACTCTTTGCGTCTAAGTTTACTCGTGATAATAGTGTCTAGTTGGAGTTCTTTTTCCCTTTCATTGTGTTGTTAAGGACCTCCGCACCAATAGACCATTGCTTCACGGCCATATTGAGTCTAGTCTTTTTTTTTAATAAATAGGGCGTGCCGCAATTTTATTGATGATCAAAAAATACAAATTACATCCACAACAGTTTCAAGAACTGAGTAGAAAACAAATACTATTTAATTTAACATTAGGAGTGGCAAACTTGTCATACTTGATAATTCCCCGGAAAGGATGATCATCAAGACCATTCATGAGTTGAAAACCTGATGACTCCATCCTTCTATTCGAAAGATAATCTGCTGCCATGTTTCCCTCCTTGCAGATGCGCGTGACAATATACTGAACTTGACAAAAAAACTTCTTAATTTTCAATAACCAATGTACGGACTCCCAATTCCCAACCGTTCTATTTCCAAGCCATCGAACAATTACTAGTGAATCAAGTTCCAGCCAAATCTTTGAGCACACTGCATCCACAGCCATTTCCACCCTTCGGTAAACCCTTTGTAATTCTGCCGATACACTCGAACAAGGTGCCAAGCTCTCAATGAAACCCTTAATAAACTTGCCAGTAAAATCTCTAATCAATCCTCTACCCAGTGGGACCATCACTACCATGAACACCCCCATATGTGTTCACTTTAACCATACTTGCTGTTGGCTTTTTCTACAATATCAGAAGCAACCTATGCTGCTTACTCGTCTACAGCCGATAATTAAACTCAGCTGCCAATTTAGAATCACCTCTGCACTACATAACAGTGAGCAACCCAGCCTAAAGTAGCTGCCCAATTAATCTTTTGACTCTCTAGATAATGCCTGCTAAAGAGAACTACACATTATGATGCTTAGCTTCATTAGGAGCAATCCAGATAAAATAACACACAAACACCAAGATACTCTTATGCTATCAATACCCTTATATGCCTTCTCCAATTGCGCTTTCCTGAACACCACCACCACATTAACAAATGATGGACAGATACCACATTGCGAAGGGGGATATCAAACATATGTGCCAAAAATTCCTACACATACTGAATAGATGGACTCGTTACAAAGTAGTGCACAAAAGTCTCTTCATTAGAGCAACATTGACACTTAGAAGGAAGAGAGATACCTTTTCTTTTAAGTCTTTCCTCCAACGGCAGCCATTCATGAAGCAGCTGCCACATAAAGAATGATATCTTGACCAAAATACTCTTATGCTATATGCTTCCAAAACAAAAAGAATTCATTCCTTTCATTTCCTAACCACATCCCAAGCTGAGGTCATTGTGAAAGTCCCATCAACATATAACATCCAAAGAGGCCTAGCTTTCTCCCCTAGGCGACAAGGAACTTGAAGAACCTGCTCGACTAAACTTTGAGGTAATACCTCACTTAACTTATTCACATTCCATCCATCACTATTCAGAAAAGCACAAGCCCTCACCTTTGCATCGCCAATAACATTTACCAAAGACAAATGAGTCTAGTATTCACAACTTTCTCATAAATTCTTTTTTAGTTGCTTTTATTGCAAGTTATCTTTTCACTGATATGTGGCACAGTTGCCTAGGGCATCCCTCTGAAAGAGTGCAATCTTCCATTTAGTCACAATTATCTCTAGAATTTTTTGATTTCAAGGATACTAATAAAGTGTTTCTTGCGTGTAAGATGGGCAAGAGTCATAGGTTAAAGTTTAATTCATCTACTCCTAGGTCAAATTCTATTCTAGAACTCATTTATTGTGATGTCTAGGGTCTTTCTCCAGTTAATTCTTGTTCTGGCTACAGACACTTTGTAATTTTTATTAATGATTTTACGCGATTTACATGGTTGCTTCTGCTAAAAAGCAAGAGTGATTGTGCTTTTGTCATCATTAATGTTAAAGCTCTTGTTGAGAATACATTTTCTTCTAGAATTAATTTTTTTGTTCAATGTGAGGGTCCCCGTGAGTTGACTCAAGGGGTATTGGCGAATTTTATGACTCAAAGTGGTATTTAGTATTGTATTTCTTGTCCCCACACTCCGCAATAGAATGGTTTAGTTGAAACAAAATTTTGGCACATAACTGAAACGGGGATCAATCTCATGCTTCATTCCTTCACGCTTGAAAAGTTTTGGTTGGAAGTAATTTTAATAGCTATGTTTTTAATCAATAGATTTCCAACTCTTGTGCTTCAGAATAATTCTTTTTCCATCTTTATCACGAACATCCGAATTATGAATTTCTTCGCACTTTTAGGGGTTTGTGCTTTCCATTTTTGGGTGCTACTAAAATTGATAAATTCAGCATAAATCGGTTCCTTGTGTATTTTTGGGATATGGAGATGCATATGAAGGGGATCGGTGTTTTGATTTGGCTTCTAGATGTGTTTATTTATCTAGGCATGTCATTTTCAATGAAACAGTTTTTCGATTTCAAACCTCTATTTCAACAACTGATTTCTTATCTTCTGGCTCGGTCTTATCTATTTCTTCTTCTTCACATACGTCTCTTACTCATATGCTCTGTCTTTTTGTGAAAAAAACCCCTGATGATTCTACAATTGTGCACACTTCTAATTCCATTAAAACACCTTCACTAACCCAATATATATCTTCTCAACCAACACCAAATACACATGCATCTGATTGTGCTCCTAGATTTTCACAAGGTTTGCCACCTCTGTTAGATTTGTCAAGTGACCAGCCAACATCCCAAACATCCTCACGTGCCATCATTCATTCTGTCACTTCTTTGAGTCAACAAAATTCTCTAGACAATCTTTTGTCTTCAATACCTTTGAATACCATTTTATTTAATCTTACGCGTCCAGCATCCTCACCCTCTATTGAGTCTTCTTCCAAGCATATGAATGGTTCAACCTTGTCTAGTTCTTCGGATCACTCCACTTCATCCTCTAAGTCTCCAGACGATCGAAATTCCACTTCTCAATCCGTTCTTAATTCTCATCCCATGGCTATGCGGTTGAAGGATAATACACGAGTACCAAAGTGATGTTCTAACTACGTTATGCTTCATACTTCTATGATTTTGATTGAAAATAATGAGGTTGAGCCTACATGCTATACTCAAGCACAAAAAACATGCTCATTGGCACACTAGCACACTACCATGATTATATAATGCTTTACTTCACAATGGTACTTGGCAACTTGTTCCAAAACATCCAAATATGAATATAATTGGGTGCAAAGTGGGTTTTTCACATTAAAAGAAAACTGGATGGATCGATTGAAGGCTATAAAGCCTGCTTAGTGGCCAAGTGATTCAGTCAGGAAGAAGGTATTAATTATACTGAAACGTTTAGTCCAATTGTGAAACCCACAACTATTCGCGTTATTTTATCTCTTGCTGTGACACAAAACTAGGAAGCTAGGCAACTAGATGGGAATAATGCTTTTCTCCATTGGTTGTTAAATGAAGATGTGTACATGTCTCAGCCACTTGGGTTTGTTGATCTTGCGCACTCAACTTATGTTTTCAAGTTAAAAAAGGCACTTATGGATTCAAGCAAGCACATCACGCCTGGTTTGCTCGACTTAGCACTTTTCTTCTGCAAATTGGGTTTGGGGATTCTAAATTTGAAACATCTTTATTTTCGTATTCTTCTAATTCCGTTATCATGAAGATGCTTGTTTATGTTGACAATATTTTAATCACTGTACCAAGATTTTTTCCTCTATCATTGCTACTTTGCACAAACAGTTTGCTCTGAAGGATTTGGGTTGTTTGTCATGCTTTCTGGAAACCAAGTTACTAGGATTTCAACTGGTCTGCTTTTGTCTCAAAAGAAGTATATTACTGACCTATTCGAGCGAGAAAAGTTTGCAAGTGCAAAACCAGTTAGTTCTCCCATTGTACCATGTCAAAAATTTATCTCAAAATGATAGTAATCCTCATTATGATCCATCACATTATCGGAGTGTTACTGGTGCTCTACAGTTTTGACTCTCACTCTTCCAAATATTGCTTTGGTTGTTAACAAGTTTGTTAATTATGCATCAAACAATGGAACTACATTGGACTGCTGTTAAACGTATCGTGCAATACTTGAAGGATACGTTGACTCTTAGATTACATATTCAGGTTTCTCGTGATTTGTCTTTTGGGCTGCTTATCCTAACGATCAATGAAGCACTAGTGGCTATTATATCTTTCTTGGTCGTAATTTGGTATCTTGGTCTACTAAGAAGCAATAAATGACAGTTGGCTCAAGTACAAACGCAGAGTGTTGAGCCACTGCATATGCAACATCAGAGATATGTTGGCTTCAGTCTTTACTGATAGAACTGGGTGTCTTTCCTTCTGTACCACCAACCTTTCGGTGTAACAATATTGGTGCCACATATCTTACAGCTAATCCAATTTTTCATACTCGTACCAAGCACATTAAGTTTGATTCGCATTTTATACGAGAAAAGGTAGCTGCTAAAAAACTACGAGTATGCTTCATTTCTTCGCTTGATTAGATTGCAGATGTTATGATGAAAGGGTTGTTAGTAGTACGTTTCGTCAAAATTCGTGACAAGCTCGCCATCAAACATCTAGCTTTGTTTGAAGGGGGGCGTGATAGCAAATAAATAAATTTTGTTGTTATATTTTTAAAGTTTGAAATTTATTTGTTGTAATCTCTAATATATATTTGTTTTTGTGTTGTATGCATATATGTTAGATAGGCTATAACCTGTTGTAATCGTGAAACAAATCACTCATGTATTTTCTCAACCTTCACATAAATCAATAAAAAGTAAAAGTTGGGGGTACAGAAATTTTTTTCCCTCTTAAAAGTAACTTAAAAAAAATACTTTATTCTAAACAAACGTGTTTACTAACTTTTAATTGGATTTGAAGCTAGTAAAGCCAATCCAAGCACCCCCATCATAACTTGTAAAAAGAAAGCTTTTGCAAAAAAAAGGTAGCTGCACAAGGTGTTTAATTATGGACAATACTAAGTTTTGAGTAGGTGCGTGATTGGAAGGGTAACTTTATGGTCAATTTTGTCCAAAGTTATGGCAAAGTTTCACTTACATAAACTGGGTTAATGGCACTATTAAAGGGTCTTCAGCTTTGTAGTGATTTGGGTATTGTCAATGTATGGGTGGAGATGGATTCCCTTAGTGTGGTGCGCATTATTGGTAATACAGGATGCAGCTTGGTATTCATCTTACTTGGTGTAGAGGGCTAGAAACCTTCTTTTGCATCTTAATGGGCGCATAAGTCACATCTTAGGGAAACTCTCCGCCTGATATTCTGGCTAATTGGGGCGTGGCAGCTAGTAATAATAATCATCTCATTCATGATTGTAAAATTGTTCCAAAATTGATTGGAGTGGTTCGCATGGATTAATTTGGCCTCCCTTCATTTGGATTTGTCTAACTGTGGGAAGGGTGTTTGGTGCGTTTTGTCCAAGCAGCTTCTGGATTTCCCATAAAATTGAGAAGTCCTCGGGAGAGGTAGGCAGCTCGAAGAGATGGGTTTTGCTTTACGTTGTCCTTGGATTTAGGAATGGAGCTCTTGTTGGGAGTTCAGCTATGGTCTTCTACTAGTTGTTCTCTATTGAGAATGTGCTAAAAATCAGCTTTCACTCTTGTGGAAAATATATAAAACATAAAATATGAAGAAAAAATATGAAAGAATTGAATATCGTTGGAGCCACCACCAACGGTGGCTCTAGAAGAGAGATATTCATGAAGAATACATTGTGAATTATTGATATTTCATGAATACAATAGAAGAACCTATTTATAAGCATGATAATTTGGTGAACAAGACCAGAAGCTAAACTAATAAGGTAACTAGAATTCTAAGGAAACTAGAATAATAAGGAAACTAATTTGACTAATTACCTAATCTAGACTATTGCCTAATTCAATACCATAAGATAAGGAAATACATTAATAACTAAAATATTCTTCAACACCCCCTCTCAAACTCAAGGTGGTATTTGAGATATGACCTTGAGTTTGAAAGGTCTTCAAAAGAAAACTTGATCTTGATGGAAGGAACGGTCACCATAGCTCGTCTAACTCGAAATTCACCACGGTCACCATGACTTGTCTGACCATGCTTACAGCTTGGAGGAATGGAATTTGGATTAATTTAGGGGTCGTGTGCACTACTTTAGTGTGATCAATCCCCACAACCATTAGACGGAACTTAGATTGAAATAGTAACTGAAAACTGAATTGGACTTGGATTTGGACTGGACGTGGATAATAATTAGAATCTAGACTTGGATTTGGATTCGAATATGGATCTGGATTTGGATTTGGATTTGGCTAGTCGTGTGACCTGTAGACTAACACGACTGCTTGGATTGACGTGAGACCCGTAAGCTGACATGACTACTTGGTTTTTTTTTAAAAAAAAAGGAAACAGGACACCAGGAGGATGGGTCTAATATGATGTGGAAAATATATAAAATATAAAATATGAAAAAAAAATATGAAAGTATTGAAGATGATTGGAGCCACCACCAACGGTGGCTCTAGAAGAGAGATACTCATGAAGAATACATTAATAACTAAAATATTCTTCAACAACTCTAAACTAAGCACTCTCTCACCCAAACTAAAATCTCCAGATACTTTCTAAATTTTTGCTAATGTTTGTTAATGTTGCAGGGAGATTGATGTCTTGTTTTGTTCAGTTTCTGCACAAAAGCTTAAGAGGTCGATATTGTCTTGTGGTATAGACATCCAATGGCTCACATGATTTAGCTTGATGGTGTATGTGCTTAGGAAAATGCATATGATGTGAGTGGTACTGCTGGGTATGGTGATGATAGTGAGTTTTGCTACACTTGGGAAGGGGAAATGCCGCTTGTATTCGTTTTCTAATTGGTGCTATTATGGGTGTAAGCATAGATTGTATTTGGCCGAGCATCAAACATCCTTTCAATTATCAAAAACCTATTCGATGTTGATCTGGTACTATACTAGGTTTGGTGTGAAACTTGTCTCTTCGGGCAAAGGCCAAAGCTTTGCCATCTGGGGTGCTGAGTGACGAGACGGCTATGATTCACGTTAACCGGCCTGCGCACTGAAAGGCCCGGAATATATTATACCACATACTTGAGTGAAGATGGCCTTGCTTTTGCGGTCACCGGAACACAGTATGGTTACATGGCGAATGCTTCAGTAGTGTGGTGCAACTTTAATTGAGAAAGGAAGAAAGCACTATCTCATTATTGCTGTTGAGGGACTTTGGGCACGCTACTCCATTGTTCTCTATGTCTTTTATATTGCTTCCTCTCTTAGCTTACGGTTCATGAAACAACGAGCTAGTTGTATGATCTACTGTTCATTATTACGAATGCTTTTGTAAGGATTAGGTTCTTCAAACTTCATTGGCGACTTGATTTGCCTCTTTTGTAATTCTTTTTGCCTATGGGGAAAAAAAAGTTTTGAGCAGCATAAAATAGAGTTTTCAAAATATATGATCTTATAAAGTGTTCTTGGATATATTGATTTTATGAAGTTTTATGTGGAAGGAAATTCTAACATTGCTCCTCATGTGTGGGTCACATGTAAATGACTATGAATATAAGTCGTACATTATAATATAACATCCACATTATACACTCATCTAGCACCATACACCCATTTATTGATGAGTGCCATCCTCTATTACATTGAAAAGAAAGAAAAACAAAAAAGATAAAGATCATATTTTATCTCTCTCCTCCTAGATCTATCTTCTCTCTTCGCTCTTCTCTATGTTGAGTGGTTGGTGTTCATCGGCTATTTAGCCATTCATGTCCTCTTCTGGCTTCATAAGTTAGTGCGTGTTCGGCAACAACTTTTTAAGTAGCGTTTAGCTTTTTGACTGGTCAAAATACTATTTTGCTAAATTGTTACTGTTCAGTAAACTAGCGTTTCAAGTAGCTTTTAGCGTTTCAACTAGCGTTTCTCGAAAGCTAAAAATTTTAGCGTTTCAGGTAGCTTTTAGCTTTTCATTTTTTTTTTGGGCAGTTCTACCTTTTTTGCATTTTTTTATTTTTCTATTCCTTCTCCAATCTCTCTTTATATTTTTACCTTTTTTTCACAAATATAAATAAGAAATAATATAAAAATGAATTTTAATTTCTATATAATCAACATTACTAAAAGCATAAGTTTTATTGATACCTTTTTTTTTACAAATAATTTCAAATCTACTAAAATTAATTTTTGTAATATCGATACAAATGTTTTATAAAAAAATTAGTTATACTTTAATATTAAAATATGATTATGAAAATAAATATCTAATTATGAAATACATTATCTTATTCCTATAATAGCAATAGTAATTATAATTATCATAATAACATGATATCAATATTCTTTTACGTTATTTAGCATTCATCAGCTAATCTAATAGAATACATTTTGTTCAATCAGCTAGTTAAACAGCTATCTACTAACAGCTAAAATACAATAAATATCAGCTATCCAAATAGCTATCGGCTACTCTAACAGCTAAATTTGTTTAACAGGCCCTTACTTTCACTACTTTCTTCAAGATTATTTTGTTCTATGAACTATTTCTTATAGTTGGCCAGGGTTCTTCCTCCATATAGTGGCCTTGTAATCAAATGATTGAGAAAAAGAGAAGAAGCAAACCAGAGTTTGGAGGAATAGTCAATGTCCGTTAAAATAATATTGTTCAATATTTATAGTTTTTATGCAATGAAAAAATTCTAATATTTTTGGAGAATAGATTAGAAAATTGATAAAGATGAAAGAATAAAATGATAATTAATGAGAAAAAATGACATAGATTTTAACATTTGTTGGGTGGAATTTATGAATTTGAAATCTGTAAGGTGAGAATATATCATTTACAAGTTGTAAACAAATCTTAAAGAATCATAGAAAGGTAGTTCACTATTGTAAACATATAATATAAAACTTTTGAATATGTAATATAAAAGTAGTGAATAATTAGATTGAGAATAATTAAGAGGTTCGAGCATAAAGTATTAAAATTGCGAATATATAATCTAAAATATGCAAATAATTAAAAATCGTGAACGTATAATATAAAACTTTTAAACATATAATATAAGAATAGTGAATAATTAAATTGTGAACAATTAAAAGGTTTAAGCATAAAGTCTTAAAATTGTGAATATGTAACATGAAATATGCAAATAATTGAAAATTGTGAACATATAATATAAAATTTGTAAACTTATAATAACAAAGTTGAAAATAAACTAAAGTATTAAAATTGTGAATATATAACTTGAGGTCTACAAATAATTAAAATAATAACATATAATATAAAACTTGTGAATATACAGTAACAAAGTTGTCAACGTGCTACT
Source organism: Cordia subcordata (assembly GCA_028554755.1). Lineage (NCBI taxonomy): Eukaryota > Viridiplantae > Streptophyta > Magnoliopsida > Boraginales > Cordiaceae > Cordia > Cordia subcordata. Next base: position 15,124,292 of record JAPTOF010000006.1, on the reverse strand, counting down.
ATTAACGTGCTACTATTATGACCTTTTTGGTTTGGGGGGTATGTAATGCACGCACTTAATGGTGTATGATCCTATGTTGATGCACTATGCTTAGGGTGTGCAGTATCTTAGCGGTAACATATGATACCATATTAAGAATTATGAAATTCTAATATAGAACCAATTATGTTAGATGGGATAATCAGGGATCTTATTAAGCATTTTTTGATTTATTGATTTTTCTATGTCAGAGGAAATTCAAACACTCCTCCTTATGAATTTTAAAAACTACAGATACATAGATCTAAAAAAATTAAGAAATTACAAAAGTTCCAAAAAGGTAGATCTAAGAAATTAAAAATTTTTAAATAGTAAAATCAAATAAATAAAATCATGTATAGCACTTTAAACAATAATTTTAACCAAATAACTCACAAACTGCTTTTTAATCATGTATAGCACTTTAAACAATAATTTTAACCAAATAACTCACAAACTGCTTTTTATCCAACATTATTTTTCATTTTTATCAAATAGTAAAACAAATTTTTTAATAATACTTTTGAATTCAACATTTTTGAAAATAGTAAGCTAGAATGGAACAATAATGCTAAACAGGCCCCCGATAATAAGCCAAGTATTCACTGATCTGATAAAAATGGTTAACTCTTTTTCTTTTTAATTTTCTTCAACAAGCCAAATAATTAGAAAGGAGTTCACCATAAGTCCTCGTTATTGTATTTTCCTGTCATCGTTGTAGAATATTTTAATTAATCTTCAATGCATAACAAAGACTACTGCTCACTGTTTCATAAAATTATAGAAATTAATCCACATCTTAGAACTAATATGAATACTTTTTAAATGATAGGGAGTAATTTGACTATTTTTGCAAAAAAGTAAAACATAATATCAGTATTTTAAGACAATGAGATGAATTGTAATTGAGTTACAAAGATATTTTTGGTGAAATTATCCCTTAGAAAGTGGACCCAAACCAAAGGCCCGCGAAAGATATACAGACATTTAGGTCACACTTGAAACAATATTTATTTTGAGAAGACAGTCAAAGTAGGATCACCAACTCTATTTCTATCGAGACCTAGAAGATTAGTTCATCTTTTCTTTTTCTTTGTTGACTGCATTATGCATAAAGGAAAAAATTGTTGGCACTAACCGCATTAGTATTTTGTTGGCAACTAATAGTAAATGGTTTGCTTAAGGAGGATTCTTACATTAAGACAAGAGCTAGGTAAGCGAACAAGGAAAGGTGCAGAAAGGTGAACATCTCTATTGAGTGGTTGTAGTTGCTATGGTCTATAGTCAATAGTTCTCAACTAATCCTTTCTCGGTTAAGCTTTTTAAAACTTTAAGAGAGAATAGAGATTAAGGTGGACCTTCGCTTCAAACTAAACTGGACCCGATCTTTCTTTCTTTTCCTGCAGAGCCTTGAGAAAGTCATTGGCGGCAAGTTAGTACAGTTCTCTTGCTGCTGATTTGGCCCTCCGTTAATTTAGGAGCCTTCTTCTTTAGTCTAAGATTCTAAATGATAATCAAATCAAATAAAAGTGATATTTGTTCAATGAAGAATCAATTGTGTATTCTTGTATTAATGGCGATCATGGTGTAACGCCTAATATAATTTCATACTCTATTATAATTTTAAAAAGTGAAAAAAGATAGCTCTAGAACTTGAATTTTGTAAAATATAAAATTAAAAGTCTGAACTTTAAAACGTTTAATAAAAGAGCTTGTAGTAATTATAAGAAAGTGATATATAGTGAAATAAGAGCATTAATTATTTGCTTATGTGGTATTTTTCATTTGCTTATCTTAAGTGGCATTTTATTTTTCTTTCAAAACTTAAGTGGCATTTTATTTTTCTTTCAAAACTTAAGTGGCATTTTATTTTTCTTTTAAAACTTAAGTGGCATATGTTACATGCCATTTCAAATCCACTTGACTATGTATACACAAACTTATAAATTATAATCAATCTCATTTAAGTGTGTACATATATATTGGGTCTTTTATGGGCTATAGGAATATAAATTAATTTACATATTTTTTATTAGACCGATTCCAATAGCTTCCTTAAACTGCCTTTTTAACCATTTTAGGGAGTCAAATGTTCAAAGCGAGTTCCAATAGCCTCCTTAGCAAAGCCTCTCTACAGTAGCAAGCTGGATTTTTTCAGTCTCTCTCATCAAATGTATGGAGCCAAAAGTGGCTCCTTACATATTTAAAAATTCTCTTTTACGCCAAAAAGATCAATAAAAAATAAATTTGCAAAAACTTTTTTGCACAAATGATCAACAGAAAAACAATAACATGTAGCGGGGATCGTGGTTGTTACTGCTGCAGCTTATGGTAGTGGTTCGCCTGGTGTTGTTGCTACATGGTGGTGGTTGTACTGTGTGGTAGTGGTAGTATAGTAATAAACTTTTTGATGTAATCTTTAAATTTTTCTCCAAAAAAAAGGGCGTATTAAAAATAAATAAAATAATATTAAAAGGGAAATTAAATAAGAATTAAAAATAAATAAGAAAATATTAAAAAGGAAATTAAATAAGGAATTAAAAATAGAAAAATTGTTAGAGTAAACTGAGATATGAAGCCCTTAAATTAGAAAATAGGAAGATTGTTCGAACAAAACTAATATAGAGGATCCCTAAACACAAGGAGTATGATATTAAGCTACTATATGTAGAGAAAAAAAAAGAATATTGTTGAAGTTAACCCAATAAAAAAGTTCATATATATTTAAAATTTTAAAAATATAGATTAACTGTGTATTTTAAGTATTAAAAAAAGGTAAAAAATTTAAACATATCATAATAAATCAAAAAAATACACCTACAAATATATGCTCATTTGAGAAACTAGAAATAATATGCCCATTTTAAAAATTATAAATAGTAATATGTTATTTTATGATTTATTGTGGTTTATTTAAATTTGTTACTTTTAAACACTTAAAATGCACAATTAATTTATATTTTTAAATATATATATATATATATATATATATAAAAACCTTTTAATAGTTAGTAACAAAATATATATAAATTAATATATATCACCACAGCTCACAAAAAATATTTAAAATTTATAAATACACACACGTGTGTGTGTGTATATATATATATATATATATATATATATGATAGATTATAATTTATAAGTTTGTGTATGTATATCACGTAGATTTAGAATTTCATTTAAGAAATCCACCTAAATTATGAAAAGAAGATAAAATGTCACCTAACATTTGAAAGGAAAAAAATACTACGTAAGCAAAGAATTAAAACCGTCACTTAACAGTGTGCAAAATGTCATTTTTTCATAAGTTTAAACCCTTAGATTAAAGGTTTTGAAGTTCAAACCTTTATTTCTATATTTTGTAAAAATTTAAACCCTAAAATAATCCTTTTCCCTCAAGGAGAAACCAAAAAAAAAAAAAAAAACTCTAAAAGTGAAAAAGGGAGAAATATCAAGAAAGAACATCTGAATTAGAGCTTCCCTAATATGATAAAAGATGAATACCACTACTTGATACATTTTCTCAGAGTTTGATGAAATGTATTTGCTTTAGCGTAATCTCTGAACAAAATAAAACAAATAACAAGAAGAATAAGGGTCTATTTTGATTGGGTTTTTTTTTAGGAAAAAAAAATTTCCTAAAATAATTACATTAAATTTGTAATAACTACTTGATTTGGTTTCAAAATAAGCTACTCTTAAGAAAGCTCAAATACAGCTGATCATGTATTTACACCTACAAGTGCATGGGTCATGTGTAATGAAACGTGTAAGTACGGGGTTGGTCTTCCTCAGGGAGCCTCCTTAGTTTGGTCTCTACATACTTGGTGCCTAAAACTAGCTACGAGCGTGTGTTGAAATATTTTTGGTCTTTTAGATTAAAGGGGGCTCGAATATAAAACTTAAATCTAAATCTAAGCTAATGGAGGAACTATAAGTGTCAAGCTAAGGAAATAAGGCTCTACATGGCGGAAAGGGATCTCGGGCGATTGCGTCGTATCTAGACTCGGGCTATGATAACGGTTCGGTCTATTTATGGTTCGATTGCTCTCTTTGGTGTTAATTAACGTCCTACTTGAGACTAACCTATTATTATTGTTTCAGATTAGAGGTTAGACTCTTAGAGGATTAACTAGTGCTAGTGGGTACCCTTTTAGTATTGTTTCAAACTAGAGGTATACTTCTAACACACAAGTCATTAATTAAGCATATTAATCAACACACATAGTTGCAAATAGGGCTTATGTCATTAGTATGAATTAAGGCTAAGGTGACACCGCTACCGCTAGCATTTAAGGATGAAATAATACATGCAAGTTCACCTAGGCATTTTATCGAACATATAGACATATTTGATTATCAACACATAGACATATTGATTCATCCCATCAATCAAGTTAAACAAGCATATATTAAGAGCCAAAAATATACACAAATCCTTTATTCAAAGCCCTAATCTAATATACAACATCAATCAACCTTAGATCTAACTCAAATACAAAGCATATTTACAAGAATAAAAAAGAAATAAGAAACTCCCCTTCAAACCCTTGCTCAAATCCAAAGCAATACCCGTCAATATCTTGTTACAAAATTCAATCCTTGCTTGGTTTGGTATGGGATGGTGGCTTTGGGTGTTTGATGAAGTGGGTAAAGGGTTAGTGTTTATTAGGATTTAAGAAAATAAAGTTCCTCCCCTACAAATGAGCTAAAACGAGCTTTAAATAGGCCTTTAGCATGACTACCAAAAAACCTAACCGATCAACCGGTACTAGGGCATCATTGAGCCGGTACTTTTGATGGAGCTTCTAGAACTACCAGAAGAGTGTACCAAAAAACATTACCGATCTACCGGTACTAGAACAGGGGGTCGACCTGTAGTAGCATATCTTCTTTGCTTTAACTCTGTTTCACTTTTGTTTTCTCCGGTACTTCCTTTTTGGCCTCGTGCATTATTTAGCATGCTCGAATCTTGTTTCGGAACATTAAATCTTCATCAATATTCTTCCAAAATTCTTCATTTAAGCTCAAGTATCAACTTTACCCAAAATGCACCTAAGTCACGCAATTAGAGCACTTAGTGTAGCATTTATGCAATTATTCACCTTATGCATAAGTATTAACAAATATGCATAAACTCTATACTAAATGCACAAAAATGAGCTTTAAAACACCCTAAGAAATGTATGCAAACACTCTATACAAACATACATAACTCACATACATCAACAGCCTTTTTTAAAAGCCAAAAATTTCAACTTCTAAAAAGAAACTATTTTTCAAAAGCTGTTAAAAAAAGTACTTGTGAAAAAAGCCAATCCAAATGAGCCATAAAAAGAAGAGAGCCAAACAAACAAATATCTTCAAGTCAAACCCCACCAAAATGTTACATAACATGTGTTAAGTCCAAAATGTTCCTTAATTCAATAGCAATTTGTACTTAATTTTTGGATTATATACTTCTTAATTGGTGGTATTTTGTGTGTTTTTGCATGTTCATACTTAGAAGAGGAAAGGAAGCAAAATATATGGACTTGGAGAGTTTTCGGACACAAATTAAACTATGAAGTGACGTGACCATTAGACATGGTCATCCCATGAGCTACGTGAGAGTTGTTGTCAACAGACTTTTGCGAGACATTTTGGAACTCTTAAGACTATATTATTCTCTAGTGCCTCCACAAGGGTATACTACTTTTTAGATTTATTTCCTAGCAATGTTATTTTTCTTTAGGCAGCTCAAAGCTTTGTATGGATTGCTAAATATCTTCATCTAGTCAGAGATTAACTCAAGTTTGTGGTTCTTCATAATCCATGGGATCTAACCGATGCTCTCCTCTCATTTATTTTTTGGCATTTATATATTTTTTGTTTTGAGAATTAATACTATTTTGTGATTGTTCAATTAGGGCCTGATTGGTTAATTACTAAAATAGTAGGTGGCCAATTAATTAGATAATTAATTTAATTAAGATATTGGTAAACTAGTTTTTCGAGAAAACATATAATTTAACTGAGCGATTGCCGTAAGATACTTGACTTTTAGAATCAGGTCCCTCCAAAGCTATAATGCTACCTTTAAATAGACTCTGTGGGTATCACCTGGAATGAAACCGTCTAATAAGTAAAGATAGTAATTAGGAAGAGAGCATGGAGTCCTTGAACCGTTACTGTGCTGAAAGAAAGATTAGGTTATTAGGCTATGCCAATGACCCTAACCGGTTTATGGAAAGAACAAGAGTCATCCTTGCATCTAGTATCGAATTTATAGGCCTAAATAAGAATTATACTCTAGGCTAGGTTCCACAATCCTTGAATCCCTTTAATTGTCATTTTTTTATTTTTATTTGCATTTTTAGTATAAATTTCATAATTTATTAGTTATTACCTATTTGCTTTCTATTTGATTTCTGTTGGCATGACCTTGACCTCATTTAAGGAGACTTTCATTATTTCTTTTCCAAATTTATATTTTTAGTTTTAATTGCATTAACCCCCTCTGCTTCGTAATTCACTTGTTCGACGGATTTGGCATAATTTTGTAATTGTTACACAGTTTTTGTGGGTTCGACCTGACTCGTCACTTGCACAAATCACAAGGAACGAGTTAGAATTTATTTTTGATGGTTTCAACGCCTACCAACATGTGATGTACCTTAGTACAACCATGAAAAAAGAAGGGGGAAAACATGCTTTCCAAGAGAAAGAAACTTGAAGCTGTAGCAAAAACATGGCGTTGCTCCATGAGCCACACTGCAATAATCTCATTGACATTTCTATTCAATATCCAATTGCAGCCATGATCCCAACTGTGTAAGCTCCAGACCTTTTTATATCTCCCCAATAGCATATTATGCACCACAAATACATGCCAAGGAACATGAGGCTTGTCTAAATCTCTAGAACAATGACTGCAAACAGAAAGAAGATCATGTCAATTCAACGATTTTACATTTAATTTGTAAATAATTCGAGGTACGAACAGGCTCAAAGTTATGAGATGAGATTACAAAGCACAAGTGATTTCTCAAACGAAAAAGTATCACGGGCAATTTCAGCCCAACAATCGCACACTTGGATGCCACCACTTAACATGTGCGTGCACAAATGTGAGTAATGTATAAGAAAACAACTTACATTCAGAATCTGTCTTGACCCATTTACACCCACCATCGCTGGTTTTACCCTCCCTCTCTTCTTCTTTCTCTGCCCTTGGTTTGTGTCTGTCCTCCATAAATTTACTAGCCAATGATGCTTGCGAAGAACTTTGAGGGCATATCTTCTTTGAAAGCATTGTCCTCAAAAGCTGCAGTAACAAAAATATGTCAAACAAATTGGCATAAGACCATAGTGTATAAAACTTGTCATGATACATACAATCTTGTTTATTTCCTCAATTAAGCTGAAACTATTCGATAGTGGACTGAATTAAGTTGATCATGCTTAATGATTTAAATGGCCAAGCCACAAAACGCAATCCTGGATCATGCTAAACAGGAAAACATATATCAGACATTTCGAGTCCTGCTAATGAATTGTGCCATGGATGCTTTGGTGTAGTCTATCAATCTTTGAAGTTCATGCATCAGAACATGAATTCATGCATGGTGTCAGGATTTACCTTCTCCATTCTTGATTCCTGGAATGTATCTCGCAGGCTAGGAGCAGGTGCAAAACCAATTCTGCAAGCAAATATTTTCTTGAGAAGAAAAGAGACAGACTTTTTCCCAATTGACTTGTTTCCGTTTTCCATCCAAACATCCTTGCACCTCCCCAGGATTAATCTAATGGTTCGATCAATTTCATCCTCATCGATAGCATTTGAATTGGTAGTTAATGCGCCTGAAATTCTCCGATCAACTTCCAAGCTTGATGGACAGTTGAGGAATCTATCTAATGGGAGATCAGCAATTTCTGTTTCAGCTTTGGCAGCAGTTTTTCTGGCTAAGAGCTTGGTTAACTCTTTCTGCAGCTGTCCGATTTCTTCTTGTGAAAATTCTGTCAAATCCGGAGACAAACTCTGCTCAATTTGCTCATCTTTAAGAGTTTCACTCTCCTGGTTCTGCACTTTTTTGCGCTTCGGGTTTTCTTTAAGACTGACATTACCAAAAGTTCCAATTGACAATAACCCATTAGGCCAGTCACTGAACTCTTCCTTCTGTGCTTCTGGTTTTATGTGATCTATACAAAAGAGACAAACAATTTCTGTTTGAGTTCCATTTGTTTGACATATTTAATGAAATTACCAGTAGCTGCACGTGAATGGAAAATTTTTGGTTAATAACAAAATGAAATATTATCATGGTAAGAAAATTGAATAACATGGCTTGAAGTCTTAAATGAAATCTGATTGGATTTAATGGACCAATGAACTTGAAAAGTTGTGTACTTGTAGCAGGATCTTGAGTTAGGACAATGAAAACAAGACTTCTGATTCAGTAGTGGCCTACTGCTTACTAGTTAATACACATGAACTACTTTTTTCTTCGTCCCTCCTGTACTTCAATCAAAAAATTCTTAGTTGAGTCCAACTCGCAAATATTATATTCTTTTGATGGCGGCGCAGCATGTGAGATGCTACTGGATTTAATTTAACCATATGTGCCCATCTGACAGTTCGGAAGATAGGAGTTTTTTTTTAATCCCCACTCCCAACTCAACCCCTATTCTCATAAGATTTGAACCAAATCACTATCAGGAGAGATAGTTCAACAACTTTAACTATCCCTTAATTCCTAGTTTAAAGATGGGAGTTGAGCTCAAAAAGAAATTTTCTCATCCAACTCCCCATTCTATTCCTTTCATGTCCCTCTCTCAACAAACCCGACCCGTTAAGAGGCATATTCTCATTGCACATTAGTTCTTAAAGTGTTTCAACATTGTTAAAACTCTCATCGCCTAAAATATTTAGAGATGGATGCTCATAAGTTATGAAAGCAGTGAGGTAAATTCCATCTAAACAAAATCAAAGTCCACAGAGCAAGGAAACACTTACTTGCAGCAGCAACTGCGTTTTGTTTTCTGTTCCCTTGTCCACCATTCAACTTACTATGCATCCAGTTAAAAAACTGCACTCAAACAACACACAATGTTTAATTTCACTGCCATCATCAAGCAAGCACAAAGATTTTATCAAGAAGAGTCTATTCATTACCCTTGTTGGAAATTCAGGGTGTTCAGAACGAAAATAAATAATAGAGAAAGATAAACGATGGACATACAACACGAAAAATGTGGATTCTATCCATTACCTTCATTTGCAAAGAGAGACTTTTAGAAGCCTTCACAATACGTTCAGAAGTAAAATTTGGTGAGAATTCTCAAGTGCCCAAATGGCCGATTTAGAAGCCAAAATGAAATTTGAGCTTATCTGGAAGAAATAAAGTACAGATGGATTTGTTAGTAAAATTCAAGGCCAACCTTATCAGAGAGCAGCAAGCTGCTTCTTGGTTCAAGTTCTTAACACAGCGTTTTGTGAACACAAAAAAAAAAACTTTTTCTTCCCTCCTTATTTATTTATCTTTTCTTTTTTGGGTAGATTCATCAACCATTCCACTCTTTGCTGTCAACCTTGTAGTTGAATATCGACGAACACACACGCACACATATATACACACACACCATACTTATAGCATGTAAACATTCTCTATATATCATATTATGAAAGCTTTTGTTAATTAATGCTGAAATTACATACACGAGAGAGGATTATGCGGGGAGTACATACATAATTAAGTGGTAAGTTTTTAACGAGTAATCGTGGCATTGCTTTAATCCACTTGATTAAATATATGCATGCTAATGCTAGTGGTTACCAATAAGTACGAAAATTGTCATCAATCTCGAGAAAATCCATGATCTAACACTCATTTAACCCACGAAAAAGTATTATGGGATTTAATTTCACTAGAGTGCCTTAACTATCTATCTATCTATCTATCTATATATTAAGCATCAAAGTGGGAATAAAGTCAATAGGTTTTACGACGTCAACTTTGAGAGCTTTACAAGTTAACTTTCTGAGTCGATGAGAGGCTGACAAATGCGAACAATTTTTAATTAAAATTTGTTAGGTAATATTTTAGATAATAATTCATTAATGTTTTTTTGTTGATTTTAGCAAAACATGAATGCAGTATCAAATATTATGTATATGTTTACAATCAATACAATATCAAATACTATGTACATATATTAATGCAATATTAGATATATACATATATGTACATACATGAATTTGTTATTAGATACTAAATATGGTTGACTTTAACTTAATAGCTCAAAATATTTAGTCACACTAATTAATATTAGATACTATGTACATGATGTTATGCAACTTATAGTATTGAGAGGTAAGCTACGCATTTGTTTTCTATTTGTCATTTATTGACAAATGATTACGGAAAATTTGAAATGAGTACGAACTGCGCCATTAGCTGAGGGTACCGCGAAATAATGCGTAGAAATGTAATTCAAAGATAACCAGTCTCGCCAGGACAGTGGAGCTCAAAAGTTGAGACCCGCCTAGTCCCGAAGGAATGGGAGCTCTGTCGAAGCGAAGTAGGACACCTTGATAAGACAAGGCAGTGTAAGCCTGACAGCCACCTACGAGTACCATGCGCACAGGAGCACCGGTAGAAATGACTAGCCAAAGAGTTTGACGAGGCATCATAATACTACATGAGCCTAGTGCCTAGTCGTCCCTAAAAAGGTCAAGCCAACAACCCTAAAAGGGTCGTGAGGGCGGTGAGGGCGGTGGAAAAAAGAGGGAACCAGGAGAAAGGGGACCCTACAAAATGGCTAAGAAACTCAATCAAAACATAAGTTCTTTTTTATACAAAAGTTTCTTCTAACTCGAGCCTTGGAATTTCTTCTAACTTAAGTCTTGGAGTTTCTTCTAAAAAAAATCTCCTCTATGAATTTCTTTTTATAGGTATTTCGGTCTCAATGAAAACTAACAAGGTTGACTGGTGACTTTTTGGAGCATCAATAAAGTTTCATCTATAAATATTATTAATAAATTTTTATCGTGAACTTATCAAATAAATTTTTAATGCAAGTTAAAAAAATGTAACAAAATTTTAAATCAATAGGCAAACAGCAATTAATACCCTTACACATTAAGTCTATTAGTTCTTGTTGACTACTAATCCCACCGTGCCTCCTATTGAAGATTTTCACACTAGTTTAGTACAATACACAGTCATCCAACTCTCCCAGTTCGTACAAAATTAAAAAACGATGTATCACAACTTACGAGAAATGTGCACATCCACGTTAAAAAGGATCCTGACTATTACAGACATATCACAAGTACACAGCATACCCGAAATGGTTTACAGCTAAATTTTATTAATAAACCATAAATAGAAAAAGGACAACTTGCCTCAAACTCCTCATGGCTCTAATTTGAATTTGATAATATTTGATGCCGTTGTTGAGATCCTTTAACTTGTACATAAAAATTGGAATCTATTCTAGTTGTACCTTTTTGACCTGTCAATAATATGTATAGTTCTTATGAAAATTTTTAATCATTATGATGGCTTATTATATATTTACAAATAATATTATGTACGTAGCATAATTATATACTCTTGAATTGGAGTCAACACCAGTAGTATTTGATATCAAAGCACATGAAAAAACTTTGTGTTTCAACTAAAGTAAGCATGATGTATATTATAACTTACACTAATTATATTAAACACATTGCATCACATTGAAAATGTTACATATATTACAATGTATTTAATGTCAGTTCAATACATTGTGTCATATTAAAAATATTAATAATATTTAACAAAATTAATAGGCATGATATGTTGAACTGTTGTCTACTTCAAGAGGTAATGTGTCAAATTTTAGTGCCATTTTTTAAGGCTTTAAGGGTTTTATTATATATTTTATCTTCTTCTGTTTGGCACTATAGCATTATTGGCAACTTGTCATTGCCTATTCAGGTGATTAATAGGACAAGAATTTTTTTATAAGCAAGCCAGCATCATCTACTAAACAATAATATCGGTTCTACTGAAAGTACAACGACACCATATATATATTCACTTTCTACGAAAACAATTTTCATGTTCGCACCGCTCTGAAATTAACCTAGGGGACACGAGGCAAATCAAATTATTACAGGGTGAGTGATCCATGATACGGCCAAATATATCACTCTATATCACATCCATCACATTAACTCATCGTGTGAAGTGCGAATTGAATAATAAACCTCAAAGGGTTATTTATTTAGTGATAGAACTTTTTTTGAAAGCAAATTAAACAATTTTTCACGTTTATGAACTTTTGATCAGTTAATACACTATATTTGTTAAGATTAATTTTGATGGTGCTATCCTGTAAAAAATAATAAATAATAGCGCTAAAGAGTAAAACCCTAATGACATGACCAATTCGTATAAAGTTATGTATTATATATATATATATATATATATATATATATTCCCTTCATCAAGAAAATTGAAAAAGAAAAGAAGAAGTGTGAAAAGTCCAATGACTTTTTGAAAAACATCTCTCTTTAACTAAAAAATCATACCCTCAACTTTATGACAAAAAAATAGTGAATGAAGTGCCCAAACTAGAGACCGGTTATTTAGGACAAGGTCTTCTTGTTTGGAAGCCTTTGGATAGAAGAATCTTCATAAATATAAATCACATAAAGTTTAGCCTTACTCAAACTAATTGACTTTCATTACTCGGTGCCAGTTGTTGCCTGACCCCTTTTCATTTTGGAATAAAAGTTTTGGGGGCCACCGCTATTTTTAAAATACTAAAATACTAAGACAGGAACCGCAGCTTAAGGAAAGCAATGATCGAGTGAGAATTTTCGATAATATGTATTATAATAATAATATTATTTCATCCGTTTAAGATAATTACAGTAATAAAACTATACTATATAATAAAGAAAAGTAAGATGTAATTCTATGTCGTCATGTGGTACTCTAAAAAATAAACTTTTCACTCTCTGCTTAATGTCTCTTCTATCCCTATATTGATATCATTATTTCCATTAAAGACCCCATTTTCTTTATTGTCATTTGGGTCAGAAACCTTATCTCACATCCTTAATTGTGGCTAAGGTGCTTACCATACCCATTATTCGATCTATCAACGCAAATCTCAACTTCTAATTCAATTTTCCATTTTGCAGATTTCAATTAAATTCTTCTTAATGAAAAATTTTTCAATATTTCCATATGCATTGTGTTATGTTCATCATTACATCGGATTACAAAGTGAACCATTACAAATTTGCGTCTTGATTGTCATTACCAATTTGTTTGTTTCTACATCTTATCGCTTGGTATATATATGTTGTTGTCTTCATCTTGCCATTATTTACAAGCTGACTTCAATTAGCTTTTTTTTTTTCCCTTATGGGTTTTTATTTCCATAGATTAAATTCTATTCCATAATTATTAATTCCACACCATATGACTTGATTGAAATAATTAGTAAAGATACAAAAATTTTATTATTTTAATATATCTAATTACATATGTCGCACCCCGTGCATGGCACAGTTGTTCCACTAGTATATTATATAACCGAATGTATATATTTTTTAATATATGCTATGTGCCATTATTTTAAACCCTCTCTTCCATCTAACAAAATATTTATTTGTTCTTTCTACACACACACACACACCCCACACACACACACGCACACACCCCCCACACCCACACACGCACACACCCCCCACACCCACACACACACACACATATATATTATAGGTATTACATAATTTAAATATATTTAATTACCAAATAATAATACTAGTCTAAAAATAATATTAAAAAAATTTTATTGTTTTTTTCCTAATATGAGATCATTTTTTATTTTACAATTGCAACTTAAATATTTCATTAAAAAATTGAAGATCTTTCATAAATAATTTAAACATTTTATTCAATTACTGGAAATCCCTCATAAACCATTATAAGTATTGAAAACTTACTAAGAGTTAAATTTTAAAAGATATATTTGTATTTTATCCTCATATAAAACATAAAAAACTGGCCATTAATAACAAATAAAGGCAGTAAAGATGCTCATGTCTTGTCGTTGGGTTTTAATAGTCAAGTAAAGTCATGCATTTATGTGGCTATTCCTTTAACAAGTATAGGACCAAGATTAGACTATGTAGAAATAGGAATAGATTAAGGTGTTAATGTTGTTGATGAAGCTAAGGAAGAGCTCAGAGAGAAGAGATCAAAGAATATGAAGAGGAATAGAATTAAATTAGAACAGAGTAATGAAGATTCAAGTATGGCTAATAGTGACTATAGCATAAGTGAAAGTGATTAAGGTACTAATGTTGATGATTTGATAAAGGTACCAATGTTGATGATAACAAGATGTCTGAAGATAACATTGATGTAGATATGGATGAAGACTAAGGGGTTGATGAATCAAATAATGGTAGTGATTCTCACTTTTGTTCTAATGAAGAACTTGATAGTTTGGATAGCACTTCTAATGATGAAAATGTTGGGAAACAAGAAAAGTTTAAGAGATTTAGGCTGCAATAGATATAGAGGACCCTAAATTTGAGGTTGAGATTTTCCTGCTAGTATACAGGAGTTGAGAACAACTTTTAGGACATAGAGAGTGAAAGATTGCAAGGGTATTAAGTTCATAAAGAATGACAAAGAAAGATTTAGAGAAGAATGTCAGGGTTCAACATGTGGTTGGTTTTTAAATGCAACCTAGATGTATAAGAAGGGTCCATTTCAAATTAGAAGCTTGTGGAACAGAATATAATTATAGGAAAGCCTTGATTCACAATATGTATTTACAAGGTTCCTGATTTTAAGGCCAAGGTTCATAAAGACTTGTGTGTGAACATTACTACCAAGCAGCTATGCAGAACTTCCAATCTAGCCAAAAAAAACATTGGAAGAGAGTACAAATATCAATATAAAAGGCTATGAGATTACTGTAAGGAGTTAATGGGAACTAATCCAAGTTCTATAATTGTTACAGAGACCGATGAAAATGAAGAAACAAGAAACCAATGTTCTTGAGATTGTTTGTTTGTCGAAGCACTTAGGAAAGGTTTTTAGAAGGATACAGATGTGTGTTGGCTTAGATGGTTTCCATTTAAAAAGGCCTCACCATGGTGTCATTCTAAATGCAACAGGAGTTGATGCTAATAATTGTATTTACCTAGTGGTATATTATGTAGCTAATGAAGAAGATAAGAAAGAACATAGAGTTAGTTCTTGAATTTGCTTGTGTAAGACCATGAGACTTGCAATCAAGAAAGATGGATTATAGCCCCCAGAGGCATAGGTGAGTTGGTAAGTGGCCAGGTGACTTGGGTGGAGACACCCTGACAACGCGGGATCGAGTCCGTGTGGCGGCAGTACTCCGCTGAAATATTGCGGGGGCTGTTGCTAGATTTCCACGCCTGTTGGTCCTCTCCCTGGTCGGGCTGCCACTCACGCACATCCTTCGATTAACCTCCCGCCTGGTTAAGGGGCCTCTGGTCAGGTGAGAAAGAGGTTCTCCTTTGGTTAACCCTTTTGAAAAAAAAAAAAGAAAGATGAATTATAATCACAAACAAACAAAAGGTAAACGTATTTCAATCTTACTTTTACATTGTACTAACATGTATATTATTTAGTTGATCTCTCTTATCTATTATTTTCAGGGTTTTATGTCAGCTTTTTCGAGATTCTACCAAATGTTGAGTACAGGTATTGCACAAAGCACTTGTATGACAATTTTAAGAAACTGCGTGGTGGAATGGGCTTGAAGGATAAAATATGCTGGCAGCAAAGTCCCTTTATGTTGAGAAGTGAAATTAAATAATGGCTGAAATAAAGGAGATGGATCAAGGTGCTTATGAATGGTTGGTTAGCCAAAATGCTAAATTCTAGAGCAAGTCTTACTTTAAAGCATCTATTAAATGTGATATTTTGTTGAAGAACCTTTGTGAGAATTTCAATGTAGCTATTCTTCTCACAAAAGATAAATCCATATTAATGACGTTAAAGAAGATTAGGGTTTATCTTATGATGAAGTCACAAAGTAAGAAGGAATGGTTGAGAAGTTACGAAGGGAATGTTTGCCCCAATATTAGAAAGTTAGTGAACCAGGAGAAAAATTATAGTCAACTTGGAATGGGACTTTCAATTGTGGGAACAAATTCCAAGTAAGGTGTCTTAAGGTAGAGTATGTTGTCTATTTGAATGAAATGAGTTGTTTTTATAGGAGATGGGACCTTTCTGGTGTTCCATGTGTACATGCCATTATAGCATTAAATTATTTGGGGTGTTAAGCTTGATGATTACGTACATGAGAGCTTATGAGCCTTTGATTTATGCAATCAATGGGCCAAATAAGTGGCCAGTGATAGGGAAAGATAAAGTTGAGCCACACGATACATTCAAACTTCCAAGAAGGTCTAAGAAAGCTAGGAGAAAAGAGATGGATAAAGAAAAAGAGAAAAAGTAAAGACAGCAAAAGAAAAGGATGTAGTGTAAAGGCTTGGCAAGAAACGGTTAAAACAAAGTTGTACCGAGTGCAAGAGATTAGAGCATAATAAGAGAAGCTGGAAGAACCTACTTGGTAGCCTAAATCAAGATGAAATTGAAGGCAACAATGAGGTGAATTCAAACAGCCAAAATGACAATGTTGATAGAAATGAAAATCTATAGTTTGAGAACACAAATTCTGTTAACGTTGATGCTTACATGAATGACCTCAATGTGGATGTGAAATTGAGTAAGGTTATTGTGGAGGCAAACCAAGAAAAGTCAATGTTAATGCAATGCCTAGTGATGTGCAAGTTAATACAATGATGATCACTAGGAATGTAGGAGCTTTTTCAAGAAATATGCAAGTGCGTGAAAGTGGAACTAATCAAGTGGGATAGGAAGATAATGCCCCAAATTAGACCTAAAGACCTCAAATCCCCGAAAGTAAGCCCAAGTGTAGAAGTTGCATGAAATTTGGGCAAATAACAAGATAATGCCAAAGTGATCAAGCAAATTGGATGAGAAAAAGAAGAGCTTGTAATCACAAGATCCCTATTTCAGGATCAAGCAAATTAGATGGGAAAAAAGAAGAGCATGTAATCACATGATCCCTATTTCAGGTAACAAACTAAAGGTACCTTTCTTTCTTTCTTTCTTATAATGTTAATCTAATTCAATCAATCCACAATATAATGTAAGCAACTAAAATAATGTCTTCTTTCTTCCAACGGTATGTCCAAGAGGTTCTTAAGCAACCCTAAAGACCACCTTTTCTTCTAGTTTGACAAGTGTGCAGATGAGAGGACCTACATTAGTTAGCAGCTCAAGATCATTCAACATAGGCTCAAGGACATTGCATTCCCCATACACCTGAAATTGCTGAAATTGTGTGAGCCTTGGCAATCTACAAGCATCAGCATCATCTTCCAATCTAAGTGGCTCTACCAACCAAAAGACTTTGGAATCAAGATCTTTAAATGAATTAAAATGTCTGGTGAAGAACAATATTTGTGTTATAGATGTATATGTTTATGAATATTACTTGCTATTTGGTGTGTATGAATAATATTTAGTCTGCTACTTTAAGTTAGGAGTTTATGTATTGTTGGAGAACAATATTGGTGTGTTTTCATGAAACATGAGTTTGGATTATAACAGGTCTATAATGCCTTTAGTTTGTTCAGATGGACATATATCTTTAAATTATAATAGGTCTATAATGTCAGGATCATAAGTAAAATTGCCCAACTTTAAATGAACATTTTGCATCACAAGTACCATTTGCATTACACTAGAAATTCATTACACCTTGATAAGTATACATGTTACAACAAGTCCTTAAAAACTAAGCACTACTAGATCAAGTCTTACATATACCATTCATATGAATCAGCATAACAAATATCCTGAAATAGACCAACAACATGCAACAAAAAGACCAAGGAAATTTGCCAAAAGAATAACAACTACCAAACCACAACAAAAAGAACAATGATTTTACCACCACTAAGCTAAATCAACAATGTCGGACTACCACTAAGCCACAAAATTAGAAATGTTTATATCATTACCACAACTAAGGAAAAAAAAAGCAAGACACAAACACCCATTAAAACAACAACACATTTCACTACTAGCCAAATGGAAAAAAAAAAAAAAAAAAGCATGAAAATAGCCACTATTGCAAAAAGGATCATAATCACCCCCAACATTTTCTTCTTTTCCATTCACAGCTTTAAGATATTTGGGATCTTTTTTGTTCACTTTTTTTAGCAGTCCATGAATTATTCGCTCACTGCAAGCACGTATTAGTGGATCCATCCAAACAAAATATTTGCATAATTCACCAGTTTCAAACTTTTCACAACCAACAAATCTTCTTCCAAAATTGTTGTCAGTCCATGAGGTCTTCACCTCACCCAGTATGCAACAATAATAATTTGGGATGCTAGAATCCTTTTGATGTTGAGACATTTGAAATATTGTTGGAAAATGAAGCTACAACACAAGCTATGGTGCAAAGAAGATAAGAATAAAAATTTGAAGCTGTGAAGCTTATTTCCAATTATGGCGCGAATAAGAGAAGAAAAGAATACGCACAGCAATGGCATGGTGAAGAAGAGAATAAGGCTAGCAAAGAAAAAGATGAAGACTTTAGTCAGAATTTCCCCTAAATTGGTTATATAAGGAGCCCCAACTTGGAATATAACTCAATTTTCAAATTTGCCCGTGGTCTTCAACCAAAGTATAAGTCACATGCTAATCACATGTAGAAAACATTGATAATTGGATAGAATTTGGAAAATGAAATAGCTTGATTGTGGACAAACCTAAGGGAACTAAAATGTCTAGATTGAAATTTGAGGGACCAAAGTGTCAAACAAAACAAACATAAGGAATTACTTAAGGTGTTTACTCTTGCTTTTCAAAAGCCTTCTCAAAAGTTTCAATTGAGAACTTTTGATTTTTAAACTTTTTTAGCTTTAGTTTTCTAAAAAGCACTTTTAAAAGTGAGTTACACCTGTTACTACAATTTTTAAGTTACAAAAAACACTTTGTGTTTCAAAATTAGACCATATAGATCTACTCCCACAATAGTGGGTTTGTTGAAGTGTTATAATTAGTTTTTAATGTTATTCTTTATGTTATAATACTAGATTTAGATGATAATGAAGTTTCTTTCCTTATCATACTAATTTTCTTAATATACTAGTTTCCTTATTGGTCTAGTTCTCCTGTCTTACAAACCGAGGTATGAGGCCTATCTCTCTTATTGTATTCACTATATACCAAAAATTTACAAAGTAGTCATTACAAGTCTCTCTTTCTCTTTTAGAGTCATTATTAATGGTGGCTCATACTACTTTCAATTTACACATGTTTTCTATTCCTATAGTGACGCGGAACCCCAGGGATATAACTTGATCCGAAAACCCCAACACACACTTTGAAGTCAAAAATTAGGCTAGATAAATACCATCCCTATTGAATCCCTATCTATCAAAGAGTAGAAACGCAAATAATAGGGAATGATAACAAGAAAAGAAATTCGCCACAAACTAAAAATACATTGATAAGAAATCAATTCTTGGTGTAACCAAGGAATGCAAACATGCCTCACTTGTGAAATACTGAGAAATTGGAAAAACCAATATAATATGTTTGTAAATCTGAATAAAACTATGTTTTTCAGCAAAAAAAATATTATTTATACTCCCTTAAAGTCCTAATCCTAAAAGGAAAAAATAAAATAAAATAACTCTACTACTAACTAGACTAGCCTAAGTTCAAGCCCAAATGCCCTAGCCTCGTATACTTTCGTGCATACGAAGCAGATTTCATGGGTCCGCCTGGATTTTTATGGCATAGCAATGAAACTCTCTATCCATCAATTCCATGGTACAAAGCAAATTTCATGAGCTACCAGAAATTTCATAGCATAGCCATGAAATTCTCTATCTCCACTTTATAAGTTGCTCCATTTTCATGGGTTGATCATGAAAAATCTCTGTGTCCATGGATTGTCCATGGATCTTTGACCTTTCAAAGATGGCCCACACATCTAGCATAAAGAAACAAGGCCACCTATCTTTTCTACTCCCATGGTCATCCTAGAATTATCTATGAACAAAGGTCTATAAAAGCCCTCATTTACCAAGCAGCCTACTTAATGTTACAATGCCAATTTGGATTTTTTTGTCCGGCCACTTTGTAATCGATCCAGCTAGAAGTATAAAGTACTCATCCCTATGTGATATTCCTTCAAGCCCTTTTCCATATGATCCTTGCTTACATCATTCCCTCCTTCCACAAAATGATTCATCCTCAAATCTTGACCTTTCAAATGCTTGAGGGACTCATGGTCAATGTATATACATAACTCCTTTGCAATCTCTTTAATTATCTCATTGAGGAACACATTCTTGAACTCCTGCAACATTGCAACAAAAACTAGGTAATTCTTGGTGAATGTTAGTCCTAGATAAATAAGACTCTTTAAATCGAGTCACTACAAGTGGGCTCTTGCATGCATATACACACATGAGCTCTCCTACTCTTGTATAAAAACTCTTTCTTTCCTCACTCTTTTCTTCTCTCACTAAACCTTTCTCTCCAGCACATCCTTCTTTCTTTTCCTTATCCGTACATTCACCCGCCTTTAGGCCATTATTTCTTTCTTTTCACACTTGGTCTCTCTTCTCTCATTCTTTTTACTTGCTTCGTCCTCAATACCCAAAGTTCCCTCTAAAGCTTTCATCATTTTCAGTTGTTCTAAGTACATTTCTTTAGATGACAAAGGATCCAAAGAGAATTTCTACCAATCCAATTCAACATAGTATTTATTTTTATACCCATCATAAATTACACACATCTTAAACTGCCAAGGTCTACCCTTCATTGATTGAGTATCATCTTTCTCATTCTCAGCTAGCTCAATTGGAATATCTCCTTCGTAAGGCTGACTCCTAAACTAGTACCCTCCTATCATTTGCAGTATGCGGTGGCTTTATTTCCTCAATCTATCGATATTGTCTCTTTATTTGGTCATTTATCTCATATAACATGTGGTTTATCCTCTCAAGCTAAGAGATCATGGACTTTAGTATGAAGGAAGTTTTTGGATCTACATCTCAATCTCTTTTAGAATGAAATGTCTCTTTACCTTCCCTTCTAGATATGATGTAAGAATCGCAAGAAAGTGGCTATAAATAAAAGAATTTCCTTACAATCACTCCCTTACGTGTTTCTCTCTATAGATGATTACTCCACTTGTGTTTCACTCAAATTTAGGCATTTACCCTCTTCTGAGCTCACATACTCTAGCCTTTTTCGCTCAAGTTTAATTCTTTGATTGCACTTCAAAATCAGATCTTCCAACCCAAATACTCAAACCAAGCAGCAAACTCAAGAATTAAGGAAAATAAAACCACCTAACGTGAATAGCAAACTCAAACTAGAAGCAAACTCACTCTTTCAATAAAAACAAAGCACACAAGAATAAGCAAATTTGTGCTTCAAATTTCAGATATTAATTTTGATCCCAAGACATGTAAAAGAACCCAAAGAATAGAATTCAAAGCAATGGGAATACAATCACAATCTAAGAAAAAAATTCCTTCGTTTTTCTTTTGTTCTTTTCATCCTGCTCTTTTTTTCCTTTTCTTCTTTTTTTTTATTTTTTTTTATTTAACAAGCAAAAACTCAAATTTGTTTTCTAGCAAAAGAAGAAATATTTATACTCTCCTAAGGTCCTAATCCTAAAAGAAAAAGAATAAAATAACCCTACTTCTAATTAGGCTAGCCTAAGTTCAAGGCCAAATGGCCTAGCCTTGTATTTCAATTTCATGGACATGAATCGCCTGGATTTTCATGGCCATGGGTTGCTTGAGGAAGAAAAATCTCCATGTCAATGGACTGGCCATGAATACTTAAACCTCCGAAGACGACCCACATATCTGGCATAAAGAAACAAGGCCACTCATCTTTTACGCTTCCATGGTTATCCTGAAATTGTCTGTGAACAAGGGTCCACAAAAGCCCTCTTTTACCAAGTAGCCCACTTAATATTGCAATGCCAATTTAGATCTTTTTGTCTCACTACTTTGTAATTGGCCAAGTTGGAAGCATAAAGTACTCATCCCTACGTGATCTTCGTACAAGCCTTTTTCCATAATAATCCTTGCCCACATCACATATTTTCTCTTTTTCTTTCTGTACCAGATTATACCCCGTGCAATGCATGTGACAAATACATCCAATTATGCGTTAGATTCATAATGTTTTAATGGATAATCTTTAGGATTGGTGCTCCCTAATTGGACATATTTCGTGCATTTTAATGTTTTTAGGTCCTAAAAGAGAGAAGAAGCAAAAGTAATTGATTTGGGACATTTTGGAGAGAAAATGGATGTCATCGCCTTAGTCGTGCCCATACCCGTGAATGAAAATGCAAGAGATTTTCTTATGGACAGAGAGTGCACCATCTGAATGGAAGAATTTCCCATCTAGGAGACTAACAAATGCTGAATTTTGCACTATGGACAGAAAGCGTCCAACCCAGCAGGAAGAATTTACCATCTAGATGGTACTGTGACAAAGAAGAACAAACAAGATCTATGAATTGGGACAATTTTGCCTTATTTGAAGCATCAAACTTGAGCATATTAAGATGGGATTTGACCTAAAATTGGGTAGGAGTGGTCCACGTCATTAAATCAAGGATGGGTCATGTTTGGGAATGGATTGATGACCAAAGATATTCGTTGAGTTGAAAATGGAAAGGAGATTGATATGGAAGATTTTTATTTAGTTAAGGATTGTATTAAAGGATATTTACCATTTATTTTGTTATTAGACATTAAGGAGATTTCTTAACATAAGGAACTCCTAGTCAGATATTTTCTATATATTCTCTAGAAGCTACGTAAAAATCCATCTAGTTGGAATTCAAAATATTTTTCAGCAAATATTTTTCTCCCTTAGACACCTACTTCATGTCCATGGCGTTCTAAACTTCTTTCTAACCAAGGGTTAATTCAAATTTTGGTTCTTCAATTCCGTGATATCTAATCAATTTTATCCTTTCACTTTCGTTTTGATATTTATGTGTTTTATGATTTAAGAATTAATATTTTCTTGTGATTGTTTAATTTGTGCATGATTATTCAATTACTTGATGATAGGTTGTCAAATAGCGAAATTAGATTCTTGATCTGATTAATTTAAATAAGTGGTGAACCGGGTTTTCCAAAAAAATACATAATCTAACTGAGCAATTGACTCAAGAGAATCGACTTCCAGAATTAGGCCTTTCTAGAGCCTTAGTGCAACCATTAGATAGACCCTATAGGCATCTTCGAGGAGTTAGACCATCTAGTACATAAGGCGATAGTGGGAAAAATCGTAGGGTTTTAAACCATTATCAACACTAAAAGGAAAGATTAAGTTGTTAGCCGTGTCGATGACCATAATTGATTTATCAAAATAGGTAAAATTCATCATTGCATCTAGGATTGGGATTGTAGACGAAAACAAGGATTACACCAAGGCTAGGCTTAAATTCCATTAATTTCTCTTTCTATATTGATTTCCCAACTTTGATTTGAATTAAATTTGCATAGTTAGATTTTTTTTTTTTGCTACTAATTTAATTTTCTGAAAATCTATCCAGATTACATGCCCATGTTAAGTGGTCCAATGCTCTATCCAGATTTGTTTTATTTTAGTTTTTTGCATCAAATTCCCTCTCCTCCTTAGCTTACGGCTTGCTTGATTAATTGACTTGGCATAATAAGCATATCACAATTCAACTAATCCTTGAGGATTCTGTTGGATTGATAGTTTTACATGTGGTCTATCTTAGTCCAAATTCTCAAAAATTTTACTAAGAACACATGCTAGGAAAACGGAAATAACGACATAACACACATAAGAACATACTAAAGAACATATAGAACAAAATTAGTATTTGCATAATATATAAAGCTAACCTCTTAAATCATGGGGCCTTTTGGTGAAGCTACAACCGTTATGAGCTTCGTTCCCACTTACGAACAAGGCCACAAAAAAAATTAACTAAAAAGGTGTCGCCAATAAACTCAAAGCAACCCTAGTCTTCTTCCCTATGATTGAAGAGACTTATTTTGAGAAAATGGCCTCTTGTGTGGGAAGAAGCAAAAATAATATGCTCTTGAAAATCTAGAGCAAAAATAACACAATAAGTGTGTACAATGTATTGCAGTATTCTCTTGCCAAAATGGAAGAGATCAAGTACAAAAATTGATGCTATAAATGGTTTAGGGTCTTGCCTATTTATAGGAAATGTGTGGCACCCAAACCTTGTATACTTTCCATGTGGAAAACTATTTTCATGTAGTAAATATTTGCCACATGTCTTGGAAGTTACTTGTATGACTTGAATTCTTATGCAAGATGTAGTTACTTGTACCATTTTAATTCTCTTATAGTAATATTTTACCACGTCTTGAAAAACTTGGGTCAATCTCATCATCCAAGCCCAATACGTAGTCTATAATCCATGTGGAGGCTCAAGCCCAATAAGAAACCATTCAAGCCTAATTAGGTTATCTTGGGCCTTAAAGAAGCCCAAGCCTAATTCCAAGCTTTGGACCAAATAGGCTACTACCACAATATGAAATTTTCTCTTTTAAGATTACTCTCTCAAAGTCATTCAACGAGGGAAAGGACCAAGAAGACTCAATTAACCTTGGCTTCCAAAAATGACCAAAAATGTCTTTACCAAATCTAGGCAACATAATGACCATTTTTAACTCCAATCTATTTCACCATACGATCAAAGTTGCACTTTAAGAATAATTACTATTACCCAAAAGCTTCACAAAACAATGTGAACTTTGTCTTTGATTTACTAAATAACTTATCATAATGCCCTTCTATGTATACCCACAACTAAGGCCAGTGTTTAGCCCTTGTACTATCACCTCCTTAGCTACATCTTCTCCATTGGGGCTCTTATCCTATAAACAACCATCATTGGTCATGGATCCTTGATCTGGGAGCAACCTTCAAGCCAAATGACTGATACACTTATAAAGGTAATGTTATTAGATCTAGATTTGAATGATCAACCGAACAATCCTAAAGGGGCACATAGATTTCATATTGCATATGTACGTTCCAACTAATTAGAACTTGACACTCAACGCATAAAGCTATTAATCTTAATAAAATAAGATCTCACCTACAGTGAATCAAAGCACCAAACCCTAACTTTGTTAGTTCATCCACATATGCTCAAGATTAATAGTAATGGTCACTTAGAAGCAATAAGTATCTTATTTTCTTTCTTTTGGTAGTATGTCTCTAGAAAACATACTGACAATAGTCCTGTCTAATGCATGATACACCTACACATTAGAGAGACAAGTTTAGAAAGTCCTTCAATGACCTAGGTAGATCATCCTCAATGAGGAGACTTTCTTGACATAACCTCACCTGGTAGAATGTCCAACACTATCGTTCGGTTATGGACTCCTTTATGACAAGACTATATCTAGACTAGGACCTACTATACGTCTGGCCTCACTACACACCCAAGTCATTAATTCAGATCAAGAGACCTTTATACATGTATCAATAATACATACAGTAGATAATATGTAATAAACTCATAATGCCATAAATAAAATGAATATACATTGTTCAACATCCAAAATGTCATATACAAGTAAGCTTTAAGGCATACTAATCCTAACAGGTTTAACCCTTTCTCACCACTTGCACAAATTATATTCGGAGGTAATAGGTAAGAAATCTTTTTGGTGGTTTCGATGCCCATGAAAATTTTGGCACTGTTGCCGAGGATTGTTGCTAATTTTATTTGTTATTTATAACCAAGTTCAATCACACAAGTGACTTGCAATTCGATCCCAAGATAGAAAAGGCCATAAAGAACTTGAAGAAAGAAGCAAGGTCATGGAAACAACTACAAAAACAAACCGAAACCGGACAAGTGCAACCCAAAACATCAAGCGATTCTGAAAACAAAAAAAGATGGCCGTAAAGGATGGATAGAACTTTGCACGAGTTGGCTACAGCCCTGTTAAATCAACATCCTGTTTGCATAACCTATTTGAAGCTTAATGTCAATTTTGAATTGAAATCGGGCTTGCTTTACCTTTTGTCCTCTTTCTGTGGATTAGAGAATGAAGATCTCTATAAACATCTCAAGGAGTTTCATATAGTTTGTTCAACAATACGGCCCAGTGGTTAACAAAGAACCAAATTAAGTTGAGAACTTTCTCTTTCTCTTTGGCAGATATTGCAAAAGAGTAGTTATTCTACTTTCCATGGTTCCATAACTACTTAGGGCGAGATAATAAGAGCTTTACTAGATAAATTTTTCCCAGCTTCTAGAGCCACTGCGATTAGAAGAGAAATTTGCACCATCAAACAAAGAGATGTCAAATCTCTTTATGAATATTAGGAAAGACTTAAGAGATTATACGCAAGCTGTCCTCGGCATGGCATAACTGAACAATCTCTTATTCAATATTTTTATGAAGGCTTGCTTTTCGTGGAAAGAAAGATGATGGACGCCACTAACAGAGAAGCAATCGTGAATAAAACACCTTGAAAGGCTACGGATTTGATTTCCATCATGGCTGCCAATTCACAACAATTCAGGAATAAGCAAGAGCTTCCGAGAAAAGCTAATGACATAAGTGTTTCTTCTCTTGATTCTAAAATCACTCAATTAACTTCACTTGGTCAAAGTTTGGTTGCAGGTGATAGCGTTTCTACACCTAAAGTTTGTGGAATTTGTACTATGGTGAGACATCTAATTGATATGTGTCTCATGCTCCAAGAGGAGAATCCACAACATCCTAACACCATTGGAGGATTTCCTAATCAACCACAAAGGACGTATGATCCATATTCACATACTTACAACCCAAGTTGGATGGATCACCTAAACTTAAGCTATGAAGCAAGGCCACAAAATTTTGATCTGCCAAATCTTAACACTTTCAGCCACGACCAACCTCACCACTACAGCCCACATTCTCAAATTTAGGTACGCTTCTAGAAGAAATTGTTAAATCCCTCACAATTAATGTGCAATAATTTCAATAGGAAACAAGGACAAACATAAAGAATTTAGATAACCAAATGAGCCGATTGGCAACATCCGTGGGTGGGTTAGAGTCCAACGGTAAATTACCTTCTCAAATGATTGTTAATGCGAAGGAGAATGCATGTGCAATCACCTTGAGAAGTGAAAAAGAGCTACTGGATAGCCACTACCAGACTAGGCGTGGGCATGCCTAGCTGACAGCATATAGAATAGAGGAAGAAAACGAAAAAGGGGTTGTGATAAATGATGAAATAAAGGTGGACAGAAGAGAATCTGAGCCTAAAAATGGTACAAAGTTGGTGGTAAAGCCTCTTTTTCCCAAAAGATTTGCAACCTCAAGAAGGAGAAAGAAGAGAAAGAGATTCTTGAGATTTTTCGCAAAATTGAGGTAAATATTCCTTTACTTGATGTGATTAAGCCAGTACCTCGCTATGAAAAAATTCTTAAAGAGTTGTGCATGAATAAGAAGAAACTTATTAGTAATGAGAATATAAGTGTTGGGGAGAATGTCTTTGTTGTGCTTAAAAAAGAGTTGCCTCCAAAGTGCAAAGACCAAGGTATGTTTGCTATCTCTTGCAAAATAGGCACTATAAAGATTAAAAAAAAAAAAAAGGTTATGTGTGATTTTGGGGCATCCATAAATGTCATGCCTAAACCTATCTATTCTTCTCTAAATGCTGGACCTATAAAAGAAACTAGTGTAATCCTTCAACTAGTTGATAGGTCCATAATTTACGCCGAAGGTGTCTTAGAGAATGTCGTAGTTGAAGTCAATGGTTTAGTGTTTCCTATTGATTTTTATGTGCTTGATATAGAGGAAGATTCATCTTCCAAATCTTATGAAATTATGCTAGGAAGCTCATTCCTTAATACAAGTAGGACTAAAATTGATGTGTATGAAAGTATTCTCACGATAGAGTTTGATGGAGAAATTGTTAAATTTGTGTTGATAATGA
The DNA here is from genome assembly GCA_028554755.1 of Cordia subcordata. Classification (NCBI taxonomy): domain Eukaryota; kingdom Viridiplantae; phylum Streptophyta; class Magnoliopsida; order Boraginales; family Cordiaceae; genus Cordia; species Cordia subcordata. The sequence continues at coordinate 15,096,183 of JAPTOF010000006.1, read as the reverse complement.
CATGAAAAATCCTAGTGAGGTGTCTTGTGTTTTTGCTTTAGAAATAGTTGATGATAATAAGCTAAGTGTTACTTCTTGTTAAAGTCTCTCTTTTGAAAAGCTAAAAGAATCTAAGAAGACTTTTGCAGGTAGCACTAACTTACAGGAACCAATTACCATGCAGGGGTATCAAAAAAGCCAATGGGAGAAATTCAAAGCAGATCAAATCCACCTATGATAGACAAGAAGGATGCCCATAGGAAGTTACAACCCTATGGTTAAAGAAGAAGAAAGATAATGCTCATAAGAAAGTAAAAATCTAAGAAAAGAAGAGAGCTTGCATAAAATCTAAGAAAAGAAGAGAGCTTGCACGAAAAAGTTATTGACGGAAAACAATTTTTAGTTCGATAAAAAGTTTTATATCATCACTCTAGTCTTAAATTATTTCTCGATGATCCATGGACTAGATAGGTAGATCCTTTTATTATTACTAAACTATTTTCTTGTGGTGCAATTGAAGTGAAGAGCTTGAGCAATGACAAAGTTATAAAAGTTAATGGACATCGTTTGAAGCCTGTCTATGAAAAATTGTGCCAGAGAAGCCTCTGGATAAAGCATAGATGAATTGACTACGCTGAGCCAATGACATTAAACAAAGGCACTGATAGGAGGCAACCCACATGCTTGAAGATTTTAATTTTAAGCTTTCTAGAGTGTTTTATTTGATTTTCAATTTTTAGAAATTTTCATTTATTTTTGGTTTTCTTCTTCCTTGAGAACCCTATCTTTGGTCTGATTAGGTTTTACGTGGATTTTGATGTTGACATGAGGGAAATGCTTTGGAAAATTGTTGCATTTTTATGGAGTTTTCTAAAAAGTTTGGGCACTGGATACTTAAATGTGGGCACATATATGCATTGGGGTTGTTTTAAAAATAAAGTTTCTATGATATAAACCTTAACTTCCATTTATTTGCAAACATGCTCCATCTTCTTCTTCCTCTCCAAGACCAACATACTCACCTCCATAACCACCATCGAAAACCTTCATAATCACCACAAATCTTCTTTACCCACCTCACAAAAACATATAGGAAAGAAGAGACAAGCCAAGAAAACACCATATGTTCCACCAATAGCCAAAAGAACAAGATCTAAATCCGACCCACTACCCCCACCGTATGACCGCACCACCACTGCCCCTAGCACACTAGCCATGCACCTTCCAGAGGCCCCACCCCTTCCTATCACCTTACGACACCCCTTCCCTACCCAAAATAGCCATACCCGACCCCCTACCCATAACGCACATAAAACCACGACTCCACCCATGCGAAGCCATCACCCTCGCCGACTAACTAGTGGTGCTGGCGTGCATCGATGACTCCACCTTGATTACTAAACTCGTTCGTGTTGTTCCTTGGTGTGGTAGGTCCCAGGTTCAAGGTGCCCAATCTTACGTGCTCCGAAACTAATTTTTAATGAAGTATTTCACTTTATTTATCAGATTTGATGCAATAAACAAGGTATTCTGAATCTTGTCGTGTTTTTTAATTCTTGAAAATTTTACATGCTAAGATTTTGGAAATTTTGTGTTTCAAGAATGTGGGTGATGAATTTGGTGATAATTTTGGTTGGATTTCTTACTTGAGGATTGTATTTCATATTGATTATGAGTTTTGTTGAGAATTTTATGCAATGATTAGGCATGATTAACATGCATACGCATTTAACATACCAGGCTAATTAGTTTTAGGATATCTGGGTGTTCTGTTGACCTATAAAATATTGGGTTTAGATAAATAAAGCCTATGATGAATACTTGCATAGCTTCTTGATAATTTTTTAGATGTAAGTTGAATTGGCTGCATGACTTGAATTTAATCCAAAAGATGAGAAAGGTGTTGTTTTTTTGTTGTACAGATACGAACACAACTAGCATACCATGAGACACGCATAGAACATGTTTTGTGCACAATTGATCGACCGCATCGAGCATTGGGTTACATGGCCCCTATTCCAATGATTAGTAACCAGTTCCATAACCTCATTCACCTTACTTAAGGGAAATCCTCTCAGTTTTCTTTTTCTTTGCTTTGTTCTTTTGTTATTTTATTTTTTTTATCTCCTTTGTTTTTCTTTCACATTGAGGCCAATGTGCATTCTAAGTGTGGGGAAAGAATGCTTCACCTTAATATTTTGTGTTTAATTGTGTTTTAATATTGCGATTTAAGTCCTGTGAATACATATTTTTTTAGTATTTCTTCAGGCTTTATTAAAAAAATAGAAAAACAGAAAAATAACAAAGAAATTATGAAATACTTTGTAAAAATTGGTCTATTGTGAAATACTTTGTAAAAATTGGTCTTTTTCAAAATTCTTAGAGTCTTTTAGTGTCTTTGATTGCATGTTTTCAAGTTTCTTGTGAGTCAACTTAGTAAATCTTTATTTACTAAAGTCCTTTTTGTCAAATCTCTTTTCTTATATTCAACTTCCTTCCTTATAAACTTGGCACCTCTCTTGGAAAAAGCATGATTCCCGTGCTCAGGAAGCTTGATTTGGTTGCTACTGTCAATTGGTGCAAACGATAAATCAATCCCTATAGTATTTAGCTGCCTTTGATAGTTGCTTTGAACACACCATGCTTGAACCTTGCTTAATTCATAACTTAGGCTTAAAATTTGCATGTACTTAAATTGGAAGCCAATGCCTAATTTGAGTTTGATGGGTGCTTGCCTTGATTTATTTTTTGTGGTCAATGTAAAAAGTGAGTGCCTTGGAAAAGGTATGCCGGAGTTAAGGTCATTCTTGCAAAAATGTGCTGAATGTTATTATTCAAATTATTTTAAAAAAGGTACCAAAAAATGGAAAAAAAATAAAAAAAAAAGAGTCTCTCACTCTGTCGGTCAGCCAAAAAGAGACCATGAGTAGGGCTAGTAGTCACTTAGAACTGTGACCAACTAAGTAACCAGGGGCATTCATCATAAATGTTTGTCATCACGTCAAAAGGTTAAGTGACATTCTAGCAATCTATGAAATTAATGAAATGTTTGCAAAGTAATTGAAAGCAGTTGAAATGATCCAACTCTATCGATAGCTTGAGACTAGGCATGAACTATTTTTTTTTCTAGGAAAATTTCACATCAAGGCAAGTGCTTTTGATATCACTTATATTCATTGGATCAAAAAGATAGACAATCAAACTTATTTTTCGATTCAATAGAACTTCAAAGAGGTGAATAGGGTCCCAAATAACGAGAGATATGAAAAAAGCAGGTCCGATTATACCTATGAATCAAGAGAAAAAGAAAGAATCATAATTGATCAGTACATTTCTCGAAACAAACGAAAGGGAAACCAAAGATGAAACATAAATCATGGACCAACTAAGCAGTCTCGGGAACTTTCTAAATGAGGAACCTCATGTAAATACCATGGAATAAGGTTTGATCCTATTCACAGGGATTCTGTAAATATTCATCATACTTTGGCTATAATTTTGTGTGTGCTTAAATTGGTGCAAAGTTCATTTACATAGCGTTTAGGTTCCATCGAGGTGGCTTATAGATGTTGTGGTACTTGTTTTGTCTTGCTAGATACCGGCTTACTTTTTGTTTTCCTTTTCAAGTCTCTATGAGTTGTAGTAGAGAGATTTTTTAAGGATTGTGTGCCTATGTTTGCATTGTGAGGAGGTTGGGTTGTTTTTTAAGCTTGGTGAAACTTTTGGTGAACCATAACTAGGGCCATGAATTTAAAAGGTTATGTTTTTGTTGCAAAAGTTCTTGTTTTTGGGAAATTCTTTTGATAAGAGAATTGGCTTTTGTAGAAATTTGTACATGAATTGAGTTTTGTCATTTGGAGTTACTATAGATATCTTGAAAGGTAGATGCATTTTTGTGGTTGAAAGATGAAGCATTGCAGGATGGTTAGAAAAGAAAAGTACCTTTGCTTCTATGATTTGAAAGTGGTTTTTGAATTGTTTTTATGCAACATGCTTGAGCTAGAATTTGATGATTGAATTGTGTTGAGAAGTTGGAGTTCAAAGGAAGTTATTCTGTGCTTAAATGGTGAATTGAGCTTGGAAAATAGGATATTTTATATGTGCTCAAGTTTGTTGGAAAATTTGTGAAGTTAAGACTTAGTACTGCATGTTCTTAAAATGTTATTTGCAGTTTGTGTGCCATAGAACAAGCTATTGTATGTGTTTTGAAAAGAAAGAGAGTAAACTTGGTTTGGTACTATAGAGGCAATTGCAATTTATTTGTGCTTATACATGTTCTCAGGTTCTAAAAAGTTGACATCTAACATTGCAAAACAATACGTTTGGCCAATCTTGCATGTTCTTAACTGATTTCATGCCTGAGGGTAAGCATGATCTAAGTATGGGGGAATTTGATAAGTCCCAATTATGTGTTAGATTCATACTGTTTTCATGGCTAATCTTTAGTATTGATGCTCCCTAAATAGACATATTTTGTGCATTTTAATGTTTTTTGGTCCTAAAAGGGAGAAGGAAGCAAAAGTAATTGATTTGGGACATTTTGGAGAGAAAATGGATGCCACCACCTTAGCCATGCCCACGCCTGTGGCTGAGAATGCAAGAGATTTTCGTATGGAAATAGAGCGCACCATCTAAATTGAAGAATTTCCCATCTAGGAGGCTGACAGATGATGAATTTTGCACTGTGGACAAAGAGCGTCCCATCCAGTGGGCAAATTTTGCCATCTAGATAGCGTTGTGACGAAGAAGAACAAACAAGATCTGCGAATTGGGATGATTTTGCCTCATTTGAAGCATCCAACTCGAGCCTATTAAGACGGGATTCAACCCAAAATTGGATAGGAGCAGTCCACACCATTAAATCAATGATGGGATGCATTTGGAAAAGGATTGATGACCAAAGATATTTTGTTGAGTTCAAAAAGGAAAGGAGATTAATATGGAAGACTTTTATTTAGTTAAGGATGGCACTAATGGATATTTACCATTTATTTTGTTATTAGCCATTAAGGAGTTTCCTTAACGGAAGGAACTCCTAGTTAGATTTTTTTATATATATTCTCTAGGAAAACTACGTAGATATCCATCTAGTTGGTATTCAAAATATTTTTCAGCAGGTATTTTTCTCTCTTTGGTGCCTATTTCATGTCCATGGAGTTTTAAACTTCATTCTAGCCAAATTTTGGTTGTTCAATTCCATGAGATCTAATCGATTTTATCCTTCCACTTTTGTTTTGATATTTATGTACTTTCTAATTTAAGAATTAATATTGTCTTGTGATTGTTTAATTTGTACGATGTTATTCAATTACTTGATGATAGGTTGCCAAATAGCGAAATTAGATTCTTGATCTAATTAATTTAAGTAAGTGGTGAACCAGGTTTTCCTGGAAAACACGTGATCTAACTGAGTGATTGCTGTGACTTCTAAAATCAAGTCTTTCTAGAGCCCTAGTACTATCATTAGATAGACCATACGGGTATTTCCAGGGGTTAGACCATCTAGTAGATAAGGCGATAGTGGAAAAAAATCGTAGGAGGTTTAAACCATTATCAACACTGAAAAGAAATATTAGGTTATTAAAACGTGTCGACGACCATAACTAATTTATCAAAATAGGTGAAAGTCATCATTGCATCTAAGATCAGGATTGTAGACCAAAACTAGAATTACACCCAAGGCTAGACTTAAATTCCATTGATTTCTCTTTCTATATTGATTTTCCAGCTTTGATTTGAATTAAATTTGCATAGTTAGATTTTATTTTGCTATTAATTTAATTTTCATAGAATCTATCTAGATTGCATGTCCATACTCAGTGATCTAGTGCTCTGTCTAGATTTGTTTTATTTTCGTTTTCTGGCGTTAAATCCCTCCCCTCTCTTGCGGCTTACTTGATTAATTGACTTGGCATAATAAGCATATCCCAATTCAACTAATCTCTGAGGGGTTCAACCGTTTCTCACCACTTGCACAAATTAAATTTGCGAGGTAAGAGTTAGAAAATATTTTTAATGGTTTCGATGTCTACCATCTCAATATGATATAAGAGCTACCATCCTATTAGCCTATATTACTATGACCTCAACTATACCACAATCAATGCAACTATCAATCTCGTTACTTATCTTCCTTGACAACGAATTGTCCACCGCCTTTATCATTTTTTTGTGTAATTTGATTTAGACTATTTTGGTTTTTGGTTCTCTACAATCTAATTTAGACTATTTTGGTCTTTATTTCTTTACAATCTGGCTTAGACCATATTATAGGGTTCTTACACCTTCTGTCTCTGTGGTATTTGTTTCTTCACATTCTAATTCAGGGCAACTATTTGAGCCTCTATTTCTCTAGTTTGTTTGGACCACTTGATATAGTCTGTAGTCCCCATTTCTTGCTCATCGTGGCTTCGGAACATTAGCCACCACAACTTTGTTGATCAATTTTTTGATCTCGCTCGATTCAACATCAATTCATCCAATGTTCCAAGAGTTCTTAATAATTCAGTTATCAAACTTAAGTAGGTCTATATTTGGGCACGTGAATTTAAGGGAGATCGTTGAAGCATATTTAGTTTTGATGGAGAGTGAATCTCTTTGCCACTAAGCTTGCATTGGACACCTCCTTTCAACCACTTTAGAAAAGTCTGATTTTGTTATTCTTTTTGTCATGGTACTACATTAAGCAATAGTATAGATTTATACAATAATGAAGTTTGTTTTCTTATGGCAATAGTCTCCTTACTATGCTAGTTTTCTCTATATATTTGTTTCCTTAATAGTTTTAGTTCTCCTCTTTGATTACCAAAGTATGAGGTCTATAAATAGACTTTTCTGTTGGATCACTAGATACAAAAAGTTTGAAAGTATACTAGTCTCTCTTAGTGCCATTGGTGGTGGCTCATACTGCTATATTCATATGTTTTGTCTTTGCATTTTTATGCCAATCGGGTCAATTAATTGTTTTCTCTAATTGATATTTCTTTTCATCTCTTTCATTTTTCTTTTTTTCTCCCCTGCCCTTGGAGAAAAGAAGTCAGGAAAATATAAATAAGACTAGTATTATATCAATAGTCAAAACGCTATAATTTTCTTTACCAACTTATTCGCAAAACATGATTTTTTTTATGTGGGCAAAACAGGGTTCTTTTTTCCTTAAAATATTCTACTCTCTCTCTCTCTCTCTCTCTCTCTCTCTATATATATATATATATATATATATATATATATATCACACACATACACAATATATATATATATAAAGATTTTTTTTTGGTTAAATTCACGATGAAATGAGTTATTAGCTTATTGTGATTTTATCTTTCATTTTAATGTTAAACGGCATAGTTAAATTAAAATTTTCAAATTTCAAATATGTATAGACTTTTTTTATTTAACAAAAAAATGTAGAATGACAGATATCAGCAACTTTATTTTTGTTGAATTTAAGATTTTTATTATTATTTCTGTCTAATATTTTAAAAGAATATCACGTAGGTTTTAAAATTGAAAAATAAAATGTCACTTAAGATTTAAAAGAAAAACAATGTCATGTAAGCAAAACAACTTAACATTGTTAGTTAACAATGTGTAAAACTTTACTCTTTTATAAATTCAAATCTTTTAGTTAAAAGTTTTGAGGTTCAAGCCTCAATTTCATATTCCACAAATTCAGGCCGTAGAACTACTTGTCTTTTCCAAAATTATAACTATATCAAAACGTTATTATACACATAATACAATCACGCTAGTTAACTAATATGATAACCGAATAATTTTCTGCTATATGAAATTAATTAACAAGGTTTTGGAGTGGATACAGGCTACGTGTCGTGACATTAATCCTCCATTATATAGTATTTAGACCAACACGTCTACCAAAGAGATGTAGTTGACTGTCTCTTTACTTCTTGATTTTCCAGATGGTGACAAGTCTCTTTGATATTCTAACATTTTCTATAACACAATAGTGCATAGGGACCAAGTATTTTGTCAATAAGATTGCGTAGCATGCATTTAATTAGAATATCAATATCGATGTTTGAGTCAATTTATACCATTTGATTGGTGAGGAAGCCTCTAGTTGGACATGTCAAACAATTAGCATACTATTGTATATGATTTGGTTCCGTATTCAATTATACATAATGGTTTCTGATGGTTCTACTTGTATTTTGTATGAATTCTGGTGAAATATTATGCATTTTATCGTTTTCCTCAAGAAAATATATACAAAAAGAATTAAACTATTAGGCTTCGCTTGTTTCGCAAAAAATAATTTCTTTGAAAAAAAATATTTTGTCATGAAAAGTATTTTGTAACAAAATGTGTTATTCCTTTTATATTTGATTATTACAATGAAAATTAGTTAGAAATATTCTCTTATGTTTGACTTGATAGTATTTAACTTCATTCAATATAAATATATTCCAGTGTGTGCTTTTACTGTGTGGATGAAAGTGTGCTTAACTAAATATTTTTGTTTGACTTTCTTTAAAGTGACCAAAAAGTAAGAAAATTTGAGAAACCAACAATTGGAGACATAAGCTATGTTTAGGTCACCTTTTAAACACTTAAAATACTTTTTGTAAGTTTAAAATTGAAACTAACTTATTTCGCCTATTTTAAAACAATTTTTAAGTAAAAGTCAAAGTTAAAAGAAATCAAAAAATCAAAAACTCCAAATACAACTTTCCCTAGAAGACCTTTAGAAGTTGTTTTACATTATATCAGAAATTTTTTCCCCTTTCCTAAAAGTACCGCTCCAAATTTTTCAATAGCTCAATCCCCAAGAGTCATCCTAATAGTACGCATCTAAACCTTACATACTAGAGGTCTCGTGTTCGAATAAAAAGAAATCTAAATAATCAACGACATTTAGACGACAAATATCTAATGAGTATACAAGGTTAGAAACTCATTCTCATATAAAAACATACAGAGACAAGATAGTCATAAATGTTTATTAACATTGGGTTCACATCAGCTCTTTGCATTTAAAAAATCAGCAAAGGATTTTTTTGGTCACTAAACTACTTATGAACAACAATTGCGGTTTTAGACGAATATTGACTGCAAGATTTCTTTCCACAAGAAAAAGAAAAATGATACAGCAACTCATTCATCGTACATCTATCCATTGCGGTCTAAACATCTTCAACGCTGAAGGAGAAAGAGAATTAACAATAAAAAGTAACACTCACGGTTTCGATTGATTGAGGTACTACACTTCCCAGTGAGACTCTGGATTATTCGAGTAATGTGGATGACATCAACCACATTCTTTTGAATTGCGTTAGCTGGAAAAAGATAGACACAAAGTCGAGGAACTAGCAGGATGAGTATATGATATACACAGGGCATGTCGTAGCAGTTAGCCATATTGAATAAGCCCAGTCGGTAAGGATGCTTAGTCTCACTCTGATCAAATTCCATTTTGCCTCTTGGAGTTCCAGTTTACAATTCGTCATGCTTTTCAACAGATCCTGTCGCAGAAAAGAAAACAGTACGATTTTCAGAGATTGGAAAGAAAGCAAGATATGAGAAATACTCAAAAACAATTGTTTTGCTTTTGAAAACTATCTACTCAATATTTTCAAAATGCTCTCTGAATATCCCAAACATAGAAGTTTTTCCTTCATTTAGAATGAGAAGAAATTTAAGAAAGCTGTTTCTAGTATGCAGAGAAAGGTACTCATGGTGACAACAGTTACAGGCATGAATGTCGTGCAACGTGAGGAGCCACCATTCGATGGCTGACAATTTCTCCTACTATTGCATCTCAGAGCAACTTTGATGCACATAAAAGAATTAGTAAGTTGTAAACGTAAGACAAGAATAATTTTTTCCTCTAATCTTTTTATGTCCTCTTTACTTTTCCTTTTTTCCCTGATTCAACTCTTTAGGCAGAGAAAATGTCTCCACTCTCCTGGTGCACTTCATGTCTATATATATGCTTGTAAAAAGGCACAATTAGAAGCTGAGAGAAAAAGTTAGACCTGGAGATGAGTTTTTAAAGAAAAATGATATCTCCCTCGCAGCAGACTGAGGTGAGTCAGAGCCATGAACGCAATTTCTTTCTGCATTCACTCCACATATGGCTCTAATGCTGGAAATGGAGCAAAATAACTAATCAGCACAACAATGTATCAGAAGAAACCACACCATGGGCTATAATAATAGTATCCAGTCTGAGTAGCATCTATATAAGAAAAGAGGATTCATCGGAAGATTGTTGAAATTCATAACCTAAAGGGGCAAGAAAATTGAAAAGAGAAAACCTGTGTGGATGAGAAACCTTGGCCTTGCATGCATCAGTTGGTCCAATCAAAGCCCGCCAATCAGCAATAGCATTCACCTTCTCCAAAACCATTATCAACACTGGACCACTGGTAAACACATAATGCAAAAAGAGATGTATGTTTGCAAATGTCAAAGTATAAGTAAGAACCATGAGAGAAGCAGATATACTTAAGGACATAGGGCAAAGTTCTTCCCAATGCCAAAGGAACTTATTCATATATCTCTGATTGGGGTTACACTAAGTTGAGCATGTGGATAATATTTCATATGGATGCTTTAGACAATAAACAGCTAAAGAAAAAGGAACTTGTTAAAGTTCAGAATATTGCAACAGAAAACCCTGCTTCCGGATTGGTAAATTTTAAGTTTTCTATGTTCTGGTCTAAAACTTGATGCGCTATGAGCTGGCAGAAGTTTGAAAGCATCAGTTTATCAAGATAATCAGATCATACAGTCAGAACCAACACCATACAACTGGTGTTAAAGATATCCACATCATATTCCCATAACCAACACCATACAACTAGTATCAAGTTTATATAAAACTACCCGTTATGTTACTTAAGAAGGATAAGGTTTTTATATAAATTTACTTATAAGAGTTGTATGATTACTTTGAAAAACAATGTACTTAGAAAACATCTCCAGGCTGAAATGACACCTCCGAAGCAAAGGGAAAAGAAAAAGGAACAGAAACGGCACAAATAATACCTCGTCATGTATTTCACGAGGTTAGGAAAGAAATTCTTTGAAGCATGCTCAGCATAAAATCTTTTAACACGCTCCTCATCAAGTTGAGCTTCAGATTCCTGCGTGATGCTGAAGCCAGAATCCAGGATCATTTTCTTTATTTTATTTGTATAATTACCAGATACTCCATCCGGTTTTATCATAGCTAAGGTCTGCTCATTTCCTTTATCCGCATCTGCTGAAGATCTATATTTTTCAATAAAGACAGTAAGCCAATCAGATATCAGTAGGTAAAGTAAGCTACCAATCTTGAAAACAAATATAATATATGCCCATCACCAGAGGCCATTTCCAAAAACTGAAACCAAAAAAGCAAGAGAAAACGAAAAGCAAATTGAAAACAAGGGAGAAAAATGTAGGGCACTAAATCTTGAAAGAAGAAAAAGAAGAGGGGGGAGGGGGGTGAGAAGAAAAAAATCCACTAGTTGTAATCACAAAAATTGCATAAAAAGACTTCTATTTGAGATGAATTTGATATATCGTGATGACCCAGATCAAATTACTAGTCCCTAGATACATTCAACTTAATCGAATTGTCCAAAATACTTAAACCTATATAGTCAACCATTAGTACGAAATCCAAATCTCCATATATTATTAGATTATATATACCTCAAAATTAAGCTGCTCTTCTTAAATCCATCAATTAAGCATTAGACTGACAATTAACTTCGCATACACATTCTTTACTTTCAAAAAGCACAATATTAATTTGACCATAAATGTGCATATATATAATACTATGTACTCAATTTGAATTTTTTTTTTTTTTTGTTTAATAAGCAAAAGAAACCCTAAAATTGCCCACCTGTGACAAAGAGAAAGAGTGAAGACGACAAGGAAAACAATAACAAATTTCGTGAAGAACGAAATGAATCGCAGACTCATCAGAAGCATCAAACTGGAAAAACAGAAAAAATGAAAAATGAAAAAAAAATAGAAAAAGAAAAAAAATTAATCAGATTGAGTGGTGAACAGATGGATTCGAAGATAAGCAATGGAGAAATACCTGTGATTGCGAGGAAGAAACAGAAGAAGGAAGAGGAGTAGAGCTCTGTCCTTTGTGTTCATCAACACTAAATTGTTAATGCGCGGGAAATTGTAAGAGAGAGGTGCTATATTTATAGCCTCAACCCTCGGTTAATTCTCCCAAATAATAATAATAATAATAATAATAATAATGTGATGAAAGAAGTTGGTTAATGGTATAATAGAAATTAGAATATTCAGAGTCGAAACCCAAGGGGTTGGTCTAGTGATGCGGATCTGAAAATAAGCTTAGCGAAGTTTCGGGTTGGATTCTCGCTACTGGCCATTCCTTTGGGCCGCTCACCTGGCTTTGCCAGTCTTACCCGGTGTATGGGTCTTGTGGGGTGGTTCATGTACTCGAAGATTTTCCAACTAGTGGTCGGGCTCCGCCGGTTTCCGGAAGTCGGGCTCCGCTCAGTTGGTTTCCTCCGTCATAAAAAAAAAAAAAAAATTCATGAGTCGAAAAAAAGATCCTTCACTTCTTTCTCTCGTTCAAAAACGCCTTTCATTTCACACGGCTCCTAAGTAATAAAAGAAAAAACAACTCATCTTTTATCTTTTTTGATTACTTTCTTTGTGTATGTATAAGACCGAATCCATTTGATTTCTAAAAAAAAATTATTAATCCTTAACTTTTCAAAAAATCCTTCATCAGTGGTTGTAAATGACTGATTAGTGATAAATTTATATTTTCCTTCTCCTTTTTTTGGATGATTAATGCAAAGTCTGTAATCAATAACTATGTTAGCATGTAAAAGTAAGTGTGTGACTTGGCTATTCTAATAAACTAGAGTGCGACGCAAGTTATGCATGGAAAACGTAAATACTTTTAATATATTTATTCACTTTGATGATTAATGAAATTTTTATCGTCCGTGTTTTGTAAAATTTTAATCTTGATAAATTTTTAATACTATTTCTTTCTTTTATATACTATGCAATAATTAAAAAATATATATGTAAATTAGGAAAGTAAAATGAGAAAATAATTTTGGGAAAAAGAAAAGCAATTGAAGATCAGTAGTACATTTATTGGATTTTAACTCTTTTTGGAATAAAAAAATTTGATACAGTTAGGTCGTGTGGTGTTAAAAAATATACATAGACTCTTATTTTATAAAATATATTGATATGGATATAGATATAGATATACAAAATTTTATTAAATACAAATATATTTTGCACAATTTAATTATTGATAAAGCTTTCAATGTTAATTATATTTTTAATATGTTTTAGTATAATTGAATATAACATTTAAATTAAATAATTAAAATAAAAAAAGGCATGGACATTGATAAAAAAAAGACACGATTTTTTGGAAGGAAAACATTTAATAAAATAATGACATGTGGCATTAACAAAAAAAGGCATGTATTTTAATTTGAATACCTAGAAATTTTTTATACCGTGCTTCTTGTGGATTTCTTTTAACTTTTAACTGCAGCTATGAATCTTTTGAAACTCATTAATTAATCATTTTTTTCATGTATTAACTAATTAACAATTAAATTTTCGAATGTGATATCTCTAATAACTTTTAAATAGAAAGAAATCTTATATATACATTTTTATTCACAGAAGAAGTTTTAATGTGTCATATATATTTATATTTTAAATTTGTGTCCTACTAACTAAATAAGAAAAAATATTAATACTAAAATTATAACTAACAAATTAAGCAAGTAAAAAATTAATTAATAAAACAGAATCCAAAAATAGGCAATATTAAAAGGAAAGGAAATAAACAAAAAAATATAAATTGGGTTTGAGGTTTGAGTTGGACTCGACCTCCATAAAATTTTAATGCACAACCAAGGTGCTACGCAAGCATCCTAAAAGATACAATGATCACTCTTTTGTAATAGGAGTACTCCAAGTTACAATACCTCTTAAACCTGAAAATGTAAAACTCTCCAAAAGAAAATTTATGTGAAAAAATGTTCAAAATTAGCTTATGCAAATTTTCTTGAGTGGAAAAATATGACTTCAGAATATTATGAAACCAAAATATGTGCCTTCGCAATGCAAAACTACAACTATTTATAGGAGAAAAATATTTGACCACATAAATCGCACAAAAACGGATGTCCACTATCGAAATGTATAAGCTAAGCATTTCTTTGAATCATAAACCGCTGCTACATTTCCTATAATCATCCATACGTTATCCACATTCATGTATTTTAAAGATATGTAATAATGGCTTGTGCAAGCCATAATTAGAAAACCTTATGAAAATGCTTCAATGCATCTGTAATGTAGCAGAGCAATTTTTCAGTTTTGGTTTTAAAAATTTGTAATGTCAAAATGTACTTTAGCTAATTTCTTGATAGATCAAAATTGTCACTAATTACATAATGATCCCACCAAATTATATCAAGTGATAGAATTGTTCTAGTTTTTCATGTGAGATAAAATCACTCTTAAAAATTTTTTGTGAGATAAAATCACTCTTAAAAATTTTTATCGTCAAAATTTTCGTTTGCAATTCATCCGTTTGAAACCCATAAAAAAACTCATGGGTTTTTAACAATGTTCCAACATAATATACTTTTTGTATTTCGTGATTTTCAAGGGATTATTACTTTAATAGTAAATGAAAAATATAATTATTAATCTTTTGACATTCACAAATAAATCCTGTCTTAAATATTAATTAGTTGCAATTAATCTCTAAACCAAAAACTTACAAAATTTATAAATAATGGATAATATATAATAAATAATTGATAAACAATAAACTAATGAATGAGAAGTTCCATATATATTTTATATATTATCCATGTAATTATCATTTTGTAATTCCTTTACATTTAATATTTTGGGTGTTTATATGAATCAAAATAAAATTATATGTTAAATTTTTCTTCTTATCAAATTAATTATTATTTTATCATTTTTTATGACCAAAATTATAAAAGGAAGATGAATGGACTAATCCATAAGGAGGGGAAAGCAAATAAAGAAAGGGAACATATGAGGAGAACAAAAGGAAGTAGATAAATAGACTAACCATATAAAGGAAAAGTAAATGAAAAGAGAGAGCAGATGAAGTGAATAAGACTCATGTATGTGATGTGGCATATCTCATTAATTATCAAAAATATTTAGCTAATGTGGCATGTCTCAAAAAAATTTTAGTTGATGTGGCATGTATAGTTGAGTTTTGAAAAGAAGAAATTTAATCTATATATTGAAGATTTTTAGCTGAGTTGGCAAGCTAATAAAAGCTAATGTGACATGTTTTTTTGAACTTCATTCAATAAAAATTTAAACTATATCTATACTATATATATAAAGTTATACCTCAAGTTAAGAAAGCTTTTCTTTGAATGACACATAAGCTCCTATTTTGGAGCCACATAAGCACCTCTTTGAATATCACATAAGCTCATAAAAGAGAGTACTCTTACAAATGTGATTTGTAAAATGCAATTATCATCAATAATCAATTTTTTTTAAAAAACGATTTAAGTCATTTAAGTTACATATTAGACATGATAAAATAGTTGATTAATACAATCAAATGAAAAAAAAAAGAAAGAGAATCTATACTATATATATATATATATATATATATATATATATATAAAGTTATACCTCAAGTTAAAAGATCTTCTCTTTGAATGACACATAAGCTCCAATTTTGAAGCCACATAAGCACCTCTTTGAAATAAAGGAGAGTACTCATACAAGTGTGATTTGTAAAATGCAATTATCATCATTATTCAATTTTTTTTTAAAAAATTAAGTAATTTAAGTTACATTTTAAACATGATAAAATAGTTGATTAATAAAAAAAGAAATCAGTATAATATCTATATCTATGTATATCTATATATGATCATAGTAATAATAATAGTTATAAAATTGTACCTCATATTTTTTAATGTCTTATGGCTTGCTACATTCATGTTTTAAGAGGTGCCATATGTCATGTTTCTATGCACATGTCATGTTTCTATGCTTCAACTTTGTTAATTTATCTATGAAATAATTACTACTTAATACAAAAAAATTAAAAAAATTTGTTGCAATTTCCCCTATTTTCTTCATTCTTCTTTCTCAAGTTAATTCTCATTGTTTCCTAATATCTAAATCAATTTAAATTGTTTTAAAAATTGTTCAATTTAATTTCTATTCTTAAATTTTTAATAAGATATGACTTAAATCCAATTATCTTCTCTAATTTTAAATATTCATTAAATAAAATATGTGAAGATTCCCAAGTTATTATAAGAAAATAATTCACACATCAAACCAAATTTAAAGAATTTTTATAAAAAGGTAAAAAACATACACAAAGTTTTAATAAATCCACGCAGTTTGGAGATCTAATGATTTGAATATTTTGAGACCTTGTCATATAGTTTGGATGGTGAGTCAGCTAATCAAACATGGCTATTTGTTATGCCCAAAATTATATCAAAGTAAGTCCTAAATCTATTATCTATAAGATGTATAATCTATACTACTATTTATGTTAGAAATGAATGAGAAATTAAAGATTTTCTCATTATTATTTTGAGATCTTTGGCCTCCCTCTTAACTTGGATATGAATTCCAAGGGGTTATGAGACCTTTGGAATTTCTCCACAATCTTGGATTATTACTTGAGGGTTTTACAACTCTTGGAATTCATCTATTAATATGATATTGAAGGTTTAATCTCTTTTAATACTTATATATAGTGGTCTTTTAGCAAAGGTACATAGCACACCAAGAAGCATGTAGTAAAGTATTTCTTCCTATGTTTTATTTTTGCTAATCATTCTTATTATTGTGAACAAATATGAGTGGTATCATTTCACATTTGTATTCGAATGATAAAAATTGACCTTTATAAAGTACGGGTTTTGAAATTATTAGTATATTATAAAATAGTGTTTACCTTTTAAATTTATTCCACCTATCATCATATTATACCTTTATTTCCCTCCAAAAAAAATTATTTCATCTCCTTTTATACATAGAAAAGACCTCATAAACAAATTTACTCCATACATGTATTTCCTTCCCCTTTCATGCATATTTTTTCATTTACTTCATTTTGACTCTTCTTTCCAAAATTATTTGATTCTACAAAAATATGAAAATTGTAACTAATGTTGAAAACTTGCTAAAATTTAGTTTTTCCAAAATATATTTATATTTTATCTTTAAATAAACTGTTGAAATTAAATATCAATAATAAATAAAGATATAAAAGATATTTATTTTCTCCGTGTATTGATCTGGTGTATATTATAGCATATTTTTGTTATATATTATACCCTTTTTTACTTACCTAATAAAGTATATATTGTATGATCTAAATTTTATGTTACATTTTAGTATATATTTTAAGTTATAAGTAATATATCAATTATTAGATAATTCTTATTTAAATTCAAAAAGAAAAATTTAGCCTCATCTATAATCAGGTATTGAGATTTTAATTTTTTTTTATGAATAACTAGAGTGATAAATTGTATATTTTTAATATAAATATACGTCTATATACCTTGGAAGTGAAAAACGAATTTATTTTTAGAACTAGAATATATGACTTTCTATATATATTTGTTATCTAACATTTCTAAATATATGTTATAATACTTTTAACTATTATTTTTAAAAGTAAAAAAGTAGTTTGTACTTTTTTAAATATTAAATGTACTTAAGCCTATATTGCCGCCTATATTGCAGCCTACATTTGCACTCATATTATCCTTTTATTTCTTTTTATAATCTTTATATAAAGTTTTACCCTTCTAAACTCTATCCAACTTAAAATCATTTATTAGTTAATTTGTTCAATAATAGGAAATAAGTCAATAATTAACTTCATTTTTATTAATTAGTTATTGTTAAGGTTTATTATTTTTTTATAATCAATTATTTTTAAAACCTGTTATACTTTTATTTAATATATCTTATTATTTATAAATGGATTTTTCTTTGAGTGTTTACTATTTTATTTCTTATAATTTTTCTATTTTTATTTTTTAAATTTATTTTTATATTTTCAAAAAATATTATCGCGTGCATTGCACGAGTATAGATCTAGTTTTATAGATATAATATAGAATTCAAGACTTCCCTTTTCTATATAATCTTATTTAAGTAAAATGTATATATTAATTTTAATTTCACATGTGTTCTAAACACAATTTAGATTTACAAATGATCAAATTGAGTTAAAACTATTTTACATATCTAAATAAGATAATTAATTTGTAAATATAATTTCTTATGAAATTCATTTATAAATGAATTGAATTTTATACTACAAAAGCTTCTAAACATCGTTAAGTTTAATTTTAAAGAGAAGAAATTAATATATTTATTTATTATATTAATAGGGTGGAACCCACCATGGAAGCTCATCCATCACCTCTACCAGCCGCTTCTCGACCCAAAAAAAAAAAAAACTACCAGCGGCTACTCTTCATTACTGCACCAGCGGCTACTCTTCATTACTGCACCAGCCACTGATCTTTCACAACTCTGGATTGAAACGTAAAAAGTGAAATGGCAATGCAGACAATTCAAAATGGCTCAGTGTTGAGAAATCATCTCTTAAACACCATTTCCCACATCACCACCATTCCTTGCCAATCATCATCGTACTCCTCTGCTGCCTCAACTCTCGTAAACCTTTTCTTTGACCAAACCAAACTTAGCAGCACCTCTGAGAAAGATGCTAACGTCAAACAAAGCCAACGAGGCCCGAAAACCCGGAAGGCCCGATCCATGGCCAGGTTGATCAACACCAAACCCTGGTCACCCTACCTAGAATCATGCCTCTCCTCTCATTTTCCCCTTTCCCAAACCTCTGTTCTCCACACTCTCTACTTGATCGAAACCCCTTCCAAAGCCCTTCACTTCTTTAACTGGGCCGAAAAATCGGGCTTCACGCACGCCCAACAAGCCTACACCCTCGTGCTTAAACTCCTCTGCGAAGCCCGGAACCTGAACCCGGCCCGGAACTTCGTTTTCTCCATACCCAAGCGCTCAAGGGGTGCAGTTCAACTTGATGGGAAGCACTTCGACGCTTTGATTTCGGGATATGGCAAAGCTGGCCTGTTTCATGAATCTTTGAAGGTATTCAAGACTATGAAATCTATAGGAGTGTCGCCTTCGGTTGTTACTTTCAATAAATTGTTCTCGTTGTTGTTGAAAAGGGGCCGAACCGGGATAGTATACGAATTGTATGATGAAATGCTCAGAACGTATGGCGTAGAGCCCGATTTGTATACCTTTAATATATTGATAAGAGGTTTTTGTAAGAACAAAATGGTTGATAAGGGTTTTAGGTTCTTTAAAGAAATGGAGAAGTTTAAGTGTGAGCCTAATTTGGTTACATATAATACGATTCTTGATGGATTGTGTAGAGTTGGTAAGGTTGAAACTGCACGTAATGTGATAAAGGGTATGCTTAAAAGAGGTCTGCATTTGAGTCCAAATGTTGTCAGTTACACCACTTTGATCCGAGGGTATTGTGGCAGGCAAGAGATTGATGAGGCATTGACTGTTTATCGAGAGATGGTGGCGAGAGGGATAAAGCCGAGTGAAGTTACTTATAATACACTCATACAAGGGCTTTGTGAGGCACGGAATTTTGATAAGGTGAAAGAGATTTTGGAGGGAAGTGAAGAGTTTGTGCCTGATACGTGTACATTTAACACATTGATAAATGCCCAATGTGGCATAGGGAATTTGGAAGAAGCGATTACAATTTTTGATAATATGTCTCGTTTGAAGGTCCAACCTGATTCGGCTAGTTACAGTGTCTTGATTCGAAGTTTGTGTGAAAGAGGAGATTTTGCGAGGGTGGAAGAATTGTTTGATAATTTATCAGATAAAGAGATTCTGTTACGCGAAGATGGATGTATGCCTCTTGTTGCAGCATACAACCCAATGTTTGACTATTTGTGTAAGAATGGAAAAACAGAAAAAGCTGAGAGAGTGTTCAGGCAGCTGTTAAGAAAAGGAACCCAAGATGCTCCAGCTTTCAAAACTTTGATAATGGGACATTGCAGAGAGGGTACTTTTGAGGCTGGGCATCAGCTGATGCTTTTAATGCTTAGGAGAAATTTTACGCCTGATGTTGAGATTTATGAGTACCTTATAGGTGGTCTATTACAAAAGGGTAAAGCGGATCTAGCCTATGACACTTTGCGAAAGATGTTGAATAGCTCTCATCTTCCTAGAACATCTACCTTCCATCAGATTCTCACTGGTCTTCTTAAAAAGGCTTGTGCCCGTGAATCTGCTAGCTTAGTCATGTTAATGTTAGAGAAAAAGATAAGGCCCAATATGATTCTCTCAACAGATACCTTAAGTTTATTATTCAAGAGCGGCTTACAGGAGAAGGGATTTGCAATTGTAAGGTGTCTTTATGATAATGGTTATATGTTAAATATGGGAGAATTGATTAAATTCCTTTGCCAGGGAAGAAAGGTGTTACAGGCTTATAATTTGTTGCTATTTAGTCTTGAGAAGGAACAGAGTGTTGATATAGATGTATGCAGCATGGTTTTAACTGGACTATGCAAGGTTTCTAAAGTTTCAGAAGCATTTAAACTATACCATGAGTTGTTAGAGAAAGGAGTCCAACAACCTTTAGCCTGCCTAGAAGGTTTAAGAAATGCACTTCAAGCTGAAGGAAAATTGAATGAAGCTGAATTTGTTGCTAAAAGGATGCCAACTCCGTTGCAACCAGACGGTCAAGTTTGAACTTGAGCTTCATGTATATACTTCTCTCTCATTGTTCCCCCATATGCAGAATATTTTAGAATGCTCTTCAAGCTGAAGGAAATTGAATGGAGCTGAATTTGTTGCAGAGAGAAAGTCAAAGCAGTTCGATGAGACAGTCAAGTTCAAACTTAAGCTCCGTGTTTAGAACCTCCTCTCAGGGTTGCCTTTTTGCAGAACCTTCAGTTCTCTAAGACATCATTCCATCCCTTACTGTTAGTATCAACTAGTCACATATGTATATCAGTTGTCGTGGGTCAATTTTCCTGCTGGTCATAGCTGTGCATGTGTTGCTTTTCCTATTTGTAGAAACTTCTGAATGGATAATCTATTGTTGCATGGTATAGAATCTTTCAGATGTATGTTGTCTATCATTCCATGCCTATAAATCTGATTACTTGCTTTCTGACTTTAATATGGTTTTCGGATTAATTTAAACAGGCTTTGTTGTTGAGATATACGCGTCTTGCAAAGGGTGGTTGAAGCTTTGGAGCAAACGTCAGTCACTTTGTTTTGGTGTGGCAATGAACAACTATGGTAAAACACCTAGAAGATCCTTTATTGCTTTGCAGCAGGGATGCTCGTCCTACACTAACAGCAGCCGGATGGAGAAAGGCCCATGAACTGAAAAACTGAGGTAGACTGATATTCGAGCTTGTTCCAGCACGACTCAATCATCAACAAAGTGGACAAGTCCACTTTGTGATTGAGCAGATTTTAACTGGGCTAAATAAGGGTGCAACATAAACTGGATTTCCCAGGATTGATCTATGAATTTATTGTTCGGAGATGAAGGTGGGTGATATGTTGCTTTGTTGTAATTGAATATGCCGTGAGAGCTGCAGCTTCTACAAGTCATTTTCTTGTGAGCTGTCAAGGTGGAGCCAACTGGTCCATATAGATTTCTAATTGATAACCCAGTGAAGAAAAGCAATTTAACCCTGCTGGTGAATGCTAGTATAGATATATAGATAGAGATTTAAAGTAAATAATGAAAACTAGTGTGATTGTTTATAGACTAATTTAATTATATAGTAAAATATTATAAATTAATTTGAACATTTTAAAATAATAAGAGCTTAGTTAGAAAAAATTAACAATTTCAGGGACTTATAACATAATTTATATACATTTAACTTGAATGATCATTTCCACCTTTCACATTACTACTCGTGAGAGTATAAAATTTAGCTTATACTCTCTCAATAGGAGCTGATTTGGCATATGTCTTTGAGCTTTATTCATAAAAAATTTAAACTATTATATAGGTTTGGAAGAACTTTAAACTTAAACTAAATAAATAATGAAAACTAATGTGATTGTTTAGGGGCTAATTTGATTATGTAAAAAAATATTATGAATGAATTTGAACATTTTAAAATAATAAGAGCTTAATTAGCGGAAAAATAACAATTTTAGGGGTTTATAACATAATTTATACATTTGAACTTAATGATCATTTTCACCTTATACATCACAACTCGCGAGAGTATAAAATTTAGCTTATACTGTCTCAATAGAAGTTGATATGCTATGGGTATTTGAACTCTATTGGTAAGAACTGTAAACTATTATTTAGATACTAGAGTATATCCCGTGCAATGAGCGCATAAAATGTCCATTTTTAATTTATTGATGACTAATTTTCATATTTTATGTGAGGATGCATATAAATGTACTGTTAAAATTTAATTTTAGGTGAGTTTTCAATACTAATTACATTTTTATGATAGATTTAAGTAATTCAATAAAATATTGAAGTTTTTTTTTTTTTTCTGGTGACAAGAGAAATTCGACTGGTGGAGCCCGACCACCGGTGCACCTGACGGAGCCCAATCACAACCACCATTCGAACTCGGGTCATAAGTCATGTCAGTATCCAACTCTTACCGTTGGGGCATCTGTCGGGGACAATAAAACATTGAAGTTGTTCATGAGAGATCTTTATTAATTGAATAAAATATTTAAATTGAGAAAGTAAAATAAAAAATAATTTGGTACACCAGAAAAGTAATAAAAGATTATTGAAAGTTATTTTTAGAAGTGAATTGTATTATTAGTTGGTGATTAAATAGATTTAAATTAAATAATAGTTGAATATATGTAGAAGGTAAACTAAATACTTTGTTGGCTGAAGAGAGGGCTTGAAATGAGGGCTTATAACGTGTATTAAAAAGACATGTAGCTTCTTTTATATAATATATGTATATAGATATCCGTGAGTCCGCAAACCTGAATCTAAAGCATTTTGTTAAGATATGTGACAAAAACTTAATTTGGCTCAATTGTTAGACACTCGAAAATATTCTGATCTTCCCACAAACCTGTATCAAAAGCATTTTGTTAAGCTTCTTGACAAAAGCACAATTTGACTTAATTTTTAGACACTTAAAATATTCTAATCTTATCTAAAAGTAGGAGGTAACATGTCTAACCTATTTTACCTATTTTTTAAAGAGCTCGTAACTAAAAGTTACCACTAATATAAAATTGAAAAGGGAAAAAGAAAACTCAAAATTAGAGTTTATCAAAACAGAATTTTCCAGTTTTGTTCGTACATCATCATGAGGCAAGCAACCTTTGCTCTCGGAAAAAATTCCCCTCCCTATATACTTAAAAATCAAATATTGCTCTCAAAACAATTTGAACCTCAACCCATTAGAACTTCTGTTCAGAAGTACTTTTCACTAAAACTCTATTACTAAAAGTTCTGAAAGTAACACCGCTCAATAGCTAAAATTTTACAATTTTGCTAACCAGAGTCAAATGGCCGTTTTCTGTTTCTCTATCTGATCAGACTTCAGGTACTTTATACAGTTCAATTTGCAAATGAAATGATACCAATCATCCAACGCATTCATATAATGCTACATTATGTACATTATAGTTTATTCACTAAAGAGACGCCGTATGTACAATGGATTCAATTCTCAAATCCTTCGTACTACTCGCACAAACAGACATCGTAACAAATATTAAAGCATTCAAAACAAGCAAGAGCAGTGCAAAGCTGCGTGAAGGTGATTGCACATCGGTCACTGAGCTGATTACAGAATTGAATGAAGCACATGCAGCAACAGCAATCGATCAGCCTGCTACAACAATTTGAAGCAGCCTTAAATATCATTTCTGATGTTTCATATAGCCGAGGTTCTGCGGCTGTTAGAGGAAGATTTTCAGTAGTCGCCCTCAAGTCGCCGAAGCCAATCCCTAGGCGACGCAGCAATATGGTCTTCTTAAAACTCGAATCAGTTGTTTTCTGCAGATCGATTACCTTCATGAGATTCAGAAACTAACAAACAAATTCGAGCAATCTCATTTATAAATTTTATTTTAAAAAATTAAGAACAAAAGCTTGTGTCTTTAAATATACATATTACAGTTGCTCCTACAATCAAATTTGAACGTATTATTACAGTTGTGTCAGCGTAATTATCGAAAATTTCAGCTACTACATTTCTATACATATTGAAACTCTTCAAGCAAACTAGCTATTCTGAAAATTCCAGAAAAACAGAAGCAAGCGATATAAAATTGAAAAACGTCAAATCAACTGTTAGAAGAGCATGTCTTCGAGGAAAAAATTTCCAGATTTCCCAGTAGACTAGTCATAGAGATATATTACCTGATCCGCTCTTCTCCCCAAATGTAACTAAATTTTGTGTGAAAATCACGAATATACAAGTGAAACTATTGTCCAAAATAAATCCTTCAGTTGGAAATGGAAAAAATAAAAGCTAACCAGTCTATAGATGAGTTTTAAACCCAGCTAAGAATTTTTCGTCATCACAATATGCTCCAATAACAAATAGCGGTGACCCATGCAGAGCGATTTTGCCTGATAATATAATATTATAGTGGGTCTCCAATTTGAGCCATATTAGGCCTTTCAACCAATAATGGTGAAGCACTGCCATTGTGTTGTCCAAATCTAGGCAAAATATGGAAGACGAAAAAGACGTAGATGCGCACAAGGATGTGTACGAGAGAGACACACCAACTATCCCTTGAGCCAGTGAGAAAAACTCAATGCACAGTCCCAAAATAGCATCAAAAGCAATCAAATAACCAAACTAGTTCTCCAAGATCTAGATCAGTATCAGCACAAGAACCTTAAAATAAGATAACATAGCAATAATGACTGCTCAAATCTAGCTTTAAGAAGTAGCAAAAGCATACCTCTTCTGCTAAATCCATTTTGGAACCTTGCTTCTTTTTATCCATCTCAACTAAAATCATGCTTGTGTACTCTGAGGGCACCCCTGTCTGCAAGCTTATTTTTGAAACCTAAAAATTAGAGAAGAAAAAGATTAAGTATTTACCATGACAAAGATTCATGAATGCAGAAGAAAATGATAATATAATCTGCTCAGCCAAATCCGTTAGGCATCCATCATATCAGTGATGCATATGCATAATGGTTTTTAGATAACCCCAAAAAAATGGAAATAGTTCCATCAATGATTTGCTTTTGGACAATTTGTCATAGACTAGAGAGTTGATTAGATCCGAGAGCAGAGATCAGCAAGCCAGTATTCCCCAAAAGAAATTCTTATTGTTTATATTTTTCTCCATATTAGAGGATAGACCTTTAGTTCAAGTCTTTTCTACTTCAGTACATATTTTTGCAGCATCAAGAATTAATTTTACTCAGGATGGTGTCATCATTACTCAATTTCTTAAACTTTTGATCACCATGAATCAAGTGTGTTTGACAAACCTTCTTCTCTAAGTCTCTGCTTCCAGAGAGCCATGCATGAGCAGTCAGTGTATCAATTTGTCTCTTAGCAAATACCTGCTCAGAAGAACAACCAGAGAGCTCATCAAAAATTACTATGAAAAATGTACCATTTATTTTTGTATCCAATACATCGATATCAACATATAATATTCATGCAATCGACATATTTAGCATACTGGCTGGTCTACTTGTAGCATGGGTTAATTTTCTAAATATTCGATGAGCTCAGTTAAAGCCATTACAGCACTTCCCACACAAGGACCAAAAGCATTGAATAATTAATTTTTTCTGAATGACCAAAGATAAACAATTTAACTCAAAATTACAGGAATTACATGTTCATGTTCAATAAATGTCAAAATATAAGGGCTTTGATAATGGAAGGGAATGTGAAGCCAAGGATTTCTTCATCAAATAGAAAGCACAAGAAGCAACATTTTATCCTCATAGTAGACATGAGTAAATCGGATCAACTTGTTTACGAGAGACAGGAACGCTAGAATGAGACTATGGTTTACAAGTTGAAGTATTACTCTTTCAATTGGCATATCCTTCACTTTATGCACTTTTACATTAACCATGAAATTGCTTAAATCTGCCAAGGTGCCGCTAACTTTGACTGACTCTGGAAATTCTCCATAATAGGTGCCTGAGACAATTAATGGTCCTCCTGATAGTAGATCTGGAATTTGAAATGGATACAACTGCAGCAAGGGAAAAAGGAAAGTATCATACCACAAGACAACAGAATTTGAGCAACCAAATGAAATTAGACAACAGCTGCATGGTTAAGTTACCACATGCAGACAACAAAGCTATAGATTAGATCCTCAATGATATAGATGTAGCAAATAGTAAAAACAGTGGCAGACAGGTCAAAAAATATAGTAAGGAGGATGTTGAACAAGAAACAGAAGTGGAAGAAAGTGATTTCTTGGTAAGTAATACCTCAAGGGAATCAAGATGTGATAGAGCATCAACATGTACATTTGCGAGAATAACTGATGATGCGTTCTGTAGAAGTCTTTCTATCCGGTAGTTAATCGAATCTGGCCAAATAAGATTGTAATGCATAAAGATCTTAGAAAATTATATCGGCTTTGAAATTGGGAAGGTAAAAATGAACAAGACTCCTCTGAGGTGATGATAAAGTATCACTCATGTCATTAACCTTTGTCGCAGCTAGTTTCAAGAATGTAGATTTTGAAAGGAATTGCATTTTCACGTTTGGAGTATAAAAATCATATATGAAGATTTCTGTTCTCAAAAATGAGATGAGCAATTTTAAAGATGAGAATAAAAATTGTCTAAGTGGAAATAAGCTTGAAGACCTGCAAGTGTTTGAAGGTCTCTCACAGTGGGATTCAGGACTATCAGCAGCATTATCAACAAAAACAATAAAACTTGTTGGCTTCTAATTAGAACAAAAGCTTTTGAAAGTTGTGTTGAATCGTAATAGCTAGCAGTAGAAAAATGCTACTTACCTAAATCAAAAGCAGCATCATAATATCCCTTACTGATCTGTGCAAGCATTTGAAGGAAGTAATGATTACAGTATGAACCTGGAAACAGAAAATGGGAAAGTACAGTAACTACATTAGCAAAAGTAGTATGACAAGTCTTACAACCAAATTCATGGTCCCCCCAGATATTGTAAAAAAATCCTTTTTAGGAAAACCAATTTTGAGATCTATACATTTGCATCATTTATATTTACATCCTAAGGATGCGCCGTTGTCTTCCAAGTTCTTGTTAAGGCACCCCAATTCTAGTGCTCCACTTGAGTACTGAGTTTGATAACTCCCAGATAGCAAGTTGCCTCCTACAAGGCAAGAAAAAATTGATGGAAGCAATACCTATGCCAAATGTGCAAATTCTGGGGCAATTTAGGCCTCCTTCCATGACATGATCTTTGATGACTTTACAAATATCTTTTTCATCTTCAACAGCCCCATCAGTAATGAGGAAAATAAGAGGAATTGAATCACCAGATCTGGACATCATCTTTATTGCCTATCATTAAAAATAAAAAATAAGGAATAATAAAAATAAAAATCACAAATGCACATTAATGTCCTTTTGTCACTATAAGCAGAAATCTACCTCCAGAATACGGTCTTAGGATGTCTAACACTAAAGAACTTTGACTAATTAGTTGAAGAAGTGAATGCATAAAAGAATCAGGAAGTCAACTTCTCACATCTATCAGAAAGCCACAAAGTCAAAGGCCTGAAGCAATAAATACAATAGTACAATTATAATTTCTCTCAGAAATCAAAATTGAATAACTATACACTGAGATAAATACAAAAAGGTGGAAAATGAGACATTTATTTGGAATTTTACAATGTCCATCAGATTCCAATTCCTCCGTCCACCAATTAGGAGGATCTATCTAGCTTTCCTAGTATCCAAACATCAATCAAGTCCGATAGTGTAAACATGACCTACTCCATTATTTTTTTTTTCTTTTTCTGGAAACCCCCACCCCCACCCCCACGGGATTCAAACCCAAGACCTCACTCTTTGGGGAGGTAGTCTCAACCACTTGAGCTACTCCTAATCCCACTATATTTAATTACTTAACTTTTACATCATTGTGACAATTAATTAGCATTAGCGTCAGAGCAGATGTAAATATTTCAGATGAGAAGCCATCAGCCATCTACGAAAAGAAGAATCAAACACTACCAGAACATGATTTCATGCTGAAACTTTGTAAATACCTGATCCAGAGGGGCTGCAATGTTAGTTCCGCCTTCTGTCACAAAATTAGTGTTAATCCATTCAGTCGCATTTTCAACGGCCTCCTTAGTTGCCAGCACCAATGATGTCGAAAACAACAATGATTTATCATTGAATGCTATAATATTGAAAGTATCTGTTGGGTTAAGATTCCACAGAGCCGCCAATAATGCAGCCTTAACATTGTCAAGAGGACGTCCCCACATGCTTTCACTAATGTCAACTATGTACACCACTTCCTTTCTAAAAACCTATAAAATTACAAAAAACTGATTCAGTTTCCCACATGAACTTGACAAGAAACAATGACAAGGTCAACGCATAAAATATCCTGAAATATTGCTCAGTCCTTAAATAATAGAATGGCACCTGCATCTCCTTAAATATCAAAGGAACAGCAAAAGAAATCTCTTTCAAAAGCTGTTCTGTATAAAAAGATAATGTAGTGTGAATTATGTGATGAGGTCCAAATCAGAAATATTGGGTTAGTAATATGCAGCTAAAGATGAAAAGAACAAAGAAAAAACTTTTGGTTCAATTTAAGTTGTGCTTCAAAAAATCATTCCGAAATAAGAAGGCTAGTTGTCAAGTGATTTCCAAAGTGAGAGCCAAAGATGAAATGTCTGACCAACTACTAACCTTTTTGCTGCTATTTTTCCCGGGGAAAAGATACAAGTAAAACATCTCTCTTTGATCCATATCATGCGAAACGGGAGACTGCAGGAATATGCCACCAGATATACTGCTTGCCGTAACCTAGCATTGACATCATAAAGCACTCTAAAGATTACAATATTGCATAGAGAAAAAGGTACTCCATAGAAGTAACCCCTTGGATCTTTAAAGAGCAGGCATGCTCATCTACAAAGACCTATTGAGTAGAGAAAAGGATATGATAAACATAAGGGTCAGGAGAATGTACGGTGAATGAAAACTTGAAGTCATTTGTGGACCATATCATAACTTCCGCATCATATTGCATGTCTAGTTTTCCAGCCAGCCGCGTTAATACCTTGGGGGAAAAATGAAGAGAAGCGTTAGAAGTGAACCTTTATTATATGTACGAGTCTATGACCATACTCGAACTTAAAGCGCAGCAATACCTTCAAAGGATGGCTAATGCAATCACATATAAGTTCATTTCCAGTGCCAGAGTTTATATTCAACAGAATTTTCTCCTTTTTTAATGTCTGCTTACTCACTGGATTCACATAGGCTGGAAAACTGAATGGTACATTGAGGCAGAAGTGACCATCTTGAAACGACAATTTCTGGGACCAACTGACTTTAACTGAGAGAACGGATCCTCCAGAAATCTTGAGAAATCCAGAGCAAAAGGAGAACCTTATGGATTCCGAAAAGAAAAGGAAACAAATAAATAAGATAAAAAGTAATAGTTAAATTTGGTGCTTACCCGGGGAACCTGAATTGTGTATATCTGACGCTTCAATAAAAAGCCATCCTTAGCATTTGCTAAATTTTCTAAATCACTGATGTTTTCGAGTCCTAGCAGTTCTGTATAGTATGATCTTGTAGGGCTTTCGACTTCTACACCTAGAACTGAACCCTGTTAGCCAAGTTATGCTTTTGAGAACTGAAAAATGGAAGACCGCCATTAAAGAAACACCACTCTGCATTGGGTACTTCATAAAAATAAAAAATAAAAAGCTTCTAGATGGAAAGGGAGTAAAAACAGTATAAGTGCAAATGGAATAAGATGGAAAACTCACACGAATGTATGACATCAGACTTAGGGGACAACATTCGTCAAGTGGGTATATAATTCATGTCAGTGACAGTATCATATCAAGAAAAATATTGATTCCCTTTACGGGCAGTCTTGGGATGAAGGTTGCTCATACTTATTTTACCATCTCATATGTGGTCATCAAGGCATACATTATGGAAACTCTTCCATGAACATGATTAATCTCTTGTCTAAATAGTAATCAAAATCGTACAATCCACAATATGTATCCTACAATCAGGTTCAATTATCACTGTGAACTGAAATTGAAAACGTATATGAATTGCAGCTGAATCACACAGAATCCAATTAATACAATTTAGTGCGGCTTAGTATAATTCACTTCCATGCTACCCTTGGGTGCTATTTTTCTTGTTCTTTTTCCCCTCTAGTTCTAAACCATAATAAAGCTCAGGCAGAAATAAATAGAAAAGAAAGCTGAACACGATTAACTACCTCATCAAATTAAAACTAGGCCATCTATAGAATCAAAATCATGCCAATCCCAAATACCTCCTGTTCATTGCCAACCAAAAGAAGGGGTGGTTGCTGTTGATGGTCTTCTTCCAGAGGATAATGCTGTTGATGGTGTCTCTTTCAATCTATATTTAAAGTTTTTGCGAAAATACAATTCTTAATCTATTCTCAAAATGTGACTGAATCGTTATTCATTACAATTCGAGACTCAAAATGGACAATTTCATTTTTGATTCATTTGCCACTTTATGTTCAATGTCATATAGTATTACCCTCAGTCAAACTCCACTAGCCTATCCGACGACTATGATTCAGTATAGACCATTCTGATCTCCTACAAGGCGACGAAGTAATCACAACTAAAATACAATAAAAGATACAAACAACCGAGAATCTTATTAGTTGTCTCTTCCCTTTGCTTTTAGAACAGGACCGCCAGACATAGTAGATTCTTTAGACACTCCGGGAAACAATCCCAGAGAAACGGAATAAGTACAAAGGAAGAAATCTTTCTCAAAATCCTTCGTCCTATCAATAAATGTTAAGTGACAACTTGACTCATTCCTGAATCAACCAATAAAGAAAGAAAGAATCGGGAATAGAGAAAGAAAAAGAATACATAAGAGTCATCAAAAAATTTTTGTCCAACATCAATTAATGTTTTATTACAGAATTAGTAACTCAAAATATTTTAAATTCATGTGCATATAAATGTTCATCGTTTTCCTAAAAATCAATGCAAGGCAACGACACCTAACTACTAAAATAGTTAGATTATAAATTAATAAAATGGCACGTACACGATATGCGTGCTCCAACCGAATTCATTTCAAAATACAAATCCTCACGAACTTCATTTAAATGAAATGAAATGAAATTCATATCACAAGTATAACAAAACACTATGTAACATACATAATATGCATATCAGAGAATACAGATTAGTAAAAACACACACACAAAAATTAATTGAAAATTTTGGATTAAAAGAAACGAAGCAAGAAGAAAGAAGAGCAAATAGACCTGCTCGCCCATTGGGACAGCAATACGACAATCACAGCTTTTGCTAGCAGCAACACAGTGAACTCGCCACGTGCCAGTAACGGTCACAAACGCCGTATCCAAATAACAGTCCATCTCCATCAAAACCCCGTGCATGTGCAACGGAATCAACGCCGGCGGCTCGCACCTGCCGTGAACGTACGGCTGGTAGCTCGGAATGTCCGGATTGTCCACTATCGACGGCTCCGTTATCACCGCGTACACCATCGGCCCCGTCGGCATATGCGCCTCCCCCGCCACCGACGCCGACCTCTCCATCTTCTCAGGCACACTCGGCGCCATCCTCATCGGCTTCTCTCCCTTTCCGTAGTATATTCTCTTCGATAACTTTAAGCCTTGCTCTACTGCCTTTGATATTTCTTCCGCCATTTCCTTAAGCTAAATTCAAGAAAACTTTTTGCAACAAAAACTAAAAAGAAAATTTAAACGTAAAGTCAGAGGATTTTGCACAGTAACCAAGCTAATGTATATATGAATATATATAGATATATAGAGAGAGAGAGAGGAGAAGAGAGAGAGAGATTGTGTATGCTTTTTGTTAAGCTAAACTCATTAGAAAAGCTTTCGAGAGAGAGAAAACTATATATAATGTGAGATGTTTTTGTAAGCAGATGAAGGTGATGTGTGTGGGTATTATCTAAAACAATAAATAAACGTAACCTGCTCAAGTGTTTTTATGACGAGCTCGCTAATTTAAGATGGTACCAGAGCGTAAAAATTAAAATAATAACATTTCGAAACTCATTGCTACCTGTTAAAATTTATGCAAAAATTATAAATAAATAAAATTTTAGATGAGGTGGTAACTACGTGGAGAGAAAGCGGGCGAGGTGTGGGCGGATGTGTGTCTATTTTACGGTCAAGTGTGTGCGTGTGGTAGGGGGAAGGGGATATTGAAGAGACGAGACGATTTGGTTTACAGACAGAATAATAATGGAGGCAAAAAGTAAACGGAGAAGCCTTTCAACGACTCTTTTACTTTATTTAAGAAGTGAAGGAAATAAAATTTCAGCCCGGTGGTGACGCTTTCTCATTAGACACGCGGGAAATGTGCTCATTTCCGTCTTCTGTCATTTTTGTAGACGGAGGAAAGCTTATGTTAACGGATTTGGTAGGCACACGTTATTAAGGTAAGTATATATTCAGTTGTATGCTTGTTTATTGAAAAAAAAAAAAAAAGAAAACCTAAAAAATATGTTTGTTTATGAAAAAAAGGGAACCTAAAAAAATTGTTCTCATCGAGCGTAAGGGACAGATCACTATTAAAAAAAAGTAAGAGTCCATTTGGCTAAGTTTATTTTTAAGTGTTTATAAATAACTTGTGCTTATAAGAATAAAATTAGTTATAAAATAGTGATAAATTAATAGAGACGTGTTTGAATAATATATACTTATAAACGGCTAACATATTAAGGATATGCCATTAATTAATAGTAGTTAAAACTTCTTGTCTTTTTTAAGGGTAATATTGTCTTTTTATTACTTTGACCAATGCTTATAAGTTATCAAAAAATAAGCTAATAATTGGAGCTTTTCTTCCCCAGCTTATAAGCTAGAATAAAGTGTTTACAAGTTGTTTATCCAAACATTTTTTTTATCCTTTGGCTTATAAGCTGGTCAAAACCAGCTTATAAGCTTCGCAAAAAACCCTCTGAGACTTTTGTATCTCGTATTTTATACGAGTTGATTTGTTTCTAATAGTACATGATAAATCAAATTGAATTTATTTGTTTTCTAAAAAAATTACTATGTCATCTAAAAGTTTAAACTTATGAAGAGAATATCCATATATTTTATTTATTGTATATTTGTTTTTCATAGGATGTAATGGATATAGTCGAATTTTTTTGTTTTTGAAAGAATTACAAACCTAATCTAAAAGTTTAAGCTTTTATATATTATTAAACTAAAGATAGAAAGAAAGAAGAGACAATAAGAAATCTATTGTTCTTGATGTGTGTTGAATTACAATATATAAGCTCCTATTTATAGGAATACAATAACTTGCTTTCAAGAAATTTTCCTTTACAAACTTATAAACTTTTGTTGAACCTATTGTTATTAATATTATTTTGATGATGCAATAATTATACTTTATTTAACTAATTGCTACTTTGGAGTATTTTGTATATCTTTTGAAAAGTAACCACTTGACCAAAATGAAGACAATTGAGCAAAATAGAAATTGGAGCATGGTTCACAATTGAAGATTGAAGAGCTATGAAGAATGCTTCAAGATTAGTATAGTCTCTTTTCTCTTAGTCTTGTTAAATTGATCTTAGTACATAGGTACTATTATGAGCTCAATTACTCCATTACATTGCATATGTGATCATTGATGTTGTACATGATTCTTATATCCCTATCTTAGATCATCTTCTCTCCTTAACTGATTGCATGCATCATATCTATTCTATGTCTATGCATCATCCATATGTGAATACATGGAAGTTTATATATGCATAAACATCTTTTCCTGCAGCAGAATGAGCTTTTGATGCATATCTATATCATATAGAGTAGTGAGTATGTGTTGGCACTACCTTTGCATTAATAAGTGGCATACATATATCTATGTGGTTGTATATATGAATATACATGCTTATATCTTCAAGAAATCTGTAGTAAAAGTGCACTTATCTTGTGTATAGCTTTGCATTATAGGTATCTGAGTGTTTTCATAAATTTTGTAAACCTATAGGGCAATACTCTTGTTGTACAAGCTTTTTCAAACCCAAATCTAAAAAAGCTCAAGTTGAGTAAGAGTTTAAACTTAGCATTTATTGCTTAGCATGCTTGAGTTGGTAGATATTAACAAGATAAGATGTTATAGGTGCAACTTGTCTTTTTTGAGCTGTTAAAACCTACAGAAAAACATGTTACTATTGTTTTAGGTACATAAAGTTACTTTTTGAAAAAGTGGTTCCATCTTTTTAACCCTTTTCTACAACTACCGACTGAGACAGTTAGTCGACTGGCTCAGTCAGCTGGCATAAACAGAATGCAATTTTCCCTTGTTGACTGAGCCATACGATCGACCGTAGTGTCGATCGACCATGCCTTTTAGTTCACTCGAAGTACCGACTGAGCTAGAAGGTCAACCGATGCAATAAAATATTAGGCCTTTTATGTGCTTTTTCAAATTTGACAGTTGGAAAGTCTACTTTTTGGTATTATAAATATATCTTTTACCTCTTAACTTAGAACATAACTTGATCCAAACTCTCTTTGCAATATAATAGCATTGAAAGCTTTCTCTCTTACTAGTCTATCTCATTTATTGTTATCCTTCATTGATTGCCAGTGTGTTTGGAATGATCTTATTTTAAGATGCTTATCCTATTAAAATTTAGAGATATTTTATAAGATTTAAGATATCTTATCATATGCACCATGCATTCTATAGTTGTAAAAAATAAGATAGGAATGATTGCTTATTTCTTATAAGATAAAAAGTATGATTTTGTTTTAAATTTTCATAGGATGCATGATAAGATTTTTTAAATCTTATAAGATATACCTTCATTTTAATAGGATAAGCATCTTAAAATAAGACTATAACAAACAGAGCATGCATGTCATTAGCATTCATTGATCAAGTCACTTGAGTTCATAAATTGCTTACCTACTTTAAACAATATAGAAAGGATTAAATATCTTTTGTATTCTTGCTTACAAGAAGTCTTGTAATCGAACATTATATTGTTACATTGGCTGAGTGCTTTGCTCTTAGGTAGAATAAAGTGTCAGGAGCATTCTATCAAAAGTGAAGGGATTGAAACCCTCAAGTGTTGAAAGAAAACTTGTGGTCCTTGTGATGAAGCAAGTACTGTCATTGTTCTATACTTCTACAACGTACTAAGTTAGAAACTAATTCACTAGTAAATTTACTGAAACCCTAAGGGAAACCTTAAGTAATGGACTAGACCCTTGGGAGTTCAAATTAATCTAAATCGCTACGTTTGATCTTCTTATCCCTTAAACTCTTTACGTTCAAGTGCTATTATTTATTATCTCTATATCCTGTATGAGTAATTGCTTGAAATACTTGAAAAGAATTTTTAATTGCTATTTGTGTCATTAATCTGATTCCCTCCCCTCCCCCCCCCCCCTCTCTTGGATTCATTATTTAGACATCAGCTTTTGTCTTTTTGAGTTTACACTTGAGTTACTAACTAATGGACGATGAATATCCAAATGATCCATAACAATCCCCTTAGATATTTATTTACTAAGAATATACCTTATTAAAATCTTACTAAGAAAAAACATAGTAGCGTATAATGCTCCATCTCATAGAAGCAAATCAAGAGTGATCTCTAAGTCAATACATGCCAATCTTGTGCACAAGTTTCTCGAGCGTTACCGTAGGCAATGTATTGGTGAATAGATTTGCTAGATTCTCACTTGACTGAATTTGATGAACAACAATATCACCTTTCTTTTATAGTTTATGCATAAAGAAAAGCTTCGATAAAATATATTTGGTTCTATCACTCTTGCTGTAACTTCTTTAGCAATACATGCAACATTATCTGCATATAGCCTTTTTCCCTTTATTGAAAGGTTGCATTCATCTTCATGTGTTGAATCAAAGACCTCAACCAAACAGATTCTTGATAGTGCCTCATGAAGCACAAATATTTCATCATGATTTGGAACAATGGTAGTAATGATTTACTAGAGTACCAAGAAATAATTATACCACCATATGCTAAAAAAGATATTCAATTTGGGGTCGACTTTATGTGGGTAAGATAAATATTCATCATCTACATACCCAATTAATTCAGATTGTATATGATTTGAATATAGCAATCTAATCAATTGTGCCAACAAAAATAGTAAAATATATGTCTAATGCTAGTCCATTGTTTTCATATTGGTACAGGGCTAAATCTTGCTAATAAATTTGTAAAAAAAATGCAATATTTGGGCACACAACAAGATACATTAACACACCAATTATACAAAGGTATGACACTTCAGGACCAAGTATTTCTTTGTTATA
The DNA here is from genome assembly GCA_028554755.1 of Cordia subcordata. Taxonomy (NCBI): domain Eukaryota; kingdom Viridiplantae; phylum Streptophyta; class Magnoliopsida; order Boraginales; family Cordiaceae; genus Cordia; species Cordia subcordata. Next base: position 15,059,598 of record JAPTOF010000006.1, on the reverse strand, counting down.
TTCTCGAGGACAAAAGGTCCTTTTCTATATCAAGAGAACGAACCACCAATGGTTTGCTTAATGGATGAGCTTTGTCTATGTTGAATCTATTTAAAACATTTCAGTATAAATGTTTGGCGTACTAAATTCCACTTGACAAGTGCTCAATTTGTAATCTAAGACAAAATATAGTTTTTTCAAGATCTTTCATCTCAAAGCCTTTATTTAAATATGCAACTGCAGCTGTAAGTTCTTCAATGATCCCTATGATATTTAAATTATCAATATATATATATATATATGTATATATATATATATATATATATATCAATTATAACAAACTCATTTTTTAATTTCTTGATAAAATTTATAGACTTATGGGGCTATTAACATATCTTTCCTTCGGAATATATGTAATTAGATGATTGTGCCACATCCATTCATATTATTTCAACCCATGCACGGATTTTTGCAACTTAATGTAGGACTAAAAGAGAACAAAACCATTTTTAATTTCTCATCATATTTTCGGTAAAGTTCTTTTGTGAGTGGCAAATTTTTGTGTTGATAATGTATTATAAGACTAAAGGAGGAAGAAGGAAGTAAGAGAGAAAAAAAGTTCTATTATTGCTGAGGCGTGTTGAATTACAATATATAAGTCTCCATTTATAAGAATACAATGACTTGTTCTCCAATAATTTTCCTTTATTACCTTACAAGATTTTGTCTTATGGCTCAGACTTGGATCACTAATTAATGTACTATGAATATCCATATGATCTATAACAGTTCATAGGATATTGGTACATTTCTATTGTATAGTACATTACCTTATGTAGAAGTGTACTTTTTAGCCTAAGGCTATGTTTGTTTGCTGGAAAATATTTAGTGGGAAAATGTCTCCAACTTTTGATTTTGGCATACATGGGAAAAATGCTCGACTGGAAAAAATTTTTCAGTCAACAAAAGTGGTTAGACACATTTTGAGGAAAAAACATTTTCCACAGCAAAGGCATGGGAAAATATTTTCCATGATTAGCAAACTCTCCATTATTGTTCCACCAAAATTTCTTCCCTTTAAAATTTTATTTATAGTTATTTTATTTAAATAATTTATTTTGAAATAATAAAATTTATTTGTTTATTAAAATTTCTAGTTGATTATATTTTTCATTGTAATAATTGTCAAACATCATAAAACATTTTTCAATTGTCATAATAAACAACAGAAAATATTTTCCAATATCACTACCAAACACCAAAAAATATACTGTTTTCTGGGGAAAATAGTTTTCTAGGAGAACATTTTCTCTCAACAAATTATTTCCCTACAGACAAATGGAGCCTTATATTGGTGTATTTATTTATTTATTATATTAACACGTTATACGATGGTATTTAATAATGGTATTAACATGCCCCACGTTGGTATTTATTTATTATATTAACATGTTCCTCTGCGCCCTCACGTGCTCACATGCAAGTGTGATATTTTATTTATTAACACAACTTTTCACATGTAGGCATGATTTGTTTTTTAGCTTAATATTGGTGTATTTTTGTTTATTATATTAATATGTCCACTCAAATGCAAACATGTTTTTAGTGTATTTTTGTTTATTATATTAACAAGCTTCTTACATGCAGGCATGATTTGTTTTTTAGCCTTGATATTAGTGTATTTATTTAATTTCATTGTTTTAATATTTAAATAGATAGAGGTTAGTTTTTTAAGCTTTGAAGCCATGAAAGAGTTACTATTTCATTTAAAAGTTTAAATTTGTAGAGGATACATTATTGTATTAATTTATTATACTAGTGCAATTATATGACGTGCTTTGCACAACTTTTTTTTTTTTATATCAAAAGTTGAATGTAGCTTTTGTTGGAAATATTCCTAGTAATTTATTGGTTTATAATAACAAAAAAAATATTAAAAGGGAATCATGCCGGAATTTAATATGTATATTATGAAGAATATGAAGTAGACAAAGATAAATTATAAAAAAAATTGCAAAATAAATAAAATTAAGACCTGAATCCAATCACGTGTCTTTAAGACTTTATTGCTTCATCATATGTGCTATATGACTTCAATAGCAAATGCATCTCATATACAACTTGCTTCTTGTAATTGCCTGAACTCTCTCTACTACATGAAACTACAAACACTAGAAATTTATAAGAGGTATATGCATTAACTAATGAGTAGAAGCAGACATGCTTCTTCATGTATTATATGTCTGGCTAGAAGAATACCACTATATATGGGTCTTGGAAGAGATCAAGCCTTTAAAGTTTTATTAGTGGAGGAATTCCAAAAGTTTCAACATCCCCAAGAAATCATAATATACCCAAGATTCGAAAGGTCTCATGACCTTCAGAATTCATATCCAAATTAATGGGGAGCTCAAATGTCTGAAAAAATGATAGAAAAACTCTAATTTCTCATTAACTTCCAACTTTTTTAAGCCTTTTTTTTCTTTTAAAATTCACAAACAAATTTTATTTTAATTATTATGTAAGTAATAATTATTAGCCAATTTAGTATAGTTGTTGTAATTTGCTATTGTTATTTAAGAATGTTGATTTCAATTTTGCAATTAATAAATTTGTTTGATTGTTTGGTGAAAACTGAAAAATTATTGTTATATAAAAAATAATTTGTAATATGTTTGATTAAAATTGTTGTTTAAAGTTTATTTATTTCTTTAAATTTATTTACTTTTGATTTTTAATTTTCACCCTCTAACTTCTGATTTTAGGTGTTTTGATATTTTAATTCTTTAAATTTTAGTTTTTCTTTTTATTTTTAAAAATTTTGTTCTAGATTTTTTACTTTTTTATTTCCTAATTTCAAAATTTATAGTTTTTTAATTTTTATTTTTTAAATTTAAATTTTTATTTAATACATAAAACTATGTAAGGGCCAATGTATTAGAATGACTTATAAATGAAAAAAATTGATATATGCCATGCAAGAGGCTGATGTGGCACCTTAAAATGAATAAAAAAAAGTGACGATGTGACATTTTAAAATTGCAAGAAACTTATGTGATTCTTTAGATTTATTTTTGCAAAGAGAAGAAATTTAAACTTTATAATAGATTAACAATTTTTAATAGCAAATGACAAATCTAATTACAATTTTTTTAATTAAAAAAGGTTTATATTTTAAACAATAATAAATAATAAATAAATATATTAGACAATAATCATAAAGTACTTATATACACTCTCACAAAAGTTTGAAAAAAAAAGTGCTTTTAGTCTTTTGCCAAAACTATTATTATTAAATTATTATAATATAGGTAATCTAACGTGCTTCTAGTCACTTCCAGTTTCAATGAGCAATAATTGTCTACGAATCACTATCATCTTTTAGTCAGACAGTAATGAGATGGACATGTTGATTAGTGCCTGCCACTCCATCAATGATAAGCGCCAAGGTGTCTTTAATTGTACCAAAAGTAATATTGTTAAGCTTATAAAATAATAATTTTATTAATTAGATAGGATTAATTTATTTTAGTCTAACTCAAATATTTAGAGTCAGATTTCAATATCATTAGAATTTTGAATTCTTTTGAATATTAACTTATAAATCTTTTTCCTTGATTACAAATATATTTTCTCATATTAAGTTCACATTGCCAACACTTATTATGTGGAAGGTGGAGTAGTGTCCCCCACTCCGATAATGATGAAAGTCTAACGATTGGACCATGAAAAGAATGAGGTATTAATTTCAGTGGCCCACCTTTGTCTTGTTCCTTTCCAAATTGGAAGTTGTAATTTGTGAAGAACAAAAATTCAATAATTTTCTTTTTAATGAAATTAATGGAAAAGAATACAAATTTTTTTTAGCAAAATAAGTAATATAATCAAATTTCTATAATTGACTTCATATAATAACACAAGTACGGTTGACATAAGATTGAGTTAATGTTTTGTGACAAAGGAAATGCAGTTCACGTAGGTCGATCAGATATCTTAGTGAGTCACCACCAACTAAGAACGTGGCGCAAAGCGTATTCTCCATCTTCGTCGATCGATTCTTGAAACACTCAACTTTGGGAAGGGACTGAATTTGAACCAGGTTATGATCTATGTGTATCTTTAACTTTTACAGTTGAGACATTATTGGGGAACAATTGATTTGACTATAAATTTGAGACGCCCATGCATCGTATGACCATCTAGACCCAACCAAGTAATTCAAGGCAAAAATTTTCTTACAATGTCAATACAGTTTTTCTAACGAGTGCAATATTTTACCCGTTAATATTAGATTAACATTTTCATTAATAAAAAAATTTACAATTTTCCATTATTTGAACGCTAAATTCACCATTTTAAATGATTCATTCTTTGATGAGTTGGATTATATTTATTGTGCAAATTGATTAAATATGGTAAATTTTTATATTTATAAAGTTATTTAATTAATTTTAACGAATGTAACGTTATACTCATTAGAAAATTATAATAATATATATGACCTGATTTAATTCTAGAGAATTTAATGATCTAAAAGATAACCCATAAATTATCCCATAAGTGGCTTTTCTTTTTTTTTTCTTTTCTGATTCTAGATAACTCCAAAAAGTTACACACGACGTGGAAAAGAAGAGAAAAAGAAGAACACAGAAGCTGCATCCCTGTCATTGGACACGAATCAAACATGATGGGTAGCAGTAGGCCTTGTTTTTGGTCCATGTATTATAGTCCAGCCGAGTGGGCCACGCCCTAGTACTTGTACGATATTGGACCAAGCGGACCACATTGGACCATTTGGTTTTATTGCTCCTCAGATCTATGGTTGGACAATTTACAGAAGCTTCCTCCAATTTCTTTTATGACGAGAGAAATTAGTTAGCGATATCTAATTATTAAAAAAATTAATGAAGCTTCATTGTTAAATGACAAATTTTGGTGTAGATTTTTATTTTAAAAATAGGGTAAATTGCACTGAGCTCCATATAGTTTATCGTAAGTGCATATCATTCCTTGCAAATTTAAAATAGGTGCGCCGCAAAGGTGTAGCTCTAGCGTTAAGTGACATAAGGCTGTTTTTTCTGAAGTTGTGTGTTTGAGTCCTACTAATTGTTTTGAATGTTAGATTCTTAACTTACTTGCTGTACATTGTGGTGTGGGCCACTGTGCCTAGTAAGTTTTGGTTCACATATATCCGTTAAGCCAATAGTTGGACGCACTCGTGTCAGGCCCGTTACAGTCAGTACTAATCTTGTCTATGTATCGTGGATTGGGTAGGTGAATTTCAAAATAGGTGTAGAACGCCCGTGTGATCTTAAAATATACAGCACACAACCTTAAGAGATAGGCACGAGACCTACTTGTTATCTTTTTAAATATATAGCATATATACTTTATAAAATAGATATTTGTGATTATTTTAAAATTATATAAATTATAAAGAGTTGGATGCAATTTAATCTTAAAAATATGTTCAAAGAGCGAAACCGTCAATATCGTAAACAGAGACTCGGTTATAGTGGTGTTCCAATCGGATGATAGAGGCGGAAAAACTTTATGGACTTGCAGTGCCCATTCCTCATGGACGGTGGATTCAGACCTGGTCATTGAGGCGCACTGATTGATTGATTGTAATAAGACAAGGCAGAGAAGACAAAAAGTCAAGGCAAATTGTATTCGTACAACAATAATTGGAGCAGCTTCAGCAAATTGGAGCGAAAATCTCTCGCCAAAGCTGAGCTATGTTCTTCACATATAAGCTTTTTTTTTTGGCCCTTTCGGGGTCAACTTTGCATGTAAGCTCAGCGACAATAAGTTGATGTGTGAATGATCCAGTTGATGGCATGCGAGATAACTCAAACTTTGTTAGTTTCTTTTAAAATATTTAAGTTATGCTCATTCGTTTCTTCTGAAAGTTACTCACACAAATAGTCTCTATTATTATTATTTTTCAAAAGTTAGTTATTGTTAATTTAGAAATATTTTAATTGATCTCAATATTTTATGAAAATATTAGTCTTTATTCTTTAATATTTTGAAATGATAATTAAATTAATTTATATTATATTGTTTAATTAGATATATTTATATTAGTCATTAATATTTGAGTGAATTATTTAACTTCCCTCTGTGGTTTGACAAATGTGCATAATAATAATTTGTAGTTACGAAATTAACTAAGTTACCCCTTGTAATTTTAATGAGGGTGTACATAGATCCCCTCTATTAATTTTTCCGTCTAAAATAACTTGTTTTGACATGGACACGGGACTTGTTCAATTTTGTTTTGTTTTTCATAATAAATGCATTAAATAAGCTTTTCTATCCTTAATTTGTTTTAAAATAAAAAAAGGAATTAAATTTAAAAAGGAAAAAAAAAGAAAAACATCCACCACCTCTACCACCCCACCCCCAACCCCAGGCACCCCCACCCCCACCCCCACCCCCTAAGCCCAGCAGCCCCCACCCCTCCCCCATCCCTCATGTTTTTTTTTATTGTGTTTTTCCTAATTTATTTTTTAATTTTTAAATAAAATAAAAGTAAAATAAATATTTTATTTAATAAGTTAGGGGTAAAATGGACTTTTTACTTGAAATCCATAAAAAACTAACGATCGTTAGCTTTAGGGGGACGTGTGCACCTTTCTCAAAAACATGAGAGAGCAATCTGCTAATTTCATAACTACAGGATATATGTTGCACATTTGTCAAACTATAGGGGAAAGTTGAGCAATTCATCCTTAGTATTTTATAACAATGGTCAAATCAGTCCCTATGGTTTGAAAAAGATTTATATTAGCCTTAATGTTTAAAACTTATTTAAATTAGTTCCTTTTTTTTTACTTATTTTTTCATACAATAAAGACTAGTTTGAATAAGTTTGTAAGATAATAAAGACTAATTTAATTATCTTTCTAAAACTTTAACTAATACGATATTTCTAAATAATAGGACCAACTTTGACTATATTTTTATCATATTAAAAATTAAATTAAATGTTAAAATAAAAGGATAAGTTATATCCATTTGTTTCTTTTGAAAGTTTCTTACACAAATAGTCTCTATTATTATTATTATTATTATTATTATTATTATTTTTCAAAGTTAGTTATCAGTCCCTATTGTTTGAAAAAGATTTATATTAGCCTTAATGTTTAAAACTTATTTAAATTAGTTGCTTTTTTTTTTACTTATTTTTTCTTACAATAAAGACTAGTTTGAATAAGTTTGTAAGATAATAAAGACTAATTTAATTATCTTTCTGAAACATTAACTAATATGATATTTCTAAATAATAGGACCAACTTTGAAAATATTTTTATAATATTAAGAATTAACTTAAATATTAAAATAAAAGGACTAAATTTGAAAAGATGTGACGATAATTGAGAGTTGAGGTGAAAGTAACCCTTTCTTTGACGTCAAACAAGTATATTGTAGGATCCCTTTTGACATCCTCAGTAGGTTTCCATTAATATTTTCTGTCTAAATTTTCTTTTCCCTTTTTTTTTCTTATCGGTATAATTTTTAATTTGTCTGACCAATTCAAACCTAATTCAGAGACTAGAAAGCTTATTTTGTAGTGTGGATAAGGAGAAAAAATGGTTGGTAACGACTCAAGATGGCCCGCAAGACAATCGTATTTAAATCAATTGAAAATTTTGAAAGAGAATAGTAAAACTACAGACAGAGACTAGAAAGCTTAAGCGTTAGTTTAAATTGATTTTTAAAGCATATTTTTTATAATTTTTTAAAAAATATTTCGCTGAAAAGTAAAAAAATTTATTTTTGAATTTAATTTAAATAGTTATTATAAAAAATATATGTTTTCCTCAAATTTTTTAAAAGAAAAAAAAATCCAAAATAGGCCCTGGTAGAGTTATTAAGGTTTATTATAAAAAAATATATTTTCCTTAATTTTTTTTTAATGAAAAAAAATCCACAATAGGCCCTGATAGAGTTATTAAGGTCTAGAAAGTTATTTTTCTAATCGAGAAAAACGGTTGATACAACATTTAGAATTATGCTTCTCATGACTAGCTATAACATCTAACAGGGAATCCTGGATGAAAGATGACCTAGCAAAGTAAGGATCAACATTTAGAATTATGCTTCTCATGACTATAACGTCTTGAGTTGTAACAACTTTACACTTGGTCATATTTAGAAATAGCTTTTGAGGTAATTTTTAATATTTGACTGGTCAAAACGTTATTTTTCTAAGTTATTGTTGTTTGGTAAATTAGTATTTCAAATAACTTTTTAGGTAACTTTTAGCTTCTCAACTAGCGTTTTTCAAAAATTAAAAATTTTAGCTTTTAAGGTAGCTTTTAATTTTTTATTTTTTATTGGCAATTCTACCCTTTCTTCATTTTTTTTGGTAAATCTATTTTTTCTCTAATCTCTTTATAATTTTACCTTTTTTTTCAAAAAAATAGAGAAAAGTAATATAGAATTGAATTTCAAATTCTGTCTAATCAACATATACTAAAAAATATAAGTTTTATTAGTACATTTTTTCAATGAAATAAATATTTTTGAATCTATTATAATTAATTTTTATAATATTGGTACAAATATTTTATGAAAAAATTAGTTACAATTTAGTATTAAAATATTATTATAAAAAATAAATATCTGAATATAAAACATATTATCTTATTCCTATAACAGTAATAATAATTATAATTATTATAACAACAATAGTAATAATAACAATAACATGATATCATTTTCCTTTTACGTCATTTTACATTGATAAGCTAATTTAACGACTAATATTACCGAAGTTCAATTAGCTAGCTAAACAGCTATTTGCTAACAGCTAAAATATAATAGCTATCAGCTATCCTAATGACTAATTTTGTTGAACAGGCCTTTAACAATTGCTTTTTAACAATTATATTCTCATGAAACTTTGCTTTTGGAAAAAATAGGTATTTCATTTCAATCAACTTTTTTCCAATGTTTTTTTGGTTAAACCTTCCAACCTCATGACATTTAAACTTAAGACCTCATATTTATTAATGAAGAGAGTATCAATCACTTAAATTAATTCCTAATCCCTAACTTTTTTTTTTCAATATTCTGTTATTATTATGCAAAGTGGTTCCATACTCATTAATATCCATTGGAAGTTAGAATATGAAAAAAATTAATGATGCGGTAGCCATGCGGCTCCCATCGCAATGCACAATCAGTTCTATAAACCAAGATTTTGAAAACTATTAAGAAATTATATCATTGCATGACTTTTTTCTTTTGGATAAAATACAATGGACCCTTTTGATCCATCAAAAGTGAACTGAACCTCCCTGTATATAAAAAGTCTCTCATAATCCTTCTAGACTACATAAAAGTGCATCAAACTCCCTTTTCGTTAAAAAATTGGTTATTTTTAATAATATTAGTTTGAAATTACCCAAACTATCCTTCCTTTTTAAAAAAAAATGTTACTAAAAAGATTTGAATCCTCAATTTTAAATTAAAATAATAAATACTAATTAACTAGACTATAAATAGTTTATATTTTTAACTTCATTTTAAGTTGATTTATATTTAAAATATAAAATGATATAATTATGTATTTTCGACTTTAAACAAGTTTTAGGTGCAGAAGAGATGCTTTGCCGTGGTTTTGGCCGTGAGAATCGCCTCCTTTTACCTTCTGTATTAGTACTGCTAATAACTATTTAGCATTTGATTACAAAAATCTCATTTTTTCAAATTTATTTTCTGGCTTCCAAAGCTTCTTTTGGCGCATGTAAAATAGGTGGGATCCTTTTTAAAAATTATTTTAAAAAAATATGCACTGTAGTCTATACATATTATTCGATTATTAGTATATTAACAATTTATAATTCTTGAACGTTATTCATAACGAATTTATTTTCAAAGTAAAATTATCAATTTGGCTAAACTTTTTGCATTACGTTCTGAAAAAAAAAACTATTTGAAAAGCTAAATGTTATATTCAAATATTGTTTTTTGTATAATATTTTATTTTTTAATTTAGAATTCTTATATTTTAGATGTTGAAATCTTTTTAGCAATATTTCTTTTGTAAAAGAAAGAATGATAGTTTGAGTAATTTTGAATAATCATAGTTAAAGATAATGAAATTTTTAAGGACAGGAGAATTTGATGCACTTTTATGGACCATAGAAGTTATGAGAGATATCAGTACACTTTTAATGAACAACAAAAGAATTTGGTGTATTTTATCTTTTTTTTTCAAGAAAATATATCTATTATATACTACATCAAGGAGTTACAGATATTAATCAATTTTAGAAGTACCAAAGTTATTCTTTACAAGCATAGATAATTCTAAAGAAAAATTACGTGAGAAAAGTTTCCGACCGTAGGGGTTTCTATCATCGCATGACTTGAGTACTTCAGATGACGGGTACATTCACGACAAGGCATCTGTTTCATACAACACGCAACCATTTGAGCCACAAAATAATGAATTGTTTATTTGAGTGAGATACCATATAGTTATTACACTGAGATTTAGAACAAATTATCGATGTATGCAAAAGACGCAGTAATTTTTAAAACATCTATAAGTAGACAAAAATCGTCCAAAAACAAATATTTTTTTTTCAAGGAGATAAATGAGAGATCACATAAACTACTGCACACATTCCATGAGGCACCTCACATTACCATTATAAATTTATTTTTATTTTTATTTTTGTGATGACAAGAAAATCTGAACCAGCAGCCTCCGATCATCAGCACAGCCTATCTATCGATTTTAAATTTATAATGATAGTAAGAGAGTTTTTGGATTGGCTTATCAAAAAGTTAGTTAAAGTACTTTGGACTTTAAGTGGCTTTTTGTTATTATTGATTTTAAGTAATTACGTATTTGAATAAAAGTGGTAGTTATAAAAAAAAGTATTTACGTGTTTGATTAAAGTATGTTGAAAATTATTTTATATGGTTAAAATAACTATTAAAGACACTAGAATAGAATTTAAAAGGTAAGTATAAGATAAAAAATTAAAGATATTTTAGTAATAAAAATAAAAAGGTAAGGATAGGATAGTAAATGATTTGGTCAAACTTACTTTTTTCTCAAAGTGCTTAAAGTCATAAAAAGTAAAAGTTGGGGGTGGAGAGTTTTTTATTTTCTACTTAAAGCCATTTAAAGAAAACACCTTTTTAATTAAAACAAACGCTTTTATTAGCTTAAATTAAACTTTAAGTAGGTTTGATTAAAAAAAATCAAACCAAACACCACACCAGACAAATTTGTGATGGCATAGTGCTGGTGGTACCATGCATGAAACTGCGTTAAGCAACAAGAAAGTGAAAATATAAGAATATATTAAAATTGAAAAAATTGTAACAGAAACTGTTTAGCATAATTAAAAACGAAACTGAAGTTAAAAAAACCAAACAGTTTTGAAATTTTTTAATCACAATCCTAACTATTAGGTTTAAAAAAGTTGCAGTTGACTATAATCGTGACCCTTTAGTTAAAAACAATCAATTTAAATAGAAAATTAATCTGAAAATATTAACATACACTTATACGAAATAAGCACATGTACACAGTGAAACACCTACAGTAAATGCACAAACAAATGTACTCTTTTGTCCTTTTGAGTTATGGACATTTAACAATTACTCAAAATTCTAAGTAATATTGAGTCTGAACATACAAAATAATATATTATTCTTAGAAATTTGGCAAAATATTCCTTAGTATATTTTTACGGTATCAACTAGTTTTAAATACATGGAACTATGATTCTTGGGAATGACTTTTTTTCTTTTTGTTGAAACATAGATAATAGCAATTAAAAATATATAAAATATATTAAACTAATGTGTTAAATAAAACGATTACTTTTCGAAGTAATTAGAGAGCTGCGTAGAGATTAAACTGGAATAGGAAGAAAAAAAATTAAGAGGCTATCGGAGCTAGATGGCTTAAAAGGTAAAATGGCATTCATGAGCAACAACGCCAAGTCTATCTCTTCCTTCTCGGCTAACAACTGTGGCAACACAGGCGATTGGGTGGTCTGTAGTATCAAGGCTGGCTTCCCAAAGAGTCGAGTCGTACAAACTAGGTGTTGGGATAATTTGAAGTTTTTTAGTAGTTCCTTAAATCACGTTCTTGTTAATACTTGGGGTCTTATGGACCCATAAGATTTTAAGTTGGAGTCTTATGGACCCATAGGATTATAAGTTGGAGTCTTATGAAACCCATAAGATACTTATAAGTTGCCCATAGGATTATAAGTTGGAGTCTTATGAAACCCATAAGATACTTATAAGTTGCCCATAGGATTATAAGTTGGAGTCTTATGGAACCTATAGAATACTTATAAGTTGTGGTGGTGTAAGATACTTAAAAGTTGTGGTGGTGTAGGATGTAAACCTCGGAGTTTTTGTTAATGAAATTACTTACTTGCTTGGCAAAAAAACCAAAAGAACATAATTATGGGATTACTATATTGCTATAATATCCAAAAGCAGGAGAAAGCAAGCAAAAAAGACATCTGATTTCAAAACAGTTTGACCTTGTGTGCTGAAATATAATGCTACCTCACCAGGACAGTGACAATAGCTAAATTAAGATGTCCAAAAACATACAACCTCTGCATATAGAAGTCAACTAAATTAAATCTATAGATACCACTCTGTCATATGATTCCCACAAGCTTGATCTACTCGCCTCCAAGACGGAAAAAGCCGTCGTAACAGAGAAACGCCGTCGCCGGGATTTCAGGTCTCACACTCCTATAAATTCCACTCCGAATGTTGTATTAAACAAGTCTGAAGCAGCAGAAATTCGTCCTACATATGAGTTCGTCATCAGAGACTGCAGCTATCAGCTTCAAACTGTGAGGACTTATCTCATGAGGAAGTTCGATTCTACATATTTTCTCCCACACATTATTCTTAAATTTCCACAAGTTCATGATGGATTCATACCCATCCAAAAACTCCCCCACACACAAACACCCTTCAATCTCTGCCAAGTTGACTGCGGGTCTGAGGCTAAAATTTGGGCACGGCCTCAATTGGTAGTCCTCTCTTCCCAAGTCAATTGAAAACAACGCATATGAAAAATTTTTATTTGTGTTGTTCCACCTAGGTGGTTCGATTTGGACTTGTGTCCAGCGGCTTCTGCTCAACCAATAAATGACTCCATTCACGCACAAACCGTCGGAGTATAATGGCACAGCGGGCCGATTTGCGATCAGTTTCCAGGTACCTGATTCAACATTGACGCCGTCGGTTAAAGTCAGGATCCGGCAGCCTACCTCAGGGATAGAAGAGCCGGAATTAACAACCTTGCACGACGCGACAATCTTGTACTCGTTTTTACTAGGGAGATAGCCAAAACCAATGATGCTCTTTGGCCGTACGTTATCTGGGAAGTCTGGTAGTTTCACAATTTCTCGTGTGCTGGGGTTGAGCACATAATCATGCTTGAAGTTCAGGAGGCATGCCAGGCCATGGCAGACTAGTACCGAAGGAAGTTCAACACCATCACGATGCAGTTGCAGCTCAAATCTGCTTTGCACCGTCTCCTTCAACAAATCGATAACAGAAAATTGAATAGTCGTCTCTGAATTTTCAAACCAGTGGCGGTACCCATCAAGGTGGTTTAGAGAAGGATAATTATATGTAACCATATAACGAGTTTGATCCATTCGTAGGTCGTGTTAATGTTTTACAGAACCTGGACCCGAAGAAGATATCAATTCGTGCCATTCTTTAGAAACGCATTTGAATCTGAGGACTGATTTCACAGGCAGCCTGGGGAGTATATTGATGATAATCTCTTGGGATATATAACGCTCCTTGGGTTGCATCGTTTCTGACTTTCGTCCACAACCAAAGCTGCTAGCAAGATTGAGAGCGTACACACGTTAAAATATAAATAGGGTAAGCAAGTAGCTTATGAAATACGAATAGGAAAACCTGTCAATATTAGCTAGACACGTTAAAATATAAATAGGGGAAGAAGTAGCTTATGGAATAGGAATAGGATAACCCTGATCAATAGTATGTATACACGTTAAAATAAAATAGGAGAAGGTAGTAGCGTATAGAATAAGAATAGGAATAGGAAAACCCTAATCAATATTACGTACACACGTTAAAATAAAGTAAGGAAAGGTAGTAGCTTATAGAATGGCAATGGAAACCCTTATCAATAGAATGTACACATGTTAAAATAAAAAAAGCGAAGGCTGTAGTGTACAGAATAGGAATGGCAAAACTTTTTTCAATATTACGTATGAACGTTAAAATAAAATAGGGAAAGGAAGTAGCATATAGAATAGGAACAGGAATAGGAAAACCCTTATCAATATTACAAGCACAGGTTAAACGAAAATAGAGTAAAGCAGTAGCATATGGAGTAGGAATAGGAATTAAGATTGGACTAGGACTAGTATTTGGCCTACCCTATTTCCTCTTAAATTGGGCTATTATTACTATTGTTGTTGTTATTATTATTATTTTTACGAACCCCTCACCCCAACCTAACCTCAGTCTCACATGGAATTTCAATTGAATATCTCTTTTTTGGGAAAATAATTTTAACTACTTGAACTATCCAATAATTTCAATTATCGTCATAAGTTTGTTTAAAGTTCTATATATTTATTTAAATTTATTTCCTATTAATTTTTTAATTTTTTATTTTTAATTTCATGTTAAAATTTTAATTTTTTATTTCTTAATTTATGTTTTTAAACTTTTAAACTTTTGTTTTTTAATTTTTTTAATAATAGTCAATTTGAATTGATAATTATCCTCTATAATTTCTTTTTTTTTTTTCCATCAGATTTGAAGTAATATACAAAATTGAATGAATATTTTATTAAATAAAGTGAAAGAGAAGAAAAATTACAAAATTATAAAATTACTAATTTTAAGTAATACCTTCAACAAATATGATAAAATTTTTAAAAATTTATATTGATTTTAAATAATTTCAATTTTACATTTTAATCCTGATATAAACTTTAATCAAGATTTTGAATTCTTAAAATTCCACTAGGCTCATTGACGGAGCTATTCACATAAATGAGGGTTCAATTGACCCCTCTTTCTCTTAAAAAAATAGTACATGCATGCAATAATTTTTTTTTAACTAATTCCGTTTAAATATTTTTTGGAACCCTCTTAATTAAGAAAAAAGAAGTATTAAATAAAACTCATCTATATTTAATGTAATAGACCTAATTTTAAAAATAAATTCGAATCCTTGATCAATAAGAGTGGCTAACATTATGGTACACCCAAAGATGCACGATGCACCTCTCAATAGATCTCATAATTCGGCGATCAGATCAATGTGAAATTTAAAAATTTCACTCCCCTCACGCTGACAAATACAAATTAACAATTTGATCGTCAATCGAACACCAGTAATACCTCTAATTGCAAGCTCTGAAATCGTTAATAGATTGTGAATATATCGTTCACAATTTGTGAATATATTATTCACAAATTGTGAACATATCATGAAGAGTCATAAATAGGTAATTTATCATTGTGAATATATGATATAAGAGTAATGGATAAATAAATTGTGAACAATTAAGAGTTTTGAACATAAAATCTTAAAATTGTAACCATATAATATGCTATTTGTAAATAATTAAAAGTTATGAACGTATAGTATAAAAATTCTAACACAGTTGCGAAAGCGTTACTGTGGGGTGCATAATGCTAGGTGGGTGTACAATGTTAAGGGTGCACGGTGTCCACACTCCTGACTAGTGCTAATAATGAGTCAAACTATTTCACTAAAAAAAAAAAAGAAAGAAGTGTATCTTTGTTAGAAAATACTCGCACAGTCACGTATCAATTTTCAACCTTAAGCACATCATTGACATCAATTTTTTTCACATTTTATTTTCTCAAAATTAGTTTATTAATTTAATGTTGACCGGGGTAAAAAACATTTCTAGCTCTACCACTGCGTAAGCTAACATGAGGAAATACAAGCTAGATTATATACTTCCATAAATAGTAATGTGTAAAGTAGAGAAGTTATTAGTTTTCAATTATAAGGAAAAGAAACATTACAACATCAATTAAATCGTCAGCAAAGTACAAAATAATCTGTTAATAAAATTCAAGAAGAAAAAGAGAAAAAGAAATAATTAGATATGTAACTATTGACTCCAAATAAGAGTATCAAAAAAGGACAAATCTATATCTATATTTATATAATAATAATATTTATATAATTGTACCTTACAAAAACTTTGGAGAGTTTTAGATGTGCCATGTGGCAATATGGCGTGCATTTTTGCATGGTTTTGTGGCTTGTAACTTGTCCTTCCATACCCCACGCTTTGCACAGGTATAGATAGCTTTTTTATGTATTTTTATTTTTTTTCTAAATATCTATAAATATGAATTATGCATGTTTTCATTTTTTCCAACTAAATATCATATAAACATAATCCACTCACATTAGAGATACATCACTATTAGCAATATAATAAAAAATAACAGGAACTAAAATTGCAAAAAATGAATAAACTTGAGACACTATATTAATAGTAATATAATCTGGAATTGAAAAACAACCAATAGATTGCGAAAAATATGAAAAAATAGAAATTAAACAAAAATAGTCGAGGCTCGAATTATATCGATTTCCTTAAAGGATTTATGCCCCTCCACTTGGTGCTAAAGGTTATGGTATATTCTTTCTAGGATACAATGTTTATACGTCTTGTATGTTGTAGCATGCCAATCCAAAAGCTTGCAAATAGAAGTACTGGACTCTCTTTGTATAATGCTCTAACAATTCTAGTAGAATGGTGTGCAATATGCTATAGAAAATGTTTGAAAATATTGTGTCTAGCTACTGCTTGAAATCTGCTATTTATAGAGGAGCTAAGGAATAATGATTAGAAATGTCTAATTCAATAGGGCAATTAAGCTATCTCTTTAACAATAAAAAACCGACTAGGAAATAATCTCACCTGCTCCAATGTTCTCGATAGTTTATATCTCTAGCTTAAATGTTGGTAGTTACGTTATCTTCAAATTCTACTCATTGAAACTAGGTGATTGAGAATTTGTCCAAAAAAATTAATCAAAAGTGAAAACCCAAGTCGCACCCTCACCTGCGCTGCACCCCTAGACTTGGCCCGGCTTCCGTATATTGTACTTAACTTTGATTGCTAATTTCTCATTTAGCACAAGTCCATTTTTGACACGTAAATATATCACATTCGTCTACTTGTAACAAGGAATGTAATGGTGTAAATTGCCGACTCATTTGGCGTGCAGAACCTAGCTTAGAAATCAAGTCAATATAGCTTTGACTAAATGTCAAAAACACACCAAACTAACGGTCAGGACTTAGGCATTTACTTGACTAATACAATGACGGACCTTAATCATTTTATTTAATAATTGTTATAAATAAAATTATTTTAATCATTTTGGATTAAATATTTAATAGTAAGGACTAATAGACTAAAAAAATTGGGAGTGATTTGGATATATATATTTTGGAACGGACTAACTTAAAAACTAAGAAAACAATAGGGACTTGCAGTGATTGTGTAGATTTGTTAGTATTGAAGACTATTTAATATAAAAATATGCCCACAAAAGTTAATCAAATGGTGACATAATATCTCTTAAAGCCTTTTAAATTTTGATGAGTTAACTATATATAGATTTATTTATTTATTTTGTAATTTTTGTAGTCTTATTTGGAATCAATAGTTTTATATTTTCTGTATTATTTTCTTTTTCACCTTCTCTTCTTCAGATTGAATTGACTAATTATTTTTTATTTTGCTTTGTGATTTTGTAGATGCTATAATTTTTTATTTTTCTTATAATTGGAAATTGATGACTTTTCCACTTTGTACAATACTATTTGTGAGAATAGACAAATTTAACTATACAATTTAAATCACACCTGATCTCATATTAGCCTATGTTGCATCTAAAGGATTCAAAAGTTTGATCGAAGTTTATATTAAGATTAGATTATAATATTAAAATCTTTTAAAGTTAATATAGATTTTTAAAAAATTCCTTCTATACTTGAAGGTATTATTTGAAATAAGTAATTATGTATTTTTTTGTAATTTTTATTTTTCACTTTGTTTATTATAATATTTGATAAATATTATATAAAATTATAGAAAATTTTAATTTTATTTTAGTACTTATTTAATATTATTTTCTTCTTTTTTTTTTAATGATTTTTAGTATAAATTGATAATTACTATCCTTTATAACTTTTTTTCTCTTTCTCTTTATTAGATTTCATTAACCAACTATTTTATTAATTTAATCTGCAATAGCATTTGCACTTTGCATATTACATTTATATAATTCAATTTGTACTCTCTTTTTTAACTTTATGTGGCATTTAAAGAGTTCGTTAAGTTTAATTGACGAATAACACACACATATATATCTATATATATGTGTGTGTATATATATACATATACATATATATGTATGTATGTATATATGTATATATATATGTATATATGATATATGTATATGTATATGTATTTACCAATCTTAACTAATTTGTCATAGTTTAATACTAAAGTTTTAATGTCATTCTATTAACATTAATTAAGACCCAGTAATCCATTTAAAAAGAAAAAATGAAAAAGAAAACCTGGCATTAATTAAGACTTATTAAAAAACAAGGGCTGCCGAACCAGGAGAAGGAATCAAAGGATATCCCAGACATCTAGGAACAATGATGGAAATGAGGAAAGTAGTTATACTCAGCAACAGTATAAAAGAAGGTAGGGTAGAGTATTCGGTTATAACTGAACCTAACGGTAATCGAATTTAACTAACCGAATTTCCGAATTTCTTGAAATTGTTAACAGAAACCAAACCGAATAGGACTACTAACCGAAGTTACCTAACCGAATTTTTTTGGTTCAATTTTTGGTTATTAACCGAAAAACCGAGTTTTTTAAAAAGTCATGAATTTTGTCATTTTGCTGCAAACTAATATCAAACTAAGTAATTAACCGAATTTATAATTTGTACAAACTACAAATTGGTTAAATATAAAATATATAAGCTAACAAATAACATCCAAAATACAAAATAAACTCACAGAATCTGTAGGCTGGCAAATAACATTCAAAATAGAAAATAAAACTGTCAAATATAAACTTGTCAAGATAAACCTATCAAGTGGGCAAACTCAAAAAAATAAACCTATCAAAAGTGAAAACCCAAACCTATCAAGTGTTAGAAAAATAAACCTGTCCAGGAAATGAAATTCATACAACAAGAAGTCAACAACATTGCAACATGTCAGAATGATGTCTTTTTAATACAAGAGTAATTCCAAACATAACAACTAAAATGCTAAAATGTAGCTCACAGCACCAGCCAACTACCAATAGTCTAATACCAATTTACCATCATCACATTAACATCATGCTAGTCACAGACTCATAGTATCACAAACATTATACAAAGGTTCAAAGTTTCAATAATGCCACTAACAAAATAAACCCAAAATACAATAGTAGAGGTAGCAATTGAAGGGTCTGCTCCACCTCCATATTTGGATAACTCTGCAAATTTATCAACAAAAAAAAAAAAATCATTAGGCATAAATGTACATAATTTATAATTCCAAATAAAGAATCACATGTAATTAAAAGAATAACCTTCTTCAAATTTGTCCAGTTCTTCCAAATTTTCCTCAATTTTGATTGGCTCGTATAATGATCGAAGCCTTTCTTAAGCACATATAAGGGCTTGAACTATTTTAGGAGTCAAAGAACTCCTAAACTGATCAAGAACTCGTCCACCTGTACTAAAAGCCGCCTCCGAAGCTACCATTGAAATTGGTATTGCCAAGACATCACGGGCCATTTTTGAGAGAATGAGATATCTTCCGGAGTTGATGCGCCACCATTGCAAGACATCAAACCCATCTTTATCCTCTTTAGGAAACTCAGTCAAATAATTCTCCAATTATGATTTAGCACTAGGACCCCAGAAGTACTCTTGTGCTTCTTAAACTTTAATGACATATTTTCAACCAAAATCTCTTTAGGTTGTGCACTTTCTACAAGCAATCGTTGTGGGGCATCTTCAATACCAACATTGATGGATTGTTTATATTCTTCAAAGATAGCTTCCAAATCATCCCTCACTTTACTTTCCAACCTAGATTTGTCATACATTTCTTTAAGAGCATATTCCACATATTCAAACTTGTATCGAGGATCAAGAATCACATAAATGAAAATGACCTTATTCATTTGATCTATATCTCCCCAATACTTGTCAAATTTCTTAATCATTTTGACAGCCATGGCAGATAAATTAACATCTTCACTTAATTTCATCTTTTTCAAAACCAAATAAAGTGTACTGATATCATCAAAGAAAGCATTACTTGTCACATATCGAGTGCCTGACACCTTCAATGTAAGATCAAAGAAATGTTCTAAGAAAGTAACAATTCTCCTAACATTTTCCCAATCCTCAAATTATGGAACTCCTGCCCACTCAGCTTCAATAGATGAAAGATTAGCCTTATAGTAAGGATCTTGCTCATCAAATCTCTCAAATGCTCGTGCATAATGCAATGCAATCTTTAACATGGTGTAAGTTGAATTCCATCTTGTGCTAACATCTAAACACAACCCTTTTCGAGTATCTAATTTCTTCTTTTCAGCACAATCTTTAAATTTCTTTAATCGTGAAGGAACATTGAATAAATCTCACAGTTGCCCTCACACGATTAACTGAATCACCAACATCTTTCAATCCATCTTGGACAACAAGGTTAAGAATATGTGCAACACATTTAACATGCATAAACTTTCTATTAGCAACACATGTACCCCAATTAGACATCTTCCTTTTCAAAGATGCAAGAGCCACATCATTAGAACTAGCATTATCAACAGTAAGGGTGAACACCCGATCTAACCGCCATTCAAGCAAACACTTTTCAATTGCTTTTCCAAGTGACTCACCTTTATGAGAAAAGATAGGGCAAAAGTTTATAATTTTCTTTTGCAATTGCCATTCATCATCAATAAAATGAGAAGTGAGACACATGTAATTAATTTGTTGATTAGAAGTCCATGTGCCAGTGGTTAAAAAAACACCTCTATTACAATTTTTCAACAACCTCTTCAATTTAACTCTCTCTTCTTCATAAAATTCATAACAATCTCGCCTAACTGTAAATCTTGATGGAATTTGAAACTTAGGTTGAAGATTACCTATAAATCTCCGAAAGCCTCATCCCTCAACCAAGCTAAAAGGAAGCTCATCTTCAATAACCATGGTAGCTAGGTCTTGTCTACTTCGTTGTTGATCAAACTTCCAATTTGTTAAACTACTTCTCTCTTCTCTTGCTTGCAAATTCAATTCTTGTTGACGAGCTCTTACTTCCATGTTAGGGGGATATTTTTTACCAGTTTTCATGTGATTTTTCAAAGGAGTAGTGCCATTCTTTACGGGATCACTAGCTAACGTAGCATCACAATAATGACACTTAGCTTTTATCTCACCTACCCTCATCATCTGCCATCTACGCAAAAGCCAAAAGTTATTATTAGTAAACTATGCAATTAAAATGCTGCCACTATACTAATTAATTTACACTTAACTTAAGAAGAGATTGACCTTACATTGCATGATGAACAACTTGATTCCGTTTTGAAAGTCTATACAAAAACAAGTAAACAACTCATCATATGATAATTGGTACATGCAATTGAATAGCTTCAATGGTCTCTATCATGTACAAGACAATATAAATATATAACATCCTTTCCCAACAAATCAATTACATGCAAGCTTTCAACAATGAGAGTAAGAGTAACTCAAGAAATCTCTGTATGTCCATGAGAAACAAAAAGAAAGGATGGGCAGACATTAAAGACTGGTGCTTTGAAATGGAACCTCACATAAAATCTTCTCTCGTTGGATTTCTGCATTTCTCCAATTTCAACAATGTAGTGAAAAGCTAAGTCAATAAAAAGAGAAGGAAACAGATCTTCCTGCTTTTTCAACAGAAATACGACTCCAACACCACATGTGCTGGCATCAAAGAATAATGTAGATTACCATTTATAATAAAAGCGATATAGCATACGCTGACCAGTCATTAGGTAAAACTGCAGAAAACCAAAATAAAGGGTCCAACAAATGCTTGCTAGGATACTATTGAATATCAGGACCACCCGACTCCTTGTAATAGTTAGAATCGTGAACACATATTGACCTATATTTATTGTATATTACATGAATTAATAATAAAAGAATGACCAATTAGAGCTAATAGGACAAACTGGACTACTCGAGTCAATTTCCTAGTTTAGTATCTTTACCAATCCATAGATACTCAACGATACTGTCTAAACAACAGCATATCGGCCATAGCCAACCAATACGCCAAAAAAAATTCAGAAAATTCATGAGGCAAAAGCAATCATATAAAAATTGAATCATTTGAATGGGATAAAGTTCATGAATCTATGCGTTTTTGGCCCTGGTTTGAATCATTTTTCTCCTTACAACATTGCCAATCACTTCTCTCGCTAAAAACCTCATTTTTTTCTTTTTTAAAAAGTATTATTTGTCATCTTTCGAAAAAACATGTAAGAAAGATAAACACCCAGAAAAGAAAAATTTTTGATATTTTACTAATTAATCAACAACTAAAAAAATTAATTAACTACAAAAGTTTTCTTTATCAATTTATCAACAGCTAAAAAATTAATTAACTATAAAAGAATAAATGAGATATAAGAAATAAAGAAGCAACCGAAGTTTTAAATATTAATTAATACTTAATCAGTTAATTTTCATCAATATCATCGTCATTGTGCAATCGTGCTAGAGCAGAAATTTTTCAAAAAAAAAAAGAGAGTTTCTCGTACTAAATTTAAAAAAAAGAAAATAAAAAAATATTACCTGGAGGTTGGAGCAAAATGCAGAATGCAAATTGATGAGTTGAATGTTGATGACTTGAATCCTAATGTGATGAGCAAAATGCAGAGTGCACAAGACAACAAGCAATGTTGGTAATTCCAAGGACGATTTGAAGGAGTTTGATTATGAGGTTGTGAAGAAGGGCTTTTCGGAGCTTCTTGATCTCCTCTTGGCTGCAAATTATCTTATAATCGAGAGCTTGTTTGATATATGTATTGCCCAGGTGGCTAAGAAGATGGAGATCAAGTCTGTTAAGAAGGTTCGCGAGGTATTTGCCTTGGTAATGAACATGGGTTGCGCCGCTGGAAGTAGGGCAGGAAGAAAAGGAAAAAAAGTTAAAAAGGTCGGTAAGAGAAAACCCTAACTTTTTCTTTTATATATATGTGTGTGTGTGTGTGTATTAAACGACGTAGTTTTAATAAATTTCGGTTATTAACCGAATTTTTTTTTAAATTACCTGAAATCGAAATCGAACACCGAAAATTAATAAAATTATTAACCGAAACCTTACCGAATTCAAAATTAACCGAAATTCGGTTAGGTTAGGTTCGGTTATTCGGTTAATACCGAATAATGCTCACCCCTAAAAGAAGGGGCAACCATTCAAAGTGAGGTAAGACATCTTAGCTCCTGATACACTATAACTACTAAACTTTTACTTGTTCAAAAGAAGCCCCTGTTAGAAATCTAAGACTTGTGTAGAATTGAAAGAAATTGAATTAGGAAAAAAAAAAAAAAACTCCTAGTTCTTGAAACACAAAACAAATTGCAGTATGAATATCGAGGCCTAAATTTCTTCAGTTTGATTAAGACCTCATTGCACCGTTATTGGTGTTTATGGATATCGGTGACTGTCTCCCAGGATTCAACAATAGTATTCTTGTAGTAGCAGCACCTATAAACTACAAGAATGGGCGAACTAGAAATTTGCTAAACTCTCTCAAAGAATTTTAAATAACTCATATTTTTATAGTGAAAAATATGAATGCAGAAAAGTATATCTGGAATCCTAAACCATGCTCTATTTATAGAAGATGTTAATGCCTAAAAGACATGTCTTTTCATCCAGAGAGTGCAACTTTTGGAGAAGACACAACTCTTGGGGAAGAATACGTCTGTTGCATTTAATAATTAAACTAAAACCATTTGGACCAAATTAAATATAAACCCAATTCAAACTTGAATTGGCCCATTGCAAAAATTAATTAAGCCCATAATTAATCATTGGCCCATTCATTAATTTTGACATCAATTTTTCATTCACTCCTTAATGTTTTTAATCAAGTGAACTAAATTGAGTCAATTTTTGCAACAAACACTTGGGTTAAAACCTAATTGACTAACAATTCCCCACATGAATAAAAAATGGCACATTAGAGAATGCACATGAGATGCTGATACTTAAAGAGAGTTCAATTAGAAAGATATTGCATCGAGAGAGGTAGCTTTTGCTGCTAAACTTAAATAGTGAACATAATGTCTTGAACTATCCAGCTTTTCTATAAACTAAGATAACATAACTCATATAGTATTAATCTAGACATTTCTTGGTTCTCGGTTGTGTTCATATATCCCTAAACAACTCTTGGTTTTTCATGACTACTTTAGAGAATTCAACCCTAGAAATTATCATAGGAGTAGTCTAACTCTCTACTCATATAGGTGACTTCTTATTAAGAGGCTCCTGTTGCACCCCTACTTGGCTTTCTAAGATATAAGAGTCATTAAAAGCTTTGCTTAACCTAAACTTTTATAAGTAGCATTGCCTGCTCGTCATGGGAATAGGTAGAAGAACAAACAACCATAATGCTTTGGATTGAGTCGTAGTTACCTAATTTGGTTTTTCCTTTGAACCTAGATCTTGAGATATCCAATCAATTAGGTAGGGTTCCCATTATGGCAACTTATTAAAAGTAGGCTTTCAAACCCATTCATCTCGATGATTTTTTCAACTTGTTGTCTAGTTAAACCTTTTGCAAGTGGATCTACAATGTTATCTTGTAATTTCACATACTCAATTGAGATGACTCCATTAGAGAGTAGTTGTCTGATGGTATTACGTCTACAACTTATATGTCTAGACTTATCATCATATGCACTACTTTGTGCCCTTCCAATTTCTAATTGACTATCATAATGTGTGCATATTGTTGGCATAGGTTTCAGTCAATTTGGAATATCCTCAAGAAAATGACGAAGTCACTCAGCTTTTTTTTTAATCTAAAGCAATAAATTCAGATTCCATCGTAGATCATACTATACATGTTTATTTAGAGGATTTCTAAGATATAGCTGCTTCTCCTCAGGTAAAAACATATCCACTCGTAGATTTTGAGTCTTTAGTATCAGATATCTAATTTGCATCACTATATCCTTCTAATATAGCAAGATATCCAGTATTGTGTAGCTCATAGTTCTTTGTGTATTTTAAAAACCTTAGAACTCTCACTAAAGCTTTCCAGTGATTATTCCTAGATTGCTAGTATATTTGCTCAATTTGTTAACTAAAAATGCAATATCCGGTCTTATACAATTCATGACATACATTAGACTTCCTATGATGTGCGAATACACTAGTTGAGATACTCACTCACTAGTATTTTTTGATAATGGAAGACTCATATCAAAAGGTGTATTAGCTACACCATTATCATTCACTAGAAATTTGTTAGTTATTTGCTCAATATAATGAGATTGAGATAATACCAATCCTTCAGATGTTCTAGAGATTTTAATCCCTAAGATAACATCTGCTACACCTAAGTCTTTTAATATCAAACTTATTGGCTAACATCTTTTTGGTAGCCTTAATGACATTAGAATTGCGCCCAATGATCAGAATATTGTCTACATAAAAATAAACAATGACATATCCCTTTTCATAACTCTTTGTGTACACATATTTGTCACATTCATTAATTCTAAAGCCATTTGAAATCATAGCTTTATCATATTTCTCATGCCATTGTTTCGAACCTTGTTTTAATCTATACAATGATTTGACAAGCTTAGGCACCTTCTTTTCTTGCCCTAGAACTATAAACCCTTCAGATTGTTCCAAATAGATTTCTTCATCTAAGTCTCCATTAAAGAAAGCTGTCTTCGCATCTACATGGTGTATCTCTAGGTTGTGAATAGCAACAATGGCTATTAGCATTTGGATGGATGTCATATTGGTTACTGGTAAATAAGTGTCAAAATAGTCAAGACCATTTTTTAGCTTGTACCTTTTTACCACATGTCTAGCCTTGTATTTATTAATCAATCCATCAGTACGAGACTTATTTTTCAACAAAAATGTTAGAAAATCTGGACCAATGGACTTAGACATTCTGGATCGCTTACTATGTTTTGATTCATTTTTACTGTCTATAGATTCTTGATTCTTCCCATCTTTATAACTATTAACAGTATCATGAGATCTTTTCAATGAAGTTTGTTCTTGTGCATTCTTAAGGAAATATTTTTTCAGAGAAATATGCATTCCTTGACTCTATAATGGTAGTGATATGAATGTCAGGAATATCAGATTTATGCACAAGTGATGTAGCCTAGAATTTTATTATTTTAGTTAGTAATTAAAATTGGTTAGGGTTTAGGATTTACTATTTGTTATTAAGTCCTAGTTATATTAGGATTAATTTATTATCTATTTCGATATGGAAAGGATTGATAGAACTAAATCCTATTTAGTTTTAGTTTCCTATTTAGTTTTGGATTTCTATTTAGTTTTGGATTCCTAAAATAGCCTATATATAGGGGTGAAACCTTTCATTCTTAGAAAACCTTTTCCAAAAATTATTCATTAATATTTTTATTCCCTCTCTTAGGGTTTGGTATCTATGAGATTTCTCAGTAAATTTTAGCGTTGAAATTGAGCTCCTTATTTCTCCTTCATTTTGTTATGCTCTCCAAATATCCGCTGCGTTAGTTGGCTATCAGGATAAGGTTTTTCTTAAGCTAATTTGAAGTTCACAATGCATCTAAGAAGACGAAGAGGTCGTGTTGTAGCAGTTGGAGTTTTTCACCCTGATTAACAACAACGGATGGAGAAATACAAGAATTGAGAAGATAAGTTGAAGCTTTAACCCAGTGCCTAGTGCAATTAAAAACTCTAACTCATGATGATGATGATGAGTTGGAGGAAGAAATAATTGAGAGCCTGTTTCATAATCATGCACAACGACATGTGCCTTATGTATGGGAAGAAGAAAGTGGGATGGAGGTCTTAAGATTGAAATCCCTAAATTCAATGGTGAAATTCAAGTAGAAGAATTTAATGATTGGTTGACTGCAGTTGAGAGGATCTTTGATTTTAAAGAAGTTCCTGAAAATAAAAAGGTGAAACCAGTAGCTTTGAGATTGAGAGGGCATGCATCTATATGGTGGGATCAACTTAATTTAACACGTCAAAGAAGGGAAAGCCAAAAATCTCATATTGGAGAGAAAGATGGAAAAGAAGTTGTCCTAACATTTTCTACTTTTCAATTTTGTCCAAACCACGTATCAAAGATTGCAAAACCTTTGTCAAGGCAACTGCACTGTCAATGAATACTCAAAAAAAATTTCTCAATTAATAGTGTGCAATGACTTATCTGAGAATGAGAAATAGTTGGTGGCAAAATATATTGGTAGGCTCAGGCAAAACATTTACGACACATTCGCTTTGTGCAATTTCTGGACTGTTTTAGAAGCATTCTAACTTGTGTTAATTACAGAAAAACAACAAAATAAGGGCAACAATTGGGCTAGGAATAATCATGATTTTACAACCAGATTTGCAAACCAAAATCAACAAGATCAAAAAGGGGGTTTTTGGCAACCATGAGACACAAATAGATGCACCAAGGAGTAATTCAGCAAGTTGAACAACTAATGTGGCACAAAATAATAGAAATCAAGATGGTGGATTAGTAAATCATTACTACAAGTGTGGGAATCCTAATCATAAATCCACTGAGTGTAGAAAAAACAATAGCAGATAACGGAGAAATTTGTTGATGGAGAATGATGATCAAGAAAAAGAAGAAGCAGAAAAAGAAGAAGAAGAAGAAGAAGAAGAAGAAGAAGAAGAAGAAGAAGAAGAAGAAGAAGAAGAAGAAGAAGAAAAGCCTATTTATGATGAAAGTTGTGAAGATGATGAAGCTGATATGGTATATGGAGATGTTGGTGAATCTCTCGTGATCCAAAAAAGTCTTATTGCTCCAAAACAAGACTCTGTGGATGATTGGCTACGTACTGAAATTTTTTGCACTACTTGCACTATTAGTGGAAAGGTGTGTAAGCTTATCATTGATAGTGGAAGTTGCAAAAATATCATATTTGAAGATGTTGTTTCTGAACTAAATTTGCCAACCATGCCTTTTACCTTACAAGCTTGTACGGTTCAGAAAAGGGAGTGAGGTACCTGTTACTAAACGATTTCTTGTTTCTTTTTCTATAGGTAATAAATACTTTGATAAGGTGCTTCGTGGTGCTGTGGCTATAGATGTGTGTCATATGTTATTGGGTAGACCTTGGTGATATGATCGTAATGTAAAGCATGATGATAGGAAAAATACTTATATGTTGTAAAAAGACAACAAGAAGATTATTCTAGCTCTTACTAACTATGAGAGTGTGTCGAAACAAAAGAAATCAGATTTTGTTAATTTTTTTCTACAGCCAAATTTGCTGAAGAGTTGGAAGAATCTGGAATTGTATTCACTTTGATTTGAAGAGGAAATGTCATCCCCTCACCGCTTTACTAGATGAGGTACAACCTATTCTTGATGAGTTTAATGCTGTCATGCTTGATGAATTACTACTAAGATTACCTCTAATGTGAGATATGCAACACTGTATTGATTTGATGCCAGGTGCAAGTTTGCCGAATAAAGCTCATTATCGAACGAGTCCAAAACAAAAAGAAACATTGAACAGACAAGTGAGTAAACTTTTAGAAAGAGGTTACGCTCGTGAAAGTATGAGTCCTTGTGCAATTGCAACATTATTAGTTCAAAAAAAGGATCGAAGTTAGCACATGTGCATTGATAAAAGAGCAGTCAATAAGATCACAGTCAAGCAATGACGAAGACGATGGCGACGACGATGACGATGACGATGACGACTACATATTGTGTTTGAAGTTGGAGACTATGTTTGGGCTATTTTGACACGTGATCATTACCCTGTTGGAGAATATCACAAGCTTAGTGCTTGGAAGATTGGACATTGTAAGATTGTTGAGAAGATAAATGATAATTTCTATCGCTTAGAGCTTCCTAATCATGTTAGTCTTCAGATGTTTTCAAGGTCAAGCATCTTGTTCCTTATCATGGTGATTTGGTCGACAATGGTGGTGAAAGCTCGAGGACGAGTTCCTTTCGCACATGGGGAGATTGATGCAGCCCAGAATTTTATAATTTTAGTTAGTAATTAAAATTGGTTAGGTTTAGGAGTTGCTATTTGTTATTAAGTCCTAGTTATATTAGGATTAGTTTATTACCTATTTTGATATGAAAAGGATTGTTAGAACCAAATTTTATTTAGTTTTGAGTTCCTGTTTAGTTTTGGTTTTCTATTTAGTTTTGGATTTCTAAAATAGCCTATATACAGGAGCGAAAGTTTTCATTGTTATAAAACCTTTTCCAAAAATTATTCATTAATATTTTTATTTGGCAAATTGTAGTCTTGAAATTGAGCTTTTTGTTTCTTCTTCTTTTTGTTATGTTATCCAAATATCCGCTGTGTTAACAAGAGACTGATATGTAGAACTATTATTTGCATATCTAATGAAAATACTATCAACTGTTTCTGGTCCAATCTTGACCGTTTTAGGAGATAGAACCCCTATCTCGGAAAGACACCGCCACACTTTTAAGTGACGGAAAGAAGGGGGTCGGTTTTTCCATAATTCATATGGAGTCTTATTCAGTCTTTTGTAAGGTAGCTTATTGCAAATGTAATTTGCAGTCAGAATAGCCTCCCTCCACAAGTTCTAGGATAATCTTGAATTTATTAACAAAGAATTCGTCATCTCTTTCAAAGTGCAATTTTTGCGTTCAACAACACCACTTTGTTGAGGTGAATAAGGAGCTGTAGTTTGATAACAATTCCATGTTCTACACAGTATTCTTGGAAAGAAAATACAAATTCTCCTTTTCTATTCTTTCTTAACACTTTGATTTTTCTGCTTAGTTGATTTTCAACCTCATTCTTGTATTGTTTGAATACTTACAAAGCCTCATCTTTGATTCAAAGTAAGTTGACATAACAATATCATGTCAAATCATCGATAAAAGTTATGAAATACTTTTTATGGCCTCTAGTTTGCACAAACTTCAAACCACATATATCACTATGAATTAACTCTAGAGGTTCAGAACTTCTTTCCATAGACTTAAAAGAAGTTCTTGTCAATTTTGATTCTACACAAATTTCACATTTATTATGTGAGTTAAAATAAAGATTTGATAACAAACCTAATGTCACAAGTTTATGCATTGAATCAAAATTAATATGTCCTAACCTATTGTGCCATAAATTAGGAGATTCCAACGCATAAGCAAAAGAAACATTATTATTAATAGAATTAACGTTTGATATAGACTGTGGTACGGTGGTCATTACTTTAAGTTTAAATAGACCATCACGTAGGTATCCTTTCCCGACATACATACCACTCTTAGTTAGTACAAACTTATCAGACTCAAAGACAAGTTTAAAACCATTCCTATTCAACAATGACCCTGAAACTAAGTTTTTTCTGATATCAAGCATATGCATTGCATTGTTGAGAGTTAAATCTTTCCCAAATGTTATCTTTAAAACTACTTTGCCCGTTTCTTGCACCTTACATGTGGAAGAGTTCCCCATGTATACTGTCTCCCCAGCAGTTGCAGGATGATATGTTGTAGACACATTCCTATTAGAACACATATGTTGAGTAGCCCTAATGCCCACCCACCACTGTTTTGGATTTCTAACCAAATTTTCCTTTGACAAAATTATTGCCAGATTCAAATCAGATACATCACTGATAAGGTTATCAACTTCTGTCACGTTGGCTTGGGCATGCTTTTCCTTTTTAGAGTTGTCTTAACCCTTGCGTTTGCGACAATCTTTGGCTTGGTGTCCTGGCTTGTCGTACACATAGCATTTCCCTGTGAACTTCTTCTTTTTGTTCCCACCATTGTGACCTTGGTCAGAATGCTTCCTCTTCTTACTATTAGGAGCATGCTTTATCACGTTTGCCCATTGATTCTATGTAATGTTTATTGGCCTTCATTTCAGACATTTGATTATCTTCTTCGATCCTCAATTAGACTGTCAAGTCTTCCAACGTCATTTATTTGAGCTTATGCTTCAAGTAATTTTTAAAATCTTCCCATGTCGGGGGCAACTTTTTGATTAGGGCTACCACTTGGAAAGATTCTCCCAATTTCATTCCTTCAGCCTGAATCTCATGACGAATTAACTGGAAATCTAGGACTTGACTCATGACTGTCTGGGAATCAATCATTTTGAAATTAAGGAATTTGCCCACAACAAATTTCTTTGTGTTGGCATCTTCAGTTTTATGCTTCTTCTCTAAAGATTCCCACAGTTCCTTGGTCGTTTTCATTGGACTATACACGTTGTAAAGTGTATCTAGCCTATTAAGAATGTAATTTTTGCATAAGAAATTTACATGTTTCCATGCATCTACTGTGGCAAAAGTCTCTCTAGTTGGATTCTCATCCAGTTTTGGTGGTTTTTCTTTCAAAAACTTTGCCAAACTCAAGGTGGTTAAATAGAACAACATTTTTCGTTGCCACCTTTTGAAATCATTCCATTAAATTTTTCAGTTCTTCACTAGGTCCAATAGGGTCATGGGTTTGTCTAATTAAAGGCGTCGCCATCAAAGACTTACAGCCATTGTTCGGGGGTGCATTATTTTTAGATCCATCTTGTCTAGTTACCAAAACACTTGTCCCTTTGGTTGACATAGTGTCTACTGCAGTTCAAGTAATTTAAAAATAAGCACTTTTCTATTTTATTCTTTTAAATAAAAGGAAACAGCCACCAAAAATTGAACAAAATACTTCACCCAAATCTCAAAGTGATATGAACTAAAACTCAAGACAAATAAGCCAAGTATATAAAATTTGACAAACGTCATCAACTTCACTTTAAATCAAATAACCAAAAGATCTAAGGTATCACTTCCAAACTTATTATTTTACATAATGACAAATATTAACAATTCCAATGCAAACCAACACTAAACAATAACTAGAAAAATGCACATGCACTCCACAAAATTGAATTAAAATATCAAGAAATCAATATTCAAAGTCACACGCGCATATACAATTTGGTTTTACCAGCAAATAATATAAATAGAAATTTATAAGAAAGCTTAATGCATTACTGCCAAATATAACTTCACAGATTTGGACTTCAAATCGAAAATCAAACAAAGCCAATTATATCACCACTGTCTTCTGCATAAAAAGAGTAAACGAAATTTTCCTATAAACTTAAATATGCAATCGTGTCAAACTTCACATGCTATATTTATTATTTTATTAAACCATGTATTTCTCCCTCTGATATCATCTAGTTCATATGTAAATATCAAGATCTGATCAGTGATAAAACATGCAGCTGAACGACAAGTCAACGAATGCAACTTTCACAGTTTTCGCGCAGATTATTATAAGAAAAATACAAGTCATATAATTAAAGAAAACATTAAGGTCTTAAGATTGTTAGAAATCTAAGACTTATGAAAAATTTAAGGAAACTAAAACTCGAACAAAGAAAAAACTTGTAGTTCTTGAAATACAAAATAAATTGCAGTACGAATATTGAGGCCTAAATTTCTTCAGTTTCCTTAAGACTTTACCGCCTCGCTATTGGTGCTTATGGATATCGGCGACTGTCGCCTGGGATTCAATAGCAGTATTCTTGTAGCAGCAGCATTAAAAATTATAAGAATGGGTGAACCAGAAATTTGCTGAACTCTCTCAAAGAATTTTAAATAACTTAGATTTTTGCAGTGAAAAATATGAATGCAGAAAAGTATGTATGGAATTCTAAACCGTGAACTATTTATAGAAGATGTTGATGCCTAAAAGACATGCCTTTTCAGCCAGAGAGCGTAGCTCTTAAAGAAGACGGAACTCTTGGGGAAGAATATGTTTGTTGCATTTAATAATTAAATTAAAACCGTTTGACCTAGATTAAAGATAAACCTAATTCAAACTTGAATTGGCCCATTGTACAAATTAATTAAGACCACAATTAACCATTGGCCCATCCATTAATTTTGACATCAATTTTCCATTCACTCCTTAATGGTTTTAATCAAGTGAACTAAACCTAGTAAATTTTTGCAACAAACACTTGGGTTAAAACCCAATTGACTAACAGCCCCAACAAATATTCTAACTTGACCGTAAAAGTTCTCTGGCCTCCACTACACCAGTTCGTTAATAGAGATTCTTGTAGCTGTTGTGTTCGTTGCAGGTTGGAGGTCCATCTCGGAGTGCTAATTGTCAGCTCAAGAAGGAGTTGTCTGATCCTTATCTTATCAGAATATTTTTGGATCAGGAAAATGCTAGAATGGTAAAATTCCAAGACAAAATGGTAACAGTTAAATAATAAAAAATTAGTCCAAGAAGCAAGATGATTCTATTTTCGAGAGTTACATATTTAGTCGGAGAAGCTGGAAGACTAGGGTCTAACTGAAGGTTAATAGTATAATGAAGTGGTTTCCCACACAAGCCCGTGATGTAACAGAGAATGGGATAGCTAATAGTGGGACGGGAAATGATTTTATAGGTTACCGTAAATATGAGCGAAACCGCTCTAGCTCTTCGTGAAGCTTGCTTGCTTGCTGCTTCTTTGCCGAATAGCAAAGGGATCAAAATAGTCGATTGTCTATGTCTTGCTAGTCAATTCAGCATTTATTAAGTGATGCAAAATTTTTCCTTTGGGAAGCTGTCCATTAGTGTGTTGTGTATGTGCCTCGTAGGGTCAATTGGATTATAGATTGGTTGGTTAGGATTGGTATACTTGATACCGTTTCTAATGATTAGAATGGTGTACATTTGACAGGTTTATTTATTGTTTTTAATTGTGTACTTGATGCGGTAAGAGTTGGGGAGCCCCTGGACTTTGTTTTTTTCATAATATTTACTATGTTTGGCTAACAACAAGGATAATCTCAAGTTAAAATTGAAAATTTTGTAACAAAAACTATTTAGCAAAATTTAATACCAAAATTGAAATTGAGACCAAACAGTTTAGAAAAGTTTTTTCATAATCCTAATCGTTAGGTTTTTAAAAAGTACTGATTAACTATATCCGTAACCTTTAGTTAAAAAGAATCAACTTAAATAGAAAATTAACCTAAAAATGTTACAAATCTAATTTAAATGGAGAAAGCCAAACAATAAGAGGAATTAGAAAACATCTACCTAAAAAGAAAAAAAAATTAAATACAGAATCAACCTAAAACTGCTTAAAAAATCTAATTTAAATGTAAAAATGTCAAACAATGAAATGAATCAAAATATAAGCACATTGCTTGATAAAATTCAAAATAAAATATATAAACATTCAATGTTTGTCTGTAAATATAATTTTTTTATTTGTTAATTTTATCCACACATATATAAAAGTTATACTTTTTTGAGCATTGTGTGAGTGCCATGTTTGAGCATTCTGAGAGTGCCATGTCAGCATTTACATTGCATTATTATTTTATTTTTTATTTTTTACTTTCTTTTATTTCTTATCCTTATGAATGTACGTCATTAGCTTTAATTGGAATACTAAATAGTCAATCAATTAATGCTTAAGATAAAATTCATTTGTCAATTCTAAAATATTATTTCTTATATATATATATTATTAGCATTAGAAATTTAACTTTCAATCAATTAATTCTAAAAATAATATTCATTTGTGACTTTCAAAAGATTAAATTCGAGCAAATTTAAAGTTTACTATTTAAAAAATACCTTTCTGAGCATTATGGGAATGTTATATCAGCGCTTATATGGCAATAGATATTTATTATTAGCTTATATAATAATTTATTATCTGTTATTTATT
Source organism: Cordia subcordata (assembly GCA_028554755.1). Classification (NCBI taxonomy): domain Eukaryota; kingdom Viridiplantae; phylum Streptophyta; class Magnoliopsida; order Boraginales; family Cordiaceae; genus Cordia; species Cordia subcordata. The sequence goes on along the minus strand of JAPTOF010000006.1, from coordinate 15,024,567 downwards.
TTATTTATATTATTTTTTATCTTAGTGGATATAATTAAATTATTAGTTTTAATTAAAAAATTAAATAATCAATCAATTAATGCTTAAAATAGAATTCATTTGTGAATTCCAAAAGATTCACTTATTATCTATTATGGATATATATTCTTAGTTTTAACTTAGAAATTTAATTATCAATTAATTAATTTTTAAAAATTATATTCATTTGTGAATTTCAAAAGGTTCATTTCTTATTATGGACAAATATATTATTAGTTTTAATTTAAAAATTTAATTACTAATTAATTAATGCTTACAATCCTTAAAGTATTTTTCATTTGTAAATTGTAAAAATTAAACTTGAGTAAATTTAATATTTATTGTTTAAAAATATTCATGTAGAGCACAAAATATTCATAACTAAATTTTCATATGCTATTAAAAACAAATAAATTTAAATGTAAAAGTTTAAGCTTGTAGAGAGGATACTAGTTTATTTATTTATTGTATTTAACAAAAAATAACTTTGGTTCTGTTTGGCATATTTTACTATTATGAAAAAATATGAGTAATGCAAAAAATTCATGGGAGTGTTTGGGCTTTAAACACAAACTCATGGGGGGAATGGGATCTACTGGAAATTAATTTATCTTCCTCATTTTCATCTTTTAGAGATTTTTTTTTCCTAGTGGTTCTGTTAGCATTTTAGAATCAATTTGATACTTATATCATTTATCAATATGTGAATAGTGAATTCAATAACAAAAGGGGTTAGTGATTTTGCTAAAATTATGTATCCTTCAGTTTATTTTTTTGTCAAATTAGCATTGATTTTGTTAGTTATACAAGTACTAAATGAATGTTTTCTATTATGAATTCTGAGGAAAATAGATTGAAATATTTAATAGATGATAGATTGATAAATGAATGTTTAGTTGCTGTTAGTAAAAATGACATATTTGGTAGTTTTGAAAATAAAACGATTACACAAGGCTTTTAAAAAACGAAGCTCCGGTCAAGAACAATTCTACTATTTTTTTTTTGTTTAATTATTAAAGCTGCCATATGTGTACATGGATTTTCTTTGACCCCAGTCAATCATTTTTCTGCCTTCATCGCTGTCAATACTTATATTTATTTATTCTTTTATTTGTGAATTTAATTATCAATCAATCGATGTTTAAAACAAAATCTATTTAGAAATTTTAAAATTTTTTTATATACATTAAGATATTTGAGTGGGAAAACTAAAGAGATAGGAGTAGCACTGACGTGATGGCATAAAATTGTTTGGTTCAAAATGGGAATTCCTAAGCACGCTTTTGTTTTATGGCAATTTATGCTGGACAGAATTCCTACGATTGGCAAGGCTGGCTTCCTGGGAAGTTTTGGAGGCTCCTACGTGTGATTTTTGCAAGGCTGGCTTCCTGGGGAGTTTTGGAGGCTCCTACGTGTGATTTTTGCAGGTATGTAGTGAAGGATAAGGAACTCCTATTTCTTAGATGTGTTTACCTCTTCCTTTGATGTATTTTCAGCAGGGGACTCTTGACCTCGGTGCTTTCTGAGGTCGGCGTTAATGATACTCCACATCTGGACAATCTTCAATATTGTTCGAGTTGCATAGCCCTGGAAAAGATCTCAAGGATATTCTTGTGAAATTGGTCATTGGTTTTACTTCGTCTGGAAGGAACGAAAGAAGAGCAGATTCATTTGGAGATTGTTCGAATCATACAAACTAAGTGTTGGTGTAATTTGAAGTTTCGTAGTAGTAGTCCTTAAACCTAATTCTAGTTGATCCTCTATCGGTTCGGGTGTACTTACTTGCTTAGGAAAAAAAAAAAAAAATTGCTATAATATCTTGAGAAGTAAGTTCCAAATGCAGGCGAAAGCAAGCAAAAATCATCTGGATTCGAAACAGTTTAGCCTGCATGCTGAAATGCCACTTCACTAGATCTATAGATATAAATCTGTCTGATGATTCCCACAAGCTTGATCTACTCGCCTCCAAGACAGAATAAGGTGTCGCAACAGAAAAAAGGCATTTCGAACTCCCTTACCGGAATCTCAGGCCTCATCCTCCTATAAATTTCACTCCTACTATTATAATAAACAAGTATTAAGGAGCCGAAGGAGTTCGTCATAAATATGAGTTCGTCATCATCACCACCGTTAGAGATACCAGCTATCAGCTCCAAACCGCGACGACTTATATCATGACGACAATTGATCCTATATTTTATCTTCCAACTTTATTCTTAAATTTCCACAAGTTCATCATGGTGGATTGATACTCATCTAAAAACTCCCCCACGCACAAACACCCTTCAATCTCCACCAAGTTGACACTGTTTTGAAAATTTGGACATGGTATCAATTGGTAATCCTCTTTTCCCAAGTCAATTGAAAACAACGCGCACAAATACTACTTTTCATCTGTGCCATCCCAGTTAGGTTGTTCGATTTGAATTCGTGTCCATTGGCTCCTACTCAACCAACAAATCACTCCATTCACGCACAAAGAACAGATCTCAAAGTTAACGGCACAGCAGGCCGATTTGCAATCACTTTCCAGGTACCTGATTTGACATTGACACCATCAGTTAAAGTCAGGATCCGGCACCTTACCTCAGGGACAGAAAAGCCAAATCGAACAGACCCGCACCACGCAACAATCTTGTACTCATTTTTATTAGGGAGATGGCCAAAACCAATGGTGATCACTGGCCATACGTTATCTGGGAAGTCTGGTAGTTCCATAGTTTCTCGTGTACTCGGGTTGAGTACATAACAATGCCCGAAGTTCATGACGCATACCGGGCCATGGCAGAATCGCACCAAAGGACGTGCTTCATGACGCAGCTGAAATCTGTTGTGCACCGTCTCCTCCAAGAGATCGAAAACGGAAAATTGAATAGTTGGCTTTCGATCATTATAGGTAACCAGATAACGAGTTTGATCCATTCGTAGGTCGTGTTCATGTTTTACAGAACCTGGACCTGAAGAAGATATCAATTCGTGCCATTTTCTAGAGACGCATTTGAATCTGAGGAGAGATTTCACAGGGAGCGTGGAGAGTGTGTGGATAATAATCTCTTGACATAGATAACGCTTCCCGGCTTGCATCTTTTCGACCTTCAACCACAACCAAAGATGCTAACAAGATTGAGAGGAAAAACCCCATTGGGAAAATGGAGGACACACGTATACACATCTCACACAAAGAATACGCGATATTTTTAGCGTGATGTGGCCCTTTGCCTATGTCCACCATTTCCTCTGGGATAAATTTCATTATTCAACGATAATGGGATTACAACCAAGTGACTTTTTGCACGGATAGAAAAGTCGACACCCTCCCCTATAAGAGTCTTTACAATGGCTCTATCCTCAATAGGACTAGAGTAAATGTAAGACACTGTCGATACTCTGAAACTCTCTCTCTCACCCACACCCCCGATGGGGTGTGGCTCTAAAGCACACTTCTAATGCACACCAAATACAAGCTACAATATACTCTATTTATAAGAGAGAAATCCTTGATCCCTAAGATTTCTCCTTTACTATTTAAATAGCTTATATTTGGGTAACACAATTAATTGTTTTCCACAAGTTTCCTATTTGTATGGGCTTGGACTTTGAGCCAAAACCCAATAAATTCTTTCCTTGGGAAAAGTTTGAAGCTTCTTTGCTATAACTGAAACCTCTTTACAGTCTTCATGCTGGAGTTCTCACTCGACAACACTCTTCACGACAACAACTACCAATGCATCCTAGCAGGTTTTCGGAGTCGTCACCAACATCCCTCTCCATGCCATCTAACCTCGACCTCTCAAGGTTGTTTGCATCCTCCCTCGATACTAGGCATCTCGGATGTGATCTTCTTTCTAGCAATAGCTTTCCCCGTCAGCCGTTTGGCCAAGACTTTGATCGTTTAGCTACCCAGACTCTCCTCACGTGACTCTTCCCTTGAACCGAACCTTCTTCGACTAGTCTACTCATCCAAAAGTTCTCTCCTCTAGAAGTTTGCTTACTAGTCAGCTAAATGTATTTGCTCGCACAATTGCTTCAAAGACTTTCACACAATTCTATCACCACTTCATCGTTTTACTTAAATTCAAAGCTCACCCATGATACATCTAGAATTTGGCAAAACAGACCTAAAAAATGAACTCAGGACATCGAAAAATGGTTAGGGACCCTTGGTCAACAAGGTCAAACCCCAAATTGCTCTTAGTCAAAGTTGGTCAAACCCTCTGTTTGACTTTTTGACCGCAAATTCACAAAATTTAACCTGCTTATATCTCACAATCCGACCATTAGATGATCACAAAATTTTAGCAGCTTGCTCTACTCGCCACAGTGAATACACAACAACAAACAGATTGTTGATTGGACTCTAGAAAGGCTTCCAAATGTGACCAACAGATCTGGCGAATTTTTGAACTCCTCTTCGGCAACCTTTTCATTTTTTGTGCAAACCAGCACCCTTCAACACAACTCTTTATGTGCCCTCCTTGCGTTGTCGTCTTGCCCAGTTCACCAACTTGGCTTTGATACCACTTATTGGGAAAATCGAGGACACATTCACACACACCAATGCAAAGGGGAAAAACATATACAAAGAACACGTGATATTTTTAATATGGTTTGGCCCTTTACCTACATCCACGATCCCCTCTGGATAAATCCCATTATTCAATAATAATATGAGTACAACTTATGTGATAACTTTTTGCACAAATAGAAAAATCTAAACCCTCCCCCACAAAGTTCTTAAATTAAAATGGTTCTATCCTCAATAAGACTAGAACGAATGTAAAGTACTATCAATGCTCTCAGGTTCTCTCTCTCACCCACATCCCCTATAGGGTGTGGCCTAAAAGCATACCAAATACAAGCTACAAGACCTTCTATTTATATGAGAGAAATCCTTGGTCTCCAACATTTCTTTTCTACTATTTAGGCAGCTTATATTTTGGTAATATAATTATTTGCCTTCCACAAGTTTCCTAATTTGTTTGGCCTTGGACTTTAAGCCATAATCCAACAAACCCTAAATAGTATTATGGACACGTTAAGATAAAGGGTAAAATGCACCAGACCCCTCTATGGTTTACAATAAGTGCATAGCATCTTCCCGTAGTGTCAAAAGTCACACATCACACCCTTAAGCTTTTTAAAAGTATCATCACCCCCCTTAAATAGTTTTCTTCATACGAACGGTGTTAAATTTTATAATAAAATGACTTTACTACCCCTATGACATCTTTTACATCTCACTCTAACAATGGTACACTCTTTTTTTCCCTCTCACCTTACCCCTATCCCTTATGCAACCACCTACCCTTCTCTCATATGTTGATATGTTAAAAACAACACTTAACTGATTGCTTAAGAACATGTATACATTCTCAAAACCAAGAATAACTTCACTGATTAGTTGATGCTTCCAAGTTCTTATAGATGATGGTGGGTCAAGTGAATCAGTTCCCAACATTTCTAGAGCAGATATGGATCAGTTGCTCAAAGGGACATTATTATTGTTTATTAATGGTTATAACGTCAAGAATGGTTAATTCAGTTGGTCAAGACACAAAAAGTATTTTAGGTTGAAATGTTATTGTAGTAACTGTTTTTACAGTCTCTAAAAAATGGCTACATAAATCGAAATCAAAAAATTTTGTTAGAGTCACATTAAAAACAATTGTAGACATCTTGATCAAAATTCGTTGGTTAATTGGAGACATTGTGATCAAAGACTAAAGAAGAAGAAGGAGAACAAGGCCGCTGGCCAGATTTCAATAATTCCCTCATCTTCGAACATCAATCCAATCAAATCACAAAAGATCAACAATAGCAACTTGTATATAATTATTAAGGTGGGGGTGGGGGTGAGAGGATGGGTGGTTGGGTGAAGGATGGGGGTGACGAGATGGGTGGCTGGGTAGGGGATGGGAGTAAGGTGAGAGGAAAAAAGAAAAAGTGTATAATTATTAGAGTAAAACTAATCCACCAAAAAGCAATAGAGTAAAAATGTAAAAGATGTGATAGGGGTATTAAAGGCGTTTCATTATAAAATTTAACACCGTTAGTGTTAGTTAACTGTTTAAGGGTTTGTGATGATACTTTTAAAAAGCTTAGCGGTGTAATGTATGAATTTTGACACTATTGGGGGGGGGTGCTATTCACTTATTGTAGACCACAGAGGGGTTCGGTGTATTTTGCCCTAAGATAAAATAGGTTAAGGTAGTAGCGTATGGAGTAGAATTGGACTAGGACTCGAGTATGTAATATTACGAAAAAGATAGTTTAGGATTTGAATTTTGTAAAATATGAAATTAAAGGCCAAATTTTTAAAAGTCTTAACAGAAGGGCTTCAACTTATGAAAACGTGGGATTTTATGCACCACTAAGTAACTGTGTTAATTTTTCACTTATATAACATTTTATTTCATTTTTTTTTAATTTTAAGTAGATTTCCTTATATGGCAATTTAACTCCTATGTGGCATATATATACAAACTTATTAATTTTAAGCTATTACACACAACTACACATATATAACATTTTGAAAATCTTTTTTGATGGCTATAAATTAATCTACTTTTTTTTTTCTTTTGCTCAATATAATTTTTTTATGTATTTAAAATTTTAAAACTTAAATTAATTGTGCATTTTAAGAATTAAAAAAATTTAAATAATTTACAATAAACCAACAATTAGTTATGCATTTAAAAAATGTTTTTTTTTAAATTCTTGACCAATAAATTTAAATGCACAATTAATTTAATGTGTCAAATAATACTTAAGTTAATAACATAAAGTTTTTGTTTATTAATTTCGTTTTACTAAGCAAAAATATATTACATTGGTTATTGTGGATTAACTTAATACTTAAAATGCACAATAATTATTTTTTAGAAAAATATATTATTGTGTTAGCGTGATACTTCGAAGTTTAAAGTTTTTGTTTATTAATTTTTTTATAAGCAAAAATATATTAAATTTTTATTCCAATTAATTTAAACGAACAATTAATTGTTAGTTTATTGTAAATCATTTAAAATTTTAATTTAATACTTAATATATGTGATTAATTTAAATTTTTAAAATTTTAAATATATAAAAAATTAGATTAAGAAAAATAAAAAGTATATATTAATTTATATTCTAATAGCCAACAAAAAAAGATTTTCAAAATTTATACATGTGTACATGATCTAGCACTACCGAATGAATCGAAGTGTCGACGGATGGGCGAGGCTTATCGGGTGGCCGGCACGCATGCACCTCCACTGGATCGTAGAGAAGTTTTTTTATCTGTTTCGAATATAATCATATATCACCCTAGTATTTTTATGGCTCATGTTTAGCATGGGTTTATGGATTCTGTAAATTGTATTCTTTTAACTTTAAAGATTTAATTTTTAATTTTTTTTGTAATTTAGGTTGAAAATGTTTAAAGTAACATTAAATATTATGAGGCCCTAATGTATTTATTGCAAAACTAAAAGAAACCTAGCAAAAGTAAGAAAGAAGTGAGAAAATTGGAGATAAAAAATAGGAGATCTTATTTCACTTGGTATCACAAGATTGAACATGGCCTCTATTTATATTTTATAGGGCCTAAATCATGATTATAAATTCATAGGTCACAAAATATAAATGAACAAATTTAATCTCCCTAGTTGATCAATATAAATAGCTTGGAGCTTGTATAATTTATTGTTATTAGTCCATAGGGGTTCTGGGAGTCGTATAGGCATCCACATAGTAATCTTATTTACAACACTCTGCTTTAAATGTGTATGAATGAGGTGCTTTGTTAAAATTTTCCTAGAAAAAATTTTGTGGCATAAAAACCCAGCGAAGGAAAAAGAGTACCAATACTTATAACACTTCCATTGTAAAATGCCTCGTTAAAAACCTTATTAGGAAAATTAGATGGGACAAAACCTTGGTGAAGGAAAAAAGAGTACTAAGTTTCTTAGACTCTCCCTAATGACAATATCGTATAATCTCTAAGTCGACATATTCCAATTTTGTGCACCAACCTTTCAACTTTTTGCCGTTGGTAATGCCTTGGTGAACAAATCTGTCAAAGAATTACTTGAACAATTTTGTTTAACATTTACGTCACATTTCTTTTCAACATCATGAGCAAAGAATAATTCTGGTGAATATGCTTCATTTTGTCTACTTTGATATATCCTCTTTTTAGTTGAGCTATACATACAACATTATCCTCATAGAATATAGTTGACATCTTTTTCTTGTAAAGGCAAATCACACATTTCCTAGATATGGTGGGTCAATAGCCTCAACCAAACACACTCTTGGCTTGCCTCATGCATTGCAATATTTTTTGTTTGATTTGAAGAGGCAACCACTAATGTTTGTTTTGTTGAACGCCATGATATAGCAATACACCATATGCGAATAAATATCCTTTTTGAGATTGACCTTGATGCGGATCTGATAAGTATCCAACATTTGCATATCCAACTAATGGAGACTTTAATTTATCTGAATAAAATAATCCATGTTGGTTGTCCCTCAAAGATATCTAGTATATGTACAACAAGTTAGTGTTTTGCTGATGATTTAAAAATGTTGCTAAAATAAAAAAGTGTCACAAAAGATTTTTTGTGACCAAACGGTGATGACTTAACTCATGAGGACATTTTATCCTACATTTTATCTCCCACACATTATTTTTATATTTCCACAAGTTCATGGTGGATTGATACTCATCCAAGAACTCCCCTGGCAAAAACTTCCTTCAATTTCTACTAAGTTCACTCCGCATTTAAAATTTGGACATGGCATCAATTGGTATTCTTCTTTGCCCAAGTCAATTGAAAACAATGCACATGAAAATTTTTTCATTTGTGTCATTCCACTTAGGTTGTTCAATTTGGACTCACGCCTAGTGGCTCCTGCTCAACCAATAAATCACTCCATTTTATTGGTAGTTAGGATGAGTTAAGTCTGTGAAATAAGAAAGTTTATAATTTTACAATAAATAAAATAAAATAAGAGAGCTAACTCTGTTTCTTTGGTGTTGTGAGGTTGTACTCTTGAAAGGGTACATCCCTCTTAATCAGGACATCATATTAGTTTTGTGTAGAAACATGAGATATATTTATTAAGAAATTATCTAAATTGTTAACTTTAAGATGGAAAACAAGATATTGATACATGTTCTTTTAGTTTAGTATACATGTTCTTTTAGTTTAGTTTCATAGGTATAAGGGTTTGTTTGGGATTGGTTTTTCTAAAGAATATTTTTCTATAACTGTTAAGAAAATTACTTTTTAAAACTACTATTTTTGACTTTTAAAATAAGAAGTTAAATTTAATCTTTTTTTAAGAAATTTTTTGGAATGTCATGCCAAATAATTTTAAAAAGTTAAATTTGAACTTTTTTTCAACTTTTTTTTTTGAAAGTAATGCCAAATAATCTCTACATTTTGGCCTCACGTAATAGGTCGGAGAGCACATTTTTGAAGAAGAATCATTTCCACTAATTGCGTTTTTAAAGAAGAAAAAACAATAAATTGGAAAAGGCCTCTTGTTTAGGGCTAGGATGAGTTAAGTCTGTGAAATAAGAGAGTTTATAATTTTAATGGTTGCAATAAATAAAACAAGGATACTCGTGTCTTCATTAAAGTTGGAGACTAAAATAATACAACAAAAAAAAATTGAAACTAGATTATACTTGTGTAGTACATGAACAAATACACGTTATTAATGTATTATTTATTATTCAAGACAATTTTTTGTATTCTAAGTGATGATAAAATATAAATATATCTTTTAAAATTTTATTGTTCGTTAATTTTTATTATTAATCATATATTGAACGATATAACCTTATACAGGGATTATAAAACAAAAAAGAGGGATAGGATTAATCTAAATATATGAATTTTAAAGATTATAGTTTAAAGTAATATAATATATATTATGATATATTTTATAAAACCATATAGAAAGTCACATATTCAATTTCTAAAAGTAAGTTTATTTTTAACCTCCGAGATAAAGGCATACAATTGTATTAGAAATTAAAAATTTATCAATCTAGTTATTTATGAAAAAATTAAAATATCAATATCTAATTTTGGATGGAGGCTATATTTTTTTTATAACAAAAATAATAGAAGAGTTTGAATAAAAATTATATAATAATTGATAAATTATTTGTAATTCAAATATCCATTAAAATGTCATATAAAATTCAAGAATTCAAGTAATATATACTTTATTAGCTAAGTAGAAAAAATATGATACATAACAAAAAAATGATATACTATACCGTACGATACACAAAAAATTTAGTATTTTTTATGTTTTTATTTATTGTTGATATTTAATTTTTATATCTATCTATACTATTATATAAAACAAAAGCCACTTGATTTCAATTTTGATTTGAATTTAATTACACTAATTTTGTGACACGTTTCATATGTAGCAGCTTATTTATTTGCATGTTTATTGCGAGACCGAGTCTAAATGCTCGTCACGTGTCATTTTGGTCTCTTGATATATTAAAAAGATTAGTGAAAGATAAACATTTTTATTTTGATTTGCACATGGTGTATCCAATCACTGTATATGTCTAAGACTTTCTTTTTCTCTTTTGTGTCTGATCATAGACAGTGAATCCAATCATTATAATATGTATAGATTTTTTTTCTTTGTTTGTGTCGGAGGATATGATACATATTTATCCCTATTATGTTTTAGGTGTTGACTTTTATAACCCCACCTTTTACTTAGGTGTTGACTTTTATAACCCCACCTTTTACGATGATGAAAAAAGTGTGGCTTCAAATACAACTGTAAATATAGTTTTCAAAGAATTTTTCAAAATTTATGTTAAAATATTTTTACTAAACACAATTGTGTTACATCCATTTATATTTTGTATAAATTTTTATATTGTGTTGATTTGTTAATTTTAAATTGTTATATTTATTTATGTGTTATAAATTAATTAATATCATTTTTTTAAATCAAAGTGTTTTTGATATGATAAATTCATAACTGTTTGACTAATTATTATAAAATATAATTATTTATGTAACATCCTGTACGATGTACAAGTGTTACCCTAGCTTTTATAAAGTTAAATAATCTTGAAAAAAAATAATGGGAGTAATTGCGAAAGTATTTTTATATGAATAGGAGATAAATTAAATTTTTTAGGAAAAAATGTATGATAGAATGACAACGGGATATAAAAAAGGGAGAACATTGTTTTATAATATACATATATACTAGTTTAGTTGACTGAAAATATAATGTTGAATTATGTACAAATCATTAAATTATGAAATAATTTATACTAAAAAGATAATGTTCATTTTAGATTAGAAAATGAAATCATTGCTTGGATATGTCTTTAATTTACTTAATTTTAAAAATATTTCTCTATTAATGTATGACATGAATTAATAAAAATAAATTTTAGAGAGAAAAAAATATATGAGGAAATGACATGTGACATTTTTAAATATGACATACACCTTATTTTATGTAATATATAGATAAAGGGCCAGGATTTGAATATATCTATGTACTGCATAATGATGGATTAGTGACAAACTTGTATTTTATGAATTAGTGATAGAATTCCATTTGTGATGGACTTGTGACCAAATTATTCGTCACTATTAATGACAGGGGATTAGTGATGGAATTCAATTTGTGACCAAAATGTCCGACACTCATTGTCACTATCCGTGACAAAATTCAATTTGTGACGATAATTAACGATCGATTAGTGACAAACTTGTGCTTTACTAATTAGTAACGGATCAATGAAATTCAATTTGTGATGGTAATTAATGATTGATTAGTGACAAACTTGTGCTTTACTAATTAGTAACGGATCAATGACTGAATTCAACCTACTTGTGACGGAATTCTCAATCACTATTAGTGACGGATTAGTAATGGGTTTGTATTTTATAAATTAGTAATGGATCTGTGACGAAAATTAATTTAACTATGCAATTTTTGTGGTAGATTTTATGATTAGAAAAATTTTGTTTCAATTGATGACCGACTTGTGACGGAACCCTTAGTCGCTAATAATGACGGATTAGTAACGGGTTTGTATTTTATTAGTACTTAATGGATTTGTGATGTAAATTAATGTAACTATGTAATTTTTGCGGCGCATTTGTGACTGAAAAAATTCTGTTACAAATTTTGGCGACTGATGCGTGACGGAAATCATTTTTGTCAATAATTCATTCATTACTAGGTCACTAATCTATTGATGTTTCTATTATATAATAATTTTATTTTTTTGGGTCACTAATCAATAATTAATAGTGACTGATTTTATCCATCGCTAGTTTTCCATCACAAAAAAACCTTCTCTTGTAGTGAACAAGGTCCCAAAAGAAAATTAACCTAAAAATATTGACATACATGTTGGAAAATATAGTCCAAAATGAATAATAACTGTACAATAAGTGCAAAAATATCGCGATAAAAATCTCAAAAGAAATAATTTTAATTGCAGCAATATAAAATAATAGCTTGAGGCGTGTTATGAACACTGTCCTTAAGAATATTTCGTCTAACTGTAAAAGTATTCCTCAGGATTCAACAAACTCTTCTAGTTTTGAACTAGGATTAGGAACAGCAAAAGAAAATTTAATATTAAACACCCATCAGTTTTGTAATAGAAAACGAATATTTTAAATAGAGCAAAGGAGGAGGCTTTTTAGCATGGAGAATGAAGGGCTATTTATAGGTTTCAAACTCAATAAACTAGCTCGAAAATGATACAGTTAATTTTGAGAAAGATTTGGTTTTCAACAGCTAGAATGAGAAAAATAAACAGTTATAGCTAGAGTTTAAGACACATGTGTTTACTTATTCATGATGAAATTCCACGAGCAAAATTCGAACAATTCTAGTAAGGCTTAAAAAAAAAAAAAAGAAGTTATCTTCTGAAAAGAAAAATAATAAAATTAAAAAATGGCTTGGACCAGGCCAAGCATATATCTCGCGCGCAAGGGGAGAGGGTCCCAAATCTACTAATTTAAACTAACGGCCCAAGTCTCATGCGCGCGAGCCCAATCCCTTATTCCATCTTTCACAAGTCTACTAAAGTATGAACTAATATAATGTGAGAAAATGTTTATCATTTTTCTAATATAGGAAGTAAATTATTTTTTTGATATACAAACAAAAAAAACCAATAGTATACACATGTGAACACATGTACTCAGTGAAACACCCACAGTAACTCACGCAAACAAATGTAATCTTTTGTCCTATGGAGTTATGGACATTTTAGAAATTACTCCAAATTCTAAGGAAATTGAGTCCGATTAATGACACAAAATAATATAACCATTCTCAGAAATTTGGCAAAATACTCCTTAAAATACTTTTATGCTAACAAATAGTTTTTGTGGAACTATGATTCTTGGGAATGACTTTGTCTTTGTTGAAACATACATAGCTGATAACAACTAAAAAATATATAAAATATATTAAACCAATGTGTTAAATAAAATAGAGTATTTATTAGAGTGAAATTAAAAAAGAAAGTCTTTAAAGTAGAGAGTCGTGTAGAGACTAAACTGAAATAGGAAAAAAGAAAAAAAAAATTAAGAGGCTATTAGAACTAGACGGCTTAAAAGTTCAAATGGCATTCACCCGCAAGAAAGCCAATTCCAAATCTATTCCCTTCTCTTCTAGCACAACGATTAAATAATTAACACGAAAAGAAAAAGAGACAAGGGTTGCAAAAATAAGCAAAGCAACAATAGTGGGAGAGCAGGTTATCCAGCCAATGGACTTTGGAATTGGCCTTCTCACTCCTTAACAGAGGAAATTGCTGGAGGAATTGACTTCTATCCTGGTGGCAACGACAGGAGATAGGGTGGTCTGTGCCATATTTTCAATAGGGTAAATTGCACTCAAAATTCCTTACGGGATAAACTGCATTGAACTTCTCTATGATTTATCATAAGTGCATATTACTCCATATAATTTCAAAATAGATGCCGGAGCAAAACTTTCCTATGGTCTTATAAAATATAGAACACATGCCCCAAAAGACAGGCACGAGACCTCCTTGTGAGCCTCAAACTTGTAGGACACATGCCCCCTAAAATGGGTGTCAGTGCTTATCTTGAAACTACATGAGACAACATGTACTTATACAATTATAGGGGGATTCGATGCAATTTACCCATTTTCAGTGACTGCAGTGAGGGAAAACTTAAGAGATAGAAGTAGCACTGGTGTGGTGGCATAAATTTGTTTGGTTCGAAATAGGAATTGAATTCCTAAGCACGCTTTTATTTTATGCAATTTATGCTGGACACAATTCCGATCTAAGGTCGGCATTAGTGACGCTCAAGATCTGGATAATCTTCAAAATTGGTTTGGTGCTGTGACTAACTGCACTTGGAAGGAACTAAACAAGAGGCTTATTCAAGTTTGAGTCCCTTAAATCTTATTCTTGTTAATCCTTGGAGTCTTATGGACCTTCTTAGATAGGATAGTTTTCAGTTCTTAGATAGGATAGTTTTCAGTTCTTAAATAGGATAGTTTTCAGTTTTGGTCCTCTCTGGTATAAGATGTAAATCTTGGAGCACAGAATGGGATAATATATATAGCTACAATATCTTGAGAAATTAGTGCCAAATCCAGGAGAAAGCATGCAAAAATATGCTGAAATATAATGCAACGAAATCACTTGTTTGGCGAAAAAACAAAAGTGGAAGAGCACAGAATGGGATAATATTGCTATAATATCTTGAGAAGTAAGTTCCAAATGCAGGAGAAAGCAAGCCAAAATCATCTGATTTCAACACAGTTTAGCCTGTATGCTGAAATATAATACTACTTCACTACAACAATAGAATTGCTAATTAAGATGTCCAAAAAACAAACCTCCTCTGCATATAGAAGGCATTAAATCTATAGATAGCACTCTGTCATATGATCCCCACAAGCTTGATCTACTTGCCTCCAAGACTGAATAAGGTGTCGTAACAGAGAAAAGGCACTTCAAACGCCCTCACCGGAATTTCAGGCCTCACCCTCCTATATATTCCACTCGCAATGTTGTAATAAACAAGTCCTAAGGAGCAATAGGAGTTCGTCATACATATGAGTTCTTGATCAGAGATACCAGCTATCAGCTCCAAACGGCGACGACTTAGCTCATGAGGACGTTCGATCCTACCTTTTATCTCCCACACATTATTCTTAAATTTCCACAAGTTCATGATGGATTGATACTCATCCAAGAACTCCCCCACACCCAAACACCCTTCAATCTCTGCCAAGTCGACTGCAAGTTTAAAATTTGGACACGGCATCAATTGGTATTCTTCTTTTCCCAAGTCAATTGAAAACAAAGCACAGGAAACATTTTCATTTGTGTCATCCCACTTAGGTTGTTCAATTTGGACTCGTGCCCAGCGGCTCCTACTCAACCAATAAATCACTCCATTCACGCACAAAGAACCGATCTCAGAGTCTAACGGCAGATTGGGCCGATTTGCAATCACTTTCCAGGTACCTGAGTTGACATTGACACCATCGGTTAAAGTTAGGATCCGGCAGCCTACCTCCAGAACTAACAACCTTGAACCACGCAACAATCTTGTACTCGTTTTTATTAGGGAGATAGCCAAAAGCCATGGTGCATTTTGGCCATACCTTATCGAAGAAGTCTGGTAGTTTCACAATTTCTCGTGTACTGGGGTTGAGTACATAACCATGCTTGAAGTTCAGGAGGCATACCAGGCCATGGCAGACTAGTAACAAAGGACGTACATCACGATCACGATGCAGTTGCAGTTCAAATCTGTTATGCACCTTCTCCTCCAACAGATCAATTACAGAAAATTGAATAGTTGCCTCTGGATTGCCCCCGAAGCGGTACTCATCAAAGTTTTTCGTAGAACGATCATTATACACAACCAGATAACGAGTTTGATCCATTCGTAGGTCGTGTTCGTGTTTTACAGAACCTGGACCTGAAGAAGATATCAATTGGTACCATTTTTTAGAGACGCATTTGAATCTGAGAAGAGATTTCACAGGGAGCCTGGACAGTATATTGATAAGAACCATCTTTTGAGATTGATAACGGTTCTCGACTTCCATAGTTTTTGACTTTCGACCACAACCAAAGCTGCAATAGCAAGATTGAGAGGAAAAAACCCTAATCAATATTACGCACGCACGTTAAAGTAAAATAGGGTAATAAGGCAGTAGCGTATGGAATAGGAATAGGAAAACCCCAATAAATATTACGTACACACGTTAAAATAAAATAGGGTAAGGCAGAAGCGTATAGAATAGGAATAGGACAACCCTAATATCACGTACACACATTAAACTAAAATAGGGTAAGGCAATAGCGTAACGAATAGGAATAGGAACTAGAATTGGACCTGGATTGGTATTTGGTTTCCTCTCAAATTGAATTATTATTTATTATTATTATTATTTACAACCCCCCCCCCCCCCCGTTGACACAACCCAAATTCCTAGCGGTGGAGTTAGGATTCTAGAGTTAACGGGTGCACTCATTTATATATAATCTTTTATATAAATTATAAATGTATATAATATCAATATAAAAATAATACTTATATATAAAAATAGATAAATAAATAACTACATTGATTATAAACAAAGCGCACTTTTTATAATTATTTTTATATTTTAAATCATTAAATAGTTACCTTATTACTAATAGTGTTAAATGCATACATACATACATAGATACATATATATATATATATATATATATATATATCTAAGCGAATCTTACTCCAAAATTATTTGAATAACTTTGTTCAATATTCATCTCATTAGATCTAGGAAAAAAGATTGTTCTTAAAAAATTGGTTTTCTTTTCAAAAAATTATGCATCACTTCAATGCCCTATTCAACAAATAAAAAATTACAAATACATTTTAAATTAAAAGAAAAAGATTATAGTCATAGTTAAGTTAAGATAAAAATCTGCATATAAAAATTATCAATTTATAAGTGATTAAACTACATAAACTATGACATAACTATTAGCGCTGAAAGGTAACTAAAAAAATTAAAAATATTTTCACTTAAAGCAAACAAAATATGACAAGAATTTTGAAAAAAAAAATATCATTAGTTAACTTCAACCATACATCATGTCACGAGGAGTTTGTTTCATACTATTTGGGAGAAAGACACAACATGGGTAGTTTTGAGAAACCATGGTAGAAAACAAGGGAATATAGTAAGTATTCACTTTGGAAAAGTAAGTTATATATAAAACTAGTAATCTCTAAGCTCGTGCTACGTATGGATCAATGTTTTTGTATAATTTTTTGAAATTTGTAAACCGTTTAAGCACATAATGAAATTTAAACTATTTTGAATATAGAAATTTTGAATTAAGAAATTTGAAGTACTTTGAATTAAAATTGCTGACAAAAGCTTTTGAACATCTCAAAATTTTAGAGAGCTTTTCTCAATCACCTTGCAATTGGGGCCATTTTGTCTCCATTCATGGTCCTAATGTCCTTGTTTTGTTTTTCATATCCCATGCTTTTCCCAAGTTTGTTAAGTTACTTTTTTTTTTAATGATTTTTATACTTTTTCAACATGTAATAAATATGAATTTTGTATTTTTATTTTTGTAATTCTGTATTTGTTCTTTTATGTTCTTATGCGTAAATAATAAAAATAGAGCCAATAATAATTAAAATTATTGGTTTTGCCCCAAATTAAGAGATAATTAAGATGATCCAACACATTCTATGAGTTCTTAAAAGATAATTATTGTTAAGTTTTTTATATGCTCTAGATATCCTATAGATATAATTTTATGTGTGTTTCTTTTTTTTATATTTTGTGTATTTTATCATTTTAGAAATCCTATAAACATGATTTTTTATATTTATTATTAAGTAATTATTAAAAGAAAAGTACACAAAAATAATACATTATTTATGTGTCCTCAAATTTGAAGACAATTAATGTGATATGTTATCTCCTAAGGCTTTTCGAAAGATAAAATGACATCTTCTGTAACCTCTTAAAATTTTTAGGTGTAATTTTACTAATAGTACTGTATAAATATTATGTTGAAAATATTAAAACATTGGGTAAGTAGGTTATGATAACATAAAATAAATCTAGAAATGGATAAATAAGAAATTGACATTTATATTATGAAGAATATGAAATGAACAAAGATAAATTACAACTAAAACTGCAAAGCAAATAGAGTTGTGGCCTGAATTTAATTCAATGTCTGAACTTTCTCTACTACGGAAAACTACAAATGCTAGAACTATGTAAAACTATATGTTACTAATTAAGATTGGGTGGAGTAAGACATGCTTCTTGGTGTGTCTTATGCTTTGCTAGAAGACCACTGTATATGGGTGCTAAAAGAGACAAAGCTTTCATTATCACATTCATTGAGAAATTCTAGCCTTATACAACTAATCTTACTTTATTTCTAGTTGCATTACTAGATTCATCTAACTTGTTTCTGAAAACCCAATTAGTACCAATAACAGGATGATTTCTAGGTCATTCAACCAATTTCTAAACTTTATTTCTAGAAAACTGATTAAGGTCTTCTTGCATGTCATTTATCCAATTGTCATATAACAAAGTTTCATTAACATTCTTAGTTTATATATGAGAGACAAATGCAACATGTTTGCAAAAAGCATTTACATTATTCTTAATTCTTTTTCCTTCGATGGATCGCCAATGATTTGCTTCTTAGGATGATTTTTCATGAACTTCCAACTCTTGGGTAGATTGCTTGAGTTGGTGCTTGCTCCTTATGAGGATTTTGAGTTTGCCCTTCATTTCCTTGGCTTGTCATTTTGGATTTCAACTTCTTCATCACTTGACAATTATTTTTCTTTTGCTAGTTCTTCTTCTTGTGTAGTCTTCCTCACGAGGTTACTTGCATCAATGATTTCCTTTCTCGACTCAAAAGGATTAGCTTCATCAAAAGTAACACGCGTTGATTTTTTAACAACTTGTGTTTTTAAACACTCAAACTTATGTAAGTGATCTTTGGTATTCAAAATGAAACATTTGTAACCAAATACTTTAAAGTATGAGATCTTAGGAGTCTTACCATTCCACAACTCGTATGTAATTTTTTTTAGAATAGGTCAAATAAGAATTCTATTTTACATGTAGCATTCAAGTGTTAACAGCTTCACTCCAAAAATATGTAGGCAAGTTGTGTTCTTTAAGTATAGTCCTTGCCATTTCTTGTAATTTTTGATTCTTCCTCTCTACTATCCTATTTTGTTAAGGAGTCCGAGGGGCCAAAAAGTTGTGCTCAATGCCATGCTCATCACAAAAATGCATAAAAGGAGTGTTCATATATTTCATGTCATATCACTACAAATGCAAGTTATAAAATAATCTTTCTCACTTTGTACTTTTCTACGCAATCTTGCAAATTTATTGATGGCTTCATTTTTGTATACAAGAAACATGATCCATGTAAATCAGGTGTAATAATCATCAACAACAAAGGTATATTTAGATCCATCTAAGCTGGCTATATCAATAGGTCTAAACAAGTCTATATGCAACAATTATAAAGCTTTAAATGCTAAGACCATAATAATTGGTTTGAAGAAAGTCTTATGTTATTTACCAAGTTGACATGCATCACATACTCTATCTTTTTGAAACTTAATTTTGGGCAAATCTCTAACCAATTCATTTTTAGAAAGATTTTTCAATAAACTCATGTTAGCATACCCAAGTCTTCTATGTCATAACCAAGAATTTTCATGTATAATAGATAAACAAGTAACATTTTGGTTTCCAAGTTGATTAAATTCAACAGTATATACATTCACTACTAGACTTCAACAGTTTACAGAGAAAAAATTTCTGTTGCAAACATGTAAAATTTCGTCTCAAAACTTGTTTGCAACGGAATTTGAGATGAAAAATTTTCGTCGCAAAAAGCCCAGTCTCAAATTTTGAAACAGAATTTTTCGTCTATATTTGAGACTGAAATCGTTTTTGTCTCAAACAGAGACGGAAAATTTCGTCTTAAACACTTTGTTAAAATTCGTCACCGACAAAAAATAGTGACGAAGTATTCCGTTTCAAAAGTCTATCTCTACTTTGTGACAGAAATTTCCGTCTCTAATTATGTTAAAGCTATTTTGTTGTTGATGAAATATAGCGACTAAAATTTTTGTCTCAAATTTGAGACGGAGATTTTTGTCCCAAATTAGTCTTAAACTATACAAAAGATGTTGACAAAATGTTCCGTCTCTATTCCATCCTAAATACTTCCGTCTCTATTCCGTCACAAACCTTGCCTTGTTTTTTAAAAAATTCCGTCTCAATTATGTCTCTAATTTGATTGAACTAAAATAATTTCTGTCTCAAATTCGTCGCAAATACAATTAAACTATATTTATTTCCGTCTCAAATCCATCACTAATGTAATTTGACTAAAGTTTTCCATCTCAAATCCATCTCTAATATTTTTTTGTTGAAAACATTTTACCTATTAATTTTGTTATCCATACTTGTTAAACTATAATTATATACCAATCCATCCATTCAACCACTACAACTCATAAAAGGCATATGTCCTTATACATTCCACCAATACACCATTCAACCCATATAATGTAATTCATACTAGATCTATACCCAACCAACCGTACTATTCACTAAACCATTAAGTCATCAACATAGTGCCAAATTCCAAATTCACCATAACATAGTTAGATAGCTCACCAAGATAAAAATAACACATAGTTATATAGTTCACCAAAACTAAAACTAATATAAACATAATGATCCAAACTAATTGTCAAATAAAGTGAAAAGAGACATAGCCAACTATCTGTAAAAGCACGAGCAGGAGAAGTAGGCATAGGAGATAGGTTGATGCCGAGCCTAGCAAGTCTCTCATCGATATAAGATGAGACCAATTGTGGGATAGATCCTTTCAATTCATTAAGTTCAGCTGTAGTTGAGTTAAGCTTCTCTTCAGTTGAATGTAACTTTTCCTTGATTTGAGCTCAGCCTTTAATGCCGAATCGTCACCATAGTTGCCATGAACAGAGCTTGATGAGGTAGATCTTGTAATGAGATAGATCAATAACGCATCTCATTCGTTAGATATGATAGATTAAGAAGGGACACTAAAAGAATTGATTACTGAGCCATATGAGGTATCTATGCCAAGCACTTTATCAACATCACATGCACCAAGACCATATATATGACCTTTAACAGGTTGGCTGGTAGCTTGTGTCCAACAATTCCCGTCCTTTACACTCTCAGCTAAGACTTCTGCGCCATATTTCTCCTCTACAATTGACTTATAAGTGTCATATGCCTTCTTTGACCGCTCATTGACAAAATTTCCATCCTTATTCTTGCGTGTCTCCAAGTACAACTTTATCTTAAAGATTAGACACTTCTTCGCTTTCGCTTGTACATATTATTTTAAAAGCAATAATATAATAACATTACATAAAAGTAATTTGATTTATTTAAAACTTTAAACATACTAACCAGGCTCACTCTATGCTTAACAAATGGAGCTGAACCCTCAGTATGTTTTGAGACGCTGCTGTCAACCTCTGTCATCCGATTCTTCCTATTCTGCTCTGACTTTTTCAACTTATCACCTTTGCAATAATAGTTATCCACTAGTTTCTCCCACACATTGGATCAAAATCACCTGGATTATGAGCCTTTATGTCAAACACATTGTCAGATTTGGTGAGCTTCAAAGACTTCGTCTTCGCCAAATGCAAGATTTGTCTAAATCTAGGTTTAATGCTAGACTCCCATACAGCTCTTACTCGGGGCTTATCGGACTTCGGGTTCCCCCACATTTTCTGAAATATTTTGTGAAAAAATTAAGAAACTTAAGTTATGGAGTATAAATATGTGTTCACATTTGTTTCAACAAATAAGCTAACAAAATAATTACCTAGAACTTTTCAAACAGTTCATCATTTACATGATCTGGAACGTCTTTTTTCCAACTAGTCTATGGCTCCTTCCATTATGCCTTCAAGTCAAGTACAGCTATGCTTACAACTCTAGTCGTTATAAATCTGCCAAAACATTATTTAAGAATTAGCTTTCTCATATAAGCATTTGTACAATACACATAATTTATACGTAAAATGAACATAACTTACCTTAACCCATCGGTAAGAATCATGGTACCTGTTAGTGCTTCATACATCTCGTCCTCTTAAGGCACCACTTCTTTATCCAACAAAATATCAGCTAATCTCTCACCTCCATCGCTGAAAGATGGTGTTGTTGAAGATAGAGCTAGCAATGGAGATGGTAATGGCTGAACTGAAGCTGAGGATGATGGCAAGTGGGTGTCTGGAGGAGCAACTTGGTGATTGGAGTAACCCCCTTGGCCAACATGAGCGCCTCCACGGGATCCACGACCACCTGTAGTAGATGTCATAACCATCCTACAATATGTAAAACAAGTCATGATATTAAAGTGTAATATGTAATAATCCATTCACGATGGAACCTAAATAAAAGACATATTCATGATTGTAATAAAACAATAACTATATAACTATTAATCCATAAGTTCCAACTTATAAAAGCACAACTAACAAAAAAAAAAAAAATCATCTTGTACAAAGTTAAAGTTCTTGGACACTATAATTTCCCACTCCTAGCCCATAAATCTATCATCTTCGTCTTCATCTTCATCCGTCTCCTGGTTATCCTCATCTCTATCTGAATCATAGTCTTCCTCTTCATTTGACAAGTCTTCATTTTCTCCGTCATCTTCATTAGTTTGTCTTACACTAGCAACCTCCCTTTCAGACACTTCATCTAGATATCTATTTTGATCTAGTAATCCGTCTTCTTGATCCAACTCTATATCATCATACACACGATTTAGACTTTGAACATCTTCTTCCTGAAGAGCATCCCCATTATTATTCGTAATGACATCATCATCATCTATGTTTCCACTTTCAAATTCGAAGATCTTGCTTCCAGCTTTAGTTTTGCATACTGTATGCCATATATGCCTTTCGACTTAACTGCTCGGAAAAGATGTATAATACACTTGTCGAGCTGGGGATGGTAGAATACAAAGATCATTAGTTGTAAGATGTAGATGGGTATTTATCTCTACTAAACCAATACGTTCATGTTTTCTCATCCCCAAACTTGTATAAGCGTCAAACCAAGAGTAGTTAAATAACACTAATTTATTACCACAAAAAAATTCCAATTCAAGAACTTCTTGCAATATTCCATAGTCATCATCACCATCAAATTCAACACTACTACCTAAGACACACATACCACTATTCATTGTGACCTTAGGTCGACCATAATTCTCAGTATGAAATTTAAACCCATTGGTATAATAACCCCTATAAGGTTGAACGAGTTTATCTGGCCAATAGCTAATCTCCAAATATTTTCCTCAACATTATTATCTTCATTTGTCACCTGTTATAAAACAAAGCAACTTAGTCAATTTTGATACCTTTTAGTGTTTATGACATACTTTTTCTTGTGAATGACACAAAACTTATATATTACTTGAACCATTTTGGAAAATATTGATCCCTGTATTGGGCAATCTGCATAGCATCCCAATCTCGATGTTCATCCTCTGTATTTTGTATAAACATCCTACATAGTCATATTTGAAGAAGTTATCTTTTTTTGTAAAAATGTATATGTTAATCTCAATTATTACAAGAAAAACAAGCTTACTCTAAAAAAGGAGCAACTTCATCACAATTCAGCAAGATATATCTATATGCTGCTTCGTACTCTTGTGGTGACAACTTCCTTTTTTTCATTGCACCACCCAACTTATCTCCTTGATGTTTGAAGATTGACAAAATCCCGTCGGTGTTCACTTGTTCACCTCTTAGATTTCGTGGGACTTTATTCAATCTTGTAGGCACGTTTTCCTCAAAGTAGTGTACACAAAAAGTAGTTGTTTCCTCGATAATATATGCTTCAACAATTGAAGGCTCAACTCGAGCCTTATTTGTAACCTTTTTCTAGTAACTATGTAAGAGCCTGAAATGTTCCAGATAGTTTTCATAACTAAAAGCTAGAAATAGCTGCCATTGAAAATATTATATCATGAATTTACCTTTCAAATAGAAACATCCATTAATATTGTACAGGACCTCCCACCTTAGCTTCAAATGGCAAATGAATAGGCAAATGCTCCATAGAATTGAAGAAAGGTGGCAGGAAAACCTTTTCAAGTTTACATAATAAAATTGGTATCTCTGTCCCAAGTTTTTCGAGATTCTTCATATCCAATTCTGTACGACATAGATCCCTAAAGAAATTGCTCAACTCTGCGAGTGCCTCTCAAACCATTGTTGGCAATATGTCACGAAAAGCAAGAATCAATCTTTGCATAAATACATGGCAATCATGGATTCCTTTTCATTCACACAACGACCAATGTTTGACACGTATCCATTAAGGAAACGTAGTTGTTTTACCCACGCACAAACCTTGAGTTTTTGCTCCTTTGTCAAGCAAAATGAAACCCTTGGCTTTAAGATTTTCCCGTCGGGTCGAGATTGCAAATGCAATCCACGTCAATTGCAATGCACCTCTATGTCCTTACGGGCAACTGCTATGTCCTTGGTTTTCCCAGGTATATCCATCACAGTGTAAAAGATGTTCTCAAACACATTTCTCTCTATATGCATAACATCTAAGTTATGGGGTAGTAAACGTGTTTCCCAATATGGTAGTTCCCAAAAATATGCTTCGTTTTGTCCAGTTGTGATGATGCCTGTATCCCGATGTTTGATCATTCCTCATGTGGACTCCAAAAGCAATATTCCCCAAGCTTTCTACTCGAGCTTGTAATTGTGGCCCAGTCAATCTAGGAGGCCGAGGATCATGTTCAATTTTATTTCGCAAGAAAGCATCCGAGAATCATGTTCAATCTTATTTCTCAAGAAAGCATTCATTTGAAATCGAAAACGATGATCCTCTGCCAAGAACTGGCGATGGCAATCAAACCAAGAATTTTTCCTACTATGGTTTAAAAAGAATGCCTTTGTATGCTCCATACATATAGGACAAGACATTCGTCCATGAGTACTCCATCCTGACACCACACTATATGCAGGGAAATCGTGTATTGTCCACAAAAGTGTTGCCCGCAAGATGAAGTTTTCATTAGTTGATGCATCATAAGTTGGTACTCCCTGAAACCACAATAATTTCAACTCGTCAATCAATGGTTGTAGGTACACATCAATCCTCTTCCTCAGTCCTCGTGGGCCTAGAATAACCATGTTCAAGAGTATGTATTGTTGTTTCATACATAATTTCGGAGGAAGGTTATACACTATTAGCATCACAGGCTAACACAAGTATTGCGTTGTGGTCATACCAAACGGACTGAACCCATTTGTACATAAACCAAGACGAACATTCCGTCTCTCTGAAGAAAAATCTGGATGAGTTCGATCAAAATACTTCCATGCTTCCCCATGTGACAGATGTGTCATATGTCCTTCAAGTGGATGGCTAGTTGCGCGACAAGGTATGTATTTCATTGTATGGCGTGACATGAATAGTCGTTGAAGCCTTGGGATCAGAGGCAAGAGCTCAACTGTTTGTAAGGGACTCTCTTTTTAGTGTTTCCATTTGAGTCCTTATATCTTTCATGCCCACACACTTCACATCAGGTCAAAAGCTCATTTTCTTTATAGTAAAGCATGCAGTGATGTAGACATGCATCATACTTAACGTATCCCATCCCAAGTCTCGAAGGTATCTTCTTGCACTCATAGAAGTTTTTTGGCAACTTGTTATCACGTGGAAATGCCTCTTCAACTATAGCCATTGTCCGATTAAAACAATCCTCTACCAAGTTGTAATAAGATTTCACAATCATCATTTGTAAGACAAATGAAAGAATAGTATGGCCATCACAGCCTTCATACAACGGTTCACTAGCATCTTCCAATAACTGAAATAATTGATTCGGGTTGTCCATTGATATTAGAGCTTGGATGTTCTCTATCATTATCTCCATGAGGATATGCTCCCCAATCGAAATTGGGGCCAGCAGCATCAATTACCATATCCCTGTACCTCGAACCATTGTCCTGATCTAGCAAAGATGACGTTTCTCTAACTTGTTCTTCGAATTGGAGACCCTCACCTTGGTAATCCTACACTGTATAATGACTCATGAAACCTTTCTTGTACAGGTGCAACTCAACGACATCTTGAGGATGTCTTTTTACATTCCTACATTTTGCACATGGGCATTGTATGTGACCATCTCTAGTCACTACTTTGTGCCTTTATGAGTAAGCAAAATCCAACAATTGTTTTACCCCATTTTCAAATGCAAGATTTATGAGCCCACCGGGTCTATGTCGATACATCCATGACCTTTCACTATTCATGAGGTCTATAAATTAAAAACACATATTAATTTTGACTTAGAAAACTAGTGAAGGAGGTAAATCACAAAAAGTAATACTATCAAAGTCATGACTTGGCAAAAGAATATCAACGCTAATAGACAAACTCTAGCCACTTGTTGTAGCTATGTACGGGTTCAAAGTCATAGAACAATAGGTCCCACAACATGGTGAAGAAGATAACAAATCAAAAGACTTTTGAGTGGTCATCAAAATCAACAGATAGAAAAGGGAAAGAGAAAATACTGTGAGTGTAGGAAAATAGGGAGGAATACAAACTTGGGACTATAATAATATCAATTTCATAATTAAAGATAATGCAATTCTTTTTTTCCCCTAAAATAAGCCATCAAATTTTTGGCATATTATCACCAAGAACTGAAGCAGATTAAAATAACACAATCCTCATTGATCAAACGAAGCCTTATTTAGTATCAGAAACATAAGTAGCAAAGTTTTGGTAATTAAATAGGACAAAAGGTATTACTTTTTTTGTCTTCGGTCAAAAATCAAAACTTACTTGACTTCAGCAAAAAGAATTAGTCTCCCTTTTTCTTTTGCACTCTGTAGCTTTCTCTTCCTAGAAACAAATTCCTATACAAATAGCCACAGCATAATTTATAAATTAAACTCTAATAAAATTATACTTTTAAGACTACAAAACAAAAGAATCTTTATTTTCAGATCAATCATATAAAATCACAATTCACAACAGTAAATAGTTCGAATAGAGTTCAATATAATAGTGGCGAAAATTTAACTAAAACAAAACATGACTAGAGAAACACCCGTGCCTAATTAATTACTAATCCATCCAACTACCTCTTAGAGAATGTAGCTTAACTTACATAAAGTTGTAAACAGCTAATTTATGCATGATTTGTAGTTAGAATCTTTCCGTACGCATTAAGAGACAATTAAATTGTACCACCGGATCCATTTTGTCACCATTTGGACTATTTCAGCTGTGTCATTTTTAGCTTTATCATATGCCTATCGAATATGCAGGATCTACATTTCTTTTCTATGATAGCACTATATTTAATCTACTGAAGCTTATATTCATATATAATGTATATATACAATATACTCTTCATATATATAGTTATAACTCAGTGAAGAGTTGTAGCATGTTGCTCTTTCTTTCTTTTCCACCAAAATTTGCGTCATTTACAATGAATAAACCAAAAAAAAAAGAAAAAAGGAACATTATGTTATGAATAAAAAAGAATTTTTATGACAACACTAATTTTAGAGCACATATTTGTAGGATCGATATTATTAAGTGTGGGGTATCCTAGTCCATATTTTCTAAATTATAACTTAGAAAACATGCTAGGAGAATAAAATAACCACATTACACACACAAGAACATGCTCAAGAACATATAGAATATAACTAGTGCTTGCAAAAATATATAAAGCTAACCTCTTGAAGTGTGGGGCCTTTGATGAAGCTAAAACCGGTTACAAGCTTTGTTCCCGTTCACGAACAAGGCCACCAAAAATTTACTACAAGGGTGTCGCAATAATCAACTCCCCAGTCTTCTTCCCTATGATTAAAGAGACTTATATTGAGAGAATAGTCTCTTGTGTGGGAAGAAGCAAAGTAATATGCTCTTGAAAAACTAGAGCAAAAATCACACAATAAGTGTGTACTATGTGTTGTAGTATTTTCTTGCCAAAAAGGAAGAAATCAACTACAAAGTGGAATACATAAAAGGTGTAGGGTCTTGTCTATTTATATAGAGAACCTTGGCATCTAAAGTTGCTAAACTTTCAATGTGGGAGAAAATATCCATGTAGTATTTCCTTTTTGAAACTTGTCAATCTTGTCTTGGAAGACTTGTGCAAGTTGTCCACTTGTTTTTGTAGTATTTTGCAAGTTGTCCACTTGTCTTGGAAGACTTAGGCCAAGCCCATTATCCAACTCCAACACATAATCCATAATTCATGTGGAGGCCCAAGCCCAATAAGAAACCATCCTAGCCTAATTAGGTTATCTTAGATTCTAAAGAAAGCCCAAACCCAATTTCAAGCTTTGGCCCAATAAGGCTACTACCACAATATGGAATTTGCTCTTTCAAGATTACTCTCTCAAAGTCATTTCAACTGGGGAAGGGACCAAGAAGACACAATTATCATTGGCTTCCAAAAATAATTAAAAATATCCTTGCCCGATCTAGGCGACATAATAATTATTTTTAACTTCAATCTATTCCACCATAAGAAGTTGCACTCCAAGAATAATTGTCATTACCCAAAAGCTTATCACAAAAGAATGTGAACTTTGTCTTTGACCTACTAAATAACTGACCATAATGCCCCTCTATGTATACCCACAGCTAAGATCGGTCCTTTGGCCTGTGTACTATCACCTCCTTAGCTGTATCTTTTTCCGTTGGGTTTCTTGTCCTATTGCCAACCATCCTTGGTCATGGAATCTCTTGATCTCGGGAGAGACCCTCAAGCCATATGACCGACACATCTATAAAGGTAATATCACTAGATCTAGATTCGGATGATAAATTTGGACAATCCCAAAGGGGGCACATAGATTCCATTTTGCATATGCATGTTCTAATTAATTAGAACTTAGCACTCAATGCACAATGATGTTGATCCTAATAAAATAAGATCTCACCCACAGTGAATCAAAGTACTAAACCCTAACTTCATTAGTTCATCCACATATACTCAAGATTAAGAGCAATGATCATTTAGTAGCAGTGAGTGTCTTGTTTTCTTTCTTTGATAGTAAGTCTCTAGAAAACATACTCACAATGGTCCTATCCAATACATGACACACGTACTATTGAGACAAATCCAAAAGGTCCTCCAATGACCTAGATAGATCACCCTCAAAGAGGAGACTTGCTCAATATAACCTTATCAAAGTAGAGTGCCCAACACTACTATTTGGTTATGGATTCAATTTATGACGTGACTAAATCTAGACTTGAACCTACTGTGCGTCCAGCCTCACTGCGCACCCAAGTCATTAGTGCAAGTCAAAGGACCTTCATACATGCATTGATAAAACATAACAGAGATTATATGTAAGAAACTCATAATGCCATTTAACAAAAATATGATTATACATTGTTTCATATCCAAAATGTCATGTACAAGTGAGCTTTAGGGCATACTAATCCTAACAATATTAACTCATATTTCTTTTTTTATTGTTTCAATTTTTCAATTTTAGAGCATATATTAACTAAAGTATTTTAATTTTCAACCTTAGAGCATATTAAAAAAAATCTAAATGAGGTGTTTTACATAGAATAGAAGTGCACAGCTACTTTACAATATGAATCCTAATCTTTAGCTAAAGTTGACATGTACAGATAAACAACAAATTGTAGCAGAACTCTCATCTAATATCTATCTGATACATCTAACTAATACAGAGTCAACCTGGTGCATGTTCTCTGTATTTAAACTACAAGCAATTGTAATTGAATGTACACAACTTCTCCATAGGAATTCTTATTACTATACTAACACAGCTTAATTTCAAAAGCATCTTCTCTGTATTTAAATTGCAAGCAATTGTAATTTTCGATTGTACACAACTTCTCCACTGGAATTCTCACAATAAAAGCAGCTGGATATGCAAAATTCTCATGCATCTCTCTCTGTTAAATCTATTATACGTATATGATAATACCATTTCCAAGAAATCCCAAATTCCCTAAAATATTATTTTATCAAAGAAATTTAAATCAACCAGAAGAAGAAGGCGGATGAGGCTAACATAATTATGTGCAGAGGTGTTGATGGATTTTGCTCACAAGGCCAAAAGATTGAAAAATGGTAGCTGCAATCTCAAATGTTTAAAAAAAAAAAGGACTGAAAAACAAACTTAAAGATATAAAATAAATCACTATGAAAATCACTATCAAATAAACTAAATAAACCACTATGAAAATCACTTGGCAGCAAATCTATCCAGAGAGAAAACTGTTTGTCACTTGGTCATTTCCATTTACTTGATCTCCTTTTTTTTTCATTTTTATATTTTTTGGGTGGGGGGAAGAAAAGTTTGTCAGTGAATCTTTAACATCAAGGACTGGACATAATCTATTTTTCCAAATTAGCAGAATTTTATAACGGCGAAACAATCTAATTTCACCAAAGGATAAATCCACCTTCTAGGTTATTTCAGCCCATTACAGGACAAATCTTTGAAGCACTATAATCAACTTGAGAAAACAATATCATAAAATTTAAATTTCTTAATTAGTCGTGATTCCAATAACAAATTTAAACCAGATAATCCAAATCAACCTACGAATAACATGTTACGACAATTTTTCAAACAATATAAAAGAGTCAAAACAGAGAAAAGATAACCTACACCATTTACTACCAAATAATTCAAACTAAACTGTGCATAGTAGGTTAAATAATTCAAACAATATAAAAGGGTCAATTTTCTTAAGTGTGATCGATCCTATTCAAGCACACTTGTTTATGCTTAGCTAGAAGGCATAATCTTTTATTTGTTGAAGGTTTGAAAAACCTCATTTTTTTGTTTCCTTCAGGTTTTCCAGCATATGTACTTGGGGTGCATTTTATGAGTTCTTACATCCCCAATCACTTAACATGTTACTATACCATATAACAATGGATTATGTTAGGAAATAATTTCGACAATATTTTGCTTGTCATCAGCAAGGTTGACCAAATGTTCATATAGCGCTTCTAGGTGAAAATAATAGTAATCTAAGAATAGAAAGGTCACAACTTAAATAGCAAGAACAAACAACAAAGGCAAATCTCTGTCAAGGAAGTAATTTGTTTGCTCAACTCTAATTATTTGGATATTTCTCATATAAGCAATATGTGGGCTAATTAGCTAAATCTAATATTCTGATGTTTTCTTCTTGGCAGCTACTGTGTATAAGCACAGAATATTACATTAAACTTTATTCCCTGATTTGTACACCTAAACTTTATTGGAGATGTTAATGTGCTACTTCACGCCACTTCGGTTTTGCTCTTATTTACATTTTGGACCATATAAGTGAATTTAATTGCGTAAAGTTTGAAACAAATATAAGCCCTAGGAATGTTTCCTTAACAGGCAACCAAACAACAATCAAGTTTGTCAGATTAACTTTAGGAGTTTGAAAAATCCAATGCACATCTAACATCTACCCTAATGTAGTAGTATCTCCAACTTCTCAATTTTCAAAAATTTTGTTCCTACATTGGGGGTAGCCAAAAAAAAACAAAAAATGTTTCAACCTATTTGGTGACCTTTGAGCAAACAGCAGCAGCAAAAAATCCTCAAATCATGCAGATCCTTGGCGGTAGAGGTGGAAAGATCAAATCGTCATGAACAGCGACAGCAAAAAATCCTCAAATCAAGCAAATCCTCGGTGGCAGAGGTGGAAAGATTAGATCATCGTAAATAGCAGCAACAAAAAATCCTTCATTAGCAGCAGCGAAAAATCCAAAATAAAATAAACAAAACTTCAACAGATAAAAAGTAAGAGACAATTGAAAGAGAATTTTATGTCGTAAAGAGAGGTGGAACATAGATCTAAGAGTGAAAAGACGTGCAATTCTTGGTTAAGCCACTGTGAAGATGCTAAAAATTGTTTTTGGTTAAGCTTAAAAGGATGTCGTCTTGATCACAAATACGACGTCGTTTTAGGTCAAGACCAAAACGATTTTGTTTTGGCCTAATTATTTCTGCCCTTCTAAATTTTTTCACCCGTTTTATTTAGTAAAAAATTTAAAATATTAGAGATGCATAGTTCGTCTTTATTCTGTCTCTAATTAGAATTTAATCTATATTCAATTTCAACTCTAATTTCTTTTACTTGTAGTTAAATTATTTCAAAAAATGTTCTTTTCATATACTAATCTCTATTACGTCTCTACTACTACTACTACTACTATTACTATAATAATAATAATAATAATAATGATGATGATGATGATGATGATGATGATAATGATGATGATGATGGTGATGATGACGATGATGACGACGACGACGACGACGACGACGACATGAAAATGTTCGAATGAACAACTTAATAGAACCTAAGTCTTAATTATATTTTTATTCAAGTTAAATATCTCCATACTCTAAATTATTCATCATTTTGATTCATTATATTCTTTTGGGTAATATTTTATAGTAATTTAGTATTTATGCCGATTGATTTTAATTTTTTTTATAATTCTCTCTAAATTTTCGTCTCTATTTCGTCACAAACATTAAAATGTCTTAAATTTTTAATAATTTTAAATTTCAATTCCATCTCAAATAATTTACTTCTCAAATTTAATAATTTTTGTTTACAAAATTTGTCTATATTCCGTTGCAATATTCTCAAACTTTGTAATATACATTTCTTCTCTCCTCTATCTCAAGATAAAATACATAAATTTTAAAAGAAATCCATCTCTAATTCATATGTCTTAGAATAAGTAAAAAGATTTTAAAAATATCCGTCTCTATTCCGTCTCAAATATTGTAAAAAATTATAGAAAAATCCATCTCTATTCTGTCTCAAAAATATTAAAATATTAATATAAATTTCGTCTCTAATCCGTCTCAAACTGACAAAAGAGAAAAACCATCATAAAAGTCATCTCAAATCTGTCTCAACGATTTGCGACACACAGTCCGTCACAAATCCGTCACTAAATATTATCTTTCCACCTTTTGACACAGATATTGCGACAGAAAAAAATGCGTCACATGTTCCGTCGCAAGTTCCGTCTCAAATCCGTCTACAAGTATGACAAACTTTTTGTTCAAGAGTCCGTCCCAATTTTGTCTCAAATCCGTCTCAAACTTTACATCTCTAAACTGTCAGTTTCTAGTGGTGATTATTATTTTAACAAGCAACAAAGAGCACATTATCACTATCACAATCATGAACTATGCAACTAGATGATTTGAAAGACATCGTATAACCTTTATCACATAGTTGACTAATACTAAGTAAATTAAATTTAAGACCTTCTACAAGTAGCACATTATGAATAGCAAGTGAGTTTTTGTTACCAATGTTTCCTTTGCCAATGATTCTTTCTTTTCTATTGTCTCTGAATGTCACATCCCCTCCTTTGACTCTTTTAAGATCATAGACTAGTAAAGAGTCACCAGTCATGTGTTTTGAACATCCACTATCTAGAATCCATTTCCTTCTTTCATTCTTTACTGACAAATTGAGAGAACACAAGAAAGCTTTATATTGGACCCTAATTTTTTGGGTCCACGAAATTATTCTCAATTTTTGGCTTTTACAACTTATTTGGGTCTTTGCCAATGGGGAACAAGAGTGCCTCTATCACGTAAATTCTTAAAATAATATTGAGAAGAAGTATGACCATTCTTTCACAGTAGGTAGAAGCAATAGAAGATTTTAAAGGTGCACTAGAGGATGATGCCTTCACAAAATAGTTTTTCAATAACTTTTGTTTTGTTGTAGGCTCATAACCAATTCTACTTTTGTCAAACATCATTTTTTGTGAGCCAAGAAGTTTTTCAAGACTTGTCCATTTGTAAAATTACTCAGAATCATTTGTAAATCATTGTTTTTCTTTTTCAAATCATTTATGTTTCCCAAAAGAGATGCATTTTTCATTTCAAGGTCTTCTTTTTCTTTCAAAACAGCTTTCAAACTCTTTTGTAAAGCCTTATTTTTTTCTAAAACAATTGAAAAATCATCATGTAGCCTGGAAAAAGCTTCTTGTAATTCTTTAAAGGTAGATTTTCACCATCACATGAAAGATAGTTCATGGAGTCATTTACCTCATCTTTGTTTGCTATAAGACATACATAGTTTGCGACTTCATGTTCTTCTTAACTTTCTCCTTCATTTTCAAAGCTAACCCATATGGCTTTAAGAGCTTTTCCTTTTTGTTTTGTGAACTTTGGGCAATTTGCTTTGATATGACCAAGCTTGTTACTATTAAAGCATTTGAGTTCTTCAATGTTTTCCTCTCTAGATTTTCTCCTTCATTTGCCTTTGTTTTTTGAGTTTGCTCCTTTCTTCCACTTTTTATGCTTCATGAATTTTCTAAAATTCTATGCAAGCAAGGTCATCTTTTTATCTTCGGATTTATCACTATCTGCTTCATCACTTGAAAGACATTTGGAGGCAATAAACGCTATCGAGTTCTTCATCTTCTTATCCTCTTATTTATGTGCTTTCAGTTCTAACTCATATGCCATGACAAAACCAACTAGCTCATTTAGAGTAAGCTTGTCAAGGTCTCTTGCTTCTTTCATAAGCGACACTTTTTGTTGCCATTGAAGTGGTAGACTTTTTAGTAGCTTTTTCAATTGGGATTGTATGCCTTAAAGAACACTTGTACATGGATATTGAACTAGATATTTGATCATTGTTTATATTTATGAGCACTTCTTATATATATTATCTCTGGTATATGTGTGATATAGTGTGTAAAGTTTTAATGATGTAGTCCAATGACTTGGGCGTATAGTGAGATTGGATGTACAATAGGTCCAAGTCTAGTTTTGGATACATTATAAAGTTGTCCATAGCCAGATGGTAGTGATGAGCCCTCTACCGGGATAAGGCTATAATGGGCGAGTCTTCTAATAAAAGTGATATA
The DNA here is from genome assembly GCA_028554755.1 of Cordia subcordata. Lineage (NCBI taxonomy): Eukaryota > Viridiplantae > Streptophyta > Magnoliopsida > Boraginales > Cordiaceae > Cordia > Cordia subcordata. Next base: position 14,989,472 of record JAPTOF010000006.1, on the reverse strand, counting down.
CCTAGGTCATTGGAGTGTCTTTTCGGACTTTACTTCTTGTATGTGTGTCACACATTGGACAAGACCATCGTAAGTATGTCTTCTGGAACCATGCTATCATATATAGAGGACAAGATATTCACTGCTTTCAAGTGACCAATGCTATTAATCTTGAGCATGTGTGGATGAACTAATGAAGTTAGGGTGCAACGCTTTGATGTACCATGAGGAAAGGTCTTGAGTAATAAGATTGTCCGCCTCGTACATGAGGTGTTATGTTCTAATCAATCAGGACATGCATGCGCTACAATAGGGTCTATGTGTCCTCTTAGATTTGTCTTATTATTTAAATCTAGATCTAGTGATATCACCTCCCAGGGGTATATCGGTCATTTGGCTTTTGGATCGTTCCCTAGATTAAGAGATCCATGACCACGTGGTGATCACTCATCAGACTAGAGATTCCAAGATTCCAAATGTAGTCTTAGAGGTGCTAGTGCCTTTTGATCGGCCTTGATAAGTCCCAAATACGCCTTTAATCCATAGTTAATTGTGCTTAATTCTTGAATTGGATGCTCCTTAATTGGTGTTTTTGATGTGTTTTTGCTTGCTTATGCTTGGGAAAAGGATTTGGATGCATTATATATGGATTCAGAGAACTTTTGGACGTGTTTGAGGCTAATAAAATTGATTTTGTTACCTTGGAAAATACCATGCAATTTCTATGTGGGATTAACCATGCTTTGACCAAGACTGGAGATATTTTTGTTGTACTTATGGAAAGGATTTACATTGAAGACTTTCCATATTTTGGAAAGGAAGGAGATTAATTCTAGAAGATTTTTATTTCATTAAGAATTTTAATTAAGGATTTTTACCTTGTTATTGTCGTTAGCTTTTAAAGAGTTCCCTTATCTAATAAGGACCCTAATTAGTAATTTCCCCCCTATATTTTCCTATTTATGATTCATAGAGACATCCAAGCTTTATTCCTAATTTTCTAGCAGGATATTTTCATCTTCTTAGGCGCGACTTCCATGACGATGGAGTTCTAATTTGCTTTTCTAGCCAAGGGTTAATTTAGATTTTAGTTTTTCAAATTCCATGAGATCTAACTGATTCTATCCTTCCACTTTTATTTTGGTATTTGTGTGTTTACTATTTTAAGGATTAATATTGTCTTATGATTTTTTAATTTTTCGATAATTATTCAATTGCATGTTAATAGATAGCCAATTAGATTAATTGAAATAAAATGAGAATAGTGGTAACTAAGTCTCTTGTGTAAATACATAATCTAACTGAGCAATTGTCGCAAGAGAATCGACTTTTAAAATTAGGTCTTTCTAGAGTCTAGTGCTGTCATTAGATAAACCCTGCAGGCATCTCCCGGGGTTAGACTACCTAATAGGTAAGACGATAGTGTGAAAAAATTGTAGGGATTTAAACCGTTATCAATACTGTAAGGAAAGATGATGTTGTTAGGCTATGTCAATGACCATAACTAATTTATCAAAATAGGTGGAACTTATCTTTACATCTAGGATCAGAATTGTACACCAAAACTGAAATTAACCCAATGTTAGGCTTAATTCTTATTGATTTCTCGTTTAATATTAATTTACAGTATTTATCTAAGTCTATGTTGCATCTTTAGATTTAATTGTATTGTTATTTACTTTTTTCTATTTTCTGCCAAGTTGTGTGTCCATGCTTAAGGGTCCAGTGACTGGACAGTTTTGTGTTAATTTGATATTTGGCATTAAGAACGCTCCTTTTTTATTGGGGCTTATTTGATTAATCTACTTGGCATAATTAGTATATCCTAAATCTCCTAATCCCTGAGGACTCGACTCTTTCTCATCGTGTACACAAATTGAATTTGGGAGGTAAGAGATAGGAATTTATTTTTCGTAGTTTCGACACTCATCAAGCCTTGACTACAGGTGGCCACAGAGGGGTATTTTGGTCAGTTGGTTAAAGACAGTAGTTACTTGATGTGACCTATTTCTACTTAACTAGTAATTATATCTGGAGTGCAACTTTGGTCTTTTGGTGGAAATAGACCGAAGTCAAAATGGCCTTGATGTCTCCAAAATGGTGATAAGGGCATTTTGATCATTTTGGGAGTCAAGGGTAATTATGGGTCTGTTTGGATTAGCTTTTTTTTTTTAAGGAAAAAGCGTTTTTTCCTCAAAAAGTTACATTAAATTTGTAATAACTATTTAATTTGGCTTCCAAAAAAGCTAAACTCTAAAAAAGAAAAAATCTCAAATACAAATTTTTTTTAGAAGCCAGAATTTTTAGTTTCTTAAAAAAAGCTGTTAAAAAAACGCTTTTGAAAAAAGCCAATCTAAACGGACCCTATGTCTTTTGGTCCCTTCACTAGTCATATTTCCAATGGATCTAATTAATTGAGATCATCTAATTATGTGGATACTTTATTGAGATATAAATTTAATAGAGAAATGATTTTATCCAAGTTTTTCCTTATTAAATTTATGGGCATCTCAATAGGACAAGCGGATCCCATGAAATTAAATGTTATGAAGTAAGAGAGAGAAAGGAACATCTTGGATATCTTATCCATAAATCATATTTCATTTCTAGAATGGGTGTAGTTGGAAATTTCATTGTTTCTAGGAACTTATGTAATTAGGGTTATTGTACACTATATATAGTGAGCTAACAACAATACTCATTTGAGTCTCCTTGGCTCTTTTATAAAATATGTACAGGAATTTTCAGCTAGCATACAAAAAACACATATTGCTCCAGAGATCAATTATAGCTCTTCTAAGTGCTTGCCCACTACATAACATCACACACGCTAGCTTTGGAAAGGTGATCATAGTGAAGAAGATTAATTGGAAGGCTATTTTGATGGGAATTTCACAAAGTAAATCAATTATCAACTTGGATCTTTAACTCCTTGAAGGTGTATCACTTTATCTTCTTGCTTATTCCGCCACCATATTAGATATGCCTTTGATAATTTTTTAAAGTAGGATGATCTATGGACTATGGTGTAGCAATCCTGATCCTAACAATTGGTATTAGAGCTTGGGCTCTATCTACATATATTTTAAACCAAGAACATGATAATAAGTTGATTAAAGTAAATTAGTCCTATAGGTGGCAAAACTTGTGTGATTCAATGATGGATATGTTGTGGGCTAACCTTTGTGGTTGTAGCTTGTGTGTTTTATTGGTATTAACCGATGGTTCGATGTATAGATTTATTTTCTTACATAGAAAGCTATTGTAGCTTCAATTTAAGAGAAGCATAGAAATGGGAAAATGACTTGTATTTTGTGGCCAAAATTTATGTATGTTATCATAGATGAAACTTGTATAGGTTGTTTTTTATGTATTCCTTACAACATAACGATTCAAAGCCGAAAAAGCTATTGAGCAAGTTGTTCAAGACGTTTAGAGCCCCTAGCTCAACTAGTAGTGCCTATAACATCTCTAGAAAAACTGGCTGACCCAACCAGGAGATCAATAAGAGGCTCCACTCAACCAGCAGATGAAGCTAGTATTCTAAAGTATCGGTTGATCGTGCAGAACTCAAGCAGTAGAGACAGTTTGTAGCTGTTTGAAGTTTCTTGGCATTCTAATTGCTTTAGGCTTTATGCGTAAGGCTTATTTATAGGGAGCCATCAATTGGGGACCATTTAATTTTGCTATGAATATTTATGTTGCAATTTTTATATGCATGAATGGTTGCATGTATGGTTATTGCAATATATCACATAGCAGTATATCAACCCAAATAGGATTTAAAGTTAGCTAACCCTTAGATCTTGTTCTAGCTTGAGTTTGATAAGTCCCTCGAGATTGCTTAGGCTAATTATTTTGGTAATTAGAGATCCTAAACAAGCATTGCATGTAATTGGCAACTTACTCGTTTTACCCAATCTAATTAATTAATGGACTTATCAAGATAACTCAAAGCATACCTATCTATGGATTTTAATCCAGATATAGTTCTAATCCATTTATAATGTCGAATGTGTTTTAGTAACAAAAGGTGAAATGTGGCAATTCCTAAGGATGTTCAGATCTAAAACAGAATACCGAGATAAATGGAGGATAAGAAAAGCCCTCAAAGTTAAAATATTGAGTGGGAGAGTGAAATGGATCCCACGACCTTCCATATCTGGTTCATGCTAAGAGAGAGTGGCATTTACTTCCCCATCGGAGGGTATCACTCAGCTCAGAGTTAGCAAGATGAACTTAACGTGTTTGTTTATAAGGATGTTGGTAATGTTCGGCCACCCTGTCAGTGGAGTTCATTATCATAGGTCGTCTCATGGTATGTGGATGAGAGGCACTACCCTATTGGAGGGCTCAAATCTGGACATAGCGGAGAATGTACATTAAGGAATAGTTGTTAACACTCAAGTTGAATCACAAGTTTAGCCACCCCGTCGGTGAAGGCCCCTAGATGATTCGAGATCCCAAACAAACAGTGATTGGACACTGTTAGATAGTGTCTATCTAGATAAGCAATTTCCAAATAAGCCTAGACCAAACTTGACTATTTGCTAGTTTGTCCATCTCATGAATGGTGTTTGAGCAATAGGTTTGAGACACTATTACATCACTATAGTTCAGGGGTTAAAACTACAAAAATGGAAAACGATGTAAAATGTGTGATGTACGTTGTTTTCCATTGTTACATATATATTACACATGTATCCACTTTATGTCACTCGATATTGATTATGATCTATTGTTCGACATCCAGTATGACTTCCTTCAGTCCTTTAACTACAATTCTAAGGGAGCATAAGCTTACCAATTGGAAAAGAAATCTAGACATATTACTCACCGCCGAGAAGTACAAGTATGTCTTGACTACTCTTTGTCCTATTATAAGGGTAACCTCTTCTGACGCTGTACACAATGTTGAGCAGAAATGGTAGAAGGCTAACAGTATGGCCAAGTACTATATGTTGGCCTCTTTGTCGGATATTCTGTAGAACAAGCATCGAAATATAGTAACTACTAGAGAGATCATGACTTCACTGTCTTTTATGTTTGCTAATCGGAGCAGGCCTGCTAGGTAAGCTGCTATGGGAGAGCTTATAACCATTAGGATGGCAGAGGGTGTATCTATCAGAGAGCATGTACTCAAGATGATGGAGTGCCTCTGTTGCACATATAATGAATCCATGGGGAGTGAATTGGATTAATGGCACAATTAAGAACTTGAAACTCTTCCTAGAAACTTCAAGTAGTTATTCATACAATATATGAATATAATTCTTGAAATATAAAGAGATTAAGGGTTAAAAAGATCAAACGCAGCGATTTAGAGTAGTTCGAACTCTTGAGGGCCTAGTCCACTACCTAAGGTCTTCTCTTCGGGTTTCGGTAACTCCATTAGTGAATCGACTTCTTGCTTAGTACGTTGTAGAAGTGTAACACAATGTTCACAACCTGTGTTTCATCAAAAGGACAACAAGTGTTCTCCCAACACTTGAGGATTTCAACCTTTCACTCTTGATAGTAAGTTCCTCACAAATTATGCTACCTAAGACTAAAGCACTCACCCAATGAAATAGTAAGAATTTTGATTTACAAAACTTCTAGAGAGCAAGAATACAAGAGGTATTTAAACCTTCCTATATTACTCTAAGTAGATAGACAATTTATGAGTTCAAGAGACTTGATCAATGAATGCTAATGGTATGTAATATAAAGATGATAATAAATGGAGTCAGATTGCGAGAGAGAGAGAGAGAGAGAGAGAGAGAGAGAGTATTGAATGCTAATAGCTTGTAAAATGCTTTTGATTAAGTTATGTCTGAAGTAAGGGGATGATGGGTATATTTATAATGTCAAAATGTAAAATCCCTAACAGTAAAAAATTAAGTATAGTAAAAAAGCACCTATCTACTAACCTTACCAGTCAGCTGGTACCCCCAACCACTACAGAAAAATTGCACGTAGGAAACATCGGTTGGTCTTACCGAGTGGATACCCCTTAGCAGGCACCTGAAAAAGGTACAAAAAAGTTGGAAAAAAAGCTAATGTACTTTTTGAAAAAGTAATAATTTTCAACTAAGTGTCAGAAATAGCCGTTTCAAGCAGATTTTAGAGGCTCAATGCAATACCAAACATTTAAATTTCAACTCTTATTAAATGCAATACAACTACCACTCTCAAACAATAAATGCAAGGTAAAAACCTTTCTAAACATCAAGATTGCCATAGATTTTGGTTTGAAAAGCCTATCTATATGCATATATATCATTTTCCAACACATGCAAGTTGAGTAGAACACTCATAACCATAAATGCAACTCAACAACTCATTTTCTCTTCAAAATTACTACAGAGAATTGGTTAAAAAGCTTAAGTTTTCAAGCACATGCGGTTTTCAAGTCATGTCCAAGCCATGCAACTAAAGTATCCATCATGCTATAAGACTGATAATATTACATGTGGTCTATCCTAGTCCATATTTTCAAAAATTTTATTATGAAAAGATGCAAGGAAAACAAAAATAACCATATAACACACACATGAACATGCTTAAGAATATGTAGAACATAACCAGTATTGCAAAAATGTAAAGCTAACCTCTTGAAGTTATAACCGTCACGAACTTTTTTTCTTGCTCACAAACAAGGCCACAAAAAAACATTTAACTACAAGGGTGTTGCTATAGGCAACTCTCTAATCTTCTTCCCTATGATTGAAGAGACTTATTTTGAGAGAATAACCTCTTGTGTAGGAAGAAGCAAAGTAATATGCTTTTAAAAAACTAGAGCAAAAAATCACATAATAAGTGTATACTATGTGTTATACTATTTTCTTGCCAAAGAGGAAGAAAATCAACTACAAAGTGGAGCACCCCCAATTGCTAATCTTTCTGAGTGGGAGAAAATTTCCCATGTAATAATTCCTTATGCAACTTGTCCACTTGTCTTGGAAGATTATGTAACTTGTCCACTTTTCCTGAAAGACTTCGGCCAAGCCCACCATTCAAACCCAACACATAGTCCATAATCCATGTGGAGGCCCAAACCTAATAGGAAACCAACCTAGCCTAATTAGGTTACCTTGGACTCTAAAAAAAGCCCAAACCCAATTCCAAGCTTTGATCCAATATAGCTACCACTAGAATATGGAATTTGCACTTTCAAGATTACTCTCTCAAAGTCATTTCAACTAAGGAAGGGACCAAGAAGACACAATTAACCTTGGCTTCCAAAATAATAAAAAATGTCCTTACTCGATCTAGGAGACATAATAATTATTTTTAATTTTGAATCTATTCCACCATAAGATTAAAGTTGCACTCCAAGAATAATTGTTATTACCCAAAATCTTATCACAAAAGAATTTGAACTTTGTTTTTGATCTGCTAAATAACTGACCATAATTCCTCTTTATGTATACCCACAGCTAAGGCCTGTCCTTTGGCCTATGTACTATCACCTTAGCTATATCTTTTTCTTTGGGTCTCTTGTCCTATTATCAGCCATCCTTGGTCATAGAATCTCTTGATCTCAGGAGTGACTCTTAAGCCAAATAACCAATACGCCCATAAAGGTTGTATCACTAGATCTAGATTCGGATGATTAATTCAGATAATCCCAAGGGGGCACATATATTCCATATTGCATATGCATGTTCTAATTAATTAGAACTTGGCATTCAACGCAAAAGGCTATTGGTCCTAATAAGATAAGATCTCATTGACAGTGAATTAAAGTACCAAACTCTTAACTTCATTAGTTTATCCACATATGCTCAAGATTAAGAGCAATGAACATTTAGTAGCAATGAATATCTTGTTTTCTTTCTTTGATAGTACGTCTCTAAAAAATATACTCACAATGGTCCTATCTAATACATGACACATATACTATCAAGACAAGTCTGGAAAGCCTTTCAATGACCAAGGTAGATCACCCTCAGCAACGAGACTTGCTCAATATAACCTTATCTCGGTCGAGTGCCTAACACTACCATATGGTTATTGTTAGGGAAAAAACATGCAAACACGAAGAATACGAGAAGAAAACGGACACAGAAGAATTACGTGGTTTGGCCTTAAAGCCTATGTTCATGGGCAGCAGAGAACAATTTATTATTGATCAGCGAATATGACAAGGCTCATACTCTGGTTTCTCTCACACCCTTAACACAATGAGTATTGCCACATATTTATAGTGCAAAGGTTTTTTAAAACCTATTAAGCAGAAAATGCAACTAATTAATTATGTGCTAGAAAAGGTAACAAGTTATAAAGTAATATGCACACAAGGTAATTAGCTATTCTTATTGCCCAAGAATATGAGCCACATTCAACAAATCTCCACCTTGGCATGATTCGCTCCAATCAACACACCATCGTCCCTACTGCTAACTGCCCCTAAAGGCTTAATGCTCTGTACCGTAAAAAGCAACCAAGTCCAAGCAATGCTTGAACTTGCCGACTGGAACTACTTTGGTCATCATATCTATTGGATTCTCATGGGTTGAAATCTTCTGCACCGATATGATCCCTTGTGATACAACATCTCTGATAAAGTGATATCTAACGTCAATGTATTTAGACCTCTCATTATATTTCTGATTCTTCGTCAGATGGATTGTACTCTGGCTATCACAAAAGACTGTAGTTGTATCTTACTGCAGTCCAAGATCATGAACCAGGTCTTGTAACCACATAACCTCCTTCTCAGCTTTTAAAATTGCCATGTACTCCGTCTCAGTAGTCGACAATGCCACAGTAGACTGTAATGTCACGCTCCAACTAATAGCACTTCCAGAAAGCGTAAACACGTAACTCGTCAGAGATCTTCTCTTATTGATGTTACCCGCAAAGTCTGAATCACAATAACCCATCAACCTCACGCAATCTCCAGTCATCTTGCTAAATAGCAAACCTATACTCGCAGTGCCACGCAAATATCTCATTATCCATTTCACCGCTTCCCAGTGTGTTTTCCTAGGCAATGATATATACCTGCTCATAGCACTAACTACATATGAAATGTCAGGACAAGTGCACACCATAGCATACATCAAGCTACCAACAACACTCGAGTATAGAACATAAGACGTATGCTCCACCTCCTTCTGGATTTTAGGTGACAACTCTGCAAACAACTTGAAATGAGCAGTAAGCAACACACTCATAGGCTTAGTTTTATGTATCCCGAAACGCTCTAGAACCTTCTCAATATAACTCTATTGAGACAAGAATAGCTTCCCAATGTTTCTATCCCTATGAATCTCTATGCCAAGAATCTTCTTTGCTGCTCCAAGATCCTTCATCTCAAACTCATCACCCAGCTACTTCTTTAATTCGTCGATGGTAAACATGCTTTTAGCAGCAATAAGCATATCATTGACATACAACAAAAAGTACACATACGAACCATCTGGAAGCTTCTTAGGATACACACAACTATCATAGACACTTCTTATGTATCCAGCACCTACCATAAATATGTCAAATCTCTTGTACCGCTGCCGAGGTGACTGCATCAACCCATACAAAGACTTCTTCAGTTTGCAAACACGGTTCTCCTTACCAAGAACTACATATCCCTCCGGTTGACTCATGTAAATCTGCTTTTCAAGATCACAACACAAAAATACCGATTTCATATCTAGTTGCTGAAGCTCTAAGTCATGAAGAGCAACCAAGCCAAGTAAAATCCTAATAGAAGTATGCTTCACAATCGGAAAGAATACTTCATTGAAGTCAATACCCTCCCTTTATGTATAGCCTTTTGCCACTAATCGTGCCTTGTATCGAGGACCCTTAACCCTTGGAGTACCTTTCTTTTTCTTATAAACCCATTTGAAACTGACAACTCGTTGTCCCTCAAGGAATTTAACAAGCTCTCATGTCTAATTCTTCTGAAGAGACTCAATCTCTTCACTCATGGCACCTACCTGCTGCGCAGAATCTTTTCTAGATATAGCCTCTTTGTACGAATTTGAATCATGTCTTTCAATTGATTCGGCAACAGTTAAAGCATAAGCAACAAGATCAACGTATCCACACCTTTGAGGCTTTCTAATTTGTCTTTTTTCTCTCCCAGTAGCAATGCTGTATTTCTGTTGTTCAGGCACATTTTGATCATGCACCTTAATTGGTTATGTTGGCTAAATTAGATTGCTACTACTGCTAGATGGAACATTTTGAACATCAGCAAATACCTCTACCTACCCTTTGACACCGTGGTCTAAACTAGCTACCGCTTTCCCATTTTCTTGGTCTAATGAAACAGACTCACTGAATGTGACATCCCTACTGATGAGGAAATTTGGAGACTTTGGATCTGTGCACCACAATCGGTAACCTTTCCTTTGGGACACATAGCCTACGAATATGCATTTATTTGCCTTCGCCTCCAACTTTCCATCCTTCTCGTGAGTGTATGCAGGGCAACCAAACACCCTTAATCGAGAGTAGCCAACAAGCTTACCGGACCATAACTCAAAAAGAGTTTTTAGTTCAATAGCTTTGGATGGAGACCTATTCATCAAGTAGCACGCTGTATTAACGGCTTCAACCCAAAAGTCTTGGCTCAAGCCAGAACGGAAGAGCATACAACGAGCTCTCTCCACCAGTGTTCTATTCATGCATTCTGCAACTCCATTCTATTATGGTGTCCCTACACATGTCAGTGTCTCACAATGCTATCTTTTCTACAGAACTCATCAAACTCTTTATTGCAGTATTCCAACCCACTGTCAGTCCTAAGACGCTTGATCTATTTACCAGTCTACTTCTCAATCAACGTCTTCCACTCGACAAATGTTGGAAATGGCTCATCTTTAGTTTTCAAGAAGTATACCCACACCATCCGAGAGTATGCATCAATGAAAGTGATGTAATACCTGGCACATTTCTTGGAAGGAACTTTATTAGGACCCCAAAGATCAGAATGAATGTAATCAAGTGTACCTTTGGTTTTGATACTTTATTGCAGTATTCCAACCCATTGTTAGTTCTAAGACGCTTGATCTATTTACTAGTCTGCTCTGATACTAGTTTATTGGGGGAAAAAACATGCAAACATGAAGAATACGAGAAGAAAACAGACACAGAAGAATTACGTGGTTCAGCCTTAAAGCCTACGTCCACGGACAGTAAAGAACAATTTATTATCAATCAGCGAATATTTCAATGCTCACACTCTGATTTCTCTAACACCCCTAACACAATGAGTATTGCCACATATTTATAGTGTAAAGTTTTCCTAAAACCTATTAAGCAGAAAAGGCAACTAATTAATTATGTGCTAGAAAATGTAACAATCTATAAAGTAATATACACACAAGGTAATTTGCTATTCTTGTTGCCCAAGAATACGGGCCACATTCAATAGTTACGGACTTAATTTATGATATTAGTAAATTTAGACTTAGATCTATTGTATGCCCAACCTTACTATGCACCCAAGTTGTTAGTTCAAGTCAAAAGGCCTTTATATATGCATCAATAAAACATACCAGACATAATATATAAGAAACTCATAATGCTGTTCAATAAAATGATTATACATTGTTTCATATCTAAAATATCATATACAAGTGAGCTTTATGGCATACTAATCCTAACACATGCAACTCGAATAACCATCGTGTAAAGCTATAATCTTAGTTTAAAACAACTTTTATTGCAAAACAAGATAGATATACACCATATACTTATACTAACACACATATATAAGAAGCCATATGAATACGCTTAAGCTTATTTACACCATACTAAGTCAATTTACTACAGAAAACATGAGAGAGTGCATACATATGCCGTATTTATGTAGTTAAATAAAAAACTATTGAAAAAATCTACAGAGAATAAATGTAATTCTACATATGAAGTCATTCTAAAACAAACATATTAAAGAGAAAAGATGATCAATAATGAATGCAATGCAAGATATCATATGCAATGAATGAGTACTTTTGAGCTCATAATTTAGTCTATCCTCAAGGAGCAATTTAACAAAATAACCTACAAGATCTTTAAGGATTCCCTCAATGCATTCCAAGCTAAGTATTCATTTGGCTCTATCTATTATAATTGATCATTATTTCTTCACATAGCTCATAACTTCAAGCTAAGCACAAATATACTTAAAGAAGCAATATATAATGTAATAATAACATCATCAAAACTTAATTAAAGTAATAATTCCAATAGCCTCAGTACTGTCGAGATCCTAGGTGCAAACATTAATGAGCAATCATAGATGGACATAATCTTAGAGATCCTTCTACTGTCATTCAATTAGTTCAAGCTCAATTATAAGAAAGGCAAGTTGAAAATGAATCTGACGGAGTTGATGAAGGAGCTCTAAGCAACAGAGGCTATCATGAAGCCTTTGGGTCATACATGTGTCTGTTAAGCTTCTACTTCTGGGCATTACCCAAAAGGGAAGAAGAAGCCTAAGATGAAGGGAAAGCAGCAGTATGACCAGAAGAAGACAAAGAAGACCCTTGGGCCAAGGCAGGAAGCAGGTATTGGCAAGCCTAGAAGGAAGTGTTTCAAGTATGGCGAGAAGGGCCACTAGAAGAAGAACTGTCCCAAATACCTAGCCAATCAGTAGAAAGAAACATCTTTCATGCTCTATGCTGAAACCAGTTTAGTGGTAGATTCTACTAATTCTTGAATTGCAGATTCAGGAGCCACTAATCATATTTGCAATTTTTTACATGGGTTTCTGGTCATATGGGAGTTGAGTAAAGGGGAGTTAGCTCTTAGAGTCAGCACAGGAGTGAAAGTTTGGGTTGTTGCAGTTGATCGAGTTCATTTATCGTTCTTTTGTAGTAGGGTTTAAGTTTTGAATGATGTTTATTATGTTCTAGAAGTTTGCAAAAACCTAGTTTTGTTTCTTAGCTATTGATAGATGGTTTTTCGTATGCTTTCGATCTGATGTTGATATTAGTAGAGATGGGAATTTTATATGTTCTTGTAGATTATATAATGGTTTGTTCTATTTTACCCTACTTGTGTTGTAACATATAACATTGAAAGAGTAAAGTCCCTTAAAAGAAAGGTTCCTCAAACCAATGTTATTTATCTTTGGCACTTGTTTTTAGGACATATTAGTCAAAAACGCATTCAGAAGTTAGTCGAGGATAGGCCTCTTAGCTTATTGAATCTCGAGTATCTACCTTAGTGTGTTTCCTATCTTAAAGGGAAGATGACCAAGAGGTCGTTCTCTTCTAGTAGACAGATGGCTGAAGAAGTATTAGAATTAGTGCATACTGATGTATGTGGTCCCATGAGTAAACTAGCTCTTAGAGGTTATGAGTATTTCATCACGTTTACGGATGATTACTTTAGATATGGTTACATTTATCTTATGTGACGCAAGTTTGAACCTTTTGAAAAATTCAAGGAATTTAAGGTTGAGGTGGAGTGAAAATTAGATAAATGAATCAAAGCCATTCAATCTGATCATGGTAGCGAATACCTCTCGAGTTAATTCAAGTATTATCTCACACGTCAAGGGATTGTGGCATAGTTGACTGCATTATGCACTCCCCAACAAATGGTGTGGCAGAAAGGAGGAACTGTACCCTCTTAAATATGGTGAGATTGATTATGTCTTATGCATTATTGCCTTTATCCTTTTGGGTGTATGCCCTTGATACAATGGTTTATGTTCCTAATATAGTACCATCTAAATTAGTACCTAGGACACCCTATGAAATGTAAATGGGACATACGCCTAGCTTGAGTCATTTGCGCATTTAGAGATGTCTAGCTTATGTGTTGAGTAACTCTACTACAAAGTTGGAACCTAGGTCGAAACTATGCAATTTCATTGGGTATCCTAAAGAAACCAGATGTGGGGTCTTTTATAATCCTAAGGAGTAGAAAGTGCTTGTTAGCACATATACTATATACTTAAAGGATGATATGGTGATCCAGAAAATACTAGAATTTAGAGTTACTCTCGAGGAGATTTTTAATAAGTCTCCAAAAGCACCTGTTGATATTGAAAAGAAAAAAGCAGACAGTTGCTACTAGTACACCGGAGCTTCGTCGTAGTAGAAGGATTCTGAGACAACTTGATAGATACTATAGGGAGTACTTTGAGACTTCCAAAAAGGATCAGGTTGAGGACTCTACTAGTTATGATGAAGCAGTTTCCAATATAAATGCTAACCAATAGCGTAAGGCAGTGGATTCTAAGTTGAAGTCTATGTACTCTAAAAGTGTCGGGGAGCATGTAGAAACACCTAAAGGCGTAAAACCAATAGGTTGCAAGTAGGCTTACAAGAGGAATAGATGAGCTAACGAAAAGGTTGAAACCTTCAAAGCTAGATTGGTAGCCAAGGGTTATATCTAGAAAGAAGGCATTGATTACAAGGAAACCTTCTCACCAATAGCCACGTTTAAGTTCATTAGGATACCCTTTGCCATTGCTTGTCATTATAACTACGAGATATGGCAAATGGATGTCAAGACAACTTTTCTAAATGGAGAGCTTGACGAGACCATCTATATGACCCAACCAGATGGATATATTGCAGCTGGCCAAGAACACATGGTGTACAAGCTTAAGAAGTCCATTTATGGGCTTAAGCAAGTATTTAAGGCATAGGACATCAAGTTTGATCATACTGCCAAGTCCTTTGGCTTTAAGCAAAACATTAATGAACTATATATGTACAAAAGATGCAACGAAAACATTGTAATTTTCCTAGTTTTCTATGTGGATAACATCTTGTTGATTGGGAATGATGTTGGGATTCTATTATCCATAAAGGTTCGGTTATCTTCTCAGTTCCATATGAAGGATATGGGAGAAGCGAACTATGTTCTTGGGATCAAGATTATACGAGACTAGAAAACTAGGAGGCTTGTGTTATCTAAAGCTTCTTACATAGAGAAGATATTGGTGAGGTATAACATGGCAAATTCCAAAAAATATTTCTTGCCTTTTTACACATAGAGTTACCCTATCTCAAGATTAATGTCCTCGGACACCTAAGCTAATAGAAAAAATGAAGAAGGTCCCTTATGCTTCGGTAGTGGGAAATCTCATGTATGCCATGATGTGTACTAGGCCAGATATTTGTTATGTTGTTGGCATAGTTAGTAGATACCAGTCAAACCCTGGACCAAATTACTAGAAAACGCTCAAGCAAATATTCAAATTTTTTCAAAGAACTAAGGAATATGTGCTAGAATATCACACAGATGATCTAGTACCATTGGCCTATATAGACTCGGACTTTCAGTTAAACAAAGATTTTAAGAGGTCTACTTCTAGCATATGAGGTTGCAAAGGAGGCCGTATGATTGAAGAAGTTCCTCACCGATCTAGAATTTGTCCCAGCTGTACAAAGACCTATTATCTTGTACTATGACAATACAGCTGCTATTGCACAGTACAAAGAGCACAAGAATCACAACAAGAGCAAGCATATTAAGAAGAAGTACCACTTGATCCGATAGTTCATCTAAATAGGTGACATAGTAGTGGAGAAGATTGCTTCAGCTGGGAACTTAATAGACCCATTCACGAAGACTCTTTCAGAGAAAGTGTTTGCCACACAAGTAGAGTCTATAAGTGTTACGTTCATAGGAAGTAATCTTTAATACAAGTGGGATATTGTTGGGATTGTATGCCCTAAAAACCAGTTGTACATGGATATTGAACTGGATATTTGATCATTGTTTATATTTATGAATACTTCTTAAATATATTATCTCTAGTATATATGTGTGATACATTGTGTAAAGCTCCTAAGATGTAATCTAATGACTTGGATGCACAATGAGGTTAGACGTATAGTAGATCCAAGTTTAGGTTTGGATATATCATAAAGATATCTGTAGCCAGATGGTAGTGTTGGACACTCTACTGGGATAAGGCTATAGTAGGTGAGTTTCCCAATAGAGGTGATCTGCCTAGGTTATTGGAGGGTCATTCTAGACTTCGCTTTTAGTGTGTGTGTCACGTATTGGACAAGACCAACATGAGTATGTCTTTTGGAACCATGCCATTATATATAGAGGACAAGATACTCATTGCTTCTGAGTCACCGATGCTTTTAATCTTGAACATGTATGGATGAACTAGTAAAGTTAAGGTGTAGCGCTTTAATGGACCATGAAGAGAGGCCTTAAGTGATAAGATTATCTGTCTCATACGTTGAGTATTGTGTTCTAATAAATCAGAACATGCATGCATAATAATAGAGTCTATGTGCCCTTTTAGAGGTCTTATTGGTCATCATAAATCGAGATCTAATGATATCACCCTCTAGAGGTATATTAGTCATTTGGCTTCTGGGTCGCTCCCTAGATCAAGAGATCTATGGCCAGGTGGTGATCACTCAATGGACTAGAGATTCCAAGGCTCTAGATGTAGTCTTAGAGGTAATGGTACCTTTTGATTGGCCTTGACTAAGTTAGACATAGAAGGGTGTTTTGGTCATTTCGCTCGGTTGGTTAAAGTCAGTGGTTACTTGATGTGACCTATTTTTGCTTAGCTAGTATTTTTTCTAGAGTACGGCTTTGGTCATTTGGTGGAAATAGATCGAGGTTAAAATGGCCTTGATGTCACCGAAGTGGTGACAAGGGCATTTTGGTCATTTTGGGAGCCTAGAGTAATTATGTCTTTTGGTCCCTTCACTAGTCATATTTCGAATAGATGAAATTAATTGAGATCATTCAATTATGTAGATGCTTTATTGGGATATAAATTTAATATAAAAGGGAAAAGCATTTTATCCAAATTTTTCCTTATTAAATTTATGGGCATCTCAATAGGATAAGCGGGTCCTATGGAATTAGACATTATGGAGTAAGAAAGAGAAGGGAAATCTTGAATATCATATCCATAAGGAATATTCCATTTGTAGAAAAGTTGTAGTTGGAAACTTCATTGTTACTAGGAACTTACCTAATTAGGGTTGTTATACACTATTTATAGTGAGCTAACAACAATACCCACTTGACTTTCTTTGTCTCTTTTATAAAATGTGTGTAGGAATTTTCACCTTGGATATCAAGAACATATGATGTGTGTGTTTTGTGTATGATTGTATATATTGTTTGCATACATTTCTTAGGGTGTTTTAGAGCTTATTATTGTGCATTTAGTATAGAGTTTATGCATATTTGTTAATAGTTGTGCATAAGGTGAATAATTGCATAAATGCTACACTAAGTGCACTAATTACATGACTTAGGTGCATTTTGGGTGAAGTTGATACTTGCGCTTGCATGAAGAATTTTGGAAAAAGATTGACGAAGATTTGATGTTCCAGAACAAGATTCGAATATGCTAGATGATGCATGAGGCAAAGAAGGAAGTACTGGAGAAAACGGAAGGGAAAACGGAGCTAAAACGAAGAAGATATGCTACTACAGGTTGACCCCTGTTCCAATACCGGTCTTCCGGTAGTTCTAGAAGCTCCATCAAAAGTACCGGCTTAGTGATGTTTTAGTACTGGTCTTTTAGTAGTCGTGATGAAGGCCTATTTAAAGCTTGTTTCAGCTCATTTGTAAGGGAGGAACTTTATTTTCTTAAATCCTAATAAACCCTAACCCTTTACCCACTTCACTA
The DNA here is from genome assembly GCA_028554755.1 of Cordia subcordata. Lineage (NCBI taxonomy): Eukaryota > Viridiplantae > Streptophyta > Magnoliopsida > Boraginales > Cordiaceae > Cordia > Cordia subcordata. The sequence continues at coordinate 14,971,912 of JAPTOF010000006.1, read as the reverse complement.
AACACCCAAAACCACCATCTCACACCAAACCAAGCAAGGATTGAAGCTTGTAACAAGAGATTGAAAGGTTTTGCTTTGGATTTGAGCAAGGATTTGAAGGGGAGTTTCTTATTCCTTTTCTTGTTATTGTAAATATGCTTTGTATTTGAGTTAGATCTAGGGTTGATTGATGTTGTATATTAGATTAGGGTTATGAATATTGATTTGTGAATATCTTTGGCTATTAATACATGCTTCTTTACATTGATTAATGGCATGAATCAATATGTCTATGTGTTGATAATCAAACATGTCTATGTGTTTGTTAAAATGCCTAAGTGAAGTTGCATGTGTTATTTTGTGCTTAAACGCTATCGGTTGTGGTGTCACCTTAGCCTTAATCCATGCTAACGGCATTAGCCCTATTTGCAACTAAGTGTGTTGATTGAGATGCTCAATTAATGACTTGTGTGATAGGAGTATACCTCTAATCTGAAACAATACTAAAAGGGTACCCGTTAGCACTAGTTAATGCTCTAGGAGTCTAATCTTTAGTCTGAAACAATATTAATAGGTTAGTCTCTCGAGTAGAACATTGATTAACACCAAGGAGAACTTAGTTACTTAAACTCAAGGTTAATTAGTTAAGAACTCTAGAGAGCAACTAAGCCATAGATAGACCGAATTGTTATAATAGCCCGAGTCTAGTTGCAATGCAATTGCCTGAGATCCCTTTAATTCTTGTAAAGCTTTATTTCCTTAGTTTGGTACCCTAGGTTCCTCTATTAGACTAGGTTAGCTTAGGTTTATTTTTCTTCTCCTGAGCTCCCTTTGATTCTAAAGAAAGCACACACATGCACATAGCTAGTTTTAGGCCTCGAGCATGTAAAGGTCAAACTAAGGTAGACTCATTGTGGAAAAATGATACCTGTACGCACTCACTATACTAAAAATGATCCATATGCTTGTGGGTGTAAAACTTGGTTGTATTTGTGCTTCATTTTCACATACCACCGAGAACACGATCAACACACACTACTCCATAGACCTTCAATTATAGCTCTTCTAAATGCTTGCCTGCTCAATAGCATCACACATCCTAGCTCTAGAAAAGTGATCATAGTGAAGACGACTAATTAGGAGGCTAACTTGGTGGAGATTTTACAAAGCAAAGAGACCATCTACTTAGATCTTCAACTCCTTAAAGGTATATCACTTTATCTCTTGTTTATATGTTCAATCATGTTGTGCTTATGTGGGCAAATAACTTTTTTATTGCTTATTCCACCACGATATTAGATATGCCTTTGATAATTTTTTAAAGCATGATAGTCTATGGACTATGATGTAGCAATCCCAATCCTAACATTCTCACCATTTCTCCATTTGCATATTCATTTCCAAGTGCCTTAAGACCATTAGTAATTTCAATAAATCTAAAAAACATATGTTCAATATTTTCATCGGCTTCCATTTTTAAACTTTTATACTTTTGAACAAGCATGCTAATTCTAAATTCCTTAACTTGACTAGTACTTTCATAAGTAATTTTAAATTGATCCCAAATTTCTTTAGCCAGAGCATACCCCATAACCTAGCAAACTCAATAGAATTCAATCCAACATACAAAGTATATAAAGTCTTAGCATTCAATGCAGTAAGTTCATAGTCTTTCTCATCCCATTCGTATTTTGTTTTCAAAACTTTCTTGTCTTTTACCATTTTTATAAGATATTGTGGTCCATTTTTAATTATTTTCCATGCTTTACAATCATGAGCTTGCATAAACACTTTTATTCTCATTTTCCAAAAAGAATAGTTAAGGTCATCAAATACGGAAGCTTTATTAATTGATAAACCTTTAATGTTAGTAGCATTAACATTATTTTTTATATTAATTCTAATAGTTGTTAAACTATATGTAAAACCCTAGCTCTTTATACCACTTGTTATAAGGTGAATAATCTTAAGAGAGGGGTGAATTAAGATTATGCTACTTTTGTGAATCAAACAATTCAATACAACTATCAATAATCAAGAGAATGAATGAACATTACACAAGCAATTTTACCAAACAGGTTACAGGCAATTTAGAAAGCAATTGAGATAGGAAAAGAAATAGAGTGCACCATTAGGTGAGTCGGTCAAGCCTATGTCTACCACCTAAAGATTCTCCCCTTAGGACTTTAATCTCCTTTACTATAGATACTCCTTCAAATGTTAGTGGAGTACAAACTAACTTGTTATAATTCTTTGAAGCCTCCTCTTCAAAAAACCCTAGTAAAAGCACCTTACTAGGATTTTCCCACTCTTCACTAGCTAAAAATTCAATCCATAAACCATCTTAGCTATGGAGTCTAATTATGATTGATAATGGAATAAAAGAGTACAAATTTCGCTCAAAAACTTTCTCAATAGATATAAAAATAGATAGCTCTTGTATAACTCAAGAATAAACAATCTAAAGCTCAAGAATGATTTGTAATGCTCAAGTGTATGTTAGAAAGCTATAGAATGGTGTTATATAGTGTTAGAAATAACCATGGAAGTGCCAAGATTGAGAGAATTTCAAATACGGTGTGAGAGATATGAAAATCTTGCCAAAAATATGCAACACATAGGCCGGTTGACTGGGTGGGGAGTCCAACCTAGCCTTCTACTACTTTGGTCATCTCAATCACCTAAGTAGGTTGCCTAGCTTGGGAGTCCGACGGGGTCCAGAAAGTGTAGGTTCGAAAGTTGTTGGATTTTGCTTAGGTCAATAGCTTAAAGAGTTCAACTTGCAGCAGAAAAATGCAGTTTTTGGCCTTTTTGAAATCCCTTTGAGATCATAATAGCTTCGCAATAAAGATCAATAATGAGGATTCAAAAAAACATAATGGAAAGTTTGAGAAACAATTTAAAAGGATAAAATTTCAAACAATGTGAACACACTTTTTAAAAGGAAAGTCAAAGATTTTCTTTTCAAGAACTTTCCAAGATGAATATATAATGGCTAGTTTTTCAAACAAGATTTGATATGCAAGTTTAGAAAACATATCTAGAGGAATATAAAAGTCATTTTGAAAAATCTAAAAATAGGATTAGATGATTTTTCAAAAAAGGATCGAGTTAAGAAAATCAAGATGAAAGAATCATGAGCTTTAGAAGGTCGATTCAAGGATATTTACAATAAGAGTGAGAAAACAAATGAAACAAGCCGGTATGCTTTATGACTTCACGTCCCCAACCTTATATCTCCCTTTGCTCTTATCCTTGAAAATCTTTGTTGTAGCTTCTATCTTTAAGATCACGAACTTTTACGAGCTTTCATAAGATTAAGTTTTTCAAAGCATAGCTCAAAAAGATAATTTATAAAGCATTCAATCCATAAGGAGATGCATACATTTAATTCGTAATTGTTCATACAAAAAGCTTATTCAAATATAACTAATAAGGTCATGGTTAATAAAATCTTTATGAATTGATATCATTATTTTCATTATCAAAACATTAATGTCAAACCATCTATGCTAATAATATATGTTATATAGATAAATATAAATATGGATATAAACTTTTTTCTCTTTTTCTTCCATTTGGTTTATGATTCAATTGACATTTTACTCTTTCAATGCTTGAAAATTGACTTTTCCCACCTTGCACATCATCATTTATGATTGTATACAATTAACTTGAACTCTCTCTTTCATTTGTTTACATGACACGCTTAGAGCTTTCAGGTTATATATATATATATATATATATATATATATATATATATAACTCTCTCTTTCATTTGTTTACATGACACGCTTAGAGCTTTCAGGTTATATATATATATGTGTGTGTGTGTGTGTGTGTGTGTGTGTGTGTGCATGTTATCTCCAAGAACTTGCATTGTAGGAAAGATATCCATATATGACAAAATTGGATCATGTTTTAACACCAAATAATTGCAATTATAATGGAATCACTCAAAAATGTAAATCTAAAAAACCATGGCCATAAATGATAAAATCCAAGTCATTGCCATAAATGATAAAATTAAAATTATCACTTTAACACCAAATAATAACAATTAAGGTGAAATCTGTTGTGGCATAAGGATATCACTTAATGTTGAAGTTGTTTAGTTTTCTTTTTCCTAGTTCATAAAGGAAAAAAAAGTGATATAACATCTTAGGTGTTGTTTGGCCTAACTATGAGATTTTAGCTATTGAGATGTAGATCTTTCAATAGTAGAGCTTTGAATAAATGTGCTGTTGAATAAAAGTCATTGATTGTTTGACCTTGTATTTTAGTAGTGGAGTTCTCGGTTGTTTTGCGAGCAACATTAAAGTTTCAAAAATATGGAATAACATTTTTGAGAAGAAAAGAAAGAATACAATTTCTAACATGATGTAAAACAACTTTTTGAAAGACTTTTCTGAATAACTCCAAATTAGAGTTTTTGGGTTTTTTTTATTTTTTATTTAACTTCAGCTTTTATGTAAAAGCACTTTTGAAAATAACCCAAATAGGTTAGTTTTAACTTTTAAACTCACATAAAATACTTCTGAGCATGAAAAAATTAGGTCAAACAAACTCTTAGTAGAATAGTATATAGTTGATGTGTCAAACATGACCATATGTGATAATATTGTTGTCATGTCTTTAACACCACATAATGGCAATAAGATAGAATCAGTCAAAAACATAAATCTACATAAACATTGTCATAAATGCTAAAATTAATTGAAATCATCGTTTTGACACCAAATAATTGCAATTAAGAAGGAATCGTATAAGTATTTCATTAATTTTGAAGTTGCTTTTTTTTTTTTTTCCTTTTTCTTAGCTCATAAAGGGAAAAAAAGTGATGCAACACCTTAGTAAAACATTATGTCATTAACATGTTATCGCCTAAAGTTCACAATCTAACAAAACAACGTGATGTGTCATCTTATGTGCCATCTTCGTATAATAGTATAGAGTTGATGCGTCATCTTCTAAAATTCACATTCTAAGTTCATGTATAAATCTATAATAGGTATATAGATAGATATAGATAGAAAGATAAATTGATTGATTATTAGTCATTATTATTATTGTTGTTGTTGTTGTTGTTGTGATAAACATAGACTTATTATTTTAACATTCAAATTAATCTCCATTTGTTATTTTTTTACAATACGAGTCAATTTGAATAATTTCATGAAATATTAAAAAATAATATAAATGTTTTAAAATTACGAAGACTAGTGAAATATTAAGATTAATATATTAAAATAATAAGTCTAAATTGAAAGTAAGTGAGAACAAGAAAGATCTATAATGAAACTAATCTCAACATTAAATACCCCTAATTAACTTTTTTCTTTGTAAATCAAATTTCATGAGAGTATAACCTAATTTCTACTTTCTCTCTAAAGAAAGCTTCAAATTTTTTTTAATGTGTACACACACACACACATCTATAGATAATAATTACATAAATATAGAGATTCTTATTTATTTATTCTTTTTGTGGAACAAAGATTGTTATTTAGAGCTTATTTGGAGCTTATAAGTTATATATAATAACATATGAGGGTTTTTTTTTTCTTTTTAAGATCTTATAAACTGCAAAATAAGCAAAGCGAAACAAGCTTTTCCTGTTTGGACTGGCATTTTTTAGAAAAAGAACTTTTTTTTCCCTAAACAAAGTTATATTATTTTTGCAATAACTATTTGATTTGGCTTCCAAAAAATTTGAAACTCTAACAAAAAGCTCAAACGTAATTTTTTTTTGGGTAAAAAGCACCAGACACCCCTGTGTTTTATTGAAAGTGCATAAAATCCCCTGTTTTTTTAAAACTCTCTCATAATTCTCTTATAGTTTTTGAAACTAAGCACCATACTCCCTTTCGTTAAAAATTCCGTTAACTTTAAGCATGAGTGTAATTTAGCCACCATCTCCTCTACCATCCCTCATCACAGCTACTATCTCCACTGTTACTACATCACCACACTACTCATTACACACCCCACGCATACAAACGACACATACATGAACATAAATACCATCTTATATGGCTTCATGGCAACCTCTTTCAACTTTGCTTTGCCCATATTTAATGTCAAAATCTATGCATCAATCAGCCTTGATTATACTTTTCCTGGCTTGGAAGGATCAAATCATTACCTTCTTTACCTTTAATGACTTACTTAGCTATATTGATGGCTCAATTCCCAAACCTATTGGTGCCAAAAATTCTATTGAATAAGCAACCAAAAAGGTCACATCCACTGGCGCTTCTTCTCAATCAATTGATGACAAAACTTCACCAGCCAAAGACCCTCTCTCTTTTGAAGATTGGGTGCGTATAGACATGTATAACTTTACACATTATATCAACTTTTTGTTGTTCTTTCCCTTTTAGGATCATTATGGAAGTTATAAAAAGATCTTATCAATAACATCACAAATTTCCTTTTAGCATCATCGTGGGTGAAGCCTGCTTTGAGGGTAGGTGGGTTTGTCAAGGGGGAGAGGGGTCGTCTTCTCGTTGTTGGGGAAGGGGGGACGGATTCTGCTTTGGGTAAGTGGGGTGAGGGTGAGGAGGAGGAGGTAAGACAACGTCGGTTTAGAAAGAAAAGGAAAAAAAAGTGTATACATTGTTAAAGATAATATTTGAGTGTATTAGGTGCCTAAAAAGTAATGATAAACATGTTTTTTTTTTTTTAAAATTTGTTAACCCCATTGACGAAGTTAAACCAATGTCGTGCGTATGTATAATTTTGAAAACATTAAGGGTATTATAAGGGATTGTAAAAACATAGGAATGTTTTTATGCACTTTCGATAAAATACAAGGACTCCGGAACTTTTTATTTTTTTTAGAAGGTAACATTTTTAAATTTAAAAAAAAATAATTTTACAAAAATTATTAAAAAAACACTTAAAAAATGGATCCAAATGGGCCGTTATGATTGTCTGAGAGGACCAAAAAATCTTTCTCCTGTCAAACTTTTTCATCGGCGCGGAGCAGTCTCAATAGCTAAACGACGCGTTAGTCACCATCATGTATATAAACAAAAGCCGTAGCCAACAACATCCCTCGTGTAGATTCCATCCTAAAAGAAATCTCCGCTGACACGACTCTTATCCTCACTCTCTCTATTTAAATGTTGCATTCCACAGCTGCCCCTCAACAAGATCTTTGATCCCGATTCTCTCGTATCTTCTATCAATCATTCACTACTAAGCAGCTCTTTTGCAGCAGCCCACACACACGGCACACACAGTGAGAGTATGGGGAGTTTTGGCCGGAAAGAGTACGAATTTCTGACGGAGTTAGGCCTCCGGCCATGCAACTCCGGCTGTTACGTCAATGGCGTCTGGAAGGCTTCTGGCCCTCTCATCACTAGTCTAAATCCAGCCAACAATCAGGTCTTCTTTTATTTTTTATTTTTTCAGTTTTGGTAGTCTTATTACTCGGAAATTAGTGTGAAGTATGTGAATATCTAATATTCGTTTTTGCTTTTTTTTTTTTTAATGAATAATTGTTTCCGCTAGGGCTAAACATTCCTTAAGGATATACATATTCTTAGAAAATGTAATTCTTGGCTCACTTCCCGGTAGCCTGACCGGTTGAAGGGTGTAATAGTCCGGGCGTTCTGATCTGAATGCAAATTTTACGTTTCACACAAAATCTGATATGGTATGGGGCTTTACAAATGTTAATCCTCTTCAGTTTCAGTAATTTTTAGAGAAAAATCAAATGATCTATGCCGTTAACTAACTTTGAACTTGCACTTGGTAAAATAATTAAGAAATGATTTTGTCATGGCCCCAGACTGAAGCTATAACCATGACATGGCCTTGAAAATAAAGACTCTTAAATTTTTTAGACCCGGATGATTAAGCCAACATTTGGATCATGATCGTGCCATATTTTGTCAATAAGTGCTGCTACAGGGTCAATCCCATTAGTAAACTGATAAGTTAATGATGATTATGGTCTAACTCATTGATTTTGTCATGTAGTTATGTTAATTTACAGTTCTGGTAAAGTACGATATTGTTTTAGGCAAAACAGGCTTGTATTTGGAGCTTAGCATGATTTTCGACATGTTACTGGAATTGTGTCAGTGTGTATCTATTCAAGTGCTAATGAGCTTTTTGACGGTTAGAAGGGCTTCTCTGCAAAATGTTTTGTACAATATTTCATATGATTATCTTTTTTCTTCTTTTATTGTTGATTTAGAAAATTGCTGAAGTTGTTGAAGCTTCTACTGAAGATTATGAGGAGGGCTTGCAAGCTTGTGCCAAAGCAGCCAAAGTGTGGATGCAGGTCTGTTCATCATTTTCTCTAAGAGTTACAAATAAATCTTTCTTGTGACATTTTGCTATCAACCCTCTTGTAAGGAACCTTGTCCCACATTCGATGACTATGTATGTGTTACTCGGCAATTGCCTTTTGCCTATGACACCAATCTCACTTTTGGGGCCATGGGGTTTTAGCCCTGAGGTGTGGCACATATTGTTTTCTTGAATATGGAAAATATTATCATGCAACACTATAGTATGGCGCAAAAAACTTCAAGCACATTCAGTTTATCTCCACTTCCTTTACTGAACTGCATTTTAAGTTCATTTTCCATTTCAGATTCCAGCCCCAAAGAGGGGCGAGATCGTTAGGCAGATTGGGGATGCACTAAGAGCTAAACTCCAGCAGCTTGGTCAGCTTCTGTCTCTTGAAATGGGGAAGATACTCCCTGAAGGAATAGGGGAGGTTCAAGTATGTTCACATACTTTTCTTATCTATAAGAATCTTGTTCTTTTATTTTGATTAAGAATTAAACACTTAAGTAGGCAGTAATAATGTCTAGATGTGGATTGAAGAGTGGTGCTTCTTTTGTTATGGGTAAATTTAAATATTTTTTGTCTATGCACAATAATATTCTGTCCTTTACATGCAATATGATGAAACTAGTGGATAATAGTTGTCTGCATTTACTAACTTCAGAAGTAATTTTGAGGCAGGAAGTTATTGACATGTGTGACTTTGCTGTGGGATTGAGTCGGCAACTTAATGGATCAATCATACCTTCAGAACGTGAGCACAATTCTTTCTAATTCCTTTCTGAAGCTTGCTTTTGTGATTATGTCATTAGCAATGAGATTGGAGTTCTTTGGATGTCTCACTTACTATCCTTTCTGTGCTTCTGTGAACTTCTAGAATGAAATATATGGAAGCCTTTAACTTCTTCTGGAATCTGCAAAAGGTTCTCTTCAACTGATCAAGGTTCTTTTGTCAAACAGGTCCCAATCACATGATGTTGGAGGTGCGCTGGATGTTACTGCTTTGACTTTCAGGAACATGTACATGTCACTTATACTTCTCCATATACCTGATTGTGTTCTTTGTACACAGATGTGGAATCCTCTTGGAGTTGTTGGTGTGATAACTGCTTTCAACTTCCCATGTGCTGTTCTTGGTGAGAAGACACATCATTTTAGTTACATAACTTTACTATTAGAAAGGAGCTTCATTTCCTTGCCATGAGAGATTATATTGAGATGAAGACATGTGATAACTTTTTTTTTTTCAAACGATAATGAACTTCTAGAGCCTATCTAGGGAGATTTAGTATTATCTTAACAAGGTTTTAATTATAAAAATGTTTCTAGATGGAGATAGGGCACAATGCATTGGTAGAAAGCAGTATGGTACTTTTCTCCATTTCTAACATTATAATTAAGAGGGTGTTTTGCTTTTCTTATAATCTGGTCCAACATACTTATAAGCATAAAAATAACAATGATGTGTTTGGTTACTTCAGCTTATAAGCTTTTAGATTAAAAACAGCAGCTTTCCGCTGCTCTTTTAGCTGCATTTACTTGATTATGAGCAGGTAAAGAAAAGGAAGTTTTTCGCTGTCTATTTTTAGCTTCTTATAAGCAGCTTTGTTTGATCAAAAGAAAAGACTATTTTATCCTTGAAAGATTTAAGCGAATTACAAGAAAACCACTTAGAAGATCCTTTTCTGTCATTTTAACTAACATTGTTACTTATAAGCACCTAGTTTCCAAACTATCACAGCTTATAAGCACATATGATCCAAAAAATTCCCAGCTTATTTATCTTTTGCTTATAAGTGTGAAAAGTTATTTATAAGCTGCTAATAAGCACATAAAAATAAGCAACAACCGAACAGGCTTTAGTCCTCATGGAAGGATCACAAAACAAACAATACCTTCATAGCTGTGTGGTAGACAAAATGTCATCATCTACCTGGAATCTGCAGGATAAACAATTTTGTCATGTCCTAAAAGTCCAAGCTCTTTCAGGAATTTCAGAATCTCAGTTCCATTTGTTGTGCAAGTAGTACTAGCTATTTTCTTCACTTGTTAAATGCGGTTCTGTTAATGATTACTGGTGCATAAAGTCTTCTGTATAAGATACAACAAAATATTTACCCCATGATTTTTATTGCAAATTTAGAGTGTATTCAATTCAGAAGCATGTAAGCTGGATACCTCTTTAATAATTATTCAGCAGGTTCAGGTGTGTAAACAGAGGTTCTGATTTCTTGGTCATTGATCATACTGGATATCTTTAATTCATGGAAATGCTTCTGTCTTGTGTATTTATGCCATGGCTATTGCAATTTCTAGCTTGATGAGAACTCAATTTTTATGTCATAGCTTGTAGGGTCAAATTGACTGCTTTTCATGTTCTAACTTTGCATACATGTGTTCACATAGGATGGAATGCGTGCATAGCTCTTGTGTGCGGCAACTGTGTTGTTTGGTGAGTCTATCCATAGTCTTTTTTCCTTTTTCTATCTTTTTTGTATCCTTTTAACTATGTTTTCACTAGGAAGGAAGAATATGTAAAGATACAAAATGAAATATTATTATGCGATCTGATTTCACACCTGCTATGTGCACTGTTGTTCTCTTGCAGGAAAGGTGCTCCAACGACGCCTTTGGTTACCATAGCGATGACAAGACTAGTGGGTGAAGTGCTAGAGAAGAACAATTTACCAGGTGCAATTTTTACATCCTTCTGTGGTGGAGCTGAAATTGGTCAAGCTATAGCAAAAGATACACGGATTCCACTAGTTTCCTTCACTGGGAGTTCAAAGGTGATCCAATCTGGTTTCTATTTTTGGAACTTTCAGCCGTGATTTGAATAGAAATGTGCATTTTTTGAACACCTAATTTTCAGGTTTGCATTTTATTTAACTAAAGTAAGCTTTTGATGGCAAGCTACACTTGTTTGCTTATCACCTCAAACTCCTTCTGAAGTTGCTTGGTTTGGATTCATAGCCTAAGGATATAGTGTTTTCTGAACGTATTTCCTTCGTTGGGAATAGGAAAAAGAAAACATGAAAGTCAAGAGGGAAGCATAAAGGTTGGGACATTACTAACCAAAGAACTTGTTTTTCCTATTTGAGAGTTGCCCAAAATACTGATCTCAAAATCTACTAATAACTTGCTTAAAGTGTATATGGTGTTTAGTAGTATTTGCTTTCCAATGCAACCATTTATGGTCCACGTATGAGATTTTGAAGTGTTCTTGCGTGCAGTCTCATCCCAGATGATCCTCATTTTTCCTACCTTTACTGGCTTATAAATGATCCTAATAATAATGCACAAAAGAAAATAGTTATTACCAAATTATTTTCGAAATGAGTCTCATCAAATTGTTTTACAGAAAATTTCTTCTCTTTTGACAACAATGCGCACGACATGACTATGTCTTAAAGAGTATATCTTATTACAAATTATTTAAAAGAAGAACCCCATCAAATTGTTATACAGGGAATGTCTTTCTTTTTTTTTTTGGGGAGGCTAGGTAGGTTTTCTTAAGTTTTTTCACAGAGGAAATCCTGTTCATATTTCACTATGATGTGTTATATGTCCTTGGAATTGAGATGCACATGTAATCCATTCTTGTTACTAGCAAAACAATATTTATCCATTTGAATATATTTCAATAGGTATATTTGAAGGCACCATGTGATCTGATATTAGTTAGATCTGACAAGATCATTTTAAAACTTAAAATACATGAAACATTACTTTTCATGGTATTGTTATTAATTTAACCTGCAATCACAAACAGTTATTTTCTTTAACTGGAATGTTAGTTGTTGTCTACCTCTACCATCTCCAACAATTATAAGTTGATATGTAACTCAGTAAATTCTGGCTGAGAAGTTACTTGACAATATAAGCAGTACCTGCATAAAAAATTTCATTCTTATATTGATTTGTGCTTTTTGTGCATTAGTTTCCTGTGTCTGACTATCTAGTTTCTTTTCTTCCTTTCTTTCTTTCTTTTGAAATAGTAATTGATTTTTGGGTGCTGCAACAGGTGGGTCTAATGGTTCAACAAACAGTAAATGAAAGATTTGGTAAATGCCTGCTTGAATTAAGTGGAAATAATGCTTTAATTGTCATGGATGACGCCAATATAGAACTTGCTGTTCGTTCTGTTCTGTTTGCTGCTGTTGGCACTGCTGGTCAGCGCTGCACAACTTGTCGTAGACTGGTAATGTAAAATATGATACATTTACTCTGCTACGGGGTTCTAAGCTTACATACTGAATCAGTTACTTTTTTCCTTCGTAATTTTGGGAAATGAAGCTTCTTCATGAGAGCATATATCAGAAGGTGCTTGATCAACTGGTAGATGTATACCAACAAGTTACGATCGGGGATCCTTTAGAGGAAGGTACATTACTTGGACCTCTTCACACACGTGGTTCAAGAGAGAATTTTGAGAAGGGTATACAGACAATCAAGTCTCAGGTTTGTCCTGCCCTTCTGCAATTTAAAATTTAGATTTTATGACAAATACCATTTTTCAGAACCATTACGGAACAGAAAGGCAAGGTAAGCCCTTTATGCGACTGTTTACTTGCACCATATTGCTGAAAGTAAGGTTTGTTAACTGCCTGCCATTCATAACCTGATCATGTTTTGCTTTCTTCATGGATCCTGAGTTTGTTGTGTACTAATGTTTTGCAGGGAGGAAAGATTCTCACGGGGGGCTCTGTTATAGAGTCTGAAGGAAACTTTGTTAAGCCCACGATAGTTGAAATTTCTCCAAATGTTGATGTCGTGAAGGAAGAACTATTTGGTCCAGTTCTCTATGTTATGAAATTTCAGGTTCGAAAAGCATGATATGTGGTTTCCACGATTTGGCAGTTGCCTGCACTATTTTTAACTTGTAGCTATCTATAACTCAGTCACTTACTTATCTATGAGTGGCAAACCTTTTCTGCAGACTCTGGAGGAAGCAATTGAAATAAACAACTCTGTGCCTCAAGGTTTAAGTAGTTCTATCTTTACCCGCAGACCTGAAGCAATATTCAAATGGATCGGGTTAGTTGCTCTGCTGCAGTGGTGACATAGGCTGTTGCATAAATTGTCCTACCTTGTTATAAAGGACTTCTATATGGGTGCTAGTTTTGTCAAGATAGTGGATTTCTAATTGTACTTAATAGTCAAAAGTCAAAGCATTAAGAAATGTGACTTATTATGTGTGACATTTTTAAAATATACAAACATTACAAAAATCCTCTCTTTATTCTTGTGAAAATATCGCAAATTAGTAGTAGTTTGGGCTCAGATTTTTCAGTTTCTCCTGTTTATGACTAGTTCAATTTATTTATCATATGCTTGTAATTGATGCAGTCCTCAAGGGAGTGATTGCGGTATTGTGAATGTGAATATACCAACAAATGGTGCTGAAATCGGTGGTGCTTTTGGCGGTGAAAAGGGCACTGGAGGTGGGCGTGAAGCAGGGAGTGATTCTTGGAAACAATACATGAGGCGCTCAACCTGGTAACTCCACTAGTTTATTTGAAGTGTTATGTTTTCTGGGCTTGGATAACTCTATACTGTTGTCCAAATGAACATTAGTGTCCAACAAGAAGCCGCTGTTGAGTCCTGCTCTGTAATTTCATGTGTTAATTTATTTGAATTCTGAACTCAATTAGGTTATAGAGGCCACATGTTTTGATCTGGTCAGTTGATGTTGTTTCTCTTGCAGTACCATCAACTACGGGAATGAATTACCTCTGGCACAAGGAATAAATTTCGGCTAGAATTTGACAACTCTGAGGAGGTTAGTCTAATCACCAAAGAATACAAGAATTCAACAATGCATATGTCTGGATGTGCTGCTTATTTTAGCTTTTCACTTGTGCACGAAGGATTGACCTATTTCCGATGGTGGTGGACCATCCAATTTGCTCGCTGTGGCCACTCAAGGTAATAGGTTTGGTGTGGTAAAGCTTCTCAGCAAGAAGTGTTACTGTGTTAACGGGTTAAAATAAAATCCTTTCCTGTTGTACTTATCAAACTTATATCATATTAAGGTCTTGTTAATTTGGACTAGTTCTTAAGATTGTTTTCATCAAATATTGTCCTTCCAGATCAACTGGAAGGACAAATCTGCTGTTGAACCTGGAAAAAAAGAGGGTTCAAATCCATAATGGAGGCAATTCTGTAGTTTTCCAAGTTAATATAAACAGATAAACAGATGACTATCTGATAAGTAATCTACCAAACCAATCACAAGCTGAAAAGAACATTCTCATTGGCTTTACTGGTAGAAAATAGTATATGAAACCAAATGAGATAATGTTGATTTTCCCCCTTGAGTTTTAATATAAATCCTAAACCTCCTCATGAGGATTATATTTTTACCCATTCTCTCTCGTGATATTAAGTTTTAATAAACACAATGCTTTGTCTTTTAACTTTTCTTTTAATTCTTCGCTGTGTGTTATTAAAATGTTAGTTCATTATAAAAAAGTTAAGCTAAAAAAACTAGATTTAATTTGGTATATATGTGTGTATATGCCCGCGTGCGTGCACGCGGACAATAGGAGATTTTATTTAAATTTTTTCTTAATGATGCGAAATTTGTACAATAACTCATTTGTAATTTTTATTTTTTTATCTTTTAAATAGTTAGGTAGTTAGAAAAAATAAGGCAGAAGGATGGGAAAAAAGAAAAAAAAAAAAGGCTTGAATTTCAGATGTACAAATTGGAAAATTTATTTTAAAGTTGATTTGATCTTGTCTGAGAGTTTGTATAAGGTAAATTTTGTAAAATAAATAGTTCCTTAACCTTTTTATTTTGCAATTAACTTTTTCCTTTTTTTTAAAAAAAAATAATTATAAACTTATTTATTTAATGATTCTAATAAATTTTTTTTCTCCATGATGCTTTTAATGCAAGCTTTGTTTGGCAAGTCTAATATCATGGG
The DNA here is from genome assembly GCA_028554755.1 of Cordia subcordata. Classification (NCBI taxonomy): domain Eukaryota; kingdom Viridiplantae; phylum Streptophyta; class Magnoliopsida; order Boraginales; family Cordiaceae; genus Cordia; species Cordia subcordata. Next base: position 14,956,694 of record JAPTOF010000006.1, on the reverse strand, counting down.
TGAAATTAAAACTTTATGAATTAAAACTCAGGGGGCAAAATGAGATTCGCTCGATACAAAATTGATGTCGTTGTCTTGGAAATTATTGTACGCTTACTAAGTAAACAGTGGCAAACTAGACAGCGAAAACGCTAACCCCAGGCGGCTTTTTGGCGCAATTATTTGTGCGTATCTCTACCTACTTTCCTCAAATAGTCGTTTACCTAATTAAGTAATAAACAAAAGATTCCATTCTTTTTGCGTACATGGCCAGCTATCTCAAATCACAGTAATTTGCACGGTGAAGTGGGACCATGCATGATTGATTCTGTTTTGTTTAGTTTCTTCACGTTAACAAGTTGGGAGGCTTTGTGCTTGCTTTGGTCTATTAGTTGGAATGATTGGAAGCACGGGTGTGAAAAACTTGCTAACCATAGCTAACTATGGGCTTGATAGAGCTCTGGGTTTTAAAATCATCGCCTCAATTCTTAAGTCCTTTTGGAGAAGCATAGGGGGGGTCCTCAAGTAACAGCCATAGCAACAGCCACCCCTCCCCCCCTATGGGATGACTTTGTGATTCGGAGGAAATGATCTTTATCTAATTAAGTTCGTAGCATCTATCAGTTTCTCATATCCCCTTTTGTTTTGAGATTGAGGCCTTTATTTTTAATTTTTAAAATTTTTATTTTTAATTATTTTCCATCTGATAAGATATAAGATAAGATATAAGTACCATAAACTAAACTTATTTTTTATAAATACAAGTAAGACATCTTATGAAAAGTATTTTATAAGTGTCTTATAATAAGCTGATAACAAACGATCTTGTTCACATAAGTTGTCAAATAAGATAAGTGTCTTATAATAAGCTCCAAACAAACAGAGCATTCATCTCTAAACTATGATGATTTTGTGCGTTACATTACTGAAAAGAGAGGCCTACCTAAGGCCCATTGTGTCGTAACCTGCTGATTTCAATTTGATTTGCGAGACATGGTCAGGGCATCCCTAAAATTGACGAGCGACTAGCGACAACACTCTCTACATGCTCTGTCCGCCATGTTGCATTATTTCTATAATTTTATTTGAAATTTCGAGGAAATTACTTAATGGTTGCTGTAGTACCGAATAGTTCGGCAGCCGGGCCGGGTCGGGTCCATTCCCTTAGGATGAAGCGTTTGCATTGCGCATGGTCTTTGGCAGGCCCTGTTGCTGCCTGATATGCAATGCTGCTTTGGATTCTTGGTGCTTACCCCTTTGTGTACATATCGTGTGAGTGCAAATTTAACTAGGAGTAGAAGCAACAAAGAGAAGAACGCATATTTGTCCAGCTTTTCCAATTTGTTCACGTATTCTTGTATGACAGCATTATCATCACATGGCTGATGGACTTTTCCAATTTGTTCACGTATTCTTGTATGACAACATTATCATCACATGCGCTGAAGGAATATATGATCCCAATTTGGTAAAGCTAAGTCATCAATGCAACACTAAGGTATTTAACATAATTGACAATTAGCAGCAATGAGGGGTTTAGCTTCATTTGTAATGCCGTGAACAAGATTTAATAATAGTGAATTGATGATACATTTTTTTCTTTTTTTTTTTTGGCTAGAAACACAAATTTTTGTAGTCATAACCCAAAACATTTACCTCTTAAACAATTACCGTCAACAAGACAACTGTTTATGTGAAGATACTTTCCAAACTTTCACTTATTGCAAAATTAATGATATAGTTATATTAAAATGATCCAGGTAATTAATATCTTTAAGGTGGAGACCTTCAACGGTTCAAAATGTGGTAAGACCTGGAAAAGCTGTTCCCAAAAATGGTCAAAAGACTAGGCAATCGATAAAGTAAGCATGCCCGTGAAGGTTTTAGTTTGCTCTGAGCAGCCAATCACTTGCAAACTCAAAATATTGGAACCATTCCAAGGCCTGCCTCTGTAAGCTTGCTGTCTTCTCTTTATCTCACTAGTCTATGTAGGCTAAGAAACACGAGAACATTTCAGTAACATGGTATACCATATGAGTAGAGGCAAGAACTTCAGGAAATTCAATCAATTATTGTACCATCACCTTAATAGGACTGATCATCTTTTAAGACGTGACACCGGTGAGTCTCACAAGTATGTGGGGCCACGCACCTCCTGCAATATAGCGGGGGGTTCAACAAATATGCAATTTTAAAGAATTTTCTTTATTTCTCGTTTTAGCCCAATTTATAGCATTCAGATTAATTTAAAAAACTACTAATCATGCATACAGCCAATTTTTAACCACCTTTTCTATTGAACCAAATGCATACATATATATTCACAATTGAGGGGCCAAACATGAGAGAATTTAAAGCACTAAAGGACTACTATTCTAGTTCATGACATGAAATATTCTTTTTACACTTAGAAAGAAATTAAACCAGATCAAAAGATCGTACAAACAATTTATTCGAATCATTTCTTTTCTTCTTTTATCTTTTTTCTCCACCATGCTTCAACAATCTAGATCTTTGAATCTACAATCAAGACTACAAGTCCACAGCATCTTCTTCTAATAATCGTTCAGAAACAAAACTTGTATTTACCATTTTGTTGATTTGAGTCATGAATCACATATCAGAGCCTTCATCAACCAAAGAAAGGCTAGGAATGCAACTCCCGGACCGAGCCAAAGCGATAGGCTGCAGCTCGGCCGCCGTCTTCGTGGGACTACAAGGCATGGACCTCATCATCAGCTTATTAGTAGGAGAATCAAAACTTCTTCTTAAAAGCTGTCTCATGGCTGTGATGAGATGAAGGGTAGGGTTTAGAGGTGGAGATGAGGACTGAAATGTCTTGCAGAAGCTGAGGTGACGACTCAAAGCCTCCTCGGAGCTTATAAGCCGTTGAGTAGTAGTACTGCAACGCATGATTTCGTCTTTCACAGCCTCAGCACACAGTCCACATATCCATTTCCCTTGGTGCAGCTCGCGTATCCGTTCTATATACGCCGTGGTGCACTCCTCTATCAAGCCACAACAATCGCATGTAGCACATGCCACTTTTTCTACTACTACTGGTGCTGGTGGTGGTGGTGCCGTTAGCGTCTTCTCGGTGGCGCTTAACACTAGCGAATCCGCCATTGTTGTAGACATGTATTATGTAGATTCCTATATACAAATGATCAAGCTGAAAGAAAAAACATCGTAAAAAAAAAAAGTTATTAAAATAACAAAAAAAAATTAAAAAAAAAGGTATATGATGGATTATAATGAAAAGGGTGTGATTAAGTTACCAGGTGAAATGATATGATTTTTTTCCTTTCTTTTTTTTTTTGTTGCTTTTGGGTTTTTGATATTATCTTTCTTTTTCCCACTCGCCTTCTTCGATTTTGGATGCTTCTGGGATGAAGAAGGTGTACATAAAAGACATGACAAAAGGGTTGACAAGAACTGGGGAGAGCTTTGATATGGCTGCTATATGAATAGGCTCGGCTATAGCTTATAATATGGCTGATGATGATGGCTCTTGTTTCTTGTATTCAAAGCCTTTCTAGCATTTAAAAGAGATTTTTAGAGACGCCAAAATAACAAGACAATGACTAGCTAGCTTGCTTTACAAAGAGAAGAAAATTAAAGACAGATACAATCAATATGTATAGAAATAGCAAATTCTAATGAAACAACAACAACACACACACACACACACACAGAGGGCTAGAGAGATTGCTTTCTATTTCTTCTACTCCACAAAAATTCTTGTGTAGGCTTCAGGAGCTAGATTGAGAGAGGGAAGAGAAGAGAAATTTATATGAGAGAGAGAGAGGGAGATTTGTTTTGTATATTAAAGAGAAATGCTATATATGCAAAATGATGACTTTTATTCTTTTCCTTTTTTGTATTTTTGTTGTTTGCAAAGGCCAAATCAAGAGAGAATAGAGACAATATATATATATATTAGATGGAGACACATTTTGTTTTGTTTACTATCAAAACTAGTGCCCCAACCGGCATAATGCCATTAGTATTATATTTTTATTCTACATTTTGTGTGATTTAAATAATTATAGTACTAAAAATACATTAAATTGTGTAAAAAAAATATATCAATTTATTGAAACATGGTTTTTTTTATTTAAGCTTTCATTAAATTTAAAATTAAAAGAATTAAATGTTAAGAAATTAATTTTTTTTACAAATTTATTAGTACTAAAAAAATGAAACTATTTATTAATAGAATAAATAAAATACATAGAAAAAAAATTAAATAAACCCCATCTTCTCAAAACTATGAAAATGAATACTATACTTGCTACCACAATATACTCAATAAAAGATTGAAAAAAAATAGCACCTCAACTTATCATTATAAAATGTAATAATGCTAGAGATGGTGGCTATATATAATTCCATTTTTTATTTTATTATTTGAAGACCAGGAAGAAGATGGAGGAGGTCCGCAATGATTGGGGGTGACACAAGGCTTGGCTGCAGTGGTAATTATAATAATAATATTTATAATAATAATAATAATAATAATAATAATAATAATAATAATAAAATAATAGAGCTCCACGTCAGCAATATACGCTGTCAAATAGAGACTAGACGTGTACTACTGGGATCGCCAGCTGTGCATTATCTCGTGCCTGCACAGCTGTCCCTATTTCTCCGTCCACTCTTTGGGAATATTTCTTTTTGTTTTATTCTGTCCTCACCAATCAGCACTGGCCACATGTAAACCATCGACCTGTTGTATCTGCACCACTATAGAGATCTTAAGAGAAAAAAAAGAGTTTTCTTGAATAATATTTTCTTAATTCTTTTGGAAAATAAAATATTACAAATTAAAAATTAAAAATCCTTTAAAATTAAAAAAAACAGTTATTTTTTTTCTTAATTCCTTTATTTCTAAAATAATTTACATTTTATGCTTTATTTTTAATTTAAATCATATGTTTTTAATTGTAAAATGCATTTTCTCTATCAAAATTTCTTCTTGAAGATATTTTCTAAGAATGATAATAAGTACCAGAAAATTTTATATCTTTCAAGAACGTAATTCCCAAGAAAACATTTCCCCGAACATTTTCATATTTTTGTCCACAAATGGAACGTAAATGTAAATTGAGTGTCATATATATTTATGACCAACGTTGATATGTATCACCTATTCACTCCACATAAATTTTGACAAGTATTGATGAGGTCTAATATTCATTACATGAGTTATGTCCATACAGAAAAGGATTCAAGAGTTACATAAAATATTACTCGTTTATCATAATACATAATTTTGGTATTCTAGTCTTGCAATAACTTTTTGCACACTTGCATTCCATTTCTTCTAGGTGTGAGATTTTGGATTCAAATTTTATAGGGGTGGAGGGTTTAATTAAAAAAGTAAAAGAAAAAAAATTACGTCATAGGTAGTCAATGTTGTCACTTGATTTTAATTAGTTTCAACTGATCCAAAATGTTTACATTAGTCCTTGATTTTAAAAATTTATCAAACTACTCTCGTCTTAATATATAAAAAGATGAGTTAGAAAAACAGGGAGTAATTCAAATAAATTTATAAAATACTAATGACTAAATGAAATTTTAAAATAATACGGACTAATTTAAATACATTTGTGAAACATTAAAAAGTAATTAAATATTTTAGGATAATATATAAAGACTAATCTAAAAGTGTAAAAATATTAGAGACTGTCAGCCCCCAGGGGCATAGGTGAGTTGGTAAGTGGCCAGGTGATTAGGGTGGAGACACTCTGACAACGTGGGATCGAGTTCGTGTGGTGGCAGTACTCCGCTGAAATATTGCGGGGCTGTTGCTGGATTTCCACGCCCGTTGGTCCTCTCCCTGGTCGGGCTGCCACTCATGCACATCCCTCGATTTACCTCCCGCCTGGTTAAGGGGCCTCTGGCCAGGTGGGAAAGGGGTTCTCCTTTGGTTAACCCTTTTGGAAAAAAAAAAAAAATATTAGAGACTGTCAAGTAATCAACTGTCCTGCCTACTCTATTAATGTGTTCACACAAAGATAGTCTCATTTTCTCACTTTTGCTTCTTGTGTACGTTTCTTGATCTATATATAATGTATCATTTGGAACAACTATAAATTTCTGATCGAGTCAAACAATAAATATTTTTAAGTAAAGTGGGCACCGAAGAAATATTCTTAATACTTATTGAAGAAGAAATGGAGAAGAGTTGAAAAAAGGTATTTATTTATGTCAGACCAAGTTGTTTAATAGAATATGTATATGATGAAAATTACTTTAGCGTGGAAACCAACATATGTTTTCCATGTTGCTGGTCGGTTGACATGCATGTTTGGCCTAGTCATGTTTCTCATTATCTCTAAGATACCAAAAGCCTCACTTCTGATTCTTCAAGATTTTAGTATCTAAGAGACAGAAGTTTCACAACTAAGGCGCTGTCTACTTCAATAATATTGTTTTAACTAGTTTTTAGTGTTCTAACTTAATAAAGAGACCACTTATTTTAATTATTATTGTTTGATAGAAAATACTCTATATTAACCATTAAACTTATTAGTGTTTTTTTCCCCCTCAATTTTACTCATAAAACTGTTCTCTCTCTCTCTCTCTCTCTCTCTCTTATCTTCTCAATATATATATATATATATATATATATATCACTTTCTTCATAAACATAAATCCAAACTAATTGAAAAATCATTTTCTTTCTCAGTTACAAACAAGGCTCTAAATCCATGCCATCAATAAGAGTCCCAACATCTAACCACTAGTTGATTCTCTGCCAAACTCTACTAAAAAATATAATTTATTAGTTCATTAAAAAGAAGGAGATGTATATAGAAGAGAACTTCAATTTGTATTGATACATTTTACGCTCTTTATACATGTGTATACATTTCAGATACAAACGCTAAGAAGAATTACAATGGATAAAATAAGGAAATACTAATAATGCAAAAAAAAAATCTCATGAAGGGATTAACTCTTATGATGAGTTTGTACAGAGGCAGTAGTTGATACAAGTGAGGAGTCTTCTTTATATGTCCCTGCAAGAGGGTGGTGCCATCGACGACACATATCTTGGCCTGCCTTGAAAACAGTCTTTTGCTAAGGGCTTTGTAAGTATATATGCTATTTGAAGCTTTTTTAAGATATGACTTACTACCTACTTACAAAATATTACCTTGTCACGCACAAAATGATAATCAAGAGCCAAGTGCTTCATTCCTGAGTGAAAAGTGGATTACCCAGATTATCACAAAGTAAATTTGGGTAAATTATCTAGCCTAAATGTCTCAGAAGTGGGGGCAGCAACAACTCTATATTTAGCTTTTGTAGACAAAATAGGCACAGTTCTTTGCTTTTTGAACACCATGACACGAGTGTGGAGCCAAGATAAATTACATAAGCTGAAACATATGTGTAGTCATCAGTGGCGAAGTCAGGACCCAACGGTCAGGGGTGCACATTTATTGTAATTTTTTAAAAAAATAAAAAATATAAAAACAAATAATATCAATATAATAATGACATTTTAACTTACAAAAGGATACCAATAGTCATTATTAATTAAAAATACCTTTTATAATTGCCCTCGGCGTGATTTCATGGTTTGAAACCGCTGAATAATTAACTCATTATCAATGTTATCAAATATATCTTTTTCAATATAAGTAACCAAACAGTCATTCATCCAAGCATCTCCAATGTGATTGCGCAGCCGATTTTTCACAATTTTCATTACAAAAAATGCCCTTTCTACGGTGGTTGTGGCAATAGGTAAAGTCAATGCCAACTTCACAAGTAAATACACCAAGGGATAGACAACATGTTTCCCTATCTCAACTAACTTTTCTGCAAGGCCACCAATCCCAATTAAATTAGAAAACTCATCACTGCTTCGCATATCAAAAATATATGTTTCCAGTTGATTGTCAAGAATCATCAAATCCTTGGGAGAAAAAACACACGGGTAAAACTTAGCAAATTGAATCAACTTTCTTTATCAAATGCAAAAAATAAGTTATCTGGAGTCAAACATGCCAAACAAATAAGCAACTCAGTGTTTATCACACTAAAGCGGTCATTAAGCTCTTGAAGTTGCATATCCACAACAGTGTAAAATAAATCAATGCAGTAGTGGTGCAAATTTGTGACATCTTGAACTCTATGCGGTGATCGCCCTTTGGATAGAAATTTCTCTTCCATATTTGGAATGTCAATGTAATGAATTGCACAAAACAAAAAGAGACTTCCTTCAACAAAGGCTCCCACCCACTATCTCTTAAAATTTGCAACTACTGCTTTGATATGGTAACTAATTTCATGGTATTGATTATATTTTGATATTTTCTCTATAGTGCAATTGATAATTCATTAGTGATCCCCAACACATTTTTCATTAGATGCAAATTGAATACAAAATCAAATGTTTGTAACATGTCCAATAAGCCATTAACTTCAGCTCTTTGATCAGGAGTTAATCCATCCTCCATGATAATTCCAAGCACATCAAGCACTGAGGAGTGCATCAAAATCAAATTTATTAAAGTACCATAATGTGAGCCCCAACGAGCATCACCATATCGTTTGAGACCAATTTCTTGATTCATACCACACCCGCTAATGATTTCCCCATTTTCCAATGCTTCTTTAACCTTTTCAACTTGCTTTTGACGAAGCATGTCATGTCGTTTGCAAGAACTTCCAACAACATTCAATACAGTAGCAACTTGAATATGATTCTTAGCAACAGCAACAAGTGTTAGTTGCAATTGATGAGCAAAACAGTGAATGTAAAAAGCAGATGGATTTTCTTTCAAAATCAAACTTTTGAGACCATTAAATTCACCTTGCATATTACTAGCTCCATCATAATCCTGTCAACGAATTCTTGATAAACTCAATCCATATCTATTAAGTAATGATTCGATTCCTCTCTTTAACGATAGTGCACTAGTATTACTTAATTGTACTATACCAAGAAACTGCTCAACAATACTTCCTTTCTTATTCACATAACGTAAAGCAACAGTCATTTTTTTTTGTTTGATATATCACGTGACTCATCAACAATAATGGCAAAATGTTCATCTCCAAGATCATTTATAATAGCATTTATAGTCTCAATTGTAGCAGCATTGACAATATCTTTTTGAATCTCAGGAGCAGTTAGTCGATTGTTCTCAGGAGCATTTTGCAGAACAACATTATTTATGGATTCATTATGATCAGCAAGGAACTTGAGAAGCTCAAGAAAATTACCTTGATTAGCAGAACTTTCTAATTCATCATGACCATGAAATGCTAACCCTTGCTTCGAAAGAAATCTAATGCAATCAATTGATGCAGTTAATCACCTTCTATATGTGTCACGAACTTGATCTAACTGCTTAAACGTAGCAGTTTCAATGTGTTGACTTTGTTTCATTAAATCTTGACACCTTTTATAAGCATTATTATGTGCACCATTTGGTCCTCCAACATGTCCAAAAATTCTATCTTTCTTATTCCAATTGACAAACCCAGTCGTAACAAAAGCGTCTCCACCTGACTGCTTACCAAAATCAGGCTTAAAAAGATAACAACATAAACAATATTCAGCGTCTTTTGTTATGCTATACTCTAACCAATCGCCAAATTCATTGAACCAAGATGGACAAAATTTTCTAAACTTTTCTCAAAATTTTCTCCTAGGAAAATTATGAGTACGAGATTGGCAAAGTCCTTTTTGTAAGTAATATCTTCTTATTTTATCACAGTCATTAGGATGATAATTTGTGATTTTAGGACATAAGCCAGGATCTGCAGGTAGATCTTCAAAGTTGATCTCAGTTTGAGGTTGCTTTGAAGAGTTTTGCACATTATCTTAAACATTTATATCATTAGCTGTAGTAGAAGATTGGCCCAAAACTGGAAGTCTTTTGAGAAATTTGTCCATAATTCAAGTCCTATTTAACAAATTAAAATATAATTAACTTCTAAAGAGTAAAGACAAGTTAGTTTCATATTATTAACTTGAATTCTTGAAAGTAGATTACTTTTACATTTTAACTAAAGACTAAAAACAAGTTATATTTTACAAATTCCACTTAACTTTGAAGTAGACATTAACCATTTGAGCAATTATCAATATATATATATATATATATATATATAATTAAAGAACTATGATTTCTAATTAACTTTAGCAAATATAACTTATAAAAAATAAAATTTAGTTTTATACATTAAATTTAATCATTATCTATAAATCATAAATAAATCAACTAGAAACTAATTTAGTATATGTCACTTAATAAAAAATAAAATAGTATAGCAATATTTACCTATAACTTAGCATGAAAAAGGAAGAAGAAACTCATGCATGCAGCCTGCTGGTGCTTTGATTGTTACTCAATCTTCACTTTGCTCAATCTTGATAAGAGGTGGATTTTTGAAGACTTGAAGTGTAAAAGAATTGGAGGAAAAAAGAGAGAAAGAGTAATATATATAAACTCATACACAATTGAGTTGGAAAAAAAAAATATTGCAAGTCCAAAATTTTTTTCTCATTTCGGAGGAAGTAAGTTTCTCCAAAGTTTTTTGTTCCTTCACGTTAAATCTGCCAGGCCAGCTACATGCAAAAAAAAAAAAAGAAGAAGAGAAAGTTGGTTCAGACTTCGGCGAGTGTCAGGAGTGAAAGTCCATTTTTCCAGCGGCTGTCAGGGGGCAGTTTGTGTCAGGGGGGTTAATGCATTGGCAGGGGGGTTGTCACTACTTGTCAGCTTTGGTTTTAAAATAATACTCATGGCAATTTTTTTTTTAAGTCAGGGGGTGCACGTGCGTAGCCTCAGATAAACGTGCCTCTGCCCCTGGTAGTCATTGTGATTCCCAACAAATTCCACATCAGAATAGGCTGTGAGGGCAAGATTTAATGACCTGCGAATAAAGATACCAAAGCTGATTGTCTGCTTGAGATACCGTAAGAGTTTCTTGGCAACTGTTCAATGTGTTTGTTATGGGTTATGCGTGCATTGTGCAAGTTTACTGACTGCATGCTCTACATCAGGCCTTGTGATGGCCAACAATAGAAGAGCACCTATGAGTTGATGGTATTGTGTTGCATTAGAAATAAGTGAGCTTGTTAGAAAGTGAAAAACGCTATTTTGAATATAGATAGAATATATTAAACTTTATTATCTCTTCTAACTTGGGCATCTGCAACTGAAAACTCTCATCTCTATATATAAGCTATTTTAGAAATCCAAAACTAAATTGGATTTGGTTAAACCAATCCTTTACATATTAAATAGCTAATAGATAAATCCTAACTGAACTAGGAAAATAACCAATAAACTAATTCTTATATAATTTGGACTCCTAAACATATCCAAATTCTAAATCAAGTTTATTTTCTAACATCCCCCTAAACTTGATTTGATTCTCATAACTCCAAGCAAAGCTCTCAACTAGATGACCATGTCACTCTTGAGGGGCTTTGTTAAAATGTCGACAATCTGATCTTGAGACTTCACTTGCTCTCTCTTCACTTTTTTCCTTGTGACACATTCTCGAATAAAGTGGTAACATGTATCAATGTGCTTGCTTCTTTCATGAAAGGCTGGATTTTTTGCCAAGGCAATTGTAGACTTGTTGTTAACATAGATCTCCACAGGCTCTTCTTGAGGCATATTAAGTTCCTTCATCAAGTTTCTTAACCACAATGCATGACAAACACATGAGGTGGCAGCCACATACTCAGCTTCACATTTTGAGAGTGTGACAATGGGTTGTTTTTTGGAACTCCAAGTGAATGCAGTATCCCCTATAAAGAAAAGAAATCTAGTGGTACTTTTTCTGTCATCTAGATCACCAGCCCAATCACTATCACTATATCCCACAAGCTTTAAATTATGGCTTTAGGAGTATAAAAGTCCATAATCAAGAGTCCCTCTAATGTAGCAAAGTATTCTCTTGGCAGTCTTGAGATCTATCTTAGTAGGAGCCTCCATAAAGCGGCTTACAAGTCCTACAACAAAGAGAATATTAGGTCTTGTGCATGTCAAGTACCTTAGGCTTCCAACTAGACTCTTGAATAATGTTGGATCTACTCGTTCTTCCGCATGATCTCTTGACAATTGCACTCCACATTCGGTTGGAGTATTTACAGGCTGACAGTTTTCCTTATTGAACTTCTTTAGGATTTCTTTTGCATAACCTCCTTGAGAAATAAACATTCCTTCATCCGTTTGCTTCACCACAATTCCAAGATAATAGGACATGAGTCCTATATCAGTCATCTCGAACTCTTTCGTGATTGTCCTTTTGAACTCTCCAAATAAGCTTGGATTGTTACCGGTGAAAATCAAGTCATTCACATACAAGCAAACAATCAAAATATCTCCATTTTGACACTTTGTGTAGAGAGCATGTTCATGTGAACACTTAGAGAAATTATTATGATGAAGGTATTCATCAATTCTGCTATACTAAGCTCTTGGAGCTTGTTTTAAGCCATAAAGGGCTTTGTTTAGCTTCAAAACTTTGTTTTTAAATTCTTTCTCTAGATAACCTAATGGTTGTTCAATATAAACCTCTTCATTCAAAAAACCATTTAGGAATGCATATTTCATATCTAATTGATGAATTTTCCATCTATATTGAGCTGTCAAAGACATAATAAATCTTATAGTTTCCAAATGAGCAACAGGAGCAAATACCTCTTCGTAGTCAATACCAGCTCTTTGACTATAGCTTTTTGCAACCAATCTTGCCTTATATCTTTCTACTTCACCTTTTGTATTCCTCTTTATTTTGTAGACCAATATTACTCCAATGGCTTTGTCCTTTGGGTAAAGTTACAAACTCCTAAGTATCATTCTTCTTGATCGCCTTTATCTCTTCATCCATAGCTTCTCTCCATTTTTCATTCTTATTAGCTTCCTCGAATATTATTGGCTTGCAATCAGCAAGAAGACAAAAGAGAGTTAGTTCATCATTTAAATTCTAAGTTACATCATAAATTTCACTCAAATTTCTATATCGAGGAGCTCTTTCTTCAGAACTTGGACTTGTGGCAAAGGAGTTTCCTTGACCTATAGTTGGAGATGGAGTTAGAGTTGCAATTAGAGTTGGAACTGTACTTGAAGTTGGAGTAGGAATTGGAGAGATAGAATCCCTATTTTCTTCTACTTCTTGCTCTTGAAGTGGCAAGAATTTATCTTCATTTTGCTCATTAGTACCCTAATCCCATTCTACTTCTTCATCAAATTGAACATCTCTACTAATAATGATCCTTCCTCTAATAGGATTGTAAAGCTTGTAACCTTTGGAGCATCTATCGTAGCCAATAAAAACAAGCTTTTGACTCTTATCGTCAAGCTTGGATTTAACTTGATCTGGAACATGAGCATAGGCTATGCATCCAAAAACTGTTAAATGCTTGATGCTAGGCTTCTTTTTATACCAGACTTCCAATGGTGTCTTGTTAGAAAGACTCTTTGTAGCACTACAATTCAAAAGATACACAGCACAATCAACAGCTTCAACCCAAAATTCTTTCGGCATTCCTTTGGTCTTCAACATGCTCCGAATCATCTCAAGGATCACTCTATTTTTTTAGCAACTCCATTCTATTGAGGCAATCGAGGAACTATCAAAGGACGTCGAATACCCTGATTTTCACAAAACCTTTCAAATTCTTTTGATGTGAATTCTCCACCTTTATCAAATCTCAAAGCTTTTATCTCATAACCACTTTCCTTTTTAACAAGGGCCTTAAATATCTTGAACTTTTCAAAAGCTTCAGATTTTTCTTTTAGGAAATAGACCTAAGTTTTACGGCTATAATCATCAATGACAAGAATAAAGTACTTATTTTTACCATAAGAACTTGGATATATAAGCCAACAAATATCGGTATAGACAAGTTCAAGTGGCCTCCTTGCTCTTGATATAGCCTTATGTGGAAAACTTTTCCTAGCTTGTTTCCCAAGAAGACAGCCTTCATAGATTTGCTCCGGATAATTGATGAGAGGCAATCCATTCACCATATTATTTTTTGACATCAAAGACAAATTTTCAAAATTTATATGCCCAAATCTCAAATGCCAAAGCCAAAAAGTTTCTTTTACACAAGCTTTAAAACATTTTGTTGTATCATTCTGAATATTTAATACAAACAATCTATTTCTTGTCATTGGCACTTTTGTTATGAAAACATTATTTTCATCCCTTATTACACAATGTTTATCTTCCAATAAAATTGTGTAATTTTTTTTAAGAAGTTGGCCAAGACTCAAAATATTACTTTTTAATTTTGGCACATAATAAACTTCAGAAATAAGACGATGCCTTCCATCTTTCAAACGGATTAAAATCTTACCTTTGCCTTCCACAGAGATCGTAGAGCTATCTCCAAATTTTACATTACCCTTGACAGTTTCATCAAGCTCTGCAAACATACTCCTTTTTTCACTCATGTGATTGCTAGCTGCTGTACCAAGATCCCACGAAGTCCCATCTCTATTAGGTTCACCTTGATAAGCCATCAACAAGGTTATCTCCTCTTCGTCTTGTTTCTCTATGTAATTTGCTTTCTCAACCATAACTTTTGGATTTTTTCTACATTCATAAGAATAATGCCCAAATTTTTTACAATAGTAACATTGAATTGACGATTTATCATGCTTTCCTTTGCCTCTTCCATGCCCAAGTCCTTGTGTGTTGTTATCTTCTTGATTGGATAGATTAAATCCTCTTCTTTCACCACGTCCTCACCCTCTTTGTCCACGACCACATCTTCGTCTTCCTTGGCCTCCATTATTATTGGAGCTTTCTTCTTTCTTCAAAATAAGATTGGTTTGAAGAACTTTTTCAAGGACTTCCTTATCCTTCTTTTTATGTCTTTCTTCATGGGCTTGTAATGAACCTATGAGTTCATCAATGGACATGGTATCTAAATCCTTTGATTCTTCAATGGCTACAACAATATATTCATATTTTGGATGCAAAGAACAAAGGATTTTTTCTACTACACAAACATCTTTCAAATCTTCTCCATATCTTTTTAATTGATTAGAAACTACCTACACTCTTGAAATATAATCTTATATAGATTTACTATCATTCATATAGAGAGATTCGAACTCGCCTCTTAGAGTCTGAAGACGAACCTTTTTCACCTTGTCAACTCCTTTTTGGGATTTTTGGAGAATCTCCCATGCTTTCTTCGCAGTAGTGGCACATGAAATCTTCTCGAACATTGTTTCATCCAAACATAGATGGATGATAGAAAGAGCTTGTTGATCTTTCTCACGAGATCTTGTCAACATGTCTTTTTGAGCTTGATTCAAAGTTGCATCTTCATCTAGTTCCGTGTAGCCTTTTTCTACAATCTCCGAAGCATCTTGAGAGCCAAGGGCTTTTAGACGAATTGCCCAATTATCGTAATTATCCTTCGTCAGGCGAGGGAATTGAAATGGAAGCATCCCATTAGCCATCATATTTACCTAGCTTTAGATACCACTTTGTTAGAAAGTGGAAGAGGCTATTTTAAATATAGATAGAATATATTAAACTTTATTATCTCTTTTAACTTAGGCATCTATAACTGAAAGCTCTCACCTCTATATATAGGCTACTCTAGAAATCCAAAACTAAATAAGATTTGGTTAAACCAATCCTTTACATATTAAAATAGCTAATAAATTAATCTTAACTGGATTAGGAAAATAACTGAGAAACTAATTCTTATATAATTTGGACTCCTAAACATATCCAAATTCTAAATCAAGTTTATTTTCTAACAGGGCTATCATCATGAACTAAGTGGGTAGAAAGTCCCATGCAAGTTGTCGACGGTTTTACACCTATCTTATTGAACTTCTCTAGGAGATCACTTATAGTTATATATTTATGCTGCAAAGGAATAGCCCCGTAGGATGTGAAATAACCTCGGCTCCCAAAAAATAATTAAGAGTGCCTAGATCTTTCACAACAAATTTAGTTGATAGACCAATGATAATTGATTTTGTGAACTCCATATTATTCCCTGTGACTAGCAAATTATCAACATAAACAAGTATGTAGGCAATAGCCAACCCCTGCTTGTATAATAATGAAGAGTCAGATCTTGTACCATATATAAAGAATTATTGTCGCACACCTAAACTAGGGTGCTCTTCTTGTATTTATTCTTGAATATCATGAGTACAATCACAACTTTAGCCTTATAAAAAGGATACATATTGACATGCTATATATACACACTAATATACCCCCTCAATTTGAACAGGATAGAAGCACGGCAAGATTGGTCTTCAATTCCTAGAACCGACTAGATGACAAAGCCTTAGTAAAAATGTTTGCTAATTGTGACCCAGTGGGAACGAATTTAACCAAAACATCACCTTGAGCAACTTTCTCACTGATGAAATGGAAATCTATTTCAACAGGTTTGGTGTGAGCATGTTGAACTAGATTTGCCGTCATGTAAGTTGTTGAGATGTTATCACAACTTTCTTGTGTAGAAGCTGTCATACCTAATAAGTTTCTGCTAAAGCATACGAAAGAGCACGATATTCAATTTTTGTGCTCAAGCGAGAAATAGTAGGCTATTTCTTTTACTACCATGAGAGAAGATTGTGGCCCAAGAATAAAGCAAAACCTATGGTGGAGTGGCGACTATCTAGACAACTTGCCGAATTAGCATCTGCATAAGCTATAAGAGAGGGATTAGTAGCAATTGTCAATGTTAGACCTTGATCAATGGTGCTTTTAAGATAGCGGAGAATGTGCTTGGCCAATTGATAATGCTAAGTGCGAGGTGCATGCATAAATTGGCAAACCAAATTGACCGCAAAAGCTAAATTAGATCGGGTTAATGTTAAGTATTGTAAACCACCAACCATACTACAAAATTCAGTGGGATCATCTAAGAGATCACTATCAGAGAGAGATGGCAGGGACTTGGAAGGAAGGGGCATCTTAACAGGCTTTGCATTAGACATGAAGAACTTGTGAAGTAGGTCTTATGCATATTTGGACTAGTTTAAAGAAAGAGATGTAAAGGTTCGAGTAACATGAATGCCCAAAAAATAATGCAGATCGCCCAAGTCTTTCATAGCAAATTGAGTGCTGAGAATATTAATAAACTGAAATAGAAGAGAAGATCAGCTTTCAATGAGTACAATATTATCTACATATAAAAGAAGAACAAGCATGTTGTGAGAGGTACAATAAGTAAACATCGAGGTGTCATCAGAGCTACAAGTGAAACCATGAGAAAAAAGAAAAGAGCTAAACTGATGAAACCAAGCTCGAGAAGCTTGTTGTAACCTATAAGGAGCCTTTTTCAACTTGCAAACGTGATTAAGGCTCTAAGGATCAATGAAACCCTAAGGTTGTTTCATATATACCTCTTTAGTTAAGAACCCATACAGAAAGGCATTTTTCACATCTAGTTTCCAAGTGACCCATAACATAGAGAAACCAATAGTTAAAATAGTACGGATAGTAATGGGTTTAACAACTAGACTGAAAGTTTCAAAATAGTCAACAACTGCCTATTGATGAAACCCCTGAGCCATAAGGGGACCTTTGTACCTCTCAATTGTCCCATCAGCATTGTACTTGATTCTATAAAACCATTTACAGTCGACTATATTTCTGGTTAGAGATGATGGGATAAGATCCTACATGTGATTCTCATTAAATGCATTAAATTCATCAGTCATGGCACGATGCCAATGTGGACTACAAGATGCTATAATGGAGGATGTGGGCTCAACAAGTTCTCAAGTAGCAGACATAGGCAAGATTTCCTTTTGCTTGTGAATACTAGACTTTGCACGTGTCTGCATGGGGTGATTATTGACCGGTTGAGAAAAGGTGGAGGGGGGAGGATGAGCACTAGACCACTCTGACACAAGGGGCTTTAGAAGAAGGTGATGACGATGCAAAGAGAGGTAATAGGGAAGAGGACGAGTGGGGAGACAAGGACTCGCTATGGGATGGCTCAAACACATTGGTAGAACTAAGGGAAACATCAATACCTGATCTTAAGCTACTGACCAGGTGAGGGGAGGAAGATGGTATGACTAGTGAAGTGGCGGTAATGTTGGTCGTGGCCTTAGATGATTGTGGGTTTGTGGCAGTTAACGATTGTGGCCTAGCTGTGAATTGAACTACCTAGGATGGAGAAGGACCAACAGACTTTGATGCAGCGAACGTAGAAAAGGGATAGAAACGTTCATCAAAATGGACATGCCAGCTAATGTAAACCCTGCCAATAGTGGGATCAACACAATAGTACCCTTTATAGTCATATACATAACCTAAGAACACACAAGAAGACAGACTTAGGTTCTAGTTTATGTGACACCCTTGCAGTGAGTTTTGGGAAACATGCACAACCAAATGAGTGAAAAAAGTGATCATCTGGTAACCCATGGAATAACAATTTACATGGAGATTTGTATGACAATGTAGGGGATGGAAGTCTATTTATAACAAAAATAGCAGCATACACGAAGTCTAGCCAAAAAAAATGTGGCGTGGATACATGAATGAGAAATATGTGTGCCACTTTACTAATATGACGTTGTTTTTATTCGGCCATTTCATTTTGTTGTGGAGTGTCCAGACAAGACTTATGAAATATAATGCCATTTTCTTGAGAAAATAAGTGGAATAAGCGATTATCAAACTCACCGTCACCATCACTTTGAAACTATTTGATGTTAAAAAATAGTTCAACCTAATTTAAATGTTTTAAAATAAGTGAAGACCTTAGATTTTCAATGCATGAGAAAAGTCATGTAAAAAGTGATTAATCATCCAAAAATAAAACAAAATACCGGTAGCCCAAATTTGACTTAACATAAGATGTCCAAACATCATAATGTATTAAATAAAAAGGGTAGGGGGCAGAATGTTCAACGAGATTAAACAGGAGACAAGTATTTTTACCTATCTTACATTCCACACAAAAATCAAATTTTGATTTTGAACATTTAACAACATTTTTGGATTGCAAAAAAGATAACAAACCAGAGTCTAAATGGCCTAATCTCTGATGCCATATATCTCCACTTATGTTATGAGCGACCAAGGCATGTAACTTGGGGGACACATTTCCAGCAAGCAAGGGATACACAAGTCACTTTGATTGGTCGTATGAAGGAGAGGGAAACCGATGACCTTGTCTTCAAGGGAAAAAGAGTTAGAGTCAAACACAACAAGATAATTGTTATCAGCACATAATTTACAAATAGATAAGAGATTATGAGAAAGATGAGGAATATGTAGCACATCTTTAAGTTGAAGAGGCCTAGTAAAGGTATGTAATTATGCCGTGTCAATGTGACGAATAGACAATTGTGTACCATTTCCAACCAAAATTTTAGAACGTTCAGTATATGGAGTTAAGAATGTAGCATACTTGAATGGGATGTTATGTGAACCAAGCTAGTGGAGTTAGGATACCACGTGGCGTCATTGGCCATGCTAGCAGTCATGGTAACGAAGGACTTGGCAAGGTCAGATGCAACTACAGCATGATTAAACCTGTGTGGGCAATTAAAAACAAGATGTCCCAAGAAATTGCATATTTGATAAAAGAGGGATGTGAATAAATGGGAAAGACCAAGAATGCTGTCAGATTGAGATAGAGAAAAATTAGAGGATCGAAGTGAACTCACAGAATGATTGGTATTAGTGGTACCCGATTGATCCTGACTTGGATAGCTAAATTGATTTTGTACCGTGGATAGATGCTGACCAGTAAGAACAATGCCATGACTAGTACCAGGAGGGGACTTAAAACTATTGTTTACTCCTCTTCCGCAATTTCCCTTACGATTTCAATCATTACCTCTACCACACTGGCTTGATTGAGAACCTTGGTTGGACGGTTGAGTGGTACTTGCAACAGAGACAGTGTAAGTAGTAGGAGAACTCAACCGCTCAGTAAGCTTAAGATGCACCTCCTACACCAGAATGTGAGCATCTCGCCAGAGTTAATGAGAGCAATAACGAATGTATTATATTCTGTAGGTAGACCATGAAGAGCAATTGTTATTAGATCATCCTCAACGACTGGTTTTTGAACATCAAATAAGGCATCTACGATGGTTTTGATTTCCTTCAAATAATCTTCCATCATTTTGGTTCCCTTGCACAAGGCGTATAACTGAAGACGAAGTGCACTGGAATTTGCTTTTGAATTGTCCAGGTAATGTTTTTTCAAGTGCAAACCATGTAGCACGACTGGATGTGATATGAAAATATCTGGTATGATCTTGCTAGTAAAGGTAGTTTAGCCAAGTTCTGACCAAGCTATCAAGGCGCATCCAGGGTATGTGGTTGACAGAATCTGGAGGAAGGTAAGGAAGAGAACCATCAACAATACTTAACATACCATAAGTGTATAGAATAGGCCCCATTTGTGATCTCCATACGTGATAATTGGTGTGGTCAAAATGAATTGTTACCAAGGTGGTAATGTTGAGATTGCTAAGGTTGGGGAGTTGTAACACAAAAGATAGGTGAGGAAGAATAATTGAGATAGAGAAGGCATTGATGGGAGAAGGCAGCGATGCCAAGGCAACTGACGTAGAGGATAATGCTGTTGGATCATGAGATACGATAGAAAAACTTGGAAAAGACGTGTTTGTGTCTGTCGAAGAAAAGGGAAAAGAAAAACTAGGCAACTACTCCATGGTTATGGGTTGAGAAACAGTAGTGACAAAGATACTTGAGGTAGTAGCAGTGGTAGACATGGTGAGAAAGGTAGGGTTTTAGGATCTTGGAGGCGTGAATGATACCATATAGAGAATTATGGTCGCACACCCAAACTAGGGTGCTTTGCTTGTATTTATGCTTGAATATCATGAGTACAATTACAACTTTAGCCTTATACAAAGGATATATATCGACATGCTATATATACACATTAATACCACAAAATTCCATCAACAAAGTAAAGTTTTGGAGCTGCAAGAACTATGCACGAAGGGCCTGCTTTAGGCCATAAAAAGATTATAGCAAGCAGTAAACATGACTAGGATTTGAAGAGTCCACAAAACCAAGAGGTTAAGACATGAAAAATTCTTCAATTAAATGTCCATGAAAGAATACATTATTCACGTCCAATTGATTTATGCTCAAACCACAAGAAATTGCAATTTTCAAAGAACTCTTGCAATGGAATCTGTTAGCATTATATGATTTTCAATTAATGTTTTGGTGATGAAAATAATAGATTGACTATGATTCACAATAATTTTATTGGCTATGACTCATATTGATTTTATCTAGGATTAATTATATGATGAATGAGTTATGGAAAAATAGCTACAAATTGAATGTATGGATTGAATGCTTCATATGTGATTATTCTTTTTGAGCTATGTCTTGTAAAGCTTGATTATATGGAAGGTCATGGAAAGCTTGTGCGCTTAAATATATGAAGTCCATGCAAGAAATTTCAAGTCAAGAGCAAAAGGAGATATAAGGCCGGAGATGAGAAGACATAAGGGGTGCTAGCTTGTTTTCTTTTATTCTTGCTCTTATTGTATATAACCTTGAATTTACTTTCTAAATCTCATACTCTTTTCAAAGACATTCTTTTCATAACCCTCAAAATGATCTTTTGACTTCTTAAATTTTGTTTTTGGAATGTTAAAATTGTATCTTAAAATTCTTTGAGAAATAATTGTTTGGACACTTAATCTTGGAAAGGTTTTTGTTGAAAAGCAAATCCTTGACTTTCTTTTTTGTTTTGAAATTATTCTACATTGACAAATCTCTTTCAAGATTTAAAAAATACTTTCAAAGTTGTTTTCAAACTTTCCATTTTGATATTGAATTCCCATTATTGCTTTTTTAATTGCTAAAAAATAGTTCCTTGAACAAGGATTGAAAGTAAATTAGAAAAAAGGGCAAAAACAGTATTCTCTAATATAAGTCGGACCTCCTAGCCGGCTCTTGATTAAGACCCAATGCAACCAACCTAGAATTGTTGTTTTTTGGACCCCACCAAATTCCCAAGTCGGGCAATCGACTTGTGCCATAGGGGGTGACTAGAATGTCAGAGGGACAGGTCAAACGCACCCTCAATCGACCGGCCCCTGCTCTACAGCTTTTGAAATTTGTCCATTAAAACCTATTTTTGGCATGTTTTTCATTATACTCTTACCTTACGCGATTTTCTCTCTGTTAATTATGTTCAATAGCTCTTTTTAACACTATTTAAACATCATTCTAAAGTTTTTCAATACACACTTGAGGACTGCAAACATTCTTGAGCTTTAGATTGTCTATTTCATTAAGTCATACAAGAGCTATTCATTTTCATATCAATTAGGTGAGGTTGAGGAAACTTCGTACTTTTCTTATCATTACCAATCATAATTACACTCCATAGTTACGGTAGATTTGAGATTGATCTCTTAGCTTGAAAAGAGTGTCTAAATCCTTGGTGAGGTGCTTTCACTTGGGTTCTTTGAAGAGGGTGCTTCAAAGAGTTGTAACAAATTGGTTTATACTCCACCAACATTTGAAGAAGTATCTATAGTGAAAAAGGTTGAAGTCCTAAGGGAAGAACTCTTATGCGGTGGACATTGGCTTAGCCGAACCACCTAAAAATCCAATGCATTCTACGCTTTTCTCTTCCTACTTCAATGACTTTCATATTGCTTGCAACCTGTTTAATAAATTGCTTGTCGGAAATTTATTTACTCTCTTGATTTCAAATTTTTATTGAGTTGCTTCAATTTCTACTTTGCTAGATTGATGAATGTAGTTAAAGAGCCAAAGAGAAGATGTATATCATCCAAACTATCTAAACTTCTTAGAAAATCATAAGAAAGTGATTACTAAGATGAAAAGGAGGAAAAGGTTTCGTTAAATTGACTAGCAGAAGAACATCATCAAGCACAAATTAATGTGCTTAAGTTATTGTTTTGGTGAATGTGAATAGTTCATATCTTTTTTTTTTTTTTAATTTTGATAGGTTGCGAACAATCTTTGAATGTGATGACATGTAAATAACTTATACATTTGAGTCTGTGTGGAACAAAGGCACATAATTGTCTTCATCTAATGAAGCTCCTTCGTCTGGGTGATCAAAATTCTGCCTTATTCTTCCTTCATCCTACACATCAACAAAGACAAAAGTAGCATAATCTTAATTCAGCCCCTCTCCTGTTAAGATTATTTGCCCCATAATAGAATCTTTTACCACTAGACTAAAAGTCTCGTGATTACAAAACGTTGATTGAAGCAGTTTGTCACAAGGCGTGCTTTATATCTAGCTATGCTTCCATCGGGATGACACTTCATACAAAAGACCCATTTACATCCAATGACATTTAGAAGAGGGTCATATGGAACCAGCTCCCATGTTGAATTTTTGTGAAAAGTATAAAGCTCTTCTTGCATTGCTAGCTACCACTGCAGATGCTTAAGGGCATCTTTTTTGAGAAGGCCAAAAAAACATAAAATAGGATGTTTTATGGTTGTTAATGACAATATTTTTGGGTTTGAAAATTTTGTTCGTGGCCCATGTTTGCATTGGATGAGAATTGACAAGTGTTGTGGCTTGTTGATGAGACAAGGGCACTTCATCACTTTGGGACGGGAAGCTCAAAGAAGGCATTATACTTTGTTTTGATTGACTTACAATGGAAGATGAATTTGCACATTCTGAGGTAGTCAATTTGTTAGAAGAGTTAGTGATTCAGGGAATACTACATTAATCATTTAGTTGAATGGGTGAAAAATTTTTAGAGCATATGGCTGGTGACTGATGTGGAGAAGCATGATGTGTTGGGACAATAGGAAGAGCTGTGACAATTGGCATGGCATGCAAAGAGACAAATGGAGATGCAATAGTATTTGGGCCATTTTGAGCAGAAGAATCTGTCACACCCTCGAGCCCGCGAGTGAGATAGGTGTAATAGGCATAACTAATAATTACTTGAACTTCTAATCAACTGGCCCAAAATGGTTAACCCAAGTTATTAGTTATATCCATATCACCCACTTATAAAAAAGTCACAAATCATCCCACAAATTGATGTGGCACATTATAATCGCCTCTTATTGAGGACCTTACATCCTCATCATAGGTCCACGATCACAATCACATAAGACCAAGTAGTACAAGACTCTAAAGGTGGCTCTTACAGGCTCAAGAGATTGCTCTTGCCACATACTTAATGCAGCACTTTGCTTTGCATAGCACTTAGCTCTTGCAACTAGCTGGTGATACCACTTTGTCACGCTTCTAAGCATAAATCCCCAAGCCCGCGAGGGATATTGGTGTTGTATTCATAACTAGTAACTATTTGAACCTCTAATCAACTGGCCCAAAGTGGCTAACCCAAATTATTAGTTATACCACACCATACACTTATAAACAAGTTACAAATTACGCCATAAATCGATGTGGGACTGATGTGTCCTAGCCGACACTAGCAAATGTACTAGTCATATCAATAATATAGGACAAATTGAGTCCAAAAATCATTCCCACGAGGACCAAATTTTATATTGACAATCTTTTTTTGATATTGAATTCATTATTTGAGTAATCGAATTATGTTGGAAAATTAAGAACAAAAAGTAAAACTTAGGTGAAAACAAATTGAAAATAAAGGAGAACAATGCAAAATCAAAAAGGGAAATTCAATAATGACTAAGTGTTAGGGTACACACTCTACTCTAGCTCACCGGATGTTGATTTTAATTTAGAGTTTCAAATTTAGGGTGGCGAGTTACTACAAAAGCCTACTTAACCATCTTCCAGGAACTACGATTCTCAATTTAATCTAGACACCTCGGAACATTCTAGAGTTGAACAACATAAGAACTAAAACTCAGTTATTCAACCTAAAGGGACCTCCTCGGAACATCCCCTAAGTCAAATAACTTTGGCCACAAATTAATTTAATGACACCTCTTCAGAACCTCCACTAGGCTAATAGGTTATGCAAGAACACACATACTCATGCAACAAGATTGATCAAGAACAAATCCCTAACTTCTCAATTTTAATACTTCACTAAAAAATTGAAATCAAACAATCAAGAGCAAGCATTAAGAACAAATATTCATCATAAAAACAAAATCTGAAATTCATAAATTGAAATCAAACATCTATAGTAAAGTAGAGTTTCATGCTTCCCTTAACTAAAGAAAATTACTCCATACTAAAAGAAACCAAAACAAAAGCAATACTAAAATTGCTTATAAACATGGATAAACTAGAGAAAAGAGAAAGAAAAACTTAGTCCAATAAAAATCTTCTTCTCGAGAGAATCTTCACGTTCTTATTCTCTTCTTGAACTAGACATTTTTCTCTTTTTTTTTTCCCCTCCCTACTTTTA
The DNA here is from genome assembly GCA_028554755.1 of Cordia subcordata. Taxonomy (NCBI): domain Eukaryota; kingdom Viridiplantae; phylum Streptophyta; class Magnoliopsida; order Boraginales; family Cordiaceae; genus Cordia; species Cordia subcordata. The sequence continues at coordinate 14,931,354 of JAPTOF010000006.1, read as the reverse complement.
TTTTTTCTCCCTCTATTTATAATAAAAGAAAGAGTTCTAATTGGAAAAAGGTTTCCTAAACTAATACAACTTTCTCTCCAAGAAACCTTCCAAAAATAACTCTCCTCAAACAAAAAGGCAAAATAATATCCATCATAAAGTAATTCCAATCCTCAAATAGGTCTTCCAAACATGTTAGGAACAAAATTCCAAGTTTCCATAAGCTTAAATTCAAATTTCCATCAAAATATATTGCAGGTGAAACTTCATGACTTGCATCCAGATTTCATGACACTCCAGAAACTTCATGACATAGTCATGAAACTCTTTGCCGCAACTTCATGACTTGTGGCCAGATATCATAACTTGCTTCGAATTTTCATAACTTGCATAGGAATTTCGTGACTTGCTTCCTAAATTGTACCTAAAATACACAAAATATTTCAAATAAATAGCAAATCACTCCAAATCATTTTCAAAGCTATCTTGACCAAAATATCAAACTTTTAATTAACAAATTCAAATTAAAACACCAAAAATTATCCTAAAAATTCTATAAAAATACCCTTCATCAGGGACTTACAGAACCGTTCTTGCACCAATTAACAATAGTATTTTTATCTATAAACTGGAAAAACATCTTCCACAAAACACACACGTTTAGATTAGAAAAATTTATGATTAGTAGGTTCAAAACACACATATGCATCATTAATGGAAGAATAGCCAAGAAATAAACATGCTTGGGACTGTAGCCAAGAAATATACATGATGAGGACTATGGCTCTAATTTATGCAACCAGGGATAGCATAAGCATCCACAAATTCTCAATTTGGAGTAATTTGGTTGTTGGTTAAAAATACCCTCATATGGGGATTTATAATCTAAAATTGGCATTATGAGCCTATTAATTAAAAACACTATTGTTTGAAAGGGTAAGGACCAAAATGATAATGGCAGAATGGCTTTGTAAAGCAAAGTTATACCACACTCGACAATTTGACAGTGTCTCCTTTCAGCAAAGGATATACGTTTAAGTGCGTAGGGTGGTGATATAAAGTGTTGTGTTCCATTTTTGAGCCAAAAAAAAAAAAAAAAAACAAGGTTTCAAACCATTATACTCAGTTCCATCTTCAAAATACACAGTAGCAATAGATGTTAAAAATTATTTCTCAACCATTAATTTAAAACATTGAAAAATAGAGAAAACATCTGATTTGTGTGCCAGTTTGATAACGTAGATCATAATTGCACTTGCATCGAACCCATTTGATAAAGCTGATTGTGATTCAAAAAGTTTGATTCTTTGACATATCACAACAATTATGGAGCATATAGAACAGGATACTAAAATTGGCATATAATCAACTTGCATATAGTATTAATCTACACCTACTTGAAGATTCTTGCTTTATTTCTTCAGCCGTGGTATTGGGAACAAATCTAGTGTCGTCTATCTCTGGACCACAATTAATTTTTACATGTCCCATCTGTAAAACAAAGCTAGCTCATGTTCATATTGCATTAGAAATGTCACTTAATTTCTTATGTTTAAAGTGTTACATCTCGTAACGAGATTAATATTATATATTCAAATATGATTCTTACAGACCATCTCGATCATATTATATTTCATACTAACGTAAAATTTTATTTTTTGAATTTAATTAAGGTTCTTCTTCAATTAAAAAGCACGCTCAGATTCATCCTAGTAGATTAACTTTTTTTTATTAACTATTGTTGTCAAATTAGGACTCAGACATCTAAAGTGGGATGAATCATTTTACTGAATAATTTGTCGATTCTTGAGTTATTTTTTGGCTGGACGTAATAATGCGGCTATGTGGATGGAAATACTTTTAATCGATTAAGAAAAAATACTTATATGTATCACAGAATCAATTCAGTCTAAACTTGATAAGTACTAGAAATACTGTTTATGTATGTATACTTAGTTTCGTCATATTTTGCTAGCTTGTAAATCATTGCTTCAGTTATATTGGTCGCGGAAAAGAAAACGAATAACTTGCATACCACTAATATGAAAAGCATCATCAATGATCATGATATTAGATCATTATCCGTATCATGAATATTTTGGTTTCGACTTTTTTGACGCCTAGCAATCACTGTAAAAGCCACCAACAACCAACAAGTTGTTGGTTTAGATAATAATAGTCTTATTCTCTTGGAGTTAAATTGAGATTCTCTAACACTACTTTGAAGAGTAGCATGTCTACCAATTTCACCATATACAGCTTGTCTTTAATTCATAATAGCTTATGGATAAGCAACTGTTGAGTTGAAAAAGTAAATTTGATGCAATTTTTTTTTTTTTTGAACTATTTCTAATTGATTTGATTTCATCAATAGAAAACAAAAAATGTATTTTAGCAATGAAAATAAAAAAGAAAGGTCCTTTTTGGATGATCAAAAATTGACACACAGAAGAACACAATTTCAGTTTTAGAGAAATATCCATGTTGGAAGTTTTTTTTTTTTTTTTTTCTCATTGCTTTTGGCCTAATATCAATTAGGGATTTTTCTTTTACCACTTCTAACTTGATAAATATCATATTCTTTTTCACTGCTTCCAACTTAAAACAGATTAATTTCAAGATTCAATATGATCTGAGATATCTTAATTTAAAGGAAAAAAAGAAAAAGAAAGAAGCCGTCAACAAGGAGACATCTTCTTTCTTCTGTCGGCTTTTACGGATGAGGATTGTTTGGTAGCTGATGACGGAGAATATATACGGAGCCGCATGACACGTAGATACATGGGAGCCGGATGGCTTTCTTTTGCTACAAGAATTTATTCTTAGCTACTTGTACTTTGGCTTTACTAAAATCTACAAGATTACTATTATATATAGTGGTCACCTCATGCATGATGGTGTTTCTGAAATTTCAAGGTTTCATGGATAATAGAAATTATTAACCATTACTCAACTTTTAAACTAATTGATTATGAAAAGGTCCTTTTTGAGGTGCTATTCTCGTGATGCTTTTGGGAAAGCCGACCACTAACATATGTAGAGATATCCATGCATAAACAAATCAAGAGTGACATATAACGAAGTCCAAGCTGAAGAAATATATACTGTTCAGGAGCCGATAACATGGGGCTCGACGCAAGCATAACAGAGACGGAGTAAATTTTCTTTTTAAAAATTTTTGAGTTAATATTAAATTGACAAATAAATTTAGAAAAATTAAAGATATAAATTAAAATTTGTTATACTAATTTATTATAATAAGAACCGACGACGTCTAGTTTTCTACTATATAAGGTTTACACTATTTCTCATACTGACTAGTTAGCTTTTAAGATATAAGCTCAATGATTTTTAACACCTACAATTACCTAAAAAGGATTAAGTAATAACTCAAGTAATTGAAATTAGTCTATAACGAGTGATGACCTCGCTCACATCTTATTTAGATGGGGATTTGGTTAAGGGTAGCATGGAGGTTTAAAATAAATAAAAGGGAAGTAAAAAGTAAATTAGTGTAACAAAGAATTGCACGATATTCCTTCAGTATAATCAAATAAAAGCAAAAAAACAGTATAATAGACAATTAGACAGAATAACACAATTGGCTTTCATTATTGCAATCACTTGTTGCTTTTAAATCTTACTTGCTATTTTATAAAAAATTTATAATAAGACATTTTAACAGGGGTGGCTCAATGGTAAAACAAGTAAAGCCATCGCTTTAGGCCCCCAAAAATTTTACGCCCCAAATTTTAAAATTTTATTATTATAGGTTATATAATTACAAAAAAAAATAGTTATCATATTTAGTATTATTTTTGACAAAAAAATCATAAATTAAAGAAAAAGACCCACAATCTATAATAAATTCATTCTCTCTCTTAATTAGTCAACACCCTATCGTTAGTTATTTACATATTGATGGTTTAAATCTATTTTTAGAATTAAAAAATTTAAGAGAAAATAAATATTATAGAAGATAATACTCCAACGGATATGCTTGATCATACTAAAAAAACATAATTTCTTTGCAAATACTCATATAACCTATAAAATAATTAATGTTAATTATTTTAATAGTTGCTGCTTTAGCAGCAAAAGGTATGTTTTTCAAAACTAAAATTAATAAAATCGCTTTTAGGGCTTATTTGAATTAGTTTTTTAAAAGCGCTTTTCTTTAAAACTTTTGAAAAAGGTGTTTATTTGGATAATTTAAAAGTTCTAGTTTCTAAAAAATGCTGATCAAATTGAATTTTTTTTCTTTTAAAATTTAATCCAAATACTTATCATAAAAATTTGTGCTTTTTCAAGGGAAAAAAAAAAAAAAGAAAGTTCTTCTTCATGGGAAAAAAAGATAATCTAAATAGGCCCTAAGACTAGAAAAAGATGAAACAGATTAGTCATAATATTAATTTAAGAAATATTAGAATCAATTGATTATAAAAATCTAATTAGTAACTCTGTACTTAGAAAAGTTAGAAAAATAATATTTTAAATAAAATTCATAAAAGGCCCCATCTCGAATGTTAGCTTTAGACCCCCAAATGTATTAAGCCAACTCTGGATTTTAATAAATAACAACATTAAAACGAGTCATATTTTTATTTATTTATATTAATTAAATAACCTTTAACATCTTATAAACTACAATTTTAAGAATTCGCTCATCACAAAGGTAACTTAATTACTAGTATTTTAGAACATCAACCCTGCCAGCAACAAATCAGCATGAAGGCCAAGAGGGGAGATCTAGTGAGAAAGCAGCTATCCATTCGCAAGGAAGAATATGCTTTGGAAAAAAAAAAAAGAAAGAAAGAGAGAGAATATGCTTTGAAGGATTTTATGATGCTCATTACGTAATTCAGTTTTCTGGTTAAATAATTTTGATTGAGACAAAAAAACTAGTTAATTAATGTTATTGTTTCATAGAAGTGTTACCTGAATTAAGGTAAAAGTAAATATTGTTAAGCTCATAGTTGATTTGTCAAGCTAAACGTGTTTCTCAGCAAAATTTATGTTCAATATATGAAGTACTTTTCCTGGATTCCGATCCTATGATAACAAAGAAGAGAGATTCAGCGGTAACAAGACGATGATATGTACATTATGGTGAGGCTATTAATACAATTCACCACAATTAAATATTTGTAATATTATAAAGAGATTCAAAATCATACTTCACTCTGCAACCGTCTCGATCAATCTCATTCTTCGAGGGCTTTTTCCACACCGCATCCCGTAAGGAACTTTCTAAATGATGCATGATTTAGACCTATATTTATGTGCTTTCACATTATTCGAAATTAAAGAATAAATAGGTTTGCGTGAGTTGACATAAATTGGTTGTAGCTCATCTTGTATAACAGATATGCGCATTTGCCACCATTTAAAAGTAGATATACTTGGTGTTTTTCGACACTGTGTTTGTTATATGCTTATTTGAAATCTTAAATTTGAAAAACATATAAAATTATATACTTTTTCATATTTAAAATTAAGCATATAATAAACTCAACATAAATCACAAAGCTAATGATTAACTTGATTCTTCATCGCCACTTGGTTGCTATGATTTGCACGGAGAATATCTCACCTGTCCAAAGATTAAAATATTTGGGCCCAACAACTTGCGCGGAGAACATTTCACATGATTTATTGTGAAATTAATCATAATAATTATCATATATATATGTTCTTTATCATAGAAAACAAAGGCCAATGAAAACGCATTCGACAACTTTTGGATAACGAACCATGTTTGGAGGATATCTAGTAAACTCTTGTCTCTCATCACTTTCTTGTGTCCCACATGTCCATAAACACACACATATACAACTCATCATGAATCCTGAAATGTTTTAGAGGATATCTTTGCATTCTAATTAATTAATCAATCAAGCTTCGATATGTTGCAATCTTACGTTGAAATGTAGCCAGAAAAAATGAGCTGGTGGACCATATTACTTCATAATATGTGATTAATGCAACAATTGCCCCCATGACCCGGTGTTTTTTTATTCTCCAAAGGCGAACTTGAGATTTCCTCTTCGTCCACTACAAAAAAAAAAAGGAAAAATAGGCAGCAATTTTAACTTTTATGATATAAGCAGGGGTTTCAAATAATACATAGATATGTTGTTATACAAGATAATTAATTAATGTATTCTTAACTTGATTAATGGATAGTATGATTATAAAGTGCTATAATAAAAAAGGTTAAAAGTTTGAATTATAGATGAAACATGCTGTATTTTTTCCTAAAATTATATATAAATGACAAAACCTTCTCCTATTATCTACATTTTTTGTGGTGGTCCTAAATATGACAAGTGGGAAGTGTAGCTTTAATTTTCCGTCTCTCTGCTGTAGCTTTTCGAAAAGCAAATGATGCTTATTATGCGATTTGAGTCAACTCATAACATACAATGATGGTGAATTAATAATATAATTATAATAAAATAATATAAATATATTATAATATTATAAGGAAATTTATATTAATTTTAATTTGCAAACCCTAATGATATTTTGTTGCTTCTTTCTCAATTCATAGTAGTAAAGTAGAAGTTCAGCGAAAGTGACTGCAACGAAGTGTCTCGAAGCAAATAAAGCTTTGAATAATATGAAAAGAAAAGGAAATTATTGTGTCAAAAATAATAGAGTTCTCGAAATAATTCTCAAAATAGTGTAGTTCATTAATTATTCCAAACTAACTATAATTGAATCAAGTACAAGCAATAAAATATTCTTTTCTTTCGGTTGTACTTTATTTCTTCATGGTATGAGAATTGAGATCACACGAAGCTTTAACGAGCCAGCATCCTGATTTTCTCCTCCCTCCTACGTTAACAAAATTTTATATGGACAAGATTTTTCAATGTTTTATGGCATCTGCATACTACATCCGGTAGTGAATGATGAATAGTAAAGTTCGACTCTCACAAAGTTAAACTTCCTTAAAATTTAAACCAAAATTTGACCTTTTTTAAGGTGAAACTCTCGTGAGATTTGACCAATTATTTTGTAGATAATCTGGCAAAATTTGCATATACTTTTTGACCAAAAAGAAATTATTTTTCTTAAAGACAAACATACTATTTTCAGAATTATTCTCAAAACTATATTATTTCTGACAAAATAATTTCTTTTCATATTATTTATATAAATAGTCCTGTTTATAATGCTTCTATGTTTTATAAACTAAAGATGTCCAATTGAAGTATATGCCGTGATTTAGTATCAAAAGCGTGGAGTCGAAAAAGACAATGGCGGCGTTTTCGGGAACTTTTTTCCCACGTTAATTTCTCCTCATGGGAAATTTCAAGTTCAGAAATGTTACATTATTTTCTAATTTCTGATGTCCCAGAAGTCTATTAAATGGACCTAAGTTTATACATATGAAAATGGTTTTTAGCCAAAATTGGCTAAAATAGGGGCAAATATAAAATTTCATTCATATTATTAATGTTTTATTCTTAATAAAAAATAAGATATAAAAATAAATTTAAACTTTTTTCACTTTAATTATTACTTACCAACTACTTTATTACTTTCCGAGTGTATTCGAGAACTTTAATAACCATTCCTACATTCCGAAAAAAATTTCTTCATACCAGTCTTTTCTTACATTTCAACGGACCATCTTTTTTTCTTACACTTCAAAAAAACATCTTATTTCTTACATCATTCACGCCACAAACTCTTGTATAAGTTTTTTTTTCTTTTTTTCTTTTTATGTTTCAATTTTAGTGTGTGCATAATAACGTATGTATATGTTAGATATAATCATCTGGTAATTTTCACGTACGCAACACACTCTTTTAGTAATATTCTTTCCCCCAATTGTTGGTGTGTGTATGTGTATGTTAGATATACCCTTCTGGTTATCTTCACATACGCCATGCAGTTTTTCCACACATAATATAGGAGCATTCTTCCGGCAATGCTAAACATTCAAAAAGTTTTGGCCAAAACCAATCAAAACGCGCTTAATACAAAATGAGAAGACACTTTTATCCTGATTTATAATCTATTAAAAAAAAAAGTCAAACTTGCTTGCACTCACATTCTCTCTCCTCATGGCACCAATGACATCGACATTAGATCTCGCTCTCCTCATTTTTCTTCCTACTTGAACGACTAAAAGTATCAATTATCACCTCTCTATTCATTTCTCTCACATGTTTTTTTTTTTTTCCTTTCAAACGCATTTGCATTTTACCCTTCTTGGCTAACATAAATTTCATATAGATTTTCCTCTTAAAAAATTGCTTATAAAATAGAATAAACCCACCCAATAATGTATATAATGTATTACGGTACTCAAAAATAAATGTTATAAACCTTAATGTTATCATATTATGATCATAACTTAAGTTTATAAAAAATTAATATAAGTATATCCAATGATGTATTAGATAATTGTTATAACCTTATATTTTATTTTTCAGATGTGATATGTTTTAAAATTGTTGCTTATGTATAAAAATATAAAAATGTTGCATCATCATTTTCTACGCATTATACATGTGAGAGACAATGCAGAGTTATCTTTCTCAATTATAAAAGAGAAATTATATGATATATTAGTGATATGGAAAACAGTAAGCGGCTAAAAATATCTTTTATTTAGTAAAAAAACAATAGAGGAAAAAAGGGAAAAAAAATAAGAATAGGCTAGGGGAAAAAAAAAAGGTAAGATATAAGGATATATAGAAGGAAAACACTGAGACATAGGGAAGAAAAAGAGATAGGAAAAAATAAAAGCTGAGAGCTAAGGCATAGGATAGGGAAAAAAAAAAACTAAAATACTAAAACTTGTTTCGAAACGTTAGCATTGTTAGCGTTTTACAAAAAACTAATTCAAACACTAAAAATGTGAAAGACTATTTTACAGAACAATGAAATGAGAAGAAGTGGTACTTTGGCTATGTCAAAATAATAGATAACTGAAAAGTTATTTTTAAGTGTTACCGAATAGGGCTTAATAAGTGTATCAAGTAGTATTTATTTAACATTAAAACAATCAATTTTATAATATTCATAGCATAGTCAATTAAAAAAATTAATTTTTCTACTACTTTATTGTTGTTGTTGTTATCATTACTACTATTATCATCATCATCATAATCATTATCATCAAACATATACTTAATTATTATTTTAATTTAATAATATAAAATAACTATAGTAATCATAATAACAATTAATTTATCATTAGAATATATTATTGTATTTCTGTGAACTAGCTTGACATCTATAGGGTAAACAATTAAAAATATGACAACTCTGACTTATTCAAATAGCTATTAATTATCTCAGCTAATTAAAACAAATAAGGCCTTAATCAATGATATTTTTCACAATTTTATTGGAATGATTCTTGCTTGCTTATAGAGCATAAGTCTGAACACTTTAACAAGATTCAATGTCTAAAAGCCAATCCAAACGAGCCCTTAGCCCAAGAAGAATGACGATGAGCAAGATTATAAAACTCAAAACTTTAATATGATTCAATGATTAAAAGCCAATCTAAACGAGTGCTTTCCCAATTTTATTGAAACCATTCTTGCTTGCTTATAAATTACAAGCCTCAAAACTTTAACTTGACTCAGCAACTAAAAATTAATCTAAAGGAGACCTTAGTTCAAAAAGAATGACAAGATAAGCAAGATTATAAGCCTCAATACTTTAACATGATTCAATAATTAAAAATCAATCCGAATGAGCCCTTTCCCAGTTTTATTGAAATAACTCTTGCTTGCTTATAGATTGTAGGCCTCAAAACTTTAACATGATTCAACGACTAAAAGCGAATCTGAACAAGGCCTTAGTCCAAAATGAGTGACAAGATAAGCAAGATTATAAACCCCAAAACTTTAGCATAATTCAGCGATTAAAAGTCATCTCAATGAGTCCTTAGTCCAAAAAGAATGACAAACCAGAGTTGTCAATTAAAAGAGTTAAAGGAATCTTCCTTTCTCCTATGATAGTGAATGGGGGGAAGGGGGTGGTTAAAGGAAGTTAAAGGAATGTTCCTTTTGAGGGGGGAGGAGTAGGGGTTAAAGGAAGTTAAAGGAATCTTTCTTTCTTGAGACGGCGCCCAGGGAAGGAGGGGGGGGGGGGGGGGAGGGAAGGAGGCATGCGGGTTAATGAAAGTTAAAAGAATCTTCCTTTCCCAAATGGGGGTGAGTGGGGCGAGGGCGGGTGGTTAAAGGAAGTTGAAAGAATCTTCTTTTCCTTTCTAGTGGTGCTTCAGTTGTGAAGAGAACTAATATCTAATGAGTTATCCTTAATTCCAGTATCCAAGGAGTCATCCTCAATTCCTTTTCCCTATGGCGGTGCTTTAGTTGCAAAGAGAACCAATATTCAAGAGTTATCCTTAATTCGGCTATGGAGCAAATCCATCTTCTTTCTAATCTACTTTATTCCTTTACTAATCTAAATTGTATTTCAAAGTATAATATTGGCCAACGCAAGTCTCGAACCTGGGACCTTCGCATTATTAGTACAATGCTCTAACCGAGCTAATACTGTTACTTTATCTAAGATACTATCCCAATCTAATTAGCTCGATTGCTTACGTCTTAACTGTTGATCAAACACGACGTGGTGATGTAATTGCTTAACTAGGAAGTTATCACTTTAAGTTATTAAGCGTTTTCCAACAAAGATGTGCTTGGTATCCTATTTGAAATATCTACTTCTACGTCAGTACAACTACTAAACAATTGATGTAGTTCACTAATGAAAATTCTTGCGTGAAATGTTACTAAGTAACTTCGTGATATGATTAATAATAGTTAATCACAGCAACAATTAGGAATTAATTATAATTTTAGTCTTGACATTTGGAAGATAACATGATAGTTGCAACTAATTTTAAACAAAGGTATAATACATTACTATACTATCATATGAATTGATTATGTATAACAATGCCTCGTCACCTAGGGATATTATCCGAGTTGGGTCATCTTTGAGCCCTTTAGTACTTCAAGTGCCAAAGCCTAGCAGTGTAGCTCAGTTTTTGTAAAACACACATATCTGAAGATATTCTTGTTCGGCTTTCCTTGTCTTTTTCTTTTTTGAGACGATATCTTTTTCTTCCAAGAAGAAACATTTGATCGTAATATATATATATATATTTCTTCTTTCAATAAATATTTGAGTTAATTATTAACGTAATTGAAATATAAAAAATAAAATTAAAATGTATTCAAAAATTAAATATTTAAATTTTTCAAAAAAATTATTCAAAAAGATACCTTCTTTATGTACCAGCTTGGACCATGATGGCAAAAACTGTGCTTATGTGAGATTGTTTGGCAACGATAACCACTTATCCAGAACTAACATCTAGACAACAAAATACCTGGCTTGGTAAGAAATCAACATAGTGCTTGAGTTTTTTTACTCAAGAATCTAAGTAGTACTTGAGAAACCTTAACATTACAATCAGTTTCATCAAATATGATGGCTATTAAAATCTTGAAAGAATTTTCTTTTTTTTTTCTATAAACCGGTTTTTGATATATTATTTGTGACTCTAATATCTTGTTAGACTTTGATGAAATTAACACCAAAAGATAAAAACACTGCTAAGATTCAAGTTAAATAAATTAGTCTTGAAACGTACCTTAATTTGAAGCCATTGAAATTGTCTTTTGATAATCCTGAAACTTTAGTAGCATATTTTGGTAGACCACGCCAAGACTAGGGGCTCACTCTCTCCCCTTCAACTTGTGTATGATAGCTATCAATTGGATAAGTCACCTGTAATATTCTATTTCTAGACTGTCAATATTGTAGATGGGAGAAGACCTAGCTTTAATCTTTATAGGGCTGCCATCAAGTCGTTCAAATATTTTAAACAAACCATATACCTTTGATATCATACCATTAGAAAAATACTAATATTCATGAGAGAGACTTAAACCCAACTGGAATAGATCATTATAGATAATCTTTTCTGTTTTACTGATCAACTTCAATCTAATTTTCAAAATTATAAAATATCTCAATATGTAGTAAACCACAATTTAATGAAAAAATTTTAACAGGATATCCTTCTAAAACCTTACAATATGTTTATATTTGCAAGGAAAAGAAAGAAAGTAAAGTTGGGGGGGGGGGGGGGGAAGGAATCACAAACAAAATTAAATGAACTATTCTCATTTGGGTAGGAAAAAAAATAAAAAGACGAAAAAGCATAAATTTTATTATTTCCTATATGGAGTTCAGAGGAAAATGAAAGAAGAAGCCATGATAATGATTAAGAGCTTTAGCTTTTATTTTACTTAAACAATTTTTTAAAATTTTTTTCTTCCTCTCGAGTTATAATTATATTATTATGGTTGACAATAAAATCTTAATAATTAATCACATAACTTATCCATACAACTAAAGCGATAATCTCTTTACCAATTTTGTAGATTATGTGTCTTCCTTGTTTATGGGTCATATATAATGAAATAAATTACAAGGTAAGTCATTAGAGAATTTTTATTTTCATAAAACTTCACTAGTCAATAATTTCTCAAGCAAAGTAAAGAGAGTTCGTCCTAAAAAATATATTATTTGAGTTTATTAGTTATTTTAGTTTCTCTTTAATTCAGAAAGGCTAACAAAAAGTAATTAGTTACAAGATCAAAGAAGCTTCTAATTTGAGATTATCGGTAAAGATTACAATCACATCTTAGAAAAAAATAATAACAACAAAAAATAAATTTGTGTGCCAACTAAAATTTGATGAGACATCTGAACTAAAATGAGAAACTAATAATCAAAAGTTATTGTTTGGACGAACTTGTAACTTATACCTAATAAAGATTAATTAAAGGTAAAATAGATAATAAACAACTAACAAAGCACAAGAGATTGTTTGAGTTAAGATACACGAAAAAATTGTGATAGTTAAGCAACTAATAATAATGAGAGAGAAAACAAAATTTATAATCATTAAGGGTAAAATAGATAATAAACATTACAACATATAAAAATTTTATTGATTTATTTTGGAGCCATTATTTAGCCATTTAATTTTTATTTATTATATTTTATTTATTTTACTTTGACTCATTTTAAGAAAGTTATACATTTAGCTAGGAAAAAAGTTAGATTCAATCTAATAGGTATATATGTATATATGTATGTATGTATATAAAAGATAGAATTCAAATTATCTCTATAATTTTGCACATAACATAAATTTTGTAGAATTATTAATTTTTTTGTATCTTTGAAAATCAGCTAATTGCCAAAAAAAAAAATTTATGTAGTAAGTTAAAAATATATTTGATTCAATTTGAAATATATATTAAGGAAAAGATACTTTAAAATGAAATTAATTTTCTCTCTAATATTTTGTGTAACTCGAATTATGTATTATACACTATCCTGTTATACTTTTCTCATATTATGAAATTAAATCTTTTGTGACTTTTCATTTGATAGTAGACTCATTTATTGAATAATTTTAATGAATTCTTTTGTTCTATTCTTATCCTTTTTGAATAAAGATAAAGATGCTTTTAAAATTTTGTTTGGTAAAATTTGAACTCATGAAAAAATGTGAGTAAAATTAAAAATTCATGAACGAATTTGAAATTTAGAGTAAAACTCGCACAAAAATAACATTTTTCTTTATTTTTCCTTTAATAATATGATTCCTTTAGAAAAAGATATTTACAAAATGAAAAATGAAAAAAAAAATTGACAGACACTCACCACAACAGCCAACCAGCCTACTGACGGCAGATTAGTTTATCAAGCAACTAGAGACTCGCAAATGCACGAAAGAGAATTTGTATACCTTCTACAGTTCAAGGAAAAAAAATGTAAAAATATTTTATAGAATTTTATTCTTAATAACTCTTTAGTAATAACCATATTTTTTATGAGAAATTTGAAGAGGGCCTGTAACATATTTAAATTGAAAAAAATAACATAAAAAATCCCTTTTAAATATAAAATTAATTTCAGATGAATAGGAAGAAATAGACCCTCCAACCGGAAAAAGCAAAAGAAAACCCAATGTTACATTTACTTAAACTATTAGAGAAACAATTTGTTCCATTTATATTACTTTAGCTTCAATACCTACCAAAAGGCATACCCGAAAATTAAGAAAATCAGGACAGAGATGGTCCAACTGATTAGCAGGCGCTTAATAACGACCGTTGGATGACCGGGAAAAAGCACTGAATGAATCAAAATTTAAGGTTATCCTCTATGTACAAGGGGTTGTTTTGTATGACCATCAGGGTGGTCAAAAGGAACTCGAGCTAAACATCAAGGAGAGCACAGCTTGCTTCAAACAACCGTGAAGCAACGACCACTCACCTTTCCCAAACAGAGAAGACCAGGACCTCATTTGAGGATCTTCTCCTGTCTTATGGATCCAAAGAACTATCTGTCTATGTTTTGTCCCAATAACGTTTCAAGATCAGTTATCGATCCAAAGAACTATCGGACTAGGTTCCATTGCTATAGTGTTTCATGACCAGTTTCTTCGGTACGTCGATGGGCATCTGACACGCCCCCCTCCAGTTCTCTAATCAGCTTTTCAATTTGTCTTCTATATACCGGCATAAAGTGATCGCTTATCATGGTCTGTGATAGCCTTATTGTACTATACAATGATCTAGGGGTTAAGAAGATCCCAACTTTTTCCTCTGTTGGATGGCTATGGTCAGAGCTGCTAGAGGAATCCCCGTCACTATCTTCACTCACATCATTACTTTCATGACTGACTTCATCAGGGAGAAGTGTCACAATGTGCATGATCTTTCCAGCAGGGAAAAATCTGTGTACCTCCTTCACATATGGAACCGGACCTTCACACGGGTTTTCACCTACTTCTGCAATGGCCGCTGCTTCTTCTTCCCTTATTTCCTTCACCGCATCAGCTTCTTCAGCTCCAGCGAATTCGCTATAAAGCTCATGCTCAAGTTGTTGCCACAACTCAACTTCAGTCATGCGGTCTTGATGTCTATCATAGTCCACAACATCCTCGTCATCATGAAGGTTTGAATCCATACGTCCTAAAGTGACCTCATTTGTACCATTTTCAGAATTCCAGACCATTCCCTCATCTGAAGAAAGAGGTAGCTCCACAGTCTTGAAGGTAGTTGTTGTCACCTCAGAAGCAGTAAGAAAAGGCTCTGAAGCTTCATTCTGCGTTGAGGAGGACTCCGAGGATTCTACCCCTTTATTGGAATTTACCTGAGAAGATGAGGATCGGCGACGAGGACCCACACAGGACCATGATGATAATTGTAGTGATGGGCGTGACCAAGCTGCCTGAGCCATGCTTTGAGCTCTCCTCATAACAACCTACGGACATCAGAAACCACATTAACATGTCTCAGCAAACATGTTCCCTGTAAAGGTATCACATAGCTGCAACGTTGTGAGAGTCGAGACAACCAAGCAACCAAAAGAGTTTGGATGTACTTGTGATTACATTGGGACCCCATTAATCAGGTCATCCAGAGGGGTGCTCAATTTGTGAGAAGTGACAACTTTTTTTTTGCTTTAGTTATCATATTCCCCAGCAGATGATCTTCGGCTTGAGAACCAGACATCTAGTATCTCCTAAGCAGAACTAAGGAACACCACAAATCATGTTCACTGCTCCTTGTTGTGAAGAAAATAAAATACCTCAAGCAAGCAGCCCAAATATGACCTCTGGGTTCAAAAGGAACCATAAGCATAGAAGAGGCAACAAGAATGTGGTCCAGCCAAACATTTATCGCAATACGATGCGCTCAAGTTCAAAAGTTTAGCATGATTTAACATGCCAGAACAACGTCTAGAGGATGAGGCATAAAAGGTCATACAACCACAAAACAGAGAGCATGAGTAGGAGTGGATTGATTGCACAATAATGTTATACTATACCTGTGTACCATTGGATACTGGACGCAGTATTGCACCTGCACCTGCTACTTTTGCTTTAGCACTGGCAATAGATGGAAGACGAGAACCCAAGGCCGACGCAGAACGATATACAGTGCTTAATATTCTGGTACGTTCAATCTGGTTTCTCAAATCATTCAACCAAGCAGAAGCTGTCACCTGCAATCCAGGAAAGATTTTATCTTTAATGGTCATATATAATTGCATAAAACCAATTGTGGGAACATCATCTAATAGAAGAGCAATTTTGTCAAATAAGAATAGCTGACAATCTAAGCTATCCATTGCAATATGTGATTCCTCCAGAACTTTATGCATTCCCCAAAAAGAAAAAAGGTGTCTTGGCATCTGTGGCAAATTAGAAATTTTTTTTTCCTGCTGAAAAGGTGCGACCATCTCAATAGATATTTGAAGTCAATTTTACCGGGCAAAGAAGCCATTCATCACCCCAAAGCATCCTAAGGACATCAGCTCTGATATTTTGATGGGTTTGGGCCATGATTCTAGACAGAGCAGAGTTGGGCAGAGTTGCATATATGCAATTGGATGCTGACACTCAATGTTGCCAGTTTTGAGCTACCATTATATTGCCAAGACCCCAACACAGTGTGGAAGTTGTATGTGTAAATTCATCTTTGTCCTTTATCCTTTACTTACCACTTAAATGATTATGCTCAAATCAAATGCAAGTATTGTCATACCAACAATATTATATTAACATTAGATAGCATGCTATAGGATCCATCTTGGTAAAAATGTTTAAAAGGAAAAGACATCACCTGCATTAAGTAAATAGTGAATAAAATCAGCTCAGACTTGATAATTCCAATAAGTTGGATGATAATAAGCCCAGCAAGAATGCATTCACAGCATTTGTAATGATACCCACATAAAATGAATCTGTGGCATAACAAGTCCCTTTAGACCAATCTTGCCTTAGTTCACTTTTATTAACAAACAGAAAACTCTAATAAGGATTTGCAAGAGCTTCCCATGCTTGCATACAATAACCATCCTTTAAAAAAAAAAAAAAAAAAAACGAAAGAAAGAAAGAAAGCAAGGGGAAAAAGAAGGCGCTTGCCGGGAGGGAGGAGAGGGAAGGTGAGAGTATTAAAGGCTTCAATAATGTATTTCAAAACAATGGATTTGCTGCAGAGGAGAGAGAATATGACCTCAGCACGCAAGTCATCCACTGAAGCGGATGAAAATGTAGGCACCAAATCTGCTCCATTTATTACTGATGTAATGAACTCATTGCCAGACTCCGCCAATTCCCATGTCATACAAGCAGCTGTATCAGATTACCAGTCAAAACTAAGAAAAGTTTTGTAATTCAGTCTTCCCCAGGACATGTAACATATCAAAAGAAAAAGGGATGCTTTTCATAACAATGCAGCAAGTACTAATTATAAACCTGAGGGCAGTTCACCAACCTGGAGCAAAAGTTACACAAGTGGTAGATGATAGTTCCTTCTGTTCACGCAATACATAGGTTAAGAGAGCTGCAGTACCTCCGCCCAGAGAATGCCCAACAATCTATCAACGAATTAAAGGAACAACAAATAAGAAACTATGCCATTCAACAAATAACGCCACAACCTGATGCAAAATAAAAATTATAAGGTCATGAGAAAACTAAAATAATCATGCACAGACAAGATGCGAGAAGAAGAAACTCAGAAAGCATCAGAAAAGCATTTACCTGTGCTTCTAGTGAAGAGAGGAAAGAATTTACATCAATAGAATGCAAGAAGAAAATTATTTGGAAGGGAATGCCTAACGCAAGCATAACATCAACACAAGACTATAAACTCAGAACAACAGGATTCTTAAGTAAAGAGTACCAGTTCTTATTTTTAGCCAATAACAGACCTCAGTCTAAATAAGAAAGAACGGGAATTGAATGAATCTCTGAATCTCAAATACCTTAAGTTTGTAATCAGGATACTTGCTGAGTGCTTGGGTAAGACAAGGAGTTGCAAGCTTTGCAATCCATCGAGCAGCTGCAACCATTCCACCATGGGCATAACCTAAAGCCAAATTGCTAACTCCCCCCTCATGCACAACAGTGTGATGGAATGGTACAACAGCTCCCGTGACAGCTGTCAACGTGTCCTTGATACTGTGCGTTCCACGGATCAATAAGAGAAAGCTCTTTGTTTTGTGGTCAACCAGTATCGTAAAAGCTGGCTTCAAAATCTGCATAAGAAATAAAGGATGCATATTCAGATTAAAGAATCAGATAACCCTAATGAGAAACCGTGACAACCGCCACAAACACATGCACTTCCCTTCTCTCTCACACAACGGCAAAGCCAGGATCCCTTAGTCAGTGGGTGCACATTCATGTATAAATTTTTATTTAATTAAAAAAATTAATTATAACAATATCTAATAATTAATATAGTTACGACATTTTAATACACACAGAAAATATAAAATAAATAATTATAAAATTTCTAAATACAAATTCTTTTTATAATTATCCCAACATGACTTCATAATTTTAAATCATCAAATATACTCACAGGAGATTGTGCTAAATGTATCCCTCTTTATATATGCGACTAAGCAATCATTATTGTGTTATTTCTTTTTTTTCCCCTCCTTCCTCCCACAGGAGATTGTGCTAAATGTATCCCTCTTTATATATGCGACTAAGCAATCATTTATTGTGTTATTTCTTTTTTTCCCACTCCTTCCTCCCTTTTTTTCTCTATCCAGTTTTACTTTTTCTATTCGTTTGCTTTTTATTTTTTAGTTTTTCATAACATAAAAAATTATAAATTTATATATATTTTTTAATTTCTTTAATTTTTGGTTAAAAATCAAAAGAAAAGTAACAATAAAATATCTCACAATTAGGAGAGGGGTACTAATTTACATGAAAGGGTGCACTTTATATGGGTTAATGGCTCATTACAAAAGAAATAATAAAAACTAATAACAATAACTCTTTTAAGAAGAAAAGCAAAGTGTGGCTCGGCCTATGCTCTCACAATAACCAAGACTAAGTGATCAGAAGTCCATGATAGTGCATATAGAGCCACAACACTAAGTGATTGGTAAATAATGAGGCGGACAAAATGGCTTACCCCAGCTTTGGCTTCTTGAAGAAGAACATCTTCTTGGGAATAACCAGTCTCCTCCAGAAATAAGGGAAACAGCTTTTTTGAGAAATGCCAACATAGAGTCAACAAGTTTAAGAGATATCTAAGCTCCGCAGCAATTTCAGATCCTTCAAGCTGTACACTATCTTCACCACCAAATATGCTTGCAGCGTGTAAATGTCCCTGCATAGTAAGTTCAGGTGCTTAGAGGGCAAAAAGACCTCATATATGTACATATGTAACTTTACAAGATGACCAGGTAAATAATAATCGCTCCTTCTATGGTAATGAAGTGGCAGTTCTCCATAAACAGAATAAAAAGATAAATGCAGGAAGGATGATACTCGCCCAAATCTACTGCTTGTCACAAGAAGTATAAAAAAGAACTGCTGGAGATCTAAAAGGTAGAGTTCTTTCAACTAGGACCAGTTGTCAAATAGAAGATTTACCATTAAAGGGGTTCCAGATGCAGCAATAAAAACAGGAACTCATATCAAATTCTTTTGGTAGTCCAACAACGCAAATATACTGGAACAGCTCATATCACCTTCCAATATAAAGCCATGAGGATACCTTACATTTCTCAAAGTCTAATGGACCAATTAAGTAGAACAACTTTCTCTCCGACACATATTCTTCACAAAAGTAAAGAACGAGCAGTTGCAATGTCGACACATCCCTACCTGTCTCTTTAATAGAAAATTGATGCCAAAAGCCAAATCCCCAATCGGCCACTTCCCTAGAGTCTCCGAATAAGTAAATCTAAGAGTCTCCGACAAGGTTGAAATCGTCTCCAGCCACGTAGCTGGAGCTTGTATTAATCTATGCGATACCCTATCAATCCCCAACCGAGTGGGACTTTGTAAATTACTACCATTTTCATCCTCTTCCCCCTTTGTTGAACTCGTCTGCAATCTCCTATTCAATGTATAGTACAATAGAGCAGCTGCACCCGCTGCAGATGCCATAGTTGCCGTTGCCATGAGCTTTCGTTTCCTAAATCTTCAATAAAAAACGAAAATTAGTAAACTTAAATTAATGATTTACAATTTTGTCCTTTGTTTCCAATTACTTCACATTATTAGCATTATCAAGTGAAAAGTTCCGCGCCAAAATCAGCAAACTACGCATAATCTACAAGGTAAGTGATCATTTTCGTACAAATTCTACAATTTACTCATATTAATATAATCAAAAACATAATCGGCGAAACAATTAACTAATTGCATTAAAACATTTTATAGCAGCGTCAAATAAAAACCCTAACGTTATACATATATGTGCGTGTGCGTGAGCAAAGCTTTCTACTATTCTTATAAATCATTGAAGAAAATTTATAACAAATAATTAATAATTAAAACTCACAAACAAACAAATTAACAACAAATTATAAAATCAGTAAAAGAAATTAACTTGAACACGATCAGAATCTGAAAAACCAAACCCCCAAAAATCCAACTTTTGCCAGACATAAGAAGTTTTAAAAAAGGGAAAAGTATGCCTTATATTTTCCTCTTTTCTAATTTGCAGAAAGGAGAAGGAAAGGAATTAAAAAAAAATGAAAAAAATAAGGAAAAGCAACGAACCTTAAGAGATGTGGAATCAGAAATATTATTTAGCTTCGATTATAAGCAATCCAAAGATTGAAGTGAATAAGTAAAGTAGGATGAAAATTTGAGGGCTTTTATCAACACTTTTTACGTTAATTTTGGGTATGGTTTCTTCTTTTTCTTTTCTTTATCTTTTTCTTTTTCCAACTTTTTCGTTTTTATAATTTCCGTTGTTGTTTGTTTACTTTTATTGTCGTCAAATACACGTGTCGGTCCAAATGTTTGACTGTGTAAGAGACGAAGTCGAGTCACCGACTCCGGGTTTTTTTTCCTTTTTTTTTTTTTTTTGCGCATTTCTTTCCTGGGTCTTGTGTAGTATTTGCAATTAAAGCCCCAGGAAGTTCCAGCCTTCTAGAGATGCCGCTGATAATAAAATTTAGAAATAAACACGTTTCATGACTTGGTTTTAAATTCAATTCTTTGCTTTGAGTAAGTATTCTCGACTTAACTGATGTCCACTACAAGGGACGTGCTATGCATCCAAAGTTTGTCAATTGATAATCAGGCTCTTACGAGTGTTCCGGTAATCGAGCTCAATTAGTTAAATATCCGTTGTCACAAAACCAACAAAAGAAAAAAAAAAAAAAAAAAAACTAAAGCCCCTGAAATTTGCAGTTAGCTTCAATCAAGCGCTCAAACTCCAATTGTTACAAGTGGACAACATTATTACTATGTTTAACTGGACATTCAAATGTAGAGAGAAAGGATTTATTTTTTCTTAAACTAAATAAAATAATATATTACGAAATAGGATTATTTTCAGAATAAGTTCATATGGTTATCATTATTTTTCAAATTTGTCCCCATTATTTTAAAAACTAAATTAAAAAATTGGGAATAAGTTGAGTAAGTTCGTAAAATATTAAGGACTAATATAATTTTTTTTTCCAAATAATAGAGCCTAACTTGATTATCTTTGTGAAGTATTACAGACTAATATGAATATTTCTAAATAATAGAAAGTATTTTGACTAAATTTTTAAAATATTGATACATAATCTGAATATTTTGGTAAAATATTAAGCATTAATTTGAATATTTTAAAATAATAAGGACCCATTTTTTTTTAAAAAAAAAGGGTAACTATTTGTAAAATTTTCTCTTTAGCCTAAACGAAAAATTTTACAGCTACTCCTTACTGTTTTCTAACTTTTCCTTTAGCCTAAAGGGACAAATGGCCTAAAGTATTTCACAACTTTCGTCCTCATGAAGATGATATCTAGACCTTTTGTTTTATATTACTAATTCAACTAGTGCATTTGCTAGTGTTGGTCAGGATGCATCATCATTGGCTCCTAAAATAATCAAAATGTTCTTATCAACCTTAGACACAATAAGGACCCGTTTGGATTAGCTTTTTTCAAAAACGTTTTTTTTTAACAGTATTTTTTGAGAAGCTAAAAATTCTGACTTCTAAAAAAAGCTGTATTTGAAATTTTTTCAGAATTTTGACTTTTTTTGGAAGCCAAATCAAATAGTTATTGCAAATTTAGTATAACATTTTCAGGAAAAAAAAAGTATTTTTTTCCTTAAAAAAAGCCAATCCAAACTGGCCCTAAGCCCATTTTCATCTTAGGCTTTGTTTGGCCTAATCATGAGATTTTAGCTGTTGAGCTATAGAGATTTTAGAAAGAGAGCTTTGGTTAAAAGTGTTGCTAAATAAAAGTCGTTGATCGTTTGGCTTGATATTTTAGGAGTTAAGCTTTTACTTGGTTTGAGGATAATATTGAAATTTTAAAATTATGGAGTAGTATTTTAAAGAAAAGAAGAAAAAAAAATTTGACATGATGTAAAAACAGCATTTCAAAAGCCTTTTTCAAGAAACTCCAATTCGGAACTTTTGGTTTTCAGCTTTTTTTAGCTTTGACTTTTATATAAATGTACTTTTTAAAATTTTCCAAATAGGATAAATTCAGTTTCTAAACTCATATAAAGCATTTTTAAGTGTCTAAAAATTAGGTCAAACAGACTCAATCTATTTCACCCAAAAGACTAAAGTCACTTTCTAAGAACAGTTATTGGTTCCCAAAAGCTTGTCATTAATGATCTTTGTTCTCTTTTTATGAAGCTAAATAACCATAATGCCCCTCTATATACACTCATAGCTAAGGGCAATAATTTGACCTGTACTATAATCTCCTTAACTGCATTTTTTCCTTGGAACATCTTATCCTAAAGGACAACCATCCATTGGTCACATGATTCATTATCTAGGTTGCAACCCACAAACCAAATAATTAATATACCCTTAGAGGGTTATACCATTAAGCTTTGATTTGAATAATCAACTATACAATCCCAAGGGACTCCAAAAATTTTATTTTACATATGTACATCCCAATTAATCAACACCTAGCACTCAATACATTGAGCTATTAAATCTAGCAAAGCAAGGTACTACCCATGAGAATCAAAGTACCTAACCTTGACTTCATTAATTTATCCATACATACTTAAAATCAGAGCATCAGACACTTTGTACAATCTCTGGGGAACACGTCACAATTATCTTGTCTAATACATGAGACACATACTCTTAAGTAAAGTCCATTAAGACCTTCAATGACCTAGGTAAGACACCAAAAAGAAGACTTGCTCACTGTAATCTTATCTTGGTAGGGCACTCAATACTGCCATCTGACTATAAACTTAGAAGGTGTTTGGTTTGGTTTTTTTTTTTTTGTCAAACCTGCTTAAAGCTTAATTTAAGATAATGAAAGTGTTTATTTTAATTAAAAATGTATTTTTTAAGTGGCTTTAAGTAGAAAATAAAAAGCTCTTCAACCTCGACTTTTGCTTTTTATGGCTTTAAGCACTTTGAAACATAGCAAGTTTGACCAAATCATTTACTCTTGTCCTTACCTTTTTATTTTTATTACTAAAATATCTTTACTCTTTTATCTTATACTCACCTTTTTAAATTATATTTTAATGTCCTTAATAGTTATTTTAACTATATAACTTACTTTTCAACTCACTTTAATCAAACATATAAATACTTATTTTTGTAACTGCAACTTTTATTCAAACACGTAACTACTTAAAGTTGATAATAAAAACAAGCCACTTAAAGCCAGAAGTGCTTTAAGTAGCTTTTTTATAAGCCAATCCAAACACCCTCATCTTCTTTGATGTGTTGTTAGTTTGTCTCCTACAAGGTGCCAATGACGATCTTGTTTGCCAATAACACCTTTACATAGCACCAACTACACTCTTTCTACCATAGTTGTCCTTGAACCTACTACACTATTCCTGGCATAAGTATTCTTGAACCTACTCCGACTATTGCCGTAGTTTTGCCTTCTTCTTTGGTGTCCTTATCTACTAATAAATCATTCAAATATCAGATAACTCAGCCTAGGTGCATTAGTCATTATGCACCCTACTATACTCCTTAACTATTTTGTTTAATTACTCCAACGAGGCAATCACTACTAAACGTGTCGTGGCAATAACTTTTTGACAACACCTTCAATTGCCATATCTATGTGGGATAGAACTAAAAACTAAACCTGAAACTACTATGCATTCAGCCTTACTATGCAACCAAATCATTAGTTTATGTCACAGAACTTTATACATGCATCAATATACACATAGCAGAGACAATGTAAAGTGTAAACTCAATATGTTATTTAATAATATAAATATAATATGTCTAGCATCTAATAAATATCATAAAACAAAAGTGGTCTCTAAGGAATATCAATCTCAACAATTTCTCTTATACGTGGATTAATAACCATACAAGGAAGGCCAAATAAGCATTCAAACAAAAGAAGAAATCCATTGCAAGAATCGATTATCTTGTATTAATGAAGGCAAGGTTACACCTTGATGTCTCAATCTATATTAGAAACTAGTATTGATTGCATATTGGAATGGTAAATGCTGAATTGAGTTTTGGTGTTTGCCCCGTATCCATTAAGTGTAGCATTCGTTTCGAGGCTAAAGAGTCTATGGTGTAGACTAAAGTAGTTGGCTTATTGAAAAAATGGTAGGAAATCAAGTTGTTCCAATATTTCCAAATGCAATTGGATGGTGAAAGTTGCATAGAGGAAACCTGAATAAAACTTTAGATTGGATCGACTTTGGATGACGTTGAATAGGTTCATATTATTGGCCTTTGATTTTTGTTTCTACCCTTAATTGTTCCACAGTTAATTTTTTATATTGCCAAAAATCAATTTGTCATTGATTTATACAACCAAGATATCAATTCATAATAAAACCAAGATTCAAGGATTATAGTATGATGATTGGATTTATGTGTACGAGAGAACATGATTTCAAGAACAATAGTAATACAATTTTCTCATTAAAGCATAATACTACCTGATACAGTGAGAGCAAGAAGAATGCCTTCCTGACAAGACCTTCTGACAATAAAATGAGTTCAAAGATTGCTATGTAAAGTATCTCTGTTCTTTATCTGTAAATGTTGCTATAGGAGCAATATTGATCATTTATTTATATACACAACCATTAGATTGTTTAGAGAGACGTTTACAGATAATCAATGGTTGTGTATATATATTCATATGCACAACTATTAGAAGCCCTATCTTTTCTTGTTCTTCTTCTACACAGTTAATCCATATCATTGCACTAATACACACGTAGCACATGACACCTATATAACATATATACATAATACACATATTCTTTATCCAAAGAAAATTTGTTGTATGGCATCACATTTGTGGATAAGGAAAACTTTATTTAAGGCTTTAACAAGTTACACTAGATGATCAATGAATTAATATTGATAGTAGATAGAGGTTTGAGAACATAAGTTAAACAACCTTATAATAGATTTGGTCAAGGTATATTAGCAATAAGAGTAGATAAGCAGGACAAAATATTGTATTCTTGATTTGGTCCATGTTTGTCAATGTGCATTTCATATCAACACTAGCTACATGGGTATTTAGAGATGAAAAGAGGTTCAACTTTTAATCTTCGTATATATATGGGGCATATTTACATTGTTTGAACAAAAATATCAGTTGTAACAATATAAAAATCTTTATTGGTACATGAAGTCGCGATATGAGTTTATCGAGTATTAATAATGCCAATATATTTGAAAACTAGAGAGAGAAAGAGACAGAAAGAAGAGAGAGAAGAGCATCTTATTATTGTTATGAAAAATAGTTACAAGTGTAGTATTTATAGGTGATAGTTAGCCACTATAACTAACTAACTAACATTAGTACACAGCTATACTTATTATCACTAGTAGCATAGATAGTACACTTTGATAACCTATATAATCTATTACATAGCTATTCCCTTATCCGCCCCCCTCAAGCTGATGTTTGCTGGATGCCAAAGGAAGCTTGCCCTTTAGATAGTTGAATTGATCTGGAGATAAAGATTTTGTAAACAAATCTACAACTTGTTCCTGAGACTAAAGATAGGCTAGCTAAACGACTTTTGAAACAACCTGTTCTCTAACAAAGTGATAATTTATCTCAATATGTTTAGTTCTAGCGTGAAAAACAGGATTAGAGGCTAGAGCCATAGCTGAAATGATATCACAATACAAGACAAGAACTGGGAGTGGAATGGATAAATCTTGAAACAGGAAGGATAACCACTTGATTTCTGTAGCTGAGTGTACCATAGCTCTATCTTCTGCCTTAGTAGATGACCTAGCCACTGTTGACTACTTTTTAGAGCACCAAGACACCAAATTAGGACCTAAATAGATAGCATAGCCTGAGATAGATTTCCTGTCCATGACATATGTGGCGCAATCTGAGTCTGTGAAAGCATGAAGTTGTAGTGGTCCTGCCTGAAAATATGAACCCTGATTAAGACTACCCTTAACAGATCTCAATATCCTCTTAAGTGTTGCATAATCTGCACATGTAGGAGAGTGCATATGTTGACAAAGAGAATTGATGGCAAATTGAAGATCTGGTCTGGTAACTGAGAGATATTGTAGGGCTTCAACTATACTCTTGTAATGATGAGGGTCTGCATAGGGTTTTTGATCCTGCATTGCCTTTGTAGTTTTGGCCCAAAAAAGCTTAACTACTGCAGTACAGTCAGTAAGACCTACTATTTGTAACAAGTCAGTGGCATACTTAGTTTGATGAACTAAAATGCCAGCAGAGGAAGTTTTAACTTCCAAGCCCAAGAAATATGATAATTGACGCAAGTCCTTGATAGCAAATTGTGTACCCATGGACTGAATTAGAGTATTAATGTATGACAAAGAACTACCAGTTAATATTATATCATCCACATAGACTAAAACAAGAGTAATATCTGTCTTAGACTGGTGGATGAACAAAGAAGCATCTACAAAACTAGACTGAAACCCTTGACTAAGAAGATAGGAATACATAAGTTGATACTAAGCTCTAAGAGCTTGTTTATGTCCATAGAGAGATCTCTTGAGTTTGCAAACATGGTGTGGGAAGCTAGGATTCAAAAAACCTTGAGGCTGGGTCATAAAGACCTTTTATTCCAAACTACCATGTAAGAAAGCATTCGAAACATCTAGTTGTTTCAGTGACCATTTAAAATGCAGAGCTAGGCAAAGCATAAGTCTAATTGTTTGATTTTTTACCAATGGACTAAATGTTTCTTGATAATCAATTCCATATTCTTACAGGTATCCTTCAGCCACTAGACTAGCTTTATATCTTGCAACAGAGCCATCAGCATTCCTCTTAATTTTGAGCACCCATTTACATCCTATTGGTTGCCTACCTTCAGGTAAAGGAACAAGTTCTGAGGTTTGTTGAGACATCAGTGCTTGATATTCCTCATGCATTGCAGTAGCCCAACATTTATACTTAACTGCCTTCTTATAAGAAATAGGTTCATGAGTAGTAGGGGTGAGAATGAGACAATTTAGTTGATACAGAGGAGGTGGAAGACAACCAGTCTTGGACCTGGTCAACATTGGATGCCTAGATTGAGGGGCAAAACTAGAAAATGAGTCAGAGGAAATTCATTGTGACTGTGAAAGAGAAGGAGACTCAGAATGAGAGAAAGAAGAACCAGAAGGAGACTCTAAAGGTACAGATGAGAAAGACTTTGTATGTGGAGAAGGAATACTAGGAATAGAAGACTGAACTAAAGATGACTGTGAAGCTGATTGTGAAGACAGGGCTCACTTGAGGATTGAACTCTGGAGGAGTTAATAAAGATGACTGTAATACTGGAATAATAAGTTGTAAATGATCAGGCCTCTCTAAAAAAGAATCATGAGACAGAAAAGGAGCAGAGAAATTTTCTGCAGTGAGATTAGAAGAGGCATCATAGGGAAACACTATTTCTTTGAATTGAACATGTCTAGATATGTAGACTCTATGAGTGGCTATATCCATACACTTGAACCCTTTAGTAGTGTTACTATAGCCTAGAAAAACACAAGGTGTGGACCTAAGTTGCAACTTATGTTTAGTATATGGTCTTATCTAAGGATAGTAAAGGCAACCAAATGTTTTAAGGTCATTGTAATTTGGTGTTTGTTTGTATAAAACTTCAAAGGGTGACTTGTTATGTAGAATAGGTATAAGCAGTCTATTAATCAAGAAATTTGCCATAGTTAAAGCTTCAAGCCAGAAAGAAGATGGTAGATGTGACTGATGTAATAATGCTAATGCTGTTTCAATTAAGTGCCTATGTTTTCTTTCCACTCTACCATTCTGTTTTAGAGTATATGGATGGCTAGTTTGATGAATAGTACCTAAGAATTGTAGAAAGATTTGAACCTAATGACTTAAGTACTTAGTGCCATCATCAGTTCTAAATATCTTGATAGTAGTGCTAAACTGAGTAAAAACCATGGTATGAAAACTGTAAAAAGCTTGAAAAACATCAGACTTCTTTTTCAAAGGATAAAGCCACACATATCTAGAATAGTCATCCAAAAAAAACAATGTAAAATCCATAACATGCATTAGAATGTATAGGAGTAGGGACCCAAATATCTAAATGTACAAGCTCAAATGTTAAATTAGCTATGGAAGTTGACACAGAAAAGGGCAATTTATGTGCTTTAGTAAGAGAACACGCTTCACAGTCTAGACTAGTAGTAGGTAATCTAATATTCAATAACCTAGACAACACAGTAAAAGCATTTGCTGAAGGATGCCCAAGCTTGTGATGCCATAGACTATCTGCAGGACTAGTGGTGACAATAACAGAAGACCATGCTTGAGGAGTTGAGGAACTTGACACATTGAAAGAGCTTGGAAGATAGTAGAGACCTTTGTTACAGGGGATCTTGCACTGGACTTGATGAGAATTGTTGTCCAGTATAAGGGCCTCCTTAGAGTTAAAAACAATGGTGAACTTATGAACTAATAACAAGTTATGAGAAATTTGAGGAACAAGAAGAATTTATGATAGAGAGAAAGAAACATAAGGAGTAGAAACAATACCACTTCCCATACTCTGAATCTGCAATTGTTGACCATTGCCTACAGCCACAGAAGTAGAACCAGTGTAGGGAAACAGTGTTTGAAGTTGGGCAGCATCATTTGTGACATGTGTGTTAGCCCCTAAATCCAAAATCCAAGTCTGTATGGTAGAAGATTGCTGAGGAGTAATAGTAGCATGCTGAACCATGTGAGCCTACTTAGGAGCAAACTGCTTAAAGGGATAGTTAACACCATCAAATCTATGCCAACAGTTCAAGGCAATATGATTTGGTTTGCTACAAACTTGATAATAGACTTTGTTAGAGGAGCATGTTGTCCCTTAAGTAGTAGAGGCTTGAGAGGGGATGGATCCTGAAGGTGGAGAGCCAAGAATACCAGAGAATGAACTGGCAGGCCTAGGCTGAGATGTGTTCTGAGTTCTACCACCTCTACGTCCCCTATTAGTATTTCTACCCCTACCTCTTTGAGAGAAATTGGAGTGAAGAGTATTAGTAGGACTTAGAGATGATGTATCAGTTAGAGAGACTGAATGAGTCATTTGAAGATGAAGCTCTTCAGCAATAAGTAGACTAGTAAGCTCTGCCAAGGTAATCAGAACAGGTCTAGTCCTTATAGAGGCCTTGATAAGTTCATACTCTACTGGAAGACCTTTTAAAATGTACATGACTAGATCCTTTTCTGAGACACTTTCTGATGCATTATGAAGACAGTCTACTAGATCATTGACATAATCTGAGTAAGCAATCATAGACATTGTACCCTTAGACAAAGTGCAAAGTCTTATTTTCAACTAATAAACATGAGACCAGTTAGGAGAGCTATACCTAGAAACCAAAGCAGACCAGACTTCATGAGTAGTGGATAGATGAGACACCTGTTGCTGGACTGAAGGAGAAATAGTGGATAACAAGCACAACTTAAGGTGTTCATCTTGAATCTGTCAGTTGAGAAAATCAGAATTGGTTTCTTCTCTCCCAGATGGATGAAGTGTAGTCGCAGGAAGAGAGGGAGTTGAGCCAGTCAAATGATCGAACAACTTGTATGCTTTAAACAAGACTTGACTGAGGCCTCCACAATGCATAGTTGGTATTGTCCAATTTGACCAGAGTTGTGTGATTAAAATTCTAAAGAAAAGGTTTCAGTCTAGTGACTTCATCCCCAAATCCAGGAGATGATGAAGAAGCCATAGCTGACATATAGCAAAATGAGAGATTGAAGGAGAAGACTAGAAAAACTGATGGGATTGAGAAAAAAATTTAGTGATTCTAGATCGCACTGATTAGAATAAGAGATTAATGGAGAGAAATTAGAAATTGGATGAAAATTTTTAGATTTATGACAGAAAATTGATCACAAAAACCCTAAGTGAAAAATGAATAAATTGAAGAAAATTAGGCAAATTGTGATAAAAAGTAACAAGAGATTGAAATCAAAGAATAAGAATGAAGAAATCAAGCAGATTTTGTGAGAAAAATTTCAACAATGAAACTTTGTGGAGATCAGCCATGGAGATTTCAGAATCAACCTGCTCTAGATACCATGAAAACGAGAGAGAGAAAGAGAGAGAAAGAAGAGAGAGAAGAGCATCTTATTATTGTTATGAAAAACAGTTACAAGTGTAATATTTATAGGTGATAGCCAGCCACTATAACTAACTAACTAACACTAGTACACAGTTGTATTTATTATCACCAGTAGTACAAATAGTACACTTTGATAACCTATATAATCTATTACATAGCTATTCCCTTATCAATATTTATGGAGATATTTTTCACAAACTAAATGAAAATGCATCATGTATATTACTATGTCTACATATTGCCCTTAGCCCTTACAAAGGCCTTGCAGGTTTAGTTTTAACTACTCTTATTGTTTTCACATTTTCATATAATGTTAAGAATACTAACATAGTGTTTATGCACACTGGTGCTATGAAATTCATTTTGTTTGTAAATGAATTCCACAAGAATTTATATTTTCAAATTAATTCGCTTATTTGGAACTATAAAATAGTTTCAAGTTAACTCTACCATTTGTAAATCCAAATTCTATTTGAAACACATGTAAAATTGAAGTTATTATATATATTTTACTTAAATACCCTTTTATTTTTGAAAATATTTAATTAATATGTTTCACTATTAATAAAAATATGTAACAATTTTAATTATACAATGTTAGCAAATTCTAGTTTAAGTTATATAATATTTTATAACTTGATGATTAAAGAATTCTAATAGCATTTTTCTGATGAAAATGATAAATACGTTGTAAATAGCATATGTTTTTTTTCTTTTTTCTCTTCCCCCAACCCCAACCAAACCCCCATCTCCTAATGGGATTGAGACCCAAGACCTCACACCTAGGAGAGATAGTCTCAACTACTTCAGCTATCCCTAAGTCCTTGTAAATAACATATGTAATAATTAATATATTATGAATATTATCGCAATAATAGAATAAATCATATCCTATGAAACTAAAGCATAGCTATAGTAACTATATAGGGCAAAAAAAAGGATAATGCTTAGGACAATGCTGATTATATAAAATATTATCAGTGTTATATTCTATAAGGATATTTTTGTCTTTATAAGATTTTCTCTGGACTTAACTTTCGTGAATTTGCAAATTCCACCTTTTGCATTATTCTCTAGACAAAACTTGAGCAAATTCAACATTTATAAATCCTAGATTTTTAAATGAATTTTATATTTTAAAGTAGTGCTTCCAAACATAAAACATTGAATTTCCAAACAGCTTGTAGGTTTAATCTAAATTTAAAATGATCAAAGGTCGTTTTTTTAATAACTTTAAAAAATATGTTTTTAAAAGGCTCAAAAAGACATCGTAAAACGAAAAGAAAAATCAATCCAAACAAAACTCATTTTTGTCTTAAGGAAGAGAAGGCTCAAACCAAGAGGTATAATTATATGATATGGTTGTATTGTATCATTTTTTCTATCTTATACTTAGAAAAATATTTTTTTTGATATGATGTCTAGATAATAGTTTGCATATCACTGTTAATGTAACGACTCAATCCAATTATTTATCCGCCACCACATTGAGTCTAATCAACTAGTCTTAAATGCTTAAGCTCATGATGACAGCAGTAATAAACCCAAACCATTATAAAGTATATACAATCTCACAAAAAACCGATATAGGACGGGGCATTGCAAACTCCCCTTTTAAGCACGTGACGTCCTCATCATGGCCCAAACATAAACAGAGCATAACCAAAGTCCTTATTTGCCCAAAGCTTGCTCTGATACTACTTGTAATAACCCAAGCCTAACTACTGACCTACCACCACATTAAGTCTAATCAACTAGCCCAAATGCTTAAGCCCGTGATAACCGTAGTAGTAAACTCAAGTCATTATAAAGTACATACAAATCTCACAAAAAACTGGTATAGGGCGACGAGACTTCCTCCCTCATGCACGTGATGTCCTCTTCGCAGTGCAAATACAATATGTTGCAACAACAAAAGGTTTACTTCGGCAATTAAGAGAAGATGGATGGAATATTCTACTTGAGAATGCCAAATTGTTTTGTAAGTAGCATTTGATTAATATTCCTGATTTTAGTGCTCCTTATATCGCATGTTGAGGTGGAGCTCGTCACTAACAAGATGAATTCACTGTTGAGCATCATCATTATGTGGACATTTTTCTTATTGCAATAGACAAATAGTTGCAAGAGTTGAATTATCAATTTATTGGGTAGATAATAGAGCTCTTATCTCTTAGTTTATCTTTGGTTCCTAGGAATAGGTATAAATAATTTGACATTGATAATATTTACAACCTTCTAGAGAAATACTATCCTATGGACTTTACTGTACAAAAGAATATCCATTTGAGATCTTAGCTTCAGCATTTTATTCGTGATGCACCTCACAATCCAAATTTAGAATCTCTTTCAAGAATATCTAATCTTTGCAAAGCATTGGCATCTATGGAAAAATTAATGATCTACCATTTGCTTGATCGACTAATTCGCCTTATATTAACCCTTCCAGTGTCTACTGCTACTATAGGATGAGCCTTTTCAATAATGAAGTTGGTTAAAACAAGGCTCTATAACAAGATGGAAGACAAGTTTCTTGCAAATAATTTATTCATCTATATTGAAAGAGAAATTGTTGAACTTTTTGATTCGGATTCCATTGTTGATGAATTCAAAAATTTAAAGGAATGCCGAGAAACACTTTCGTGAAGGTATGTTACTGCACTAGATGATTTTGTATTTATTTCTAAATGTCCCCCCTTCTCCCGCAAAAATTTCAGTCCAAGGTCTGCTACTGGTTCTGTACCTCATATATTCCTTCTTAGAGGCCAAAATTACCATTATATTGCAAGTTTGATACCACCCATTTATGAAGCACCAAAATTTGCTCGACATGTACGACACAGATAATGAAATACAAAATAGAATACATGCTATCGGAAAAACTACTGCTATTTGTCTCTGTCTTTAATTCACATTATTAATATGATGATAATTATATTAAAGTATGTGCTTTCCACTCCCTTAGACGGTGTTGCAAATTTATTAAGGCTGTATTTGGATTGGCTTTTTTAGCCAAAAAGTATTCAAATTTTCAGTTTGAATTTGTGCTTGGATTGGCTTTATTTTAAAAAGCACAAGTTGCAAAAAAAGCTAAATGAGAGCTTCTTTTTGAAGCTGAAAATTTGAGCTTCTCTAGGAAATGCCATGCAGGAGATGAGAGAGAATAAGGGAAAATATGGTACTTTTTTTTTTCTAGGTTAGTTACCTGTCCTTTCTCACCTCAAAACATATCTCTCTCTTCTTAGACCTCTCTGTTCTTAACGTTTCTCTCATCTTTGACAGATCTTCATCCAGGTAATTTTTTTCTTTTTTTAACATTATTCTCTTTCTTCGCTAAATCTATCCATTACACTTATTTATTTATTAGTTTTTCTTTTATTTTTTTGATTGAAATCTCTGTATTTTATTTTTTTATAGTTCCTTGTTCATGAATTAGCCTTTTTTATTTTTTAAAGTTTTTCTTTTATTTTTAAAATTTTTCTTTTATTTTTTAACTTAACTTTTTTTTTGCTGTTCCTTTTTTTTTTTTTTTTTGCTGTTCCTTATCCTTTTTCATTTTTGTTGCTACAACAAGATGATGTTTTCTATCTACAACCTTGGCATCTCAACTTGCCCACAAACTGAGTTGATTAGTATTTTGAGCTAGTAGTCTATTTGTCTTTTAAATTGTAAAATTGTAAATTGTAATGATTCACAATATGTGAGAAATGTCCTTTTCTTATGTCTAATTGGTTTATTTTTCAACAGCTAAAGAATTAATCTAGTATAATACCTCTATTTAACTTTTTGATTATAAAGTTGAAATTTTGAAGGCATTTCCTTAATAGTTGAATTTTTATCTCTTTATCTTTTGAATTAGTGCCGTTGCAATGGTTGATTTTGGCAAATTAGGAGATGTATTTCTCTTATGGTCCCTTTTAAATTAATCACTTGTTAGCAGTCACAGAGCTATAGTTGAGTTTTGCTATACAAGTTCAGTAATGTGCAAATTATTGCAATATTTCCATTAGGAAGGAAAATTGGGCAACAATGAAACTTGTGAACTTCTGTATGATGGCAGCTTATAATCTTTTATAGAACTTGTAAAAATTTTGAAGATATTTGTTACACAGTTGTAGACCTTTTGACCTTAATTCTAAATTTTATTTACTATTATATTTTATAAGAATCATTTTAGCTTCTTTTTTGAGGAATTTGGCACAATTTTGCCTGGTTTCTTGAGTTGAGATCTGAGTGTGCTAACTGTCCTTGTTGCTTGAATATTTCTTTCCTAGATTTGTGAGTTGTTTGCAATGTGTTGTACATTAATAGTTCACTCATCTTTTTTGAGATCCTAACATGCCTTGCTTTATTTGACTTGCATTTCTCATGCTGATTCATATTAACATGCCATTTCATATTATTACTAAATTGCAGTAGTTAGAATTTTAGGATTTATGCCACCTTATGCACTTTCTGGTTTTGAGCTATGAGATTCTTCATAAGCTAAATTCTATAAGAAAATTAAGTTACAAATAATGAATAGAATTCAGATAGAGGTAATGAATTTGGTTTCTTTTTTTTTTTTTTTCTAATTTAAGCATGTGTTATATTATAAGTTAGACAGTGCTTTGTATTTGTACCTTAAATCAATAGGAAGAGAAGGAAGGTTAATAGAGAATGAGGATGAGGTTAATCTTGTTTTTATACATGATTGATACTTGTTCTTTCTAAATTACTTATATGCTTGGTCTTATCTTTTTTATATATGTTAATGGATGTCAAATTTTTAGTAGTTATGCTATTAGCATGACTCATTAAGTTGGAATGTGAAATTCTTATGATTTTTGTTTGCTTAGTTACTCTCCTTTAATGCGTAACTCTCCTTTAAGTGTATGCATATATAGGATTTTCGCCACCATATGCAAAAATAAGTCTTATTTATTCTAATTTTTGTGTTTAAATAAAATAGCTTCAAAATATATTCTCCTAAAAAAGCCACAAAAAAAAAGTTTATTGATGATCAAAACTTAGGTGAATGTGAGGGTGAAAGAACAAAGAAAGCAAAATAGAATGACATAGCATTAAATAATTCTTGAAGGCATGTGTTGAAGAGGTGGTTACAAGTAATCAATTTTGCACATGATACAAGAATTTTTTTAGATCTCTTTGAAAGCTAGAACTACAGTTTCCTTATCCACCTAAGGTTAGTAATGCTCAAAATTACTTTTAGTTAATTTATTAATATTAATATAATCTGTAATATTTTGTTGACAGGTAAATATTACCTAATTGACATTGGATATCCAACTTTTAATGGATATCTAGGGCCATATAAGAATACAATATATCATCTTCCACAATCTAGGTTAGCCCAACTTTTAGATCATGAAATGATTTGTTTAATTGTTATCATTTAAGTTTGAGAAATGTTATTGAAAGAACTTTTGGAGTTTGCAAAAGAAGGTGGAAAATCTTCCAACATTTGACTAACTCTGAACTTAAAACTCAATTTGGTACTATATGGGCATGCTTTACTCTTCATAATTATGTAAGAAAAGGGGAGTCACCTAATTTAAGTATTCTTCAAATGTTAAAAGATTTATTTGAATTAAAGGTTGAAAAATAATCATTTAGTGACAATGAAGAAGTGCCAAATCAAGAATGAGAAGAGTCAATTTCAGAAGATAGTAAAGTGATTGAGGAAACAAAATATGCTATTAGAGATCAATTACCAGGATAGGTGTGTTATTGAAATTGTAGAAAGTAGTGTTAAATGGACATGTCATATTTTGTAACAAGTAACGAAATTATGTTTTCCTCACATTTTGGAGTTTCAAAATTCGATATGTGTTTGAATAGTATTTTGGTGTTTCAAAATTGGATATGAGTTTTAATTGCTCATTTGATATTGGACAAGTAATTGAATTTATGTTTTCTTTTTCCTTATATATATATATATAATATTTTATTTTATTTTATTTGATTATATGTATATATAACAATTCTCTCTATATATAACAAAATGAATTATTATGTAATCTGTTTACCATGAAAAAGGGAAATACAAAAAGACATGATTTTATTTTTTATTTCATGTTTTCCTAATTAAGTTAATTTTTCTCAAGCACAATATTTAAATTTGTAAAAAAGAAATTATTTTCTCAAAATTAAATATCAAATATGTGTGATAAAATAAAAAAATTAAAAAACTAAAAAATCATGCATTTATTTTTTTTATGATAACAGCTTATTTATGATAACTACTCTTTTACCCAAATACCAATCACTAAAAGTGCTTCTACATGCCCTTTTTAGTAATTTTGTCTAAAGAAAAGTACTTTACAGTTTTCTATCCAAATGCCTTTTAAAAAAAAGTTTTGCAAGAAAAGCACTTCTAAAAGAAGCCAATCCAAACGAGCCTTAAGCGCTGTTATTGTTGCAGATTAAGAAAAGGATTGATGAAAATAATGTTTCTCTTAGTCATTTAGATATGCTAAAAAGTTATCAAGAAGAGCAATTTTTCTAATGTTAAATTGAGATTGACTTGAAAAAGAGATAGAGATAAAGGTGGAACGAGATATGATTTATCAAAAACTTTTGAAGTTGTAACTTTGCTTGTAGGAAATATCGACATTTCAATTGTTGACAGGGATATAGTTATTAAGACTCAAACATGATTATCGCATTGGATTGATGTGTTTTATCCTTTATATCTTGGCCTTCAATATCCATTATTATTTTTCTTTGAAGAAGATGGTTTAGAAGTGATACTCTCTATCAAGGGATTTTGGAAAACAATGCAAAAATAGAGAAAGAGCAAAGATTAGCATGTGTGAGTTTTTCTCATATAGAATTCATGATAGGCCTCATAAGTCTCCACTTAGCTTACAATCTAGAAGATTATTTCAACAATTCCTAGTAAACACATACATGATAGTTGAGTCAGAATGATTAAGGTAGATTCAAAATAATAACCAAAATTAAGGATAGAGCAATATAAAGGAGTGCATTAGTGCTTAGTATGAGGTGAGACAAACATAGCATCAAACTGGCCAATGTATTATACTTCGTGGATCATTTACTAGAGGTTTGAGATACATGTTTAATAACTGTAAGGATGCTTTTGCAATATGTCGCTATGCTGGATATCCAAGTCTATTTATTACCACTACATGCAATTCCAAGTGGCTTGAAATACAAAAATTTGTTGAGAGGAAAAGACTTAAACTTAAAAATTGGCCAGATATTCTCTGTAGAGTCTTCAGGATAAAGCTTGATGAGCTATCACGGGACTTGAAATGTAGTCATATCTTTGGAAATATTCTTAGATGTATGGATAAATTCTTCTCCTTCTATTAATTGCCTATATAATATATTGTTATTACTGTATTCGATGCTATTTTATAACTAAATTTACCATTATTCCTGTGTTTTTCTTTATGCATACTCCATAAAATTTAGCTAATAAAATTTTGTACTCTTATAAAAAATAACTTCATCATTTCATGTTATTTTGTTTCAGAAGCATGGCAGCCCTCATGATCACATTCTCCTATTCATGTACCAAATTTACAAAGCTAAAAATGTTGATGATATTGACAAGATTATTTCAGCAAAAATTCTTGACTAGATGAGCCAAGCTATATGAAGCAGTTCAAAAATTTATGGTGCATGGTTCTCGTGATCTAGAAAATCTAAAATCTCCATGCATGAATACTGAAAAATATTTAAAACACTATCCTACGTAGTTTAGAGCAAGAATAACTATTGATGATAGTCTCTCTTACTACAGAAGCAGAGATTTGGGAAGAACAATTGCTAAAAAGAATATCATGCTAGATAGATGAAGTGTTATTCCCTACAATGAAAAGCTGCTTCTAAAATATGGTGCTCACATCAATGTGGAGTATATATGTCAGACTAGTTCAATCAAGTACTTACTCAAGTATGTTCACAAAGGCAATGGTAGAGTGATAATTGCTTCTTTTAATAAACCTCAATAAAATGATCCAAAACAAGTTGTAGATGAAATCAAAGTGTGCTATGATTGCATATATATATATATATATATATATATACATACATACATACATAACATATGTATTTATATATGTACATATGTATCTGCATGTGAGGTGGCTTGGAGATTATTTGGTTTGACATCAAACATAAAGTGTGGTTGTTAGATTGCATTTTCATCTACCAAATGAACAAAGTATTGTTTATCAAGATGATGAAACCATTCAAAAAGCTGTTCACTAGCCAACTATTAAGAAAATATTTTCAAGTTGGATGCAGGTGAATATAAAGTACCTAAAAGCTAGGAATCTTACGTAAGTTGAATTTCCTACTAAATTTGTGTGAGAAGAAGATAAACTAGAATAGTTTCAAAGGCAGCAAGGGTTTACAATAGGAAGAATCTCTCATGTGCCCCCCCCCCCGCCAGTAGTGGCAAAGACTATATTTGAGACTACTTTTTAACATTCAAGTGGATTGCAAGAGTTATAAAGATATTAGAATTATAAATCTTCACACCTCTAATTCATTTAAAGATGCATACTATGCATTGGGGTTATTCGAAGATGGCAAATAATTTATTAATGTAATAAAAAAATAAGCACTTAGGCATTTGGAAATTATCCTCAGAAGTTGTTTGCAATGCTGTTGATTTCAAACAATAAGACCAGACCAGAATTTGTTTTGGGAGAGTTGTTCATCAAAAATATCGGAAGATGTTCTTTATCGCCAAAGGAAAAAGATAATGTTTCATGGTTATAAGATTTAATTGGTCATTTATAAATCTTTTGCTATTTATTTCCTAGATTCTCATTATCTAATTTATTTCCCTCTTCTACTTCTTTCACTCAGGTTTGATTTTGGACGATAAACAAATTAAAACTACTACTCTAATTGAGGTTAAAAATATACTACAAAGCAATGGAAGAAGTTTGAAAGAATTGATTCAATGCCTTATCCTTTTGACATATTGTTTCTTGAAATGCTAAATAAATTCATAGTTGAAGAATGCACTATGATAGAAAAGCATTAGGTGTAGAGTTGCAAAAGTACTTGATCTCTTTTTTCATCTGAGCAAAGAAATGTCTAAACTGAAATAATGACAACTATCGTAGAGATCAAAGGAGGTTTTTCTTTATCTATGGTTATGGAGGTATAGGAAAACATTTATTTGGAATCTCTATCAACAACTATTCATTCAAAGGAAGATAGAGTCCTCAGTGTTACATTAAGTGGAATTGCATCCCTTTTGTTGCCTGTGGAAGAACTACTCATTTAAGATTTGACATTCTATTAGGGATAAAAGAAGATTCAACTTGCAATATCAACCATGGAAGTCTACTAGTGAGACTCTTGAGCAAAGCCAAATTAACCATCTAGGATGAAGCTTCAATGCTTAATAAATATTATTTTGAAGCACTGGACAAGACTTCGAAAGACATCCTTAAATACTCAGCCTCATAAAATGCAACTTGCCGTTTAAAGGAAAGGTTGTAGTTTCAAGTAGGAATTTTAGACAAATCTAGCCTGTCATCTTGAGAGGAAATAAGCAAGATATAGTCCATGCAACTATTAACTCTTCACATTTGTGGCCTTTTTGTAAAGTTTTTCACTTGATAAAAAACATACAACTTGCAATGGATCAGAGGACAAAGACCTTGCAAAATCAAAAGAATTCTCAGAATGGTTGTTAAAGATTTGATATGGAGAAATAGGACATCCCAACGATGAATAAGGGGTTGTTAAAATTCTAGAAGAAATGCTCACAAAGAATTCATATCACGCGTTTGACAATCTAGTAGATTTCACATATCCTAATCTTTTGCAAAATATGACCACTATGAAGTTCTTTCAAGATCAAGAAATTTTAGCACCTGCAGTTAAGGTTGTTGCCAAGGTTAATGAATATATGCTATCAAGAACTTGAGAGAAGAAAAGATCTATCTTAACTTTGGTTTTATTTGCAAAGATGCAAAGAAAGAAATTGAAGAAGATGCATATCTCCCTGATGTATTACATAGTATGAGTTGTTCTAGTCTTCCATCTCATAGGTTATGCTTAAAATTGGAGTTCTAGAAATATTGTTGAGAAATACTAATCAGTCTAATGGCTTGTAGGATGGAGCAAGATTTCATATTATAAGAATGGGCAACCATAAATGAAAAATAAGGTCCTTACAGGAAACAAGATTGGCGAAATTGTTTTCATTCCTTGGATGACCATGATACCATCAAACTATAGTATCCTGGTTAAATATCAGAGGAGAGAGTTTCCTATTTTTGCGTGCTTTAGAATGACAATTAACAAACCTCAAGGACAAATGCTTTCTTATATTGGTTTAAATCTACCAAGATCAGTTTTCAGTTATGGCTAGTTATATATTGCTTTTTAAGGTTAAAAGTTGTTGAAACGGAGAAACTCATAAAATATATATTAAAGAACCATATATTTCTCTGAATAAATTGGCCTATACAATATGAGCTCCTTATATAGGAGTGTATTCCTAATTACATTAATTACAAATTACTAAAATTATGCTAGTCATACAAGTAGATAAGGTAATGAATCAATCTAACTAATTATATGCAAAAGGAAATATCATGCATAAAGAAACAATCTCAAATAGTCTCTAACACCCCCTCCCCCCTAAAACTCAAGGTGATGTAAAAGACACTAGTTTGAGTTTGTTAATCAAGTCCGTGAGCCTTATGGGAGGATGAGCCTTTGTAAAGATATCAGCAAGCTGATCAGCTGAAGGAACATGCTGGAGACGAGCCGTACGACTAGCAACATGTTGCCGAATGAAATGATAGTCACACTTAATATGACATGTATGCTCATGAAATACATCATTGTGAGCATTCTGAATTGCACTCTGATTATCACAATGAAGTACATTTGTAGAATTCTGTTATACCCCTATATCATTTAGTAACCATCGAAGCCAAATAACCTCTTGAGTTGTATCAGCCAACGCACGATATTCGGCGTCTGTTTTGGAATAAACAACAACAATCTACTTTTTTACTTCTCTATGAGATGAGAGAAGTATCTAATAGAAAACTGTAGATGCAAATATCTTAAGAGGAGGAGTGAATTAAGATATAATTATCAAATTTCGTTTTAAAAAATTCTCAGAAAATCAACAATTTCTTTCAAGCAATATATCAAACACAATATAAGCAATTTAAACAAGTATGATAATAAAAGTATAAAGAGATGAGAGATAAACGATTTAAGGTGGTTTGGCCAAGCCTACGTCCACCGCCTAAGGATGCTCCCCTTAGGACTTCAACAATCTTCACTATGATGCTTCGTCAAATCTTGGTGAAACACAAACCAATTTCTTACACCTCTTTGAAGCCCAACTTCAAAGAACCCAAGAGTACAACTCTTTAGGATTTCTCCACACTTTACAAGCTTTAAAGAATTGATCTCACTAGATTTTAGCTCTCAAAGTGTGTGTATATTCAAGGAATAAGAAAAGATGGAATATGAGATTTTTCTTCAAGAAGAAGATATAGCAAATGAATAAGCTCTTGAAAGCTCAAATATATTGAAAGAATGGCTCAAAGCTTGATTGAATGATAATAACAATTTTGCACACTTCACTTGATGATTTGAATGTGTATTGAGTGAGTATTTAAAGAGATTTTTAGGGTTAGGGATTTGGTAGGTGAAGAAAAGAGGGAAATTAAGCCAGAACGATAATAAACATCTAGTGCATTTATTACAGTAGCCAGTTCAGCCGGTTGACTGGCTGGGTCGTCCAGCTTGCACTTAACCCTCTCTGACTAGGCCGGACGCCTTAGCCGGGCGGCCGGTTAAGGAATTCGGCTTTTTCCTTCAGTTTCTGTCTTAGCACGGGCGACCCACCCAGGTCATCCGGTCGACCGGCTGGGTGGTTTGGCCATTCTAGAAAGTGAAGTAAAACCAAACTTTTGCAAAAATGACTTCAAGTGCAATTTTCACAACTCCAAATCATTTTGAGATATTTTGTAAAACATGTTATGACTTGAAACACCCCAAAAACATATTTTTACTCTATGTGTACATTCAAATTTATTTGTGCCTATGTGAAATCAAATCTGCAAGAGTTTAAAAAATTGTTTGAATAATGAAGAAGAAAGTTTGAGCCAAATACATACGATATTTAGGCATTCACAAAAGAGCAAGAAAGAAAAGAACACCCGGTACCCCTTATGACATCTCTTCTCCTCCTTATGCCTGCTCATCTTCTTGATCTTCAAATAATGCGTTTTACACATCTTCTTCCATCTTTCAAAGCATCTACTTACATTTAAGCATTTATTTTCCCAAGATACTTTTAGTCAAATAATGCACATAAATTTTCATCATCACAACTAATAATAAGTATATAGCCAACAAAAACAATATCTAGTTGTGGAACGATGATCAATAGGGTCACCAGGCCAATCAGCATCAGAGTGCCCGAACTAA
The DNA here is from genome assembly GCA_028554755.1 of Cordia subcordata. NCBI lineage: Eukaryota > Viridiplantae > Streptophyta > Magnoliopsida > Boraginales > Cordiaceae > Cordia > Cordia subcordata. Next base: position 14,888,284 of record JAPTOF010000006.1, on the reverse strand, counting down.
AGGTGACTAAGTAGAAAAGAACAGCCCATGAAATGGTGTACCCTTTATATATCAAATGATACGAAGACTAGCTGTATAATGGGTGGTCCGAGGAGCAGACATAAATTGACTTACAAGATGAATAGTATAGGAAATATCAAGGCGAGTAATAGTGAGATATACAAGGTTTCCAACTAACTGTCGATAGAAAGTTGCATTAAGAAATGGAGTTCTATCAAGTGGAGTTAGTCGAACCTAAGGATCAAGCAGAGTAGTAGCAGTTTTGCTATTGGTGAGCCTAGCTCGAGCCAAAAGATCAGATGAGTACTTGACTTGTGTAAGATAATAATCCTATGTATCAGTAGAGACCTTGGTACCGAAGAAATAATTAAGATTTCCCAAATTCTTCATTTCAAAATTCTGGCCAAGAAATTGTTTTAAATCAGAAATACTTGAAGAATCACTGCCTGTAATAATCATATCATCCACATACAAAAGTAGAATAACAATTCCAGAATTTGAATGACGAATGAATAATTTTGAGTCATGTGCACTTGGAGTAAAGCCAAATTGACAAATAATTGAACTGAATTAGTTAAACCAAGCCCTCGGAGCTTGTTTGAGACCATTTAGTGCCTTGTGCAATCAACAAACCTGTATATTTCTTTGAATAAATTGTCTTGTACAATGTGAGCTCCTTATATAGGAGTGTAGTCCTAATTACATTGAGTACAAATTGCAAAAATTATGCTAGTCATACAAGTAAATAAGGTAATAAATCAATCTAACTAATTTACATACAAAAAAAATATCATGGATAAGAAAACAATCTTAAATTGTCTATAACAAAAGTAAGTAACAGCTAAAAATTCTTATATAAGATGACAGTGACCTTGATTCAAATTGAACAAATAATATTGTACACAGGGAAGTGTTTTAGAGTTTCTAAACAACGCATAATAATTTGAAGACGTGTGTTTGTGCTCCCAAAAGTTTCTTCTTTTTTTTTTCCCTTGTTATTTCTACACTTCAATTCTACACTAGTTTGATGTCAACAGACAACAAATAATATAATACATTTTTATCTTTTTTGATTAAGTATTAAAAATAAAAATATTTAAATTATTTAGACTACATTGTTTATCCTGATTTTCCCGTGCACAACACGAGTAATTTATAAAAAATTGAAAAATTATCGATTGCTTTCTTGGGCATAAATGTCCTGAATTTTACGCATACGCAGTTTAGGCATAATTGACCAAAGACAACAAAAGGAAAAGAAAGTTTAGCAACCCACAAAAAAAAAAAAGGAAAAAAAGAAGGAGAAAAAAAAAAAAGAAAAGAGAAGAGAAAAACAAAAGAACCAAATCAAAAAGCAGAAGCTTCCCAGAAAGTCATCAAATTAATCAAGAGAAATTCCAAATCCCTAAAAAGTCCTCAGCTTCCCCCAAAAGAAAAGAAAATCCACTCCTATTATCATCTCTTCTACTTCTTCCCTTCCCACAAGCCTTCGTCAATCCATTTGGTAAGCTTCCATCTTCACATTTTACATTAAAATTACTGTAAATTACAGCTTAATTCAACTAGTGGAATTATAACTTCTTGGGGTTAGCTAGGGTTTCATTCCTCCCGAATCGAAACCCTAGACTTTTAATGCGTCTGTGGATAACAGTACATGAGAATTTAAGGTGTCGTAGATATTTGATATGAGGCCGTTGAATGCATTTTATAGTAGAAAATCCCCGAAATTTCGCGGGTTTTTCAACGGGTTATGGGCGTTAATTCTATTAATCTTCTTCTTTTACAACCGAGATGATGTTATTAGAAGCCCTTTTCTTAGGAAATCATCACCGGTTTATGATCTTGATTGGAGCTCGACCAGTGGGTCCCACGCGTATTCGACGATTCATCACCGTAATTTGGTCGAATTAAGTGTTAATTCTTCGGGTATTGTTGCTGTAAATGGGTCTGATCCTAATGAATTGTCTGTAGAACATCCTGAATTTTGTGCTGGATTATTCCTGCACAAGGGTTATGAAAACAGTTGTCAGTTTTTGAAGGCTCACCCACAGTGTACGTCAGGAGGCTTTTTCGATTACATTAAGTTCTATTATTGCGATTGCAATGGAAGCGCGTGGGCGTATGTGGTTTTGGGTGCTTGGCTAGCTGCCTTATTTTATTTGTTGGGTAATACTGCAGCTGATTACTTTTGTGGTTCCTTGGAGAAGCTTTCGAGTCTACTGAAGCTATCTCCTACAGTTGCTGGAGTTGCTTTGCTTCCACTTGGAAATGGTGCTCCAGATGTGTTTGCAAGTATTGCTGCTTTTGTTGGAAGAGGAGCTGGGGAGGTTGGACTTAATAGTGTCCTTGGTGGGGCTGTTTTTGTTACTTGTGTTGTTTTTGGGGCTGTTTCTCTTTGTGTAGCTGATCAGAGTGTGCAGATTGATCAGAAATGCTTTATTAGGGATATCACATTTTTCATCGTGACTCTGTTGTCATTATTGTTGATCTTGGTTGTTGGCAGAGTTAGTGTTGGAGCTGCCATTGCATTTGTGTCAATATACATTGTTTATGCCTTCGCTGTTGCTGCTAATGAAATTCTGAGAAAACATGCAAGGCGATTAAAATTGGATGTCGTGACACCATTGCTTCCGGTGAGAGGAAGTTTTTTCTCCCAAGGGACCCAAGAAGATGACTCCGTTTACAGCTTTTTGCTTGACATTGAGACTGTAAATGATGGAGCTCAATCTCATGGTTCCTTGCCACAGTGGATGTGGGCTTCAAATGTGGCAATATATTCAAATCAACCCAGAGTACCTGATGGAGACAAGATATGGGGATGGACAGACGAGGACACTGAAATTGAGCATCAATCATTCTCGTGTTCCAAACTTTGTTCGTTATTGGAGTTGCCTTTGACAGTTCCTAGACGATTGACAATCCCCTTAATCGAAGAGGAAACTTGGTCAAAGGTGTATGCGGTAGGCAGTGCTTCACTAGCTCCAGTTCTACTAGCTTTTCTCTGGAATACCCAAGACAATCTGGGAAAGGAAAGCAGAATAGTTGCATATGTCATTGGTGTTTCAGTTGGATGTGTCCTTGGGATTCTTGCATATAAGCACACAAGATCAGATCATCCTCCTCAGAGGTTTCTACTTTTGTGGGTTGGAGGGGGTTTTCTGATGAGTATCGTGTGGTTTTACATTATCGCAAACGAGCTTGTTGCTTTACTGGTAGGATTAGGTGTGATTTGGGGCATAAGTCCTTCAATCCTTGGAGTAACTGTTTTGGCATGGGGCAACTCAATGGGCGACTTGGTCTCAAATGTTGCACTGGCAGTGAATGGTGGTGATGGCGTGCAAATTGCTATGTCTGGATGCTATGCAGGTCCAATGTTCAATACTCTTATTGGTTTGGGAATTTCAATGTTGCTTGGAGCCTTACAGGAGCCAGGTGCTCTCGTAGTTCCACAGGACCAAAGCTTGTATTACACCATGGGATTCCTTATGTGTGGACTTGTATGGGCATTAGTTGTTCTTCCCAGGAATGAAATGCGTCCAAGCAGAATGCTTGGAGCTGGCCTTATTGCAATCTATTTGATATTTTTATCTGTTAGGATGAGCAGTGCGGTGGGCATCATTTCATTGTCTGGTCTAAGTGGGCAGTAGATAAACCACTGTCAAGGAGGCATCTCTGTTGTCTTGGTGACTCTGGAGTGTCTGGACGTATTTCACAAATGAGCTTGGGATGGCTACTTTGAAACAGTTGAAAATGTAGATAAATATTCCACTAATTATGCTATAGCACAGCTTGTTGTACCCGTGGATGATGCTCATTATTTTTTAATAGAGACTTTATAACACATGCATAAAGTGGATGCAGGATCTTCTTGTACATTTCATACTTGTTCCAGAGATCTTTACTGCCACATGTTCAGTGCATTTCCTTATCTTACATTCATCAGTGATGTTTTTCTTAACGTGGTTTGCTTATATAACTCACTTTTCAACATCACAGCCAGGTTTGCAGCGGGTTGTTTTCATTCTTTACTTGAGAGTTGTCTAATACCGTATTAGGCATGACAGATTTTGACATTGAGATGAGCAGCAAGATTCGTACTGGGAGAATGTTTTAGCGTGTTGCTTAATCAAGTTTGTTTTCCTGGTGAAGGGGGCCACTGCATTGCAACAGCATCCCACCTCCCCCTCTTTCCCTCCAACCAACAGAAGAGTAAAGGGAAAAAAGAAGGAAAGGGTACCTTTTAATTTGAAAGGTATAAAAAAAATTTGTCCTGATATGATTTGTTATTCTGGATAGTGATCACATGGCTTATCATCATTCCACTGCGTCATAATTTATTTTGCATGCATGCAATTAGTTTGACTTTATACATTAAGGTATTTTTTGGTGCAATTTGTTTGCTACTTCATGTGGATTTCGTTAAGCTGCTGAGCTCAAGGTTGATCTAGTTATTCATCTCTCCCGTTGCTGATATATTATGCAAGTCCTACGCGTGCCTTGTTAAACAGCTGCTCCTGGATCTCCTCTTATTGGAAAATACTATATGCACATGTATATGCCTGGAAGTACATTTGTTTTGATATGAGTCTTATTCACTAATCGTTAGTTTTCCGGTCATTAGATAGATGATAGACTTCTAGCTCTCTTTTATGCTTGATGATTTCTGGAAAACGCAACTCTGAATCCTCAGGAAGAAAGGAAAATATTGGGCTTCTTAGCCTGTGACTTTGTGCATATCTGCTCAAGTTGAAATTTTCATTGGGACTACCGTATCGGAAACCACACAAAAGAGCTTTCATGCACCTCATTCAACTTCTGATATATCTATATTGTGCAGATTGGAAAATGAATCTTTAGCAGACCTCTATGGTTTCTGATTTATCCTCCCAAACACTAGGGCCTTTGAGTTCTCCATTTTACGATAAATTCATTTCTAAAGATAGTAAAATGAAGAACCGAGGGTGAGTCCTAGCTGACTTCTTGTGAGATGGCCTTAAGGCTTTTAGAGCATTGCTATGTCTTTTACTAATTGGATTTGCTTTCCTCACTAGATTTTATTGCAAAGGTGTAATCTTAGAGCTCGCATAGACTATGTATACCATCAGTGGGAACTTTGCTTTCTCGTTGGGTGGTGTTTATGTCCTTTTCACTTCTTATTGCTTTTTTCGCTCTTTTCACTTCGTATGTAGTAGAACTTCTTTGAACATGTATGTATATGTGGAATACAATATACACATTTTTCGAATACAAAATCAGGATAAAAAAATATGCAAGAGACTATTCATCACTCTTAAAGAGGTGTCGTTTCCGTGCCCTTCTCTCTTCTAATCTGGTTTCTCCAATGGATTATTTTTATTTTTAACCCTATTTTTCAATTTGCTTCAAAAAATAATCTAGTTTTGAGGAGAATTGAAGATTTAGGGCCTGTTTGGATTGATTTTTTTTAAGGAAAAAGTACCTTTTTTTCTTGAAAAAGTTACATTAAATTTGTAATAACTATTTGATTTGGCTTCCAAAAAAGTTAAAATTCTAAAAAAAATTTAAATACAGCTTTTTTTAGAAGTTAGAATTTTAAGCCAGAATTTTCAGCTTCTTAAAAAAATTATTTTTCAAAAGCTGTTAAAAAAAGCACTTTTAAAAAAAACCAATCCAAACGAGCCTTTAGTCTTTTCGAGTTTTAGAAGGTCGAGCTCGAACTAACAAAGTTCGAAATTGAACTTCAAAAGCTCGAAAATATGCAGCAGACACTAATCGAACTTCAAAATCTAGAAATTGAACTACGAAAGTTCGAATATAAAATTTGAACTTCACAAGTTCGAAATCAGAGTGCTGAAGTTTGATTAGGGTTTGCAAGATTCCTTCTGCGACGATGCCTAGACGATGTGATGGAGGGCAGGGCAAGGAATCAAAACTTTGAACTTCGGAAGTTCGAATTTCTGTGTGGTCACGTGATGGATTCCTTCCTTCTTCCTTCTGCGACAATGTGATGAAAAGTAGAGAATAATATGGGAATTCGAACTTCTGAAGTTCGAGTTCCTCTATTTTGAACTTTGGAAGTTCGAATTAGGGTTCCACCTTTATTTCACCTAGTCCAACAATTTGACGAAGTGGTAGGGAATCTGAAATTCGAAGTTCAAAACCTAATTTTCAAAATTCGAATTTGTTACTATATAATACACACTCCACTTCTCCATTCACTCTCTCATTCCAAAATTACTAACCCTTCAAACTTTCACACGATAGGTCATGTTATGTAGCATTTTCCAAATTTGAATTTGTTGCTATATAACCCCACTTCACTTCCCTCCTTTCTGTAGCTCATTCACATCTAAGTCACGTTATACATTTTTTTTCACTCAAAAAGATGAATGCAAATGTTGATACAGTTACTTTATATTTATATTATGGTGGCCAAAAAATTGAAACAGATCATGGGCTCGACTACGTAGGTCCAAACTTACCACGTAAAATAAAAATTCTTCCCGGAACGACATACAGTCAATTTGTATCTCGCATATTCATGAAGCTCCAATTGTGGCCTACTATTGATAGAGTTGATTTGTGTTATCGTGATCCCAAATGGGACACAAACCTACAGCAAACAAATTATTTCCCGAGTGACATTAAGGATGATAAAGATGTACAGGACAGGTACGAAACAACTTGCATGGAAATGAATAGGCGATGTGCGCATGTCGTTGTAGACGTGCAAAGTGATGTCGTGTACAATCCACAACCATCAAATGAACAACCAACATTACAAGTAGTTGTTGATTTGCCAGATTTGAATGTGGAACCACCTTATTATGTCAACGTGGAAGTCGACATTCCAACCATAATGGCGGAATTTGCCATATTTTCCCTTTCTCCACGTCCATGCTCCACATTTGAAGTAGATTCAATTTTATCTGAATCGGAAGAAGAAGATGAGGACGTCCAGTTAAACGACGAGAAAGATGTTGTACCAGTGCAAAGTTTAAACTACTAGAACGAAGAGGTTGAGGTGGGGCTAGGTAATGGCAAAGAGTCAGAGCCGGAGCTAGAGAAGGAAGAACCAGTAGCTTTCCGCACAGCTAGGACAGAGTATTACATCACTTCAAAGGAGCCTCCAATGGAAAGACCAATGTGGGACGAGAGATGGATGGAGTTAGCCAAACACATGGTGTTCCCAAAAAAGGCTGATCTTATAAGGGTTGTCCAACAAAATGTGATCAAACATCAACAAAAATACAGGGTGGTGAAGTCGAATAAGTCCTTGTGGGACATACATTGCGATGAATCGAGCAATCTTAGGACACCATGCAAGTGGAAAATCCATGCAGTGAAAAAATCCATGCACAAGATGTTCGAGATCACAAGGTACCAAAGCATGCATATTGTATGGGAGATAAATGCGGGCCAAACTATAGAAATCTAACATCTGGTCTGGTCGGTTACATGGTGAGGCATTTTGTTGCAGAGAAGCCTGACTTCGAGGTACGTCTTGTCCAAGGCCATATAAAGAAGACGTTAAATGTTGATATAACATACAAGAAAGCTTGGCGTGGTAGGAATAAGGCAATCCAACTAGTTTTTGGCGACTGGGACATGTCATACAGGATGCTGCCGCGCTTTTTGGGCGCTGTGATTACGAAGAATCCGGGAACTGTCGTCCCCTATAAGTTCGCCCAGGGTTCAACTCAAACAGAAAAAATTTTTCACAATGTTTTTTAGGCTTTTGGTCCATGCATCACGGCATGCAGGCACTGTCGACCTGTACTCTCGTTGGACGGAACACATCTGAGCGAAAAGTATAAGGGCCACCTGCTCGTCGCCTTAGTGACAGATGCCAACGACCATATATTGCTGTTGGCATCTACGGTAGTCGATAGTGAGCGTACAAATAGTTGGAGGTGGTTCTTGGAGAAGGTACGTGAATGTTTTTTAAACGATATGTTAACAGAGTGTATTCTGTCTGATTGGCACGCAGGAATCGCGACAGCTATCAATACAATAACATCTGACGATCGACTTTAAGTAAAATATCGCATTTGCTTGAGACACCTAAAAAGGCAATGTGATGAAAAGATGGCACAACAATTCGCAAAAGACATGTGTTGGATAGTTGGAAAAGAAAGCCAAAAACGCAAGCACATCGCCGCCATGGACATTATACATAATATCGACCCATGACCCACGACCCACTGGCGTTGGTACATGGGTACACCAGATGTTATCCGACTTCAGGGCAGATTCATGGACCTTGAGCCACGTGGAGGTTATAGATGGGAAGTGTTGATGACAAATAATGTTGAATGCTTCAATGGTGTTATTGTCGGAGCCAGGGGATAACCCATTACAGCACTAGTAAATAACACTTTTTGGAAGCTAAAGGGATATTTCCACGATAGGCTGGCAAACGCGATGCACATGCAGAGAGATGGTCGTATTCCTACGGATCGGGCGAGAGAAAAAAAATATGAAAAGTGGGAGACATCTTCACGCTGGATGCGATTGCATGCATTCAGACTATATGAGTGGTACCAGGTCGGTCGAATGCCAGAACGATGGGACAATATTCCCAACGAACGAGAGGTAGATTGGGTGGGACGAACATATACATGTGGTAAGTAGACAGCCTATCATATGTAATGCTCTCATGCCCAATATGTTGCCCGTTTTAGGGGTGGAAACCCTTCAACTATGGTTGATCTGCATTATACGGTGGAGTCATTCAAGGTGACATACAATATGACATTTTAACCCCTTGGACATGAATTTTACTGGCCTCCAGGACCTAGATAGACGTTACTCCCAAATCCATTACGAGTGCGTGAAATAAGACATAGGCAGGAAAGAGCTCGGCGTATACCAAACGAGATGGACAACTCCGACCAAGTAGGTAGAAGGAAGTGCGGTTATTGCCATAACCCAGGACATACTGCTCCAAATTGCCCCCTAAGACAAAATGCGTAGCTTGTAATAGTTATCATGAAGTTGTAGAATGTGACGGTAATAGGTCTTGTGAATGTTGTATAATGTTTTCATGTCAAGATATTGTCAAATCTTTCCATCTCAAAATATTGTCAACATCAACGCAATTTATATATGAAATGTAAAATGCAAGTTCAATTACATCGAATTAATAAAATAAGTTTGAAATGTAAAATGTTAGTTCAACTACATCAATACTGGGACACTGTGTAATGATAGGGCCTCTGACCCCTGGTGATCCGGTCAGGTAACACGCTTGGCGCCGGATGCGGTGACTGTGTGCATCTACGAGTACGGTATAGTAAATGGTCCTCCTCGAGCACCAACTTAGCAGTTTGTTCGTCTATCAAATAATCATTGGTAGATAAGGGCTGCTGCGGCGGCGTGTACGAAGTGCTGGGATCCTGATGTGATGAACTGCCATGCTCGAACTGGCTAAGCCTACCATGCTGTAGCGGCGTGTACGAAGTGTTGGGATGATGATAACGACCCCAATGTCCCGACCGATGAAACGTCTATGGAGGCGGTTGCGGATGTGGGACGTCATACATGGTGGTCATGTCATCTAACAAGTGCTCATGCTGGGTCTGCTGAAGTACGACCTAGCCTCTGATGCGCAGGACTTGCAGATGACTCATTACAGCCTTAAGAGTAGCTGCATCTACTCGTAAGTCTCTCGTCTTGTACTGCTGTAGTGTACTGCCACTGTATTTAACCACATGCTGAGTGTATACCACCTAAACAAAAAGTTACATTTATTGTCAAACGATATTTTATTAATGCCAACTAAATTTGAATTAATTGGAAAACATGGATATCTCACTAACTAGATTGTTCTCATCGTGAGCTGACGCAACATAGCCGTCATCCATATGACTAGTCCCAGGGTGTCCGGTATGTAGTATGGTTATCCCTCGGTACCATCTCCTGTACACCCTCAAAACTCTAGGATCAGGAAAGTCCTCTAACTCTGACTTGACAATAGTGTTTTGCCAATTGGCTCACATGTCGACTGCCTCATTATATTGTGCGGCTGTAATCTTCTCTTTCCCGTCCCGGTGCTTCTACCACGATGGTGGATTTATGGGGATCGTCTGCCTTATGCCGAACTGCCGAAGTACTCGGTCAAGATGGTGCCATTTAACTCGCCTACCGACAATGAGGGGTATGCATGCTGGCCACGCCTCCACGTTTTTGCAGACAATAATGTGGCAACCCTCCATTGTGTGCTCGAATGGCTGCCAAATAAACTGCGAACACAACAATAACGGCAGATTAATTTATAAAACAAACAACGTAAATTAACAAGAGTAAGTATGAATATGAGAAGTAAAATTTTTCGAACCTCACCGAGCTGCAAATGGTCAATCATGCCTCGCGCCTCGTTCAAACCCGCCTGGCCCGCGACCCACCTCAAATCCTTCCTCGCAAAGAACATGTAGTCACGTGGTGGGCCCAGTAATGGAAACTAAGGTTGAACAACTTGCCCATCCCTCTGATAGTGCCTATCCGTCTGCTCACACAGTGTTGGCCTAAAAGCCGTGAGTCTGTCCCCGACAAAAAAGTGCATTGCATGAGACAATTATATTATAAAAAACAATACATCTTAAAATATTATTAACAATAAAGAGATGATTAAGTGTAATACATGAATGAGCATCACGGCACCGCACATGCCCCTACAATCACGGCAGCAAGCCTTACAAAGCCATCTATACAGATGCACTAGGCATGCCGCCCCCCAATTATAATCACTGATATGATCAAAGTCAATCAAAAAGTCTAACCAACGTAAGAATAATTTATTTTCTATCGTATCAGTGAACATATATGTGCCAAAAAACAAAAAAATCTACAAACGTGCCCACCGTTCCGCTTCCTCCACCTCAGGATTCTCCGGAGTGCCTGCTGCTATATACAATTCCCTCATATCGGGTATGTTAATCGAATTTCCACTAATTTTCTCCAAATGTACATATACCCCCATATACTGATGAATATGTGTTCGTCACTCTTCCGGAGTTCGACTAGTATCGTCGAGCACGGAGACAATCTCGCCAACAATAGGCAATCCTCAATATACGGCGACATCCTGGAGAGTGATCGTGGCCTTGCCTATAGGCAAATGAAATGTATGTGTGTCTGGCTGCCCTCTCTCGATCAGGGCAGTAATAAGAGGATTGTCAACCTGATGGAAGCACACCGCGTAACATCCGAAAAATCCTACTCTTAGCAAAGTCATCTGCACAGCGGGATGCTCCATCCATAGGAATAACTCTCTATCATTCCTATAAATTTTGTGTTCCTCTAACTGTCGGGGTGAAGATAAATAATTCACCCAGTGGTCATAGTAATAGCATAACACTGAACTATCGCTAGGAGTCGGTCTATGAGCCATAGATCCTATGATCATTAAGTAAATTAAAAAAAAAGTATAATTAAGTATTTGCACAACAAATAAAATTAATAATGTTTTATATTATCTAAATTTCAAAAAAATTCCTACTAATTAGTTTAGAACTACAACTTTAATTTTTAACTAATATATCACTTCATCTTAAAATGACTAATAATGAAAATAATTAATCCTAAAACTCCACTAAAACCATAACTTCAGTTATTGACTATATGCCTTATAACTTGAATTTTCTCATTTTTTAAATTTTATATTATCTAAATTAAAAAAAAAATCATACTAATTAGTTGAGAACTACAACTTTAATATTTAACTAATATATCACTTCATCTTAAAATGACTAATAATTAACATAATTAATCCTAAAATTCCACTAAAACTCTAACTTTAGTTACTGACTATATGCCCTATAACTTTAATTTTCTCATTTTTAAAATTTTATATTATTTAAAATTTAAAAAAATTCATACTAATTAGTTTAGAACTACAACTTTAATATTGAATTAATACATCACTTCATCTTAAATTGACTAATAATTAACATAATTAATCCTAAAACTCCACTAAAACCTAAAACACCACTAAAATCCTACCGTCAGTTACTAATTATATGCCTACAACTTTAATTTTGCTCATTTTTATAAATTCATATTATTTTAATTTTTCTGCATTCATAATAATTAAATAACTAGTACCTAAATTTTCTAATATTTATAAATTCATACTAATTATATGCACAATAATTAATATATCCCATCATCATAAAATGATTAATATTCCAAAAATAAATCAACATGTAAAAAACGTTAAAATAAATCAACATGATTAATATTCCACTAAAATAAACAATAATCTAATTTCAAAATTTAATATATTAAGCAACATATAATTAACATATAAATTTACTTTAAATTAAACAATAATTAATTTCGAAATTTAACAATGACCCTAACGTAAAACACCACAATAATCTAATTTTGAAATTTAACATATTAAGCAACATATAATTAACAAATAAATTAACGCTAAATTAAACAACAATCTAATTTCGAATTTTAACATATTAAGCAACATATAAATTAAACAAACAAACACATTAAAATATATGAATTCGATACAAAAGAAAAAAAAATAAGTAAACTTACAAGATTTAGGCATATCCTAGGAAGTGAAAATTTGTTTTTTGTAGTTTTTTGGGTTGGGTATGACAAAAATGAAAGAGAGATTAGAGAGGGTTGGAGAGGAAGATGATTTCGAATGAGAGAGGAGGGTTTGGGGTCGGGGGTATAAATAGTAGATATTTCGAACTTTTGAAGTTCGAAATCGAGGAACATAACTGAGATCTCGAACTTTCGGAGTTCGATTTCTCCTATTTCGAATTTTCAAAGTTCGAAATCGAGTTTCTAAAGCTTGGTTTCGAATTTTGAAATTGTGTTTAATGCGCTGTTTGCTACTTGCAGTGGGAGTTTCTCCGATAATGACGCATTCGAACTTTCAAATTTTGAAAACGGTCAGTCTACCTCATCCGAATTCCGAGAAGCTCGTAGTTGAACTTGTGAAGTTCGATGTCGACCTTATGTTCTTCGAAAAAATTAGTCAAACGTATGAAGTTCGAAATTGAATGGGCATTGTTTGAAAATTGTGAAAACGGATATCCAAACTTCGTTGTCGAATTTTCAAACTCTGGTTCTGTAGCCGGTAGATATTCGAGCTTTGGTAGTTTGAGCTCGAACTTCTGTAACTCGAAAGGTCTAAATCTGCAATTCTCCTCAAAATTGGGTTATTTTTGGAAGCAAATTAAAAAATAGGGTTAAAACTAAAAGTTTTCCTTTCTCCATACCACTTTCACAATTCCATTTTTCAAATGAATTAGTGTAATATTTTGCAACACCCACCAATCAATCAAACTAAAATTTCATTAGAAGAAATCAAACTAAATTGTACAAGTATTTATTTGATTGGGTGAAATTGAGTGTATAAATCTGATACCATCACTTATTTCAATTGAGAAATATTTTATTTTTTTATTTTTTTTATGTACGCGAGATATTATTCAAGTATTTTATGCGTTGTCATATGTCTTACTGCAACTTGATAACATTACACATTCTGATATTTTACTTCCACATTATTTTTTCTTTCCTAATATGTTCAAACCACTCGTTTGCCTATTAGTAGTTACAACCATTGGACCACTCTTGAAGGATGTTAAATCTTTTTTCTCCTCAAATAAGACATTTATTTATTCATGTTTGTAGGAATACTAATGTAATTGCTTGCTGGTTAGTAAGTTGACAAGGTTTCTAGTAGTGTGTTTGAAATGCACTTATTTTAAATGCTTATCTAAGTGAAATGAAAGGACATATTTTCACATGTATTTTATGAAAATTCAAATAAATCATATTTTTTATCTTATAAGATATAAGTAATCTATCCTTATTTTATTTTTTACAACTATAGAAATAAGATATTTTATCACAAGCATATTATGAAACTCAAAATAAATCATATTTTTTTTATATAAAAAAATATTTTATAATAAGCATATACCAAACAAAGTATAAATTGGATGCATGATCCTTTTTAGCTTGTTAATCGTTCACAACTTCTTTGAAAGATCTAGAATGGGCTAATATATATATATATATATATATATGTTATAACAAATTTCCCACCTTGTTCATTAGCAAAAGAGAAAGAAAAAAGCCTATTTGGATTCTTTTTTTAATGGAAAAAAACAAGGAGATTCAGTGATGAACCAAAACAAAGTCCTACATAGGAAAGAAAAAGGTGTCACATTGTCTCCAATGATTACGGTATTTATTTAACAAGAGTTCAAATTTGACTTGGACTCCGTTTATTACTAGTTCATTTATAACTCTTATAGTTCATTTATACTATACCTCTAGCCCTTACATCCCTTCTAGCTCTATGATTGATATTAGCTAACCTCCAAGTTTCTTGATTGAAATGAAAGTGGATATGTCGGGCTTGGTTGGTTGTCCAAAGAGCTATCGAATCCAATCAACTGTCTAATATAATTAAGCTGTACTTTTTTCCTTGAAAAAATTAGATATTTTTTGTAACAGGTTTTTAGATTTTTTTTTTAAAAAGAACTAAAGTTGTCAGAAAAGAAAAACTTAAATTCTTATTTTTTTCCCCAAAATCGTCTCATACCCAAAAAAAACAAATGGAAAATAAAGTAGTTAGTATTATAAAATAACTTAAGTATAATATGGTGTGAAACAACTTGAATAAAATCTTTTCTAATACAATAAAATATCACTCTTATTTCTCTCTAATTTTCTTCTTCTTTCCTTTTCTTAAATTGATCAGTTGTTCCTGGGACTTGGTATTTATAAGCCAAAGATGGGAGACAAACAATTAATGCAAGGTTTAATTTTCTCCATCACATTAAATGCCATGCATGAGTTTTCCTTCCTAGCTTGCATATAGCTTCGTATTGCTTTTAACTTTTGCATGCAACTCTTGATTTTCATTTTCAAATATTGTATGCTTTATCAAGATTTGCCACTTGACTTTTGCTCCAAAAAAACATCTCTTCCTTTTGATGATTGTGCATATCACAACACTTCCCTTTGGACATTCATCATCAAGATATGCCTCCTTAAAACCTTATTAAACCCAGTGGAAAAAAAAAAACTAGTGAAGGAAAAAAGTACAATATTCTTGTTGTGAGCTTCATACTGCTTCCCTAAAAATCTTGCCAGGAAAACCCAATGGGACAAAACCTAGGCTAAGGAAAAATAGTACAACATGTATAATTCTTCCCCTTATGAAGACAATTAGGAGCAATATCTAAATCACCATATGCCACTCTTGTGTAGCACTTTCTCTAATGTTGTTGCAGGCAACGCCTTTGTAAATAAGTATGCTAAATTCTCACTTGAGCGAATTTGGTAAACATCGATCTCACCTTTCTTTTGGAGTTTACGTATAAAGAAGAACTTTGGTGAGATATGCTTAGTTTTGTCACCCTTGATGTAGACTCCTTTAACTTGAACAATGCATGCAGTCTTATCTTCATAAACTTGAACAATGCATGCAGTCTTATCTTCATATAGCATAGTAGGTCCTCTTTTGCTAGCTGAAATGTTGCATTCTCCATCAATGAGTTGAGTTAAAGACCTTAACTGTACACATTCTCAGCTCATCTCATGCAGTGCAAGTATTTCAGTATGATTTGTGGAGGTGGCAGCAACAGTCTACTTTGTTAAGCGCCAGAAAATAGCTGTACCACTATATGTGAAGAGATATTCAGTTTAGGACCGTCCTCTATGCGAGTTAGATAAATACCCAGCATCTGCATACCCTATTAATGTAGGATGTGTGTGCTTTGAATACAATACGCCCATATCAATTGTTCTATGAAGATAACGAAATACATGTTTAATACCAGCCCAATATCTTCGTGTTGGTGCATCACTAAATCTTGCTAATAAATTTATAGAAAATGCAATATCTGGATATGTATTGTTAGCAAGATACATCAATGCACCAATTGCACTAAGATACGGCACTTCATGACAAGTATTTCTTTATTATCTTCTCAAGGATGAAAAGGGTCTTTTTTGATATCAAGAGATCGGACAACCATTGGGGTACTTAATAGATAAGCTTTGTCCATTTTGAATCTCTTCAAAATTTTTTCAGTATAAGTCTTTTGGTGGACTAAAATTCCACTTGGCAAATGCTCAATTTGCAGGCCGAGACAAAATTTAGTTTTACCCAGATCTTTCATGTAAAATTCTTTACATAAATATGCAACTACTACTATAAGCTCTTTAATAGTCTCTATGATGTTTAAATCATCAACATATATAGCAATAATAACAAACCCATTTTTTGATTTCTTGATAAAAACATATGGGCTTATGGGAGTATTAACATATCCTTCATTTAGAAGGTATGTACTCAGACGATTATACTACATTCGTCCAAATTGTTTTAATCCATACAAGGATCTTTGTAATTTAATAGAATACATTTCTCGAGGATTTGACTTATATGCTTTCGGCATATTCAATCCTTTTGGGACTTTCATATAAATATCACTATCAACTAATCTATATAAACATGTTGTCATTACATCTATAAGATGCATATGAAGTCCTTTACAAATTATTAGGCTGATTAAATATCTAAATATAATTGCATCCACTGTAGGAGAATATGTCTTCTCATAATCAATTCCAAGCCTTTGTAAAAGACCTTGTACTACAAGTTGTGCCTTATATCACACAATTTTATTGTTTTTATTTTGTTTTGGCACGAATACTCATATGTAGCCTACAGGCCTTACATTTTTAGGTGTTTGGACTATAAGTCCAAAAACTTTATGCTTTACAAGAGAATTTAATTCAACCTCTATTGCGTCTTTCTATTTAGGCCAATCATTTCTGTGTCGACATTCTTGAATGGACTTTGGTTCATAATCCTCGCTTTCTACCGTCAATTCAATGACTATTGCATATGAAAATATTTCATCAACAACAATTTCATTTGGTTCTATCTTTTTCCTATATAGATATAATTAATTGAGATCTCTTCATTTTCAATATTGTTGCAATTTTTCTCATACTCAGGCACCTGATTCTCTATTGGTGTTGCTTTTCTAGCAATTTTTGTGACATCTACAGGATTATTAAGAACCTCGAAAATGTCAATTTGCTTATTCGACTCCCTCATTTTCGAGGATTTTTATGTTTGGAACCAATTGGTCTACTATGTTTTTTACGTGCTGTAGACTTATTTGCTAGAGTATTAGATTGCTTTTTTGAAATATTAATTCTAGTGAGAGCATTTTGAGCTAGAACATATGAATTAGTCACTCTCTTTGTATCAATAAATACATTTGGCAATTGATGAGCAATCCTTTATAGATGAATAATTTTTTGAATTTTTTGAATAATTTTCTGAATTTCTTGTTTAGATAGATTTGTGCGAGGATCAAAATGAGCCACAGTTTCTTACTTTTCTAGCTTTTGTTTTTCTCCTCCTAATGATTGGAATATTGTTTCGTAAAACTGGCAATCTACAAAATGTGCTGTAAAAAGATCTCCAGTTAAGGGTTCAAGATATTTAATAATTGATAGAGATTCAAAACTAACATATATTCTTAGTCTTCTTTGTGGTCCCATTTTTGTACACTGTGGTGGAGCAATTGAAACATATACTGCACAATCAAATATTTTAAAAAGGGATATATTTGGTTCTTGACTAGAAACCAATTATAAAGGGGAATATTTATGGTAAGCAGTTGGTCTTATCTGAACCAGTGCTATAGCATGCAATATGGCATGTCTCCAAGCAAAACTAGACAACTTAGTTCTCATAAGTAGTGGCCTAGCGATTAGCTATAGACGTTTAATAAAATATTCTTCTAAACCATTTTGAGTATGCATGTAAGCCACAGGATGCTCAACTATAATCCCAATTGATGTATAATAATCATTAAAAGATTGGGATGTACATTCTCCTACATTATCAAGACGAATTTCCTTGATCGTATAATCCAAAAATTGTACACGTAGGCGGATTTTTTGTGCAAGGAGCCTTGCAAATGTCACATTTCGAGTGGAAAATAACGAGACATGTGACCAACGTGTGGAGGCATATATCAATACCATAATATTGAAATGGTCCACATGTCGGAAAAAATAGGCCCACATATGTCCGCTTGAATTCGTTCTAAAAATACAGGATTTTTAGCATCAATTTTAGTTAGAGATGGCCTTATAATCAATTTCCCCTGGGTATAAACATCACATGAAAATTCATTTGATGAGAGTACTTTTTGACTCTTTAATGAGTGCCCATATAAATTCTCAATAATTCGTCTCATCAATATTGTGCCTGGATGTCCAAGTCGATAATGCCAAATTGTAAAACTCTTTGGATCAGTTATCTTCTGGTTTATCACAACATGTGATTCCGCAGGATTTATATAAGTACAATATAATCCAGAAGATAATGCTAACAATTTTTCTAATATGTGCTTTTTTTTCAGATATAAGCGATGTGATATAGAGATAATTTTTTATTGCCTTCCTTCATGGTTTCAATATAATATCCATTTTCTCTTATATCTTTAAAACTGAGTAGATTCCTTTGAGATCTACTTGAGTATAAAGCATCACTTATTATCATCTTTGTTCCTCTGGGGAACATAACACAACCTCTATTATAGTCTTCAATTAACTTTGCAGAAAGAACTATTATATTGACATTTGCATTAGTTAATTTTAGCTGGGAGAAATACTTTTTATTCTTGAGAATAGTATGTGTTGTAGCACTATCAACCAAACATATTTCTCCACCATTGATATGATGCAAATCCATAGTTCTTCACAATAGTAATAAAGAAAATACACAAATATTAGCAAAGATACGACATTTATTTCATAAAAGATAATTATTACATTCGAGCTAAAATTAAGCATTAAAGTGATAAACAGTTTGACATAATAAAACCGTTCTATTTTTACATAATGATTAATTTGAATGGATATTTCCATCACCAATCAATTGCTCAATATTTTCAGTAGCATCTTCAAATAAGTTAGAGCAGTCAAGGTATGTGTAATTTATTTGAGTATTTTGTTCAACAAGATTTGTCTCTCCACCTTTCCTTTTTCTTTCAACGAAGCTTGATAAAGATCCACGAGATGTTTAGCAGTACTACATGTTTGACGTCAATGTCCTTTCATGCCATATCTATAGCAAGTACTCTCAATATGTTGGAACGATTTATTTCATGAATTATTTTCTTTGTCGTGTTTCCTTGTCTTTTGAAATTTGGTCTATTTGACCTATAAAAATTACAACCATTACCATGTCTATAACCACGGCCACGACCATGACCATACCCATGACCATAATTATTTGATGATGTAGCATTCATCTCAGGAAATGCAATTTCACTCAATATAGGAAATGGTTCTGAGCCAGTTGGTCATGTTTGATGGTTTATCAAGAGCTCATTATTTTGCTCAGCAACAAGAAGACATGAGATTAACTCAAAATATTTTTTGAAACCACGTTCTCTATATTGTTGTTGTAAGAGCATATTAGATGGGTGGAAAGTGTTAGGATTAGTATGCCCTAAAGCTCACTTGTACATGACATATTGGATATGAAACAATGTATAATCATATTTTTGTTAAATGGCATTATGAGTTTCTTACATATAATCTCTGTTATGTTTTATCGATGCATGTATGAAGGTCCTTTGACTTGCACTAATGACTTGGGTGCGCAGTGAGGTTGGACGCACAGTAGGTCCAAGTCTAGATTTAGTCACATCATAAATTGAATCCATAACCAAATAAGTAGTGTTGGGCACTCTACTGGGATAAGGTTATATTGAGCAAGTCTCCTCTTTGAGGGTGATCTACCTAGGTCATTGGAGGACTTTCTGGATTTGTCTCAATAGTACGTGTGTCACGTATTGGATAGGACCGTTGTGAGTATGTTTTCTAGCGATGTACTATCAAAGAAAGAAAACAAGACACTCACTGCTACTAAATGATCATTGCTCTTAATCTTGAATATATGTGGATGAACTAATGAAGTTAGGGTTTAGTACTTTGATTCATTGTGGGTGAGATATTATTTTATCAGGATCAACAGCCTTGTGCATTGAGTGCTAAGTTCTAATTAATTAGAACATGCATATGCAAAATGGAATCTATGTGCCCCCTTTGGGATTGTCCAAATTTATCATCCGAATCTAGATCTAGTGATACTACCTTTATAGGTGTGTCGGTCATATGGCTTGAGGGTCGCTCCCGAGATCAAGAGATTCCATGACCAAGGATGGTTGGCAATAGGACAAGAAACCCAACGGAAAAAGATACAGCTAAGGAGGTAATAGTACATGTGCCAAAGGACCGATCTTAACTGTGGGTATACATAGAGGGGCATTATGGTCAGTTATTTAGTAGGTCAAAGACAAAGTTCACATTCTTTTGTGATAAGCTTTTGGGTAATGACAATTATTCTTGGAGTGCAACTTTGATCTTATGGTGGAATTGATCGAAGTTAAAAATAATTATTATGTCGCCTAGATCGGGCAAGGATAATTTTAATTATTTTTGGAAGCCAATGATAATTGTGTCTTCTTGGTCCCTTCCTAGTTGAAATGACTTTGAGAGAGTAATCTTGAAAGAGCAAATTCCATATTGTGGTAGTAGCCTTATTGGGCCAAAGCTTGAAATTGGGTTTGGGCTTTCTTTAGAGTCTAAGATAACCTAATTGGGCTAGGATGGTTTCCTATTGGGCTTGGGCCTCCACATGGATTATGGACTATGTGTTGGACTTGGATAATGGGCTTGGCCTAAGTCTTCCAAGACAAGTGGACAACTTGCAAAATACTACAAAACAAGTGGACAACTTGCACAAGTCTTCCAAGACAAGATTGACAAGTTTCAAAAAGGAAATACTACATGGAAATTTTCTCCCACATTGAAAGTTTAGCAACTTTAGATGCCAAGGTTCTCTCTATAAATAGACAAGACCCTACACCTTTTATATATTCCACTTTGTAGTTGATTTCTTCCTTTTTTGGCAAGAAAATACTACAACACATAGTACACACTTATTGTGTGATTTTTGCTCTAGTTTTTCAAGAGCATATTACTTTGCTTCTTCCCACACAAGAGGCTATTCTCTCAAGATAAGTCTCTATAATCATAGGAAGAAGACTAGGAGTTGCTTATTGTGACACCCTTATAGCAAATTTTGGTGGCCTTGTTCGTGAACGGAATAAAGCTCGTGACCGCTTTAGCTTCATCAAAGGCCCCACGCTCAAGAGGTTAGCTTTATATATTTTGCAAGTACTAGTTATATTCTATATATGTTCTTAAGCATGTTCTTGTGTGTGTAATGTGGATATTTTATTTTCCTAGCATGTTTTCTTAGTTATAATTTAGAAAATATGGACTAGGATACCCCACACTTAATAATATCGATCCTACAATTGGTATCAGAGCTTAGGCTCACACACAACATGCTTAGACTATGCAACAATATTGTATTTGCATAAATATATATTAGTCATCTTGTGAGTGGCAAGATTAGGAAATCTTGTGTTGCATATACTTGTGGTTTTATGCTTGTATATATAGGTAATATAAAATCCCCTTGATGGTTCGTATGTATGCATGATAGATTTTCGTGTACGGTCAACAAAGCTTGGCCATAGGCGATTTCATGTATAAAATATTTCTGGTTATTGCTTTTAGTTTCATTTAAAAGAAGCATAGGATGTTTTGATATCCTTGTAATGTTTCTTTATGAAGCTTGTATTAGCAATAGCAAAGTGTATTATTGTAATCTTTGAAGACCAAGAAGAAAAACAAGAAAACAAAGATATAGGAATATTCTACTGTAAGCAAGCCGGACGACCGGTGGACTTAACCGTCGACCGCTACTCTAGAGAGCAAAAATTCATGAAGCAATTGAGCCGGTCGACCGCTCTTATTGACGGCCGATGGCCGAGGCGTAAAAGCTACTATGTGTGCTGTTTTTGTTGAAGATTACAGGGAGCCATCAAAGAGGGATTCTAACATATTTTTGGTGGATATTTATAATGCATTGATATATGTTTTAACATATTTGCATTAGCATGATTGCCACCTAGAAATATGTCCACTCATTAGGGTTTATAAAAATTAGTCATACATATGAGTTGATTCTCAAAGATAGTTAAGTTATGAGAATGGCTTAGACAAGAGAATTATAAGCGGCTATGTCTAAAGATGCCATGAGATCTCATGACAACATTAAAAGAACTTAACTTGAGATTTACATGTATATATATCAACCTAAGGGTCTATGCACCCAGATTTAGGTAAGAGATCTATTGTGATATTGCAATGTTTTAGTAACACAAAGGGGATTTACATATATCCAAAATGTGTTTAGATCTAAAACAAAGCAAGAATATCAAAGGAAACCCTTAAGTTAAAATATTGAGTGGGAGAGGGGATTGGAAATACCCCACGGCTTTCCATATCCGATTCACGTTAATGATAAATGTCATTAACTTCCCCAACGGAAGGTGACATTTTGTCTAGATTTAACAGGGTGAAACATAAAATGTTTATTCAAAAGGGTGTTAGTAAGTTCGGCCATCCCATCGATGGAGTTCTTCACTAAAGATCGCCTTACGTAACATTGATTAAAGTCACTACCCTATCGGAGGGCTTAAATCAAGAATGCTTTGGGGAATAAACATTAGGAATGGGTGTACACTCAACTTAAATGGTAGGTTCGGCTATCTTATCGATAGAGTTCGCTACCGGATTTAAGAAGCCAAACAAAACAGTGATTGAATTATTCAATTGGATCATATCCAGACAATTGTTAATTCAAATAAGTGGTGGCACTTAACTTAACATTCATAAGTTCGACCATCCCATCGGTGGAGTTCTTATGAGGATGTTGAGACACTGTTACATCGAGTAGTTTAAAGGGTTGATCTGCACAAAGGCAAATGATGTAAAAAGTACTCGTATGTTTTATTTCCAAAGATAGCATACATATTATACATGCATCAATTTTGTACTCATAAATTAATTATGATTATATTGTTGTATCCAGAAAAATGTCTTCGTTCAGTCTACTAGCTACAATTCTCAAAGAGCACAAGCTCACTGGACCGAATTTTGTGGACTGGGAATGAAACTTAGACATAGTACTCACTGCAGAAGAGTACAAGTATGTCCTAACAACTCCTTGTCCTGTTATGAGGGCTAACTCTTCCAAAACCTAAAAGATGCCGAGGCAAAATGGCGTAAAGCCAATAGTATGGCCAAGTGCTATATGATGGCTTCTATGTCGATATTTTGCAGAGCAAGCATCATCATATGGAAACTGCACAAGAAATCATGACCTCACTGTCTCGTATGTTTGCTGATAAGAGCAGGCCCGCAAGGCAAGGTGCTCTTAGAGAAATTATGAATCAAAGGATGGTAGAAGGAGCATCTGTCAGGGAGCATATGCTCAAAATGATGGATTGCTTCAATACTGCTGAGATCCTAGAAGCAAACATAGATGAACAATCAAAGGTAGACATGATTTTGGAGACTCTACCGTCATCTTATACTCAGTTCAAGCTTAATTATAATATGAGTAAGATGAACATGGATATGACGGAATTAATGAAAGAGCTCCTAGCCGCAAGCCATAATGAAAAATAAAGGCCACATAAATATGGTTCAAGCATCCACTGGACTTAACCCAAAGGAGAAAGTTCAAAGGAAAGGGAAGCAAAAACGTGGTCAAGGGAAAAAGAAGAAAAGTGGTGAACAGCCCGTGCAGCTTAACGGGTGAAAAGCCCAAGGGCAAATGCTTTAAATGTGGCCTAAAAGGACACCGGAAAAGGATTGCCCAAGTACTTGGCTCGAGGCCGAAAGGTACACCTCTTTTGTTCTACATTGAAACTCGCTTAGTGGTTGATTCTACTGATTCTTGGATTGTAGACTGGACCCACTAACCATATTTGCAATTCTTTGCATTGGTTTCAAGAAATGAAGGAACTAGCTAAAGGAGTTTGCTCGAGGTTGGGTAATGGAGCAAAAGTATGGGTCGCAGTGGGAGGAATGTGCTTGAATTTTCCCTGTAATAGGAAGATATTTTTGAACAATGTTTATTATGTTCCAGATGTACGTAAAAACCTTATCTTTGTTTCGCAATTAATATTAGAGGGTTTTTGCATTAATTTCCATTCTGGTGTTGATATCAGTAGAGATGGAAATATTATTTGTTCCGGTAGCATGCATGATAATTTGTTCTATATAAAACCTATTACAAACTCACTGTATAATATAGAACAAACTAATTCCCGAAAAAGGAAGGTTTCTTCGACCAATGATACATATCTTTGGCACCTACGCTTAGGACATATCAGTCTAAAGCGAATTCGGAGATTAGTCGAGGATGGGCATCTTAGCTCATTAGATCTCAAGATCTACCTCCATGTGAATCTTGTCTCAAAGGGAAGATGACTAAACGGTCATTTTCTTCTAAAGGAGAAAAGGCCAAAGAAGTATTGGAATTGGTTCACACCGATGTGTGTGGTCCTATGAGCAAACCAAAGACGAGGAGGTTATGAGTATTTCATTACTTTTACTGATGATTACTCTAGGTATGGATACGTATATCTAATGCGACGCAAGTCTGAATCCTTTGAGAAATTCAAAGAGTTCAAAGTTGAGGCAGAGCGGAAATTAGATAAACATATCAAAGCCCTTCGGTCTGATCGAGGTGGCGAATACCTCTCAGGTGAGTTCAGAGACTATCTTACACAAGAAGGGATAGTGTCTCAATTGATCGCACTGTGGACTCCTCAAAGAAAATGGTGTAGCAGAGAAAAGAAATCGTACCCTATTGGATATGGTTAGGTCAATGATGAGTTATGCATCATTACCTTTATCTTTTTGGAGTTATGCCATTGAAACAGCGGTATACATCTTGAACTTGGTACCATCCAAATCAGTACCTAGGACACCTCAAGAAATGTAGACTGGGCGTAAGCCGAGTCTAAATCATCTCCACATTTGGGGCTGTCCAGCTTATGTACTTAATAGTAATGCTTCAAAATTGGAACTAAGATCCGAGTTATGCTCTTTCATTGGATATCCTAAGGGAACCAGAGGTGGGATCTTTTATAATCCTAAGGAGCAAAAGGTGTTTATAAGCACCCATGCTAGATACTTAGAGAATGATGAAATGGTCCAGAAAACACCAGATTCTGAAGTTGTTCTAGATGAGATTTCACAAGAATCTCCAATAACACCTGTGGTAACTGTGAATGAAAAAGAACAGCATATTACACCTAATATATCGGAGCATCGTCGTAATGGGAGAATATCCAAGCCTCTTGATAGATACTATGGAGAGTCCTTTCAGACTTCTTCAGAGAATCAGGTGGTGGATCCCGTAAGTTATGATGAAGCAGTTTCCGACATAGATGCCGACAAATGGCATAAGGCAATGGATTCAGAGTTAGAATCTATGTATTCTAACAAAGTCTGGGATCTTGTAGTTGGACCTGAAGGGGTAAAACCTATAGGGTGCAAATGGGTCTACAAGAGAAAAAGAGGAGTTGATGGAAAAGTTGAAACCTTTAAAGCAAGGTTGGTGGCGAAATGTTATACTCAGAAAGAAGGGATCGATTATGAGGAAACTTTCCACCAAGAGCCATGCTTAAATCCATCAGATACTTCTTGCCATCGCTTGTCATTATGACTACGAGATATGGCAAATGGACGCCAAGACACCTTTCTTAATGGGGAACTTGACGAGACCATTTACATGACACAACCAGATGGATACATTGCTAAAGGCCAGAACATATGGTTTGTAAATTAAAGAAGTCCATTTATGGATTAAAACAGCATCTAGAGCATGGAACATCAAATTTGATCGTAATTAAATCTTATGGTTTTGATCAAAATATTGATGAACCTTGCGTGTATAAAAGGTGTAATGGAAATCTTTGTAGCTGTTTTGGTTCTGTATGTGGATGATATCCTACTAATTGGAAATGATGTGGGGATGCTATCATCCATAAAGGTTTGGCTTTCTACTCAATTTCAAATGAAGGATTTAGGAGAAGCTAGTTATGTTCTAGGCATCAAGCTTATGCAAGATTGTAAGAATGTATGGTAGCCCTATCTCAAGCTTCATTTATTGAGAAGATATTAGTCAGGTTTAACATGCAAAACTCTAAGAAGGCCTTGTTACCTTCTAGACATGGAGTTTATCTATCTCGGGATCAATGTCCTAAAACACCTGAGGAGATAGAGAGTATGAAGTGAGTTCCTTATGCTTCAGCAGTTGGAAGTCTCATGTATGCCATGTTATGTTCTAGACCAGATATCTGCTTTGCTGTTGGCATGGTTAGTAGATATCAGTCAAACCCTGGACCGGCACATTGGGTCGCGGTTAAGCATGTATTCAAATTCTTGCAAGGAACAAAGGATTATGTGCTAGAATACCATACAGATGATCTAACACCATTAGCCTATACAGACTCGAATTTCCAGTCCGACAGAGATTCCAAGAAGTCTACTTCTGGATATGTTTTCACTCTGCCAGGATGAGCTATTTCATGGAGAAGTGTGAAGCAAAATTGTATTGCTGACTCTACCATGGAGGCCGAGTATGTAGCAAAGATCCGAGGTGCGAAAGAGGCAAGATGGCTAAGAAAGTTCTGTTAGACCTAGAGATTGTCTTTGGCACTCACAAACCAATAACGTTGTATTGCGACAACAACGGTCTTTGTTTCACAAAGGCAAAGAGCCCAGAATCACAAAAAGGGTAAACACATTGAACGGAAATATCATTTGATTCGTGAGTTTATCCAAAGAGGAGATGTAGTAGTTGACAAGATAGCTTCAAAGAAACCCGCACTCCATTTACTAAGACTCTTTAAGAGAAAGTGTTTGCTACACATTTTAAGTCTTTGGGTATTAGGCTTTGCAGAAGTAATCTTTAGTGCAAGTGGGAGATTGTTAGGATTAGTATGCCCTAAAGCTCACTTGTACATGACATATTGGATATGAAACAATGTATAATCATATTTTTGTTAAATGGCATTATGAGTTTCTTACATATAATCTCTGTTATGTTTTATCGATGCATGTATGAACGTCCTTTGACTTGCACTAATGACTTGGGTGCGCAGTGAGGCTGGACAAGAGGTCCAAGTCTAGATTTAGTCACATCATAAATTGAATCCATAACCAAATAAGTAGTGTTGGGCACTCTCATCGATAAGGTTATATTGAGCAAGTCTCCTCTTTGAGGGTGATCTACCTAGGTCATTGGAGGACTTTCTGGATTTGTCTCAATAGTACGTGTGTCACGTATTGGATAGGACCGTTGTGAGTATGTTTTCTAGCGATGTACTATCAAAGAAAGAAAACAAGACACTCACTGCTACTAAATGATCATTGCTCTTAATCTTGAGTATATGTGGATGAACTAATGAAGTTAGGGTTTAGTACTTTGATTCATTGTGGGTGAGATATTATTTTATCAGGATCAACAGCCTTGTGCATTGAGTGCTAAGTTCTAATTAATTAGAACATGCATATGCAAAATGGAATCTATGTGCCCCTTTGGGATTGTCCAAATTTATCATCCGAATCTAGATCTAGTGATACTACCTTTATAGGTGTGTCGGTCATATGGCTTGAGGGTCGCTCCGAGATCAAGAGATTCCATGACCAAGGATGGTTGGCAATAGGACAAGAAACCCAACGGAAAAAGATACAACTAAGGAGGTGATAGTACACAGGCCAAAGGACCGATCTTAACTGTGGGTATACATAGAGGGGCATTATGGTCAGTTATTTAGTAGGTCAAAGACAAAGTTCACATTCTTTTGTGATAAGCTTTTGGGTAATGACAATTATTCTTGGAGTGCAACTTTGATCTTATGGTGGAATTGATCGAAGTTAAAAATAATTATTATGTCGCCTAGATCGGGCAAGGATAATTTTAATTATTTTTGGAAGCCAATGATAATTGTGTCTTCTTGGTCCCTTCCCTAGTTGAAATGACTTTGAGAGAGTAATCTTGAAAGAGCAAATTCCATATTGTGGTAGTAGCCTTATTGGGCCAAAGCTTGAAATTGGGTTTGGGCTTTCTTTAGAGTCTAAGATAACCTAATTGGGCTAGGATGGTTTCCTATTGGGCTTGGGCCTCCACATGGATTATGGACTATGTGTTGGACTTGGATAATGGGCTTGGCCTAAGTCTTCCAAGACAAGTGGACAACTTGCAAAATACTACAAAAACAAGTGGACAACTTGCACAAGTCTTCCAAGACAAGATTGACAAGTTTCAAAAAGGAAATACTACATGGAAATTTTCTCCCACATTGAAAGTTTAGCAACTTTAGATGCCAAGGTTCTCTCTATAAATAGACAAGACCCTACACCTTTTATATATTCCACTTTGTAGTTGATTTCTTCCTTTTTTGGCAAGAAAATACTACAACACATAGTACACACTTATTGTGTGATTTTTGCTCTAGTTTTTCAAGAGCATATTACTTTGCTTCTTCCCACACAAGAGGCTATTCTCTCAAGATAAGTCTCTATAATCATAGGGAAGAAGACTAGGGAGTTGCTTATTGTGACACCCTTATAGCAAATTTTGGTGGCCTTGTTCGTGAACGGGAATAAAGCTCGTGACCAGTTTTAGCTTCATCAAAGGCCCCACGCTTCAAGAGGTTAGCTTTATATATTTTGCAAGTACTAGTTATATTCTATATATGTTCTTAAGCATGTTCTTGTGTGTGTAATGTGGATATTTTATTTTCCTAGCATGTTTTCTTAGTTATAATTTAGAAAATATGGACTAGGATACCCCACACTTAATAATATCGATCCTACAGAAAGTAGATAATGTCTTCTCTAATATGCTTTCATCAATGATCTTTTCTCCGCATACTGTCAATTGTGAAGTAGTTCTAAATACAATGGAGTTATACTCGTTTACAGTTTTAAAATTATGCAATCACAAGTGAATCCACTTGTAGCGAGCTTTAGGAAGGATCACTATTTTATGATAATCAAATCTTTCCTTCAAATTTTTCTAAAAGGACTTGTGTATTCTTTACTGTAAGGTATTTGCCTTTAAGCCCTTCATGGGGATTATGACAAAGGAATATTAATACTTTAGTACGATCCTGTAAGGATGCATTATTATTATTTTTAATTGTTTCTCCAAGGTCTTTGGCATTGAGATGCATTTCGACATCAAGGATCCATGATAAATAGTTGTTGCCAAAAATATCAAGGGCTACAAACTCAAGCTTTGTGAGATTTTACATTTACGTGAAATAATAATATATTTACCTGACGTACCTTGTTGACAAGTAAATATAAGCATATAAAAAGAAACTAAAATATTACAAATATGGCATATGGGACTTATAAGCATGACATAATATAACGATGTTAATTTCAAATGTAAATAACATGTTAGTGTAATTATTATAATTAGTCATTATATAATTATATTAGTGTTCAAGTCCTTAGAAGTCATCATTTTTTTCATTTAAGTCATCATTTTTTTCATTTAAGTCATCATAATCACATGTCCAAAAGTTAAGGTGATCACGTCCTCAAAAATCACGGTAATTGGGTCTTCCGAAAAATTACGGCATTTGTTATTATTTTATCTATCATTATTTTTTTTATTAAAGAGGAAATATTGCAATAATCTATTCTAGAAGAAATAATATAACATAAATTTTATTTCTAGAATAAATGCAATGTAAAATAAATAGGATAGTAAAAAATTTATGCTATAAATATGATGTAATGCCAAAAATAAAATAAGAACCATTACCGAAATTTTTGTAGAATTGTGATCCTTTTAATAATTTTCAGAACTCCTAGTTGGCAGAGAATCGTGCTGATAACGTGTTATAAAATAACTTAAATATAATATGGTGTAATAAGTTGAATAAAATCTTTCCTAATACAATATAAGATCACTCTTATTTCTCTCTAATTTTCTTCTTCTTTTCTTTTCTTATATCAATTGCTCTTGGGACTTAGCATTTATAAACCAAAGATGGGAGACAAACAATTAATACAAGGCTTAATTTTCTTCACCACATTGAATGCCATACATGGTTTTTCCTTCCTAACTTGCATATAGTTTCATATTGCTTTCAATTTTTGCATGCAACTCTTGACTTTTATTTTTAAATATTGCATGCTTTGTCAAAATATGCCACTTGATTTTTGTTCTAAAAAAGACATCTCTTTGTTCTTGTGATTGTCTATATCACAATAGTTAACTAGCAACAACAATCAAAAAAAAAAAAAAAAGGCGAAGAAAACTTCGGAAAAGTGCATTGCGTCCACAACAAGGGGGTTCACGTGTACGGTGGCGAGTGTGCAATTCAGAGTCGTATTGTTTGGCCGTGCATTCTGCCAAGCACACAACACAATGCATAACATCTAACGATTCAGTAGAGAAAGCTGACGCCTAGCCATCGTTATTGTGTATTATACTACTATTAGCCTGTACCGTTCACTGTACGACATAGATAAAACACTTTAATAATCTGGCATTACGTAAGAGTAAGGATCTTAAATTTCCCTTCTAATATCGTATCTTTCCTACATAAGTCAAATTTATTAATCAATTATCTAAATTATTATACCGAACCTTTTTCCAAACAAAAAATACGCCTTCCACACATAAATTAATGCTAATTACATGAATTATAATTTTCTAGATATAGCTTGCAATTATTTGTTTCTTTAATTTTTAAAATTTAATTTTTTTAATTCCTACAATTACTTTTTCATTTTTGATAGGTAAGTGTACTATTAAGACTGAAACTAAAATAGTAATTATTCGTACATCAACGTCTAAAACTAAAAAAGACATACTTTTAATTGATAAATTATTTTTTAATAAATTAAAACAATCAAAAAATAAATATGAATTAATATGTATGTTCTAAAGTTAAAAATATTATTAAAAATCTTTAAAAAATATATCATCTTGCGCATAACGCGGAATTTAGACTAGTTTTATTAAAATTGTATTAACAATTCATCTTCATATGCTTAAAATACGTGCATAGAATTCATTCCCGTTGCATGGCGTCCAACAGTACTATTCAATTCAAATCCCGTTTTAATATTATTTACCACTGACGAAAGCAGACACATATAGTTTACGTCGCCACTGACAATGTTAACGACGAGTACATCCTCGGTTACTGTGGCCTTTGCATCGAAAAAAGGTTGTTAAAGCTCTTTAGGGTTTAGTTAAAGCCTTTGAAATTGTTACTTCCAATAATAGCATAGAGAGGTGGTCTTGAATTGATCATGGCATCATCATTCCCTACCCCAAAGTCCCCTCGCGATAATGCACACTTTTATGGTAAACGTCAGCAAATGGTCAAAGTTCAGGCTATGGAAAGAGAGATTGCCATATTAGAGGTGAGCTTCATGGAATCTTTCATGGAGTAGTTTGTTTTCTTTTTTTCTTTTTTCTTCTTTTTTTTTTTTTTTAAACAAACCCCTCACCTACAAAACCAACCCCCATTCTCTTCGGAAGTTGAGTTACCCTCTAATTCCGAAATCTTTCATTTAGTTTAGGTTATGTATTTATAATTACTTGAAATGAACGAATCAGTAACGTCACTAAAATT
The DNA here is from genome assembly GCA_028554755.1 of Cordia subcordata. Lineage (NCBI taxonomy): Eukaryota > Viridiplantae > Streptophyta > Magnoliopsida > Boraginales > Cordiaceae > Cordia > Cordia subcordata. The sequence continues at coordinate 14,856,674 of JAPTOF010000006.1, read as the reverse complement.
TGTGAATCGAAATAAGGTTTAGTTTGAATGTTTAAGCAAGATATAAATAAATCAATAGCAAATAATAAAGACAGATTTAAAATTTACGATTAGAGTGGACAAGGATTTTAGGTCCTCGCTCGCTCGTGTGGAAACATGATATTTTTCCCTCGTTCTCTCTTAATTTTGTATATAATCTTGCAATGAACTTAAAAGTAATTTTGTAAACGGTTGCGAGAAAATCTTTGCTTTTGGCTATAGTTCATGGGAAGTTTTACTCGTGTAGGAAGAAATTAAATCACTCGATGGAGTCCCGCTTGCCTCGAGTTGCTGCAAAGAGTATGTCAACTTACTTCTTCTTCTTCTTTTTTTTTTTTTTTTGGTATAAGCATGATAATATGTTTTAGTTGGAATTTGATCATCAAATGACCATTTTGTCCTCCAAATGCTGCTAACAGGATTGATGACTTTGTAGAGGCAACTACAGATCCATTGGTAGAGATGTATGGCTTTTGGAATCTAGTTGTTTCTACATAATTGTATTTATTAAAATTCTACAGTAACTCAGCTCCATCTTCTTCTTCTTCTTCTTCTTCTTCTTTTCCCTATATATATATTTTTTAATGCAGAAATCAGGATGTTGCAGCCAGATCTACTTGCTTTCAAAAGAGGCCCCGGTACTGTATATTTTCTTATTGCTTCTCATAAGTTGACTTTAAGCATTCTATTTATCAAGATTTAGTTCTGTTCTTTCTATTATCCATTTCTTACATGGTGTAACTTTCCAATGAAAACTAAACTATATGCACTTAGGAACCATTTCATTGTCTATCTATAAGTTACTTTGGCGGCTCTCGAACATTTTCTCAGTGGGGGCTAAAACACATAATTTGATTCTCATATACGAATTCAAAGTTTTATACACTGAAAATACCTATAAAAGCACACAAATGTTCGAAGGAATTTGGACCAGTGGGAGTTACAACCCCGCTCACTTTCCAGTACATCCACCCTTGTCTAAGTAGAAGCATTCGAATCCAAATTACAACCCTTCAAAGTGTTAGGGCACGTTTAGATTAGTTTTTTTTTTTTAAAAAGTGTGTTTTCCTATATTTTTTTAAAAGGTACTTTTTTTAGAAGTTAAAATTTCTAATTTTTAAAACAAGTTGAATTGAACTTTGTTTTAGAGTTTCAGTTTTTTTTTTTTAAATCTAATACAAATATTTATTGTATAAAAAAAAATGTTTCTACAAAAAGGCCCGAAATATCTATACCAAGAGCGGTAGCTTAATTGCATGAACATGTCAATTGCATTTTGAAATCATAAACAAGAATGAAAGAAGGTGTTCTTTGTGAGCAGGAAAAAGTTGCCTTCAAAGTTTCCATGGACATGTTGCCCGTGTTGCCCACTTGCAGGGAGAACACCCTGCTGTGGCTGCTGCTGCAGATCAGCCGAGTGCAACTGGAGCTGCCGGTTCAAGTGCAATTCATGTTCGAAGTGTTGCAGTCCGAAACTGTTGCGTTCTTGCTGCTCCTGCACCATCTCAAGGTCGTCGTGTTTTTCCTGCGCAAAGCAACAGCTTTGTTGTGGCGGCGGCAAATCTTGCGGTGCTTCATGTTTCTTATGCCACTTGAACAGCTGCTAGAGAGTAAAACTCTCTATGTTGTATGCATTCCAGTGCAGTTTATAGCACCAGTTCAGCTTATTCATAATATCAGAGCAGTTTTCTGGCTGAAAAGCAATTAATTTGGTTTCTCCTTTTCATTGAATAAATTAGGATTCCCACCAAAATCATACAAGATTTCAATAGAAACAGAAAAGGAAGTTTACAAATCCAACCAACAAGGATAGAACTATAAAGCTGCTACGAATTACAAATCAATCTATTAAGATTTACGAGCGTTGTCATTGAATTTTAGCAAGAGCTTGATCCTCGATCTGTTAGAGCAAAAGAGTCGAAGATAGTGATGCTTGTCCCATATTAGTTTTGTGTGAAATTTATATTTAATTTTTAATAATTTGGATTTACTATTATTGGAGTTAAATATTTTGAATCAATTAATTAGACTTAATGTTTCGTTGGCTTGAATTATTACAAAAGGACCCGATATTGCTTTACTACAAGTGATAACACATAATTGGAGTTTCTCTCCAATTACTCTCATTTATAGAGCTTACTAGCAATCTTTAAACATCCGAGTCTCTCTGGTTGATTCTTCTTTTGACATTTAATTTGATTTTAATGACACAACAAATACTCCATCCATGGCCGTAATCCCATTAAAATGAAGTACTTTTTGGTGCTTCACGATTTGACAAGAGGAGCGACTTTCTTTAAATCGAGACACTAGGCTCATGCAAAGCGTCGCTTTGGCCGAGTGGTTAAGGCGTGTGCCTGCTAAGTACATGGGGTTTCCCCGCAAGAGTTCGAATTTCTCAGGCGACGTTGTTGTTTATGACTTTTTTTCCCTTTGTATCAATTCCTTGTGACATCTTTTTTTTCCCTTTGTAACTGTGAGGTCAGTGTCATATAAGATAAGCCCCATCCTCTATCAACCAGAGCCGTGTCTGCCCGGCCTTGTTGAAGTTACAATCACCAAAAGACTTCTGAGATTCCTTATTAGTACGAATTCTATAGTGTGTTTGGAATAATCTTATTTTAAAATATTTATTCTATTGAAATTTAGAAATATTTTAAGATTTAAGATATCTTATCACATGCATTATGTATTCTATAATTATAAAAAATAAGATAGCATAGATTGCTTATTTGTTCTAAGATAAAAAGTATGATTTGTTTTAAATTTTTTAAAAGATGCATAATAAGATGTCTTAAATCTTATAAGATGTACCTCATTTCAATATGATAAGTATCTTAAAATAAGATTATAACAATCAGAGTACTAGTTTGGGAATCACGGATAGGTCGATAGTTTAGAGGAAAAAAACTCAGACCAAACTAATATCATGTACGAGTTTTATTCTCACTGATAAATTGCATTGCATTGAATCGTTGTTGATATATGGGTGACAATTTAATTTTCCCTGATAAATTGTGTTGCATTGCGTTGCATTGCGTTGTTGTTGATTATATACAGGTGACAATAAGATCAAAATATATGATATTATATATAGAATTTAAAAGAAGAGTCCAAGCTATAAAGCAGACTCGCGTGATCAACTACTTTATAAATATGACTTAAGAAACGTAATCTAAAAATATGCATGACTTAACACCATGACCAAACAAATCTTTACACCCAGCAACGTATATCATAAGGATTTATGGTTGGTACATTTATTTTCCCTTTACTTTTGATGAATATGGTTGTTGATGCACGTGTCAATAATCCAACCTAAAATCAATTGGTGTTAAGTGAAGTAATTCAAGATCTTATTAAGTAGTCTTAAATTTTATAAATTTTTTGTATGGGAGGAATAATACTCTAACACTCCCTCTCATGCGTGACCTAATTGACTTGATTTGGTAATTAAAAGAATGGACAAATTAGAACGACATATTCTAACACTCCCTCTCACATATGATCTAATTTGATAATTGAAAACAAGGGTCACACATATATAAATTAGAATGACACACATGGATGAAGATTGATTTGGTAATTAAAAGAAGAGTCACACGTGGATAAATTAGAATGACACACTTTAACACTCCTTCTCATGTATGACCTGATTTGATAATTGAAAAGAAAGGTCACACATAGACAAATTAGAATGACACACGTATACTCTAATACTCCCTCTAACGTGTGACTTGATTGATCTAATTTACTAATTGAAAGAAGGGTTACATGTGGACAAATTAAAATGACACACTCTAACACTCCCTTTCACATATGACCTAATTTGATAATTGAAAAGAAGGGTCACACATAGGTAAATTAGAACGACACACATGGATGAAGAAGGATGTCACGCAGACATGATTTGATAATTGAAAAGAAGGGTTACATATAGACAAATTAAAATGATACACATGGATGAAGAAGGGTGTCACACATAGACAAATTCGAACGACACACATAGACGAAAAAGGGTTACACAAGAACAAATATAACTAACCCATAACTTGAGCTTTAATACCATCTAAAGAATCCCGAGGTTTCAACCAAAAATTAATTGGTGCAGGTGAAGTAGTTTAGGATTTTATTAAATGGTCTTGAATTTTATAAACTTTCTATGTGGAAGGATTAACACTTTAACATTTATGTATTATGAATAAAGATACCCCCCTTTGATTTGGTTCAGAAAATATCGTATATTGGAAAATTACTAACTTTCTAGTTGTGTTTCAATGGAAGTAACGAATAAGATCTAGCTTTTCACCTTCAAAGCGATGTGCATTTCAGCCCTTTCAAATGTGCTAAGAGAGGAAAGCAATAGAGTTAAGTTGCTTCTTTTTCCAAGTACCCCTTATTTGTAAATGCCTTGATAAAATCGAAAAACTAGAGATCAAAATGACAAAAATTGTACTGGCGAGGTGAGAACTAGAACGACGAAAAACTCCATGCCTGATCACTCCACTTGTTGAAGAGAAGGATGTGTTTGATTATTTTAGATTTAGCTTGACAAAATGCCGCAAACAGGGGAGTTAGTGCATTTGCAATTGAATTTGTTGAACTTCATAACATAAGCATTATGTCATACGTTCTATAAGAAAACCTTCACTTTTTTTCGAAATTGCCTACACCAAATGATCTTTCATAAAGCTTTATCAAGAGAGTGGGACAAACAAGGATGGTAGCTTGCTCTTTGTCAGGTTCAGCTTTTAGGCAGTGAAACCCGTTCCTGGTAGTATAGACCCTATTAGGAGTTAATGGCCAAACAAATTTGTCTTTTCTACAAGTTCCTAATAGTTTGATCTCCAGGATCTCATCTCTGATTCTTGCTGGGAAATTGTTCAGGATTAGTTAATGATTCCATCTTCTTCCATTGTCCTACAATAAATATGAAACCAAATGGATGTTAGGATCTTGAGTATTGAGATTGGGGAAAAGGTTGGTAGAGGGTAACCATTGGTCTTCCCTGATCCGAATGGACTGGCCATTAGAAACTGACAACCAAGAATGTGCTTTTAGTAGATCTCAGCTCTAAGCCTACTTCTCTGGCACTAAGATGGCTAGGATCAGCATTTTAGAAAGAGAACCCATGGAAATGAATCCCTTTTAGAATGCAAGTAGAATGAGAGTGTTTACACCTAAAATCTGTAATCAGTCGGCCTAATAGCTGAAGAACAAGGATTTAGAACGAAGGGAGATATTCTACACCTAAAATCTATAAGTAATAAACCGAATGGTTGAAAGATACAAGATGAAAAGGTCCAAGGTTGACACCATGGCTCACATTGGTTTCAAGGCTGAACTTCGGCCAAGTGGTAATAAACTAGCACATTACGAGCACGTGCTTGATTTGAATAAAGAAGATCAAGTCTAATGAAACATGCAACACTGAAATAGAAAGGACGAAAGTGGAGTAAAGAACTTGATCAGCTCCAACAAACCAGAAGATGTCAGAGTCATCAATGAAACATGAAGATTTCGGATACAACAACTATAAAAGCTAATCGAGGCCAAGAAGAAAAGGGTTCCACAACTACCATGCTTTAATCATGTATCTATTCCTTAGCTTCTTAGCTTTGTAACTCTATGGCTTAGTCCTATCCATAGTTTAGCTTGTAGCTTAGTCTTAGTTAGAATAATGTTAACTTAGTCTTATCTCAAATACTACTGTAGTTTACTTTACGGCTTAGATTTTTCTTTTTTCACTGTAATTCAATTTATAGCATTGCTTTAATTAAGTTTATGGCCTTTTTGGCTTTAGCTGCAATTAGTTTTATGGCTTGGCCTTCACCATTTATTCGAGCTGTAATTAAGTTTATGGCAGGAATGATTCGTTGCAATTAACTTTGTGGTGTAATCTGGTAAACCTTACTTCATATTCAATCCAATTGTTTGAGGGTCTGTCTTATTCTATTTTGTTTCTTCGATTGTAATGAAAGCTTGTACTTCGGATTCATGGTGATTAAATCATTGTTGCTTTGATTTCCAATTTGATTTTATTACAATTGGGCCACCCATATCTTGTTCTTTACAAAGTTCTTGGACGGAGTTCAAGTGTAAAATTGTTTACAGAGACACCCACGTCGAAAAGGTGTCACTATAAGATTCACGCTTTGCGTTCTAGATGCACCTGGCTAAGGCTATGGCATCGGATGCGTGGCCTGGTGAAGGCTTTTCCAAGCAAACAAAGAGTCAGTGTTGTGTGCAATTCTCTATGCCTGGGTTGCAGCGAAGGTGACGTTTATAAGCTAGAGATCTTTGAAACCCATTCCGCCTTTCTTTTTTGCTTAGGTCACGTCCTTTCATTTCATCCAATTAGTGTGTTTTCCACCTTTATTTCCCTACTCAAGGGTCTTGGGGAAGATAATAATCAACAAAATATAGCTAGGAAAAGCCTAGAGAATGACCTTGATAAGAACTTTACTTTATACGGACTGAATATTGCCTTTTTACTATTGGAGTTTATCCCATCTACTATCCAATTTAGGGCATTTTTCTTAGCCCGATCACAGTTAGTAGGAATCCTTGCATACTTGCCAAGGTTAGTAAGATTCTTTATGTGAAGGCCGAAGATTAGCACAGGTGTTTGGGCTGACGAAGACTTCCCAAGTGGCTCAAATTGATAGTCTGGCCTGAGAGAAAACAATACAGATGAAGAGTGTTTTGTAAAGCAAAGGTTTCCTTCATGTTTGCTCGAATAAAAGAGATCAAGTTGTCGGTGAATAACAGATGGGTAAGAATTGGGCAATGACGACCCATTTTAATGTCTTTAATAAAGCCCTAGTCTTGCAAAGTTTTTCATAATGGTTGAATGAGATTCAGTCAGAATGGAGAAAAATAAAGGGGAAATAGGTTGGAGACCCTGGCCTGAATTGAAAAAGTCTTGAGTTTCTCTCTTGATCACTATGCAACATGAACCGTGTAGATGTACTTCATGACAATATCAACCTAGTCCTAATGAGACACAAGCCGTAGGAGAAGTTGGTTAAGGAAATTCCACTTGACCCTATAATACGCCTTACTCATATAAGGCTTTATGGCCATTAAACAGTTTCTATGCTATGATTTCTTCTTCAAAAAGTGAGCAATTTCTTGTGGAAAATGATGTTGCCTTGGATAAATTGCCTCTAATAAACAGTGACTAATTTGGAATAAAAAATAGAGTTCATAAAAGGCTTTAGCTGGAGAGCAAGAATCTTAGCTAGAATATTGTAGCTAAGTCGATATAGCTTATTGGTCTGGACTGTGAAATGCTCTCGGCTTGGTGACCTTTAGGACTAAGGTGACCAGAGTCTAGTTCAATTTTGGTGGGACAACATTTCCTTTCATGATAAAATCCATCATTGAAAATCTCTATTTCAATTCGATCCATTATTTATGACAGAAAATTCGAGAGAAATCATCTAGGCTAAGGCTTTGCGGGGCCCCAACCACTTTGTTGCTTTCTTGATTTCATCCTGTATCATAGGTGGCAAAAGGTTTAAATTAATTTCAATAGAGTGGTGGTTTGGATAAGACCAATGATTTGCATAAAATTTTTGTTTGTAATTGAAGTAAAGATATTAATGGTTAGAAATAATAGATTTGATGGTCTGAAGATCTTTTGTCTAGTTCTCATTATTATCCCTAATCTCGCGGATCCTGTTGTGGGCTTTAAAGCTGAGAGGTTGTAGAGTGGAAAAATGATATGTTGCTATTTCTCGCTTACAGTCACTTCACACAAGCTTGAGCTGACCAATATTTTTACTCATTACTCTAAGCTATATATAATTGTTGGGTAAGGGATCTGAACTCTACAATGGTTGATCATTCAATAGCCTGACATGAGTGAGGTTCAACTCTCTTACAAAATCTCATTTAGCTTGCAGTTGTCTTGGAATTTTTCCTTACTCGAATGGATAAAGAATCTGTACTCTTTTTTTGTCTTTCTAACTGGAACCTGAGGTAGAGATTCACATTTGTGCCAAGCCTTTTTCACAGTATCAAAGTAGGTTATATCATCAGTTCAATAGTATTCAAAGTTGAATCTTCTTTTAGTCTTAAGAAGCATGTTACTCATGGAGAGGATGAGTAAGGTATGATCTAAATCCACTACTGGTAAGTTTGCAAGCCAAGCATCTGGGAAAAGGGTTCTCTATCCAAAATTATAGATCGATCGATCAAGGCTTTGAGAGGTACGATGATGATCTTCTTGACCACTACCCGGTGAAAATACGTTCTTTAGAGCCAATGTCTATGAACATATTGGATTCGAAGAATTTTTTGAATTGACGGGTACAACTATCCACGTTTGATCTATCTTATATTTCTCTGAATGTTATAGAATAGTGTTAAAATCCTTGAGAACAATACACGGCTTGTGCTTTTGGTTACCCATCTCTTTATTTATCCTTTATTATCTCCCGATTTTTTTTCAATCATTATATCTGCTTTCTCTTAAAAAAAATTGAGAGATAAAGAGAAGATGGATCCTATCCCCTATATCTAGCACTCATTCCTATCTATTGATAGAAAGATCTTCACCAAATACCGAACTTTGCCTTTTTTTAAAGGAATTCTTCATATCCAAAGTAGCTTATCACAAGCACCCCACCCCATACGACTAGTTGGGGGGGGGGGTTGTTCACCTTTTGAATCAAACAAAGTAAGTAGTAGGGGCCTCATATCAACTTTCATTCTAAAGAAAAGTGACCGAATTGTCTTCCTATAACTGAGAAGAAAGCGCTTTTACCTCTCCTTCTTACCGAAACCATTATTACATCAATCCCTTTCCATTTTATATCAATAGGGAACTCTTGCCTCTCATTCATCCAGTTGCGATTAATATTGCCTCTATTCTCTCAACAAAGCCCTTCCTTTATAGATGAGGGGAACTACCTTTGTGACCACTTTCTCCAAGCTGGCCATAACAGAATAGATAGGCCAAGCTTCTCTCTTTATTATCCGGCTTGAGGTGGGTGCCAAGCCTTCCTTAGGCAAGAAGAATAGACGAATAGATTGAGAACTAAGAAAGGAATGGCGTGAATTCTTTAGTTACTGTAAGAAGGAACGACATCTCACCAACACCAACACCTACTCCTCCTCTTAGTATAGCTACTAAGATGTACGTTTGATAAGGTACACAAAAGTAACAATGTAAGGTTTATTAAAGAGACTAGTTAAAGTAAAACAATCCAACGTTTGTTAAAGAGAATAGTTAAAGTAAAATAAATGAAATATTTATAAGCCTGATCCAAAACAATATCCAAACCATTCTTCATCAAAATGGTAAGGCCATCTACTTTACTTATAGGGTCGACACAAACAAACACAGTGACTTGAAGACATCGTGCTAATCGCTTGACTTTATTCCTTTTCATTTTTGTTTTCAAAAGGCAAACTACCTAGGGTCTGAATTGAGCATTAATATCCATGAGATTTTGAACTATCAATGATTGGCCATGTGAGGTAATTCATTGTTGGCTCTAGATTGATGCTCTGCAACCCCAGCAGCTTGTTAAGAAAGGTTGGATGGGCTTGTTTTAGCATTCTTCTGAGATGAGTTTGATAACCCCAGTAGCATTCTTCTGAGATGAGTTTGGTTTAGAAGCACGTCTTTTCCTTCTTCGAGGGGACTATTTGCGGTCTATCCTATCAATACTAAAGAGGCTAGATATTAGAATATCAACCAAAAAGTTGTGCTTTTTTTTTTTTTTTTTGTAGAAGTCTCTCAACCTACTACAAGAGAAATACCCTTATTATCCTTTAACGTTTTCATTTCAGCCATAAGTTGACTGATTCTGTCTTTCCTTTTGTTCTCCTTTCTGGCATAGGGTGTACTAGGTGTTTGGGTTATTTGGTTTTTAGTGGTTGGCATATCTTTGGTTTCGGTTGAGGCTTGGGTTGTGGGTTTAACCTCTTGGATGCTACTAATATGGATACATGAGGTGGGTTTTGGGCTAGGCTTGAAAGGTTATTTTAGCCATTAACTAAGTAAAGTGTTCTTGGGCTTGGGATAGCTCAGCCTAAACAAATATTAAGTTTAGTTGGGTGGTTCGATATCTTATGTGGGCTCCAAAAAGTAAAAGGATGCTTTTTGTTTTGGTAGGAATGAGAGGTTTTAGGTTTTGGATTGTTTGCGGGTTGTGACATGTGGGTTTTGTTTGGACTTTTGGTAAAGGATTTGGTTGGGTTGTTCTTGCACAGAAATGACCAATTTTAGAGTTAAAAAGTTTCTGTTCTTTTCCACTAATGTCTCAGTAGGTGGATTGTTAGTGTACTTACAAACCATTAGGATGGGACATGAGTTAATGCTAGCTTTTCCTATTTGATCTTCTATTTCAAGCACCTCCTTATGTTAGTTCCCGTCCCCCTCCATCTTTTCTGCTGTAGATGAGTTGTTTCTTGACTGGGACACTGGCTATGGCTTGAACATATAGGGTTTCCTCTGATCAAGCTTTTTAGTGTCGCCAGCATTGGGTTGGCCAGGTTAAAAACCTACTTCTTTAGACACAATCTGAATAGGTGCCCTATACAACCACAATCGTAGCAAAACTTGTTGAGTTTTTCATAAACGAAATTACACCACACCATTGGTAACCAATTCCTCCTGAGAGGGTGGAGAACCTGTCATTTGACTCTTTTCCGCAACTATCTGCTAATATTTAGGCCTTTCTATTCTTGAATGTCCACAACCTCCAGCTCTCCTAGATGTTTGGCAATACGTTAGGCACTCTACTTAGTCACTACAACCATTGTGCAATATGGTGGAAGACAAAAGTTCTTTTTTGTTTTTTTTTCCTTGAAGATGATTAAAGAAACTTTTTACTTTTGAATGTATTTTGATAACCCTGCTTTTGTTATCATATCCATTTCGAATGCTTTTAACCGTTAAATATTGATGTTTTATAGTTTCTTGTGTTATTTTTGTAATTATCACTACTTTTTTTTTAGTTTTAAAGAAATTAATGACGTTGATGTGCCTTGCAATATGATGATATATTTTCTTCAAAATTATCATATAATGTGGTTATAGTATTTATTACAATCTTTATAAAGAAAAATCTAATAAAGTTTTAATTTGAGGCGTTAATAAGTTCTCAAGTAACTAATATAACAATAAAAAATTATCAAAATGTCATTCTTATGTGTGAATTATATAAATTTATTATCCTATGCTATTTCAATTACATAATGATTAAATCCATATTTGGATGTTTGAATCTTGTCTAACACTATAACATTTTGTACTAGTAATTGCATATTTTTTTATTACGCTTGAAGCAAATGTAGAGAAATAGTTACACTTTTAAGTGTAACTGTTTTACTTACACTTCCACTACAATATTTCTTTAAGGAAATATAGAAAAGGATTCTAAAATGGTTACTAATCGCTATCTCATAGCACAATCCTAAATAACCGCAAGCGCACTGGTCGTGTGTAATACGGTGTGTGTGAGTGCGGAGTTGAATCCACAGGGAGCCCTAACGTGAATGGTGTCCTAAGCTATGTCCGTCCTAAAGAGCTACGTGTTGGGGTTCTAACTACTATATTTTTGGGTTTTTGGGATTGAGGAGAGCTTGGAAAAGATAAATCTAAGCTAAGGACAAGAAAATAAAAAGGCTGTGTGTGTGTGTGTGATGGGGGGGAATCAAGCGATCTAAGAGGATGCTAACATGTGGAAACGGGGAATAGGGTGATTGCGGCTTGCCTATGGATGATTACTACTGCTTGTTACGGTTGCTTGATGGATTAAACTTGGTTGCTCTCGTTTAGACTCTTAATTAACCTCCTAATTACACCCTAAGCCTCGGTGTGAATTCGTTCCCAAGTGTCGACCCCTAGAGCCACGGCTTATGGTCTTTATTACTTAGGGGCATAGGGTTAGCTAGTTAGGATTCTAGGTGACTTAAATCGATTTAACCCTAACGTCTAAATCATTGGCTAGATTTGAAGCCAAGGCCTAGTCCGTCTAAGGTCGACTAACCTATCTTGAAATCTATTAATTGAATTTAAAGCTAAGGGAGACTCGACCTAGGCTAGCCATTTGTTATGCACCATCGATCATCATCACAATAGCGGGTATTAACATTTGAGCGCAAAGCATACACATCCTACTACTAAATATATAGACATGCTTAGATTACACTAATTTGAGCAATAGCACCTGACATGTAAGCAAAGCTATTTATGTTATTAAGTATGTTAACACATACATAGACATGTATACAGTCATGCCAAATTCATGTAATCCCCACACAAACACATAAACGTGTTAGCATAATGATTTAAAAATGGTTAATAGCAAAATAGACTTTAATATACATATGCAACATCATTGAGACATTTTAACAAACACATAGATATGTATGTAGATTGGCCTTTGAAACCCTTAAGCACAAAGCATATATATATATATATATATATATATATATATATATATATATAAATCCATCAAGCACCTATTACAAAAGAGTAGTAATCAATCCATAAATAGAAAAATAATCACCTTATATAGCTTTAATCAATAATAATTAGACTTAGGATAAAAGAGAGATACCCTACTATCCATAACCAAGCTTTACAATCCATGAGTTATGCCTAAATCGTAGTGTTTAATCTTTTTGGATCCTTGATTTCAAGTGTTAAATGTGTTTAGAAGTGAGTGTGTGAGGTGGTTTTAGGTGGATTTTGGATTTAGGAAAATGGGTATATGAATTGGTTGGTGTATTCCTTAAAAAATTGTTAAAAAATGGCTTAAATAAAGCTATCGACGCGCAGGGCCAGTCGACCGGCTTTGGGGCTAAGTCAAGTAGCCTAAATTGGCCAAGATTTTGATCTAGCTGGTTGACTGGCCTTAATAGGAGGTCGACCGGTCTTGACAGTAAAATGTTCATATATTACTCGTTTTGGCTCCGATTTACACACCATTTTTTCTATGGCTTCATACCGCTTTCCGGGATCTCCCAAGCCATCTTTTGCACCCTAAAACATGTCCAAAATTTTTCCATGCCCTTTTTTGTTTGCAAGCTTCGAATTTGGCTCCTGTTGCGCTTGGTTTTGCCTCGATCGCTCCTTTTTTCGCCCGGCCACTTTCAAATGCATCTTCCAAGCCTTGTTTAAGTCCCAAACACCTTTTGGCTTTCATCCACATCCTAAATACCATCAATCAAGGTTCAATCATCTCTCCAAATCTCACCTAAAACAAGCAACAAACACACATTAGTGTAGCATTTAAGTCCTAAGTTCAACTATAAACATGTAAACCTAATATGCATAAGTATGACCTAAATGCTATACTAATACACCAAATAAAGATAAAAACACCTCTAAACAAGTATATATAGGCAATGCACAAGGACACACAAAATCAACACATCAATTACACTTTAAAGTGCAACAAAATATTTTTGTATTATTTTTTATACCAACCATTTAGTTACACTTACAAGTGTAGCTAAATAATTGGTAAGGGCAAGTGGCATTTGCTTAATACACTTCAAAAGCATGAAGTTGAAGTCTATATGCATGTGCTTTGTCCCATATTAGTGGATTTAAGAACGTTGCAACACCAAATGTCTATAAAACTAATTGAGGCAAAACTCTCTTTTATTAGTTCTTCTTAATCCAACTTTTATACAAATTGAACCATTACAATTCAAGTTTTATTCTAATTTTAATTTTAATTTTTTTGCGTTCACATATTAAGCTATTTTATTTTAATTAGAGTTCTTAAGATACAAGAATTTTGAGTGTGTATGTGTTGAAAGTGTAGTAAATTTTAGCACTAATATTAGTTACACTTTCAAATGTAGCAAACCTTAGTTACATTTAAAACGTAATTAAAATTAGCTATATTTTTAAGTATAGCAATATTTTTTGTTACATCAATATTAGTTACACTTGTACCAAGTGTAACAAATTTTTTTTTAATACATTTTCAATTGTAACTAGAAATTAAAATATATGTAATTACTAGTGTCATTTTTTGCAGTGTATAAATATATTAGTTATGTAAAATTGATATCCATTTTAGTTATTTGATTTTTCTTGCCGTTTTAATCTTCAACACAGGATTTTATTTTTTTATTTTTTTTATTTTTTTATTTTTTATTCTTGCAAAAGTTACCAAATGATTTTACAAAATAACATATAACTTAAGAGTTACCGTAATGACCTTCAAACTTACTTAAGATAGGCTTTTATGTTAACAATTATTAGTGACATGTGGTTTTTCCTATTACACTATAGTTATATGAGTAAAATGCTTAAAAAAATTATGAAAGTTTGGTTGAAATTTAAATAAGGGTACAATATATTGAACACATTTTGGTTTGCCTAAAGTATGTTAGACCCTTTACGCTATCAACCTCTCATTTTATTTTCTGAAACATATCATCTATTCCCCTTTTACTTTATAAGACATAGCATATGCCCTCTTTTCTTGAAGGTGTATTTTGTTTAAATTCAGAAAGTAAAAAGAAATTATAAGAGATTTTAAAAGAAGAAAAATTTGACACACTTAGATAAAACGTAGGACGGTCCAATACTTTTTACACTCTAAATAATAACTTTTTTTTTCTTCAACAATAAACTATTAACTATTGCTTCTAATTGATCAATTAGATACCTGAAATGCATTAAATATAAAAGAAAACTATCCCAAAAGTTACATCCTATATCATACACGTTAGACGATAAAATGTGGACACTAAACGTTTCATTTCTATATTATAATTTAATAATAAGTCAGAAGCTTAAACCATACACTCTAAACCATGAACCATTCTGACTATGTTTGGAATGTAACTTCAAGAACTCATTAAACTAGACTTTATTGATTAAACTCATAATTGGTTACGAGGATCTTTAAATTTTACATTATAATATAAATTATAGTGTATTACATTATTGATAGTAATTAATTTTTTTCAACTTTATTACATTTCTAGAAATATACAATTAATCTTGATAGGTAAAAATCAAGACTTATCCATTTACCTTTTGGCAATGTATTGTATGATAATTTATTGGAAATTCAATGCAATGCAGAGCAAAAACTTTAGCAAATCTAATTAACTAATGCCTTAAAAGAGCTTTTAGTTTGTAAAATAAAATTCATTTCTAATTTTGCTTTTCATTTGGATGCAAAGTATAGCAAAATGATTTTAGTTCACGCACATTTTAAAATTATAATATATATACACAATTTTTCTTCCAGATGTATATACATTTTTGGTTTTTTTTTTTTTTTGCAATATAAAACATAGAATTTATTATATATGAATAATAGACAAATTAAAATTTTAACATATATTCTTCTATCGATTTATTCATAGTCGTTATTCATAACTATAAGTTGTGTCATATTTTGTGTGTGTGTGTATATATAAAATTAATACCAAGTTAAATATTATAAGTATTTATTAATTTACATATATGAAGAAAAACTTAAACTAATTATTTATTTAAATAAAAATATTAAAATAATTCATAATAATTTCTTGTAACACAAGGATCACCTAATATAATAATGATACTCTTTTGTTAATAGCACTAGGCTTTGTAGAAACTAAGTGAAACTCACTCTTCTATGCTGTAAACATGAAACAAAACAAGGAAAGACCTACTTTCCATGAAAATTAGCAAAATAAATGGGAGGTGGTTTAATGAGCCACACGGAAGCTTCAGCCTTCAAATACTAGTCCTTCCATTATGCAAACGGCCAACAAAGTGAACACTAAGTAAGTTGAGAGTACTTGCTCAAGATAGGAGATTGGGATTGAACCTAAATCATCACATTCGACATTAACTCTTGTCACTGGGATATGTATAGGAGATCCGAACTTACTCTTTACAGAGTAACATGAAAAGAAACAAGGACTTCTTTCCACCAATATAAGCCAAAAAAGGGAGGTGGTCTAAGAGGGTGTTTGGTTTGGTTTTTTTTTTTTTTTTTTCTGGTCAAACTTGGTGAAAGCCTAATTTAAGCTAATCAAAGTGCTTATTTTAATTAAAAACGTGTTTTTTTAAGTGGCTTTAAGTAAAAAATAAAAAGCTCTCCAACTTCAACTTTTGCTTTTTATGGCTTTAACCATTTTGAAAAAAAGTAAGTTTAACCAAATTATTTACTATCTTAATCTTACCTTTTTATTTTTATTACTAAAATATTTTTACTTTTTTATCTTATACTTACCTTTTTAAATTCTATTTTGATGTCTTTAATAGTTATTTTAACTATATAACTTAGTTTTCAATCCACTTTAATTAAACATATAAATATTTATTTTTATAACTATAATTTTTATTCAACCCACTTTAATTAAACATATAAATATTTAAAATTGACAATAAAAGAAAGTCACTTAAAAGTAAAAGTGCTAACTTTTTTATAAGCCAATCCAAACAAACTCTAAATAAATGAGCCACACGGATGCTTCAAACACTAGTCCTTCCATTACGCAAATGGCCAACTAATTGAACTTTAATACAAACCGAAGCAACCACAAGTTTTCCTTATACACAACTTATCCTACCACCCTTCTCTCGCTGCAATTCCATAAACCAAAGAAGCCACCCTCCATTCCAACCCACCACACGCACAGAGAACTCTCCTGGATGGCTTCATATTCTGATGCCAGCAAAATCCACCTGAGTACTAAGACTGATCCCACTACCACTTTCCGTCGGCCACCTAGCCGGAAAATATCGTTCCGGAGGCGAAGACTGCCGATCGTGCGATTAGGAGGACAGAGGCCCCGGTTGGGATTTTCTATTGTTAGAATTTTCCGGCGGGTGAGACTGAAAGGGCTGAAGCTGAAGTACTCATGCGTGCTCAAGAAGCTGAAAGATTACTACCATTCCTTGACGGAAGACATCAGCAAAGTTGGTGGAACAGTCCAATCATTCCAGCAGAGACTTTTCCTGGAGACATCTTTTGCCATTCCTGTGATGGGCATATATATCTATCACTAGCTTTCCTAACAA
Organism: Cordia subcordata; assembly: GCA_028554755.1. NCBI lineage: Eukaryota > Viridiplantae > Streptophyta > Magnoliopsida > Boraginales > Cordiaceae > Cordia > Cordia subcordata. The sequence continues at coordinate 14,839,648 of JAPTOF010000006.1, read as the reverse complement.
CAAAACGGTTTAGACAACACGTGAAATATCGAATAGTTCGGTGCATGAAATTTTATATTATTGGTAAAAGTTGATAAAATTTCCATGAATCTGATTTTTTTTTTTTTTCTTTCTTGCAATATGTTAGTTATATATGAGCATGCTTTGTGCCTGAATTCACCAATTCAGGTATGGACAATGTTTCTCAGAGTTCCTGTTACTGTGTCCGTTACAACTTACGAGAAAATACAATATTGTTTATCTTTTTTATCACAAAGTTCCAAGTGATGAAATCAATTATCGCCATCTAAGTTTCAAGCTTGCACGACCATGATCTGGATCTCCACTCCATAATTCAGATGGACTGATCACCCGTGACTCAGGTATTGTCGTAGATTGCAACGAGATTTTTACAATTAAGTTACGTCTTGAAGAGGGCAACCCCTTATTTTATTTTTGGGTACCAGTAATTGTGAGTGCCTATTGGCTATGTATTACTTCAACCAAAACCCCAACCTTTATACCCTCACAAGAGCGCCTCTTTTTCCATGTTCCAAGCCATTCGGCATAAATTTCTCCAAATCACCCTAAGATCTCGCTAGAGCCTTGATTTTCAGCTAATCAGACCGAAAGATAACCAAGGAGTATTGATTTAGGTGTTATCCCAACAATGTTTTATGTGAACCCTCACGCCCTTCTTCCATCCGAAGCCCATTAATCATATTAGGCCAAATTTATACAAGATTGGGCTAATTCTACCCAATACATCCCCCCACTTCATATGTTTCAGTTTTGCCCTGAGACATATGAAGTAGCCGATTCTCCTACATTTTACACGTGTAGAGATTCGTGCTTCTCCCAGCATCTACCCTTTTGGAAGGTGTCTCTGTGCGTTATCTTTAGAAGAGAATTCGATGCTCTTTCAAAAAGTTGCTGTATTAGATTATGGGCTTGGGCTTGAATAATGTAGCAGAAGAAATGAAGATGTACTCTGCTGAGAGTAAGAACCCGCCAATTGCCCACTTCGATATGGATAGGCGAAGATAGTGGTACGAGGAACTCATTTGAGAAGCTCCAAGGATTGCTGAACCTTGATAAAGAGCCACTACAAAATGCACCTGATATAGAGACTATTATCCCTTTGACTTCAGCCAGAGTGTTAGAGCTTGTAAGAGTAAACTTCTCCATTCTTTTCTGCACCAAAATATGTTGAAAATATTGTGAGAAACATCATAGGAACTGATAAGTTGAAAAGAGGAATCTGAACATATCTTTACGTTAATTTCTGCAAATTTCATACTTTGATTTGGAACACAATAATGAGATATGATAGTCCTTCTGAGCCCGGTTAATGTATAAGTTCTTGATTCAAAGTCTGACTGCTCCTCATTTTGAAAATGAATATCCACATGAAATGCTTATGGTTGATCAATTAGCACATAAATGTTCTTGTATATAAGAAAATCTTAGTCATTTCAAGATTAGGTAGTCTATTGACTTGACAATAAAATCAACAAAGCTTAACTTGTTATGGACAACCATTCATAACTCACTATTTCACATATCGGATGTCAAGTACTTAAAGAGGCAAAAGCAAACCACCAAGTGAGCAAAATTGTTAGCACAAAGGATTAAAAATTAACCAGAATATTTGGAAGTTAAAATAAATATTCTAACATGAGTCCACAAACAAGGCAAAAGACATAGGGCTTGTTTGGATTGACTTTTTTTAAGAGCGTTTTTTTAACAACATTTTAGAATTTCAGCTTTTTTTTAAACCAAATCAAGTAGTTATCACAAAAGTAATATTACTTTTCAAGAAAAAAAAGTGATTTTTCTTTAAAAAAAGCCAATCAAAACAAGCCTATAAAAGAGTTAGAAATGAGGCCAGAATAAGAGACTGTTTTGCTATGCTTATTTTGGTGGGGCTTGTAAGTCTGAACAGTAAAAAGCATGTAATTAATAGAACCTTTTACTGTTAGGACTTATAAGTTTCAAAATAAGCAGAGCCAAACAGGCTCTAAAAAGTTATTGTCACGTAACTTTTTGTTGCTGGGGTTTATAAGCCCGTGTATAAGCATTACTCTTATACATTAGAATCTCAATCAGAGATGAAACTGTCTTGGTACTTGTGACAATAGCTATCTTTCAGAAGAGTACTGATCTGATTAAATAACCATCATAAACTAAAACTTTTTTAAATATAAAACATCTAGTAAACTCTTTACACCACGTCCAAAATTTTCAAGCTTTTGGCTGGCTGAACAAAAAAGTAGTATTTTTCATTTTCTTTTATGTTCAAGAGACATAACATAAACCTATTGCAATAAGAAAAAGTGCAGCTTCTTTGATGTAATAATATCTTAAAAATCTTAAGATTACCCAAAAAGAAAAGCTAAAAACAAAGGATCAAGGCATAAAAGATGAACTTTTACAAACAAATGAGATTGAAATAAAAAATAAAAAAAAAGGGATTGAGAGAAAATACCTAGAACCTTAAACTGAAGGGAATGTGAATTTTTGGTTTGCACAAATTCCTCTCCTATTTAAATTTTGATTGAGAGTGTAAGAGGATAATCACAGGTTTTTCCATAGACCGCACCAAATTGTATATATCTATAAGGTTTTCACAATTAATTGTATATTCTTATGAGGTTTTTATAATTAAGGTTACGTCTAAGGAGTACAACCCCTTTTTAGTTTTTGGGCACTAGTGATTGCAAGTGTGAATTGGTTATGTATTGCTTTAACCAAAGTCCCTACCTTTATAACCTCGCAAGAGCGCCTCTTTCTCCATGTTCCAAGTTGTTCAACACAAATTTCTCAAAATCATCCTAAGATCTCGCTAGAGCCTTGATTTTTATCTAAATCAGATCCAAAGACAACTAAGGAGAATTGATTTGGCTATTACCCCAACAATGTCTCATGTGAACCCTCACGTCCTTCTCCTATCTGAAGCCCATTAATCATATTAAGGCAAATTTATAGAAGATTGTGATAATTCTGCCCAATATAATCATAAGATTGTGATCATTCTGCCCAATATAATCATACTCAATCATATTGTTTGTATTATCTCATTGTAATTCCATCAACAATTTTCCGTTGTCAATTCTTACCCATAACATTATAATATAATAAATTAATTAATGTTTCAAAGTACGCACGAACAGAACCAAGATTTGAATTTGGGGGGCCAAGATATAATTAAAACGTAACATATTAAACATTTTAGTATAATAAATGTAAATAATAAAAGTAATATAAAGAAAAATTTATCCATTCAATCAATGAAGTTGTACTTGTCTTTCTTTCATGATATAAAATACATCAATTATGTTATCCATACAAATATCTTTAGCAATTTCTTTTTCTATGTAGATAGTCAAACTATCTTTTACAAAGTCATCCTCCATCCGAGTGTAATGCCTTATTTTGATAACTTTCATGTTAGAAAAAGCTCGTTTTGTAGTATATTAAGACCAAAATAATGAAAACCAAACTTATCGGTTTATCAACTACTTTTGATTTTCTAATTTCCACCAATCGTTTACACAAAAATGACATGCTAGAAAATGCTTTCTAGTGTGACAACCAAATACAAAATATTCTGCTTTCAAACAAATACTTTCTCAAGAAAAGATTTTCTGTCAACAAGTTATGTCCCTACAAACAAACAAGCCTCAATGTGAACAGAGTAAACATGCGATTTCAACATCATCGACGTAGTAATGGTAGAGAGACTTATTCATCGACAATGACACTAGATTTGAATCTTCTCATAAATGCCCTTATGTCGATTTAACTTCATACAAATTTAAAAAAAAAATGAACACTTCATTAAGGTCAACTGGTTTTGTGGCGATGATTATACAAATTCTAGACCACATAAACGAATGACATAAAGAAAACATGTTCAATCACACCCATGAGTTGATTTATTACCCACATTTACGGGAGACAATATTCGTAACTTACATGTCACTCGTCGTCAATTGAAATTTTGCAGACCCTAGCTAGCATGAACTATTCATTGTTTTTAGAACGACGATTTGGTGAAAAAGATGACCCACGAGATTCTGTGGACATTTTCTACCTTCTAATCTCTACTCTCCGTCATTCAAATCAAATGCTTGATATATGTGGTCGGTGAACCCTTGTCATTGGACGCTCAGTTTTTGTATATTATTTAGTTTCCGGCGGCGAATGATGTGCCTTGGCATTCATACTTCATGTTTGACAAAAAGAGAGGAAAAGAAAAGGAAAAAAAAAACTTTATGCAATAGAGTTAAGAAGGATTTTAAAATTTTATTTCAACAAAAGTTACAATTTTACAATCAGTAGTGCAATGGGCATATTCTAGTTGGGATTTTTGGTTCTGTTAGACAAGTGTCGAAATTCTAAGTCCAATTAGGGTTCTCGTCAGAAATTTTTTATAAATGACACAAATTTTAAAATTTCTTGCGAAAATAGCCTTGTTTTGGAACGAATTGCAAATCTGGTCTTTTCGGCTATTCAAAAGCCAAAACTTGCAATCGAAAAAACATCTATTTTTTGGAAAAACGAAAGTTCCTTGTCTAACCGCTGTTAGGCAGATTGGACATTTTTGGCTTTTGAATGACCGAAATCGGCTATTGAATAGCTGAAGTCAGCTTTCAGCTGTTGAATAGCCGAAAATGAGTGGGAAATAAATTCCTCTGTCAGAATGGCAAATTTCGGCATTTCAATAGCCGAAAGTTCATGACGTCATTCATCCGTCTCGTCAGCAAATATACTCCCGACTAGGTGGCAGCCAAATTCATTTGTTGAATAGCCGAAATCCCAATTTCGACTATTCAACTAATGAAGTTAGCCTCAGTTGACTGTCTACAAGCCTCTATATAAACCCTCGTCCTATTGGTTCCTTCATTCATGCAAACAATTTGCTTTTAAAACTTGCTTGTAAAATCTACTTTCAAATGTTATTTTAACACTTCTTTCAACCTCCCCAGATTCTTTCAAACTTCTAAAATTTGCTTGTAAACCATCCAAAATTTCATACAAATCCTTAAAAATAATATGAATCCAAACCCAGTAATTGTTATTTTACATTATGGCAGCCAAAAAATCAACAACCTTTTCGGTATAGAGTACGAGAATACAAAGCCAAGATGCAAAGTCAAAATAACACGTCGAAACATCATACAATGAGTTCGTTTACAGTGGTTATGAGAAGCTTAATTTGCATTACGGTGTGGACAAAGTTCAGTTACATCACTGTTTCCAATCAGTACTCATCAACTCCCAATATCCATACTTGAGCATTAGTGCAGTCACTTTCGATAAAGAGTTGTGGGACATCTATGAGAATGCTTCCCATCCCAATTACATGTGTACGACAGATGTTTATGTTGATATAGACTCAGATGACGTGTACATTCTCCAGATAGTGAGTGGTGCTCTTTCTAATGGCGATTTCCCCGATTTGAGTGCAAATTTTAGTGGTTACCAAGATGAAGGGGTAGACATAGTGACAACGGTGGCGGAATTTTCCAATTTGAGTGTGTCTCCTCAGGATACGTTTAATGTTGCAGGGACATCACATGCTGAAGGCCCATAAGCGATGTTCGAATTAAATATGGACACATTTCAATCGCAGTCAGAAGAAGAGAACGAGGATGTCAAATTGAACGTACAAAATGCATGGTACAATGATGATGAATATGATGAAGAACGATTTGATGGGAATTTCAACTATGCAAACTCTAACATAGGGGACGGTCCGAGTAGCAGTGGAGTACCTGTGGTTGAGAAGTTTGTTAAACCGAAGTTACAAACTCCTACACAAGAATACTACATGGATAGTATGGATGTGCCAGCAACGAAGCCTGTTTGGGACCCTAATAAGAAGGATCTTGTAATGGGCATGGTTTTTCCTACCAAAAAAGATGTACAGAGGGCCCTACATATGTACGAAGTAAGTGCATAACGAGAATACATGGTCGACAAGTCCACATCTGGCTTGTACCTCGTTTCTTGCAAGAGTAACAACCCCGATAATCCATGTAAATGGTACTTACGTGCCATAAAAAAAGTCCATTCATCGTCAATTCGAGATTACAAAGTACTGCAAGGTTCACAGTTGCTTAGTTCCTAACAGACAGTACGGGCACAGAAATGTTACCACTGATTTGGTCGAATTTATGGTAAGGCATTTTGTAAAACATAAACCTAATTTCGAGGTAGGTTTTGTTTGAGCTCACATTAAGGAAGCACTTTAGGTGGATATATCTTATAAGAAGGCATGGCGTGGACGAAATAAGGCAATCGAACTGGTTTATGATGATTGGAACACCTCTTATAAATCACTTCCAGGGTTTTTTAGAGCTCTGAAGACAAAGAACCCGGGGATGAACGTAACTTACAAGTTCTTTCAGGGTTTGACGACGGAATACAAAATTTTCGACTATGTATTCTAGACTTTTGCACCGTGCATCACGGCATGGAAGCATTGTTGACCCGTGCTTATGCTTGAAGGTACCGATCTACAGGGGTCATACAACATCTTCTTATAGCATTAACGACAGATGTGACAGGAAAAGTTTTACCCGTTGGCATTTGCCATTGTTGATTTAGAGATGACAGATAATTGGCCATGGCTTCCACATCTTGTACAACAACATTTTGTTCATGTTATGGAAGAGGTGTGTATAATATCTGATTGTCACCAAGGGACACTTGCTGTTGTGAAAAATATCTCATCAGACGGGTATTTATGTGTGACATCGAATTTGTCTTCAACATCTAAAAAGCAACGTGATGAAACAAGTTTGAAACCAGTATCTCAAAGACTTATGCTGGATAGTTGAAAAAGAACATCAAGTTTGCAAGCATAATACAATTATGCAAACAATTCTTAACGTTGGCCCAACACCAGGTGAGGCTAGGAAAAAGGCATATGACTATTTATCTGAAATCGATAAGTAGGTTAGGACCCTGTGTTCAGATGAAAGGGCCCGTTGGGTTATGATGATGACAAACAGTTCTTGTTTGTGCTAGATGCTTACCAATTATTGCTTTAGTTTGTCACACTTTTATGAAGCTAGTGGAATACTTCAACAATCGCTCTGTAAATGCTAGATATTTGGATGGACAACAAATGCTGCTCCCCAGTAGAACAAGGGAACTTTTTGACAAGTGAAAGGCTCTTCAAACCATCAAATTATATTTTAATTTCCACTAGCCAATTGGAACTGTATAGGTTGGGAGTTTAGCATCCTTGTTTATTGAAAGAGCTCTTACACAAGTAGTTAAATTCTATGAGAAGACTAGTACTTGTGGTAAATGGATAGTGTATCATGTGCCATGTTCGCATGCATAAGCCATTAGCATGATAACTATAGAAACCAACTGAGGAGCTAATACCAAAGGAATATACAGTGGCAGCATATATTGCAACATACCCAATGAAGATTGAGCCTTTCAGACATGAGGATTATTGGCCACCAACACCCACATGGAAACTTGGACCTAATCCTGCATGATTGCATCAAAGAAGGAGAGATAGACTAGGTGAGAGACGTATCAACAACGAAATGGACCAATCGAATCAAGTAGATCGAAGAAAGTGTTCAAATTGTCATCAGCAGGGGCACAACCGTTACAACTGCCCAGGGTAGGACATTAATGTTAAATCCATCTATTGTGATGTAAAATCTAACTATTATGACGTAAAATATATCTAATGTCATGTAACATGCACTTTGTCATATTCATTAGTGATTTTTATGAACTTTGATTAATACCAGCTTTGGTTAATATATTACATGTCAGTCGGTAGTTATGAACTTTGGTGAACATCAGTTTCATTGGTGATTGAATTATGTATGAATATGATTTATGTTTTATAAAACTTAAAGAAACCCTGATAACCAAAAAAATAAATAGGTAAAAATATTAGATAAATGACAATCCAACAAAAAAATTTATGATTGAAGGCAAATAAATATAAAAGTAAATACAATGGAAACCTATCCTCTACGATGTCCAGTGCCACTGTCTGAAGGATGTCCCTTCTTATCTCATGGTGGCTGTTGTCTGGCCGGACCCTGCTCGCGCGGCTACTTTCTCTTCTTTTGTGGAGGTCCTTGACCAGTCTGCGATGGTCCTTCCTGCTCAGACTGAGTCTGCTGGGTGTCATACTGTGTCTGCGGTGGCTGTGACGGCTGAGTCTCAAACTGTGGGCGGTCATGAAGATAATCCTCAACTCGTATATCATCATTAGGGGGTTGCTTAGTCCCCCGATCAGCAGATCCATTGGCATATGTAGGAATACTCGTAGGTGACGTTGTCTGCATACGACTAGGCTTGTACACAAACTGGGAAGGCTGAATAAGTCGACTCGGAGCCAATGAGGTAGTCATGAACGAGAAAATAGATTGACTGACTAGAGTGCACTGTTGGAACCCCAATGATCCACTAACGTTGTGTGTCGATGAGGACGGCTGCAAGGAATAAGCGGTAGGGCCATGTATTCGCTGTGTGGCCTGTGTGAATAACTGGGAGGACTGGGTTTGCTGGCCAGGCCAAAATTATGGGAGTGGCCACTGCGTCGGCAGGACCGGCCATGTAGGTGTGGGCTGTGACGGCGTCGTCTGTACTATCATCGGGAACTACGTTTACGCTGACATAGGAATATCAAAGTATGTCGCGGTCTTGACTACATATTTTGTAATATGCCTATGTCAATGCCTGCTACATCTGGTCCATCACAACTTGCATCTCTAGCCAAAAGCTCATAATTGAGGAAGTGCCCTGGGTATGCTGTCAGTACCCGTACTATAAGTGGTGATACACACTACACATAATACCTGCCTACATACCATATACATCATAATAATATTACATAATATTTACATAGAAGACTTAAAGAAATGAAGACTTTATATATTCTACTTACTAGGCATTCTGTGTCCTGAGACTGTGTCTGATAACCTGATGCATCTGCTCTGATAATGATTGACTAATAACCGTGATGGATCGACGTCGGTATCACCACATATACTGGATCAGTTGGACTACATCTAGGCTCTCCTCAGCGATTGCCCTCGAATTTTCTTTCCACAGTCCATGCAAGAGAGCTAATTCGAGATGATCCTTTATTTTCTAATTCCCTCTAACGTGGTCCATTGACGTAGGCGACAACAATCTGGCTGGGATCAATTGCCGCATTCCAAATTGCTAGGTATATGGTACTCCACCATTTTTTCGAAAAATGAGTAAGGCACATGCTCTCCACCAAGTAGACCCCTCAGGGCAATAATCTGGCAGCTCCTCAATAGTACTCATATATGGCTTCCATGCTAATTGTAATGTCATTAATTTACTCAGATAAGTTAAATAGCTATTGAATTAAAGAGTATATACAATATGTAAATATATATCTTCAAATTTATCTAACCTTATAGGGCTGCATCTTGTCCACTGCATCACGAATCATCAGTAAACCCCAATAGCAGTATCTTGAAACTCTTTCGACTAAAGGTATATTGCCCTACGGGGCTTGCCCAGTAACCCCACCCACTTCTCCTTTGTAGGGTGTGTCCTCCACGCTTGCAGTGCAGGCGACGGATAAAGTCTAGGTCTGAAAATATCAAGTCTGTCGAATATCCACTACTACACGTAAATAACAACATTAGTAACATAAGTAATTCTATAAAATGTAGATATACATAACTGATTAATTATGATACCTGCATAAGAGTAAATCTACCGCATAAGTTAACTCTATCAGCATATGTACAGTGATCCAACTGATGTTACATGTATGCAAGTGTTGCAGCGCCTCAATTCAAAGACCTAATTGCCCTAAATTCCTATAGCACAAACAACCAATTCAAGTCTTTATGATTACCACTAGTGTCGGTGAATAGATGACAATTCAAGAATGAGAATATTCATATATAGCCACGTAGCTCAACTTGGGCAATGGTATAGTCCTCTAGACGACTCATGTTGTATACAGTTCTCACCTCATGTAACTTTACCTTGCCAAACTTATCATTAATTGCCTACGGAGGAATTGCAACTCCACATACTTGCTGGAATAGCTCTTGCCACTTGGCAACTAGAAGCCGCACTGTACCAACATCCAGCATAGGGTCACCTTGTACGGGTAAACCTTATAAACAACTATATCCTGCAACATAATGGTGGCCTCTCCATAAGTGAGATGAAATGTGTGCATCTCTACTCTCCACTGCTCAACTAAGGCCGTCATCATGGGATAATAAAACTCCTGCTCGCCAATACATAGCACCCATAAAACCACGTGTGTATCAATGCCTCCTGAACATGACGGTGCTCAGGCTCATTATATAGATGCTTATCACATCTAGGTACTCGTATCTCTCTCTAATAGGTGGTGCTCGTCATCAAGTGAGTCCTACGCTGCACATAATGAACAAGAAAAGAGTTTTCTTCTGGTATAGGTCTATAGGCCATAATGTATCCTACGGGCAATAAATAAATAAATAAATTATTATATGAATATAAATTATAAAGATAATAATTATAGTAACAATATAGTAATATTATTAACAACAATAGTAATAATAATAATAAAAATAATAGTAGTAGTAGTAGTAGTAGTAGTGGTAGTAGTAGTAATAATAATAATAATAATAATAATAATAATAATAATAATAAACAACTAATAATAATCCATAATAATCATACTAATAATCAAAAAAATATGCAAATCATGATGCTAATAATACTAGTACTAATATTAATTACATTAATATTCACAATAATAATCACACTAAATAATAATTATTAAATTCAATACTTCCTACAAGTTTTTATAAGTTTAATAATTTCCTATTTCTTAATTTCATTCTATTCCCTTCTTTTTAATTCTATAACATTCTAAACATAGTATTAACACATTTCCTATTACTTAAAATTCTTAATTTCATTAGATTTCAATTTTCCAAATATCTTATTAATTATAATTTTCCTATTGTCTATATCTACAACTAAACTATATATTTACAGCATCTACATCAACAACTATACCAATATCTACATATATAACATATACATACACAACATATATATACATAAAAAAGGTATATACATACACATGATATACATATACAACATATACATATATATAAAACATACATATGCACATAAAAATAAAAAATCTAAATTGGTAAAAACTTTTAAAAACTTACAAGAATAGGCAAATTCCTAGGCTTAAAGTTTGTTTTGAGTTAGAATGGAGGGTTTGTGAGCTTGAATTTTTTGCAGAGGAAGATGAGAGGGGAGAAGGAAAAATTCGGGTGTAAGAAAGAAGAGGAAGATGTGGGTTAAAAGATGAATAACGTTCGGCTATTCAATCACAGAAAATTTGGCAATTACAGGGAGGGGGGAATTTGAATGAAGTCAAATTCGCCTATTCAATCGCCGAAAGTTTTTTCAATAGCCGAAAATTTCTCCGCCAATGGCTGAGTAATAAATGCTGATACTTTCATTGATTGAACAGCCGATTTCGGTTTTTGAATAGCCAAAAAGGCTAGATTTACAATTCCTTCCAAAACAAGGTTATTTTCGTAAGGAATTTTAAAATTTGTGTCATTTATAAAAAAATTCCATTCCAGCCTTACTATTGCCGATGCGTATGGAGTGCCAGACAATCATCGAACAAATCAACACTCTATGATGATGGAAGTGTCCTAACAGCTGCCCTAGCTGGAGCAACTTAGAATTCTCTTTTAGTTATTAGTGTCTTTTAATAACTAAAAATATCTTGTGCATTATTAAATGGGGGTAAATTTGAATTTTATCTATCCTTTGTAGGAGTTGTATAAGGAGTTTCAAAACTCACTAATATCCCTATGGTTTAAAAAAAATATTACACATTAATCCCTATCATTAGTTTTTTCGTTAGAGTTAATGAAGAATTTTTAAATTGGTACAAATTCTCCCTCCCTCCCTTCCCCCCAAAATTAGAAATGACACGAAATTCCCTATTTAGTTTGAAATAAGGTATAAATACACTACTTGTAGGGTGAAAATAGAAATATATATCTTTCTCCTAAATTATGTAGATTTGTCTAGGAGATACATTTTTTTTTTCACTCATCTAGAGTATATTTACACCTTATTTCATGTTAAAGGGAGGAATCAATACTAATTTTAAATTAGAGAGCAATTCGTATCATTTTAAAAAATAGAGGGGGAATTTGCACCAATTTAATTGAGTTTTTCATTATTAAAAAGTAGAAAACCCTTATAAGTGTGTCCTTTACACTTTCCATTATCTTTAAAAAATAAATTATGAGGATCAATATTCAACGTCTTCTAAACCACAAGAGGTATCAACGAGTTTGGTATTACAGGAATTTATGCGACTTTAACAAAATACAGGAAATAAAATGCATCTTATTCCTATTATATATAAGTGAATCAATCTTAATAATGAATTTTAAAAATTTTATTTCCCTTCTCTTTCATTCTATCTTTAAATTCCCTTCTTTCTTTTCAAGTTTTGTTAACTTCAATAATTCAATTTGAATGAATTTTAAAAATTTTATTTCCCTTCTCTTTCATTCTATCTTTAAATTCCCTTCTTTCTTTTCAAGTCTTGTTAACTTCAATAATTCAATTTGACATGGGTGAATAGATTTCATTTTCTAATCATTGGAAGATACAAACAATTAGGTGAGAATTCAAATCCACACCCGTAGCGGGTTTAGGAAATATCATTTCATCTCCAGACATAAAACCAATTATTACCAAATCGTACATCCGTATCCACTTTTTAAAAGTGAACTTGCAAGCCTCTCTTTCAGCAATCAGCATGGTCTAGGGGATTTTTTTTTTCTAACCCAAAAAAAAAACATTATGCAAAACTTACCCTGTTTATAAATCGATTTGAAAAATAACTCGTTTTAAATTTGGAAATGCGCTGCACGCATTCCCAAAAATGCACTCTGGGAGTGCGGTCGCTCTCCAGGAATGCGCCCACGCTCCTGGAGTGCGTTCCGCATTCTGGAAACGCATTTTCTGGGTTCCTTGTAAGTTGCCAAATTTGATTTTTATTCTGATTTGATTTGATTGTAGGGACGACCAAATATTCTTAGCAGCGCATTCTGGGAGTGCGCTGATGAGAATCCCTGCCACAAATCACGCTTTAGTCACTTCAAGTCACGGGAAATTTCAAAAATCGCACTCCCAGAATGCGTTTTCTGCCTATATAAATCCCAACCCCTTCCTCCACCGAATCATTCAATCCTACCCCGTAAATTTCTACCATCACAATCACTTTCCACCAAATAAACACTCTGCCAAATTCATTCACTTTGTTAGTATAAGTTTCTACCAAAGCACGTAAAAGAATGAATTCAACCGAGGTTATTGTTCGTTTATACTACGGCAGTCACACAATAATGACCGATTATGGTCTTGATTACAGAAGTCCAAATATACCACACAAAATCAAAATTCATCCTGATACAACTTACGATCAATTTGTTTCGCGCGTAATTAGAAAACTGGGGTTGCGTCCGAGCATCGATAGGATTAACTTATGCTATTGTGACCCTAGATAGGATGCTACATTGCAGCAGATTTATTATTATCCAAATGCAATAATTGATGATGAAGATGTGCGGGAGATGTATGGCACAGCTCGGTGTGAATGGAACCGCTGTGTGGCACACGTAATAGTGGACGTTCAGTCTGTTCAACCTGATGACGTGTATGTGCCGCAAATAATTTCCGACGTCCCGTACCAATCCAACATGCCGGACCTAAATGCAGCACCATTGTATGAAGAAGATGAACATATCAATATTGCAACAACCGCGGCAGAGTTTGCCACTTTTTCCATTTCCCTTCAACCACATTCTATATTTGAAGTTGGAGGACCCTCTCATCACGGCGATGGCACGGAGGAGAGATGTCACGTCGCAACAGATACTGTTTTGTCGGAGACAGATGAAGAAAATGAGGACGGTGAATTGAACGATCAAGAAGAAGATGCAATCTCAGAAGCAAGTTTGAACTACCAAATTGAGAACGAGGTAGAAGGACCGGATGTCAAAGCAGAGCTGGAGGTAGATGAGGAGGAAGCCGTGGAGTTCCATACTGCTAGGATTGAATTCTACACGACAAGTAGGTACGAGGTCAGTAAATGTCCAGTATAGGACCCGGACAGGATGGAACTAGCCAAAGGAATGGTGTTCCCATCCAAAGTGGATAGGATAAGGGCTGTTCAACAGAACGCAATAAGAATACAGAAGGAATATAGGGTCGTAAAGTCGAGTAAGACCCTGTGGAAGGTACGGTGTAGGAAAGCACACAATGGAAGTGTAGCATGCCCATGGTATATACGTGTCATAAGGAAAGCAACGCACAAGCAGTGGGAGATTACGTAGTATGATGCAATACATGTATGTATGGTGCAAATAATTGCGTCGGGGTAAAGAAATTTGACGTTAGGATTGGTTGGATACTTGGTGAGGCATTTCATAACTAAGAAGGCTGATTACGAGGTCGAGCTTATCCAAGCTCACATGAAGGAGAAGCTTAACGCGGATGTCAGTTACGGAAAAGCATGGAACGGTCGGAACAAAGCAGTTGAACTAGTGTATGGCAATTGGAACACGTCATATAAGATGCTACCACAGTTTCTTGGGGCCATGATGGCCAATAATCTAGGTAGTGTGGTGAGATATAGGTTCGCTGAAGGTTCAACGCAGGCTGAAAAAATTTTCGACATAATTTATTGGGCGTTTGGTCCGTGCATCACGGCGTGGAGGCATTGTAAGCCCGTGGTTTCGCTGGACGGCACACACTTGCGAGGAAAGTACAAGGGTCATCTCCTAGTTGCATTAGCCACAGACGCCAACTGCTAAGTGTTGCCATTAGCTTTTGCTGTTGTGGACGCAGAAACAACTCATACTTGGTCATGGTTCTTACACCAGTTGCACGAGAACTTTTCAATGAGATGCGCCAAGTGTGTATCATTTCAGATAGGCATGCAGGCATCGCATCTGCAATCAAACGGGTTACACGTGACGGTCAACTTGAAATAAAACATCACATTTGTTTGAGACATCTGAAAAGCAATGTGATGAAAAGATGGCGGAATCAATTCATTAAAGACATGTGTTGAATAGCTGGCTGAGAATGTCAAACACGCAAACATGTGCATACAATAAACATGATCCTTGATGTGGACCCTAATCAGAACGGTGTTGGCAGATGAGTACACAAGTTCCTATCCGATATCCCTGCCGATGCATGTACCATGAGTGCTGATAGGGGATTCCGATGGGGTATGATGACGACAAATAATGTCGAATGCTTCAACAATGTCCTCGTCGGTGCAAGGGGGTTGCCCATAACGGCACTTATTACCAATACTTTTATGAAGATAAAAGGTTACTTTCATGATCGGTTGGTCCATACGACACAGTTGGAAAGTGAAGGCCATTGGCTCCCTCCTAGTGTGAGGGAACTCTTTGAGAAGTGGAAGACCTTATCACATCACCATCACGTACTTAGTTTTAGACAAGATGGTAGATACCAGGTGGGTCGGTTACCAATTCAATGGAACGAGAATCCGCCAAACCAAGTTGTCAACTAGGAAGACCGTACGTGTACTTGCGGAAAGTGGGTTGAATATGACCTGCCATGCTCGCATGCACAAACTGTTGCTCGGTTTAGGGGGTTTGATGTGGAGAACATGATACCTCAACAGCTGACGGTGAAATCGTACAAAGATACATATGGGCGGATATTCGAGCCTCTCGGACACCAATTTTATTGGCCTCCAACTCCTGCATGGATGTTGCATTCGAACCTAAGTCGCGTTCGGCAGAGAAGAGAACGAGCTGGTGGCCGGCGCATTCCAAACGAGATGGATCACTCGGACCGCCGTGGACGACGAAGGTGTACAGCATGTGGTCAACAGGGTCACACTACTCCAATTTGCCCCAACAACCAAAATGCGTAGTCCTTTATGTTTAGCGATTGCCACAAGTTCCATATGTGATAGTTTTATGTCTATTTGTTTTGACGTTGTAATGCTATTGTGCAATCGTTTTATACATATTTGTTGTGACTTTGTGATGTTATTGTGTTTAAGACACGTTGTCTGTAAACCTAGGGCTATGGCGTTGTGATATGGTCATGTTTAATCAACGTCGACATGTGTAAGAAAAAAAAAGGTTAAAACAAATAAAAAAAACAAAATGAAATAATAATCAACATAAAGATAATGTCTCACGAATACATATGAAACAAAAAAGCACTTGAAAATTAATACATCATCCCGGCGTGTAATGATCAGGGCCCTTCCCCCTTTTACTGCGGTCAGGTAAATGACGTCTAACAGGGGATGGGGCGTTGCGCTTCCGGGATGAACGTGTCTGGCAGAGCCGCAGCTCATGTGTCTGCTGTTGTGTGGCGGGTGCTTGGGTCGCCTGTGGCTCGGAGTGCAACGGCTGCTCCTGATGCTCATCGCCACTGAACACCAACTGACGGTGAACGTAGTCATGGGATCCCATATAGCTGCTTGGTGACCCTCCCCGATGACTTGCTCTGCGTCGCCTCGTCATCCTCCGGTTCCTCAACATAGGGCTGGGATGATCCACCAGCCTCGAACGTGCCCCGGCCACCAGAATTGCTGGAGAAGTCAACAAGGAACAAACGCCACGCAGATCGCTGCAATGGGGCCCGTGTGGGTGGACGAGATGACTGTGATGACCCACCACGATGGCTGTGTGTGCGCTTGCGCAGATGGAGAACGCTGTACACGCTGCTGTCCGGATCGCTACAACGAATGCACCGAAGGCGCATCGGGCAACTCCCACACGGCTCTCTGCTGTATGAGATGCTCGTGCTGCGTGTGTCAGAGTGCACTCTCGCCATGCAACTACATGAGCTGCAAGTGCCGTATGACATGCTCCATGTGTGCACCGCCCCCAAGGTCTCCCTCCTGGTAACGCTGCAGCAAATCACGAGAATGATGGACGACATGCTGAACTGCAGTGGCCTATAGTCAAACATAACATATTAGGGTTAATATAAACTAATAGTCAACAACTTTAATTGAGTAACATAAACATTGGGAACAAAGTCAACTAACCAGTGACGTCTCGTCATGTGCGAATGCCACGTACCCATCTAGCCTATGACTGGTACCGGGATGACCGACCTGTAATATGGTCCGTCGCTGGTACCACTGCATGTAAAACTCGAGTACCGCTGCAGGCGGCACATCCTCCGCCTGTCCATATAAAACGTGTTGGGCCCAATTCTCCCACATATTCACAGCCTCGGTCAGCGCAGCTCCCTCAACCTTCTCCTTGCCGTCCCTATGTTTTTCATGTGTAGGGGGATCAGCAGAGACGGCCAACCTAAGTCCGAACTGCTACAAGACAAGATCCGGGCAGTGCCACTCAACAGTATGCCCACATATCAGCGGTATCCGGGCACGCCAGACGTTACTGTCGGCAACACAGTAAGGTGGGAGGGTGGCCAGTATCGCCCTAAACGGCTGTCATATGAACTGTAACCAAAACAAGCACCGGATAGTTAATTACGTGCTTAAGTGTACATGTAAAGTATTTTTAATAAGGCAGCTTAAGCGTACTATACCTCGTCAGGCTAGAGATGGTCTATGACATCCCAACACTCTACCTATCCTGACTTGCCGGATGCATCAGTCATTTCCTTCTTGACGTAAAACTGTGCACCCCGTGGAACGCCAGGGAACTGAAACTCCGGCTTCAGCTGATGCTGCTAATGTTGAAGCCGCTCTCGTGTCGGATGCCAGAGCTGAGCCCGAAAAGCCATGAATCTATCCTATGCAAAAAACTACAGGCATTGAATATGTGTTATGTTATAATAACGCTTGTAATAATAAAGTTAACATTCGTAGAATATAAACATAACTACTACATAAGGCAAACCAATACCTGAACTAGTGTCACAGCTCCACATACACGCTTACACTGGCGGAATGAGGCGCGGTCAAGCTATTGGTACAAATACGATACTACAGCCGCGCCCCAATTGTACTGCCGAATACGCTCAAAGTCGTCCAATAATAACACCAGGACAAATTACCTTCATTCGTGCTGGTGTTCGCAAAAAAGTGACAGCAGATGACTAGAAATATCCACAGCTGTGCTCGTTGCTGCGCCTGGTATTGAGTGGGCTCATTCGGCATGCCCTACGTAACAAACCTGTCCTGCGCTAGACGAAATTCACCGTGTTCCCCACAATGTCGATACGGCCAGTACCGTCCTCCACCACCGCATCTACATCGATACCCAGCAACTCCTGCATCCTGACAACCTATTCCTCCTTCGACTGCGGGATCGTATCAATCACCGGGACAGGAGTACCGGTCACGGGAAGACCCTAATACACGGCCACATCCTATAGGGTGATAGTAGCCTCGCCTACGGGTAAATGAAACATGTGAGTCTCCGGCCACCACCTCTCTATCATGGCAGTAATAAGACCGCGGTTAAGCTGGTGATATCGGGATTTATAACACCCGTAGAATCCGGTCTTCGCCAACTACTGCTGTACTAACGGGAGCTCCGACGCATTAAACAACGATCTATCTGACCTATAGCACCTAAACATACCCAGATGGTGCGGATCCTGTAAATACTAGACCTGGTGATCCATATAATAGCATAGTAAAGTGGTATCTACTGGTGCAGGACGAGCATCCATAATGACTCCTAAAATAAAAAATAATAACAGTGATTAACTAAATATTACTACTTCACTATATACATTAACTCTCTAATTTTATCAAATAATAATAATTATAACACTAATATTATTAATAATAATAGTATCAATGATTGTATTAATAATAATAATAATAATAATAATAATAATAATAATAATAATAATAATAATAACACAAAGATAACATGTTTAATTATCCATCATCGTCATCATCATCATAATAATAAAATAAATTAATGGATAAATATATCAACAATAGTATTAATAAAATTACTAATAATAATATCTAACATATTACTTTAATCATCCATCATCGTCATCATCATCAAAATGATAATAATACCAATAATACTAATAATTACATTAATAATTACATCTAACATATAACATGGCTGTAATAAAACTAATGATATTGTAAATAATAATGATAATCTGAATGATAACATTTATTACTAATAATATTCATATAGCAATAATAAGTTTAATAATAATGATCATACTAATAATATTACTAATAATACTAATTACAACAATATTAATTCTATTTCTAATAATCATACTATATTTTACGCAACAATTAACATTTCAATATAAATTAACAACAAAACTAAAATTCTAATCTACAAATCTAACAACAATTAAAATTCAAATTAACACAAACTAAATTTAATTATCAAAACAAAAAAACTACACGATCTAAAAACATATTTTATAATTTAAAACGTTAAATACAATGGCAAAAAATAACATAAAAATAAAATAACTTACAAGATCAAGGCAATATCCTCGCGAAAATGCTAAAAAACTAAAACTTTTGTATGAGGGGTTGAGAGAAAACAAGAGAAAATCACAAGTGGGGTTGGAGGAGAATGGGAAAAAAAATGATCGGGCATCAAATATATGGAACGTGGCCGCGTTCCAGGAATGCGCTGCAGCCGCGTTCTTGGAATTCGGCCACGTTCCAGGAACGCGGAACGCGGCCGAGTTCCCGAAATGCGCGCCACGCATTTCTGGACTCAAAACGGGTTATTTTTCAAAACGTTTATAAACGGGGTTAGTTTTGCATAATGTTTTTTTTTTTGGGTTAAAAAAAAATTCCTAGTCTAGGCGACAAAGGGTACGGTTTACAATTTTATATATGTAATAAAAAAAATTCTCGGTAATTACAAAATCAAAAATTAGTTTAACTTTCAAAGATATGAATTTTTTTTTTTTCTAGGAGCTAGAGATTACTAAAAAATTTTAGATTAAAAAGCATAAATATTCCTAAGAAATTTTAAGATAATGAAATTGCAGCCTCACCTGAGCTCGTGAAAATGAGGGTGGGGGGTGTGAAACCTCTACATACACAAAATGGACGGTGGTGTGTTTGTTATGAGGCTGGAAGACTATATATGACCACAGATATAAAGTCAACAATGCCGAAAAATATAGTCATTCAACTTTCATAGATTAGGTAACTGATATACACAACCATGACTTTTTTTTTGGCTAAATACTCAGCCATGACTTTTGTCGGTCAGAGACCGAGAAAATATTTCCATGCAACACACACAAATAATATTCTTTCCTCAAAGTTCTACTACGCCGTCTATGAAATCTTAAAGCTTTAGCTTTCATGCAAATCACGCAGGATATATATAAATATATATATATATATATATATATATAATTTTTCTTTTTTTCTTTTTTAAATTCAGTTGTACGTGAGAAACAGTGTATATATTTCCTTTTCTTATTGAAAGAACAAAGAAACCAAAAGGGTGTTTGGATTGGTATATCAAAAACCTACTTAAAGTACATTTGATTTTAAGTGGCTTTTTTTATTTATAATTTTTAATTTTAAGTAGTTATGTATTTGAATAAAAAATTTTGTTATAAAAATAAGTATTTGCTTATTTAGTTGAAGTGGGTCGAAAAATAACTTATATTGTTAAAATAACTATTAAGGACAAAAAACAGAACTTACATGACAAGTATAAAATAAAAGAGTAAAGATATTTTAATAATAAATAAAAAAATAAGGATAAAATAGTAAATAATTTGATCAAACTTTCTTTTTCTTTAGAGCATAAGTCATAAAAACAAAAAACTGAAAGTGAAGAGCTTTTTTATTATTTGCTTAAGCTTTTTTATTATTTGCTTAAAGTCATTTAAAAAAATATTTTTTTAATTAAAGTAAATATTACCATTAACTTAAATTTGACTCGCAGCCGGTTTGTCCACCTTAAAAGTTAAACTAAAGACCCTCTGAGTCTGTAAATCATCAATATGATACGCGACATCGAATGTCATGCTATAGAGTGCCTCCTAAATTAGCTACTCAATGGCCAACTAACCTTATATTATATTTAAGATATCCTTGGTCTCATTGTTTCCTTGTCTTGGGTCAGATTTAGAGTAATTTGAATTAGATCAGCAAATTGAGTAGCGGACTTTATTGCTTGATCTTTTTTCTTTTTTGAAAACTCCTCACTTCCATAGGATTCAAACCTAGAATCTCACATTTGCAAAAATAGTTTTAACCACTTAAACTATCATTTGATCCCTATTACTTGATCTTATCGTATATAAAAGTTACTTAAATTAGCTTTGAAGTTTGTGATTTTTCCATAAATGGACTCTCTTGTATATGTTTTCTTAATAGAATCATCCCATACCATATTAATCAATCCCCATGTCTTCATGCGATTTCTTTCCTCCAAAAGACATTAAAGTCTATTCCTTCAATCAATGTAATATTATTTCTTAATTTATTTATTTAAATATGCGATCACAAATGCATGAAGTGTATCCATTTACTTTATTCATGATTTGTCTTTCTAAAGGTATTTAATTTTTCAAAACCAAAAAAACTTCAATTGGGTCACTGAGAAAATATCAAATATACAATAACATGATTTACTAATGATCCCTTCATTTATGCTCCGAAAAATTTAATTATATTTATTTTTCCTCCACTTATCTACACTTGCTACATTTAATATTCTTTTCAAATCTTGAATTACTATTTTTAACATAAGTTTATGTGTGATTATATATGTATATACCCAACAAAAAAGAAAAAGGCCAAAATCGGGAAAAAAAAAAAAGAAACTCGGCGTATCTTGACAAATTGGTCCACTACTAATAACTGTCAGAGATAACGTGATTATTGATAGTGATTCTAGACATATAAATATATAATGGACAAGTATAGATTACATATAAAAAACAAGGGACTTCCACTTTCAATTAAAAAAAATTAATATAGAATATTATATATGTGATAAACATAAATAATAGCTAATTTCTTGATTAACGTTTGACGTAAACTTTTAGCAATAAATACAAAATTGATGGTTATATTGATACTTTTTAAATATGAACACACATATAATTTCTTTTTTAAATTATTATTTTTATTTCATCGTAATTCAATTCCTTAATCATATATATATATGTATATGTATATATATATATATATGTATGTATATGTGTATATATATATGTATGTATATGTATATGTATATGTATGTATGTATGTATGTATGTATGTATGTATGTATGTATCAATTTTTTCCTTAAAAAGAGCTAAATTTCAATAAATATATTGTTTATCTTCTATTTTTTTTTCTCATATCATATTCTTTTTTCTAATTTTAGTTTTCCAATTTAAAATTCAATTTAAATAATTAATAATCTTTCATCAAAATTATATAAACTGACCAAGACTCAAATTTTACAAAATATATTTATTATCTTCGCATAGAAAGTAAAAAAAATAATTATCAATAACAAATAAAATTATTATAAAAATTATTTCTCTTGTGAATCGTAGGAATTATACTCTAATTGATTAGAGAAAAAACGCACTGGAATGCCGAATTTGACTTCTATAGGTCAATCTTTTCTCAAGTCATCATGGTTTGAATTGGATTTGGTCAAAATAGAGACTAGAGATTTTTTTTTTTTTTTGGGTCAAAGAGACTAGAGCAAATACGAATTACCAAGACCAAAAGTTGTTCACTCCTTCAAAGTAGAACCAGAGTTTGGTTTAAAATCCATTGCAACAGCTATGCTTTATTTTACCCTTTATTTTTTACTTTGTATTATTATTATTATTTGAAGACAAGGAACTCATCTTATACAACTAATACGAAATCCAAGTTTTTAAATTATATGGTGTGCAAGAACACTTCAGCACATATTTCAAGTTAATCGAACTGGAAATATCGGTTCATTACTCAAAAAGGCTTTTTATTTTTTGGTCAAGTTTTTCTTTAAGAAAAACCAACCCCCAAACTTTACCCCATCTCCATGGGATTTAAACCAGAATCTCACACTTAAATGGAGATGGTCTTAACCACTTGAGTTATTCCCTGATTCCTGGTCAAGTTTTAATGTAGATTGATAAGTTTTGAATTTCTCAACTCTTCCTCTCAAATGACTAGTACTCTAATTTTGAAGTTTTAATGTAGATTGATAAGTTTTGAATTTCTCAACTCTTCCTTTCAAATGACTAGTACTCTAAGTTGACGACTACTTTACCATCAATAAAATACAACCGAGCGGGTCTAAATGTTCTTGTTGATTATAATTAATGGATTTCACAACTTGAACTTAATCATATTCAGAAAAGAAATCATTAGTGTTGATTAATACTTTACTATTTCTATTCCCAATAAACACTAAACATTACTCCGAAAAAATCCTATTGAATTTCACATAAGAAAAATCCAGAACTTATCAATTAGCCAGTCATATTTGTCTAGCAAAACATCAGCTAACAATATGTTTACGTATTAGGATCCTTTACTAATTAATTCTGCATTCTAACATTGTATATTCTAAAGTTACATACAATTCGTTTGTTTCACTCAAAATATTTAAAATTTCATTTTCCCAACTTTTTAGTTTGAAAGTTAGATAAATGGTTAAGATATAATATTAAAATATTAAAAGAATATTGGCTTATTAGGATTGATTGCTTTGTGGAAAGAATTGAGTAAAGCGTTGAATATTGACTGCCTAACTATTGAGACTCATTCTTTCTCTATTTTTATCCTGGGGCAAATGGCTATGAGCAGCACATTCAAACGTTTGGTTGAAGATTGGAGAAGCGAACTAAGAGTTCGTTGAATTGGGGTTTTTTTTTTTTTTTTTAAATATGAGAAGTACTTTTATTTTTTGAAAAAGTACTTTTTTTGTAATAAGTATTTGGTTTAATTTAAAAAAAAAAGTTCAAATTTAATTTTTTTCAAAAAGTCTAATATTTTAGTTTCTAAAAAAGTACATATAGTTAGAAGTTATAGAAAGATGTTCTTCAAAATACAAATTTAAACAAGCCTTAAGTCAGCAAATCAATTACCAAGTAATAAATGTTCATCATAAAGTAAATAATCGGGTGGATTTAAAATGAAGGGTCGAGTTTTGTTTAATCTAATTTGGATAGTCGAAGTCACCTTTCCTGTACGTAGAAGAGAATAAGAAATAAGAGAGGATCCACGTTCATATTTTATTGCGGTTTGTGTTGCTATATCATATATGATAAACATATGAACCATTCATGAAAGCTGCTAAATTGATAAGCTTTCCATTTGGCAACATCTCTTCGAAAAAATAATATATAAGTTATGACAGTTTGATTGCATCAACTATCACGCAATCAAGTGATGGACAATATTGCTTACGTGGTTCATTTGGTTTGTGGGTTTAGGCTGCCAAACTGATTTTTTTTTTTTTCCTTTTTCTCTCCTTTTTTTTTTAAGGTCAAACTTGTGGACCATTTTCTTGCACGGCACATTGTAGCACGCCATATGTTCCGCTTTTCGCCCTTTTTTTGTATTGTTAATTTTGTTAACTAGTGTCGTCTGTAAACGATTTTTTGCATGTTTATTAATTATTATATAGTCTCCTTAGAAACAAAACGATACAAGAAACGTATGGAAGTCTTGATGAGAATATTGGTTATCCCAAGTAATGGATACGTCTCACCAAGATTCAATTTCTTTTTAATTATGACAAATTCATCTCAAGTTTGATCATGTTAAGAGCCCATTTGACTTTGCTTAGTTTTAAGTCTTTATAAACAAATGCTGCTTACAAGCAAAAGTCGCTTTTAAATTAGTGATAAATAAGTAAAGATGTGTTCGAATAATATGTACTTATAAGCTACTAAATAAATACTTATAAGCAGTAATAGTAGTTAAAATGACTAAAATTGACATTAGCTTATAAACTGCATCTTATTTTTAAGGACAAACAAGTCTTTTATTCAGTTTGACTATTAGTTTATAAGCACTCCCAAAAAAAATTGCTCCCCATCTTTTTTTTCTTTTTACAGCTTATAAGCAATAACAAATTGGTTATAAGCTGATTTGCTGAACATTTCAATTTTTATTTTTGGCTTATAAACTGGTCAAACCAACTTATAAGCAAAGCCAAACACCCTCTAAATCCACTCCAAAATTATAAATTCTAAAATATAACAAAATCATTAGACCTTTTATGATTAGTGCATGGGCTTGAGTCAAAGGATGTTTGGCTTTGCTTATTTGATATTTATCAGCACCCAAACAATAAAAGGCATATGTCTATTATAGGTGGCGTCAACATTACAAATTTTTGCATATTTGTTATAAATTCTTTAAAAATAGAATCATATAAAAATACGAAGCGGAACTTTTGATGATAATATTAGTTATGCTAGGTAATAGACGTATAGTTCAATAATTATATCCACATTAGGTTTGATTTTGAATCAATATTGGTGATCCACATCGAGATTCAATTTCTTTTTAATAAGGAGCAATTTATCTTAAGTTTGATCAAATTATATCCATTCCAAAATTATAAATTTTAATATATAACAAAACTATAGCTAAGTGTTTTCAGTAGCGAAGCCACCTGAATGAGAAGGGGGCAACTGTGATCTTTTTTTTTATAATTTTTTTTCCTCAAGTAATATTAAAAAAATTAGCTAGAAGCTCAACAAATGGACTTGCCCGCCAACCCCCCCCCCCCCAACAAGTGTTTCAAGCTAATTTTGTCCTTTTAGCTCAATATAAACACAAAACTTACGAGATCAATGAAATTTATTTGTAATTAATTTGGATGCATTGCTTTTTTAATTAGAATATTTTGTAATTAGTATATAAACGAGAGAATGTTATTTTCTTCCATTAAACTCCTACATGAGATTTTAATTTACTCTTTTCTCCCATTATATCAAATTTTGTCAAATAATGTCTTCTACTAACATGTGGTTTCACTGTTTTTTTTTAATTTTATTGAGCTACTTCATGTTATTCTTTATTTTTTATTTTTGTGTAATGTATACACGTATGTATGTATGCATGCATGCACGTATGTATGTATGTACATATGTATGGAAAAAGATAGAATTCAACTTTTTCCTAATTTTGTGCGTAACACAATTTCGTATTATATACTAAAAAGTTAGCTCATTGCGAAGCAAATTATAGATTGTGTTTAAAAAATCAATTTAATTAATTCAAGATACAAAGATTATACAAAGCATATTTAAAAATAAATTTATTTTTTCCTGTAATATTGTGTATAACATGAATTTTGTAAAGAAAGTTACCTTTTTTTTTTATCTTTTCCTTCATATTTAAATATTTGTGATCTTCTATGCGATTGTAGGCTCATTTATTAAATAATTTTATTAGATTTGCTTTCTATTATTTTTTATTTTTTTCCTTAAAAATATAAAAATGCCTTCACGTATAAGTTTAATTGATAGTCTAATACATGAAAAATAAATATGAATTTAACTAAAATCTTAAGGGGTAATTTAAAATTTTAAATTAAAATTCACGAGGGAAAAATGATATTCTTTTTGTAATAAGAGAAATTTAGTTGATGGAGCCTAACCACTGGAACACGCGGCAGAGTCTTACTACTAACGGATAAATTTCGAGTACATAATACGTCCTCTATAATATACACTAGTTAAATTGAGGGTGCTAAATTTGGGATAGGATATTGGACTTGATCTCGGATCATAAGTCATATACATCTCTAACTCTTACTATTAGGACCCTCTCTCTCTATATATATATTTGTGCCCCTTTTAATTTTAGATCGCCACTGAGTGTTTTTATCATTAGTGCGTTTTATGGGACCATTGCCTGAAAGATAGACTAGAAAATAATACCTTCGACCAGCAAACACGTAAAAGAAGAAGAAAAAAAAAAAAAGAAGAAGAAGAAATATCTAAAATAATATATGTACGATCTATTAGTTTGGCACACATGCCGAAATGTTTCTTAACATTTTCTTCTTAACACCACTCAACTTTTTAAAGCAGGGGGACTTGACTGCCATGCTAGGCGAGGGAAGACAAGGAGATATAGGTCCACAAGAAAAAGTAAGTACTTTTTCCTTTCTTTTGTCCCTTATCTTTGAAATTTTTTATGATAAAATCTCTTATATTTAACTGAGATAATTTAGTTGCTTATTTTTATAATTTATAACATTATTAGTCCTTAATATAAAAGTTATTAATAAAACAATGACATTAGAGTTAATGGTATCACAATTGTAAAAATAAGAGATTGAAGGCATCACAAATTTCAAAAATCAACATCCCAAATTAAAAACATAATAGATTAAAAATTTTATTCTTTATTATGTTTTTCAAACTCAGAACTAATAATGGTACTAATTGTAAAGATAAAGGACTAAAATATCATATTCTAAAAGTAAGGGACTTAATTTTTTTTTCCAACAAGAGACATCTAGCTGGTGGATTCCGACTATCAGTACATCGAGTGGAACCTGACCACCAGCTAGCAAACCTCGGGCACACAGCACTCCCCCTATACTAGATACCAATTAAATCAAAGACATTCAACCCACGATAAAAGACTAAATTTAAACCCGAGTCATAAAACTCTTACTTCCTGCTGAAACATCCTTGAGGACAACAACGGACTTAATTATTAAAAAAGATCAAAAACAAGCGGCCAATGAATTATTTGCCCTGTAAATATATGTGCATACTAAATTGATATAGTAAGTTTTTTTTTTTTTTTTGGTTTGGGTTTTTTCTTCTCGCTCTGGATTCTTTTCAACACCGCGTATTTTTACTAGGACACCTGAAACTCGTTGTCTAATTTTTTGATTAAAAAAACATTTCTTCCTTCAGATTTTCAAACAACATCTATAAAAGAAGATCACAAGTAGTTTATGGTACCAAAGAACCGTGTGGACGGTCAGATCAAACATTGCTTGCTTTCAACAGCCATATCATTCTCTATATATACATTCTCCAGCTTCATTAATCAAACTATTCATACATATATACATCCACCATTTTTGCAGCTTCACATAAGCTTCATTGGAGAATTGAAGATAGTGTAGAGAATATAAACAAGCAATTGTATTGAGATGGCATTAGTAAAAGAAATCATGGGTGCATCACCATTAATGGAGAAATCTTCATTTGTTTCATCTTCCAAGGTTTTTCTGAGTCGAAATTTCAATGGTGCACAAGAAAAAAACCAGTTGTTAATGGTGAACCCCATTTTGGTTCCCTTGGAAAGAAGGGTGCCAATGAAGAAAACAGCGATGAGGGCTACACCTAAGGCGGCTGTTATTGATAAGTTGGCAAAAATGGTGCCTGAAAATGCAGTAAAATTCAAGGTGAAAGCTGTGGCGACTGTGAGAAACAAGACTAAGGAAAGCTTGAAGGAGACATTTGTGAAGCACTTTGATGCGCTTACTGATAAGATGGGGAGAAATATTGTGTTGCAGCTTGTCAGCACTGAAATTGACCCAAGTAATTTCTATTTTTCTTTTTCTTAAATTTGTGTTATTGTGTCAGTTATAGTGTTGCTTATAACTAGAAAACCCTTTTTGCACCTCGGCATGAGCTCGAAAGACTTTGCACGAATTTTCTGTCGTATAAAAAGAGGGAAAAAAAAAACCCGCACACACAATCTTGATTTAAAATGTTTTCATCCCTTTGTCATACTTTTGCTAAACAAAAACTGGGTTTGCAATGGTTTTGTGTGCTCAAGTAAATTCCATTTTCTCCTCAATTTGTGTCCGATAATGTTGTTTATAACTAGAAAAACCTTTTCACACCTTGGGTGTGAGCTCGAAAGACTTTACAGGAATTTCGGGTCTTATAAAGTAACATAAAATAAAAAAGAGAGATGCAAATAGGCACACACAATTTTAACTTGATTTAAAATGTTTTCATCCTTTTGGTTATAATTTTACTAAACAAATATTGGGTTTTGCAATGGTTATGTTGACTCTCTCTCTCTCTCTCTCTCTCTCTCTCTCTCTCTCTCTCTCTCTCTCTCTCTCTCTCTCTCTCTCTTTTTTTATAATTTCATGAAGGAACAAAAGCTCCTAAGAAAAGCAATAAAGCAGTGCTGAAGGACTGGTCAAAGAAATCAAATGATGAAAGAGTAAATTACACAGCAGAACTTGAAGTGGACTCAGAATTTGGTGTGCCTGGGGCGATCACAGTGATCAACAACCATCAACAAGAGTTCTTCTTGGAGAGCATCACCATTGAAGGCTTTGCATGTGGTCCAGTTCATTTTCCCAGCAACTCATGGGTGCAGCCTAAGAGAGATCTTCCTGGAGAGAGAATTTTCTTCTCCAATCAGGTAATATATGTAATTTTCATTAGCTTTTCAGTTTGTTTTTTTTAACTTCTAGCTAATTTTTAATATTGATATAATAACCATCAAACTCTGAAAAAAAAAAAAACTTCAATAAAATATGAAATAAGATCGTTTATGATAAATTTTAAAGTTAGTCCGAATCTTTACAGTCAAAGAGCTAGAGAACACTCTTCACTTGAGACATATAAGTCTCTACTTTGAATTATCGTAGAGGGTAAATGGACAACCATTGCTGATGCTTATCAGCAGACATATTAAGGTCAACCCATAAGATGGTCAATTGAATTCAGCTGACAGTAAACTAATAATTAAGTTGAATGAGTCATGCATGCTTTTTAAACCTTAGACATTTATATGATGGTCAATTTGCTCCTCCGCATATATGTGAATATTTCTAAGCTGACCCTTTGTCCTTAATTTTATATTTGTTGCTTGTTTAGACTTTGTCTTTAATTAGATTAACATACAATACATAAATTTATCGTATAAAAAAGCTGAGACATGACGTAAGTAACAAAAAGCATATAGAATTAACTTTTGTCATTCTATTTTACTGGTGTGCTTTGTATTCAAATCCAAAGTTCATTCCTTTCTTATTTTTATTAATTCCGAAGATACCATTTGGCTTTTCTTCTATATATATAGCCTCAATGATTAGGATTTGCCTAATAAGAAAACTACACAAAGTCATGTTATATATGGGCCATTTGATGGCAACTTGCCACTCTCCATTGCGTTACTTTTTATTTTATAAGTGGCTATAAATTAAATACGTAAGAGAATATGAAAAAAAGAT
The DNA here is from genome assembly GCA_028554755.1 of Cordia subcordata. Lineage (NCBI taxonomy): Eukaryota > Viridiplantae > Streptophyta > Magnoliopsida > Boraginales > Cordiaceae > Cordia > Cordia subcordata. The sequence goes on along the minus strand of JAPTOF010000006.1, from coordinate 14,809,456 downwards.
TATCAAAAGAAAATTTTAAGTTAAAAGTGATCGATTAGCATCTGATTTTTTCTTTTAAAATTATTCTTTAAATACCATGCAAATAATTAAATACTAAATTTGTCATATCGATCTAATTTGAGCAGCCGTATTTACCGAATGAGACGCCAGCCGGACTAAAAGCATTAAGGGAGAAAGAGCTCAGAAATTTAAGAGGCGATGGCAAAGGTGTCCGCAAGTTGTCCGATAGAATATACGATTTTGATACATACAATGACCTCGGCAATCCTGACAGAGGAATTGACTTGGCAAGGCCAGCACTTGGAGGTGAAAAAATTCCATACCCAAGAAGATGTCGCACGGGTCGTGCTCCAGCTAATAGTGGTTAGTTTGTGATGTATATTTTTAGTGTATTTTTCTTCACACGTCTTTAAATTATAGTGTGCAAAACATTTTGATAAATATTAAAGTGAGTTTTTTAGTCACTAAATTATTAATTATTAGATACAACTAGTACCTTTTGCTAGTTCCGTCAAAGAAACTATATTACGGTTAGTCCTTTTTGTTTTTTCCTTACAAAGCCCCTACTTCCAACCCGACCCTCTAGCCCCCATAGGATTCTAACCCAGCTCATCACTTAGAAGGAGGTCCTCTTAATCAGTTGAATTATTCCCTAATCCTCGTTAATCCTTTTAGTTATTTATATATCATTATCATGCGTGTAATGCTAGCTCTAGATGGAAATGGCTTGCTTTCGGACAGAAATGTCTAGAAGTATAATTGAGGAACCAAAAGGCTCACTTTGATAGTTTAGTGACCAAAAGGTTCACTTTGATAATTTAAGGACTAAAATGTTCCATATCCCATAGCTCAGGGACACGTTTAAGGAATTAACCCTATACTTTTACGATGAAGTTTGATCTTTACCTTACTAGATAAAGTCGATATGTTGTGATCTATATACACTCTCCTAGCTAGAGTCACAAAAATTGCATGCTTGCTTTCTCAATTTGCTTTATATATATTCAGATTTTCGGGCTGAAAGCCGTGTAGAGAAGCCATTGCCAATGTACGTGCCAAGAGACGAGCAGTTTGAGGAGCCTAAACAACATGCATTTTCAAGTGGAAGGCGCAAAGCAGTGCTTCATAACCTGATACCATCTATGATGGCTAAAATCTCACCTAATAATCATGATTTTAAAGGCTTCTCAGATGTTGATAGCCTCTATAGTGAAGGCCTACTTCTCAAGCTAGGATTGCAAGATGAGATGGTGAAAAAGCTTCCTTTGCCCAAAGGCGTCGGCACTATCCAAGAAGGTGGCCTACTCAAATATGATATTCCCAAGATCTTAACGAGTAAGCCAGAGTTTCTCACCATCTTTTTTAACTCGCTAAAATCTGGCCACCGATAAGTTCGAATCCTTTGATTATGAGTTAGTAGGGATTATTATAACCTCAATGTCTATATCTATTAAAAAGAAGATTGAGATGAAAATACACGTATTTTTAAGATATTTTTTAATTGAATCGAAAAGCACTTTCTCTATAATTTTTGAACGAAGTATTTTTTTTTTGAAAAATTGAAATTTCTTACTTTCCAGAAAAGTAAAATTGGAGTTTTTTTTTTTTTTTGAGTTTAAGTTTTTTCAAAAACCAATCCAAATATTTATTACAAAAAATAATTTTTTAGAGAAAAAAAAGTATTTTTCATGAAAAAAACAAATCTAAACAGGCCTTTAGTATTATATATAAATACTAAAGAACTGTTTGGATTAGGTATTTTTTGTGGAAAAGTATTTTTTTAAAAAAAGGACATCATTTTTACACTAAATATTTGAATTGCATTTCACAAAAAATTAAAAGTACTCCAAGAAAAGTTCAATTTTATTTTTTTAGAAGTCTCAAAAAAATTATTCTTTTGAAAAAAAAAATTTAGAAAAAAGCATTTTTTTGAAAACAAATCAATTCAAATGAGCCTTAAATTATGTATGATTCACCCCAACTGAATAATAATTCTGAATCCACCCGTGAATTTTTTTCTCATATCTTGTATATGTACTTGGTCGATTTATATATACCAAGCTCACTTTTTATATGCTTAAATCTGAGCCCTGTAGCCCCACTTTTTCCACTAAGAAAGCAAAATCTGAATCAGAAACCACATGGGTGCGGCAAGCAACTTTATACACTGATATATAAAACATGTTGTAAACGTGCAGAGGACAAGTTTGCTTGGTTGCGAGATGACGAATTTTCCAGGCAAGCAATAGGAGGTGTTAACCCAGTGAACATCGAGAGACTTGAAGCTTTTCCACCAGTGAGCAAGCTTGACCCTGAAATCTATGGCCCACAAGAATCTGCCCTAAAAGAAGACCACATTATTGGCCATCTTAATGGCATGACCATCCAAGAGGTAACCATGCATCACTATATATGAATTTTTTTTCATTGGGTCAATTATCAGTTCTTCGATCTTTTTTACGTTTGGCAAATTCATCCCTTATCTTTTTACGTAATATTTTTTAAACTTTTAACTTTTTTGGTTGCGTTACTGTTAGTCTTTTTGTCACCTAAGTACTTTTAGGATTTAAACAGAAAAATCAGTTACAATCACAAAATAACAAATCAGTTACAATCACAAAAGAGAATGAAAAATGTTGCTTTAAAATATAGGAGACAAAGTTGTTAGAAATGAAAAAGACAAGGGACCCCAGGGTAAGTTAACCCTTCTTCATTTGAAGAGTTACAAGCCACAACATAACACATACTGATTTCAAGGCCTTTGTGGTCCATGCAAAAAGTAGACACATAAATAAAATAGAAAAAGGATCAATAGTTGATATGTACTTTTTTCTTAAAAGTAAATTCACTTGAATCCTGAAAGTAATGGATAAGGGAGGGACTATTTCCCACAAAGTAATGGCTTAAGTTCAAATTGTTGAGGTGAAAGATTATGCTAGTGACAAGGGGTAAAAAGATAGAAAAAGAAAAAATTAGAAAATAGTGAATTACAAACTCTGACATGTAAAAACTCTTTCTCTACTAAGAGGCTCTATTGTCTGAATTATTAAGTATAATAAATAAATAATCTACAAAACTCTTTTTATAAGTTTAAATTTTGGGATGAAGTGGTAATTCAACATGATATTAAAGACAAGTGATTCAATACATACTGCTACTCATTTATAAAGAAAAACATTAAATATTTTTACGTGTAAATATAATTATAATTAACCAATACATATAATTAAACACAATACATAAATATAATTAACCAAACCCTCTCCACAAATTAATTTAAACTTTTAAGTAATAACTCAATATACAGACCTACAAGAAAATAAGTTGCTTATTTATGATGGAGATCGAAAAACAATACTTACATGTGATTATTTTGATTTTTGCAGGCCTTGGAGGCAAATAAGCTGTACACATTGGATCACCATGACATTTATATGCCATTTGTTGACCGGATTAATGCCCTTGACGGACGCAAAGCATATGCGTCACGTACAATATATTTCTTGACGGAGCTTGGAACTCTTAAACCTATAGCCATTGAGCTCAGCCTTCCACCAAGTGGTCCAAGGTTTCAATCAAAGCGTGTTTTCACGCCACCGGTTGATGCCACAACTAACTGGATGTGGTTGCTAGCCAAAGCCCATGTTTGCGCCAATGATGCTGGTGTTCACCAACTTGTTAACCACTGGTAAGATCATAATTCTTGCATAAATTGCAAGCAACCTAAGGTTTTTTTTATAAATGCACGATACACCTTGTAGTTTAAAAATCAGCTAATATCCTCCGGTGGTTTCCAAGATTAGAGCACACTTAATTCCTCTATCACGTTCTTCGTTACAATTTAGAACTTCTTTTTATTGCATGCGATGGAAGAATGATTTTCTCCCAAAAAAAAAAATATTCTTATACAATATAGTTGTACCCACCGCAGGCCTTCTACTTCGCCTTAAGTGCATGATAACTCTATGCTTCATTATAAGTGCATGATACCCCTTTTTTTGAAGCATATATTGGAAACTCTGCTATTTTTTTGTTAAAAAACGAAAAACATTTTGGTGATTAGTATATGGGAATAAGGTGGGAATGGAATGGCATTCTTGGCTTTCTTTTAAATTCTATGATTGGTATGAGGTAATGAGCCAAAGAATTACATTCTGGAGAGAATCCCATTCCCATAAATATGAGAATAGCCATTCTTAACAAAACATATGGAAATGATCATTCCCATATTCATGGGAATGAAATTTTTGGTCAAAAGACTAAGAATATTCTTTTAAAAATCAAAATTTTTTGTTTAATATAAAAATAAAAATAAAAATAAAAAATTAAATTAAAAATAAAAATAAAAATAGATCTATACCATCATTCCTAGAGTATATCAAGCAAAGTATATTCATTACTATGTCAATTCTATTTCAAGCTCATTTCATTCCCTAACTTATTCCATTTCTATCAAATTTATTCCATTGTATCAATTGCCACATTATAGTTAGAGCGAGTGTACTCTAGTTTTGAAAAATACATGAAATCTAGTAACTAATTTCAAAACTATTATGGGGTGTCATACATGACAAAGCACAAAATTATATGCCATTTACCTTTAATTCTTTAATATGGATCAATTGATTATCAAACGCTCATGCACGTGTCACACACCTAACCGCCATTTTTGGAATTTCGTATATAACAAGGGTTTCCTATATATATAGGTTAAGGACACATGCGTGCCTGGAACCATTCATATTATCGGCTCACAGACAAATGAGTGCAATGCATCCAATATTTAAACTCCTGGACCCGCACATGAGATACACAATGGAGATAAATGCGTTGGCTCGGCAAAACTTGATCAATGCTGCTGGTGTTATCGAGTCTTGCTTTACTCCTGGTCGCTACTGCATGGAGATGAGTGCTGCTGCCTACAAGAATTTCTGGCGCTTTGACTTGGAAGGCCTCCCTGCTGATCTCATCCGGAGGTAACTAACTATATCTAAAAATGTCCAAATTAATTAATCTCTTTAAGATACATGTGGTATATCATATTAATTAAAAGGGGTTTACATAAGCCTGCTACTACCATACCAAACGAAAATAGCAAAAATATACCACTAGCAACATGGCTTATCCTACTAGTCAGGGTCGAGCACTAATATGGACTTAATGATTATTGAATTACTACCTCATTCAAAAGTTATGTGGACAAATTTTAATATTTTGGATGGGGGTGAGTTTTGAACTTGAAACTGTTTAATTTCTAGGTTCTGATACCATATTGAGTTGCCACCTCATCTAAAAACTTAAGCTTGTAGATAGGTTATTAGTTTATTTATTTATTGTGTTAACAATGATTTGATTTAGCAAGGCAAGTTCACTTGAAGAATCGGATTAAGGTTTCATTGGAATTGGCTTTTCAATAAGTGCTTTCTTAAAAACTATTGAGAAAATCACTTTCTTGAAAAACTAAAAAATTTTTGTTTTTGAAGAAAGTTGTATTTGAGTTTTTTTTTTTAGAGTTATAATTTGTTTTGAACGTTATGCCAAATAGTTATTGCAAAAATAATATACTTTTTTCAGGAGTGTTTTTTTCCTAAATAAAACACAATCTAAATAGGCTTTAAATTCACGTTATTTATCAACCAACTATATATTTAATATTATTCCTTTTCCAATTTTTCTTAATTCTTCCATAATATATATGATTTAATCAATTTTAAGTAAAAATTTCATGCAGAGGCATAGCAGTACCGGAACCAACACAACCACATGGTCTAAAGCTGCTTATTGAGGACTACCCATACGCATCAGATGGGCTCATGATTTGGGCCGCAATCCAGGACTGGGTCCGTACAAATGTAAACCATTACTATCCAAACTCATGCCTAATTTGCAACGACAAGGAGCTTCAGGCCTGGTACTCTGAGTCCATTAACGTGGGCCACAGAGATCTTCGCAATGCAGATTGGTGGCCCAAATTAGAAACTCCAGAGGATCTCACTTCAATCCTCACTACCCTCATCTGGCTAGCTTCTGCACAGCATGCTGCACTGAATTTCGGGCAGTACCCTTACGGTGGCTACGTCCCGAACCGGCCACCGTTAATGCGTCGGCTGATCCCTACTGAGAATGACCCCGAGTATGACATCTTCCTTGCCGACCCGCAGAAATACTTCTTCTACTCTTTACCTAGTGTGTTGCAAGCAACAAAGTACATGGCTGTGGTTGACACATTGTCAACACACTCACCCGATGAAGAATATTTAGGGGAGAGAAATCTACAATCAATGTGGACCGGAGACGCAGAGATCGTTGAGGCCTTTTATGAATTCTCTGCAAAAATTAGACAGATAGAAAAGGAGATTGAGAAGAGAAATTGTGATGCAACACTAAGAAACAGGTGTGGTGCAGGAGTATTACCATATGAGCTACTTGCACCTAGTTCTGGACCAGGGGTAACATGTAGAGGTGTTCCTAATAGTATATCAATATAGTAAAAAGCTGTAAATATATGTAATCCTTCAGCAAGACCACAAATATTACAGGTGATTAAATGCTGAGGATGATAGCTTAGTATTCGTATACATTGTAATTACGTTTGAGATTGGCTGATTTGAGTATAATATGTATAAAGGTTCTGAGCAAGTCTTGTACTATAGGGGTGTTCATTAGGGATTCTCCACCCCAATCAATAAAAAAAAATTTCTCCAAAATAATTTTTTAGGGAAGGGACTTTATTCTATTTTGATGTGCTTGACTTAAAATAGGAAATTAGTTACAAATTCTAAGTTAAGTTTTAACTTACAAGTGCACGAGTAATTGTAGTCTAGTGTGCTAAGTGCGAGGTCGAATCCATAGGGAGGAAATTTTGAAAACTTGTGTAATTGTGCTAGTAAACTGTCTGAGTGATTGTTGATAATTTAAAGAAAAATTTGATATTGAGAAAATTAAACTAAAACAAGAATTAAACTAAAAAGAGAAATTACTTAAAAATGAAAACCAAAATTTGAGATTTGAAAACTTCTTTGGATTAAGTTTAAGGATTGGATTCCTATGTGAAATTCAAATTTTAGGCTCAACTTAGGATTTCTTATTTTGATGTGAAAATTAAACTACAAGCCTAATTGATTGAATAGCTCAAATTAATCAATCAACTAGTCCTAGTTTAAAGGTGCAACTCTATCCCCAAGTCCTTTCTTTAGCCAGAGTATAGATTTGTCCTAAAATCCTAAGGCATATTTATCAATTAAGCATGTGTAGAAAACTATAATACAACCTATAATTTTTAACAATAAAGCTCACAAGAACATATATATATATATATATATATATATATATATAAAATTGAACAAAGGTATCCTATTAAACATCAACTGCAAGTATAATGAAATAATAGAAATAAAGTAATGAAGACTATCAATCATATAAATAAAATACATCAAAATATTCCATTCAAGTTTGAGACCTTAAAATGAAAATTATCACATAGTCATCCTATCCCAAACAACAAATTACTTAGACATATTTAACGAAAATAAACCAAACATACAAGAGAAAGTTTGAGAAAGCTTCCCCATAAATTTGGCTTAAACTAGTTTTCAATTGTTTGCAGCTCGATCTTGAACTTGTTGAATTTTTCCACGCTCAAATTTGAAAAGAATTAAAGAAGAAATAAAAAAAGAAAGAAAAATGTTGTTGATAAATGTATGCTGCTTGAATTGCTTTGTGATGCTCTCACTGATCCTTCATATGTGTGTCATGCCATATATATATATATGGTGGAGGCAAAACCTAAGGCTTTTTAGTTCAAGACCCACGTGGGCCTTATTGCCCAATTTGGCGTTCCTTTTTCTTCTCTCTCTTTTCTTATTTTAATTTGTTTCCAAAATCTTTTCTTTTCTTTGCCTACAAGAAATTTCCTTTTTCCTTCAATTCATTTGGCAAGTCTTGGTCAAAAGTCATCCTCCTCTTTTCCTTCTTTTTTTTTTTCTAGAAAAATCTCCTTTCCAAGTTTTACTTTTAATTTTTTCTCTTTTTCCTTCGGTTTCTACTTGTACAAAAAACACAATAAAATACTTAAATATTTTTAATTAACTATAAAAAAAATCACTAAAATAAGCCTAAAAATATAATCAAATCACATTTCCATCCCAATTCACCAATGGGAAAAGCATTCTGGGGAAAAAATATCGGGGATTGGAGAATCCACGAATTTTTTTAAGAAAAGGTTTAAAACTAATTCTATTACTAAAACAAGTTTCAACTATCAACTGATTCTACTACTAAGTAGTAAGTACTAATTGTACATGCAAATAACATATAGATGAACTTACAATATAAAATTTAAAGACATAATCGATAGTGGAAGCGCGTACCTATTTGAGCCATTATTGTTAAAAGTTGTTAAAGAAATAACTGTCACTCAGTCCAGGTGTAAATCTTCCTCCCCTTGCTCTACTCAATATTAACAGATGCTTATGGGAGCAATTACTAGGGTTAAGAGTAGGAGAAAGGACTTAGTCCTATTTATAATAAATTTTGACAGTCCTACCCATAATAGGATTTATCAGAATAAATGGGTCTACGCACAAAAGAATTATATGGATTTATAAAGTGGGCTAAAACTAATATAATCACAAAGCCCAACTTATGAACCAGATATTCAACCTATTTTATAAAACCACAAATAATTAACGGTAGTCCACTTTAAAGAGAAATTTTCCAACCGTCTCCCACTTGGGCAACGTTAATTGTTTTATTTATTTTCAAAAGACTTTTAAGAAAAATACTTATTAGGCTGAATAGGAAACAAAATGTGGCCACAATTTTTAAAATTCTGATTCACAAGATTACACCTTGAGCACATATCTGGACCAACAAAATTGTCAAACATTGAATCATGATAGTCATAGTATTCCATATTGACATAAGACTTTCCATGATCACAAATGTCATCCAAGCTTATCATCATGGACCAAACATATGGCATAGCAGCAAGAGACTAGCACCTATATGTGATCAAAATGTGCTATTTCTTTGTCAGTCCTACACGTGATTTCTCCAATATCGGCGTTTAAAGCAAGAGAAATCTATTATTCTTATCCTCATAAAATAGCGTACAACATGCTAGAGGAAATAACACATATCCTCACAAAACGGCATTCAACAGGCTAGAGGAAATATTATTCTTAACCTCACAAAATGGCGATCAACATGCCAGAGGTAAGAATACATATCTCCAACAAAAAATGGTGTCCTTATGGAGATATTAAACTCAATAGGGGATCTTATCGCAATGGACACCAAGCATAAGATCCACAACAAAACATAACTATGAGCAATTTCAGAATATCAAATTATGTCATAAAACATAGAACAACATGCTATTGTATCAATGCACCAAAGTGTAAAGCAATACAAAAATAATGAGAATATTCAACAATACATGATAACGTAAAACTCCCACTAGACAATAGCATCAAAAGACTGTAAAATGCCCATATTCTCAACACGTTTCATAAAGACTATAGGTCTAAGACCTTTAGTCAAAGGGTCAGCTAACATGTCATCAGTAGCAATCTGCTTTATAAGAATATCACCACTTTTGACAAAATCTCTGACTACCAAGAACTTGATATCTATATGCTTGCAAGCTCCAGTACTCTTACTATTCTTTGAGAACAAAACAGCAGCTCTATTATCACAATAGATTTTAATAGATCTAGTAATAGAATTTTTAATTCTCAAACCAGATAGTATTTTCTTGAGCCACATAGTGTGGGATGAGGTTTCATAACAAGCCACAAACTCTGCCTGCATAGTTGAAGAGGCAGGAAGTTTTTGCTTAGTGCTCTTCCAAGACACAGCCCCTCCGGCTAACATGAATATGTACCCAAAAGTAGATTTTTGATCATCTAAACAACTAGCATAGTCAGAGTCAGAATATCCAATCAACTCCAAATGATCTACTTTATGATAAACAAGCATATAATTCTTCGTCTTCTGTAGGTATCTCATTACTTTCTTTGCTGCAACCCAATGTTCCTTACCAGGATTTATCTGATATTGACCAAAAACTCCTACTGCAAAAGCAATATCAATTCTGGTGCATCCTTGAGCATACATTAAGCTCCTAATAGCACTAGCGTATGATGCATCTTTCGTGGAATTTCTCTTTACATCATTTTGAGGGCATTGCTTCAAGCTGAGCTGATCACTTTTTACAACAGGGGTATCACCCAGCTTACAATTCTCCATGTTAAATCGCTTGAGAACTCAATCCATGTAAGCCTTTTGTGAAAGACCCAAAATCCCATGAGACCTATCTCGACAAATCTGAATACCAAGGACAAAAGAAGCCTCTCCAAGATCTTTCATATCGAAAGTCTTAGACCAATATTGCTTAGTCTCATGGAGCATACCAAAGTCATTTGTAGCTAGCAGAATATCATTAATGTACAATATCAGAAAGATAAATTTACTCCCACTGATCTTGATGTATATACATTGATCAACTTTATTTTCCTCAAAACCATAAGAAGTTACCTTTTCATGAAATTTCAAATACCACAGTCTTGAGGCTTGCTTCAAACCATAAATGGATTTTCTAAGTTTACATACCATGTTCTCTTTACTAGCAATAGTAAAACCTTCAAGCTATTTGATATAGACTTTTTTATATAAATCCCCATTGAAGAAAGCTGTTTTTACATCCATTTGATGCAACTCTAAATCAAAATGTGTCATAAGAGCCATTATGACCCTGAAAGAATCTTTTGTAGAAACAGGTGAAAAGTTTCATTATAATCTATCCCTTCTTTCTGGGTAAAGCCTTTCGCAACTAATCTCGCCTTGAACCTCTTAATCTTTCCTAAAGGATCTCTCTTGGTCTTGAAGAGCCATTTGCAACCAATAGGTTTATAATCTTTAAGAAGATTAACAAGTTCTCAAACTTCATTATCCATCATAGACTACATTTCCTCTTTCAAAGTATCCATCTACATCTTGATTGATCCCTATTAATAGCCTCCCTAAATGTAACTGGGTCAACTACACTTCCAGGATCATAATCTCCCTCACCGAGGTAAATAAGATAGTCATCAGAGATAGCAGGTCTTCTTTCTCTAATAGACCTCCTCGAATATTGTTCCTCATTAAGCTTATTAGGCTGAGAGCTTTCAAGTTGTAAATCTCATTGGCTGTAACATCTTAATCTTCTACATACTGGCCACTAGTGTCTTGTCTCTCAATATAGGTAGAAGTATCAGCTTGACTATCTGTTGATAGTGGAAATGAGACAGTTTCTCTATCATTGCTTTCAATAGTTGGCTGAGAGCATACAATATCACCAACATCTAATTCCAAGAATTTTCCAGTTTGAGATTCAATAATTTTAGTACCACGTGTAGGAGAATAGAACCTATATCCTTTAGAGTGAGCTGGATATCCAATAAAATAACAATAAGTACTCTTAGGCTCAGTGGCTTTCTTATTTGGATTGTAAATTCTCACCTCAGCAGGACAACCCCAAACTCATAAATGGTTCAAACTAGGTTTTCTCCCTACCCAAAATTCAAAAGGAGTTTTAGGAACAGACTTGCTAAGAACACGGTTAAGAATATAACAAGCTGTTTAAATGGCTTCACCCCAAAGATACTCTGGCAGGTCAGCAACACTCATCATGCTCCTCATCATATCCTTAAGGGTGCAATTTTGTCTTTCGGCTAAATCATTTTGTTCAGGGTTACCAGGCATGGTGTATTGGGCAACAATCCCACGATCCTCTAAGTACTTGGCAAACGACCCTATATATTGTCCAGAAACCCCATGTCTATCATAGTACTCACCTCCCTGGTCAGATCTAACAATCTTGATAACCTTTTTAAGTTGTTTTTCTACCTCTGTCTTAAAAATTTTAAATTTGTCAATAGCTTCAAATTTCTCTTCAATTAGATAGAGGTACCCATAACGAGAAAAGTTATCAATGAATGTAACAAAATATTTATTGTCACACAATGTAACAGAATAAGGTCCACTAATATCTATGTGTATTACTTCTAAAAGGTCAGAACTACAGGTAGCACATTTCCTTTTAGTTTTAGTAATCTTAACTCTAATGCACCCAATGCAAGTTTCAAGATCACCAAAATTTAGAGAAGGTATGATGTCATTTTTAACGAGTCTTTCAACTTTTTCCCTAGAAATATGACCTAACCTTTTATGTCATAGCAAAGAAGAAGTTTCTTTAATTAAACTCCATTGAGAAGTAAAATTTTCTGTATGAAAAGAGTCATGAAAACTTCCTGGGAACAAGCACAATTGGTATAAACCATTTGATAAAACACATTCACCAACAATTTTGGAATTGAAAAACAATTGTACTTTGCTATTGCAAAAGTTAAAACCATAACCAATCTTGTCTAAAACAGAAATAGAAATAAAGTTCGGTCTAAAAGACGGTACATAGAAAACATTTTCTAAAATAAGTTCAAAACTAGTGCTCAAATGTAGACTAATAGTCTCTATGTGTTCTACTCTAACGGCAACATTATTCCCAACTTTGATCTTGGACTCTAATTCACTTGGCCTCTGTTTGTTTTTAAACCCCTGCAAAGAAATAGCAATGTGAACCGTTGCACCACTGTCAATCCACCAAGTATTTGATGACACATAAACTAAATTGGATTCTAAACAAACATAGGTTAGTGAATTACCTTCTGCTGCTTTCTTTTCCTCTAACCAAACTTTGTGTTTAGTGCATTGAGCTCTCTTGTGACCTTTTCTGTTACAAAAGTAATAGTTTTGATCAAACTTATTAACAGCAGATCTAGGGTCTCTTACATTGTGCTTTTGGTTTTGTTTCTAACCTTTACCACCCCTTTTAAAACCCTGAACTTTCTTATAAGCATGACCCTTAAACTTTGATGTACTGAACTTATTAGAGTGGGGTTCAGGTTTGGAAACAAGCATGCTACCTCATGGTTTTCACTCTTAATTTTGTTTTCCTCAGCAACACAATGGATAATTAAGTCATTAATGGTCCAGGATTTCTTTTGGGTATTGTAGGCAGTCTTTATGTGGGAAAACTCAGAAGGCAAAGAGTTAAAGGCATGGTGGATTATGAAGAATCTGGAATGAAGACTTTGCAGGATTGCAGTTTTGTTTGAACATGAACCATTTTCAGAATATGATCTCTAACCCCACCTTGCTTATCATATTTCATTCCTGTAAGCTCACTTATCAGGTCTCTAGTCTCAGCATTATTAGATACTTGGTATTTCTCTCCTATAGCAGTTAAAAAATCTTTTGCATTCTCAGTTTCTGGCAAACCACTCATCAAATGTTCAACTATAGTCCTCTTTATAGTCATCAAAGCAAGATGGTTAGATCTTTCCCACTGCTGATAATATTTCTTCTCCTCATCACTACTTTCCTTTGTTAAATCATCCGGTGCATCAAAACGTAGAGCTAAGTTGAGATCAGCTACACCCAGATAGAACCCAATGTCTGCTTTCCATTTCTTAAATTTTTGTCCGTTCAAGACCTCAAAGGTAGTAACAGCATTGTTCAAAGCAAAGGAAACTATCCAAGAAAAAGAATGCATTATCAATAAGCATTATACATACATGCCTTATAACAAAATAAGCATTATAAATAAAAAGAGTCCAAGCACATCGTTGTCATATTCACCTTTGGGCAGATAATTTGACATATAAATAGGCGCTCTTTGACATAAAGTAATACATAAGATCACCCCACTAAAAGAAAAAACAACCACCTTTGGGCAATTGAACTCTCTAACAGTATTGTAATCTTGGTTGATACTTTATGCTTATGCTATCGGGCTAAAGCCATATAATGATCTCCTTTGGGAGAGCATTGCGCACTTTACCATAGTAATTTCCTAAACAAAATGAGAAAAGCCATAGATTTAATTGAGCAAATCATTTTGGTAAATTTGCCAACTTAAATTTATGTTGTCAACTTATTGGAAAAAATTAATGCTTAATATAATCGCAAAAGGCTATGCATGCACTTAATCACACAATATGAAACACTTATATATAGTACGTCTCATTGATCAATTTAAAATTCCATTCCTCAAAAATAATGTTATCAACATTATATAAAAGTCAACATGACATATAGGAACACTCTAGAAAGAAAAATAAAATTCCAAAATAAAGAAAATAAATATTTTCTTTAAATTTAGAGACCAATAATAAAAGAAATAAAAATAAAATAAAATAAGCTAAATTTTCAAACAAATTGTTGCAAAGACAACCAATTTTATTGCCAACTCAAAAAATATTGGCTATGAAACAATCATATTAAACATAGGTCGCTAGTAGTTAAGGAACGAATGATAAAACTTATAGCTTAAGAATGGCTAAAGTTCAAAAAAAAAATTCTTGCTAGCAAATCCCCTTTTTTTTTAAAAAAAAATCATTTGTTTATTAATTTAGTACTCAAACACATACCAAATAAAATAATGCTAAATTACCTTTATAGCTTGGTGGTAGTGTGTTTGCTTTATAAGCAAAAGTTGCAAGTTCAATCCTTTTAAGTTACAAAAATTATCTTTAATTATATTCTATCTCTCATAATATATTATGCAACCAGAATGTTAAACAAAATAGGACTCTAGTGTAGTGGTAAGACACCTACTTTAGAGTTTTATTCTGCCAGGAAGATGTGGCTTCTATTTTTGCCTTCAGCTTTTCTTATTTAAAAGTTATTATGCTAGCAAATATAGTTGTAAAAACACAATTAAACCAGAAGCTCAAGATGGCCATGTTGTTATAAGGCACCAAATTAAGGCTTTGGCCCAATAATGGCATGGGTTCAAATCCTACTATGTTTAGTTCTTTTCTTTTCTTTTTTTTTTTTTTTTAATAGTTGCAGAAACAAACAAGGGAAAATTAAACACAATTAAAACCAACAATTGGACATGCTAGGGTGGTTGTTGGGCATGACAAAAAAACATGTGGGCTTTGCCACGCAAGTTTGAATATGCTGCCTTCAAGTTAATTTTTTTTTATTTGATTGCCATTTAATCCTAAAATAGAACTCATAAGTCTTAATATAATATCAAAATTAAATCCTTAATCAAATTTAATTCTCGATGCATACCAAACACCTGAATTAGGCCAGTTCTCTATGCTATCTAATATTTTCATGAGATAAGTACAATTTGTATGTAACTTTGCAGATAACTATATGATTTAGGTTGTTGTAAAAAAAAACAAATAAATTAAAGGAAAGAAGTCTATAAAAGCCCTCAATTAATTTTATGAAATAAAAATTCAATAATCACATAATCATAAAATAAATTAAGAACTTTCATAATTTACGCGCAAATAACATGTAAATCCATATGTAAGTGCCTCTGACAATAAATAACATTATATATTTTTGTTATAATATGTAAATACATGTATAACCTGGCTCTGATACCACATGTAAGCGCAAAAAACATATACATGAACTTACAATATAAAATTTAAAGACATAATCGATAGCGAAAGCGCATACCTGTTTGAGCCATTATTGTTAAAAGTTGTTAAAGAAATAACTCTCACCCAATCTAAGCGTAGATCTTCCTCTCCTTGCTCTACTCAATATTAACAAATGCTTATAAGAGTAACTGCTAGGGTTAAGAGTAGGAGAGGGGACCTAACCCCATTTATAATAAATTCTGACAGTCCTACCCATAATAGGATTTATCAGAATATATAGGCCTACGCACAACAGAACTGTATGGATTTATGAGGTACGCTAAAACTAATATGATCACAAAGCCCAACTTGTAAACCAAATATTTAGCATATTTTATAAAACTAAAAATAATTAATGGTAGGCCACTTTAAAGAGAAAATTTCCAACACTAACATGCCTAGTTGAACAGATAAAGTCATCATCATTCATCAATAAAATATATGTAAATCTATACTTCAAAGTGTAAATAAAAACATATAACATAATTTAAACACGAAAACATAATATAATACATAACTAATGAATCATAACTCATAAGTCTAAAACATAAACAAAAAGCACAATTCAATAGTATATTCATGTCTCATAATCCGTCAATCATTACCCAAAAATCAGAAGCATAAACAAAAAACACATATTATGACATTTGTATGTATGTATGTATGTATGTATGTATGTGGTGTGTATGTATGTATGTATAAAGTAAAAAACGATTTCGAGTTCGGGTTTTCCTCGAAAAAGAAATTTATTTCGATCCCCAACTCGTTTCCCCAAAAATTTTCGCCATTCTCAATATTTTTTCTCCAATTCCCCGATTCCCTGAAAATAATTTCCACATACCGATTTTTCTGGTCGAGGATCGAGTTTTCCTGATAAAGGCACAGCTCTATTGTAATGTATGAGCTTGTATCTTCTTCCTAATCTTGTCTATAGAAAAACTTGAATTATATTTAGTACATAATACAAGGGTATCTAACTTTGCTTATAAATTAGCCAAATTTTTTTATGCACTAAATTTCGGCCAGTACCCTTACGATGGCTATGTCCTGAACCGGCTACTGCTAATGCATCGGCTGATCCCTGACGAGAACGACCCCGGATACGGCATCTTCCTCTTCGACTTGCAGAAGTACTTCTTTTGCTCTCTACCCAATGTGTTGCACGCAACAAAGTACATGGTCATGGTTGACACATTGTCAATACACTCACCTGATGAAGAATATCTAGGGAAGAGAAATCTACAATCAATGTGGATTAATGACACAGATATCGTCAAGGCCTTCTACGAATTCTCTGCAGAAATTAGATGGACAAAGAAGGAGATTGAGAAGAGAAATTGTTGATGCAACACTAAGAAACAGGTGTGGTGCAGGAGTGTTACCATATAAGCTACTTGCACCGAGTTCTGGACCAGAGGTAACATGTAGAGGTGTTCCCAATGGTATATCAATATAGTAAAAAAAATGTAAATATATGTATATCCTTCAGCAAGACCACAAATTTTACAGGTGATTAAATGCTGAGGATGATAGCTTAATATTCGTATAAATTGTAATTATGTTTGAGATTGGTTGATTTGAGTATAATATGTACAGAGGTCTTGAGCAAGTCTTGTAATATAGGGGTGTTCATTGGGGATTCTCTGTCCCAATCAATAAAATTTTTTTCCTGAAATAATTTTTGGGGAAGGGATTTTATTCTGTTTCCCGTCCCAATTCACCAATGGGGAACACACTTTGGGGAAAGGGAAAATGGGGAAAAAGTATCAGGGATTGGAGAATCCCCTAATTTTTTAAAGAAAAGGTTTAAAACTAATTCTACTACTAACATTAATTTCAACTATTAGCCAATTCTGCTACTAAGTAGTAAATACTAACATGCCCTGCTGAACAGATAAAAATCATCATCATTCATCAACAAAATAATTAGAAATCTAGACTTCAAAATGCATATAAAAACATGTAACATAATTTAAATTGAAAAACATAATATAATATATAACCAGTGAACAATAACTCATAAGTCCAAAACATAAACAAAAAGTATAATTCAACAGTACATTCATGTCTCATAATCAGTCAATCATAACCCAAAAATTTGAAGTATAAATAAAAAACACATAGTATAACATACACACACACACATATGAAGTAAAAAAATTCGGGTTTCGGGCTTTCCCCAAAAAAGGAAATTTGTTTCGATCCCAAACCTATTTCCCCAAAATTTTTCCCCCAATTCCTGGATTTCCCGAAAATAATTTTTCCATAACCAATTTTTTGGTTGGGGATCAAGTTTCCCCAATAAATGCACAGCTCTATTGTAATGTATGAGCTTGTCTCTTTTTCCTAATCTTGTCCATAGAAGAACTTGAACTGTATTTAGTACATAATACAAAGGTGTCTAATTTTGCTTATAGATTAGTCAAATTTTTTTATATCACTACAACAATTAGGCACTTGGGTTATAATATCGGCCATGAGAATTTAAAATTTTGAAACAAGAAAAAAAAAATTTGGTGTTAGAATTTGCCATGGATAAGATCACCCATGAGTAATTTGAAGCTTAAGCCAAGATTGCCATGAGTAAGATTACCGTGACCAAATTAATGTCTTTCCTAATTACTTGCGTCTTTTTATCCATGTTTATCATGGAAAAAACTACCCATAGCTATATTTTAAACATAAATTCAAATAAAAAAAATATAACCATCATAAAATTTATGTAACATTTTTTAAAATTTAATAAAATTTATGTAATGGACCAATTATTATGCTTACATAGCAACAAAGTTTAACACATGTATGACTACCCGTGGCTAAATTTTAGATATAAATCTAAATGAAGAATATAAATATCATAAACTTTACGTAACATATTTAATTTGATAAGGTAAATTTTGATTTAGATACATAAATAAGAATTTTATTTTTATATTGATCCACTACTAGAAAAGTGACTCTTAATGACCAAATTCAATTATCACCTTTTGGTCGCTAGTTTCTGGGCGGAAAGTAAACCAATCACTAAATTTTGTGAGAAAAAAAAAATTTGTTTACTAAAATTCGTGTCAAAAATAAATTCTTTCCACTAAATTCAGAACTAATTATTTGAAACTTGTGCTTTGCATGAATCATCTTTTTATTTGGTAGTATTTTTTGTCTAAAGATTTCAGATTTCAAATTATAATAGCTATTTTAATTCCTTTACGGCTTGCTGCTTCTCCGCCGTCTGCATCTATTGAGCTAGTTTGTGCTCGAACTCAGCCAATCTAGTTTCAACGTCCTAGTCACATCTTGTTGATGCCATTGTTGAAGGCTTTCTATCACGTGGTATCGGGGCTCTTCTTGTCTTTACATTACCGACTTCACCCTATTGTAAACACCAAATTGTAGATGTCATGACATACAATTAAAACCAAAATCTCCCCTTAGGATAGACCCTACGTCTCTTGTATGAGGGTAGGATTGCTAGTGAAATCCTCATAGAACCTTTAGGGTAGGGGATGAGTATTTAAGCTAGAGAATGCGTCGGTCAGAACTTCTCATTGCTTCCTTTACAAGTTGTCGGACCCTAAATCTGAGACCAATTCCTCATTTCATGCTTGCAGCCACGAGATCCCCTCCACCGATCATTTGATCTCGAGAGATATGTTTCCTAATTCAATTATTTCCTTACTAATTTGACTTTTGGCATGCAGGCAGGCTTAACCCACGTCTGTTCAGGCCCTTCTTTTCCTTGGGTATTGGGTCGTATTCATATGGGCCGATACATTTATCCTTTCAGAGACTTTTATCATTGACCTTGGAGAATTATTTTTGCTGAAATTATAAGTGGTTTAAACGCTCTGCTTTCTTGTTGCTTAATAATATTAAGGACCTAATTTATTAGGTTTAGAGGGTGTTTGGCTTTGCTTATTTTAAATGCTTATAAACACTTAAAAAAAAATTACTCTCTTACATGCTTTTTACTATTTAAGTGCTTATAAACACCAAATAAGCAAAGTCAAACATCCTCTTAGTGCCTTGCAAAGTTACCAAGGTCTTGTGTTTCTAACATTCACCTGGGTGGATTTTAGGTGTGTGACATAATTGAACCTCAGATCCACAAAAGAAAAGAAGTCAATCAACTTTCTCTTGAGAAAATCTCATAGCATCTAATCTACCAAACTGTTTAAAAGAATTCGATGTTAATGACAACGTTAGGTTGTTCAATCCAAACTAGAAGTCTTAGTTTAGTATTTACTGAACTTCTTCACCATTTAGGATCAAATGGAAGAAAAAGCAACATGACTTTCTTTTTAATAGACCCCCCACCCCAAACCCAAACCCAAACCCCCGTCCCCATGAGATTTGAACCCAGGACCTCACACCTAAGCGGAAGTAGTCTCAACCACTTAAGTTACCCTTTAATGCCAAAAAAACACGACTGCTATGTTGAACACAACTGGAAAAGTGTATTTGTCTGCAAATGTTTTACACCAAGACTTTATGTATAATGTTACAAGTCCTGAAGGTTTTGTTTCCTGGACATTATCATCAGAGCTACACAATAGGAAACCTTTCAAACAAGAAACTAGAATTTCAGCATCATAGAGTATTAGAGAAGCCACAACATAACAAACAAACAAAATCAACATTCAGGATCTGTGATCAAGCCTTCTGTTCTTCCCCTTCATCCTTGTTCCGAAGAGATCCTAGTTCTTGCCTTTTTATTTTATAAAGAGCGGTATCAGAAAACACAGTACGAGACCTCATACGATGCCTATGCTTACGACCTCTCCTATGCCGATTGTAGCCATTTCCTTTCCTTACTTCCACCTTTGCTGCTACTCCTTCACATCCATCCATTTCCTTCTCTTCTTCCTCCGCAAGTCCTTGTTTATCTGCCGTTAACTCGCTGACTCTGTTCTTCCCATCAGTAGGAACAATGTACACAAAAGGCCCTGCTGGGATGTCATTTAAGTCCAAAACCGGCTCTAAGACCTTGACCACATGCTTCATTGTAGGCCTAGTTCGGGGGTTATGGCGCAGGCATTGATAAGCCAAAGCAGCCACCTTTATAGCCCCTTGAATTGAGTATTGACCTTCCAGTCTTGTGTCCATTATCCTTTCAAGCTTGTGAGGATCTTTTACCATAGGTTTTGCCCACTCCACCAAGTTCTGCTCTCTGCTCGGGCGATTTTTGTCCAAAGCCTTCTTTCCTGTTATTAGTTCTAACAGAACTACACCAAAGCTGTATACATCGCTCATCGTTGTCAAATGACCTGAAATTGAAGTACTGGTAAGTTTTAGAGTGGTATACAATGCTTTCATAAGACAGATCAAAAGTTATTAGCTGCAAATCAACCCATAAGTTGCCGTGACTTTTTTAATAGGACCATCATGTTTTCCCTGAAAATTTTTAACACTAATTGGATTAAAACACTTTTGAAATATAGAATCGGCCACGAGTATAAAGATAGTCACCGTTGTTTCTCCCCAAAAACATTTCTTCTGGTTCCGCCCCCGAACTAACCTGTCATGACATATTCTGGAGCTGCATAACCTTGTGTGCCCATGACACGAGTTGTGACATGAGTCTTGTCTCCTTCTGGACCCTCCTTTGCAAACCCAAAATCCGATAGCTTAGCAGTGTGGTCCTGGCAATGAATACAGGTCAACCTAGAATTAGTACATACTTTAAGCTGTCAAATTCTCTGTTTATGGCATAAGAGAAGGAAATTACAGAATCCAACAGGATGTTTGAAGCCTTGAAATCGCGATATATGATTGATTTTTCTTCCTCATGAAGAAAAGCTAAGCCTTTTGCAGCAGCAAGTGCGATCTTTATCCTTGTCAGCCATGGTAAACAAATTAAGTATCCTGCAGGGGACAAGAGAAACAGAAACGTCAACAATGAGAACTTCCCAGCAAGTGCTATTTCAGCATTCGTTGCATAACAGAAAATCCAATCGTATGGATTGCAGATAATTTGATGAGGTGCATACTTCTAAACAGTTGATTCTCTAAGTTGCCTCTCGCCATGTATTCATAGACCAGAAGCCTGTGCTCGTCCTCGCAGCAGTACCCGATCAACTTCACAAGATGAGGATGCCTTAATTGTCCAAGGAAGATCACCTCAGTCTAAAGATGAAAACCAAATCATGTATTCAGCAAAAAGAATCAATAGAATGAATAAGCAGATGAAAATCTTCATTTCAATTCTAAGTCTATGATAGCAAAAAAGACGCTCACCAACCACTCTTTGTGGCCTTGACCACCATCCAGGTCTAGTAACTTGACAGCAACAGGCTGAGCCTGTAAACCAGGACGAATCTTGTCATCAATGAACCCCTTGTACACCGGTCCAAACCCTCCTTCTCCAAGAAAATTGCCTGACGCATAGTCATTTGTAATGAGTTTGAGCTCCGCGAGTGTGAACGCATGAAGATTTGATCCAACAAGAGAGTTAGACAAGTCCTTGGGAGAAATTGGCGAGACAGTGTCACTTATGTCAGGCAGCAATAGCCTCCGCGCAGAACCCGGGCTAGAAACATGATCTTTTAACTCCAGTGGTTGACCCTGCGGCCTGAAACAACTGAGCCGGATCGATTTCCATGTGACCTTGAAAGCCATAGTCTTGCTATGTCCTCCCAGCTTAAGTTTACAAAAAAAAAAAGTGACACTTTTGTATTCTTGGAATAGTTAGGATGAAATGGACCAGATTAGAGAGAAAGCATTAGGTGTTACAATATCAATATAGACTGCAGAGGCAAGATTTTGAAAGATCAACAAAATATTAGGCCTAGTGACACCCAACACAGACAGTGATAAACAAGTAATAAGGATACCAATGTCTAACAATATAATCTTCAAAGTCTAGGAGGACAATAATGTACTTCCCATCCTTCTTTGTTATTTCATGCTGATGAATCTAGTGTTTCTACAAAGAGCAGAATGCGTCAATAGTCAGTCTCCTGACTTTGAAAAGATTAAACATTATTCACCACAATTTCAAAGAATTTGTGGAATATGTAACGACCAAAGTCCAACTATTGACTAGTAATAGTGAACTCAAGGCATTATAAGGTCCACACAAATCTCAAAAAGAAGGATATTACATAATATATCGTTCTCAAAAAATGCCGACGATTGTTCTTCAAATGCATTACCAAGCTTTTATGTAAATTCTCAACCACGTTTTTTGGTAATTCAGATGATACTATTAGAAAGCAAAACCTTTTCTTTCTTTGGCGGACCACCTTAATGTACTGCGTCAACCATGCATAATGTGTATTCACATTTGACACTTTGATCCTAGCACCAGATTCTTCGGTTCGTTGAACGCTTTAAGATATTAAATTATGTAATTATGTAATATAGTATCAAAGTTTAGATTATTGAGACGATTATGAGTTTAAATCTCTCGACCACTTAGTAATATGATCAATCCTGAAGCCAATGGTTGTCTTCAATTAATAAATTCATAAAAAGGTCAATAGCACCTGATCATTTTATACTTTGTCATAAATGTATGTTAACTCTTTATAGTTTCACAATAAACATAGAACCCTCTTGTCATAAATGTACATAAGTTCTTTGTAGTTTCAAAATAGGTACGGAATGTCCTTCAAAACACAAGAACACATAGTTCCTCTATCACATTTTCCATCAAATTTAACGGGTGCATTTTCTCAACTTGATGGAAACGCGATATAAAATACATTTTCTCTTACATAAAATAGAGGGATAATTGCACCTAATACCCTTTCTATACTTTCTCATAAATACATGATAACCCCCTCTATTTTTCTTTTTCCATAAATGCATATATCCCCTTGTTTTGCAAGATATATTGGACATTGAGGCTTTTTCGTTGGACAAAACTAACAACAATATCAATTTGGACTATTGTACTGTTCCAGTACCTAATGTAAAACTACAAAGAGGTAACTTACACTTACAACAAATCATGGGGTCTAGCTTAAATTTATAGATAGGAGTCTTGAATAGATTCTGCCAAGAAAATAATATAGAAGGTTCGAAATTTATATCTACGTATCCAATTCATAATATCTCACATTGGTATGAGATCTTAATTCTTATTATAATCATGTGATTTATGAATAAGTATTATAGATTTAAATAATAACGGCTTAACCTCACATTGTTTGAGATTAAAGGCATTTCTAAGCTTCTTTGTAAATTCTTAACCACCTTGATTGGCACTTCAGGTGATCGTGACACTATTAGTAGTCAAAACATTTTTTCTTTGGCGGACCACCTCAATATATGGGTCAAATATGCATAATATGCATATTGAAATTTGACACTTTGGCCCCAGCATTAGATTCTTCCGGTAAGTTGCCTAGTTATGGTTTATTAAGGTTTAAGATGAATACTATGTTGATTTAATAAATAGATAAGATAATTTTTCTTATGCAAATTGAAATTTGACATTTTGGCCCTAGCATTAGATTCTTCCGGTAAGTTGCCTAGTTATGGTTTATGAAGGTTTAAGATGAATAGTATGTTGATTCAATAAATAGATAAGATAATTTTTCTAACACATTAAAATTTTAAATGATGTAATAACCGAATTTTTATTGAAAATTTAATTCAAGTAATTGAAAGAACTTTCCACACTGGGTAATGACCTAGATTGAGCCAATGAGAGATGGAGGATTGAATTGGAGATGAATGTTAAAAAAGTAATGACTTGCGTTAGAAGTCGAGTAAAATTAGGGGATTGAGTTAGAGTTAGGGTAAAAAGAAAGAGGGAAAAAACACTTCAACATGGGTCTGTTTTTCTTCTTTCCTTTTGAGTGGGTTGGCAAACCAAACTATTAAACTTCTTCTCGATCGTCTGTGGACTCGTGACATTCACGGGGATGAAATACTTTGTATGACTATGTCATGTTGATTCATTGAGTCGCTCGGAAATGTGTAAAAAGAAAAAAGAAGTAAAAGTGGATAGTTTAATTTACTAATGGATGTTTCCTGTACTTAATCCTTAAATAATCTTGTCTTTTTTTTCTTAATCTTCGTGGAAAAAACATTGCAATGCTGACATGACCCATTCTGGAATTCTCACGTCATGAATTTAATCGAATGTTTACAAGCAACTATATTTGTGGGAAAATACGGAACCAGAATTCATTGGTTGTGTATGAATTTCAATTTACCAAAAAAAGATTTTATAACTTTAATTTTTAGAAAAAAAAATTAGCAGTTCAAATGCTTTATTTCTGAAAAAGTCACAGTTAGAATTTTTTGTAGGAGTTCTAATTTTTTTAAAGAAAATCATTAGAAAAAAATTCTTTTTCATGAGATTTTTTTTTTTTTGGGTAAAGGGGAACAGAAGAAATAAATCCTAACAGATTTTACGTCCCGGAGCAAGTGCGCAGTGCGATGCGTCCCCCAAACTATTTACTTGGTTAAAAGTCATATCATTTAATAACGATTTGACTATATTTATCTTATATTGTTTAACATACCCCTCATGTGTAAATATGATTTGTTTTTATATCAATTGCTTATACACCTATATGGTATCTACAAACTCAAACTTTTTTTTAAAACATTAAAACCATGCATATATAAAACTTAAAATAACTCACACCTGCTCATGAGGGGCATAATACAATAAGTACACAAAAAGGAGACCTCGACGATTTTATTGTATTTATTTATTGGGCTTAACATTTATAGAATGAATGAGTGATAATAATAATAATAATAATAATAAGTGATGAATAGCAAGTTATACACACTAAGTGACTATTTTATTTAAAATTTTAAGTGACTAGAAAATGTTTTTACATTTATATATTGTGTATTCAAAATGTTCTCCCACATATATGCAAGTGAGATTTATTTTGAGATCTAATAAATAAGTAATACAGAGCAACCCTTCTATATGTTAAATGAGTACATTGTCTAAAAATTTAAACTTTAGAGAATGGTTTTTATTATATTCTTTTAGTGTTCAAGGCGAACCCTGACATGTTGGAACGACTTGGTTTGAGTTTTAAATGGGCAATCATAAATTTTTAACTCCATGACCTTCGGTAACTTGGACTCTAACTACAAGCAAATAGAGAGGTTTTCTTGGATACTTTTAATATTTCTGAATAGAAGGAAGTGAGTTTTGAGTCTATGATCAAATTAATTGATTTTCATTTATTTGAGTTTTGATACTATATTAAAATAACTATTTTATCTAAAATTAAGTAAAATTTATTTTAAAAGGGTCATTGTATTTATTTATTATATTCAATAATACGTGAAGGGAAAAAAGTCAGTTGGAGGAAGATTGTACATTACAACCCTCAATGGAAACAAATCAAAACTAGAAAATGTGGATATGCATACATTTTTCCAAATCAATGATTAAGAAAACTGGACTAATGTAAATCATATGCATTTATTGGGTAAATTTTACAATTAGTTCTCATTGTTGCCTTATTTTTTTTAAAATTGGTCCTCATTATTTTAAAAAATTCAATTTAGTTCTCAATGTTTTACAAAAATATTTAAATAAATCCTCAATGTTTCACAAATATATTCAAATTAGTTCCTATTATTTAGAGACATTCATATTAATCCTCAATGTTCACAAAGATGGTCAAATTAATTCCAATTATTTAAAAGAAAATTCATATTAGTGATTAATGTCTTACATACTTATTCAAATTAGTCCCAATCTTTTTTATTCTTTTTTTTCTTAAAACAAGGACTAATTTGAGTAAATTTGTAAAACATTAAGGACTAATATGATTTTTTTTCCAAATAATAGAGATTAGTTTGACTATTTTTGTGAAACATTAATGACTAATATAAATATTTTTAAACAACAAAGACTAATTTAACTATATTTGTGAAATATTGAGGGCTAGTTTGAATATTTTTTAAATAATAGGGACCAATTTGACAAATGAGCAAACAACAAGGACTTATTGTAAAAGTAAACCGCATTTATTCGTCAAAATTGGACTAATGTAAATCATATGCATTTATCAATCAAGATTAATGATTAAAAAAACTTTTCAATGAAAAATGAAAGCTTGGTTGGTAAGGAAAATCATGTGTGGACTTGGACTCTTCCTCCACCAAAAGGAAACTTTGGATTCCATGGCTCTAATCAGTAGTCAAGGTCTATACGATCCCATTGTCAAGCTAATGAGAATCTAACTTGCAAAAAGGTATATATCCAAAGTGCGTGTGACAATCACACAATAAATTTTTTAGTTAAAAAAATCAATTGCTTCAATTTCCTCGAATTTTTCTTTCACACCTTCAAGAGCAAATACATTCATTTTCTTCTTGAAGATTGGACTTCTTCTGTGGGTGTCCTAGAAACAACGTGACCTCAAACTATTTTTTAAATGTATGTGTATTTTTAAGATATGTTCAATATTAATAATCAATTATTTCTTATTAAAAAAGTTATTTGTATATAGATGTTATATTGTGTAATTTAAGTTGTTAACACCTCATCTAAAATATATATTAAGCTTGTAGAGAGGCATTTGTTTATTTATTTATTGTACTTAATACACCCTTCTCTACGTACAGCATGATTTGTTTAGAGTTTACACGTAAACAATTTAGCATTTTTAAATAGGTAGCGGTGAGACTCGAACCTAAGACCATTTGGTTTTTAAACTCTGATACTAAGTTATAGTTACTACCTTATCTAAAAATTTAAGCTTGTAAAGAGAATAGTGATTTATTTAATTATTATACTTAACAAGTTCTAACTAAACAAAAAGAAACGAAACCATTCTAGTTAAGGTGAGTTTTATGTAAAAAGAATTTTGTATTATCTCCTAAAAT
The DNA here is from genome assembly GCA_028554755.1 of Cordia subcordata. Lineage (NCBI taxonomy): Eukaryota > Viridiplantae > Streptophyta > Magnoliopsida > Boraginales > Cordiaceae > Cordia > Cordia subcordata. The sequence continues at coordinate 14,782,148 of JAPTOF010000006.1, read as the reverse complement.
AAGGAAAAGAGAGAATATTTAGATAGTCTAATTGCATTTCATTTAGACCACAAAGTAGATACTACTTGTTTACTTAAATTTGTAGACAGAAAATACTATATCCTCTTTTATTTTTATTTTTTTCAATACTACTTGTTAGTTAAATTCGTGGCCAAAAAAACACCAATCAAACCTTTAGCCCACATAATATGGATGAAGCATAGCACCAATCAAGCCCCTAGCCCTCTGTTGAAATGCATAAATATTGGAAAAAACACCACAAGGCCGAACACAGTTAAGCCTTTAAGGGTGAACGGTGAGTAGTATAGCCCCTAGCCCCTGCTGATCTCAAACTAGTTTTAAATGTATGTGTATTTTTAAGATATTTTTAATATTAATAATCAATTAGTTCTTATTAAAAAAGTTATTTATATCTAGATGCTATATTGTATAATTTGGTTCTAACTAAACAAAAACAAGCGGTATCATCCTAGTTAAGGCGAGTTTTATATAAAAAGAATTTTGTATCATCTCCTAAAACAAGGTACAGTGAGAATATTAAAGTTGCAAGTTAAACTATTGGCTGGAACACCATAAATTCATCCCCACTGACAAGTAATAGCAGCTAAAAGTGTTTAGACAGTCTAGTTGCATTTCATTAAGACCACAATGTAAAACTACTTGTTCATTTAAATTTGTAGATAGAAATCCTATATCCTCATTTTTTAATACTGCTTATTCAGTTCAATTCGTGGACAGAAAATGAGACGTTATGCCATGCACCATAAGAAATATGTACCCACTAAGTACTGTTCACTTTTAATAAACAAATACCATAAAATTTATGAACAAATAGTATAAAAATTATGAACAAACACGTCAATTAAATTGTTCACATCTTTACTATTTGCTCATAATTTATTAATTCACCACTTAACATGTATTTGTTCACCACTCTTACACGCATATATACAAAAAAACACATTCACACACAAACCTATATAGTATTAATATTGTGAACAAACAGTTAATATTCGGAATAAACAACATTAATATTGTGAAAAAATGTGAGGAAGCATGGCGGAGCATGATGGTAAAATACCATGGTATAAAGTGTGACAGAAAATACTATGTCCTCTTTTTTTGGGTCAAAGAAAATACTAAATTCGAACTAAATTTATTTAAACTATATCATTTGGATTATGCAAGTGTGAATCTATTATGCAATTTTGAGTATAGATGACTCGTTCACCCAATGTTGTATGTGTTAGAGAAAGAGGAATATAGAGAGAAAGTATTTCTTTTGACTACTTAGAAATGCAAAAATACAAGCCTATTTATAGGTACAAAATAAGACTCTTAACATTACAATCATCAAGTAAATATGACTTCTAAACTTTCTAGCCACAATATAAAGTATGACTTCTACACTTCCCTAGTTAATTACCATAACGCAAAGAAACCCTCTAAGAGACCCACTAATCTTCCTAGTTAAATGCATCATAAAATTCCTTTAGATATAATAAACTTGGCCATAGATAAACCAAAAGACTCATCTATCTATCCACACTTGGATTTCTAATTATTTTCAACACTTCCCCGTAGTTTGAAATTCCTAACTCCAAATCTTGATCTCAATGTTCAAAAATCTTCAAACTTGATGGGCTTTGTAAAAATATCTGCAACTTGATCTTTAGCTTCACACATTTGAGCTCCACTTCCTTTTCAGCAGTGCTTTCTCTAATGAAGTGATATCTCGTGTTTATGTGCTTTTGCTTGTACCCCCTACCAACAAGCTTTACTTTGCGTCTTTTTACTTTCCCATTGGCATTCTTCTTTGTCTTGTAAACCTATTTGACTCCAATGGCTTCGTGATCCTTGAGAAGTTTAGTCAATTTCCAAGTGTTATTTCTCTCAATTGCTTTGATCTCTTCATCCATGACTTGTCTTCATTTTTTGTCTTTCATGGCTTCATCAAAAGTTAATGGTTCGCTATCCACGAAAAAACAAAAGAGATCAATGGGTCATGTGTTACCTCCTTGGATTCTTCATAAATGTCCCTTAAACTTCTTATTCTTCTTAGCCTTTCACTTGAACTTTCTTCATGAATTGTAGAAATAGGTGAAAGAGGCAAAGTTGTATCTTACATAGGCGCTATGGTTTCTTGTTCTTCTTCATCTTTGAAATATGGAAGAAAATCATATACATTTTCTTCTTGGGCAATTCCACGCTGCTTTTTAATCAAATTCAACATCTCGAGTTACCACCACTTTGCCATTGCTTGGATTGTACAACTTGTAACCTTTGGAACTTGTCATGGCCAATGAAAACGTGCTTAACACTTTGATTATCAAGTTTGGACCTTTCTTGTGGTACATGAACATAAGCAATGCTACCAAATACTCTTAGATGTCTCACATTTGGCTTTCTTCCACTCCATGCTTCTTGAGGAGTTTGATATCTCACATTCTTTGTTAAAGAGCGATTGAACAAATAAACTACACAAGAAATAGTTTCAGTCGAAAATTCCTTGGGCATATGTTTATCTTTCAACGTACATCTAGTCATATTAAGAATGGTTCTATTTTTACCTTTCCACTACTCCATCCTGTTGTGATGATTTAGGTACCATTAAAGGACGACAAATTCTATAAGATTAATCTAGGTACCATTAAAGGACAACAAATTCTATAAGATTGACAAAATTCATTAAATTCTTTATAAGTGAATTCGCCTCCTTTATTGGACCTTAGAGTATTTATCTCATGACCATTGTCTTTTTGAACAAGAACTTTGAAATTTTTAAATGCAACAAAAGCTCCGGATTTTTGCTTCAAGAAATAAACCCATGTCTTCCTACGACAATCATCTACAAAGAGTTAAATATATTTGTTGTTACCGAATGAAGGTGGATTGATAGGTCCACATACGTCAGTATGAATAGGTTGGAGTGGTCTAGTTACTCTTGATGATGCCTCCTTTGGGAAACTTCTCCTAGCATGCTTGCTAAGAAGACAAACTTCACACAATTGATTGGATGGTTGATTGAAGGCACCCCATACATCTTTTTCTCTCCTAAGACTTTAAGTGTTTCAAAATTTAAATGTCCAAATCTCTGTGCCAACACCATAAGTCATCTTGCATGTTAGTCTTCAAACACTTTGTTTCAATGGTTTTGAGATTCAAAGAAAATAATCTATTTCTTGAAAAGCCAAATATGCATATTTTTCATTTGAATATTATACTCCTTAAGAAGATGGCCCAAACTCAAGATGTTACTCCTTAATTTAGGAATATAATAAACATCTTTTATTAAGACATGGCTACCATATTTAAAAGAGATTAGAATCGTACCTTCAATTTGAATTTTTGAAGTATCTCCAAAAAATATCTTGCCTTTTACCTTTTTATTGAGCCCTAAAAACTTCTCTTTGTATCCACACATGTGATTGCTTTCTCCATTGTCCAAGTACCATAAACTATTGTCATCTGTTTCTTCTTTCGCGAGTGCTAGCAACAAAGTTGTCTCTTCCCTTTCTTTCTTGTCGTCAACAAAATTGGCCTTTTCTTCAACATTACTATGACATTCCCAAGAGTAGTGGCCAAATTTATAACAATAATAGTACTCAATTTGAGATTTGTCATACCTCTTTTCATTTGGCTCTTACTGATAACCACGTCCTCTTGCCCTTGCTCTTCCACGGCTAGGGCCTCTAAATGATTATTGATTTCTCTCTCCATAACTGGAGTTATTAGCATCGGCTCTTGCTATTTCAAGACTGTCACCATGTCTTCCTCCTCGTCCACGTTCTCTTTGGCTCTTTTCTTCTTTGTCATCTTTCAACGAAGCCTTGGCTTAAGAACATGCTCTAGTGGCTTTTCATGTTTCCTTTTAATTTTGACTTTATGGGCTTGTAAGGAGCCCTCCAATTGCTCAATGTTTATAGAGTCTAAATCTTTTGATTCTTCAATGACACACACCAAATAATCAAATTTGGGAGTCAAAGAATGAAGGATCTTCTCCTCTACAAAAACATCTTGTACTTTATCTCCATATCTTCTCAAATGATTCACAATAGCCTTCACCCTTGAACTATAATCCAAAATAGATTCGGATTCTTTTATTTTCAATGATTCAAAAATCAGCTCATAGAGTTTGAAAACTTACAATATATACTTTGTGTATTCCTTGGAAGGAATTTAGTAAAATCTTCTAAGCTTCCTTTGCGGTGGTTGCATCAGTGACTGATGCAACCCAATCTTAGTTATATTAGGATTTATGATTCGTTATTGAGTCTTATTATTATTTGTTATTGAGTCCTAGTCATATTAGAATTAGTTTATTAGCTATTTTAATATGGAAAGTTTTAGGAGAACCAAATCCTATTTAGGTTTTGATTCCTAGAATAGCTTATATATAGTGGTAAAAGCTTTCATTAAGAGATGAAATTTTCCAAAATTATTCGTCAAAGATATTTATTCCCTCTCTTAGGGTTTATTATCTATGGGATTTCTTGGCTAATTTCAGCCTTGAAATTGATCTCCTTGATTCTCGTACTTACTTGTTTATGTTCTCTAAATATCTACTATGTTAGTTGGTTATCAGAGTAAGGTTTTTCTTCAGCTAATCTCAAGTTCACAATGTCTTCAAAGAGACGAAGAGGTCGTGTTGTAGCACTTGGAGTTCTTCCCCTTGATCAACAACAATGACATGAAGAATTACAAGAGTTGAACGGACAAGTTGAAGCCTTATCCCAGCGCTTTGCGCAGTTGAAAACTCCAACTCATAATGACGATCATGATGAGTTGGAGGAAGAGATATCTTTAAGTCAAGCATCTCGTTCCATATCAGGGTGATTTAGTGCACCATAGTGGTGGAAAACTCGAGGATGAATTCTTTTTGCACTTGGGGAGACTAATACAGCCCAATCTTAATTATATTAAGATTTAGGATTTTTTTATTCGTTATTGAGTCTTGTCGTTATTTGTTATTGAGTCCTAGTCATATTAAAATTAGTTTATTAGCTATTTTAATATGGAAAGTTTTGGGAGAATCAAATCCTATTTAGGTTTGGATTCCTAGAATAGCCTATATATAACATTAAAAGCTTTCATTAAGAGATAAATTTTCCAAAATTATTCATCAATATATTTATTCCCTCTCTTAGGGTTTATTATCTATGGGATTTCTTGGCTAATTTCAGCCTTGAAATTAAGCTCCTTGATTTTCCTTCTTTCTTGTTATGGTTACAAATTTTTGCTGCGTTAGCCACCTTCTCAAACACGATATCATCTAAACATTAATGGCTAAGAGTCAGGGCACGTTGTTCCTTCTTCCTTGTCCTTGACAAAGTATTTTATTTTGAGTCAAAGCTTGTTCATCATTAGGTATCTCATATTCGTTCTCTACAATTTTCCAAGTATGGCTTTCATACAAAGGCACCAACTCTTATAATTTTATTTTTTGAGATGAGAAAATTGAAAACTAAGAGGCCTATTATTTGCCAGCTCTAAATATTTTTCCTTCTCTCAATTCCAAAGAAATTTGGCTCTGATGCCATTTTGTTAGAGGAAAAGGAATATAGAGAACAAGTATTTCATTTGACTTGGTTAGAAATGCTAAAAATAAGCCTATTTATAGGTGCAAAACAAGACTCTTGACATTACAGCCATCAAGTAAATATGACTTCTAAACTTTCTAAAGACAATGTAAAGCATGACTTTTAGACTACCCTAGTTAATTACCATAACGCAAAGAAACCCACTAAGAGATCCACTAATCTTCCTAGTTAAATGCTTCATAAAATATCTTTAGATATAATGAACTTAGCCATAGGTAAACCAAAAGACTCATGTATCTAGGCACACTTGAATTTCTACTTCTTTTCAATAGTATGGGCTTGGTAATTATTAATCTCTACATGTGCAGGGCCATTATGTAGTGCATCAATCCAATAAAATCAAACCTCTAACCCACATAATATGGATGAAGCATAGCACAAGTCAAGCCCTCAAAAATTTTTTCTACTTTGTACCACTACTACCTCTCCATCATGTATGGTTAAAGCTTTTAACTAAACTAGTATTACATTTGTGCTGTGCACGAGTAGTTTTCTTTTTAAAATATTATGTGTAAATATAAATAATAATATATGTTATACAAATAGAAGAAATTTGGTCTTTTGTATTCAAACTATTAATATATTTATAAGATAAGTCCAAAATCAGAAAAAGAAATATATAGTTTAAAAAATAATTGAATATTGCATTTTTTAAAAATACATATGAATAAACTACAAATTTTTAAGAACCTCCTTGAAAATTACATTCCTTGTTATTCTTATGTTTTTTCATTTATTATTAACAATCAATATCTTTAATCTTTTATTGTTTCTCACTCTTAACATAGCAACATATAACTTACCATGACTCAAAATTGATTTTGGACGATGTAGATCAATGTTAAACAATGATCATCCTTGGCTTTTACTTCAAGTTATGGCAAAACAAATCATCAAGAGAAATTGCCATCCCTGCATCTTAAAAGGTAGCTTTATCTCAGTTGACGTTAATAACTTACGTGGAATGAATAGTTTATGGACAATATTGCTACCCAGGCGATGTATGAGAAAAAATTTACCATTGAACATTATGTTAAAGTATAGACAATAATACACATCATACAAATAATTAATTAATAATTTCCCAAACTTTTATTAGTATTGTACTTATCTTAACATATCTTATCTTATATATTTTTTTGTGAATATTTTGGATATGAATAAAATAATTCCAAAAAAAACTGCAGTGAAAGAATTATTGAATATTGCATCTTATATGGTAGTATATGCCAAATTTCAAGTTTTGACAAAGTTCTTTAAAAAGCACATTTCTTATTGTTCTTTCTCTTCCACTTTATTGTTGTCAATCAATATCTTACATTTTTAATAAAATAGAAGTATTCAACAATCATCCAATGATTTATTCTTCTCATAATTCTACAATTATTAATGGAAATTTAAATTCTCAGTTTGTTAAAAAAACAAACAAACATCCAATAAAAATATGATAAGTATGCAATTATTTTGGTTAGAAAATAACGTTAATTGTAATTTAGGAAAACTAAATTTTCAATTCAAAAAACTTCCATTGGTAGAATCTTTAAGTATTAGCATATATTTGAAAAACTTATCAATTGAATTTTTGAATTTTGGATTTGTAAAAACAATTTAGCAACTACCTAATAATTTGCTCTTATTATAATTCTATACTTCTATGATAATTTGAATGTTCCGTTTATTTATAATAGTGACTTTTCCATTAACGCCCTCAATAAATGGAGTTAGTGATATTTTACCCCTAAAGTATATTAATAACCACTTAAATCCATTTGACAACAATCAAACTAGTTTAAGTTAGTATCTGCTATAACTATATTTTTTATACAATTATATTCCAAAAATATTGTTCTTTACATTATAATATAATTAAATAACTTCCAAACAACTAATTCTTATATTGTGGAACTATATAGATTTAATATTTTTTTTACAAACTTCAACCAAGTCTATTTGCTAATCAAAATATATATTTTTTGTTTTCTTGCTTTAATGAACTGTTTATATTCATTACAAAAAATACTTTGGACTTGAAAATACTGACATGATTATGTTAAAAAAGTCATCTATATAAAATTTCTCGTCTATATTTTGTTGTGTGCTTTAGGTAGATGTAGTTTATTGGTCTACCAATTTTCCAAGTATAACTTTAATAAAAATTCTTTTGTGTTCAAACTTGAATCTAATATTTATCTACCTACAACCAACTTGTGCTTACCTATCCATACGTTGACCAAATAGTTACAATTTGAGAAAGAAAAATTATTCACGTAAAACATATCAACTATAAAAAAGAGTGAGTATATCAATTTTAGAGGACAACATAAGAAGGTAGTGCCCAATAGAGATTGTATTGTTGAGGTGATCTTCACCTCAATCTATTATATGTGAGATTAATGTATTTATAAAAAAAAATAAGTGGAGATGAATTTGTGATGGTTTGGCCAAGAGTTGTCTAACTCGGGTTGGAGAACAACTATTTTGACACAGTCAATGTATATAAATACTAATTGTAAAGGGTCGTGCAAGGCATGGCTATTGCCCAATAGTACTATCACAGAAATTTTATATAAATTATTATTTAATGAGTAATGGAAATAAAAAATAATAATGCATTATAATTTGCATATTGATATATACCTTTGTGTAGTACATTTTTTATATGCTATCAAAAAGAAGAGTTTCATCATTTTATCTACTTCAAATGTTTCAAGTGCAATAGTTTTTAACTATTTACAAACCCATAAATATTGCATATATTACCACTTAGTAGTGGATATTTATCTGCCATCCACAATGTAAAAACCAATAAGTTACGTCCATCTTGAAGGTGAATTGAGTAAGCAACCCATATGGCAAAAAGTTATACAAGACACTAACAAGAGGTATTTGTAGAGCGCTTTCTTTCTAACTTCTTTTTCTTTGACTGAGAAGGAGGAGTAAGGTGCTTCTTTTTGGAAGATGGTTCTCCAGAAATATATTCAATTTTGATTCTATTGGAGTGGTTTTCATAGAGTTAAAGGCATGTGGTAATAAAGCTCTAGAAATTTGTTGACAATGTGAAGAGCTTGAAGATAAACAATCTTCTTTAGCTTCATAGAAGAAGTTGATTGAAAATCTTATTTTCTCATCATTTCAGTTTGAAATGAATATGGCCTGAGTTGTATATAAAGACTCTGCTCAATTATTTTTTGTTGAATTTCGTCAAAGTTCAAGTTCTCTCCTTATATTCCATAATAACATATTTTAAAATAAATAATAAAGAAGTAAATTAGATATGAAATAAAAATTTTTATTATATTAACCTTTGGATGCGTCTTATAAAGAATAGAAGCTTTTTCACCAATTAGTTTCTCTCTCATTGAACTAGAAACATTAACTTTTAACTCTTTAGTTTTATCAACCAGAAGAAGATCGAAGCGGCACGTAATTCAAAAAAGAAAAAAAAGAGTCAAAAAACCTTTATTATGTAATCAAGTAAACTATTTTTTGTTTTAAACAAACTAATATACAAGAAAGGATATATTACTTAAACCTTGGAGTGGCGACTACTTTCGTTTTACAAAAAACACATTCATATATATATATATATATATATATATATATATCTTCTGGAGTTGTATTGATCTTTTTGTTGCACTCTAAACATCAAACTAATATAAATTTCAAGTATATATTTGATAAAGATGTTGTAGTTTTAACCCAAATGTATTTATCCTATTGAATGATTAGAAATATATGCATTATAATGTACATAAAAGATAACTGTTTCGTGTTTAATTTAGTGCAAATGATGTTCAGATAGAATATTCCTATCGTAAGCAGATAAAAAGTAGTAAAATTTGGTAAAGAGTGCAATTTAATTTATCTTAAGAAAATTTTTATATTTGTGAAACCATAGGTGAAGCAATTGAATGAACATATTAATCACATAAAAGAATAAATTAATGTTACCAATTCAGTTATGGCTAAAACTTCAGCAATGGAGAGTGTCTTCTATTTTTCTGGGGTTGCTAGTAGGTTGACATCATCTAGATATTTTTTTTTCGCAGCAAATTCCCAAAGTAAAAGTTGATTATGAAAGACCTTATTCAATATATTGATTCAATTATATGAAGAAATAAGATAGAGTTATAAATAATATTAAGTGAAAAAAGAATGAAAAAAATACCAATCTTCCAAAGTCTTTGATTTAACATTTTGGGGATTGATGATAAAAGAAGATGTAGCTCTTGTTGAAACAGAAAATCCTAGAACAAGAAAATAATTTTAGCAAGGCACAACTCTGTAACATGTAAAGAAATAAAGTTTTAGTAACGTATAGTTAGTTGACCTAAATACCACTTAACAAATAATCTTATTCCAATGAGTATTAAAAGTTCTTTCAGACAATTTGAAATCAAGGAACCTTTATGCTCAACAAATTCATCCTACATTATGAGTTTTAGTGGCTTTCTCCTGCCAAATATATTCCATATATCAAGTAAGTTAGTAGATAATATAAGTTTAATTATATTGGTTAAGTAAAAGAATGATATATTTTCAGAAATATTACTCTTGATCAATGAGGACAAGTTCTTGCTTGACTCCTTGGTACATTGTCCCATCTTTTTGCATTGTGTAGGCAAGTTTTGAAGGAAAGTGATGAAGCATAACAGCGAGGATATCTATGAAATTTCATATGCTATAAGTGGTTGCAATGTGTCTTTGAATGCTTCAATTGCTCGGCCAAATAGTGCACATTGCATCCAAGTTCCTTGTATAAAACATTTGTCTCAAGTTTTTACCATACATAAAATGATTCCAATTATCTTATGTAGTTATATACTTGTTCTTATGAAAATACATACTAAACAATTTATGAATCAATTGAAAATAACGCTTATAATTAGACTAAGTAGGTCACAAATCATAGTGAATTTACTGGCTTAAGATAATGGAAGAATCTTTTTTTCCTCTTTTCAATGCATAAAGCATTTCATCTTTTGACATTTTTTTCAATATTGTTCAATATCTCATGCCCACATCTAAGTTACATATTTCTCAAGGCCATAGTTTGAATTTCTTTATCAAATATAGCTTTGCAAAACATGCTCACAAGCAGCAACCTATGTATATGTTATGTCTAACAATAGTTACTTCAAATCCCATGATTCAATGTTAACCAATTACACCATAATATAACTAATTATACTACTTGCAATTTCAACAACTTCTCAACATACATAAAGAAACACCTACAGGTCCATAGCTAGTCAAAAGCACAATCATATGTGGAACTCCCGTTACTTAATTGAACTTAAGCTTAGGGTTAAGTTTTCTTTTCAATTTCTTAGTTTTCATGCATGTTTCAATACATATATTCACAAGCATAGCATATAAAAGAACAACAAATAGGATACTTAACCTTAACTTAATGAAGTAAGAATTTTACTTAATCTTTACATCCTTAATTTTCTATGGCGAGAAGATGTTTACACATCGAGGCTGAGTTAACAATAAGCAAAACATTAACATTATTGTTTGTAGTTATATGTAGATCACCTTAAATGAGCTGGACCACTTAATACAATGCAATTGACCATACATAAAGGGGAAAAACAAAAATTCAGCAATTAAATAAATTATTACTAGGCTAAAGGAGTAACATTTTTACCTTAGTGAAATATGAAGATTCAGTGAAGACAAACTAATTTGCAAGACAACTAAGGAATTTAAAAAAAAAATTAAAACCAACCAAAGTGAAAAAAGATTAAATAAAAAAAAATCTCATTTCACCGTCCCGACAACAAATTATGAAATACCCACTAAAAAAAACAAAGAACCCAGGTCTCAAAATGTAATCTTTACCTCATTCCCAAAGTAAATTATAGTCTTATGCATTCAAATAACAAAAGAAAATCTAGAAAAAGCCTTTACATGTTGATTTATTGGTTTTGTGTGTGTTTACGTATTTTATTCTTAATCTTGTTTTGAGGTGTATTATGCTTCAATTGGTGTATTAGTATAGCATTTAGGACATACTTGTGCATATTAGGCTTTAAGTGTTCTTAGTTGAGCTTAAAGTTTAAATGCTACACTAATGTATGCTTATTGCTTGTTTTAGGTGAGTTTAAGGGATGTTTGGGAGCTTAATGAAGATGGAGATGGCTTGGGCAAGGATTGAAAGCACATTTGAAGATGAAAAGTGGAAGAAAAAAATGCTAGAAAGCTTCCAAACAAAGGGCAAGGCAACTGAAAGCAAATCGAAGTGAAAACAAAGCCGAAAGAGAGCAAACATAGAGTACCGGGTGAATGGCATCAGAAAGGCAATTGACCCCCTTATTCAGTCACCAAAACTAGAATGTAACATCCTTAGGTGGCTGAGAGACCCCTTGAAGGTGGTCAACCAATTCACTCAACCGGTACAACATGATTTTTGGCTATATAAGCCCTCTTTTGGCCATTTTATAGGGAACAAGTTATATTATTTCATATCCATCTCCCAAAACCCTACTTCCTCTCTTACCTACCTCACACACACTTACCTAAAAACAAAACACTTGGAATCAAGTATTTTAGGAGGATCAAACACAAGGATTTAAGGCATTAGCTGTTGGATTGTAAAGGCATGGCTATGGATAAAATGATAGATTTCCTATCTCTCTTTTATCCTAGTTTAATCTATGTGTAAGTAGAGCTTTGTAGGGCAATTATATCTTGTATTATTTTAGGGTGATTATATCCTGTATTATGGATTGATTACTACTCTTTTGTAATGGGTAGTTGATAGATTTGTATATATTTATACTTGTACTTAGGGTTTTGAATGGAAGATTTGTATACATGTCTATGTGTTTGTGTGGTGACTACATGAAGTGGGTATGCCTATATACATGTGTATGCCTATATATATATGTCTATGTGTGTCTTTGCATACTTAATAGCATAAATAGTTTCTATTGCTTACATGTCGAGTGTTATTGCTTAAATTGGTGTACTCTAAGTATATCTGTGTGCTTAATAGTAGAATAGACCAATATATTCTCGAATGCCATGCCCTAGATGTGTATGCTTTGTACTCAAACGTTGTTTCCCGCTATTGTAATGACGATCGGTGGTGCATAACTAATGGCTAGCCTAGGTCAAGTCTTCCTTAGCTTTAAATCCAGCTAATGGGTTATAGGGTAGGTTAGTCAACCTTAGACGGACTAGGTCTTGGTTTTAAACCTAGCTAACGGTTTAAAGGCTAGGATTAGATTGATCTAAGGCACCTAGAACCCAGATTAGATCGATCTAAGTCACCTAGAACCCTAATTAGCTAGCTCTAATGCCTAGGTCATAAAGACTACATCGTAGCTGTAGGTAGACGTGCCTAGAGACAGACTTGCATCAAGTCTTAGGGGTACCATCAGGAGGTGAATTACAAGTCTAGACTAGAGTAATCTAAATAATCCATCAAGTAACCCTAGCAAGTCCATAGTAATCACCCATTTGCTAGTCGTAAATACCCTAATCCCCTATTTTTAACGTTTGACTCCACTTAGATCGCTTGATTCCCTTGTCACACACCAACACATCCTTTATTTTCTTGCCCTTAGGTTAGATTTACTTTTTCCTACATTCTATTTTACCCTAAAAATACCAAAAATATTGGTAGCTTAGGGACCCAATACATAGCTTAGGACACACATTCATACATACCGTATTACAAATGACCCATTTGCTTGTGGGCTATTTAGGGCTTATGCACAAAATAGCGATCAAGTTATTGGCACCGTTACTGGGGAGGCAACAGTTGTTTGGTTTCTTTGTTTTTATATGCCTTAGTTTGTTACGTGTTGTTTTATCATTTCTTTTCATGTTTTCTTTATTTTGATTAATAAAATAAAATAAATCTAAAAAAATTGTTGATCATTGTGAAGAGAATTACTAGTGCTTAATTGAATATAAGTGACCTAAAGTGCTTCTTAATGGTCCTTAGTATTCTCTTCCCCATCATCCAAACGTGTTCCCGATACTTGTTGCTTGTGTGAAAATTGTTGTTAGGAAAAGTGTCCTAAGTCAGTCATCTATTGTATTTCTAAAATTGTTCATATATGAGTTATCTTAATAATATTTGGCCATTACACCATATTGCACCATGTTTTTATTATTTTGATCATGTAGTTCCTTAGAACAATTGTGCAGATCATGCGAATGAGGCTTGGTTCTGATTGTTCTTAAAATTTGTTCATAACCAAATGATGGAATTGGTACTAGGACATCAATTCCTTTGAGTAGAGGTTATTGTTGGTTATATAGGTTGGTCATCCTTATGACCAATAGGTGTTGAGACACTGGCGTGACAGTTGACCATACTCCTAGAGTTGTTTTAGAATATCGAGGGTCATAGGAGATCTGTCATGGTGCCCCGGTTCATTGATAGTTGCATTGAAATTTTTCAACTTATCCAGACGTCAGAAACCATTGCTAGACGGTATCTCCGATTAGTACAAAGATTGTCCTTGTATTACCGACTTAAGTTTGAACCTACGGAGTCATGCAAAAGGTCAAGAATTTTATTGATGGATTGATCAATAATATTTAATTGAGAATTAAATATTCCATTATTTAATTGTGAATTAAATTAAAGGAATTAATAATTATTATGTAATATTTAATTAAGAATTAAATATTTAATATTAATTATTAAGAGGTCACAAATTTAATTTCATCTATTTTCTACTAGCATAGAAAAATGTGGCATGAATTAAATCTTGGGCTAAATGGGTTAAGAATTAAATAATGGTTTAATTCTCAATTAGGTTAAAAAAGGTTTGAGACCAATTAGGTTGAAGAAAATGAGTCTGGGACTTGTGAAGGCCCAACTCCTTTTGCTCTATAAAAGGAAAGGTATTGTACGTATTTTCATTAGGGTTATCAGTTTTCTATAGAGAAAAAAAAATTTCTCCTCCCTTAAAAACCCTAGCCTTCATTAGTGTTTCTTGGCTGTATACGAAGAAGAGGAAGATCAAACTTCTGCAAGGCTACTCGTCAAAAACACACATCATTACTTTAAGTATTTCTCGGGTTCTTCTTGAAAAATTTTAATTTTCAAAAGCCTGACCTTGGAAGAATTATGTGAAAAGTTTTGCATAATTCCTTCAGTTGTTGGCATAGAACTATTTGTTGTCCCTATGATAATCCCTAATGTAAGGCTAGTACCAACTATGACCCCTATAGTCATGCATCATCTCATACATCTTTATTTAGAAATCATGACTATAAGGATGCATATTCTTGTTATTGCAATCATTGTGGAAGCCGTGCTAATTTTCCTAGTGCTTGTCCTGCTTTTCACAATCGTCATTCCCGATTGTATACAATGCCCGATACCCCTAGCAATCATATGCCCATGCATTCATTCACATCTAGACATCATGATTCTAGGGAGCAACATCATGCATTTTCATTTTGGGCTCAAGAAGACTCTTTATGTCATCCACCTCCTTGCTTTGAAAATTTGCCTCTTACACGTCATTTCCCACCCACCCATCTTCGAGTCTTATGATAATGGTGTTTTTAGTGTTCCCAACCAAATTCTTTCCCATCTTAACTTGGAAGAACTTTCTTCTTTTAGATCTCTTTCACATAGGCAAAAGCTTGACTATCTCTTATACCTCCTTCAATCTAACCAAGAATGTCTAGTTAGCATGAGGCAGCAAGTTGATAATTGAGATGAGTGCTTGAGGAGAATGGTTAAGAGTGAACAACCCGTGGTTGGAAGTCTTGAGATACCTTTAGACCGGGTTGAGGAGATAAGAGAGAGACCTAGAGATGAGAGAAATAGGTGTTAAAATGATGTTGCATTAGAGAGACAACTAGAATGAGAGATTGATGAAGAGATAACATCATGTAGTGAGGATGAGGATGAGCTTGATGATATTTTCATTTTTGATGATTCTTATGGGTATGTTTTAGGTAAAATAGTACCCTATCCTTTTAAGCTTTCAACGTCTTTCATTGAGTTGCATGAGCCTATCTTTTCTTCTCAGCCCATGCTTCACATATACTTGGAGGTTGAGTCCTATAATCATGGCACTCATTTACATTTCGAATCTACATCTAGGGAGTCTAGTGTACACATTTCCCTTGAGCATTCTTGTTTACATGACCTGGAATCCATTAAGTCTTCTTTATCCCCTTGATTTGTGCTGACCCTATATGAAGAGCTGGATGGTGAGATGACACCCACTAGCATTGAATGTATGGATGAATTTGATGAGACTTTAGCTAGTGATGGTTTAGAGTCATCCGCTGGGGAGAACAAGACATCAATTTTAGAGTTTATAGATGATACATATCTTGGAATTAAGGATCATTGTGTTGAGGAGAGTAGCAACTTTAAGAAGACACTTAAGAAAGAAACTGGTGAGCTTGGAAGAATGATCTATGGGTCTTTTTGGATATTTGTTGAATCACTATTGGAGATAGAACCCATTAGGATCGAATCTACCCCTTGTGAGGAGTTATAGCGACCAAGGTTTAATCATGTCGTATCTTGTGGAAAAGAAGAGTATAGTACGTCTACTTCCCTTATCATTGCTCCTCTTTCTCCAAATGTCATTCCCACTCCCCGTTCCCATCCCATTAAGCCTCCCTCTTTGGAGCTCATGTTTCTGCCTTCATGCATAGAGCACTTTCATCTAGGGTTAGAAAATATTTCTCCCATGTTGCATGTATTAGACCTATCCTTGACCCATGGGGAGAGTGTATTTTTAGCCCTTCATTATGAGAAAAAGGTCATAAGGGATGGTTAGTTAAAAAGCAAGCGGGGCATGATCTTTCATGTTTGTGCATGATACCTTCCACACTTGTGCACACATTTTCATTTGATGGTTCAGGGTGGGATTTAGAAAAGGGGTGCATTATGCATTCATTAGCCAATTATTTGTTGCATGACATTTTTCCTTCTATTGTCTGTGCTTGTTGAATATCTGGCAATTTGTATTTCATAATTTTAAACGTGGCTTACTCTAACATTAGCACCAGGCTGGAAGCGTTAAATCTAGTACTATTAGGAGACACCCTAAACATGTTTATATTCTCTTTACTTTCCTTGTCTTTTACTTGCTTTTACCTTTTCATTATTTTCGTTCTTTAATTTTCACTTTCTTTTCATTTGTTTTTCTTTTTCACCCTCCCAAGTGTTGATCCTCACTTTTATTATTTCCCCTCTTGTATACACCTTGTTTATTATTTGATGATGTCAATGCGAGCTCACATGGGAATACTAGTAATCATGTGCTTTTAAGTGTTTGTAGTTTATTGAAAAACAGGGTTAGTTGATGATTCATCAATCATTAGGATCAGAGCATTTCAAAAGAATGCAAGGTTGTATCCATTGTTATCAAATCATGAATCGTGTCGTGAATCGAAATGCCAATTTCTGAATCGTGAATTGTAACAATTCGGTTAAAAATTTTAAAATAAATAAATAAATATATTCTATTTCTATTAGTTATTTTGCATTAAAACAATACATGTTTTTTGTTCTTTTTAGGTTATTCATAGTGGCAGAAGATACAAGCAAACATATTTAGTATTTAGTTTGTATGAAAATATGATTGTAATTTATAAATTATTAGAATAGACAAATATATGATAAAGGATTCATGCATAATTGCATATTACTTTGTACTTTGTAATTTATACATATATTATATATTCCTTTTTGCTATGTTAAATTTTTATGTAACATAGCAAAAGTGAAATATCATGTGATAGATAAGTCCAAAATTCCAAAAAGTGTATTTCTGAACTCCTAAGTCCCAAAATTCCAAAATGTATGTTTCCTAATTCCTTTCATTCATCATCTTCAAGCACTAGATCTGGATCATCATCATCACCATCATCATCATCATCCCCATCATTATCAACTTCATCCACCATAAAATCTTCATTTATGTCATCTTCTTCATCATCACAAGCATCATCTTCAAATGGTTCTTCTTCTTCTTCATCTTGTAGAACAAATTTTCCTTTTTTCTTTGCCTTCTTGTCTAGATTTAAAATTCTTGGACCTATTATAATTATAACATAATTAGTAAACAACATACTCAAAACTCAAAAGTAAAACTTAAAATTATTAGGCATTAGCCACCAAATAAAATTTATACCTCTTTTTTTTGCTACCACTAACAACTACATCTTGGAAGCATTCTTGAATATCCATCCATGAACAATTTTCAGGGAGACAAGCATCTTCTTTCTCTGCAATTCATTCATCATTAGACTCTATATTCGATAAACAAATAGGATCATATGTGTTACCTTGCTCTTGTCTTTTCAAATGTCTCATTTGAAGTTGAATATTATGCTTCACAAAGACAAGAGAATTCAATCTTTGTTGTTCCAAATGATTTCTTCTCTTTGAGTACACTTGTTCAAAAGTACTCCAATTTCTTTCACATCCGATGGCACTACAAGTCGAGCTTAGCACTCTTATAGCTAGCCTTTGAAGTTTTGGACACTCCTCTCCATAGCTCTCCCACCACAAAGCTATAGAAAAAGAAGGTAATATCACAAATAATTTATAAATGAGATGTGTTATATGTTTAAAAACATTATGAAGTTATTTAAGGTATGCAATATACTTGGTTGTTTCTTGTCCCTTGTTAAGATTGTCATACTCATTCCGAACATTCCTTCTACCTTCTTGAACTTTTCCAATTGTTCATCTATTTTCAACTTTGTCTCTATGCCCAGATACATTCTTTCAATGGTTTTGTATAAACCAAGCTTAATTTCCACATCCGGATTGACCTTATCATCATAATGAAGCCTATAAGATTTATAAGAATAAATCATGATATTAAAAAGCTATCAAGTTAGATATTAAGATTTACAAAAATATAAGAAGATATATCTCGGGTTGAGATAATAACCTTCTGCATGAAGTGGCCTATAAACTTGCAAATCCCACCTTTCATCAATACCCTCCCAAATCTTCTTGTATCTAATCTCAACAGTGTTGAAGTTTTTAGCAATCTCCTCTTTTGCTCTATCTAATGCTTCATAAATGTATCCCATTGCTGATTTTGAATCATCATCAATAAGTCTTAAAACTTTTAAAAAAGGCAACACACTTTGAAGGCAAAATTTGATTGACTTCCAAAATCCTGCATATTCTAAAATTATCTCTTGTGCCACTTTTCCCATTGCACTACTTGAATGTGTGCTTGTTGCCTATTCCTTCGAAGCAAACATACTCTTAAGTGGAATTTTTCACTCTTAAAAACTCTTTAGAGTTAGTAAGCATGTGGCAAATCTAGTAACCCTAGGCCTTGTAAACTCTTTTTGTTTGTTATGCTGCCTAAACAAATCAAGTACCCAACCATGTCTATAAATAAATGTACTCACTTTCTTTGCTTTCTCAATAGTATCTTTGAAAACTGACATTTCACCTATGTTTGAAAGCATAAGATCTATCAAATGTGTAGCACATGGAGACCAAAACTATTTCCTTTCATTCATCAAAAGCTCACTGGCACCAATGATAAGCTTAATTTTTCTTATATTTTTATACCTCTTAAACTTGAATTTTGAGTTTGATTAAATTCTATTTTAGAATAAATTCTACCTAATGTGTGTCATTTTTCTATTAATTTTATAGGTGGAATAAATGTAGATTTTTGGAGGAAAATAAACTTTTTCAGTCTTTTGGCCGTAACTTTTCGCTCGAATCTCAGAATTAGGTGGTTCAAGTGTCAATGAAAAGTTCACAGCGAGATCTATATTTTTCATGTTCGGGGCTCGAACAAATTTTCACATTAAGATGGTCAAAATTGAAAAAGAAGGCTTTAAGCAAAGGTTTGAGCAAAATTGAAATTTGCAATTAATGCCATGGGACCCACAACAAAAATGTTTGGCAAGAAAGAGCAATAATATTTTGGTCTCTCACGTGTGAATTGGAAGGAAAGGCATTGCTTTGGCAAATTATTTAATACACATGTGGCCCACATATAATTTAATATGAAAAGAAAGCAACTATTGAGGCGGGGGAGCTATTCCCAGCACATTATATATACGTGTTTGGGTTTTAAAGAGGAGGAACAAGCAGGCCTTTGACTCTCTGGGACGATTTGAAGAAAAGACAACGCGGGAGTTCCGGGTTCTAAAATTTAGTTTTTTTCGTTTTTGAGTTCTTTAATTCTTTTCCTTTAATTTTAGGTTTAAATTTTATTTATTATTTTAGAATTCAGATATTAGTTTCAGTTTTAAATTTTAATTTAGAATTAGTTTACTGTTTAGGAATTCAATTGTTGTTTTAGAATTTAATGTTAGCTTTGAATACAACTTTCAGATTTCAATTTATATTTCAGTTTTATTTTTATATTTCAGTCTATATCTTTATTTTAACATGTCTCAATTTATTAGTTTAGGATTTATGTTTCCGAACATGAGCTAAATTTTTTCGTACTAGGGCTGTGATAAATCTTTGACTACTATGTGATATTTTATTTTAAGTTGTGCATTGGGCTTAATTTTTTTTATGCTATTAATTTAATTTATGTCAATTCATATTGTTCTTAATGCTCTCTTTTGATTGGCCAGCAATTGAGTTGATTTTAATTGCATGTTGAGACCGAGAGGTGATATATGTAATGGACAAAGTTAGCATAGCCTGTGTAAGGATTCCGAAACTTTAGGCACACTCATAAGTTGTCTTTCCATAGAGATATAGCTGAGAAACTTGTGAGTGTTAGATTAATTATGCTTGAAAGAAATAATTGATTAATTTAGAGAATCCGACTACTTAGATTAAATTAACAGGGAGAAATTGCACAACTAAATAAAATATCTAGTAGGTGTCTCAGGTGAAATCACATGCTCTAGTCATCTTTATCTGCAGGTTCTTGTTAGCTTCTTAATTTTAATTTATATTTTTAATTATTTTCTTTTTCATTGCGAGTTTATTAATTAATTAGAAATTTTAATTATTTATTTTTATTAAAGTTTTCTTTATTATTTTCTTTCGGTTGTTCAAATAGTAATAAGATTTGTCAATTTTAGTACTTGACAACACAATCTTCGTGGGAACGATACTCTACACATCACTTTATTATTTGTCACGATACCGTGCGCTTGCGGTTTTCTTTACATGAACAAACTACATAACTAGATGCACTATCCGTTATGACTTGCACAATATTTTCTTCTCTAATTTCCTCCACCATTCCATTGAGCAATTCAAACATTTTTTTCCAAGCTCTTAATCATTGAAAAGGTATCAATGGATTTAATAAAAATTGTGCCTCTTGGACTATTAACAAGAAGATTAGTAATAGATCTATGCTTACCATCAGTCCAACCATCAAACATTAATGTGCAACTCGTCTTTTTCCATTCTTTTCTAAACTCCTCTAAATTTTGATACACATGTTCAACCTCTTTTTTCAAGTATGAAACCCTTGCTTCATGATATGTTGGGGGTTTTAGTCCCTTCCCATATTCTCCAACTAATTAAATCATTTGAGTAAATAAAGGACCCTTTACTAGATTAAAAGACAACGCACAACCATATAAAATTGACATATGTCTCGAATCACGGACTCTCTCTTCTTCACCATTTGATTTAATGTTCGTTGATCCCTTCCTTTTTCTTTTATGACAAATGAATCCATGTTTCTTTTTCTTTGACAACCATCATCCTTATCAAAGCATTCCACTTCATTAATCCTGATTGGTTGTTTCTCTTTCAACACGTTCACAAATAATGATTTAATTTCTTCACTAATTTGAGCACAAGAACTAACATCTTTATGCGTACAAGTTAAATGGTGTATCATCCTTATAACACCACCCCAAAATGATTTTCCACAGTAGTTACATCTTAAATGCATTCTATTATCATCAACAACCCTAGAACAACGATCCCATGTAGGGTCTTATCCTTTCTTTTCCTTCTTTTTCTTGTTTCCCATCACTTTGTAATAAATATTAAATACCAACCAAACTCCAAAGTCTAACAAATACAGAAGTTGGGACCACAATGTTTGTTTCTACCTTTGTTGTTCTTCTTTAGAGTTTAGTCAAACAAGTCACAAGAACCCTTGGGAAAAAAAAAATTAGTCATCAGTAGTCACAAAGACACAAACCGTTAGCCCATGTGACTTGTAAGCATTTATACAAGTGTAACTGTACACTTGTAAAGTGTGACTTTAAAATGCAAAAAAATAAAATAAAAAAATAATCATCAATGACCAACGAGGCCATGACAGCCTCCTTATAAATGCCATATTGTTTGCTTTTTGACAAAACTCTCAAACCAAACAACAAAAAAAGAAACAAAAGCAGTTCTTTGTTCTCTGTTCTCCACAAAGTTAACAAAACACCAAACCAAACCAAAAAAAAAAAAAGAAAATCAGAAAACCTTTCCTGTTCATGAGTCACGACCATCAGCGAGTAAGGAAGTAGTGAACAGTAATGCCAGCAAACAGTGACGCCGTTGAACAATAACTTAGCATGTCGTGTAAATTAGCAAATAGGTTTGTTGACTGGTTCAAGTTCTCTTTTCTTCTAAGTTCAGCTACGTTTTTTTTTTTCTCTGTCTCTTTTTTTTATTTTTCAGATTTTATCTATTGGTTAAAAGATGATATATTTTCATTTGCAAATTAGTATATGGGTTTTTTTAAATTGTTTTTTAATGTTTAATTTGCCTTTATTTTGATTTAAAATGGGATGTTTTTTTTGTGTTTGGATTGGGCTTTTATGGGATTTTTTTGTGTTTGGATTGGCCTTTCAATTTGGTTTTAGAAAATAGGTAATATTGTTTTTTGGGCTTGATTTTCGGCCCATAATGAATTGAAGTGATTCATTGAATCATACGATTCTCTTCAATTCTTCAAGATTCACAACAATTCATTTTGCGATTCAGTGTACTCTACAATTCACGCTACGATTTGTATCATTTTTTATATGTATCGAATCGAATCATACGATTTGTATCGCAAATCATACTATATCGATAACACTGATTGTATCTATCCTTTCTCCACTTGTCCCCATTTATCTACCCCATCCCTATCACTCTTACTTGCTTTGTGATGCTTATTTACTTATCGTGTGCCTTTGTTCTGTTTGCTTGAGAACAAACAAAGTTTAGGTTTGGGGGTGTGGGAGTTTGGTTTTATTATTTTACGCTTTGCTAGGGTAGATATGCATTATATGCTTAAAATGGTGAACATTTTTTGATTTTTATGCATGTAGAGTCATTTATCTCTTGGTTGATTGAAGTGTTGGCTTTGTAATTGATTTAATTGATTGGTGGAAATATGGTTGTATTGTAGAGAGTAAATGGAATGGAGGAAGATCCGAGACTTGAAGGAGATGTCTTCTAAAAGCTATGAGGAGTGAGCGCTTCTAAGAAAACACCTTGTAGCTAGCCCATGGCTTGGTTGGAAAAAGAGTTTGAAAAAAGAGGTACTGATATACGTGTCGTTTCCTTGATTGGTTTTTTTTAGTGTGCCTTAGCCTTTCTTTTTCTTTTCTTTTCTTTTGATTATGTTATGAATTGATGAAAAATCCAAAAAATAGAAAAAAGCAAAAAGCTTGAAAAAGCCAAAAAAAATGAAAAGCTTGAAAAAGCCAAAAAAAATGAAAAATGTGAAAAAGCCAAAAGGCAACGAAAACATGAAAAAGTGAAGTGCATTGAATAAGTGCTTAAATGACATAATGTCAACTCAACACAAGTTTGTCTTCTCATTCTTTCGTTGTATTATGAATAAGGCTTCTACGCCATTTTGTGAGCCATTGTGTTTGTACATTCTTTCTCTTCTTATCTTTGAGGCTTTGAGTATATTGGAGAAACTATGTTAGTCGAGGGGGCACGAAGAAACAACATCCCATGTGCGTGCGTTAGAATTCCGAATATGTGGTGGTATAGCTACTTAGGAACTTCCCACCAGGTGCGAGACCCATATAAGTAAGGAGAAGATCCAAAAAGGCTTAGAGACCGCTCTACAAAAGGAACGACCTCTTCATGCTCCTTAGGTTCACCAAGATAGTGAGTCAATCCTCTAAGTAACCCTTTGTACCAACTTAGAGATAGACTTAGGTTTGGGCTTGCTTGGGGACAAGCTAGGAGAAGGTTTGCTGTTGTTGATGTGTTGGTTTTATATGTGTTTACGTATTGCATTCTTATTCTTATATTTTAGGTGTATTGTGCTTCAATTGGTGTATTAGTATAACATTTAGGTCATACTTGTGCATATTAGGCTTTAGATGTTCATAGTTGAGTTTAAAGCATAAATGCTACACTAATGCATGCTTATTGCTTGTTTTAGGTGAGTTTGAGGGATGTTTGGAGCTCAAAAGAGATGGAGATGGTTTGGGCAAGAATTGGAAGCATATGAAGATGAAAAGTGGAAGAAAAACAAGTTGGGAATTTTCCAGACAAAGAGAAAGGCAACTGGAAGCAAAACGGTGCAAAAACGAAGCCGAAAGAGAGCAAACATGGAGTACCGACTGAATGGCATCAAAGAGGCAGTCGACCCCCTCATTCAGCCACCAAAACCAGAATGTAACATTCTCTAGACAGCTAAGAGACCACTTGGAGGCGGTCAACTGGTTCACTTAATCGGTACTGGGCGATTTTTGGCTATATAAGCCCTTTTTTGTCCATTTTATGGGGAACAAATTATATTCTTTCACAAGCATCTCTCAAAACCCTAATTCCTTTCTCACCCACTTATACACACTCACCCAAACACAAAAACACTTGGAATCAAGCATCTTAGGAGGATCAAACACAAGGATTTAGGGCATTAGCTCTTAGATTGTAAAGGCATGGATATGAATAAAAGGTTAGATTTTCCTCTCTCTCTTTTATCCTAGTTTAACCAATGTGTAAGTAGAGCTTTGTAGGGTGATTATATCTTATATTATGGATTGATTATTACTCTTTTATAATGGGTAGTTGATGGATTTGTGTATATATATATATATATATACTCATGCTTAGGGTTTTGAATGGCAAATTTATACACATGTCTATGTGTTTGTAAAAATGCCTCAATGATGTTACGCATATATATATTGAAGTCTATTATGCTATTAACATTTCTAAATCATTGTACTAGCATATCTATGTGTTTGTGTGGTGTTATGCCTGTATACATGTCTATGTGTGTGTTTGCATACTTAATAGCATAAATAACTTCTATTGCTTACATGTCGGGTACTATTCTTAAATTGGTGTAATCTAAGTATATCTATGTGCTTAGTAGTAGAATAGACTGGTATATTCTCGAATGCCATGCCCTAGACATGTATGCTTTGTGCTCAAACGTTATTTCCCGCTATTGTGATGATGATCGGTGGTGCATAACAAATAGCTAGCTTAGGTTGAGCCTCCTTTAGCTTTAAATCCAGCTAATGGGTTTTATGGTAGGTTAGTCGACCTTAGATAGACTAGGTATTGGTTTTAAATCCAGCCAACGGTTTAAACACTAAGGTTAGATCAATCTAAGTCACCTAGAACCCTAATTAGCTAGCCGTAATGCCTAGGTCACAAGGACCACGCCATAGCTCTAGGTAGAAATGCCCAGAGACGGACTCGCACTGGGACCTAAAGGTACTATTAAGAGGTTAATTACAGGTTTAGACTAAAGCAACCTAAACAATCCATCAAGCCACCCTAGCAAGTCTATGTAATCACCCATTTGTAAGTCATAATCACCTTAATCCCCATTTCTGATGCTGGACTCCCCTTAGATCGCTTGATTCCTTCATCGCACACCCATACATCTTTTATTTCTTGCCTTTAGGTTAGATTTACTTTTCCCCAGATTCCATTTTATCCCAAAAATATCAGTAGTTTAGGGACCCAACACGTAGCCTTTAGGGCAGACTTAGTTTTAGACATCATACATGTTTGATCTTCACGTGGATTTGACCCCGTATTTGTACACATTGTACTGTACACAACTTGTGCACTTACGAGCTATTTAGGGCTTGTGCACAAAATAGCAATCACATGTATATACACACACATAAACATAACCACTGAAACATACAAAAATTATTATAGTGCATGTAGAAGAAAGAGTGATCGATCACTTACTGTAATTCTTATAACAATGGATCAACTCCTTTAGCCATATTCAGAGGTTGCAAAGGAAAAGTGGGCATGCAGGTCTGTATGTGTTTTTTGAGCTTATATATTTACTGCAAAATGATGAAAAGTGAAAGAACTTTTTGGGATTTATGTTTGTTTCGACAAGGAAAGTAGTTGTCACAATAGACAAATAGATAGATCGGGAGTGGGTGTGTGTTGAAGGAAAGAAGAGAAGACAAATAGATAGATTGGGAGTGGGCGTGTGTTGAAGGAAAGAAAAGAGACAGAAGAATAAAAGAAAAATAGGTTAGGTGAAGATAAGGGGAAAGAACAGTGAAGAGGAATGAAAATGAATGAATGAAAGAAAACCGTTTTTGGGAAGTAAAAAGAGGAAAAAAAATAAAATCATTTAAAGGATTATTCTACCCAAGACAAGAGGAAAACCACATATTAATAGTAACAAAGGGAAGTGATTCTTTTTAATCTAGTAGAAAGACTTGGATGATCAACCACTAGAGAGTATACAACTTTCACTAAAATGTTTGCATTTTAACCAATTGGACTATAATTGTCTTTGTGAATATACAACTTTCACTAATTTACACATTTTGATAGATTTGTTACAATATAAATTTGATATCTATGCTTAATGCACAAAATGCCCTAACTTTGGGTTTCTACCAGATATAGTACTCAGTATAAAATTGTTCAAGCACAAACTCAACAAAGTAAGAAATCGATTGGATGCAAAAGGCTACATATAATAGAGGTAACTTGAAGCAATGGGAGATTTTAGACTTTGTTAATTTTTTTTTTTTTGTTAATGAAGAACAATATATTTTGGGCAAGGAAAAGGTTTATTTTATAAATAAACATATTAAGGGTAAATATGAAATATGAGTGAAGATGTTAATTTTAATGGTGTTTGATCATTAATGGATTTAAGTGGTTATTAATATACTTTAAGGGGTAAAGTGTCACTAACCCCATATTTGAAGGGGGTTAACTAGAAAAAGTCCTTTATAAAATGTATCCAATAAAAATATGGTAATTCATATAGCTTATGACATGTAAGTTTTATTTTTTATTTCTTTTTGGGTAAGTCCAATGCTAATTTCTTTTCTTTTCTTTTTTTTTGGCTAGGTAGTTAAGGTTTTTATTGAATAAAAACAAAGACACATGACCATTTCAAACCCCTCAAACCCACTAAACATGATCCAACAAGCGAGGGTCTGAAGGGTAAGAAAAAACAAAAAAGAAAGGAAAAGAAAAAGCAAATGGGAAAAAACAACAAAGACTTCTAGGCAACAAAACAAAAACACAACATAAAGGAAGTACAAAAATCAAAAAAAGCAATCGATATCCTCAAAGAAGGAATTACCAAAGCCAAAGATCAAGTAGCTTGTGGAATAGGAGGCGATGCAAGCAAACTTAAGGATCCACTGTTTTTCAGGTCATCATAACACTTCCCATCCTCAAAACCATCATCATTTCTTCCAACACGCTCAACATCTTTCTCAATTCTTGATTCTTATTTCGGGTAGCCCCATCAAACTCATCACTAACTGAGCCAACTCATTTTCCTATCCAATTGTTTGTTTTCATCCCCAATCGAAGTCTCCTCGTTTAAGTGATTGTTGTAAACCAATTGTTAATCATATGAACTTTAGGTGTTGAAGCATTATGGCAATGAGCCACCTTTTGGGCTCGATCAAGTTTTAGAGGAAGAACAACACTTGAAAAAGGTGTTTGATTTATATTAATAATCCTTTCCAAACTTTTTTGGTCTTGAAGCTCTTCTATTCACCCTCAACCTTCAAAATTTTTTTCATTGTGAGGACAATGCCTAGATGCATTGTCTTGTAGTGCATTAGGACTTGTTAAAGAAGTATGACCAATAATTTTGCATTAGGGGCAAACAAGAGGCTTTCATCCATACTCCAAATCAACTTTAGCCCATCTATTGTTTCTCAGCTTAACAAATATATAATCTAGCAAATTAAAGATTCATCTCCATACAAACCCAACAAACGTTTGGGATTCCGTGAGTTTGTCCATTTGCAATAGGAACCCAATGATACTAGTAACATAGCTCAAACCTCTTCAAGTGATAAAAAAACAATGGAAATTTCTAAGATTAACCCCAAGTGGAACCTTTTTCCAACTAAAATTCAACAATTATCCATTTGCATCCCATCATCTAAGCAAAAGTGGACAATGATTAACATGCAATAATGCTCCAAAACTTGTTCACAAGTTTTATTGCTTTTAAATTGTTGGGATTGTATGCCCTAAACACCACTTGTACACAGATATTGAACTAGACATGTAATCATTGTTTATATTTATGAGAACTTCTTACATATATTATCTTTGGTATATATATGTGATACATTGTGCAAAGGTCCAATGATATAGACTAATGACTTGGATGTGCAATAAGGCTAGATGTATAGTAGGTCCAAGTCTAGTTTTTGGATATATATCATAAAGATGTCCATAGCCAGATGATAGCGTTGAGCACTCTACCGGGATAAGGCTATAATGGGTGAGTCTCCTTATAAGGGTGATCGACCTAGGTCATTGGAGGGTCTTTCCAGGCTTCACTTCTAGTGTATATGTCATGCATTGGACAGGGCTACCATGAGTATGTCTTTTGGAACCATGCTATCGTATATAGAGAACAAGATACTCACTATTTTCGAGTGATCGTTACTTTTAATCTTGAGCACATGTGGATGAACTGATGGAGTTAGTGTGCAGGACTTTGATGTACCATAAGGAAAGGTCTTGAGTGATAATATTGTCTACCTCATATGTTAGGGGTTGTGTTCTAATTAATCAAAACATGCATATACAATAGCAGAGTTTATATGCCCCCTTGGATTTGTCTTATTGGTCATTATAAACCTAGATATAGGGATATTACCCTTCAGGGATATGTCAGTCATTTAGCTTGTGGGTTTCTCCGTAGATCAAGAGATCCATGACCGAGCGGTAATCACTTTTTGGATTAGAGATTCCAAGGTTCTAGATATAGTCTCGGAGATAATGGTGTCTTTTGACTGGCCTTAACTCCAGGTAGAGAGAACGGTATTTTGGTCATTTCACTCGATTGCTCAAAGACAGTAGTTACTTGTTGTGGCCTATTTCTGCTTAGCCAATGATTATCCTTAGAGTGCCGCTTTGGTCTTTTGGTAGAAATAGACCGGGGTCAAAATGGCCTTCATGTTGCCAAAATTGTGGTAAGAGCATTTTGGACACATTGGGAGCCAAGGGTAATTATGTCTTTTGGTCCCTTCACTTGTCATATTTCCAATGAATATAATTAATTGAGATAATCTAATTATGTGGATGCTTTATTGAGACATAAATTTAATAGAGAAGGAAAAAAGATTTTATCCAAGGTTTTCGTTATTAAATTTACGGGCATCTCAATAGGACAAGCAGGTCCTATGGAATTAGATATTATAGAGTAGAAGAGAGAAAGAAATACCTTGGATATCTTATTCATAAGGCACATTCCATTTCTATAAGGGTATAATTGGAAACTTAATTGTTTCTAGGAACTTACCTAATTAGGGTTATTGTGCACTATAAATAGTGAGCTAACAACAATACACCCTTAAGTCTCTTTACCTTTTTCATAAAGGTGTACAAGAATTTTCACCTAGTACACGAAGAACACACACACTACTCTAGAGATCTTCAATTATAGCCCTCCTAGGTGCTTGCCTACTATATTGCATCACACATCCTAGCTTTGGAAAAGTGATTATAGTGAAGAAGGCTAATTGGGAGGCTATTTTGGTGGAGTTTTTACAAAGAAAAAAGACCATTCACTTGGATCTTCAACTTCTTAAAGGTATATCACCTTATCTTTTTGCTTATATGTTTAATCATGTTGTGCTTATGTGTGCAAAAAGCTTTTTTATTGTTTATTCTGCCACCATATTAGATTTGTTCTTTAATATTTTTTAAAAGCATGATGATTTATAGACTATGGTGTAGCAATCTCGATCAAAAAATTGGTATTAGAGCTTCGGCTCTATTTGCACATATTTTAAGCCAAGAACATGATAATGAGTAGATTGAAGTGAAATAGTCTTGAGGGTGGCAAGACTTATGTGATTTCATGTTGGATTTGTCATAGGCTAACCTTTGTTGTTACAGCTTGTGTGTTATATTGGTCCTAATCAATGGCTCGAATGTATGCATTTATTTTGTTACATAGAAAGCTATTGTAGCTTTAATTTGATAGAAGCATAGGAATATGAAAATGGTTTGTATTTTGTGGCCAACATTTATGTTTCTTGTCATGGATGAAGCTTGTATAGGTCGCTTTTCTATGTAATTCCTTGTAACATAACGATTCGAAGCCAACAAAGTTGTTGAGCACGTCATTCAAAGTTTCTAGAAGAGTCGGTCGACCAAGTCAGTCGATCGACAGGTTCCTAGGGATCGACCGGCTAAAGAACTGGAGCTTTCTAGACAAGCCGGTCGACCAGCAGAAGGCTTTCACTCTACTGGTTGTGATGTTGGTTCAATGGATAGGCTAGTCGACCAGTAGGCTGACCAGGGACGATCGGCTAAGGCAATTTTACGTCTTTATGATGATTTGGGCATTTCGATTACTTTGGGCTTTAAGCCTAAAGCTTATTTACAAGGAGCCATCAATTAAGGATCGTTTAATTTTTGCTATGGATGATTATTTTGCAATATTTATATGCATGCTTGATTGTATGTATG
Organism: Cordia subcordata; assembly: GCA_028554755.1. NCBI lineage: Eukaryota > Viridiplantae > Streptophyta > Magnoliopsida > Boraginales > Cordiaceae > Cordia > Cordia subcordata. Next base: position 14,751,722 of record JAPTOF010000006.1, on the reverse strand, counting down.
GTTATTGTGATCTATCACAAAGCAATAGTGGGTAAAATTGGCTAACCCTTGGATTTTCTTTTAGCTTCAGTTTGATAAGTCCCGCAAGATTACTTAGGCTAATTATTTTGGTAATTAGAGATCTTAAAGAAGCAATGCATGTAATTGGCAATTTACTCGTTTTTCCTGCGCTAATTAATTAACGGACTTATCAAGATAACTCAAAGCATGCCTACCTATGGATTCTAATTCAGAAGTATGTCTATCCCATTTACGATATTGAACATGTTTTATTAACACAACATGGAATATGACGATTTCTAAGGGTGTTAAGATCTAAAAAGGAATACTGAGATAAATGGAGGATAAGAAATACCCTCAAAATTAAAATTTGAGGGGAAGAGAGGAATGGAAAGCCCCACGTCCTTCCAAATTCGGTTCACGTTAAGAGAAAATGGCATTTACTTCCCCGTCAGAGATTGTTACTCGGCTCAGAGTTAGCAAGGTGAACTTAACGTGTTCGTTCATAAGGACATTGGTAAGGTTCGGCTACCTCGTCGGTGGAGTTCATCATCATAGATCATCTCACAGTATGTGGATGAGAGTCACTACCCCATTGGAGAACTCAAATTTGGACATAGTGGGGAATGAACATCAAGGAATGGTTGTTTACACTCAACTTGAATCATAGGTTCGACCACCCTGTCGATAGAGGCCCCTAGGCTATTCGAGAGGCCAAACCAACAGTGATTGGACACCATTAGAGAATGTTTATCTAGATAAGTGATGTCCAAATAGGGTTAGACCTAACTCGACTATTCGCTAGTTCGGCCATCTCATTGGTGGAATTCGAGTAATAAGGTTGAGACACTGTTACAACATTATAGTTCAAGGGTTAAACTATAAAATAGAAAACAAAGTAGAAAATGCAATGTATGCTTTTTCCACTGTTACATACTTGTTACACATGTATCTAGTTTATATTGCTCAATATTGATTGTGATCTACTATTTGATATCCAGTATGACTTTCTTTAATCCATTAGCTACAATTTTGAGAGAACATAAGCTCACCGGTCGACTTTTGTGGATTGAAAAAGAAACCTGGACATAGTACTTATTACCGAGGAGTACAAGTATGCCCTAGCTACTCCTTGTCCTGTTGTAAGGGTAAACTCTTCTGATGCCATGCCTGGTACTAAGCAGAAGTAACGAAAGGCCAATAGTATGGCCAAGTGCTATATGTTGGCCTCTATGCCAAATGTTCTGCAGAACAAATATCAGAATATGGTGATTGCCAAAGAGATCATGACTTCACTGTCTCTTATGTTTGTTGACCAGAGCAAGCCTACTAGGCAAGCTGTTATGAGAGAGCTTATGACTAAGAGGATGGCAGAGGGTGCACCTATCAGAGACAATATGCTCAAGATGATAGAATGCCTTAGTACTACTGAGATCTTAGATGTAAACATTAATAAGCAATCGCAGGTGGACATGATCTTAGAGACCCTTCCACCATCCTTCAATTAGTTCAAGCTCAACTATAACATGGGCAAGTTGAACATGAATTTGACAGAGTTGATGAAAGAGCTCTAGGTAGTAGAGGCTATCATGAAGCCTTCAAGTCATGCACATGTCTCTTAGGCTTTCACTTCTATGTATCACTCGAAAGGGAAGAAGAAGCCCAAGATGAAAGGAAGCAACAACGTGACCGAAAGAAGAAGCAGAGGACTTTTGGGCCAAAGCAGGGAGTAGGTATTGGGAAGCCCAATGGAAAGTGCTTCAAGTATGGTAAGAAGGGCCACTGGAAGAAGAACTGTCCCAAGTACCAAGCCATTGGGCAGGAAGGCACATCTCTCATGCTCTACTGTAAAACCAGTTTAGTGGTGGATTCTACTGATTCTTGGATTGTAGATCCATAAGCCACTAATCATATTTGCAATTCTTTGCATGGGTTTCAAGCCATGCGGGAGCTGAGTAGAGAGGAGTTCACTCTTAAAGTCCTCACAGGAGCAAAAGTTTGGGCTATTACAATTGGTCGAGTACGTTTGTCGTTTGTTTGTAGTAGGGTGTTAGTTTTGAACAATGTTTATATGTTCCAGACATTCTCAAAAACCTAGTTTCCATTTCACAATTATTGATCGATGATTTTTCAACATGTTTCCATTCTGATGTTAATATCAGTAGAGATGGAAATGTTATATGTTCTGGTAGATTACATAATGGTTTGTTCTATTTATACCCTACTTGTGCTGCAACACATATCGCTGAAAGAGTAGAATCCCTAAAAGGAAGGTTCCTTAAACCTATGATACTTATCATTGGCATTTATGTTCAGAACATATCAGCCAAAAACACATTTAGAGGTTAATCAAGGATGGGTCTCTTAGCTCATTAGATCTCGAGAATCTACCTCAGTATGTTTCCTGTCTTAAGGGAAAGATGACCAAAAGGTCATTCTCTTCTAATGGATGGAGGGCTAAAAAGGTATTGGACTTGGTGCATACTAATGTATGTAGTCCTATGAGTACACCAACTCGTGAAGCTTATGAGTATTTCGTTTACGGATGATTACTCTAGATATGGTAATGTTTATCTGATATGACGTAAGGCTAAATCCTTTGAGAAATTCAAGGAATATAAGGCTGAGACAGAGCAAAGCCATTCAGTCTAATCGTGGTAGTGAATACCTCTCAGGTGAATTTAGGGATTATCTTACATAGCAAGGGATTGCGGTGCAGTTGACTGCATCAAGTACTCCCCAGCAAAATGGTATGGCGAAAAGGAAGAACCGTACCCTTTTAGACATGATAAGGTCGATCATGTCTCATGCATCATTACCTTTATCCTTTTAGGGGTATGCCTTTGATACGGTGATTTATATTTTGAACATGGTGCCATCTAAGTCAGTGCCTAGGACACCACATGAAATGTGAATGAGACACAAGCCTACCTTGAGTCATTTACACATTTAGAGATGTCTAGCTTACGTGTTGAGTAGCTCTACTACAAAGTTAGAACCTAGGTCAGAACTGTGCTATTTCATTGGGTATCTTAAGGGAACCAGAGGCAGAATCTTCTATAATCCCAAGGAGCATAAGGTGCTTATAAGCACACATGCTAGATACTTGGAGGATGATGTGGTGATCTAGAAAACACCAGAGTCTGGAGTTATTCTTGAGGAGATTTTTGATAAGTCTCCAGAAGCACCTGCTGATATGGAAAACAAAAGGTAGCTGGTTGCTACTAGTATACCGGAGCCTCATCATAGTAGAATAATTCCAAGACAGCCTAATAGATAATATGGGGAGTATTTTGAGACTTCCAAAGAGGATCAAATTGAGGATCCAACTAGTTATAATGAAGCAATTTTCGATATAGGTGCCAACCAGTGGCGCAAGGCAATAGATTTTGAGTTAGAGTCTATGTACTCTAATAGTGTCTAGGAGTTTGCAAAAGCACCTGAAGGGGTAAAACCCTAGGGTGCAAGTAGGTCTACAAGAGGAAGAGATGAGCTAATGGAAAGGTTGAAACCTTCAAAGCTAGATTGGTAGCCAAGGGTTATACCCAGAAAGAAGGAATAGATTATGAGAAAACCTTCTCACTGGTAGCCATGCTTAAGTCCATCAGGATACCCCTTGCCATTGCTTGTCAGTATGACTACAGGATATAGCAAATAGACATCAAGATAACTTTTCTTAATGGAAAATTTGATAAGACCATTTATATAACCCAACTAAAACACATTGCAGCAGGCCAGGAACATATGGTGTGCAAGCTTAAGAAGTCCATTTATGGGCTTAAGCAAGCATCTAGGACATGGAACATCAAGTTTGATCATGCGATCAAGTCCTTTAGGTTTGAGTGAAACATTAATGAACCATGTGTGTACAAGAGGCGCAACAGAAGCACTATAGCTTTCCTAGTTTTGTATTTAGATGACATTTTGTTGATTAGGAATGATATGGGGATACGTTCATCCATAAGGTTTGGTTATCTTCTCAGTTTCACATGAAGGATATGGGAAAAACAAGCTATGTTCTTGGGATCAAGATCATATAAGACTGGGAGAATAAGAAGCTTGCATTATTCTAAGCTTCCTATATAAAGAAGAGATTGGTGAGGTATAATATGGCAAACTCCAAGAAAGGTCGTTTTCCTTCTAGACTTGAAGTTACTCTATCAGGACCAATGTCCTTGGACACCTGAAAAGATAGAAAAGATAAAGAAGATCCCATATGCTTTAATAGTGGAAAGCCTTATGTATGCCATGGTATGTACCAGGCTAGATATTTGTTATGCAGTTAGCATGGTTAGTAGATATCAGTTAAACCCTAGACCAGATCACTGGACTGTAGTAAAGCATATATTCAAATTCCTGGGAAGCACTAAGGAATATGTTATAGAATCTTACGCAGATGATCTAATACTATTGGCCTATACGGACTCAGACTTCCAGTCAGACAGAGATTCTAGGAGGTCTACTTCGAGCTTTGTTTTTACTTTGTTGGAAGGTGCAGTTTTATGGAAGAGTGTGAAAAGAAATGCATTATAAACTCAACCATGAAAGAAGAGTACGTAGTAACGTCTGAGGCTACAAAGGAAGTCGTATGGATGAAGAAGTTCCTCACTGACCTAGAGGTTGTCTCAGATGTACAAAGACCCATTGTCTTGTAATGTGACAATACTGCTGCTATTGCATAGTGTAAAGTGCCCAGGAATCACACCAGGGGCAATCATATTGAGAAGAAGTACCACTTAATCCAGAAGTTCATTCAGAAAGGTGACATAGTGGTGGAAAAGTTCGGTTCAACTGAGAACTTAGCATACCTATTCACAAAGACTCTTTCAAAGAAAGTGTTTGTCACACATGTAAAGTCCATAGGTGTTAGGTTCATAGGAAGTAATCTTTAGTACAAATGGAAGATTATTGGGATTGTATACCCTAAAGACCACTTGTACACGGATATTGAACTAGACATCTGATCATTATTTTTATTTATGAGCACTTCTTACATACATTATCTCTGGTATATATGTGCGATACATTGTGTAAAAGTCCAAAAATATAGTCCAATGACTTAGATGCGTAGTAAGGCTAAACGCGCAGTAGGTCCAAGTCTAGTTTTTGGATATATTATAAAGATGTCCATAACCAAATAGTAGTGTTAGGCACTCTATTGGGATAAGGATATAGTGGGCAAATTTTTCGATAGGGGTGATATACCTAGGTTATTAAAGGGTCTTTCCGGACTTCGCTTCTAGTGCATATGTTACGCACTGGACAGGACCACCGTGAGTATGTCTTCTAGAACTGTGCCATCATATATAGAGGACAAGATACTCACTATTTCCAAGTGACTGATGCTCTTAATCTTGAGCATATGTGGATGAACTGATGAAGTTAGAGTATAGCACTTTGATGTATCATAAGGAGAGATCTTAAGTGATAAGATTGTCTGCCTCATATATTGGGGGTTATGTTCTAATCAATCACGACATTCATATGCAATAGTAGAGTTTATATGCCCCCTTGGATTTGCTTTATTGGTCATCATAAATCTAGATCTAATGATATTACCCTTTATGGGTATATCGGTCATTTGACTTGTGGGTCACTTCCTAAATCAAGAGATTTATGACCAAGTGTTGATCACTCTTTAGACTAGAGATTCTAAGGTTCTAGATATAGTCTTGGAGATGATGGTGCCTTTTGACCGACCTTGATTATGAGTAGACATAGAGGGATATTTTGGTCATTTTGCTTAGTTGCTCAAAGACAGTGGTTACTTGTTATAACCGGTTTCTACTTAGCCAGTGATTATCCTTGGAGTGTGGCTTTGGCCTTCTAGTAGAAATAGACAGAGGTCAAAATGGCCTTCATGTCGCCAAAGTGGTAGCAAGGGCATTTTGGTCATTTTGGGAGCCAAGGGTAATTATGTCTTTTGGTCCCTTCCCTAGCCATATTCCAATGGATATAATTAATTGAGATCATCTAATTATATGGATGCTTTATTGAGACATAAATTTAATAGAGGAGGAAAAAAGATGTTATCTAAGTTTTTCGTTATTAAATATATAGGCATCTCAAGAGGACAAGCAAGTACCATAGATATTATGGAGTAGAAGAGAGAAAAAATATCTTGGATATCTTATCCATAAGGCATATTCCATTTCTAGAAGGGTATAGTTGGAAACTTAATTGTTTCTAGAAACTTATCCAATTAGGGTTATTGTGCACTATAAATAGTGAGCTAACAACAATACACCCTTAAGTCTCTTTACCTTTTTCATAAAGGTATACAAGAATTTTCATCTAGTACACCAAGAACACACACACTACTCCAGAGATCTTCAATTATAACCCACCTAGGTGCTTGCCCACTATATGGCATCACACATCCTAGCTTTGGAAAGGTGGTTATAGTGAAGAAAGCTAATTGGGAAGCTATTTTGATGGAGTTTTTATGAAGCAAAGAGACCACCCACTTAGATCTTCTACTTCTTGAAGGTATATCACTGCATCTTCTTGCTTATATGCTTAATCATGTTGTGCTTATGTGTGCAAAAAGTTTTTTTATTGCTTGTTCCGCCACCATATTAGATATATTCTTTAACATTTTCTAAAAATAATGATCTATGGACTATGGTGTAGCAATCTTGATCCTAACACAAATTTGAGCACAAAAAGTCCATTTTTAGTGGAAACGTTACTGTATTTTTCAGATGAAAAACCAACCATTCTTCTCATGAGGAAAAAGAGGATGGCCTATCCAAAAATTGGTCAATTAGACAAGATCTCTAATGCCCATCTCCTTCTTCAAGCATATCAATTGATGGTGCAGCATCAATAATTCTGTTTTCTTCAATAAGCTCATGAAAATCAAGTTTTAGAGAGTTCAGGAGATTACCTAAACCTTGCCGATCTAGTTTAAATGTCCAAGCTGTTGATTGAGAAGTGGCATTTAACGTAGAACTTGGATGCTGAAAATTACTCACGATTCTGTCCAGCTTGTGATCATGCAAAATTGGGTGTTATGTAGTTGCTCGCGTTTGGAAGCAAGGAAGAGGTGTTGCTGCTCGAAAAAGTTGCTGTCTTGGAGAATGAATTGGTGTCTACATCAGCTCCTCAATTTGAGTTGGACACAATGTTGACCTCCCCAAAGTTGACCCAGATAAAGGAGGGAAATTTGAGATGGGAGAAAAACTTTCACGTGCTGCAAGCTCTCCAAGATGTTGGGAGCTTTGCAAAAGCTTGGATGAGTGGCCTATATTTGCAATTTTAGATTTTGTGTGGACTGTGTAGTTGGAATGCAAGTCCTGGTTAAGGGACTTCTGTTCATTTCCAGGCTAATTTTGCTAAGTTTGCTTGACAAAATTGGCTAATTGCAAGTCTTGTGAGGTGACCAGGTTAATTGGAAGGTGATAAACTGTCAAAGTATTGAGCAACATTGATAGGAAAAGGACTGAAATTCTCTAAAAGAGTTTTAGCCACATGTAATTGCCGTACTACATTAGTCGAATGACTATATGGTAATAACCCATCTTCAACAACTTATTGGAGCAACCCATCTGATTTTCAGGAGCTTTTCTCATCATAACTGCCTCCAAAATTTTCAAAAGGGATATATTAAGTGTATTCTCCAGCTTGCAAGGATTTTTCGAATACTAATTCACCTGGGGCATAAGTTTTTTCAAGCAGGTTGTGTAACCGTAGCCAAGGCCTCCATTGCAGTAAGCTCCGAGTTGAAATTCAATTTGCCATTCAGAACAGAATCATCATGGCCAGGAGTTTGGAGACGAGATTTATGCATGCTAAGTGCATTTCCAAGAGGTTTTCGTGCATTTTCAAACTTCATTTCAAATGCTTTTAGCTCCAATGAAGGTGAGCCTCTTGTTTCAAGATTTGAATGCTTGGTAGAAGGTGATGAGGAGAAATCCATGTTACAAATGGTATCATATGCAATTTTCAATTAAAGGAAGAAAATGAATGCTCAACCAGTGGAGAAGAAGATTGCTGTGGAATTTCTTCATATGTTTTCTTACATTTAGTATTGATATACAGCTTTAATTCTTGCACTTTTTTTTAGAAGAAGTGTGACTCTTTCTCTTTGGCATGGTGGAAAAGGTGGCTGGAGAAGAAGAGTTATGGTGGTCAATGGTGGTTGGTGGAGGTCAATGCAGACAGTGGAGAGAGCATTCAAAGCTAGTAAGAAAGAGGCTCTTCATCTTGATGCACTTAACCTAGTCTAATGCCACTTGCTATTTCCAAAAACAAGTTATGAAGTATTTTAAATTTCCCCTTGTTAGACATGATAAATCTATTTTGCGTTATCTTTACAAATGTAAAGTTGCATATATTTTCCCCATATATATATAATAGAAAACATATATCTAATTATAAAATAAATTATCTTATTTTAATAATAATAATACTAATTATAATTATCATAACAACACTAACTTGATACCAATGTCCTTTTTGTAATTTTACTTTCATTCACTTATTTAATAGCTAATTTTATCAAACACTTTTTGTTCAATCATCTAGTTAAACATTTATCCACTAACACCTAAAACAAAACAACTATCAGCTAACCAAACAACTATCAACTGTCCAAATAATTATCAGCTATACTAATATTTAGTTGTGCTGAACAAGCCCTTAATTTGTTAATATGATAGTCTTTTGCAATCGTTCTTCAAAAATTCTAATAAACTATTCCTTTTGGAATATTTTGCCTTAAATAGGCATGACGGTTTCTTGAATATTTTGGTTTTGATTTGTGGAGCTATGGTAGAGATGTGTTGCTTATTGTTCAGATTATTTACCTGAAGATAAATTTTTTTAAATATATTTATTGCTATCAGAAATTTGATAGAGTGAAGACTTGATATAAGACAAGGTATTGTGAACTAAATTGCCACAAATTTTGATTTAATAGTCTATTGAAGAAGAAAAAAACAAATGCATGTCTATCTCTCTAGAAAGTTAACGGCAAAGAAGGAACATATTGAAAATTGATATGTGTTTTTCCCGTTAACTATCTATATAAGTGGAAAAAACATGCTTTTTCGTTTGTTTTTTTTCTATACCGAAGGTTCTATTTTATCTGCGCCTAAAATTAGTTGTGATTACATGTATGTGTATATATGAGATAAATATATTTGAATGTATCAATATGATGTGTTGAATTCAGTAAAAATGTTGAACTGGGTTTTTGATTAGAATGATAGTTAGCCGTGATTACTTATTTGCGCAGATATGAAATAAATATATTTGGATGCGTGAATATGATGTGTAATTGCGACGGTTGTATAAGTTTTGTAGAACTTAATTTCCATAATAAATTAATCAATTGAAAACGTATACACCATATGTTTGATAAAATACCTCAAAGTTGAAATACTAGTAACAGTTGAAAACTTGCATCCCACCTAGTTATTACTTGATGTATATATCATGATGATGTACAAGAAAATGACCAGTATAAGTCAAGAAATGAAAACGACTTTGGATAAGGTGTTTAAAAAAAAAAAAAAAGGTTGATATCATTGTAATGAGTTATGATGGTGAAGATCAAGAAGAAACAAATGAGGAACAATAGAACACAAATGAAGAGCCTTTCACAATTCTTCCTCATTTTAAAGTGCAACAGATTATTTTTAAATTTTTTTTCAAATTTTTGGATCCGTAAATGGTACCGAAATGACATTTTTAAAACAATTTTAAAAAATAAAGTATTTTTATTATAAAAATTTAAAATTAGGGTAAAAAAAATTTTCAATAAATGCATGGTTACCTAGTAAAAAGAAATGATTTTTATAATATACTGCTCCTCTCTTGGAAACTAAAAGACGGCTGTTTTCACTTTTCAGTTTGTTTTTGTCATAAAAAGGATAGATCTTGCTTCATCTCTAAAAGATGGGCAGCGATTTTTTATGCACACTCAAATTGAAAAAGGCGATGTTTGTGAAATTGAAACAATAATTGGAGATAATGAACAATGCTTAAACAAATGAATAGACTATATACTATCGTTAGCTTGACTATTTATTAGACTCAATGTTTATTTTATTTATTTAGATTCTGTGTAATGCATCAACTTATGTCTACAGAATTTGGTACTTTGTCTTTGTTATGTTCCTCACCGTGATAATGATATAATTTGATAATTATGGTTAGTTTTTCTTTACAATTTAACTCTAATTATATTATCAAACTTTTAGTTTAAGTTATTTATCAATCATAAATTAAAGGCATGATTTAAGTTATCTATAATATATATAAAGCAATGACCAAAAGTTATTATTTTGTTAAGCTGGCGTGTATGCTAAGTGTGTGTTTGGCAACGGCTTTTCAAGTAGCGTTTAATGTTTTGACTGGTCAAAACATTATTTTGTTAAATTATTATTGTTCGATAAACTAGCATTTCAAGTAACTGTTTTAGGTAGCTTTTGGCATTTCAACTAACGTTTTTCAAAAACTAAAAATTTTAGCGTTTCAGGTAACTTTTAGCTTTTTATGTTTTTCTTGGCAATTCTACCCTTTTTGCATTTTTTTATTTTTTTTATTCTTTTTCCAATCTCTCTCTATATTTTTATCTTTTCTTTCACAAATATAAATAAGAAATAAACAAAAGCATATTTTAAAAGCAATATCTTTTTCCAATCTCTCTCTATCTTTTTCCAATCTCTCTCTATCTTTTCAATTTCTATATAATTAACATTACTAAAAGCATAAGTTTTATTAGTATATTTTTTTGAACAAAATAATTTTGAATCTATTAAAATTAATTTTTGTAATATTGATATAAATGTTTTATCAAAAAATTAGTTATACTTTAATATTAAAATATGATTATGAAAATAAATATGTAATTATGAAATATATTATCTTTTTCCTATAATAGTAATAGTAATAGTAATTACAATTATCATAATAGCAATAATAATAATAATAATAACATGATATCAATGTCCTTTTATGTCATTTAACATTCATCAGCTAATCTAATAGCTAATTTTACTGAACGCATTTTGTTTAATAAACTAGTTAAAAAGCTATCCGCTAACAGCTAAAATACAATTGCTATCAACTACCCAAACAGTTATCAGCTACTCAAACAGCTATCGGCTACTCCAACAGCTAAATTTGCCGAACAGACCCTAAATATGTGTCATTTAGTCATAGAGCACAATCTAAATGAATGCCACATATATTTTTAATTGTGAGAATGTAAATTAAAAAATCAAGCAGCAAATTCCGCTGAATTTGATTATGGCAAGTATTTGTTTTGATAAAAAAAATTAAGTCAAATCCTTTCATGGTAACATTTTTTTTTGGGTAAATAATTATATCAAATCCATTTATCCTGATTTTTCTATTTATGGCAAGTATTTTTTTCTATATGAAATTAATTATTTAATGATATTTTTATTACTAATTGGAAAGAAAATCTTAAATGTTAACTAAAATGTTTACAACTATCTGAATGTCTTGTGTTATTTATTTTGGCAATATATTTTCTAATAACTTGAAAGAAAAATTTTAAATGACAAGAGATTCTTAAATTATGTTAAATGTTTATTTCTCAGTGCTACACATAAGTTCGAAACCCATGTATAACATCGATACACATACAGGGCTAATAAAATTAAAGCCTTTTATTGCATCTGTCTACTTTTTAATTGTTGTTATTATTAAGCAATGTCATGTGTGTTAGTGTCCACTTTACATGATCTACTAGTAAACAATTCCTTTTCTAATAAAAAGATGTATTTTCCGAGAAGGTTTTTTTATTTTTAAAAAAATCAATCTAAACAAACCTAAATTACCAACTCTTACTTTCTTTGGTTCAATTGGTTCCCTCACTTGAAACATGTAGAATAGACATAATTTAAACAAATGAGGAGCACAAAGCTATTAAGAGTTAAGACCAAGAAAATAAGAAAACAAATTTAAAGCTATAACAAGTGGTTTTTGTGCATACAAAATACATTATAAAAATATATCTATAGAAAATGAAAGTAATTTAGATATTCTATAATCTTATTTCTTAGACGAGTGTATGAGTCTATTTGGCATAGCTTTTAAAGACTCAAAAGTGATTTCAGTGAGTCTATAATTTGAAACTGACTTGTTTGGCTCATTTGTAAAAAAGTTTTTATATAAAAGCTAAAGTTGGAAAAAGTTGAGGAACCAAAAGCTCCAAATTGGATTTTTTCAGAAAAGGCTTTTGAAAAGTTATTTCATTGTCATGTCAAATTTTGTTTTTGTTCATTTTTTTTCAAAAATACTATTCTATATTTTTTAAAGTTTAATATTAACCTCAAAATAACTAAAAGCTCAGCTCCTAAATTATAGGACCAAACAATCAACTACTTTTATTTAACAGCACTTTTACGCAAACCTTTACTGCTAAAAACTCTATTGCTCAACAACTGAAATCTCACAACTAGGCCAAACAAAGGCTATATTCTATGCTATGCATGGGAGAACATATGCTTTTAATATATTTATTTATTATTAAATGTGTTCTATTAAATATCTTTATTTATTATTTAAAAATTAAAAATTTAGATATAAAAATAAAATTTTAAGATTAAAAAATTAAAAAAACTTAAAAATTGAGTTAAAAAATTAAAATTAAAAATTAAAAATTATGAAAAATTTTAAAAAATAAAAAAGAAATTAATTATTTTAAGTTTTGAATTTTCCTAAGTTCTAAAATTTTTAAATCTTTAAATTTTTAAATGTTTAAATTTTTTATTTTTGATTTTCTAAATGTTATTTATTAATTTTTATTTTCATATTTTTAATTTTTCTAATTTTTTGATTTGATAAAGTGAAGATACAAAAATTAAGTTATATGTCTAAATGAGGATATTTTGGTACAAAAGTATAGCAAATTCTAACATTTGACATCCATGCATATAAGAAAAGAGAGCGTAATATGAACTCTCCGTTAACTGGGACGGAAAAAATTAAAATTCAGAAATATATCACTTTTGAGAAACACAAAAAATAATGTGATATGTTTTAAACTACAAAGAATTAGTCACTTACTTATATAAAGTACAGGGAGTAATGTGCATTTTACCCAGCCTAATAATAATATTTATAACACTTACACAATTTTCAAATTTATAATATTGCTAAATATTTTATATCACATAAACATAAATTTATCACATTGTTCTAGAACATTATCTCATCATATATCATCTGCTAGAGGAAATCATAAAAAAAAATATACTTATATATAACAATTAATGTGAAACGTAATTGATTTTGCACCCATACAAACACATGAGGTTTATACTAGTCAAATATGTTATGAAGTAAACGACATGCAATGGGACAAAAGATAGCTTATAGCTAATGTGGAAATGCTTATAGCTGTGTTCGTGTTGAGTCCTAAACAAGATACTTTATTATTTGACATTATTTTAAAGTTGTCTATTGAAATTATATCACGCCTTAATTTATAGTGCTTATTATTAAATATATTCATGTTTCAGATATTATTGAATAAATCACAATCCGAGGCCTTCTTTAAAGGAAATCTCAGTACCTTATTTGCTTACGAATGATACTAAATGTCTTTAAAAAATGTTTAATCGAGTACATAGTCATTAATTTAAAAATTAAATATAACAATGTAACATGAATAAGATGATTACACACATCAATTACTTATTTAATAATAATAATAATTCATAAGTTCACATTGACACGTCCAACCGTTTACATGTTTCATCCCCACGTTTGAACATGAAGATCCCAATTTCCTCCAAATGATCTTAGCAATTAGCATCCATCCAAAATTAAGAAAAAAAAAAATGAAAGAAACATGGTAACAAAAATAAAATTAAACCAAAATAAAAAAACCAAAAATAGAAAAGGAAAAGGTAAATAGAAGAAAGAGAAAAAGAAAAAAGAAAAAGGGAAAAAGAGAATGATTTGAGTGTTTTGCACTCTTGGAACTTGGGAGCCTATAAATAAATAAATAAATATATATATATATAATATAATTATGTTTATATATATAGGTAAATATATACACTATATATGTGTGTGTATATATATACACACACATATAACCTATATATAAGATGAGGTTCTGAAAGTCTCCGTCCTCTCCTCCTCTCTTTCGTAACACGCTCTTGCCAGCGCACCATAGACCACTGTCTCACATATATATCCCTTACCCTCCCCTGCCCCCCCCCCCCCCAAAAAAAACCCTCCCCCCCTCTCCAACCCCCACACACAGTAGTAAAACTCTATATAAAAACCCTAACGCATTTGTCAATCTTCAAACCCAAAACCCTAGCACTAATCACAGGTGAGCCCCGCACTTGTAGATCTCTACATTCGATCAGATTTCCAAATCAAATCAATTTTATCTCCATAAAAAAGATCCAAAAGAATCTGAATCAAAATAAATTCTTTTTTTTTTTTTGGTCCATGCCAATGGAAGAAAGAAACACTCGATTCGAAATTTATACAAGATTAAGTGATTAAAGAGGGAGTTTTTGTTTTTTTAGGGTTTAGGGTTTTGAGAAAAAAGTGATGGATGGTCTCGAGAAAGCGATATTAATAAGCTTTGACGAGTCTGGAACTGTTGATGCCGTGCTAAAGTCACAGGCTGTTGCGTTCTGTCAGCAAATTAAAGGATCACCATCAATTTGTAGTATCTGTATAGAGAAGTTGTGTTTTTCCAAGTTAATTCAGGTTCAGTTCTGGTGTTTACAATGCCTGCACGACGCGCTTCGTGTTAGGTATGAGTCAATGAGCGTTGAAGAGAGGTCTTTTATTCGTAAATCTGTGTTTTCGATGATTTGTTATGAGGGCATTGATAATGAGAATGCTGTTAGGGTGTTGGATAGTCCGGTGTTTATAAGGAATAAGCTTGCTCAGGTTGTGGTTATCTTGATTTATTTCGAGTATCCCTTACTTTGGCCTTCGGTATTTATTGACTTCTTGCCACATTTAAGTAAAGGAGCTGTGGTTATTGATATGTTCTGTCGTGTTTTGAATGCGTTGGATGATGAATTAATTAGTTTGGATTATCCCCGGAGTGGTGAGGAGGTGGCTGTTGCTGCGCGAATTAAGGATTCGATGAGGCAACAGTGTATTTCTCAGGTTGTTAGGGCTTGCTATGATATTGTTACGATGTATAGGAACTCTGAACCTAATTTGTGTACTAGTGTATTAGATTCATTGCGGAGGTATATTTCATGGATTGATATTGGGTTGGTAGCAAATGATGCCTTTACTCAGTTATTGTTTGAGATACTTTTGAATGATGGATTATCAGATGAACTTCGTGCTGCTGCTGCTGGTTGCGTTCTGGCTATGGTTTCTAAGCGTATGGATCCAAAGCCCAAACTTACCCTTCTGCAGAGCCTTCAGATAAGAAGAGTTTTTGGTTTGGTGGCGGGGGATAATGACTCTGAATTGATTATGGCTATAGCTTCTTTAGTTACAGGCTATGCTACTGAGGTTTTGGAATGTTTCAAGCGTTTGAACCCTGATGATGGTAAGAGGATCTCGATGGAATTGTTGAATGAAGTTTTGCCCTCTGTTTTTCACGTAATGCAGAACTGTGAAATTGATGAGACCTTCAGCTTTGTTCAATTTCTTTCAAATTACGTAGGCACAATGAAGAGTGTTTATCAATTGACAGAAATGCAGCTACACCATGTGGGTCAGATACTAGAAGTTATTCGTTCACAGATTCGGTATGATCCTGCTTACCGCAACAACCTTGACATGTTGGACAAAATTGGTAAGGCAGAGGAAGAAAGGATGATGGAATTTCGGAAAGATTTATTTGTACTGCTCCGAAGTGTAGGCCGTGTAGCACCTGATGTGACTCAGTTGTTTATCAGGAACTCATTGGCTAGCGCGGTTGTATCGTCTGTGGACAGAAATGTTGAAGAGGTTGAGGCTTCACTTTCCTTGTTTTATGCTCTTGGAGAGTCCTTAAGTGATGAGATGATGAGAACTGGGAGTGGCCTCTTGGGAGAGCTGGTGCCAATGCTTTTGTCTATGAGGTTTCCTTGCCCTTCAAATAGGCTTGTTGCACTTGTCTATTTGGAGACAATCACAAGATATATGAAATTTGTTCAGGAAAGCACTCAATATATACCTCTTGTTCTAGGTGCTTTTCTTGATGAAAGAGGCATTCACCACCCAAATGTCAATGTTAGTCGAAGGGCAAGTTATCTGTTTATGAGGGTTGTAAAATTGCTGAAGGCAAAGCTTGTGCCTTACATCGAGACAATTTTGCAGGTATTGAAGTAATTCTGAACATTTATCATCGTTTGCATTATCTCTTATTTCTACTTGAGAAACTTAGTAATCTTTTTGGCATTGTATGACAGAGTCTTCAGGATAAAGTTGCTACTAGCATGAATAGTTCATCAAAAGATTTGTCAGGATCTGAAGACAGCAGTCACATCTTTGAGGTAAATCTGCTGTTTTAGTTAACAAGGAAGTCACATTTTATGGATAAGCATGTCCTTGTATCAGTATTTCTGTTTGGGTGGTTTGCAGGCAATTGGCTTATTGATTGGGATGGACGAAGTAACACCTCAAAAACAATCTGAATACCTGTCTGCGTTGCTGACTCCTCTTTGCCAGCAGGTCAACTTTCATTAGCTGTTGTGTGAATAATATGCATATACATATTTTCAACTGTGAAGAGTTTTACATATGTAGGCTAAGGTCTTGCATTATGTTTATATATGTTAAACCAGTATGAGAAATGGCATACTGCTCTGTCTCTTCTTGAGCTATATATTGGGTAAACTGATTTTATGCTCATAATCAGGTGGAGGTGTTGCTTGTAAGTGCCCAGCAGTCTCCTGCAGAGATTGCAAATATTCAACAGATAGTTATGGCTATTAATGCTCTCAGCAAGGTCTGTTTCTTGCTTCAGACTTCAGTAGCATGTCCATATTGACCTGTGGTATATTACATTTAACTGGCCAAAAAGGGGAATTCTCTCCTTGAATCTGTTTGTTAAGTTGAAATAAGTTGAGTAAACTTCTCAGAGTCCCTATTATTCTCGTTATTTAGAATTGCTAGTTAGGGCTTGAGCTGCTCTTGTAACTTTGTTTCTCAAGATTGATTGTGTCGTTGAATGAGATATTTGCATATTCCAGGGTTTCAGTGAGCGTCTTGTAACTGCCAGTCGCCCAGCAATTGGTCTCATGTTCAAACAGGTCAGTTAAGTGTTGTGCCTCTTGGCTTTACTTTCTGAACTTTGGTTTCAGTTCTAGATTCATACTAGACTATATGAGTTCTCTCCGATTGATTATTAACAAGCTGAATCCTGTGCTTCTAAAAGTGCAAATTTGTTTACAGTAGCGAGCTTAACTTCCTGACACTTCAGACTGATAGTAATCAGATTCTCATGCAACCATCTCTGGATATTTTTCCTTTTACTGCTTTCAAATCTATAAGTTATCGAGCAGAAAATGGATACTCAATTTTTTTGATCAATTGATTTATTCTTTTGAGTAGTTCTATAATATAAACACTGAAAAACGCAATGGATCTACTTATGCACTGTCATATTTGGGAAGGACCAGAACTGATATTTTTGCTGCACTAGAAACTACAAAGTGAATGGCATCTGAGAAGGGAGTTCCAACATTTGTAATCTTTTTGGTTTTATTTTGTGCTGTTCTCATTCTTTGCTGCATATGATATGTTAGTTGGAATACTCAAATTTATCTGTATCACCTCCTTCTCATCGTGTATAGGATGATAACAAAATAGATTTCATACTAATGCATATGTTATTGAGTATGGTGGAGATTCAATTTTGAGATTGGATTTTATGAAGATATTTTATTATGTAGTTTGACAGTGATTAGGAATTTCATTCGTCTTTTCTTATTTGTTTCAATTTTATTTACTTATGATCAGACATTGGATGTCCTCCTCCAAATACTTGTTGTATTTCCAAAGATAGAACCTCTGCGGTCTAAGGTATGAGCTGTTGCAACATTTTCTTTTCCTTAACCCTGGGCCATTAGCTCGTTGGCTAAAGTCAAATCCTTCACTAGGTCACATCCTTTATTCATCGAATGGTTGACATTTTGGGCACTTCTGTATTTCCTTATCTTCCCAAGGCATTGGGCCAACTGCTTGCTGAAAGTGAGGTATGCTTTTGATATCAATATTTTTATTTTTATTTTTATTATTATTCTGTTATTTTTATTGGTATTATTATTCTGACAATGAAATAATAATGTTCATTCTTTTGTTTGATTATAGATGTAATGGTTGGTGGTTCTTTCTAATTCATAATTGGACTCGGGCCTTGCTCATAATGTTGGTCTATATTGACATGATTTTCTGATACATTCATGAGCTGCATCAAAAAACAAGTCATTTTCCTGTCCTGCTTCTTTTTGGTTAAAATCTTTTTGATGCCATAAAGCAGAGTATTTGAATTGTTTGTGAACAAAAGCTTAGCTTGGCTCATTCTGGCTGAGCTAAATATTATTATGTTAGTCAACAATTTGACTTGGGCTCAGCTAATGTGAGAACAAATAATGAACATAATATTCATATGTATATTGGTCCATGTGTATTTGTCTCTGCATGCTTGACTGTTTTTGTGTATTTTACATTACGAAATATATTTATATAAACTTCTTAAGCCAGAAACCAAGGCCTCGAACTTCTAGGATGAGCCTGCTTGAATAAATGTTTCACACTTTCAAATAACAAGCTGAGTTCAAAA
This sequence comes from Cordia subcordata, assembly GCA_028554755.1. Classification (NCBI taxonomy): domain Eukaryota; kingdom Viridiplantae; phylum Streptophyta; class Magnoliopsida; order Boraginales; family Cordiaceae; genus Cordia; species Cordia subcordata. Next base: position 14,732,977 of record JAPTOF010000006.1, on the reverse strand, counting down.
TAAAAAGCTTGGCTCTGTCTGGTTTATATGCAGCACTATGCAGGGCTAGGAATTTGACAGCTTGCATATCAATTTTTCTTCTGAACTATTTGATAGCCTGTGGTGAATTTGGGGTTTTAGTCAATCTTATTTTGTCAATGCAGTCGAAAGAACTGGTAGATTTTCTAGTGTTGCTCAATCAGCTCATCTGCAAATTCAATACGGCAGTCCACGACATACTGGAAGAAGTATATCCTACTATTGCAAGTAGGGTATTCAATGTTCTTCCAAGGGATGTTATTTCCTGGGGACCTGGTAGCAATACTGAGGTATGTGAACTTGTTCAGGTTTTGATACATATATCTGTGGGGAAATATAGTGCTCCTTCAATTGATCTCAAATCTGATACACTTGGTTTTGTCGGAATTTGTTGGACAACTTATTTAACCACCAAGTTTGTCCAAGTTGGGATGTTATCACAAGTATTATTGCTACGCTTTTTCCAAATGGATATGCTAAGCTCACAAGAATATTAAGTTCATAATTATCTTTCTGTTGGCTGCAATGTTTTGACTTGACTCATGAATATCTGATAATGTCGATTTGTTTCAGGAAATCCGGGAAATGCAAGAGCTTCAACGAACATTCTATACATTTCTTCATGTGATTGCCACTCATGATCTGTCAGCTGTTTTCCTTAACCCAAAAAGTCGTGGCTATTTGGAACAAATGATGCAGTTGCTGTTGCATACATCTTGTAATCATAAAGATATTCTTGTCAGGAAGGTTTGTATATTAGATTGCTTTTAAAGCAATCTGGAAGATGTTTTTTGTATAAATGTTGGACGCTAAAATCTTATTACATTGATATGTTCAGGCATGTGTTCAAATATTTATCAGGCTAATTAAAGATTGGTGCACCAGGCCTAATGGTGAAGAAAAGGTAATGATAACCTCATCTTGTAACAGAGCTGCATAATTTTGCTCCTCTACACTTAAAAGTTTGGCATTTTTTCAGGTACCAGGCTTCCAAAACTTTGTAATTGAGGCATTTGCAACAAATTGTTGTTTGTACAGCGTGCTTGACAAATCCTTTGAGTTCCGCGATGCAAATACTGTAAGTTGTAATTTGTAACCTTGCCAATGTAAATGTATATCAGTATAGAACTCACTAGAAAATGCCAGCCATCATGTAAAGATATTTAAGACTTACATTGTATGAGACTAATTGTGTGTTTGGAATGATCTTATTTTAAGATGCTTATTCTATTGAAATTTGGAGATATCTTATAAGATTTAAGATATCTTATCATATACACCATGTATTTTATAGTTGTAAAAAATAAGATAGGAATGATTGCTTATTTCTTATAAAATAAAAAGTATGGTTTTGTTTTAAATTTTCATAAGATGCATGGTAAGATTTCTTAAATCTTATAAGATTTACCCTCATTTCAATAGGATAAGTATCTTAAAATAAGAGTATAACAAACAGAGCATAAATATTTGGGGAGCTTTTGTCTCTCTCCTCCCTGTCTCCTATATCAAGAAGTAAAAGAGAGAAAAAAAGAAGAAATATTGGTAACTAAAGAAACTCTAAGGACGAAATCTTTTAAGTGAGCGACATAAGATTTCTATGCTTATATACTTGTGTATAACAATTCACTTTCTCTCTTGACTAATTACCTGTTTGTTTGGGATTTGTTTTGCAGCTTGTTCTGTTTGGTGAGATCGTATTGGCTCAAAAGATCATGTATGAGAAATTTGGTGATGATTTTCTTTTTCATTTTGTATCAAAAGGTTTCCCCTCTGCCTATTGCCCTCGGGATCTGGCTGAGGAGTACCGCAAGAAGTTGCAGGTAAGAGTCTTAGCTTGTCGAGATTGATTTAGTAAGACAATTTCCCTATTAAAGTAAATCGATTTTCTGATTTTTCATTTTTGATTGTTTCTTGTCTCCGTCCCAAGTATCTGGATTGTGAACAGTGAGATTTTTCTCTAAGAACCCCATCCATTTGGCGCTTGAAATTGACGTATAATTTGTAGTAGGATACCACCTTAACAATTTCCAGCAAGAGGACTAGGAGTACCGATCTTTATTCTGTGTTATGTATGTGCCTTCTGTATCCTTGGAGATTTTGATTACTCGCCTAATGCACATGGAGGTCATTTTCTGCTGTGGTAAAAGGCTGTTGCTCAAACTAGAGAATGCTTATAGGAAAAAATTTTTGAAGAAAGGAAAGAGGGAGAAAGAAAGTAGGGATACCTAAGTAAAGGTGAATGTAAGCCTTTGGTTATATAAGCTCTAGTGAGAACATGTTGTTTTGGCTCTTGTCAATGTTGAGTGCCTATAAGCTCCTTTGACCAACTTGTAAGTTAAGTCAACTCCTCTTAAGCCTATTGGATGTCTTGCACAGAAATGACTTCTTTTTATATTTTAGGTACCTATGAAGTAAGAATGAATTTTTCAGTTTGTTTTGTACCTGGCCTAACGGAATTAGCCTAGTTAATTTCTTAATTCTCTGAAAATTAGCAGTCATTTTACTGAAGTTTATCTACACAAACTATGTGCTTTCGATTGTATGATTTTCTTCCTATGTTCAGGTGAGGTACTGATTGCTTTGCCCTTTGCTATGTTGCCAGGGTAATGACATTAAGGCATTAAAATCATTCTACCAGTCATTGGTTGAGAATTTGAGACAGCAACAAAATGGTAGCTTGGTTTTCAGATAACATTTTCACAATTGAAATATCAATCGCTAGACAGATGTTGAAATGTTGATTTTGTAACTGGTCTTTCTGGTCCAACTTTTATCGCCAAGAGGTTTGTACTCCACCATGCATCTTTTGTAAATTCTTTTGCCCATCCAAACCTCACTTACATTAGATGCACTAATGCTTGTGTATTGCAGGGTTCTTTTTGCTGTAAATACAATATCTTTGCCTACTCATGGACGATGAGGTAGTTATAATAGTGCCAATTATGTCACTTTTGTCTGGCTGTATCCTCGGGATAAGGACGTAAAATTTGCCGTCTGTTTTCCTCTGGTGACAGAGGTATATTTTTCAATGCGGCTCTTTAAAAGGAAATTTCATTTGGTTTTTGATCAGAGCATATTCTGGCTTCTGCAAGGGTGCTTGACAATGTATAATCTTCATGATTGCCGACTTACGAGGAGATTTTATGGCTTGGTTTGGAATCAAAAAGTCATTCGAGGTTCGTTGGAGCCGATCATGTTGTTTGAGTGCCTGGTGCACTGTGAGGACTGTGGTTCAGATTCCGGTGACTCTCTACCACTGGAGATTTTCGACTACAGGTGTAATGAGCACAGTTTTGTAATTCTACATTTTTCGGTATGTTTCGTTCTCCGTAACTGTGTCGTAAAGCTATTCTTTCATTCCGCGATTGATTGTGAATATAGCCATGTATGGCCCTTTTTTTTAGATAATAACGTTTTTGAAGGGCAAAAGGAATAGAAACAGATACACACTTGGAAAAAATGTTTTTTTCCTCAACTCTAGAAATTTTCTTCACGTTTCGCAAATTCTTATTGGTTCAAAGTGCCTGCATTTAGGATCAGGCAGAGGCCTTGACTTGGTAAAGCCTCCGGATAATTTCCTTCAGATTGGGTCCGGTTATTGTCCTTATTTGTTTAGAAGAGTTGGAGGGTGGTCCTCTTTCAATTAAGGGTGCTTTGGTTTTTAAGTTGGTCAAATTTGTTTAAAATTTAATATAAACTAGTTGACGTGCTCATTTTATTAAAAGAAGTGTTTTTTTTTAAAGTGATTTTAGCACTTGTTTGAATTGGCTTTTTTAAAAGCATTGTTTAACACTTTCTGGAAAGAAGAGTCTTTTGAGAAGCTAAAAGTTTCGATTTTTGAAAATAGTTGCACTTGAGTCTCTTTTTAGAGTTTTAGTTTTTTAAAAATAAAGTCAAATAGTTATTTTAAAGTGAATATATTTTTTAAAGAAAAAAGTGTTTTTTCTTTTTTCTTCTTAAAAAATATCAATCCAAAATGGCCTTTAAGTAGAATTAGAAAAATTCCTTACTTTCAATTTTTGTTTTTTTATGGCTTTTTGCACTTCAATGAAAGCAAAGTTTTGATCAAATTTTTTACTATTGTTTTCTTACCTATATATATATATATATAAAAAGTCTTATTATAATGTATTTAATAATCTATATATTTATATTATGTAAGTAATAAATTAAACTATAATATTTTAATAATGTATTTTTTTTAAATTAAGTAATTATATGTTTTGCATTGTTTTTTAATTGACATTTTATTTTTATATTTTTAATGATCATTTTGACAATAAAAATTAACTTTTAGCATTATTTTAGTTAAATAATTGAACACTTATTTCTATAAGTAGAACTTTTTTTCAAATAAATAACCATTTAAAGTTTAAAATAGAAAAGCCAGTTAAAATTAAAGTTGTTTTAGTAGCTTTTCCATAAGTTAACCTAAACACCAACTAAAAGAGAGGAGTTTTTTAACGAACGGATGTGGAACTTCAGGGATATAGATTGATTCCGAAACCCTAACGCATGCTTTGAATTCATAAATGAAGCTAGATAAATTTTCACCCTATTGAACCTTTAATCAAACTAGAAATACAAATAATAGGAACCGTAAATAAAGTAAGAATTGATACAAAAATCAATTCTTGGTACAACTAAGGAATGCAACGCTTCACTTGCAAAAGTATAGAGAAATTGGTAATGCGAATATGATTTGTTTATAAATTTGACTTATGTTTTCTAGCAAAAGGAGTATTTACACAATCATACTCCTTAAGGTCTTAATTCTAAAAAGGAAAAGAATAAAATAATCCTACTTCTATTTGAATTAGCCTAAGTTGAAGCCCAAATCGTCTAACTTTATATTTCAATTCCATGGGCACAAAGCAAATTTTATGGCATAATCATGAAACTTTCTATCCATCAATTTCATGTTTGATGACTTGTCAAAAGTTCAATAGCATAGCTATGAAGTTCTCTGTCCCCACTTCATGTCTTGCTCTATTTTCATGAGTTGATCATAAATTTCTTGATTTGCTTCTCAAAGTGCACATTAAATACACATGAACGTCCGAAGATGGCACACAAGCCTGGCATAAAGAAACAAGGCCAATCACCGCTTCAACTCTCATGGACGTTCTGATCAACTCATGAAAATGAAACAAACCATGAAGTGGAGACAAAGAATTTCATGCCTACGCCATGAAATTTCTAGCAAATCATGAAATTTGCTTTGTACCCATGAAATTAATGGACTCAGGCGAAGCCATGAAATCTGATTTGTGCTCATGAAATTGAGATACGATACTAGCCCAATTAGAAGTAGGGTTATTTTATTCATTTTCTTTTAGGATTAGGATCGTAGGGGAGTAAACATACCCCTTCTTTTGCTAGCAAACATAGTTTTATTGAGATTTATGAACAAATTATATTGGCTTTGCCACTTTCTCTATACTTTTGCAAGTAAGGCATGTTTACATTCCTTAGTTGCACTAAGAATTGATTCTCTTATCAAGGCATTTTTACTTTGTGGCAAATTTTTATTCTTGTTTTATTTACAATCCATATTATCTGCATTTTTAGTTTTTGACATATAAGAGGTTCAGTAGGATAAGAATTTATCTGACTTAATTTTAAATTCAAAGGGTGCATTGAGATTTCGAAATCAACTTATCTCCCTGAGTTTCATGTCACGATCACATGTGAGTGGAATATAGGCTTTCACACTTACAAAAGAATCATAATTCCAAAGTAATTACCATTAAAAAAAACCTCTTAATCTCGAAGTCTTTTGTGTACATCTTGACTTGTAGATAAATCATTTCTCAATTGACTAAAATGTTGTTGACTTGAATGTTTGCTTTTTCCGTTTTGTTTTTGTTTTAGATCCAAGAAAGGGAAAGTCACAATTATATTCTTGGTCGTTTTTAGATATCTTTTTTAAAATAAAAACTAGTTTTATGAATGAAAGTACATTTTTTCTTGCAAACAAGCATTTGGATTGACTTCTAGGGGTTTTTTTCTAAACTTCTAAAGAAAACATTTGTTTTTCACGAGTTATTCAAAAAAGAAAAATAGTTTTTATATAAGAATAATCCAAAGGACCCTTAATTCTTTTCAAGGTTAGCTTTTTCATTTTTGTTACTAGTTTTCTACGCTTATCCATGTAAGCCATGTCATGTATATTGTCATATACTCATGAATGCATCATGGGCCCATTCATAAGCTCTTATCCTAAGTTTCTCCTGCTGTAGTGGTCACTTGTTTTGTAAATTGTTGAGTAAATAATCATGTTTGATGAAGCTTGAATTTATCGATCCTGTTTTGATCTCTAAAGTCTTGCAAAAAGAATATATCACAGGACATTTTTTTTTTTCCCCCAAAATGGACTTTGATAGTCAAGTTACTAGGGTTTATACAATGTTTATGAGAAAAATTGAGTTTTGTCATACCCCTTAACTTGGCCATGTCTCGTGCTATTTATAGTCGACATAAAGCTTGCGGAGGAGACGCCCACCACCCTCCACCATTTCTGACCTGCTTAAAGGTGGCCTAGTTGTACTTACACCGATTAGAATGTCAGCACCTCTTGTCATGCTAGGGTGACAGTTGCTCTTAGGACGCTGTCATTGTCCCTAAGTCATATTTCATTACCAAGGAGAGGATGCTCCTGTTAGTGAAATGATGTTCTTTAGTTTTCCAATGCGCTTAAGGTCTACTGTACGGGTGACCCCTGAGGGTCGCTAATGGGGCTTTTTTTTACAAATAACATAAATTAAATAATAAATTTTAAAAATAATCTTATTTTATGTTGAATTACAAAAATAGCACTTTCGATTTTTTAATAAACGAAATTGGGTATTCAAAAAACGAAAATGTGCAAAATATACGCGTAATCGTAACATAAGAATTTTCGGCTATTGAATAGCCGAAATCGGCTATTCAATAGCCAAAAAATCTCTTCCCAACGCACATTATTTAATGTCCTGGATTTTCGCTCTTTCGGTTTTTGAATAGCCGAAATCAGCTATTCAAAAATCGAACGTTTTGCTGTATATACCCCCCAACTCTTTTTCCCCACCCGATCTCAAAGCAATTTCCCCCCGCCCCCCTTTTACCCCACATTTTTTTAGCCATAAAATTCAAAATCTCACTCAAAAAGCTTCAAGCCTAGAATTTTGCCTCTTATTGTAAGTTTTTTTAAGTTTTTACCAATTTAAATTATTGTTTTTTTACGTTTTCTTCAAGTTATTTCATGTATATGCATGTTTCACTTGTATGTATAGTTGTATGTATCGTATTTATGTATATATTCATGATGTGCATGTTTATGTTACGCATAAACATCTACCGATATGATTGTTGATGTTATTATTGTGTAGTTTAGTTTAAGATGTCGATATTTGAATCACTACGTTGAAATTGTTATTGTTACTGTCAATATAATAATAATAACAATTTTGATAATAATAATAGTAATTAATTATTAGTGTTATTATTATTAATATTATTATTGGATTATTATTATTATTAGTTTTATCATTATTATTTGTATTATTATTATTATTATTATTATTATTATTATTATTATTATTAATGTTTTTTTTATTCATATTCATATTCTTATTCTTATTATTATTATTATTTTAATATTTTTCTTATTCTGATTGTTATTATTATTAGTTTTATTATTATTGTTGGTACTACTATTATTAATAATATTATTATTATTGTTATTATTATTGGCATTATTATCATATTTATTAAAATATCTTTTATTATTCTTCTTTTTAGTGTTATTATTATTATTATTGTTATTGTTGTGATTTGTATTATTTGTTTTATTATTATTTTGAGTAGTAGCAGTAGTAGTACTAGTAATAATAGTAGTAGTCTTAGTAGTTGTCTTCTTTCTTCTTATTATTATTATTATCGGTAGTAGTAGTTTTATTATTATTTTTATTGGTATTAGCTTTATTATTAGTTTTTTTATTCTTATTCTCATTCTCACTATTGTTATTATTATTATTATTCTTATTGTTATTATTAGTAGTTGTATCATTATTAATGTTGTTGTTATTATTATTATTATTATTATTATTATTATTATTATTATTATTATTATTATTATTAGTTTTATTATTGTTATTGTTATTATTATTATTATTATTATTATTATGATGATGATTAGTTGTTTAATCTTATTACTATTCTGATTGTTATTATTATTAGTTTTATCATCATTGTTGTTATTATTATTATTATTATTATTATTATTATTATTATTATTATTATTAATGTTATTATTATTTTGAGTATTATTATGATTATTATCATAATAATTTTTATTAACATATTTACTAATCAATTCATTTATTGTTCGTAGGTGACGCTATGGCCCAGAGACCAATACCGGAGAATACATCCCTTCTCGTTCACTATGCTCAGCACAGGACTCATCTGATGACGAGCAGCACATATATGAGGGAGGTCCGAGTACCCAGATGCGATAAGCATTTATATGACGAGCTTGAGCATCCTCGTGTTCAGGAAGCACTGGCGACTGCAGGATTTTATGGGTGCTATGCAGCTGGTAGGCAGGAGTTTTATTATCCTATGCTTACTACCCTAGTTGAGTAGTGGAGAGCAGAGACGCACACATTCCACCTCACTTGTGGAGAGGCCACCATCACACTGCAGGACGTAGTTGTTTTATGGGGTTTACCCATACAGGGTGCGCCTATGCCGGAGATCGGTAAGGCGCAACGCACAGTTGTCGAGTGGCAGCAGCTATTCCACGATGTATGTGGTGCAACACTTCCTCCGAACGCCATTAATGCGAGAACCGGCAAGGTGAACTTGCATGAGTTGAGACATGTATACACGTCGACGCGTCTAGAGGAGTACATCCAGGAGCAGGCTCAGCATCGTGCCCGTTTGTGGATATTCTCCTTCCTGAACTGCCATCTGTTCGCTGACGCCAGTGGCAACCTGGGAGACATGAACTGGTTGTCTGAGCTGAAGGCCTTTGGGAATATTAGACAATTGAATTGGGGCGCTGCAGCACTTGCATCCATCTATCATCAGTTGGATCTATGTGCATACAGTGATAGAGTGAATTTTATGCGGCGGCTTTAGTCTGATGTAGGTATCATATATATTCCATATTGTATCTATAAAATTTCTATGAATAGCAATGTTACTAACATATTGGTTTACGTGCAGTGGTGGCTGTTCGATAGGTTCGACATTTTTAGGCCCAGACTCTATCCGCCGCCAGCACGGCAAGCACGGCGATCACACCCGGCTGAGGGTAATTTGGTTCGGTTACCGGGGAAGCCCCGTGATGCCATATATCAGTAGCTGAAGCAGTTTCGAGATACTACTAACGGCGGTTTGTTGGTGATTCGCAATGCATTGGACAAGATACAGCTGGATCAGGTGTGATAAGCATATTAAGACGTATAACTGCATATTACATATACTCTTTAACTTAATAACTATTTAACTTATTTGGGCAACAATATTGGCATCATAGTTTGATTAGGAGCGTACATGAGCACCATGGACCAGCTGCCACTGTATTGCACGGAGGGGTCTGAATGGTGGAGAGCATGTGTCCCACTGCTCTTGGGACGGATGGTTGAGTATCACAAACCCGACAGGGTTTTGAGGCAGTTTGGTTTGCGCCAGTCGATCCTAGACGCACTGCTGCTATTGACGACAGTGGACCACATACGAGGAAAAGAGAAAATAAAAGATCCTATTGAGTTAGGTCGGTTGCGTGGTCTCTGGGATCAGCAGTGGAGGGTGATCGCCGAGGAGAGCGCATATGTAGTCCCACTATCTCAGCATATGCAGTGGTACCGGCATCACTCTATCACCGTCATCGGTCAGTCGTTGTCGGAGCAGACGCATACCGGCTACCAGACACAGTCCCGGGACATGGATCGCTTGATAAGTAGAGTATAACAACGTTATCATGATTTTTGTAATAATGAGGATGTAAATATTATATAGTGTAATAATGATATGCTCTGTGTGCAGGCTAGTACCATGGGTACCGTGTATCACCACCTACATTGCGGGTACCAGCAGCATGGGCAAGGTACATTTTCTTCTGCGAGCTTCTGGCCAGAGATGCACTGTGTACTCGGCCAGATGCAGCAGATATTGACATAGGCACAGTACCAGCATGTGCTCGATACCCCCACATACTTCGATGTCCCACCGCCAGCGCATCCGTATATCCCGACTTCATCACAGCCAACACCGCCACAGCCCACGCCCACATGGCCTTACCCGCCAACGCAGTGAAATATCCCAACATATTGGACGGGTTAGCCCACGTAGCTATCCCCGTTCTTCACACAGCCCACTCAGGTCACCCCCAGCCCCTCCTCTTATTCAGTGTAGCCATCTTCGTTTAGCCAGGGCGTTGGGGGTCGTCTAGGTCCTTCCAGCACGGTTCAGGCAACTAGCCCTTCTTCTCGTTCATGACGACCCCATTCGTGCCTATCCGACCTGCGCAACCTGGTAGTGGATCTGGTCTGCAGGGGATTGGGCAACCCCCTGATGACACATTGCCAGTTGAGGATTATCTTCATGACGACCCACAGGTTGAGACTCAACCGTCACAGCCACCGGAGGTGTAGCCCGACACGCAGCAAGCCCAGCCATACGGCCAGCAGGGACAGGCCAAGCAAGTCCAGCCAGACCCTCCGCAAGTCGAGCATCATGGACCATTCCAGGCTGGGCAAGGACCGCCGAAGAGGAAGCCCCCGCGCGATCAGGGTCTGAGCAGGCGACAGCCCCCACGAGAGAAGAAGGGACGCCCTCCAGATTGTGGCACCGGACATCGTAGGGCTTAGGTATCGGTGGGTGGTTTTGAGTGTATATGTACATGTCATTGAGATGCACTTTTGTTATTATTTAATTTTTTTTTCTTATTATCATGTCTTATCGTTTTACATAATATTAAATGTTCAAAAGCTGGTTAATATGCCATCATAACAGAGGTTCAATCACCGATGAATATGACATAACAACAAAGGTTCAATCACCAACGAACATTACAAAATAGCAAAGGTTTAATCACTGATAAATAACACAAGTTAAAAAATATGACATAATAACACAGGTTCAATCACCTTGTACAGTTTAACCGGTTGTGCCCTGCCTGATGACAATTCGAACACCTTCTCCGACCAACTTGATCCGACTGGTCCATTTCGTTGGGGATACGTCTACCACCTAGTCTACCTCTCCTTCTTTGGCGCAATCGTGCTGGATTGGGCACTAGTTGCCATGTGGGTGTTGATGGCCAGTAATCCTCATGTCCCAAAGGCTCGAACGACATTGAGTATGTTGCATTGTACGCTGCCATCGTATATTCCTCTGGTATTAACCCATCGATTGGTTTGTTTAGATAATGTGCTAATGCCTGTGCATGCGAACACGGCACATGATACGCTGTCCATTTACTACAAGTACATGTCTTCTCGTTGAATTTCACAACTTGTGTTGGAGGTCTTTCAGTGAATGACGCCGATAAACGCCCGACCTGTGCCGTACAAGTTGGGAAGTGGAAATTTAAAATATAGTGACGCTATGAATGAGACTCCCACTTCTCAAAAAGTTCCCTTGTTTTACTTGGGAGCAGCGTTTGTTGTCCAACCAAATAGCTAGCATATATGGATCGATTGTAGAAGTATTCCACCAATTTTATGAAAGTGTAACTAACTAACACAGTTATCGGTAAGAATCTTGCACCAACAAGAACACCATTAAAACATTCGACACTGTTCATCGTCAGCATACCCCAACGGGCCTCTCTATCTGAAGAAAGGGTCCAAAGTTCCTTGTCGATTTCAGATAAATAGTCGTACGCCTTTCTCCCAATACCTCCAGGTGTGGGGTCAACTTCAAGAAATTTTTGCATGATTGCATTATGCTTGCGAACTTAATGTTCTTTTCCAGCTACCCAACACAAGTCTTTGACGTACTGGTTTCGACAATGCTTTATCACGTTGCTTTTTAGATGGCGAAAGCAAATACGATGTTTTACACGTAAATGCCTGACTGACGAGATATTTTCCACAGCAGCAAGTATCCCTGGGTGACGATCAGATATTAAACAAACCTCTTCCATATCGTGGAGAAAATGCTGCCGCACGAGCCCTAGGAACCATGCCCAACTATCTGTTGTCTTAGCATCAACTATGGCAAATGCCAACGGTAAAACTTTTCCTGTTGCATCTGTCGTCAGTAACGTAAGAAGATGACCCTTGTATGGGCCTCGTAAGTGGGTACCGTCGAGCGTCATCACAGGTCAACAATGCTTCTATGCTGCGATGCACGGTGAAAAAGCCCAGAAAACATAGTCGAAAATTTTGTACTCTGCCGTTGAACCCGAAAAGAACTTGTAAGTTATGATCGTCCCCGGATTCTTTCTATTCAAAGCTCTAAAGGATCGTGGAAGGGAGTGATATGAGGTGTGCCAATCGCCGTATACAAGTTCGATCGCCTTTTTTCGCCCACTCCATGCCTTCCCGTAAGATATATCAACCTAGAGTGCTTCCTTAACGTGAGCTCGAACAAAACCGACATCGAAATCAGGTTTATGCTTTACAAAATATCTTACCATAAATCCGACCAAATTAGCGGTAAGATTTTTGTGCCCACAACGTCTGTTATGAGCTAGGCAGTTGTGTACCCCGCAGTACTTTGTAATCTCGAATTGTCGGTGCGTGGATTTTTTAGTGGCACGCAAGTACCATCTACATGGATTATCGCGCCTGCTAGTCTTGCAAGAAGCGACGTACAAGCTCGGTGTGGACTGGTCGACTGAGTACTCTTTTTGTATGCTGATTGCGTACATCTGTACCGCCAGCTGCACATCTTTTTTGGTAGGAAAAACCATGCCCAATGCAAGCTCCTTATTATCTGGGTTCCAAACGGGCTTGCTTGCTGGTATATCTATGCTATCCATGTAGTACTCCTGCGTAGCAGTTTGTAACTCAACATTATCCAACTCCTCCACCGTAGGTACTCCACCGCTGCTCGAACCACCTTCTATGTTAGAGTTTGTATATTCATCGTATTCATCATCATCGTACCATGCATTTTGTTGGTTCAACTCCACATCCTCGTCATCTTCGTCGGGCTCGGATTGAAATGTGTCCATATTCAAGTTGAACATCGTATGCGAGCCTCCGGCATGTGATGTCCCAACCACATTATTTATTTCCTGAGGAGTCACATTTAAGTTGGAAGACTCCGGCACGGTCATCGCCTTCGTCTTGGTAACATGTAAAATTTCCATTCAGATCGGGGACACCCTCGTCATAAGGAGTACCACTGACTGTCTGGGGAATGTACACGTCATCCGTGTCTACGTCCACATAAACATCTGCCGTGCACATGTAATTGGGATGACAAGCAATCTCGTACATGTCCACGACTCTTCATCGAATCGATCGCACTAACACTGAAATACGGATATTGGGAGTTGATGAGTGCTGATTGAAAACGATGATGCAACACAACTCTGTCCACGTTGTAACGCAAATTGAGCTTCTCATAAACACTGTAAACGAACTCATCGTACGACATTTCTTCTGTTATTTTGACTTTGCGCCTTGGCTTTGCAGTCTCGTATTGTACGCCGAAAGGGCCGTTGATTTTTTGGCCTCCATAATGTAAAATAACAGTTACTGTGTTTGGATTCATATTATTTTCAGGATTTGCTAAAAAAAATTGGGTGGTTTACAAATAACCAAGTGTTTTTTTGCTAGTGATATGCTAAGAAAAAAAAACGAAGCGATGTGTGCAAGCAACAGGAAGGAGGAGGGGGTTTATATAGCCATTCGTGATGCTGAGTTGGTTAGTTGAATATCTGAAATATAGATTTCGGCTATTCAATAAACAAATATGGCTACCACTTTGTCAGTCACGTATTGATTGATGGGAAGTAAGAATGACGGCACAAACTTTCGACTATTCAATAGCCGAAATTTGCTGTTCAAAAATCAGGAATCTGCCAAGTTGCCAGGGGGAATATATTCCACACCATTTTTCGGCTATTGAATAGCCGAATAATTTTTCTGTTTTTCAATACCCGATTTCGGCTATTGAATAGCCGAAAAATAGGTGGGGCCAATCTCGTTTTTTGAATACCTTATTTCATTTATTGAAAAACTGAAAGTGCTATTTTTGAAACCCGACAAAAAACAAGGCTATTTTTGAAATTTATTATTTAATTTGTGTTATTTGTAAAAAAATTCCTCGCTAATGCAGATGGTCTATGTGGTTTGGGCATTTATTGTAGACCTCAACCGTCACGGGGGAGAGACGATCTTCCTCCCTTTGTCGTGACCTATACCTCAGGCATATGGGATTTTTTTTTTAAACCCAAAATTTAAAATGTTATGTAACATTTACCCTGTTTGTAAAGGGTTTTGAAAAATAACCCAATTTGGTTCCGAAAATGGGTTGGACCCATTTATGGAATGCGGTCGCATTCCATAAATTCGCTAGCCCCATCAGTTTCCCTCATTCTCCCCAAACCCTACACACGGTTTTCTTTTGTTTTCTCTCATTTCCTCACACTAAATTTTTAGTTTTCCAGCGTCATTGCGAGGATATAGCCTTAATATTGTAAGTTATTTTAATTTTATGTTGTTTTTTGCAATTGTATTTAACGTTTTAAGTTATGAAATTTGTTTGTAGATCGTGTAATTTTTTTTTGATAGTTAATCTTAGTTTGTGTTAATTTTAATTTTAATTTTTGTTAGAATTGTAGATTAGAATTTTAGTTTGTGTTAATTTGTATTTTAATTTTAATTATTGTTAAAAAATATAGCATGATTATTAGAAATAGAATTAATATTGTTATTATTATTATTATTAATATGATCATTATCATTATTCTTAATGTTATTATTACTATATGAATATTATTAATAATAAATATTATCATTATTATTATTATTATTATTATTATTAAGATTATCATTATTATTAACAATATTATTATTTTTATGACAGCCATGTTATATGTTAGATGTTATTATTAATTTAATTAATACTATTATTGATATTATTATCATTTTTATTATTGTGATGATGATGACGATGATGGATGATTAATGTTATATGTTAGATGTTATTATTAATTTTATTATTACTATTATTGATATTATTATCATTATTTATTATTATGATAATGATGATGATGATGGACGATTAATATTATCTTTGTGTTATTATCATTATTATTAATACTATCATTGATATTATTATTGATAATATTAGTGTTATCATTATTATTATTTGATAAAATTAGAGATTTAATGTTTATAGTGAAGTAGCAATACTTAGTTAATCGTTATTATTATTTTTTATTTTAGGAGTCGTTATGGATTCACGACCTGCACCAGTAGACGCCATCTTACTATGCCACTATATGGATCATCGAGTGCAGTATTTGCAGGATCCACACCATCTGGGTACTTTTAGGTGCTATAGGTCAGATAGGTCTTTGTTTAATGAGCCAGAGCACCTATTAGTACAGCAGCAATTGGTGGGGACAGGATTCTACGGGTGTTATAAATCCCGATATCATCAGTTGAACTGCGGATTGATTACTGCCATGATAGAGAGGTGGCGGCCGGAGACCCACACATTTCATTTACCCGTAGGGGAGGCTACCATCACCCTGCAGGATGTGGCCGTGTATTGGGGTCTTCTCGTAATTGGTACTCCTATCCCAGTGATTGATACGGTCCCACGGTCGAGGGAAGATTGGGTTGCCACGGTCCGGGATTTGTTTGATGCAGATGCGGTTGCGGATGACGGTACTGGCCGCATCGACATTATGGGAAACTCGGTAAATTTCGTCCAATTGTGGGAGAGGTTTGTGATGCAAGGCACTCCGGATAACCACACTCAGTACCAAGCGCAGCAGCGAGCACGATTGTGGATATTTCTCGTGATTTGCTGTCACCTTTTTGTGAACACGAGCATGAATGACGATAATTTGGCCTGGTTGATTTTTATTGGCCGACTTTGAGTGTATATGGCAGTACAACTGAGGCGTAACTGTACTATCGTATTTGCACCAGCAGCTTGAATGTGTCTGCTTCCGTCAGTGGAAGGGTGTATGCGGTGCTGTGACACTAGTCCAGGTATTGGTTTGCATTATGTAGTAGTTATGTTTATATTTTATGAATGTTAACATTATTATTACAAGCGTTATTATAACATAACACATGTTTAATGCTTGCAATTTTTTGCATGGGATAGATTCACGACTTTTCAGCCTCAGCTCCTAAATCCCACATGAGAGCGACTACAGCGCCAGCAACATAATTTGGAGCCTATGTTTTAGCTCCCTGACGTTCCATGGGGTGCACTGTTTTACGTCAAAAAGGAAATGACAGATGCATCCGGAAAGTCAGGTCAGGAAGAGTGTCGGGATGTTGTAAACCATCTGCAGCCAGACCAAGTATAGTACATTCAAGTTGCTTTATTACATATTCATTTCCTGTACTATTGAACAAGTGCGTGATGCATGTAATTAACTATCCGGTGCTTGTTTTAGTTACAGTTCATATGGCAGCCGTTCAGGGCGATAATGGGCACCTTCCCACCATATTGTGTTGCCGACAATAACGTATGGCGTGCCCGAATACCGCTGATATTTGGGCATATTGTTGAGTGGCATCGCCCATATCGTGTCTTGCGGTAGTTTGGACTGAGGTTGACAATCTCTCCTGATCCTTATGCACATGAGAAACACAGGGACGGAAAGGAAAAGGTCGAGGAAGCTACGCTGACAGAGGCTGTGGATATGTGGTGGAATTAGCAGCAACGTGTTTTACATAGACAGGTGGAGGATGCACCGCCTGCAGCAGCACTTAGGGCTTACATGACTTGGTACTGTCAGGTGACCATATTACATGTCGGTCATCCAGGTACAAGTCATAGGCGAGATGGTTACGTGGCGTCTGCACGTGACGAAACGTCACTGGTGAGCTGCCTTTGTACTCTTGTTTATGTTCCTCAATAAAAAATGTAGACTATTAGTTGATATTAACCACAGTATGTTATGTTTGCCTACAGGCTATTGTCGTTCAACATGTGGTCCATCATTCTCGTTATTTGCTGCAGCGTTACGAGGCGGGGGACCTTGGGGACGATGCACACATGGAGCATGTGATGCGGCATTTGCAGCTCATGTAATTGCATGGCGAGAGTGCATTCCGACACACAGAGCACGAGCATCTGATACAGTAGAGAGCTGTGTGGGAGTTGCATGATGTGCCTTCGATGCAGCTATTACTGCAGCATAGAGAGCATCGTTCACATCATGCTCGTCCTTCGCACTGCACTTACACGTATCCCACCAGGTGATCACAGCCATTCACCCCCGATGCACCATTGCCAGCATATCGTCCATCCACACGTCCGCCATTGCATCGACCCACGTGCCGTTTGTTCCCCTTTGACTTTTCCAGCGGGGGTGTTGAGCTGACCAGTTGTGGTAGACAGGGTACGTTTGAGGCTAACGGATCATCCAGGCCGGTGATTGACGAGGCAGATGACGTAGAGGACGATGACGAGGCGACACATAGCGAGTCATCAGGGAGGTCTCCGAGCAGATAAATGGGGTCCCGGGACTACGTTCACGAGCAGTTAGTGGACAGTGCTGTTGAGCAGCAGGACCTGTTGCCGCAATTCGAGGCACATGCGACCCAGGCACCAGCTATATAGCCACAGGCACAGGAGCCTCTGCCACGTCAGACATGTTCATCCAGAAAACGCAACTCACTACCCCCTGTTAGACGTCATTTACCTGACCGCACTATTAGAGGGAAGGGGCCTGATCATTACACACCTGGATGATGTATTCAGTTTTCTTGCACTTTTTTTTCATCTGTATTTGGTGACACACTTATTTTTGTTGATTGGACTTTCATTTGGCTTTTTTATTTATTTTAGACACGTTATCATTTACCTAACAACATTAATTACACGTTAACATTACAATGTCACAACAAATAAGCATAAAACGATTACACAATATCATTACAACGTCAAAACAAATAGACATAAAATGATTACATATGAAACTTGTGGCAACTGCTAAA
Organism: Cordia subcordata; assembly: GCA_028554755.1. Classification (NCBI taxonomy): domain Eukaryota; kingdom Viridiplantae; phylum Streptophyta; class Magnoliopsida; order Boraginales; family Cordiaceae; genus Cordia; species Cordia subcordata. Next base: position 14,714,819 of record JAPTOF010000006.1, on the reverse strand, counting down.
CATAACGTATTATGCATTTTGGTTGTGGGGCCAAATTGGAGTAGTGTGACCTGGTTGACCATATGCTGTACACCTTCGTTGTCCACGGCGGTCCGAGTGATCCATCTGGTTTGAGATACACCGGCTTTCGGCTCATTGTCGTCTCTGTCGAACACGACTTAGGTTCGGATGCAACGTCCATGCAGGCGTTGGAGGCCAATAAAATTGGTGTCCAAAAGGCTCGAATATCCGCCAATAGGTATCTTTGTACGATTTCACTGTCAGCTGTTGAGGTATCATGTTCTCCACATTAAATTCCCTAAACCGAGCAACAGTTTGCACATGCGAGTATGGCAAGTGATATTCAACCCACTTACCGCAAGTACACGTACTTTCTTCCCAGTTAACAACTTGGTTTGGTGGATTCTTATTCCATCGCACTTGCAACCAACCGACCTGGTATCTACCATCCTCTCTGAAACTAAGTACGTGATAGCGATGTGACGAGGTCTCCCACTTCTCAAAGAGCTCCCTCACACTAAGAGGGAGCCGATGACCTTCACTTTTCAATTGTATGGCATGGACCAACCGATCATGAAAGTAACCTTTTATTTTCATAAAAGTATTAGTAACAAAGGCCGTGATGGGTAAACCCCTTGCACTGACGAGGACACCATTGAAGCATTCGACATTATTTTTGGTCATCACACCCCATCTAAATCCCTCATCAGCGCTCATGATCTATGTATCGGCAGGGATATTAGATAGGAACTTGTGTCCTCGTCTGCCAACACCGTTCTGACTAGGGTCCACAGCAAGGATCACGTTCATTGCATGCACATGTTTGTGTGCTTGACATTCTCGACCAGCTATCCAACACATGTCTTTAATGAATTGATTCCTCTATCTTTTCATCACATTGCTTTTTAGATGTCTCAAACAAACACGATGTTTTATTTCAAGTTGACCGTCACGTATAACCCGTTTGATTGCAGATGCGATGCCTGCATGCCTATCTGAAATGATACACACTTGGGCATCCCGGTGAAAAAGTTCTCACGCAACTGATGTAAGAACCATAACCAAGTACGAGTTGTCTCTGTGTCCACAACGGCAAAAGCTAACGGCAACACTTGGCAGTTGGCGTCTATGGCTAATGCAACTAGGAGATGGCCCTTGTACTTTCCCCACAAGTGTGTGCCTTCTAGTGAAACAACTGGCTAACAATGCCTCCATACTGCAATGCATGGACCGAACGCCTAGTAAACCATGTCGAAAAATTTTTTAGCCTACGTTGAACTTTCGGCAAACCTATATCTCACAACACTACTTGGATTCTTGGCCATCACGGCACCAAGAAACTATGGGAGCATTTGATACGACGTGTCCCAATTGCCATACACTAGTTTAATTGCTTTATTCCGGCTGTTCCATGCTTTTCCGTAACTAACATCCGCGTTAAGCTTCTTCTTCATGTGAGCTTGGATAAGCCCGACCTGGTAATCAGCCTTCTTAGATATGAAATGCCTCACCAAATATCCAACCAATCCTGAGGTCAAATTTTTGTGCCCCGACGCAGTTATTTGCACCATACATACATGTCTGGCGTTATACTGTGTGATCTCCCACTGTTTGTGCGTTGCTTTCCTTATTACACGTACATATCATGGGTATTCTACAATTTCACTGTGTGCTTCCCTACATCGCACCTTCCACAGGGTCTTGCTCGACTTGATGACCTTATATTCCTTTTGTATTCTTATCGCATTCTGTTGAATAGCCCTTATCCCATCCACTTTGGATGGGAACACCATTCCTTTGGCCAGTTCCATCCTGTCCGGGTCCCATACTGGACGTTTGGTGACCTCGTACCGCCTTGTCGTGTAGAATTCATTCTTAGCAGTATGGAACTCCACTGCTTCCTCCTCATCTACCTCCACCTCTACAACTTGCTTCTGAAACTACATCTTCTTCTTGATCGTTTAATTCACCGTCCTCGTTTTCTTCGTCTGCCTCTGACAAAACAGTATCTGCTGCGACGTCACATCTCTTCTTCCTGCCACCGCTATGATGAGAGGGTCCTCCAACTTCAAAAGTGGAATGTGGTTGTGGGAAAATGGAAAAAGTAGCAAACTCCGCTGCTATTGTTACAATATTGATATGTTCATCTTCTTCATACGATGGTGCTACATTTAGGTCCGGCATGTTAGACTGGTACGAGACGTCGGGCATTATTTGCGGCACATACACGTCGTCAGACTGAATAGACTGAACGTTCACTACTACGTGCGCCATACAGCTGTTCCATTCATAACGAGCTGTGCCATACATCTCCTGTATATCTTCATCATCAATTATTGCACTTAGATAATAATATATCTGCTGCAATGTAGCATCCCATTTAGGGTCACAATAGCATAAGTTAACCCTATCGATACTCGGACGCAACTCTAGTTTTCTAGTTACACGAGAAACAAATTCATCGTAAGTTGTATCTGGATGAATTTTGATTTTGCGTGGTATATTTGGACTTTTATAATCAAGACTGTAATCGGTCATTATTGTGTAATCGCTGTAGTATAAAAGAACAGTAACCTCAGTTGAATTCATCCTTTTAGGTGCTTTGGTAGAAACTTATACTAACAAATTGAATGAATTTGGTAGAAAGTTTATTTGGTAGAAAGTTATTGTGATGGATAACGGATTGAATGATCCGGTGGAGGAAGAAGTTACGGTTTATATAGGCAAAAAACACATTCTGGGAGTGCGATTTTTGAAATTTCCCATGATGTAAAGTGACTAAAGCGTGATTTGTGGCAGCGAATATATTCCGGATATTGCAAATGCACTTCTAGAATACGCTGCTAAGAATATTTTCTCGTCCTCGCAATCAAATCAAATCGGAATCAAATCAGATTTGCCAGGGTTGCAGGGAAACCCAGAAAATGGGTTCCGAAAACGCGGAACACATTCCAGGAATGCGGGCACACTCCTGGAGCGTGGCCATGTTCTTGGAATGTGTTCCGTGTTTTGGGATTGTGTGCCACGAGTTTTTGAAATCAGATTGGGTTATTTTTCAAAATGCTTTACAAACGGAGTTAATTTTGCATAACATTTTATTTTTTAGATCAAAAAGAAAAAAAGTCCGCGGCATACATTAATGCGCGAGCGTGGGAAGCAATTCAAATTCTCCAATCAAGTACTCCCTGACTTTTGGGGTGCGAAACTTGGGGCAGTGCACTCCAAACATCATCTATAGTATTCAATCAATGTGTCCCTGTCTTTGAGGACAGTATGTCACATCCCAGCACTATAACTTGAAATGTGTCCTCCCTTCATTTAGCTTCTTTCCTTTTCTTACCTCCATTATCAAACATCATGTTATGTCCCTGAGCCCTTCTTCTTTATTCCTGTTTCATTTGCCTTTTTCCTCCTCCGTCTCTTTCCACCTTTTTGTATTTGCATTGCCATGGCTCACTTCAAGAAATCTAAGGCTCATTCCTATGTTTCTGACAACAAATCAAACATGCAGGAGGACAACCAAAATGCCTAATCCCCTTCTGGTGATAACGCCGTTGAGGAATCTACTCTACCTTCCTTGATTCCCAAACATCTCGACCCGCAAAGGCCAAGACCAAACTGGTCTCGAAGACCAAGTTGATTAGCATGCCACCAAAGCCTGTCAACCTTAAAAAAGGGAAGAAATCCAGCAAGACGAAACCTCTTGTCACTAATGTTCCTGATCAAGGGGATGCAGAAAAGGTGTCGAGGAAAGCTAAGACCGAGCATGATCCTTTAAATGCCTTAAAGAAGGTTGGGGTGTGTTTGGTTTGCCTCTTTTATATTTTCATTTTTATGGAAAATGAAAATTAGCATAAAAAACTTATTTGATTAATTATTTTCATTTTTATTTTTAAAAAACAGAAAATAATTTTTTAGGAAATAAAAAAAAAGTGTTTTATTTGAAAATAAGGTGGTAATTTTGAAAATATCTCTAAAAAATTTAAAAAATAAGGTGACAATTTTGTAAATAAACATAAAAAAGAAAAACACTTTTGATAACCAAACACATTCTCTAAATTTTAGAAAACATATGTTAAACATATTGGTATTAATTATGTTAATTATGTAATGATGATGCCATAATTATAATTTGTATACATTGTATTTTATTAACTATACTAATTGCTACTATTGAAATATCATGTTTATCTTGCTTAGTAGCTAATTGAGCAAGGAGGAGACAATTGAACAAAGAGAATAAAGCATGAAGATTGAAGTATTATGGAGCTTACTTGGCGATTTTGTATAGTTCTTCTTTCTTAGATTGTCAAATTGATCTTACTACATGGGCAAATAGGCAATGCTATGAGCTCCATAACGTCTTGCATTGCATGCATACTCATTTATCTTTGCTTATGATTTTTGATTTTTATATTTGATCATCTTTTCTGCTTAACATATGTGCATATATCAAACCTAGTATGCTTTGATACATCACATCATTGTCTTTATAGGTTCGGTCCCGCCGCCACCACAGGTTCGGTGCTGTTTGCATCGGGCACTTCGCACCCGCTGGTTCCATCGCCGGTGCTCCCACTCTCTTAGACTCAGGACCAAGCAGATCCTTACAAGTTTTCAGATGGTTGAGTGGGCATGGTGGGTTATTACCCGGCAATGTGAGACAACGTGCAAAAGTCGGTCATCTATTGGCCATGGCGACTCACCCTGCAAATTTCCTTTCCATTCTGAAGATTGCCCTTAATCTTGCATGCCTCATTGTAAGTATGACGGACCTATCTTTGTGATTGTCATTGAGAACGATAAGGTTTGTTATTGGTTGTCTTCTTAACGAACTTGTTTTCTTAAGTTCCTTTTCTGAGAGTCCATATTGTCAAATGATCTTATTTATATGAGAACGAAGGGACGACAAAAATTGAGAAAGGGGGTTGGCAAACATTCTAGTTGGTATGTCTCTAGTGCTGTAGTAGCATGCGTTGTCGGTCAGATAGGCGTGTATCCGGTAGTTATGTTTTTGCTCAGTCTTCATTATTGTTTAGTAATCCATTAAGGTTGGTATATTGGTTCAAATTTACTGAGAAGAGACAATCTGTCTGGTATTGATGTTGTAGATGTCAGTGCGGGACTTTCCAGCAACCTCAACTGTTATGGATCTGCTAGATGGAGCCCAGGGAAGCTCTAGATGGACACCGTACAGACTTCCGGAGAAGGAAGAATTGAGGCAACCATCTCCTGTCAGTGATCCTACCTGCAAGCTGAAAATGGCGGATGTCGTGTTGTGGAAATAAGTCCAGCGCGCATGTATCGTAAGGGTCTTCCAGTATCGAATACTATGGTTGGCTTCAGAAGTTTGACATGCTGTTGTTTTTCATTTTATAGTTTACACCTAAATGATGTATATAGTTCATACATCTGCGAACAGCAGCATACAGTTTTGTTATGAAGGAAAATGACCTCAGTTCAAAGAATGGTATATAAGCTGAGCTAGCATCTTGCTGTTGCGGGCCTGGTGACAATGGCCGAAAAGAGCGTTGCTACATATCATTCTATCTCATCCAACAACGTCCAAATTTTCTTGGTGCTTTATTGGTGTTTCTGCCAACTTTTGCTAACATCAGAACTTTAAGATTTACATAGCCACTTTAATCAATGAAATAGGGAGAAAGCAATATTTGACGCACTAGATTATTATTCCCTTTTCTTTTTAACCATCATTTTCAACATCTGGAGAGAACTAAAAACAGAACAGATTTAACCTGGAAATAGCCCACAATTTTCACCGCTAAACTTCATACGGCAAAAGAGTTTTTTGAGTTACAACATGGAAAAGCAACATCCTCTGGATTCAACTGTTACTACGAGAAAATTTGCCGATAACATTATACAGCCAATGCGCGACTTCCAGGGCTACCCCATAAAAAGAGGCTAAAAGGGTGTTTGACTTTTGCTTATTTTGGATGCTTATATTGGATGCTTATAAGTACCTAGAAAAAAACACCCTCTCACATACTTTTTACTATTTAGGTGCTTATAACCACCAAATAAGCAAAGCCAAACACCCTTTAAGAGTCATTACCTTGGACGTTTAGCTCCAAGAGGAAAGGATACTCGTTGAGGCGTCCCTTGTGATGATTCTGCCCTCTGTTCTTGAGAAGGGTTGGGATCTGAACTTGGATTAGGCTCGCCAGCCTCCTCATCCTCATCTGTCTCTTCTACAAGTTGTCTATTCCGTTTATGTGGTAGAGCAAGTTGGTAGTTGGGGCTGATCAAAGTATCTTGTTCGGGAGGAAGGGCAATTCCTGATCCGGCTATAGATTTTGGCAACGGAATCTTGTTTCTGTTCCTGGCCAACTCTAGCAGGACCTGGTGAATATGTAGAGACCACAAGATATTCACCATTAAAAGAACACGAGTATGAATACAAGAACCATGCACGAATCCAGATGAATACTTAGCAACCCTTGGTTGATATGATAGACGATCTTGTGTTGAAACTATTGACAAACATATTTATGATCTTACCCAAAATATAATTTTGCATTTAGAAAGGAATTATAATGAGCTTCCAAAAATTCATTCGGTTTTGACTGTATGAATAGACAGAAAGAGGGAAAATAACTGTTCCAAAAGAATACAACATAGACTATCACATTATAAAATTTAGAGACACTGCTGGTCAGTGGACAACTTCACACAGGAGGGGGATGGGAAGGAGCTACTCAAGCTTCAAGTGTGTGCTTGTATGATAATAGCTAATCACATATAAAATTCATAAATATATCAACAATTATGAACATGGAGAACGTGGACAAATATGATAGTTTATGGTATCATCTTCTCTTCACTGAATGATCAGGTCCATTTGAAAGTTAATTCTAAATCTGCTTCCACAAACACAACACTCGAAGCAAATACATAAACTGGTTTTAAAGAGAGCAGGTATAAAGTATACTACAAAGTAGCATAAAACATATACTTGGTCACGAGAACTGATACGTTTCCCATACTGAACAATGAAGATTACTGACACTAACGCACCAAGAACATATACTAATACTTGTGATAGAAAGTTCTATAGTCCACTGGCTAAAAGACCAGCCATTTTATTGTTGCATCTCATATTCTCTATCTCATAAAGGTGCTAGGAGTTGTGTTAGATATCAAATACCAGTGGAGTTGGAAACATGGCAAGTTCTATGCACGAACTTGCTTTTCTAACTGTGTACTCAAACATGAAAATCATCATGTCCTGTAGTGCCTTATCAGACTTGAAAAATCCTGCTATTTGTGCCTTTACCTCATTCGATGAATGTAGCTACTAAGCCGTTAATTAAGCAGTGTCACCACACCAGTATCCTTTATTAATAGAATGGGATTGCAAATGCACAAACAGATTTAGGAGGGGCCAAAGAGAAGGTATAAAGATCACCACGGAGTAGCCAAACTATACTTGACCAGAAGAGCCGATATTTGTTTCCCAAACCGAGAAAAAAAGAACACATAGAAAGAAGACCACTGACACTAGAACAAAGACATATGGAACCTACATCACGCTGTGGAGGTTGTGAGAAGCTGAAATTGACTTTGGACTGAATGGCAAGCTTTACATCATCAGAATCAATAACAGACTTGCCAGCATGCTCAGAGTAAACCTGTGCATCGGTCAATACATCCACAACATACCGATAACATAGCTCCAGGAATTGGTGTACCACGCGAGGCTCATAGTCCTCGACCCCCATTGATCTCAGCAGTGTTTTCACTATCTTTGCATCTCTTGGCATGTCTTCCTCTCCTCTCTCCGCCATTTTCTTCACTCGCCCCTGGTGTTACTGCATCAAAATTCAACGATTACTACAACACACACACACAAACACAAGTAGCATTCTTAACTATTTATACAAACACACTCAGAAAATGCATACAACCACAAAACAATCTTTACTACTAATGACCTGCACTTTTTATACATATACCAACACAGGAACACACACACATACAATTCCCAAAAAGTGAGAAAAGAGATTTTTTATATTCGAATTTGCCCAAGCACCAATCAGGGTTTTGATAATCAAACAAAAAAGGAAGGTACCTATTTGAGAAAATACATTTAGAGCATAATTTAAATTATGGATGCATTGTATAAAGAAATTTAAGGAAATTAAAACCCTAAATCCCTAAACAGATAATAGCTAAGCCACAAAAGGACCTTAATATATTATTATCTCTTCGAGGTTTTAATAGCATAGCTCAATTTAAATTTAACTTCAAATTTACAAAAGTAGCTAGTTAGCATCTCAACACTATCGAATTTAGAGAACACAAAAGAAAAAAGAGAAAGTGTAAGGATTAAGTGGGAACGAGAAAGGGAGATTGATGAAAAGTTTATACAATTATGATCTCGTGACATGAACAGTTTACAACAGATGGTTTATGTTGTTGGGGCTTACAATAGTTGGTTCTCGGTGTTGGTCTCTTGATCAAGTTACCCGATGGAAATAGTAACCACCAGCTGCTGGAGACCGGTAGAGAGAGAGAGAGGGGAGAGAGAATGTGTGTCTTTGTGTGTGTGTGAGAGAGAGAGAGGCAACTTGGGGATCTTGGGCGGAAATTTTATTTTAACGTTATTTTCTTAAATACTTCCAAAATTAACTTAATTTTTAAAAAAATTTATAAAAATAGACTTTTCGAACTTTCAAAATTCGAATTCAAACTTCGAAGTATTGAATTCAAACTTTGCAGTTCGATTATATTTTTTAGATTATGTTGAAAAAAATTAACATTTACGATTTCAAACTTTGAAATTTCGAAAATGTCTACGAATTCAACCTAATTATATGCTAAAATTATGGCCTACTGATTTAAATTACCCCGTTGACCAAGAAAGAAAAAACAAACTTAAATTACCAATAAAAGGGTCAGTGACTTTGTGGCCGTTAACTTTTTTAAAAGTTTGACATGAGTATTTTTTTAATTAGTTAAAATTTTTTACTTAAAAAATAAATTTAGAATTTTTTAAAAAATATTTTTTTTTATAAAAAAAGTCATTCAAACTGATCTTCAAATCATTAGCCAAGTCACTAAAGTTTTTTCCCAAATTAAAATTGGTCTGATTCATAAAACTAAAGTTATAAAGTTTATTTCATAATGTAAAAAATTATCCTCATATATATTTGGACAAATGAGATAAGAAATTTCTACAATGGGATGGAACTTTTGATTTGTACTTTGTGAGAGGAAGCCATGACACGGCTTTTTGAGAAGCTGATATTTTGACTTTCAAGCAACACCTTAAAACGGGAGAGGGAAGAGGTCTTCGTGGGTCCCACGTAAACGCAACAAAAGCTTTTATGTATAGAGGTCGTTTTTCAAGCAATTCGAACTTTCAATGTTTGATTTCGGACTTTGAAAGTTTAAAATCGTAAATGTTGATTTTTTTTTTAATAGGGGCAAAAAAATATAATCGATTTTTCAAAGTTTGAATTCAAGTCTTTGAAGTTCGAATTCAAATTTCAAAAGCTCGAAAAGTTTATTTTTACAAACCCCTTAAAAATTGGGTTAATTTTGGAAGTAATTGAAAAAATAAGGTTAAAATTTTTTTCCATCTTTGGGCTTAAGGAGTTACAAAGATGGGAGTAAACGACCAAAATAGGAATTTTCGTAAATTAATAACAAAATACTAAACTTGGCAAAGTAATGCGGAAAATATTCAAAGTTCTTAAAATTGTGTCTTCAAGAGGAAGGCACGTCGTTATGGCATCACCTAAGATGGTACAACATTTGCCAAGCATGATTTTGTGTCTTAAGAGATGAAGTTTTTTTTTTTGTGTATTGAAGGCACAATGTCTTGACCTTTTTAATTTCTTTTTCCTTTTCCCAAAGTATGTTAAAGATGAGAGAGAATTTTCCAGAAAATATCTATGTTCATTTCATCAAATGACATAAGATGCATTGTCAGGTATTTATACAAGATTAAGAGTGATTCTGCCACTCTTAACTAACTCAAAATAACTAATGCCACATTATATAACTAAATAGACATATTACACCTATAACTAACTAAGTAGAGAACTTAACAACTGATCATTCTTCTAGAATAATTTGAACCATTTTAGCTATACCAAGCTCCATGTTAACAGCCTTCTCAAGCTCAACCTATGGTGGAACCCATGGGAAACTTGCCTTTAATATATGCAAAATGAGGTGTAGATATATGCTTTATGAATAAGTGTGTACCAACTTGGTTAGTAAAAGGTAGAAAATCCACAATTTCTTAGCTACAACCTGCTCTCGAACAGAGTGATAATCAAGTTCAACATGCTTAGTTCTTCCATGGAAAAGAGGGTTGAAAGCCAAAGCAAGTGTTGAGACACTGTCAAAGTCTAGAGTATGAGTAACCAGACGAATGGCCAATGAATTTAGCAGATAAGAAAGCCAGTTGGATTCTACAGTTGTACATACCACTCATCTATACTCCATCTCCGGCTAGGTTTTTTCAAAAACCCTTATCATATCATGTTTGATGCAATAGCATTGAATTGCCTGATCACTTAACTTCAAAGACCAAAAAGAATGAGAGTGGCCCAAAATATTTCATGGCAAATGTAGATTGCATTGTACAAATAAATGAAGTAAATGGCTGAGAGAGAGTTCCCTGTTAAAATAATGTCATCCACATACACAAGGATGAGAATGAGTGGAAGACCTCTAAACAAACAAAGATGAAACGACAGTAGTACTACTAATTTCTTGTTGAAATATTGAGGAAGAGAGCTTACGATACCAGGCCTTAGGGGCTTGTTTAAGACCATAAAGTGACATTTGGAGTCTATACAAAATCAGTGGCATTGGGATCAATCAGCCCTTCTGGTTGTACAATGTACACCTTCTCTCCTCTTCTAGGTTGTGATTAGGAAAAACATTGGAAACATCCATTTAAGATAACGAACAATTTGAATTGATGGCTAATGCAAGAACAATCCTAATTCGTTGTGGTTTTACCACTGAACTAAATATTTCTTGATAATCAATTTCATGTTCTTGATAGAAACTCTCAGCCACTAGCCTTGTATTTAGCAATAAAGCCATCAACATGTCTCTTAATTTTATACACCAACTTGCAACCCATAGGTTGTCTTCCTAAAGGTTGGGTTACCAATGTCGATGTTCTTTGCTTAATTAGTGCATTATATTCTTCCTGCATAACCTTTTGCCAACAAGGAATAAGAAAGCAGTATTCTAAGTTTTAGGTTCAATGTCTGGTGAGGCAATAATGACATTGTTGAGATTGTAGAGGTATGGTGGGAGATGACTTGTTATGGATCTTGTCATGGTAGGATGGATGCGGTGAGGCTGAACAATGGAAGCAGTAAAGGAATCAGATACTAAAGAGCTATAGGAGTTCGTAGCTATGGTTTGTGATGTAGAGGATTGGGAAATTGAACTACAGAGAATGAGGACTGTGATTGATCTGATGCAAGTGGGACTAAATTGGAAGGAGAGGTGGAGGCTGAGGACTATGAGGAAGAAGTCACAGGATATGAAGAATCAGCTATAATGGACTGAAAGAAATGATTTTGATTGCCAAAAAATGATATCTTAGGACCTGAATCATGGGCAAGTTGAACAGTAGTGGAAGAAGGAAAAAATGGAAATGACTGAGGATTAAAAGAATTTAGCGAGGTGCTACAAGAACTAGGTGGAAAGTGTGGAGGCATGAGACTAGGAAAAGTGGAAGTTGAAAAAGGAAATTTGTCCTCAACAAATTTGACATTTCTAGAGATGTACACTTTGTGAGTGGCTATATCTAAGCACCCAACCCTTGGTAGCGGAACAATAACCAAGGAAAATACATGGCCTAGACTTGTTTTCTAATTTATGGCTAGTATATGGCTTGAGCATGCACAAGAAAGGCAACCAAAAACCTTTAAGATGTTGTGGTAAGATGAAGTAGACTAAAGACACTCATAGGGTGATTTTTGTGGTGTAAATTTTAAGGTCATTTCTTCAAATTGCTCTCCATTTCTAAGTTCATAGCCCTCGCGGTAGCTTCATCAATATTACCTACCAAATAAAAGGCCTATTCAGGAAGACCATCTAATTCTCCGGAAAGGACACTGGTAGGGTGATTTGTGTGGTGTAAAGTCGGTGTTGGCAATCTATTGATTAGGTAATTGGTTGCGACAAGTGCTTCCAACCAAATTAGGAAGGTGACTAGTCGTGGTTAATTCAAAAAAAGTAGTCTTAATCAAAAACAAGTGTTTCCTCTCTACCTTACCATTCTGTCGTGCTGTATGAGGACAGGTGATTTGGTGGAGAGTACCAATATTTTGAAGATAAAGTTAGACTTGATGACTAAGGTATTCACCTCCATTATTAGTTCTAAATTTTTTATTTCAAATTGAAATTTGAGTCTTGGTCAAGGCATGAAAATTGACATACGCTGAAAATGCATCAGTTTTGTTTCAATGGATATACGGAAGAAAATCTACTAAAAGTCATCAAGAAAGATGAAATAGTACTTAAAGTTCATAATCAACAGGGGAAGAGCCTCATATATTTGAATGAATCAAATGGAAAAGAGCAACAGGTTTGGTACTTGAATTTGGAAAAGGAAATCTGTGAGATTGAGCCACAGAGTAATCCACAAAATGCTCAGAGTAATAGCCTATTTGTTTATTTAATAAGGAAGAAATGACAGCGGAAATATGCTGGGAAAGATGTCCAAGCCTGAGATGCCAAGTTCTATCAGTACAAGTAGTAGTTGTGCGATTGAGTACTTCAGGAGCAACTGAGTTAGAAGAGATGATCCTAGAAGGAATGGGATAAAGTCCTCTTTGACAGGGATCTAGGAATTTCCCGTGTTGGTATGGTTGTGCAAAACATCCCCTCCCTTGGAAGAAAACAAGACAGAATTGCTATTGTCTATAGTTAGTTCATAGATAGAAATAAAATCGGGAGAGATAGATGGGACATAAAGAAGGTTAGAAATATGAAAAGAGGATTAAAGAGTGACAAGAGTACCAAAGCCAGTGTGAACAGATTCTGAGCCAAGATACTGTTCAGGGTAATGAACTTGAGTCAAGTCATTGTTAACATGATTGGTTGCACCAGTGTCCAGGTAATAGGGCCCAAAAAAGGTTGAATTAGGATGAATCTGAGTGGTAAGGACCTATTTCTCAGGGGGCTTGACATAGTAGTGGTTGAAGGTGTCAAGTCTATGCCAGCATTGAAGGGAATTATGGTTGATCTATTGACAAATCAAGAAACCGAGATAGAGAAGGGAATGATGAAGGATTCAGGAGTCAAGCCAAACTGCTTAAATAGTCTTGGTTATGGCATTTATACAAGATTAAGAGCGATTCTGCCACTCGTTAACAAACTCAAATAACGTCGCTCTATATAACTAACCAGACATACTACACCTGTAATTAAGTACAAAACTTAACAACGAACTATACAATTGATCATTCTTCTAGAACAATCTAAAACCACTTTACATCTATACTAAGCTCTTTCTTAACAAAATATTTTTCAATTACAGCAACACCAATATACTATGCAATGCACACCAGTGATTCTCGAATATTCCACACCTAGAATAATTTTGACAACATTAATATGAGTTTTAAGAAGTACTTTTAATCAGAAGTATAGGTGTAAATATTTTAAGAAAGGGGGTGAATTAAGATATTCAATAATTTTCATATTTAAAAATTCACCAAAAAATCAACAAGTTCTTTCAAGCAAAATATCAAAAACAAAATAATCAATATAAGTAAATGAAATAGACAAAGAGTAGAGAGTAAGAAGACAAACGATTTTTAAGTGGTTCGGCAAAGCCTACATCCACCGCCTAAGGATGCTCCACTTAGGACTTCAACAATCTTCACTAAAATGCTTCTTCAAATCTTGGCGAAGCAAAAACCAAGTTCTACAACTCTTTGAAGCCAAACTTCAAAGAACCCAAGAGTCTTACTCTTTAGGATTTCCCCACACTCTTACAAGCTTTTATAGATATATGTCTTAAGATTTCTCAACTGATAAATGTGTATACAATCAAGAAGAGTGAAAAAATGATGAAGTAAAGATATGTTCTTCTCACAAGATGATATAGCAAGAAAGGCTCTTGAAAGCTCAAAGATTTTGCAAGAGCAGCTCAAGATTTCAGTAATTTAAAGATGATATTAGATTTTACAAGCTTGAATTGATGATTATTTTCAACTTTGAAAGTGTATTTAAAGAGATTTTAAAAGCTAGGGCTTTGGTAGGTAGAAGAAAGAGGAAGAAATGGGGCTGAACGATAATAAAAGATTAGTGCATTTATTACAACATTTCGCTCAGCCGATCGATTGGCTAGGTTGTTCGGGTCCCCCTTGGCCTTCTCTGATTAGGCTGGACGCCTTAGCCGGTCGACCAGCTAGGGGGTTCAGCTTTTTCTTCCCCTTCTCTATTTTGTCTGAGCGACTTCCCTGGTCAGCCGGTCGACCGGCTGAGGGGTTCGGCCACTCTAGAAACATTGAAGCAAAGCCAAACTCGCCTAAAATACTTTTAAAATCAATTTTATCAAACTTTCATAACTTCGAATCAAGTCAAAGTACTTTGTAAACAATTTTTAACACTTAGAAACATTTCAAAACACATGTTTACACAATATATGCATCCAAAATCAATTTTGCTTTTATGGAAGACAATGTCCATGAGATTTTAAATTGTTAGTATCAAGAAAATTTGAAATTTGAGCTAACACTTGCAAATCAAAGGCATTTCACAAAAAGAGCAACGAATCCGGTACCCTTTTTAATGCCTTTTCTTCGCCTTATGGCTTCTTATCATCATTTTCTTCAATCTTTGATAAATAATGCTCTTCATGGCTAATTTTCTTCTGTTTTCCAAGCATCTATCTTTTCAATTTATATTTGACACTTACAAGATGCTTTTTAATAACAAGATGCATATCAAATTTTTCATCATCAAAATCAATAACTAATATTTAGTCAACGATCTCCCCCTTTTTGATGATGACAAATTATTTAAAGATAAGAAAATTTTACTCCCCCTTAATATGAGCATTATTTTCAAGTAAGAACATGTTGTGGGAAATGCTTCCCCTGACAATGTGTAACTCAAGCACATTTTAAACTAAAAGCTCAATCAACTTCATACACATATTTAACTCAATAAGTCAAGCAAAATTAGCCGTATATCCATCCATACACAAATACTCTTATATGCTTTTCTTTCAGCCAAGCAAACTAGCAATATAGCCATTCATACACAGATACTCTTTTATGCTTTTTCTTTCTTCTCCCCCTTTGGTATCATCAAAATCAGTAATATTCACAAGGAAAGAGAATGCAAGAAAACCCATGATAAGCAAAATGTATAGGCACTAAAGTATAAAATGAGCTAATCCATAAAAAAAATGTAAAGCAAGAGTAGTATATCTAGTCAATAATCAGAAAAGACCTAAACAGTTTAACTAGAATGATAAAGTAAAAGTGGTGTATCTAGAATTTAGAAGGAAATTTGAAGAAAATTTTGAGGAATTTTGAAGAAATTCAGGAGGAAATCAGGATGCATGATCATGGTGATCCTTGAAGTATTTCTGCATGTCAGAGTACATGCTTGCTAGTGATCCTTGAAGTACTTCTACATGTCAGAGTACATGCTTGCTATTTTTGTATCAATGTGCACTCTTTAGTGAGTAAGTTCATTTCATTGATTGTTCATTGTTGTCCTCATCTCGCTCATCCCAGTATTTAAGGCTTGTAGTTGGGGGAGAATTTTTGCCATCATTGAGGGATTTTCTTATTGACCCATGGAGCTAGATATTGCACCTATCTGCATTTCAACCCTTCTTTGTTCATCAATACAATCCTGTGCTTGGGACTCTCTCGTTACCCTTCTAAGTGTAACCTTCTCAGGAGCCATGTCTTCATCTTTAGAGGTACTAACAACCACAGGGATTATTCCCAGTATGCCTATTTCAGCTTCTCCTTCTTCTTTTTTGGCTCTTCTTCTTCTCCTAAGGTAGTGTCTAGAGCTTCTTGTACCTCATCAACATGTTGTACCTCAGGCCCATAGACAGGATTCTTAAAAGTAGTCCCTTTTCTAGTTCTAAGCTTGATTGCTGCCTAGATATCTTGTGGCAAATTTTTGAATGTTTCTTTATTTATTGGTATTGGTTCACTATTGTACCAATAAATCCCCATGTAATTCATATATAACATATCAAAATTCCATGCAAACTTTCTAAATGGTGCATTTGAGGAGATTTGAAAGTGGACAAAGATGTACATTAAGGCCATGCCATATCTTGGAGTGGTTGTTTTTCCTCCACCTTTTCCACTAATGTATAGCATATGTTGCAAGATAAGAAAAAGTAAGGCTATCTTAACTCTATGCTTCAGGCGATAGTAGATATAAGCATCTATTACTAAAATCTTTCCATTATTAGTATTCCTAAGAAGAATTACTTTGCTAATAATCTTAAAAGCAATTCTTTTATTGAAATCAACATCCTTTGATAATGGAAGAATTAAATCTGGATGTTTAGGCCCTACATCTTTCCATATATATTCTATAATCTTTCCCTGTATGCCAGCAGCTTTAATCCCATCCGGCCAACCTTGACTATTATAATGGCCTTCTTCTTCCATAGGTATTTTAAAAATTTCATACAATTTCCCTCATTGAGTATAAAACTTGTCCTACAAACTGTTGATGTTAATTCAATTTTAGGACTTCTACGATGCACCTCAAGATTTTCATAAAATTCAATCACTAACTTATCTTGAACATCACAATGTAAATGCATGAACATATACCAATCCTAAAATAACAGGAAAGAATCGGTACCAACAAAATCTGAATCTTAAAGGAATTTACAGTATAAGATTATATACTTTCTTTGAATCTTTGATATGGGTGGTCGTGGAGATTGCGTTCTAGCCTTTTTCCTCTTCTCCCATTGCCATGACTTCTTGCCCTTGGATTCACTATGATTTCACGTAGTTTTTGAAAAATTGAACCAGTGAAAACTTGTTTTTTGATTCGGGTAATAAGAATATAGAGAGAAATTCGGGAGAAATTAGTTGAGATTTGAAGAATTAAAGGTGAGTTGAAGAGGAGTTTTGAGTTAGGGTTAAGAGAATTTGAGAGAATTTCTGAGATTTTGAGGTTAAAACCCCCAATGTTAACCCTTTTCCGCATTTAGCCAGTCGACTGGCTAGTTGCGGAGGTCGACCAGCCAGATCAAAGAGCATAAAAAATTTTGCATTAAGCCGGACATCCTATCTCCTCAGTCGGTCAACCGGTTAGGTCAGAATATGCCTAAATGCATATTTTATTCATACCCAGGCCATATAAACACCCATATATTCAATTTAACCACTTTTTATCATTTCAATTTCCCTTTTAATCTTACAAAATTGATCCTCATTCAATGGTTTAGCAAAAATATTAGCAATTTGATGCAAAGTATCAACAAATTCAAATATGATATCACCATTTTGCACATGATCTCTAATGAAATGGTGCTTAATCTCAATATGCTTAGTTCTAGAGTGTTAAATTAGGTTTTTAGTGAGATTAATTGCATTAGTATTATCACAATATATGGGAACATGATTATATTGCAAGCCATAATCAAGTAAACTTTGCTTCATCCATAAGATTTGAGCTACACAACTACCAGCTGCAATATATTTAGCTTCGGTAATAGATATCACAACACTATTTTGTTACTACATGACCAAGACACTAAAAAATGTCCTAGGAATTGACAAGTTTCACTAGTGCTTTTATAATCTACCTTACATCCAGCATAATCAACATCAGAAAATCCACATAAGTCAAATGAGGTTCCTTTTGCATACTAAAGTCCTAGATTACTAGTTCCTTTAAGATACCTAATTATTCTTTTTACAACAACTAGATGTGTTTCCTTACGATTAGATTGAAATTTAGCACATAAGCATGCTGTAAACATGATATATAGTCTAGAGGCAGTTAAATAAAGTAAGCTACCAATCATACCTCTATATTTTTTCTCATCTAGTGGTTTACCTTTTTCATCTTCGTCCAATTTTGTTGAGTGACTCATAGGAGTCTCAATCTCCTTTGCATCTTCAAGCCTAAATTTTTTTTATAATTTCCTTGGTGTATTTGGCTTGATTGATGAAGATGCCTTCCTTTGTTTGCTTAATTTGGAGTCCAAGGAAGAAGGTTAATTCTCCCATCATGCTCATCTCGAACTCATTATGCATACACTTAGAAAAACTCTCGCACAATGACACATTAGTAGCACCAAAGATTATATCATTAACATAAATTTGTACAAGTAGAATATCATTTCCTTCTCTTTTAATAAACAAATTGGAGTTAAGTTTTCCTCTTTCAAAGTTATTTTCCACAAGAAATCTACTAAATCTTTCATACGAAGCTCTAGGAGCTTGCTTTAAACCATATAATGTTTTTTCTAATTTAAAACATGATTTGGAAAGCAAGAATTTTCAAAACTAGGAGGTTGTTCAACATGTACCTCTTTTTCAATAAAGCCATTTAGAAAAGCACTCTTGACATCTATTTGATAGAGTTTAAAATCCATGTAACACGTAAATGCAAGCAACATGCGAATAGATTCAAGTCTAGCTACGGGAGCATTGGTCTCATCATAACCAATCGTTTTTTCTTGGTTATATCCTTGAGTTACAAGTCTAGCCTTGTTTCTAGTTACTATACCGGCCTCATCTAGTTTGTTTCTAAACACCCATTTGGTTCTAATTACCGGTCTATCTCTAGGTCTTTCAACTAACTTCCAAACTTTATTTCTATCAAATTGATTTAGATCTTCTTGCATATCCAATTTTCATCAAGTAATGCTTCTTTAACATTTTTTGGTTCTATATGAGAAATAAATGTGTGATGTTCAACAAAAGCATTAATATTACGCCTAATTCTTACTCTTTGAGAAGGATCACCAAGAATTTGATCTTGAGGGTGATTCCGTACAAACTTCCAACTTTTCTGTAGATCTTCATGAGTCCTTTTTGTATCAAAGTTTCCTTCATTGAAGCATTTTCCACTTTCCATTTTGGCTTGAGGCTCCTTTTCTTGATGTTCTTCTTTTGTATTTTCTTGTTTTGTTAGAATCTCTTTGTTTTTTGAAGTTGAATCTTCAAGTGCAGTCTTCTCCAAGAGCCAACCTACTGCTCTGTTTGTCATAATCTTATTTTAAGATGCTTATCCTACTGAAATAAGGGTTCATCTTATAAGATTTAAGAAATCTTATTATGCATTCTATGAAAATTTAAAACAAAGCCATACTTTTTATCTTATAAGAAATAAGCAATTCTTCCTATCTTATTTTTTACAACTATAGAATGTATGGTGTATATGATAATATATCGTAAATCTTATAAGATATCTCCAAATTTTAATAGGATAAGCATCTTAAAATGTGATCATTCCAAATACACTATACATCATTAACTTTCTTTCTCAGCTCAAATAGCTTAATTTCATTAAATGTAACATGCATTGATTCTTCCACAACAAGAGTTCTTTTATTATGAACTCTATAAGCTTTGTTCTTTGTGGAATAACCCAAAATATACCTTAATATGATTTAGCATCAATTTTTTTAAGTGAGCTTTAGTATTTAGGATAAAATATTTACAACCAAACACCTTGAAGTATGGAATTTTAGGTGTTTTTCCATATCATAGTTCATATGGAGTTTCATTCAAGATAGGTCTAATTAAAACTCTATTTTACACATAACATGCGGTGCTTATGGCTTCACTCAAAAAATATGTTGGCAAGTTGTGAGCCATTTCTTGTAATGTACAATTCTTTCTCTTTACTACCCCATTTTGTTGAGGAGTCCGAGGAGCGAAAACTTGTGTTCTATGCCATGTTCATCACAAAAACACATAAAAGGAGTGTTCACATATTTCATGCCATTATTACTACGAATGCAAGTTATGAAATAGCCTTTTTAATTTTGCATTTTTCTATACAATCTTGCAAATTCATTGAAGGCCTCATTTTTATGTGCCAGAAACATGACCCACGTAAATCTAGTGTAGTTACCTACATCCATAAAAGTATATCTAGATTTGCCTAGGCTAGCCACATCAATTAGTCCAAACAAGTCTATATATAATAATTGCAGTGCTCTATTAGTTGAAACTTTGTTGAGGGGTTTGAAAGATGTCTTGTATTGTTTCCCTAATTGACAAGCATCACAAATTTTGTTTTTTTTTTTCTTTCAAATTTTAGTTTTGGTAAGTCTGTAAATAAATCATGTTTTGATAAATCATTTAGTAAACTCATGCTAGCATGTCCTAATCTTTTATGCCATAACCAAGCATTATCATGCACAACGGATAAACATTTAACATGTTGACACACAAGTTGGTCAATTTCAACGATGTAGACATTTTCATCTCTTTTAACTACAAATAATACATTATCATTTCCACATTCATATACAATGCAACTAAAGGTTTGAAATACTACTTTATGTCCTTTGTCACATAATTAACTTATACTAAGTAGATTGAATTTTAGACCTTCTACAAGTAAGACATTGTGTATAGCAAGAGAATTTTCATTACCAATACTTCATTTTCCAATTATTTTTCTTTTTCTATTATCACCAAAGGTAACATCTCCTCCTTTTGTTTTCTTCAATTTATAGAAGAATGACGAGTTCCCCATCATATGTTTGGAATAACCATTATCCATGATCTACTTTATCTTGGTAATTTTGCTCTCATTGCATATCTACACACATGAAATTCAAAAGCAGTTCTTTATTTTCAATTTTTGGGTCCTTGATGTTAGTTTCAATTTTTGGCCTTGACAACCTATTTTGATCTTTGCCAATGTGGGACATGTGATCCTCTATCACGAAGTTTTCTATAATAACAATAAATTGATACACGTCCTTTCTTTTCATAATATGTGCACGTAATGTTTGATTTTGGTGAGGTGGAGGAGGTAGAGGTAGAAGTTTTGACAAAATAAGTTTTAAAATATTTTTGGTTACACCTCATTACCCTTGCAAAACTCGGTTGCATCCATGGCATTGAACAAATAATGTAGAGCTTTTTGATTTAACTCAAATAGTTTAATATCCTCATCATTCCATTCACTTTCGGGTTTAGGCATTCTCCTATCCCTTTCTAATTTAGTAGGCAAGATAAGTCCATTTTCTATAATCTTCCAAGCTTTATAATCATGTTATTGTATAAATACTTTCATTCTCATCTTCTAGAATGCATAGATGGTTCCATCAAAAAAGGGTGCTTGCTTAATAGAAATTCCCTCCATATTTGCTAAATGTAATTCTACTAGTTGTTAAACTATAGGTAGAACCTTAGCTCTGATACCAATTGTAGGTGCAATTATCTTAAGAGAGGGATGAATTAAGATATTCTATAATTTACATAATTAAAAATTCACCAAAAAATCAACAATTTCTTTCAAACAAAATATCAAACACAAGATAATCAATAAAAGTAAATGAAATAGATAAATAGTAGAGAATAGTAAGACAAACGATTTTTAGGTGGTTCGGCCAAGCGTACGTCCACCGCCCAAGAATGCTCCCCTTATGACTTCAACAATCTTCACTAAAAAGCTTCTTTAAATCTTGGCGAAGCAAAAATCAAGTTCTACAACTCTTTGAAGCCAAACTTCAAAGAACCCAACAGTTTTATTCTTTAGGATCTTACAAGCTTTTATAGATGTATCTCTCAAGATTTCTCAGCTCACAAGTATGTATACAATCAAGAGGAGTGAAAAAATGATGAAGAAAAGATATGTTCTTCTAACAAGATGATATAGCAAGAAAGACTCTTGAAAGCTCAGAGATTTTGCAAGAGTAGCTCAAGATTTCAGCAATTTAACGATGATATTAGATTTTGCAAGCTTCGATTGATGATTATTTTTAGCTTTTAGAGTGTATTTAAAGAGATTTTAAAAGCTAGGGCTTTGGTAGGTAGAAGAAAGAGGAAGAAATAGGGCTGAACGGTAATAAATGGGTAATGCATTTATTACAGCATTTCGCTTAGCTGGTTGACCGTCTGGCTTTTTCTTCCCCTCCTCTGTTTGGCTGGTCGATCTCCCTAGCCAGTCGGTCGACCGGTTAAGGGGTCCGGCCACTCTAGAGACACTAAAGCAAAGCTAAACTCGCCTAAAATACTTTTAAACTCAAGTTTATCAAACTTTTATAACTCCAAATCAACTCAAAGCACTTTATAAACAATTTTTAAGACTTAGAAATATTTCAAAACACATGTTTACACAAATCCAAAATATTTTTGTTTTTATGGAAGACAATGTCCAATTGTTAATATCAAGAAAATTTGAAGTTTGAGCCAACACTTACAAATCAAAGGCATTTCACAAAAAAAGCAACGAATCCGGTACCCCTTATGACGCCTCTTCTTCGCCTTATGACTTTTCATCATCTTCTTCTTCAATCTTTGATAAATAATGCTCTTCATAGCTCATGTTCTTCTATCTTCCAAGCATCTATCTTTTCAATTTATATTTAACACTTGCAAGATGCTTTTTAATAACAAGATGCATATCAAAGTTTTCCACTACTAGAAAAAAGGCCTTTTGCTACCGCCAAAATCGGTAGCTAAATTGCAAAATCAGTCGCTAAATAGCATTAGCGACCGATTTTGCGATCGAAGTAATCGGTCACTAAATGCCTCGTCGCTAAATTCAAATTAGCGATCGACTTTGAAATCGGTCGCTAATTAGAGACCACAAAGTCGGTTGCTAAACACGTTTGTTGGTCGCTAAAATAGCATATGCATGCAATACTTGAATCGGTCGCAAAACTTTTAGCGACCGATTTAGTTACCGACGCGGCGGTCGTAAAATTTAGCTACTGACGCGGCGGTCGCTAATTTTACCATCTTTTAAATCAGCGACCGATCCGCTAATGTAATGAATGAACGCCCATCAAATTGTAGCCAATCCTAAACCCTAAAACACAAACACCATGACAATTTTATATGTCAACTTGCTAACAATTTTATATGTCAAACTCAAATATATCACCACAAATTTGTAACACAATCAACAACAAAATACATTTAAATACAAAAAACTTGTCATCCATATTTTTTTCAGGTGAATATCCTTCTGCAATCATATTGTTACAATGGCCACAAAATATAAAGAAATAGTTTGTGTAGCTACACAATGTTTCTAAAAATAGCATAATGTTACTAATAAGCTATAGAACAATTGGAGAAGATCATAGAAGATGCCTAGAAAGAAAACGATATCCAGTAGGTACAAGCAACAATATCCTGGATAGAGTTACAAGTGGTCCTCCATCACAAAACTCCAAAACACCACGCCCTATTAAGTTACCCTGCAAAATTAAGGCCAATCTACTAAAATCAGCGTTACATTTGAAAAATGCTTGCTAACTGTATAAAAAACTCTAAGCAAGAATGTCAAGCTTTCTTCAAAGATTTCACTTGGGGACACTTTTCAACAGCAACAAATTTATTATAAATAACATGCATAAGCTTCGGATGTCAAGCTCAAAATAGCTGGTCAAAAGATTGCCCCTAACAAGAACCCTCAAAACTGGGATGCTTGCCCTATACCCCTTAGACACTTGTCTTAAATCAGTGAAAAACAATCTCTAATTTGCTCAACAAAAAAACACTTTGTTCACATATATTCACAAAAGAATGCTAATAATAAGGGCTAAATTACTGCAAAAAAAAAAAAAAGAATTTTTTTGAACCAAAAATAGAAGACTAGAGACACAGCCATCTCAGAACCCAACAACTCAAATAAGATGAAAACAATTCCTGTAAACATTCCATCTCAAACTACAACATTTTTCAAGAGATTAGCATGCTATAAATTAAAAGGCTAAAAGTCCTCATCTTTTTGGCGGGTCCATCCAAAAAAGAAAACAACAAACCAACCTTTTAAAAAAAAATGGTTAAGAAGCCAATTTAAACGAGTGAAAAAAGCCACTTTCAGAAACACGTATTCTACAGGTCACATGTAAGGAGTCAAACTCCCCTTGAAAAGATAAAAACTTCTCATTTGGCAGCATGGAATTAATCAAATAACATCATACCAACAAAGTAGTTCCACTGCGTTTAATTTAAAAAAATAATATTGTACTATAGCTATAAATATCAACACGGGTAATCAAATAACATCATATATATCAGCAAATGCACTAAAGACAACTCATCCCAACCCAATCAAATAACATCATATCATCTTTTATTTTTTATTTTTTATTTTTATTTTTATTTTTATTTTTTCCTTCTCCTGTCAGCTTTAATTGCTGTGATATGGGCATGCCTAGCTGTTGTTTTAAGAGGAAATGCATCAAAGAGAGAAAATATAGACTTAAACATGTATTGAATTCAAGATATGGACAATATCTTTCAATCCAATTTAACTTCTTAAGTACTTTAGCTTAAACTTAAATCTTCTTCTCACTAAATCATGCAATTACAACCTCAACCATTTACGAAGCAAGAATCTAGGAAGAAAGTGACATCACCAAGAAACACAATTGTGAAAAAAGAAGAAGATAAAATGAAAGAAAGTAACAGGAATATAGTTCAAGACTAACATAGACATCCACCAGGAACATTCAATTAATATTACTATAAATTCTGATGCATCCGAACATATGGATTTTCTTTAACTACTCAAATGAACAAATCACAAGAAAAGTACTTGTGGCATTCCATATTCTTTGGATTCAAAACACCCTCAAATCAAAACAATGAAAAAGAAAAAGAACAAATAAAGAACACAGACAAAAACATATGATTAAAGAATTAGGCATATAACATATTCAGTTTTCCCTTCTTGTAGATCATATCACAGTAGGTTCAATAGCATACTTAATGACAAAAATGGTATTTGCTATGTGCACTCATTTTCACACACATAAACTCAAAACTGGAATTAATATAACTGGATAAAGGAACAATACAAGATTTTACCCAATCTCGTAAAGCAAAATTTGAACCTTTTTTTTTGTACTTTCACCATAACTACAATGAAGATAATATGTGTAATAAGCCATTATCAGGACAATATATCTGAATATATATAATTTATGCATTATTGAACCACACAGCTGAATGAAGGCTTGAAATTTTTATGTTTTAGGCTAATAACTGAATAAATTAATAATGTTACAGAAACAACATAAATCTAAAATCACACAACCAGAATTTTTTAATTAAATTTCAGTTTATTATACTTGCATGCAAACTAAACTCGAAACTAAAAATTACACAAACAATTCAGCATAGAACAAATCAATAAGAATGAATTGAATATTAAATTGAATATATTAAAGGAAACAAAAGAAAGAGTATTTTGATGACCTTACCAGCAATGACGAAGTGGCTGTTGTAAGCACAACCACGTGGCTTCTTCTTTCTGTCCTGCTTGACGACCATAGGGGTTTGGCCTTTCACCTTACCGGCACGCACCAACAAATCGTGAATCTTTCATGAAGATTAGAATCAAAGGGTTGCTAAGTAATCAATTGTATAACAATGGCTAAAGCGTTAGATGATTCTACTTGGAGAGGTGGTGGAGAAGGGACGGTCGTGATGAAGGTGCGGTGGTGGAAAGATGATGGAGAAGGCGCGGTGGTGAAGAGATGATAGAGGTGGTGCGGTGGTGGAGAGGCGATAGCGATAACGCGATGGTGGAGAGGCGATGGAGACGCCGTCGTGGTAGATGTAGGGATTTTGAGGAGGTTTTAGGGCATTTTGAGCAGAACGCGGTAATGGGGTGGAGGGATTTTGGGATATGTGATATTAACTCAATAGTTCTATTAATTACAATTTTGGTAAATTATAAATATTTATAATTATATTTAAATGATTTCCTTATTATTAATATTATCCTAATAGGTATTTAGGTTAAATATATAGTTTAAAACTATTAATATACTTAATTAGAATTGTAGTAAAATCCTAATTAATACAGTACAAAATTGAATCAGAATAGTTTGTTTGTAAAATAATTAATATTTATTTTTATAATTTTAGTTAATTAATACTAATAATAAAAATACTAATATTATAATAATGTAGCTAAAATAATATGATACTATATACTACCATGACAGTACATATATTATATAATATACAAATATATTATTGTTAATATACTAATACACAAATACTATATTTAATGCGATTATATTACACTAAAATGTCGTAATTAAAGTTAATTAAACTAATCATAGTTAAGTTAGACATTGAAAAGTTAATTCAGCTAATAACATTGTTAATACAATTAAAAGTAAAAAGTTTATAGTATAAATAAAAATTATCATTACAATTAGCAATATAATTAAGATCAATTAAGTTAAATATAGTGATTTAACTATACACAAAATCATCAATTAACTAATAAGTAGATGCTATGATTAAATTTGTTCAAATAAGAAAAATTGACTTAAAACAAAACCAACCAAATTAAATTTTAATAGACATATTCATTGATATAATTTAGTTAGATTAATAGTATATAGTATGTATAATACATAATCCTATAAATATAAATATGAATATATGTATATGTATATGTATATGTGTGTATATATATATATATATATATATATAATAAATATGCATTATATATAGGCCAAACAGTAGGATGTAAAATATTTACATTTTTTTAAACTACAATTCCTTCAAGTATTTATTTAATTTTTCTAAAAAAAATTTCAAATTTAGCAACTGATTTCAAAATCGGTAGCTAAATTAGTGACCGATTTCAAAATCGGTAGCTAAATTTTGCGACCAAGCTAAAATTACTCGCTAAATTTAGCAACCAATGTTAAAATTGGTAGCTAATTTTGCGACCGACGTTAAAATCAGTTGCTAATTTTGCTACCGACTTGTTGTGGTCGCAAATTTTAGTGACGGAAAGTGAATTCGATAGCTAATTTAGCGACCGATTTTTAAATTGGTCTCTAAATCTGGTTCCAATTTACATTTTGCGACTGATTTTTTGTCAGTTGCAAAAATTGCCATTTTAGTTTAATATTTAGCAACCGACGTGTTATAATTTAGCGACCGACTTGCGGTCGCTAATTTTTTAGGCACATATTTAGAGACTGATTTGCGTCGGTAGCTAATTTTTGGTCGCTATAGACCCGTTTTTTAGTAGTGTTCATCATCGAAATCAATAATTAATATTTAATCAATAAGAATTCGAAAAAGAAAAGAAGTGTATTGGTCAATTAAATGATTGCCGCACGTTGGATCCCCAAAATAAGATCGGTTGATAAAACATTTTCTTAATCACATTAAGCATATGTCCTATCCAGGGAATAACATTTGTATATTCTATCGAATTACAACCCTTTCATGATTGTCAATCCTGTAGGCTTTAGTAATATATTCGTGTATAAATATTTAGTCGAGCATCTCAGTAGAAGGTCTAAATAAAGAATACATCTCCAATAAAACAACAATGAGCGAACCTTGAATGTACGATCCCTCTTCATAAAATAATGTATTAAAATTCTCATACACAATAAAAAATCCACTTTGCAGGGAAACGAATGAAAAGATGATATACGTCATAGTTGTCTCAAAAGTTAAAATTGCTAAAATAAAGAACATCTAGACAAGGGAATGGCACTCCTAGAAAGAATGTAAAACTCAATGAAAATCTCCATTTATATAACTTATAATGTCAACTGCAAGCCAAGACGTTAAAGAAGACTATTTCTGCATTAAACTACGATCTAAGCGATTTCTCAAACTTCTGCACTTGGTTTTGGAACTAATGAACCAATTAGATGAGCGTTCTACATATCAAAACATATGCTTATTCAAATTCCACTAGAACACAAACCAATGTTTCAAAGTATTAATCAATGCTAACATGTGCAACTTTGCCCCAACTTTTAACAATATATATATGTAACAGTACATATGTATAGAAAACACATATATAATTAGATGACAATACATACGCAAAGAATTTAAAATAAAAATCCTTTCAAGTAAATTTCTTTTCTGTCTATGCTAATTATATAGGAAATCTCAGGTTCTTTCTTTCCCCTTTTCTTTTCAATTTAGATTTTTTTCTTCTATGGCTATATGTACACCCATCCACCCACCCCCCTACACACACACAAAAAAAAAAAAAAACACACACACACACACATGTGTGTGTGTGTGTGTGTGTAAAGCAGTTAAAGTAAAACCCTAGCATTTTATGCTTACAATTTGCTATCAATAAAGAGCAGCGCGAATGAGGTACCAGCGCCCGTGTGCGAATGTGTGCGAGAGAGGGAGAGAGCATGCCGAGAGAAATGTTCGGTGGTAGTGGCAATGGCGGTGATGGTGGTCGGATTGATTGGAAGAAACGGAGAGGAAAAAAAAGAGAGAAACAAAAAAGGAATATCGTGACGATATTTTTACCTTTCAAACGTGATATTTCCTTTTAGTTTTCAATAACATTGAATTAACAGTAAGACTAACAATCACACTTTCTATATTTGTAACATTGAATATTTAGAGCCCGTATAGCTTTGCTTATTTTTAGGTGCTTATTACTTTTAAGCTAGTGATGAATAAACAGAGATATATTTAGATAATATGTGCTTATAAACTACTGACATGTTTGGTAAATATTTGTTTAGGTAATATATGCTGATAAGCTGTTGACATATTTGGTAATAAGTGCTTATAAGTAATAATAGTAGTTAAAATGACTAAAACAGACATGTAACTAATTAATTTGGTAAATAAATACTTCTCAAGTGTAAGGACAAATATATCATTCTAATAGAGTTGACCACTTGGCTTATAAGCACAAAAAAAAAAAAAAAAGTAGCTCCAAGTTGCTTTTTTTCCTGCTTATAAGCAACCTTAAATGACTTATAAGCAAGTTTGCCAAACATGTAACTTACTAGTTTTGGCTTATAACTGATTTGACCTGCTTATAAGCAAAGCCAAACATCCTTTTAGTCGTATTATTTTTGTACCTCTACCAGTTAAATTTTGGGACAATGAACTAACAATAAAAAAAAAATAATAACGAGATTAAGCTTGAGCAATTTTGTGTCTTGAAAACAATTCGTGATTGATATATATATATATATATGTATATATATATATATTTGAAAACTAACCAAAAATAATAATAATAACAAGATTAAGCTTGAGCATCGTGTCTTGAAGACAATTCGTGATCAATATGTTTTTTTTTTTTTTAAATTCTGCTATGAGATTGGAACAAAGATTTTACTCCCGAATTGATAGAGTCCTAACCAATTAAGCTATTTCTTAATCCCATTTCGTGATAGATACTTGGCCAAGCCATGCTAAGTACAAAATTAATTGGCAAAAGAAGCCCTATTTAACTCATTTACACTGGAGAGATCTGATTAATACTTTTGTGTTGGGCGTGTGTAAAGGAATTTCCTTCAAATTCTTCAATTTTGCTATAATATTTTATTTTATACTTGAATTTTTGTATTTTCATTGAGACAGGAGAACGAAAGAATTAAAAATTAGCTTCTCTTTTTCCTCTTTTAGTTGAGTATTATTAACTTTTTTTCACTCCATTTCGAGTTTATTGAATATATGAGGCAATGCCAATTGTAATTACAAGGCCAACTCTAATAGCTTCTCTATCATAACAATATTTGTCATTATAGAAAAGCATATAAGGAAGAAGTGCTCCAACAGGCTCCCATAATACTCCCTATAATTGTAGGGAGTCCCGATAATTCTTTTTGGCTTGTCAAATTGGGCAAGTTAAAGTATTCTCTCTATCTCACTCTCGCTTTCACACTATTGATCAATTTGATCATTATTGATTATTGTTAACTATTAAAAACTTGTAAAGAAATTTAATTATATTTATAACTTTTAAAAGTTTAACATTAATATACTTAATTAATATTTTATTAATTTTGATATACTAATTTAATTATTAAAAAATAAAATAAATTAAAATTCATATTAATATTAAATTTTTAATATTGTCTTTAAATTCTTTTTAAAAAATTATAAAATAATACGTATTTAAAATAATAAGAAAATGTTAAAAGTAAAACTAAATAGAAAGTATAGAAATAGGGAAGCTGTTGAAGTAAACTAAGAAAAGAGCCCTGGAAAAAAAAAATAAGGAGGCTATTGAAGTAAATTGGGATAAGGAGTCTCGGAAAAAAAATAGGAAAGCTATTAGAGAGAAAAATCATATAAGAGGCTCTTAAATGCAGAAAGGATGCTAAATGTAAGGAAAAAATTGAGAGGTTTTTAGAGTTAGCTTAATATGCACCAAATTCTCAACTAACTCTACCAATATAAAAGGATGCATGAAGTTTTCGCTTTTCTTATTTGGTCTAGCTCTATACTTATAGATGAACGTGTACTTGTTCATATGTTTGTTTGTACACATGTGCAGTGGTAGACCTTGCAATGAAAATTTTGGAGGGGGCAAACTATTGCCGGTATAAAATGACATACCTCAACAGGGCTCTACTATAGTGCTATCCCGCATTCATTTTAATTTTTGAATTCATCAATAATAAAATTTGAATAAGAAATTTTAGTAATTTTCTTTTTAATATGGAAGACTAAACTATCGGGAGTTATTTTAACCAACTTCATTGCTAAATATGCATTTTCATGTTAACCATCAAGCTTCCTTTTGAAGAAAGAAATCAATAGGTTTTTCTTCACTAACTGCTCATAATGGGTTGAGCCGCAAGAAAGAAATATTTAAACTAACTAGCAAAAACAACTTTTAGTAAAGAGGTAAAATCAAATGATAATATTTCTTAATTCTCGCATCTTTTAGCATTATTAATAATCAAAGTATACAAAAAAATTACTTGACACCAAGAAAATCAAGTAAAAATAAAAGGAATAAAATATTATTCACAAGAAAATAAATTATCAACTGACTATTATCGCTTTCCATTATTTTTTCAACGGAAGGAAATTTAACTCTTTTTTAAAAAAAATAGGGTGAAAGAGAGACAAAAAAAATTTGGTGGGGGGGGGGGGGGGCAACATGTATGTGCATATCAAACGTACACATACTCTCTCTCTTAAGGGAGAAAAAATTTGGGGGGCCACATGTCCTAATTATGGTTCGCTGCTGCACGTATGAATGTATATATGTGTGTGTATTAGTGTATATACTGAAAAAAAAGTAAGCATATATTCAACACATCTTCGAAACCTTTATTTCACTAATCCCTTTCAATTTTATATCAATAAGAACTCCTACCTCTCATTCATCCGGTTGTTCAAATTGGTAGGTCCTAACTCCTCTGTGTGTGTGTTGGTCCTTGTGTTTGGTATTTAGGGATATAAGAAGCCAAATTCGTTATGTGTTTAAGACCTTTTGAAATGTGCACTTCAAATCTATGTTTGCTTATTTTCAGTTACGTAGGATTTAGTGCTAATGAGAATTTTTTTTTATGCTGATTTTTTGTAAGACTGGAATCGATAAGTTGCATAATTTAAATTGGCTAGAGTTAAAAGTGGGTAATTTTTATTAACCATGTGGGAAAGTTAAGCAGAAGGGGAATTCCTTACTATAATTAAATTAATTTTTGAGACTGCTGTGTATCACACGTGGTGAGAACACAATTGAAGGATGCATGATCAAGTGGCCTTATGTGAGGAACAATTGCTGGAAAACATTATTTTTTGATGTTAAATAAAACCTTTTTGTATGTAAGAAATTTAAGAACAGTATCTTAAACAGGGCCATTTGTAAAGCTTGGTACACGTATAGGGTTCTTTTGGCACAACACTGATTGTCTTTGTTACCCTTTGGAAACTTTGTAAATTTTATTGATATTAATGTAACTACTTGTTTGCCTAGGAAAAAAAAGAGTATTCAACTACCCCTCTATGCTTATGCCTATCGCCTTGTATAAATTTCATTATAATTGATCAAGCTCTTGGCATGTCCCATAAGATCTCATCATTATTCGTAGCTATTGGTGAAAAAGTTTTGACGTATCACAATAACTTGTCTCTTAAAAATCTTTCCTTAATCCAATTCATCTTGACTTGTTTTCTTATGGTTTTTCTACTCAAAATAATTTTGGTTGTTCAATAAGAAACAAAAGGATTTATTTATCACTAACTATTTAAAACACTTTACATTATTTGAAATATAGATTTTCTTCCTCAGGCAATTGAATAAATATATAATTTAGCTATATTAATTCTAGGATATATAGCTCGGGAAAGGTATATTTTTGCTCTTACAAATCTTCTGAAAGCATTAGACACTAGGTGATATAATTCGATTTTGGAAAAGAAAAAGAAAGACACTGTACGTAACAATAGATAAATAGTAAACGTTAATGGTCTAGCCAGAGGTCAACTTTGGTAGATGAGATCTCAAATGGGAAGATTTTAGCTTTGACTTTGTGTTTGGCACTTTTAGCATCAACATTCTAGATGCTAAAATCTACAATCAATAATTAAGGGTACCGATAATTTGCAAGACCAAAAAGCAAGAAGAGTCGAGTGAGCCATTTGACACCAATATGGTGTCAGCTAAAGATACTTGGGTGCTCAAATTAGTAATTAAGTAACTGAAAGTATAAAGGAATGTAATTTGAGAGGTAAGTTGAAAGAATAACCAAAGTTGAGATGTTAGTGTGTACACGGTAGGCTTGGTGTGGGAGTAGGTGGAGTGTTGATTAGGATCTCTTCAAACTTGTCGTTGCAGAAGTCCAAGAGTAAGATAGCTTAACTCGAGGTTGAGTTGCACTAAGAGTCGCTTAATATTGTTTGCATAGGACAGGATTGGTAGTTGTAACACTTATCCTTCCATAATCACCTAAGTGCAAGATGGGCTCTTCAAAAGGCCTTCAACTTGTGATGAGCCCACATACAAGCGAATTACCAGCTGGTTGAGCATTCATAGGCCGTGGCCTCTTTCTTGCTATCCAAATTCATTTGGTCAACCCCATGCTCGGACCCGTGGACTAGGGTGAACTTGAGCCTAAACTTCTGTAATACACAGACTTTGTTGGGTTATGGTTCAAAGTCCAAGCCCATACAAATTAGGAAAGAATTTTAATGAAAATTAAAATTCTAGTTATGATAAGAGTCTTAATTATGGTAAGATTGATAGATGAGGAAATCCTTTGTCTTGGAGGATAAGGAAATCTCCTCTATAAAGGACTCTTGCATTAGTTGTATAAGGTGTGCCTTAGGACCACATCTCATGGGGGTGTGGGTGAGAGAGAGAGCCTGAGAGCATCAAGAGTATCTTATATTCGTTCTAGTCCTGTTGAGGATAGAACCATTATAAGAACATTATAAGAACTCTGTGGGGGAAGGTTTAGACTTTTCTGTCCGTGCAAAAAAATCACCACCTGAGTTGTAATTCCATTATTGTTGAATAGTGGAATTTATTCCAGAGGAGATCGTGAACGTAGACAGAGGGCCAAACCACGTTTAATAGTACGTATTCTTTTCTCGTTACTCGTGATTTAATTCCGCTGCGTGAATGTGTGTTATGCATCCTAATTTCCCAACAGACTTCTTGGACTGTACTCTCACTCTTATAATCCAATTGGTTAGTCCAACAGGGTGCGCACACGCAAAGGGTTGTTTATTGGGCTCTTGATGTTTAAAATTGCTATGTAGTTCAAAGATAAAATCATTCCAATATCTTCTGTACTGTAATACCTGTGGCACCCTTTTGTAGGATTTCAGTATGGACTTGCCCATAGATTTTCATTGCCAATTCTAAGATCATAAACTTCTAAAATCCTTACCAGTTAGTTTGTGTTATTTTCTCACTGCTTAAATGGGCATAATATGAATGTTGCTATATGTAACTAAGTGCAGACTAAAAGATATTAGTTTGGCATTAATTTTGATCAGCCTACTTGTTAACTAAGAAGCTGTGCTATTCTGTCCATTGCGATATCTAAGATTTCAATCTCATTCCTTTGATTTTTATTCGGTCTTGATATAAATAAAATTGGAGTTCTCTCTTTGTACAGTAAATTGAATTTGTCTTTATGTCTCCATTTTCTATCTGTTTTCAGTCTAGACTTGAAAAAGATTAGCATTAATTTATAAAGGTTATATTGGATTTTACATTTGGATAAACTGGTTTATTTTCATTTTTATATGTTCTCTTCTCATTGTCAATGATATTGACATTCTCCCCTTGTATGGATGAGCCATTTGTTACTTACAATAGTTTTGCAACTTATAATTGTCTACGTTACCCTGTTTGGTTGATTTCGCGTAATCCCAAATTCCATTTTAACATTTCTTTTTAAAGGCTTGTTTGAATTGATTTTTTCTCAAAAAAAAAAACACTTTTTTTTTTCCTGAAAAAAGTACATGATTTTTGCAATAACTAATTGGTTTGATTTCCAAAAATGCCGAAATTTTTGGAAAAAAAAAATTCAAATACAACATTTTTCAGAAATTAGAATTTTATCTTCTCGAATATTTATTTTTTTCAAATTTTGTTAAAAAGTACTTTTGAAAAAAGCCAATTGAAACGAGCCCCTAATATTGTGCTGTTTTTGTCAATCATGCAGGTGTGACATGACTAAGGATTAATTGGTGCTAGGCTTGCCCTGAAGACGAAAATGTTACAACTCCGGAATGGAGTTGTTCTTGGTTTCGCTGGCAATAGGAATCCTTGGAGTATGTTGTTTGAGCGGTAATACTGATCTCCTGAGACATTCTTCTTCGCTAAATTGCTAGGAGATTGTTGTGTATTTGAGTCCCTTATGGTAAAATACTATAGCTTCTTTAGTCACCTTCACAAAATAAGAGTTCTCTTCTAGCTGAAAGCCCTTTGGTCAAATTCTACACGAACTCTAATTTTTAGCAACCCCCTCTCCGACCCCTTTATAGTCAAAAGTTGAAAGAAGAAAGAGAACTGGAAAAAGCAGCCTATACATAAATCTGGCTCTGGAGATGAGATCCTTAGAAAAACACTGTTGTTATTGTAAAATTTGACTTCTGTTTTCAGTTGACATAAAAATAGTGTGATTCTCCCTACTAAATACTAATGGGGTGCTGTGGAGTGCTTATTACAAACTGGTTACGCAGGTTGCTTATAAGCAACTAAAAAATAGTAGGGAGAGAGTTGTTTCTTTTTCATTTGCTTGTAAGCCTAGTGTTGTACTGGAATAGATGAATCATTAAACTATAGAATTGTTTTTCAATTGAGTTACTGAAAGTTTTATATTGTGTACAGTGAAAATGGATTGCTTTTTATGTTTGTTGGAATAGATGAATCATTAAACTACAGAATTGTTTTTCAATTGAGTTACAGAAAATTGAACTGTGACCAAAACAATGACTCTCTAGCTGTTATTCACATTCAAATCTGGTTTCCACAATGAACAGAATGAAACAGGCTGTCCTTTCCACGCCAAACCAACACAACCATCTTTCTCTTCGACTTTCATCTCCCAGTTGCTATCATACTTCCTCAATAATGCTCGAGCTCCATCAATGGCGTCATCTCTGAGAACTTCTGCAATGAAGCCTACACTTCTCATTCTCTCGCACCATTGCTCTTTCCTTTCATTCATCTCACTCATGTTTGTCAATGCCTTGGCTGCCTCTCCTTCCATCATCCTTCTCTCATCACTCTCGCGCCCTTTATATGCTACACTTGTTGAGTCCAGGAATCTCCACAAGTAATCCGCTCGCCTGGAGAATCCTGTTGCAAAGTTACTGCAGCTATAGCAGCTGCAATCCACGTTGTTCTCGCTCAGGATAACTCCTTTTGGCTCCATGCTTCTTAAGACTCTCAAGAACTCTGTTCGATCATCTGGAGCGCAGTGATTCAGATTATGGAGTCTAAACTGCGCGCAGACAATTAATGTTTCATCTGGAGATGACTTGATAATTTCAGAGTCAAGACACTGCAATGGGCAGTTGTCAAGTACGTTGATCTGGAGATTTATGTTTATGGACTTGGCAAAAGCAAGAAGCTGCGACGAAAAACTATGATCTGGTGGACCAGTTGCGAATGGGGCACATCTTGACTCAGCGTTGTTACTGGTGGGATTGACAACAGTGATGCGAACCAGAGGAGGTGGTCCTCCCAGTTCGCGGGTTAATTCCTCAAGGAGTGTTGGCCATTGAACGCCATGGGAGATTCCAATGTCTAAGATGTGAAGGTTACACAAGCGATCCTGTTCCATAAGAAGTTGCAGGATCGAAGAATTCGCGATGCTGTTGGGGATACGGAACCAGGGATTGATATCATTGAAATTGAGCAAAGAATCTTTGAAAAATTTAGGATTCACAGAGGCAAACGTGGTAGCACCAGCTAAAACAACAGCTGGATTCTTGGAAGATAAGTGATACTTCAAGGCTTGGAGGCCATGATCAGCCAGCCGATGGTTGGCATCCCCAGTGGGTGAAGCAAGCTCTTGGAGAACACAGAAGAAGTGTTGAACTCGGCTCAAATTTCCGGCAGTGATGGCAGCAGCACAAGGGTTGAGCAGCTGTTCTGCCCACCTCCCTTCTTTAGTCTTACCATTATTACAGTTAGTGCCTGCAGACTTGGCAGCTGCCTTTCTGTTTCCAGCTGATTTTCTAGCCGGAACCCTTAGCTCCACAGTTGCATCTCCATCATCTGAATCTCGGGTCCTTCCATTCTGACGCTTCTGAGATATCTGGGATGTCGTTGGACTCGGTTCATCTGAAGCTTTTCGCTTCTTGGATGAGTCAGATGAAGGATTATGCTGATCAGAAATGATGGGATCAGTGGAGACTGTGCTAGTGGGAGTGGTACTAGTGCAATAGCTGTTGAAAGAACTATGACTGTTAAATAGTTCTTGATCAAGATTAGGACTTGAAACCCACCATGATTCATCGTTGAAATCACCAGAACTGTATGGATCGTCAAATGCTGGTAGAAGGTATGATGATAATTCCCCCTGCCACTCCAGCATATGATCGGACTCGGGGTTTGGATCTAGCTCCTCGAATGTCATTCTATCACAGAATCATGCAAAAGTTGGAGAAAAAGCGCGTAAAGGGTGCGAGATTGTGGTGTGGTTATGCAGAATGTATGAGATATACTTGAGTTTTAGAGTTGTTCAACATTGAATAGGACAGTGTTATCTTTGAGATCAAAAGGCATATTTAAGGCCCTTGATTTCCTGTAATTTGGAAGTAGTGATGTTCTCTTATGGTTTCTTAAATATAAGTATATCAGGTCCATCTGAAGGAAAATTGTTTCTGGTGCGCGTTTGTTGACTTATTCTCTGGTTTGTAATAGTGGTTGAGATGTACAAAACAAGAAGCAAAGACAGAAGGGATTTTGAAAGTATTGAGGATGTGCATTGGTTTGGATTTAAAATTTATTTATAATAGACGGCAGAGTCTTCCCAACTTGATAAGAAAATAAGTAACTTTTGTTTGAGACTACTTTTGACAGGCCATTGGCTGAATGCAGTTTGGCGTTTCCAGCGTCCATATTTCCCCCAAAACGCTCAATTTTCAGTTCAAGAATTTTTTTTTGAGACAAGGAAAATCGAGTTGGCGGAATTTGACTACCGGTATACTTGGCGGAGCCTGACCACCAACTGGGAAACCAGGGGTATATAATACGTCTCCTATACTGTGCACCAATTAAGTCGATGGCACTCAACCCATCATGATAAATAATTAACTATATCCTCATTAGACTTGGATTGGACCTTCGCAGTGTACGAAGTTCTCACTATACACATAATCTGAAAAGGGTCAGATCCGATTTAGGTTGTATCATACATAATTTCATATTCTTGCAAGAGGTTGTTTCCATGATTTCAACTCATGACTCCTAGATCATACAATCACATCTTTCTCGTTGCAACAAATCTCTTCTTCTCTGGATAACGGTAAAAGAACGTTAGACATCTTTGATTAAATGTGAATGACATTCATATCGCTAGGTGAAGAAAATCGTTTGGTGCTTGAAACTTTTATTATGATTAAATTGAGGGAAAATACAGACCTATTTTGATTCGAATGTTGCATCAGCTAATATGTCTAATATCTTATGATCGATTAGACATAATATTGGCCGGCAACATGCTCCACATCTAAATAAAATTGGTTGTTGACTCCCGGAAATTGTGTATAGGATATAGTTTTTTTTTTATATATAAATTATCCACATAGTCAAACTACCCACACTATGCAACTTGTTAATTTTCCTATTTTCCAGAAAGAGACAAGGCATTCACCTTTGTGTAGTGAAGTCAGCATTACTTAAAAGATTGATTATAATTCAAAGCATTCAGTTTATAATTCAATTTTGATAGAATCATATGGTCGTTGGGAAAGGATGTACGTATCATTTTGCGTGTGAAGAATTGTGGTCCTCATCCAAGAAAAACAAACAATAAAAGAAGAATTTATAGTCATTATTATCAAGTTTACGAGTGTTACCTTTTGGATGGATATTATATAAACTGTATTATATATTCCACAAGCCCATTTCAATGTTAGCTATTTGATGTTGAAAGGGTCTGCATTTTTCTTTTCATTCATATATCTAGTCTTGAGTACAATTCTATTTCAAGGAGACACAGTTTAAATTAATTAATCATAAAACTTACCAAAATGACTCTTTAGGAATTAGTTTTCTATTTGGGATTCAGAGAATAGTTCATGTGGCTAAAACTATTTTTTCTAAGAGTAATGTCTTGGATTCGAATTCCATGGGGAGTGAGAGGTTGCACTGTAAAAAGGAAATTGACTTTCTATCTAATTCAAACCCAAAACAAACCAAGTCTTCGACCCATGTTCTAAGCACGACAAATTTCACAAATGATTCTCATTGTTTATAGAAAGTAGTAATTTGATTCATATTATTTAAAAGTAATCTATTTGGTTTCTAATATATTCAATATGTTATTTTAGTCCCTATTTTTTCAATAGTGGTCAATTTGGTCCCCATTGTTTGCAAATAGTAACATAATTAATCTCCATTTTAGCCCTAGACAAATTCCACAAATGATTCTTATTGTTTACAGAAAATATTAATTTGATTCATATTATTTTAAAAGTAAAATATTTGGTTTCTAATATATTAAAAAATATCTTAGTCCCTATTATTTTAAAAGTGACAAATTTAGTTCCCAATGTTTGCAAATATGACTATTGTATTTAACACATCTCTTTGTGTGCAAATGTAATTATGTTATACTCTTTGCTGGTTTTTAAGTGGATGATAATAAGTTTTTTGCAAATAGTGACTACTGTATTCAACACATCTCTTCATGTGCAAATGTAATTATGTTATACTCTTTGCTGGTTTTTAAGTGGAAGATAATAAGTTTTAAATCTATGACCTCATCATAAATTAACTAATTATCTAAATTTTAAACTTATGCAGAAAAACTTATTATATTTATTTATTGTGTTCAACAAAGTAGTATAACACGGCAAGAAAAGTAAAAAGATCTAGTCCTATAAAAAGTGACCTAAAACATAAAAATCAATTGACAACTAAACACAGAGAACACAGGGACACAACGTTGGCAGACACAAGCACAAGAAATTAACTCGAGGATAAAACTACAAGAAACACAGAAGAGAAAGCGAGTCCAAAATTTGCAGCACATTGAATGATCGGCTGTTTTTAGTTGGTGCCACCAAGAACACCCTTAAGTTTCTTCACTTGAGCAGCATCAAGAAAAGTTGTCTGCTCCACCAATTCAGATGCCAGGTCGTTTGCAAACAACGCATAATCAGTGATTTGTAGTCCAGGGTTGGAGCTGCTGAAGCTGGCGAGAGCAGTGGCGCGTATGCCACCGGCATTGACCTGAAAATGCAGTAATCCCTGTGGGAAAACCATAATGTCGTCTTGCTTGAGCGTCTCCAAGTAAACTTTGTTCTCCGAAGAGATGAAAGCAGCGGTAATTGAGCCTTGGACCACAATAAGAACCTCAGATGCACCAGGGTGGGTGTGCATTGGTATTACACCGCCCGGGGCTAAATCCAGTCGTGCCATGGAGAGACCAAGGCCGTTTAGCCCCGGAAGTTGAGCCGCGAAAGCTGGGGTCACGGCAGCTTTGATGATGTTCGAGGTGTTTCCTGTGTTGGTAAGCCCCGAAAACACGAAGTCCTTCACGGTGACCTTCACAGGGTCCTTGCAGGAGTAACCTGCAGGACCCTGCAGCGCTTTGAAATCCGCTACGCAGAAGTCCTGAACTGCAGCATTACTTGCCACGATAAGAAAGCAGAAGAAAAAGGCCAACCGAAACATTTTGTTCGCAATAAATGTATCAGTTTGGTAAAACAGTGCGATAGATATATCAGTTTGGCATAGAACAGTGTGATTCTATTAGGTCTTGTGTTGGTTTATATAGAACGTTGATGTCTCATGCATGTTGATAATTGATATATGGTGGCGATTGAAATCTTGATGTGCAATAAGGACCACAGTATCGACCGGATGAATCATCTTCTAGATATGGGAATTCTTGGCTTGTATTGAACAAAACTGAAATTTTGTCTTTTGCTGGAAATAAGCGTGTCAAAGTAATTAAGCATGATTTTTAAACTTTATGTTTCTATTTGTAGCATGATCTTGAGCACTATAACATGCATAAAGTAATTAACTCAGATGAGCAAAATGTTGATTAATGGACTGCCTTTGTGCTAAATCATTTATAATGAACACGGTTCAAGCATTCTTGAAGTGAATAAAATGTTGAGTTTCCAGTCTCAGGTCTTATACATCGGTTTGCGGTTCTTAGAAAAATAACTTTTTGTTTCTCTTAACCAGCCAACAACAACCCAACCCGACCTTCCCCCTACAGTGGAATATGAATCTAAATCATCACTTATGAGGAATATGTTAGAAGTTATACATATCATAATACAAATACTTTTTCTACTGCAGTCATTCTTGGCATCTCTTTTATACAAAAGTCTAATTTCACTTCTGCTGCCCCAACAAATTGGTATCTAGAGTGTGAGGACCGGGTAGTTTACCCCCATTTAGCCACTTACAAACGCATTCACAAAGTGGTAATAAAAGGAGGGAGTTGTATATTAATAGGACTCTATTTTGATAACAAATAAATAAATAAATAAAATCAGAATTTGACCAAGTAGTTATTTTCTTGACTTGGGGTCTTTATGTATTTGCACCTTTTCACGATATCCATTCCTATACTTTCTCCTTTCCCAAAAAAAAAAGCACAAAGAATAGTAGTAGAAAGATGAAGTGAGGACGTGCTTCTCTTTTAGAATCTTCTTAAGGGTGTTTTTTCAGAGATAGATTGAAGAGATTATAGAACTGTCTATGATAAGTCATAATTATATTGGTTCATTGTAAAATCTTGGGTTAAACTTAGTACATGCTATATGAACATTAATATATAAAGGATTTCATAGTGTAGGTTTTCTTTAGGTAGTGTATTGAAGGAACTGATTCAAGATCTAAGAGTTGAGATAAGTGGGGTCAACTTGTATTCCTAATTCTGCCGTCATTTCTGCATAACTCTCTTGCAACAATCATGCTATTGATTACTTCATTTTGAGTCTTGTAAGTTTGGCAAACTGCTCGATTTTTTGCGCTTGCCTGATTATGCATTTCAATAAATTTCTTGCTTGATTTCTTGATGGTTAGTACCTGAACTTTTGATTTGATACTAATTAGAATTCATCCTCTGGCCTATACGTGAAAACTGGGTTCTCGATCAAATATATATATATATATATATATATGTATATATGCAAAAGTTCTCCTTGTCTGATTTGATGGTTTCATATTGTCTTGAAAGTATATATAATAATAATAATAATAATTACCAGCAGGTCTGACGCAAGCCATTGACAATTCCTAATTTGAATAGAGAACGTGTCTTGAGCAAATGTTGAGTTTTTATGATGTACTATACACGGCCACAAATTCTTTTTTTTTTTTTTTTGAGAAATCATAGTCAAGTTTTCTTGTTGGTGAAAGCACCTTTAGCTTCAAGCATTTACCTCCAGTTGAGTTTTATTTCCTTTTATTTCTGGGTCACAAAACACACCTCAACTTGAAGTAATAATTTGTTTTATTCCTAGATGACCACACTTGTAAATTTGAGTTTCCATATCGTGATTGTCAACATGTATTAACTTCTACCTTTCATTTATTCTTCTCTTGACTCTTTGTTTTATATATCTATCTACCTTTCATGATATGGGTTATTATATACTCTTATTCAATTTATTAGTCACCACTAAATTTATTTTTGATACCCTTATTCAATTTTGATGAGTGACCCTCTTTCTCTAATGCTTTTCTTTTTTCCAAATTGTTTAAGAGTCTTTTGTTTGCATCATCCTATGACTATTTCAATTTATCCGATAAACTACCATGGATTCTACGAGTGAATCATTTTGCTGTTTCTTGTGTCCTTTTACATTTACTTATGTTGTATTTTCCTATGATCACTTGTCAATGTCTTCGGCTTCTATGCAATTGTTTCACCGTCAGTGTAAATACTCCTAATCATTCTCCTTGTGTGTCTTTCTAAAGATCACCTTGGCAAAGTAACGTTGCTCTCTCAGCTATAGTGTTCGGATTAGTTGTACTCACATATTTATCACTGAATTTTTTTTAGCTAACTGGATTGTTCCTTTAGGGCATTTTGTGTCGACTTTTTCTATAGTGTTGTTTGATCATGACTTGTTATTTTGAGTCTTCCTTCTAAACTTCTTTCCATAATCGTGAGAGTGTGGTATTGTAACATGTCGGGTATTTACAAACTTATTGAATTTGAAGCATCAGCTAGTCTTAACTACACTAGGTACATGCCAATCGGTGGTGTTCTTGTTATTGACACCATGATGACTACAAGTTTTAGGATATGACTTATTAATCACCTCATTCTTTGACATCATCTTGGAGTTCATAGTGACTACAGTGACCATGTGAGATATAATGTGCTAAAGGATAAGATGTTGGCATGAAGAAGAAAAGTTGAGCTTGAAGTTATCGAATTGCATATTTTGGTTTTAGTCATCTATATTGCAAGCAAAGAGGCTGTATGTGGTTTTGGAAATCCATGAGAATTAAGTTTCAAGGATGAAACTTCATTTAGCGAGGTAAGATATGAGGACCAGGTAGTTTATCCCCATTTAGCCACTTACAAACATGTCCACAAAGAGGTAATATAAGGAGGGAGTTGTATCGTAATAGGACTCTATTATAAATAAATAAAATTAGAATTTGACCAGCTAGTTATTTTCTTGACTTAGGGTCTTTTTATATTTGCACCGTTTCACGATATCCATTCCTATACCTTCTCCTTCCCAAAAAAATTACAAAGAACAGTAGTAGAAAGATGAAGTGAGGACGTGCTTCTCTTTTAGAATCTTCTTAGCGGTGCTTTTCCAGAGATAGATTGAAGAGATTATAGAACTATTTATGATAAGTCATAATCATATTGGTTCATTCATGAAATCTTGGGTTAAACTTAGTACATGCTTTACGAATATTAATATATAGAGGATTTCATAGTGTAGGTTTTCTTTTGGTTGTGTATTTAAGGGACTGATTCAAGATCTAAGAGTTGAGGTAAGTGGGACCAACTTGTATTATGAATTCTCCCATAATTTCTGCATAACTCTCTTGCAACAATCACGCTGTTGATTACTTTATTTTAAGTCTTGTGCATTTGGCAAACTGCTCGATTTTCTGTACCGAAAATATATAGCCTGATTATGCGTTTCAATAAATTTCGTGCTTGATTTCTTGATGGTTAGTACTTGAACTTTTGATCATATACTAATTTGAATTCATCCTCCAGCGTGTGTGTGCAAACTAGGTTCTCGATAAAAAAGAACATATATATGCAAAAGTGCTCCTCGTCTGATGTGATGGTTTCACATTGTCTTTAAAGTATTATAATAATAATAACAACAACAATAACAACAAAATTACCAGCAAGTCTGACGCAAGCCATTGACAATTCTTTTAAGCTTCTCTTATCTTGAACTTTTGGTTGAACTCAATTGTTTGGAATTTTGTATTCTTAACTCACATCTGATCCTCATTTTCTTTTTTCCAAATTTTTGTCAAAGCTGGGCCGTGTAAAAAAAAAATTCAAAATTGGTTAAGCTTGTCTATTCTTAATTTAGAAAGAAACTAGTTTATGAAATTACAAGTCATTACTTGTTAGCTATCCCATTAGTTTACTTTTACTATTAAATTATTTTCTTCTTTAAATTCCTTGGTTCAAATTACGTTTAATTTTTTTTTTTTAACACTGATCTGGTCCTTTTATCTTAACAACATTCCAATTATTCTTTTTTTTAACTTGTGTACATGTAAATGATTGTTTTCTTCCCTAGTCATTTGTTAATATTAGCGAGTTTCATAATTCCATTTTATTGCACTTTATTTTACTTTATTTCTATGTTATTGTATTACCGAATTTTTTTTCAAAAGAAAAAAAATATATCGCATCAAAGATATATGAGTTCTCGAATAAACAAGTTGAACTTTATTTAATCCAAATAGAGAATGTGTCTTGAGCAAATGTTGAGTTTTCATGATGTACTATACACGGCCACGAATTCTTTTTTTTTTTTTTGGAGAAATCATAGTCAAGTTTCCTTCTTGGTGGAAGCACCTTTAGCTCCAAGCATTTACATTCAGTTGAGTTTTATTTCCTTCTATTTCCGAGTTGCAAAACACACCTCAACTTGAAGTAATAATTCGTTTTATTCCTACTTTACCACACTTGTAAATTTGAGTTTTCGTATCGTAATTGTCAACATGTATTAACTTCTACCTTTCATTTTTGCTTCTCTTGACCCTTTGTTTTAGATATCTATCTACCTTCCATGATATGGGTTATTATATATGCTTAGAAAAAATCAATTTGTCCCGATTCTTGTCATAT
The DNA here is from genome assembly GCA_028554755.1 of Cordia subcordata. Classification (NCBI taxonomy): domain Eukaryota; kingdom Viridiplantae; phylum Streptophyta; class Magnoliopsida; order Boraginales; family Cordiaceae; genus Cordia; species Cordia subcordata. Next base: position 14,669,878 of record JAPTOF010000006.1, on the reverse strand, counting down.
GATGCGACTCAATTGTTTCCCCTTGATCCTCAATCCTAAGTAATTATCAAGTTATACTACACTATCTTGATTAGGATTGGGTCCTATAATAAAAGTTGTGTTATGATGTAGCGTTTTATCATGAAACGATACAACTTGATATGATATGACATGATATGATATGACTTGATTGGCGAATATTCACCTTCTCGAGAAATTTTGGGATCCATTTCTTATTTGCTTGAGTTTGTTGGGGCATACTTCCCTATCATTTGTGTGCCTCTGGGGGCTTTGTACCCATATCATGTGTGCTAACAGGGGCCTTATACCCATCTTTTAATGTGATCATGATTGATTCTTGATTGAGATATGAGGGCCTTGTACCCTCACCATAATTTTATTGTGATTAAGTCCCTACAGCATAATCATAACTCATGTTATATGATACTTGATATACTTTCTTTATCTAAACATGTTACGAGTTAATTCTTGTTATAATTAACATGAATTCTAATCCTGCACACTCCCAGTTTTCTTATTGTCTTTCTTGGAACGTGTTTCTTGTTTCAACTTACCTATTATTCTTAAATTTACGTTTGATCTATCTTGAGAGAAAGACCCTTACTTACTGAGCATTTAATTCACTTACCCCTATATTTATTTTCTTACAAATGATCATGAGTAAGGGTTGACCTTACTCATAATTAGTATTTTGAGAATTAGATTCTAGTGATGAGACTCTATTTTATTGATATTTTGGTTTATGTTAGGTGTACTGGTTTGGCAATGACTTACATTAATTATTTGGAGTTTTCTTACTAAATATTAGGGCTTATATTTTTATTTTAATAATTTATGGTATTTAGTACTCTATTTGATTGTCGATGTTTTAGTAGCCTTGTGGTTCGAGGGATTCGCTCCTTTTGATCCACGGCATGTCACGTCTCGAGCCTCAAGGTTTTGGGGTATGACTGGTCTTGTGTGTGATTGTGTGCCCTTAACGGGGATGTCAGCTCCTCAACAAGAGGTGAATGTGATATCCTATATCAGTTTGTGAGGTAACTTGTGACTTGTTTATAAGTGGGCAGAGTGGGCATAACTAATAACTTTGGTTAACTATTTTAGGATAGTTGATTTGAGGCCTAAATAGTTATTAGTTATGCATACAACACCAGTCTCACTCGTGGGCTTGGGTCTGGGGACGTGACAGAATGGTATTCAGAGCTAGTTACCAGCCGATTGCAAGAGCTAAGTGCTATATGGGGTAAAGTACTACACTAAGTATACGGTAAGAGCCACCTCTTGAGTCCGTAGGAGCCACCTTTAGAGTTCTATACCGCTTAGTCTTGTGTGTAATTGTGTGCCCATAATAAGGACATCAGGTCTTCAACTGGGGTTGAATGTGATATCCCACATCAGTTTATGGGGTGATTTGTGACTTGTTTATAAGTGGGTCATGTTGGCATAACAAACAACTTGGGTTAACCACTTTGGCCAGTTGATTTGAGGCCCAAGAAGTTATTAGTTATGCCTACAACACCAGTTTTACTCCCGGACCTAGCGGTCTAGGCTCAGGGGCATGACACAGAGCCTTTACAACTAGCCATTATACTCTTCATAAAATCACCAAATCTCAGTCCCTATGGCAAACACTTCAACCCCAACTATGTTTTCATATTCTCCAAATCAAATTCCTATTTTTAAAGAGGAACATTATGACTACTAGAGTAGTCAAATGAAGACATCTTCATTTCTCAAGATCTTTGTAAAGTGGTTGAAAATTCTTATCTAGAATCCCCTGAAAAAGGAAGCTTTTTAGATCGGACAAATTTGCAAGCAAATGAACACAAAGAAAACATAAAAAAGATGCAAGTGCTCTTCAATACATCCAATAGGGGTATGCAAATCAATCTATCCCAGAATCTTTGGTGTTGTTTAAGCAAAACAAGCTTGGTATATTCTTAAAAATGAATTTCAAGGATATGATAAAGTTGTATCTTTAAAATTTCAGTCACTTTGGAGAGAATTTGACAATATGGGAATGAAAGAAAGTGAAAATGTTGAAGAATTTCTCTCCAAAGTTGTTAAAATTGTGAACCAAATTCGAAGTTATGGAGATATCCTTGAAGACAAGAAAATTGTCCAAAAGGTTCTCTGTAGCCTTCCTCTAAAATTCGATCACGTCGTTGCTACTATTGAAGAATCCAAAGGCCTTTCTACATTTACCACACATAAACTAATGAGTTCACTTCAAGTTCATGAGTTGAGAATTAGTATATCTTCAAATCAGCCACTGGAGCAAGCCTTCCAATCAAAAGTCAATTTTTTTAAACAAACATTCTTCAAGAACAGAACAAAGCAAAAAAAAGGGAACATTTTAGAAGAAAGGCACAGGGCAATTCAATCAAAAGAACAGAGAAAGAGGCTCCAAAGATTAGCAACCAAAATTTGGTAATTCTTGCTCCTCTTGTTAGAATTAACCAAAAAACTAATCATATGACAAAAGATTTGATTTAAATGCAAGAGATGCAAAAATACAAACCACTTTCATACAAGTTGTTCGTATAAGGAGGAAAATGATAAAGATGAAGCAAATTGCATAAAAAATGAGCAAGACCAACTTTTCTCTTGCGTGAGTGTCCAAAATGAATCTGATAATGTTTGGTATTTGGATAGTGGTTGTCGTAACCATATGACAGGAAATAGACATCTCTTTGTGGAACTTGATCAAAGTCACAAGTCATAAATGAAACTTAGAGATGGAAAGCTTCAAAGTGCTACTAGTAAGGGAGTCATTGCAGTCCACACAAAGGGAGGTAACAAAAAGTTCATCAACAATGCACTTTACATTCCAGATTTAACACAAAACCTCTTAAACATTGGACAGCTTTTACAAAAGGGTTATTTACTGAACTTTGAGGATGGGAAATGCAGAATTTTCAACAAACAAAACAATCAGACCATGACAACAATTGCGATGAGCCAAAACAATGTATTTTCTCTCATTATGCCTCAGGTTAGTATTGCCTTGAAAACTGAAAGTGATAATAAAACTTTCCTATGACACTTGAGATATGATCATTTGAATAACAGAGGATTACATATACTCAAACAAAAAAGAATATGGTGATTGTATTTCCTCCTATTGAAAGAACAAATTAGGTTTGTGAAGGATGTATCTATGGTAAGATGCACGGGCTTTCATTTCCTAAAACATCTTGGAGAGCTAAAGCTTCTCTTGAATTGGTGCCCTTTGATGTCTGTGGTCTTACAAGGACACCATCTCCTGGTGAAAAAAAATACTTCACTTTATTTGTTGATGATTATACGAGGATGATGTGGGTTTACTTCATTAATCAAAAGCCAAGAGTATTTTCAAGTTTTTCTTCAATTCAAAGCTTATGCTGAAAATCAAAGGGGGCATGAAATCATAACTCTCCGAATTGATCGAGAAGGAGAATACATCTATGGTCCATTCATGGATTATTGCAAAGAAAATGGCATTTAGAGGCAGTTAACAATTCAGAGAAGCCCACAACAGAATGGAATGGCTGAAAGAAAGAATGGAACAGTTGTAGAGATGGCCCGGAGTATGTTAAAAGGCAAAGGACTTCTAAACAAATTTAGGGCTGAAGCAGTGAACACATCAATTTACATCCTCGACCATTTACCAACAAAAGCTGTTCCAATCAAGACATATGTGTGTGTGTAAGATTTATATATATATGTGTGTGTGTGTGTGTAAGATTTAGTTTCTTATATTAACAGTAAAAAGGTTTGACCTTGAATTATGCACCTTTACATTTTTATGCAATATATTCATGATAAAAATGATATTTATGCAATAGATATAAAAATTTAAATATTTTTTATTTAACGTATCCTGAACAAGTTGTATCCCAATTTTTTTTAAAAAAGCCGTATCGGCGTATCACATCGTATCGGCGTATCGTGTCCATGCTTCTTAGCACAACCAACATCACCGTCTCTACTGGTCGGCAATCACAACAGCATGCTCCGATTTCCGATCAAGTGCGATTTCACTAACCGCCACCCTGTGGCTGTAAGTTTTCATTCTCTCTTTGCCGTCGATCTGGACCACCTGAACCCGAGCCGACACCGTCAAGCGATTCCTCACCTTGCTGTGGTCATGCAAGTACCCTCAAAGTATCACTACAACCACAGGAGCACCGTCCACCATTGACAGCCATTGCCTCTCCTTCAAGCTCGCTTGCCTTTTACAATTATGGATGTTTTAGTCACAGCAGCTATTGAAATTGGTAGGAAGGAACATTTATCTTTTTTGAAGCCTAAAGTTTGGGTGATGATTTGTGCTTTTGCCTAACTAATAAAATTACTATTTTTTTATCAATCATTGAATTCAGTAATAATAAGAAATTAATAATATTTTTTATTTTTTAGCAAAATCTCTTAAATTTTCCAAAGAATACATTGCCCATTTGACCTTTGCTATTTTTAGGTGATATAATGTTCATAAATCACGATCAAGTCCATGTGATGATTTAAAGACGAAGAGGTTGGTGCAATTTATCAGTTAGAACACCATCGATTGAAAAGTTCAAGCATACTTTCTATTATTGTAAAATATGTGTCAAATGTATTTGAGTGCAACGAGATTTGAAACAATTAGCAATTCTTTTTTTAATGTATTCCTCGAAAAATGAAACGAAATGAAAATGAAATTCAAATTGATGTGAAAGTCGTGAGGTTGATCATGGTTTTCTAGAGATAAAGTTCTTCCCTGAGAGATGAAAAAGAGAGAAATGGAAAAAGAAATTCAAGAAAAAAAATTGATAATTCGATGACGATAAATATACGTGCTTTTTTTTTTTTCCAGTTGAACAAATATGTGTTTGTGTCTGTGTGTTTGTGTTTTGTAAGAGTGATGAACAAATAGATGTGGAATGATAAACAATAAATGTGTGCTTTTGTGTGTCTGTATATATAAAAGTGATGAACAAATATATGTAGGATAGTGAACAAAAATTTGATATATATATGAAAGTTAGTGAATAAATAATTATGGGATAGTGAATAAATAGTTAGTGAACAAATAATTATGAGATAGTAAACAAATAGTTAGTAAACAAATAATTATAGAATAGTAAATAAATAATTATAAAATAGTAAAAAATATTTATTGTACATAAATAGTAAAGTGTGCAGTACTTTTTACAAAAGTATATCACAAAGGACCATAATATAAGGCCCGGTGACTTTCTAGTGATTGAAAGGGGCGCAGGGATATTAACGAGATAGATTGGACGGAGGCAATTTATCTTTACATCCTATCCAATCACATAAAAGGTCACCCCGTCGCATTATCTTCTTTAAGTTATTGATGTTTATAAATGATAAGAAGATAAAATCTCATAGATAATAACTTTAATTATGTAATTTTAATTTTGAATTTTCTTTCATTTTTTTATCTTTATATTCCAATCTTTTCTTTTTCTTTCAACTACAATGATCTAATTTGATATAGATGAAAAGAGTTTCAGGGATGAACATAGATTGGTTTCAGTTGGATTAGTTTTGAACCTATACCAAATTAAATCAAGGTTTTATTAAAAATTAACCAATTGATTTCTAGTTATATAAAATAACTGAACCAAACTAACATCTCTAAAAATGGTTTGGTTTAGTTTCGATTTTTATAAGAAAATTAAATTTCACCAAAAAATTTAGGAAAATGAAGAAGTAAAAGTTTACAAGGAAAAAAAATTAACCAACAGATCAATTTTGATTTATCATCCATATCATAAGTTTAACTATTATACAAGTAAAATTAGGATGAACATGGTGCATACAAGTGTAACTAATGTGTACACAAATAAAGGATGAACATAGTTTAGTTTTGATTTGGTTTAGTTCATGGACCAATTTCAAACCAGTTGGTTTTTAACAGTGTAAAATAATTAGAGATGGCAATGGGACGAGTGACTTAGGGTACCCGGCAAGGCCGACCCGCTAAAAATCCGATAAAAATCCGTCCCGTTAAGAGCCCGGAACGAACCCGGAACGATTAAAAATACCCGTTAGGGTTTGGGACGGAACTGGGAGTGACCTCCGGGTACCCGGAACGATACCCGGTTCTGTACCGTGTACATACATACATACATACATATATATATATATAATTATATATGTACATATATATACACATATATATCCATATCTTATTATATAATTTATATTAATATCTTAATATATTTTATATTTATTAATTAATTATAGTTATATTGATAACATTTTTTATATGCATACTTATTAGGACTATATAAGAAATTATAATAGTTAGAACTATAAAAGAACTAGTTATATGATTAGTTTAAATATGATTATATCAAAATCATACAAATTCTAGTTATATGATTAACTTTAGTTAGAATTATACTAAATAACAAACTAAGTCTAATTATATAGCTACACTAACTTTAGTTACATAGGTATTTAAATATGTTTTATATTTATTAATTAATTGTAGTTATATATATGTATATGTATGTTATACAATAAATAAAGAAGCAAAAATTATTACTTTTGTTGATAGTAGTAAGGTTTTAACCTTTTAGTCTTTAAAATTTAACTTAAAGTGGATTACCACTAAAATAATAATTCATTTTTCACTTTTTATTTATGCAAAAATGCTTATTATCATAATTATCTAATTAGAATTATATAATTTCTATTAACATCTCAATATATTTTATATTTATTAGTTAATTATAGTTCCATTGGTAACATTTTCTTATATGCATATTAATTAGAATTATACAAGAAATGATAATAGTTAGAACTAAAATAGAAATTGTATCAATTCTAGTTATATGGCTATCTTTAATTAGAATTATACTAAACAATGGATTAACCCTAATTACATAGATACACTACCAAACTAACTTTAGTTATATAGCTTAATAGCTACTTAAGATTTTTCACATTTATTAAATAATTATTTTAATGTGTACATATTATATATATGTGTGTGTGTGTGTATATATATGAATGTGGATTACTTTTTAATATGAATGGTCTATTGTGCAGGAATTTTTTTACTAAAAAGTATGTTATTTTTTTTTAATTTATCATTTTAATGCATTTTTTAGGGATATTAATTTTTTTTGGGCAAAAATAGGAAATTGACTTAAACTGTTAGATTCTTAAATAAATAATTTAATCCGGTTTTGGGCTTTGAGTTTTGCGGGTTTAGGACATTTTTGGATTATATTTTTTTTAATTTTAATTTTTTAATCGGGTTTGGGACGTTTCGGGTACCCGCGAATTTGGGACGTTCCGGGAATGGGATTTATATTAAATTTTTATCCGGGTTTGGGACGGGATTTGGGATTGGGATGCTATCCGGGTAGCGGGTTTGGGATTGCTTCGTGGGCAGGGTACCCGTCCCGTTGCCATCCCTAAAAATAATCAAGCCAACCAATTTTTTCGGTTAGTTTGGATTGATTTGGTTGGTTTAACCAACCCATGTTTCCCCTAAGTTTCACTCCAAATCATTCAAAGACGCTAATAGTGGGAAAAAATCCAAATCCCATCTTGTTACCAAATTTTCATAGAGAATAGATGAGATTTTTTCTTAAACTATGCGAAATATAACTAAGGTTATTTTATATCTTGCAAAATTTCAAACCATACATGAGAGAGAATAGCTGAAGTTTTTTCTTTTTCTTAAATTATGCGAAATATAATTAAGGTTATTTTACGTTTTGTAAAATTTCAAACCATACACGAGAATTAAATATATATATATATATATATATATATATATATATAAAACAAGTATAGATGTTAATAAAAATTAAATGTGGGATACAAATTAGTTTTACGCCTCCAATGAAAAAGTAAATACTTTCTCATGATAACCAAGTTCAACTAAAACCATTGATAACAAAAACTACATATGAAAAACGTAGGAATATACCCGGGACTTGGAGATCTCGAACTGAACCGAAAAACCACACTGAATGGTACCAGAACCGAAAGTTCCATTGACTTTTCTACGAGAACTGAATTAAACTGAACCGAGAGTTTCTTTATGGTATGATTTTGGATCTTGTCTGAGAACTGTACGAAAAGCTAAACCGGACCGAACCAAAATTGTACCGATTTGGACTGAACTAAAAGAGCCGAGTTTTTAATATTAATTATTATGTATAATCTCTAATATTAATATTATAGATGTTAATATTATAATTTTTAAATATTTTATATAATATTTTAATATTAATATTTCATTTTGAGGTATTAAAAATTTTTAAATTCTTATTGAAAAAGAAAAAAATTAAAAAAAAAGTACTTTATATGTATAATATAATCACACTTGATTCTAATCTAGCTATATTTCACAACTACCCTGATGACCTTATATCATATTTCTTAAGATTAAATCTCATCGCAACTACCCTAGTTAACTTATATCATATTTCTTATTTACTCAATCAATTTTATAATAATTATCTTAATCATATTAATTCTTATATACATACTAATTATAGTTTATGATACAATCTTTGAAAAAGTGAATAAGGTGTAACAAGGTTGGAGGAGAAGACAAAGTTAATTTTTAAACATTGCAACTTGTAACCCTAAAAATAATATCAGCTCTTACTAATATATTAATATATGCATTAGTTAATTTTAATTATATTACCAACTTAATTCCCTACTAACTTAAACTAATAGTATTTAATTAATATTGGTTATATTACATATTTTTTAGAGTTCTAATTGTACTACTAACCCTTTTTATGTAACTTGCTATTTTTAACCTAACTACAATAAGCTTAATTGATTTTCATTATATTATTTAATTACTCACTTAATAATTTAATATATAAGCTAATCAGACTATATTTTCCCTTATTTTATCAAGAGAATTTTTGTTAATATATGAACAATCTTTCTAAAATACATAGAAATTACTAATAAGTATAGAAAGGGTCAAACTCTGTACATACAATCCCAATGAACAAATATTGAAAGAATCGAATACCCGCACCGAACTGTCCCAAAAATTTGGAATGGTACGAGATGGAGATTTGTTTTCTTCTAGTACGATTATGGTTTTAAAATTTTCAAGAATCGAAAGTTTGGGACGATTCTGAAGATTTTCAAATCCCCGAATTGGATCGGACCATGCACAGCCCTATGAAAAAGAATGTCATGCGATGAATAAGGTCAAAGCTTGAAATTAAATATCTACAAGTAACTAGTTAATTGAACGAGTGCAATACAAATGTTGAAAAGTTTAAGTAGATGTCTAATTTATTTAGCTCTTAAAACTCATATTAAAACATTTGAGAAAAAGATATATAGATCCCTTACTTTTAACTATTAGATCAAATAGGTCTTTCAATTTTCTTTTTCTTTTCCCAAGTCCCTCTACTTAGTTAAAGTTAAAAAAATATTCATTCTTGCCCTTAATGAGGCAAATGACTGGCAAATTCTAATATCTCTCTTTTTTTTTTAATTTTTGCATTATTCATTCACCAATTGAATTCACAAAAAAATCCACTATTTTTTATTTTTTATTTTTATTTAATATTTACATTATTACCATAGAGATGATCGTTAAAACCATTTGGTATCATCTAACTCAACAACTTGCTGTATCGAGTTTCGCTTGTTTGGGTAATGAGAAATGAGTATAATTTTATTTTTAATGTAAAAGATAAATAAAAATAAAAATATTAGAATTTTTACTAATTCAAGTGGTGAATGAATATTGTAAAAAAAAAAAACTAATATTAAAATTTTGTCAAGTCATTTGCCTCATTAAGGACAAAAATGACATTATTTTTTTCAACGTTAACTAAATAGAGAAATCTGGGAAAAGAAAAACAAAAGCTGAGAACCCTACTTCAACTAATCATTAAAAGTAAGGGACCTAAATGTTTCTTTCCTAAAATTATGTTATATAGTTTGTTAAACTGTATTCTATAATTTCTTAAATTATATCATATAGTTTATAAATTATATATAGTTTTTTAAACTTTATACTCTCTTTTTCAAATAGTTTAATGCAAGATTCATGACATCCTGAATCTACCTTGACTTCATTTTGAGTTGTTGAATGTATAATATTCTTCAAATACATCATATATCATTAAAAGCTTGGAGGACCAAAAGATAAATATTCTTGGGGCCCATTTGGATTGGCTTTTTCAAAAAGTACTTTTTAACAACTTTTGAAAAATAACTTTTTATGAGAAGTTAAAAATTTTGACTTCTAAAAAAAACTGTATTTGAGTTTTTTTTTCTTCAGAGTTTCAGTTTTTTTGGAAATCAAATCAAATAGTTATTATAAATTTAATATAACTTTTTAAGAAAAATAAAAAAGTACTTTGTTCCTGAAGAAAAGCCAATCCAAATAGGTCCTTAGTCATAAACTATTTTGACCAAAAATATTTGAATACCCTATATTATACAAAAAAATAATTGTTTTTTTGACCATTAATATTATGAGTATGATAAATTGAAATTCCAATAAGTGAGCACAATATACTATAAGAATTTATGTATTAAAAGTTCTAACGAATAAAAACAAAAAATTAATGATAGGCATCAAGTGTAATCCAGTTCCATCAACTGACCCCTGGATTTCCCATAAGGAGAGTGTTACCATACATCCCCTCTAACCTGATGTCCTTCCCCCGGTGTCCTTTCTTCATGAGCTTGACACATTTTATGTTATTACGCAACACGTCCTGACAAAGGTTCTACAAATAGACATTTTATACGAAAAGCAAGATAAGCCCTTTCCATTTATAGAATACTCTTAAATGACAAAATGGTGGTACAACTTTATATTATTACGCAACACATGTCCTGACAAAGGTTCTACAAATAGATCTTTTATACGAAAAGCAAGATAAGCCCTTTCCATTTAAAGAATACTCATGGTGGTCCAATACCACCTTTCACTTAGCTATCGATATGACACCCTTTGAGATGTTGTATGGCCAGAAACCTCCTCTTTACTTGCCTTACTTTCCACATGACTCAATGGTGAAGGAAGAAAACAAAAAGCCTACAAGCAAGGGAGTCAACCACAAGGCTACTCGAACAACACTTGGAAATGCTTAGGCTAGAATGAAGCAACAAGCAGACAAACACACATCAGAGAGGCAACTTCAAGTAGGAGATTGGGTGTCTGTTAAGTTACTGCGATACGCCGATACAGGCAATATTCATGCAGATGTTACTCTTATCAGAAGCTCAATCCAAAGTATTTTGATCCATTCTTGGTGGAGAAAATGGTAGGGAATGTAAAGGGTCGTTCTTACAGTTACTCAGACAGATTCAATCGAGCTTCGGATAACCTGCAAGACTAGAGAAGTGAAATAAGCGGCGAAAAATCTTGACACTGGTGTGGTGCCGGCCAAAGATTCTTCGATGCTCAAGTCAATAGGAGAATAGTAGAAAACAATTTTGAAATAGGCTAGTAGAGAACGTATCTTTTGTTTGAGAAAGCTTTAGTGCATAGGTCAAGTGCTTTTTTGTTCGTATCCCACTCTTACTCTGAGGTCCCCTTTATAACCTAGGTGCGAAGAAGTTCTTGTCTTCTAACTCAACTCTACCTGAGATGCCTATCCTTACGATAAAACGCTGAGCTTTATCGTCTTTGAGCTTATCCTCCTTGAAGTTACCCAGACAAGGATGGATTTTGTCTTTGGGCTTTCAAGAGAAAGGGCCTCACTAACTGGGCCATACAAAAACAAACTTGGCTTCTATTTCCAGCTAATTTTTGGCTACAGCAGTTTGTCCCCTTACTCTCTAAGCTAAAGTGTCATCAAGTTTAGAGAGTAATTGCTCGTAGATACCTTCCCATGTACCAAGCCCTTAACTGCCTTTGGCATGTCATTCGAACACTACTTAGAAAGCCTCGGGCAGAGTTTTAATCACATCATATAAGAAGAATTGACTTGTGGTTGGTGGTGCATTATTGCGGTACATTCTAAGGAGCATTAAACTTTAGCAGTACAACAATATGCATATGGCACTTACTATTTATTCCTCACCTGCAACGTACGCCTGCTAGAATGCTATCCATATTTACGCTGCCAACTCCACGTGCGCTTATGCAACATGACCATTTCATACTAACGAGCACGACATCACATGGTTCTGGTTAGAAGCGACGTTTCACGAGCTGCAACTTGACTTAATTGCATTGCTTTGCCATATGCCAAATCAAATCAATGATCATCTATTCACGTGATTGGCATTTTGTTCCAGTTATACTTTAGAATTAGAGTGGGGAAAGGCAATCATATTAGGCCTTCGACAATCACGACCTTTAGAGAAGCAATATCCTTCGATCAAACCCCTTGACTCTTCGCTTTCTTGCAACCGTGGTAAGTTGAACAGCCCAACAAAATCTCAAATGAAAGAGCGCTTGTATGGCAAGGACAACAACCATCTTGTATTTATCATAATTCCCGAGTAATATTAACTCGACTAGCGCCCACTTTCACAGCATTTTCAAGGTTCCAAATTTTCTCTGATATGCTTCCTATTTAGCTTGCTGGTGTTCGGATGTGATTTGATGTTAGATAGCTTTCTGTTGACGCTTGTGTCGTTGCCGATTATCACGGAGTTTTCATTGAGCCAACACAAAGGGGGATGTGTATAACTAGCATGCCGAATTAACATGCTAGCTTGAAGGAAGCAAACGCTCGACGGAGTTCCTACTTTCTTGTGTCGTTTGTATACAAGGTTAATGTGTTAGACTGACATATTCCAAGTGTTCGACGAAACTCTTCTATGAAACTCCCCAACATCAAAGCTTACTTGGGTTTTTAGTATGAAGGCTAACATACTACATTGACATCCTCCAAGCGCTCGACGAAATTCCTCAATGAAATTCCCAAACACCAAGGCTTACTTGCATTGCTAGAAGGCAAGGTTAACATGCTAGATTGACATACTCCAAGTGCTCGACGAAATTCCACAATGAAATTACCCAACATCAAGGCTTGCTTGCATTGCTAGTAGGCAAAGTTAACATGCTACATTGACATTATCCAAGCGCTTGACGAAATTCCATAACAAAATTCCTCAACATCAAGGCTTAAGCACTTTATCCAAGCCCGTCATGTCTCAAGAGCTTGTTGCTTTATCAAGTATGGAAGGCTGATTTTCATGTGTTTTTAGCCGATTACATTTATGCATGTTTAAGAGAACTAAACCCGCCATCTTTTCTCGCCATTTCTCTCGTTAGAATGGAATTTCTCCTTCTTCGCATTTTGCTTACGTGTACCAAACATAACAAAGTAAGTTAAGTTTGCACTCCATCACTGCCATCACAAAAACCTCAGTCGATGGCTATCGCTCATTTGCTAAAAACTTCAAACTACACGCACTTCCTTTACACATTTATTATTGTACTTTGTTTATGTCATGGCACTATTCACAATCACCATAGCACACAATACTCTAGGTAATTTTGAGCATGACGTGTCATACTAACGTTTTTGGCTTCATCTAGCAAGTGTGATCTTAGAGCCTGTAGTATGTGCCGATGCCCCTTTAATATATTCTCCAGTTTACCACTCTTAATAACATTAGGCATCTTTCGTAATACAGGTTCGAACACCGATCGCGTTATCCATTTGGGGAAGGCCTCAGCTATCTTTTTCACTTGTTGTGATGCTGTGCTGCAAACAAGCCAAGCAGTCCGAGGACAACTCTAAGTTGCGCATTCCACCAATGAATCTAGCCAACTGAGTGAGGACATTGTAGTAGTTCAACCAAGGCCCAGGGATTGGGCAAATTCCTCCCTAGAAGGGGAAAGAACCATGTTTTAGGATGTCCTTGATTTAGGGATCCGAATTCCATTTCATCCTCATTTGTGTGCCATCTTTAACTCCTGCGAGATCAACCCCGAACAACTGCATCCATGTGGATGGAAGAATATGTTAGCAGCACTTGTCCTTTTACACCAGAAGGGTGTTCATTTTTCTTTGCCAATCTTTAATACATTGTTCTCCTTCGTACAATCCGCTAATAAGCCTGGCTGGTTTGGCCTTTCAGCCCATGGATCCTACAAGCTCTTCAGCTTTATTTGGGCTGATGATGATGTTTCGTGGCAAGGGAAATATTTATTTCTTACTCAGATCCATGGCGTTTTGGATGTCCCGCAGTTATGGGTTACGATAGCCAAAAATGAATTCCCGAAATTAAGCACGGACACCCGTCGAACCCTCCTTGCCTTGTTTGCTGAATACAGAGGACAATCATATTGCGTAAAAGATTTAATTACATACAACCACCTTGTTGCAAGAGGATTCGCCGTCCCACTGGAGCCTGGTTTATGTTTCCCTGTCATGGCTAATTCCGAGGTGAGACTTCAAGCTCGTTCAAAGATAGGCATTAGCCAGCAGGCTCGTAGATCCACCATAGGCGGCACAACCTCCTCCTTCGCTATTGCTATTTCCTGCGTGTTAGGCCGGACTCATTTCCTAACTCGAGGAGCCCGGATGAGACTGAGAGTGGTCATGGAAGCGACAAGGAGGGCAAGGGTAGCTCTAGCCATGAAGAAAGTGAAAGCACAAAGAATTCTTCAAACAGTGAGCCTCTAACGTCGCCCTTTATTTTGGAAACAGGTGGGGCCTCGCTTTCAGATGATTTAGGTACGGATGTATTTATTCTTCTGGTTCTCCTACTTTTTCCTGTTTTCTTTAACTATCTTTCCCTTGAGTTTTCTTTAACTTGCCAATACAAATGCAGAAGAGAGACAAAGGGCCATCTTGGCTGTAGTTGAGAGACTCATGCAGAGCCAAAAGAGAAAAGGGAGCTCGTCATCCCGGCCTCTTCGTGTAGGGGAAATCCCCGCTAGCAGATGCCAGCATTTGACCACACCTTCTACCATACGCCCAGATCCTACAACGGGCAAAGAGGACTCGTTTACTAGGTTTATTAAGAAAATTGCAGTGGTATATAGACATATACCCTTGTATTTCACGTGGCTTCCTCATTGCCCTTTTTAGCTTATTACCTCTTTGGGTGCAGCTTGTTTCAGAAATCTCTTTCTTCACGATAATGGTACCTGCGATTGCAAACAAATGCCAAGACCTTCAACGTCTTCTTGCTAGTGAACAAGAGACACACGCCAGAGTTGAGAGGGAGCTTGCAGACGAGCAGATACGTCATGTTGGGCTATAAAAGGAACTCGAGGGGGAGAGATTATCCTAGGCCCAGGCGGAGAAGGGCCTTGCAGATGCCGATGTTGCAAAAGAGAAGCTGGAGTCCAAGGTTGATTTCCCAGTTAACGAGGCCAGGACAAACATCGTGAGCGAGTATAAGAAAAGCAAGAAGTTTGGCAAGTACGTTGCTAGAGTGTCAAAGCTAAGCTCTGAGAAGGCTGCTGAGCAAGCTGTCAAGAATTGCCTACGGGAGGTTCAATGATTTTACTCAAATGTTGACACTAGTTGTTTCAAGGCCGTTATTACCTCTTTAACTCCACGTCTTGACCGGGCCCATTTGAGTATTGATCCTCCACCTCGCTCCGGCCCACCATTTGCAGAAGGGACTACTTCACCCGGTTCCACTGATACATAGGGATCTATGCCATCTGGCTAACAGCTTGGTGTCTTGTATTTCGGCCCCTTTTTTTTCTTTTCTTTTTGTAAGCACAAGACTATGAATTATTGGCTTGTGAGCGAATTCTAACTGTACATTTTATTTCTTTCCTTTGTAGCTTCTTTTTCATGGTTGTGATTGAGTAATTGGTTTCCTATTTGTCTGGCATTTTCTTGAGGGTCCATGAGGATCGTTTTCTTCGTCGTATGGTATATTGAGCTCTGGTAGAGCTTTTTGTCTGGTATTCCTGCGTTTAGACACTTATGCTAGAAATGTGAATGATTCTTGTGAAACACCTTGAGTTGCTTCAACCTTTAGTAAAGCTTAGACTTTTCATAACTAGTACAAATCGTTTTAAACCTGTGATTAAGCAAAAGATGGTAGCTAGTCCCATAATCAGGAGGGGACTGTTGCTAGTCTATAAGAAACAAAGACTGCAACTAGCACCGTGTGAAGTAGAGATTGCTGCTCAGTCTCACAATTAGGCAAAGACTACTTACAAAAGTTGAGTCTGTAGTTAGCCTCTTGTGAAGTATACAAAAGTTGAGACTGTAGTTAGCCTCTAGTGAAGTAGACAAAAGTTGAGGTTATAGTTAGCCTTTTGTGAAGTAGACAAAAGTTAAGGCTGAAGTTATCCTTTGGTGAAGTAGAGATTGTTGTTAGTCTCGCAATTAGGCAAAAGACTACCTGTAAAAATACTTTTTGCGAAGTAAAGACTGTTATTAATCGTAATATTTGATTGTGGCATGCTGAAAAAGAAGATAAGAAGATAAGAATTGAAGAATTGAAAGAAAAAGAACCTTTATCTGCGCAGTACTCTCCTTTTTTGCTAAAGTCTATGTTTAGTCAAGAAACTTCCTTCTGCGGTCGCCTAGCAGCTCCTACCCGGGCCTAGCCCTGCAACAACAACCTATGTCTAAGGTACTAGTTGAAGCACACTTTCTTATTAGAAATGATATTTTTCAGATGGATAACATTCCAACTGTTTGATAATTCCTTTCTGTCCTTGGTACTAAGTCGGTATGCCCCCCGACCGACCACCTTGGTGACCTGGTAAGGTCTCTCCCAATTGGGGCCTAGTTTTCCTGTATTTATCTCTTTGGTATTTTCAAAGCCTCGCCTGAGCACCCACTCTCCTTGTTTAAATATCCTGGCTCTTAAATTCTTGTTATAGTGCTTGGCAATGCTCTGCTGATACATCGACATGCGAATGAGGGCTTGCTCCTTACTTTCCTCAGTGGCATCCAACTCGCGACGTATTGCCTCATTGTTTTGCTCTTCCGATGCCTGGGTGACTCAGAGGGTTGGTAATCCAACCTCTGCTGGGATAACTACTTCAGCGCCGTACACTAGTGAAAACGTCGTCTCTCCAATGGTAGTCCTAACAATGGTGCGATACGCCCACAAGATGCCCGGAAGTTCTTCTGCCCATTATCTGTTGGCACTCTTCAGCCTTTTCTTCAAAGTGAAGATTATAGTTTTGTTGGATGACTCGGCCAACCTATTAGCTTAAGGGTGCCTTGGGGTAGAAAACACGAGCTTGATCTTCCATTCTTTACAAAAATCCTTGAAATTTTGGCTAACAAATTGTGAGCCGTTATCTGTGACGATCTCTCTAGGAACTCCAAATCTACATATTATATTCTTCCATACGAAGTTCTTAACTTCTTTGTCTCGAATCTGATGATATGACTCTACCTTTATCCACTTAGAGAAGTAATATGTGGCGGCTAACATAGACACTTTCTATCCTGGCGTGGTAAGCAATTTCTCGACTATATCCATTCCCCACTTCATGAACGGCCATGGTGAGATGATGGAAGTTAGCGGTTCGGGCGGTTGGTGCAAGATTTGAGCGAACCTTTGACAACTGTCAAACTTCTTCACATAACTGAGTGCATCAAATCACATGGTTGGCCAATAGTAACTTGCATTATGTGCCCGATGGGCCAAACTTTTTGCTGCTGTGTGGTTTCCACATTGCCCTTCATGCAATTCAGCTAGGACGTATTCGGCCTCGTTTAGCCCTATGCATCGTAGGTAAGGTCCTAAGTAGGACCTCTATATAATTTTCCGTCAATAATGCAAAATCGGACAACTTTGCTCTTAAGCTTCCTGGCCTCTGTGCGATCCTCGGGAATGATATTGTCCTTAAGATGCCGAACAATTGGGTTCATCCAGTTTGGTTCATCATCTACTCGTGCGATCTCGAATGTTTGTTCCTTTGCGATGGCTGGCCATTATAGGTACATTACTGGGATAGCTCTTGAAGTGGTAGATTGCGTTGCTGCTCCCAAGTTTGTCAATGCATCTGCATGACAATTGTCATCTCGGCTGATTTGTTTCACCACGAATTTTTCAAATAAAGACATTAACTTTTTGACAGCAGTCAAGTAGGATATCATTTTTTCGCCTCTTGCTTGATAGGTTCCCAAAACCGGATTCACCACTGACTGGGAGTCACTATTTACCATGATGTGTTTGATGTTCATTCCCTTGGCTAGCATCAAACCTGCTATCAAGGCTTCGTATTCAGCTTCATTATTTGTAGTTCTGAAACCACACTTCACAGATTGCTCAATGACATCTCTTTCAGGCAACTGCAACACTATTCCGAGTCCACTACCCTTCATGTTGCTTGATCCGTCTACAAAAAGTTCCCATCTCCCGGGTCTATGGCTTTCAGTGAGACATAACATCTCCTTTTCCGCCTCTAACTAGGTGTCTGGTATGAATTCTGCCACGAAGTCTACTAAGATCTGAGACTTTACCATGGTTCTTGGTTAGAATGCAATGTCATATTCACCTAGTTCCACGGCCCATTTGGCAAGGCAACCAGACAATTCAGGTTTATGCAAAATCACTTTCAGAGGAAAAGTGGTCAGTACCACGATAGAGTAGCCTTGGAAGTATGGCCTCAACTTACGAGCAGCAGTAACAAGAGCGAGGACCAATTCCTCGAGCTGGCTATATCTGGTCTCTGCATCAAGCAAGACTTTACTGGTGTAGTATATAGGAAATTGCTTCCTGC
This sequence comes from Cordia subcordata, assembly GCA_028554755.1. NCBI lineage: Eukaryota > Viridiplantae > Streptophyta > Magnoliopsida > Boraginales > Cordiaceae > Cordia > Cordia subcordata. Next base: position 14,651,247 of record JAPTOF010000006.1, on the reverse strand, counting down.
CTTTTTCGCGAACCAGCATAGTACTGACGGCAATTCTTAAAACTGCCAAATAGATGAACAGAGTTTCCCCGTCTTTCGGTTTGGATAATAACAGTGGGTTAATGAGGTACATCTTCAAATTTTGCAGGGCCTTCTTGCATTCGCCACCCATACAAAGTCTTTATTCTTCCGGAGCACATTGAAGAACTAATGGCACCTATCTGATGACTTTGAAATGCATCTACTAAGAGCCACGACTTTGCCTGTAAGCTTCATAACCTTTTGGACATTTCTTGGAGATGGAATCTTTAGGACAGCTCTTATTTGATCGGGGTGTGCCTTGATTCCTCGCTGACAACAAGATACCCAAGGAACTTCCCGGATCTGACTCTAAATGAACATTTGGTAGTATTGAGCTTCATATTATACTTTATCAAAACATCAAAGGCTTGTTGTAGATGGCTAATGTGTTGTTTTCCTGCCAAAGATTTTACCAACATGTCATCGATGCAGACTTCCATGGTGCACCCTAGCTGGTCAGTGAACATCTTATTTGCAAGGCGCTGATAGGTTGCTCTCGCATTTTTTAGGCCAAAAGGAATAACTTTGTAACAATAAGTACCTCGTTCAGTGATGAACGATGTTTTTTCCTGATCATTCGGGTGCATCAATATCTAGTTGTATCTAGAGAATACCTCCATAAAATTAAGGAGTTGGTGCCCAGCAGTCGCATCTACCATCATATTAACGTGTGGGCCCGGCAGTCGCATCTACCATCATATCAATGTGTGGGATAGGAAAAGAATCCTTTGGACATGCTTTATTTAAATTCGTGAAATCAATGTAAACTCTCCACTTGCCATTCTTTTTTTTTTTTACCACGACAACATTTGCCAACCATTCCAAGTAGTGGACCTCCTTAACAAATCCCACATCGGTCAATTTTTGAACTTCTTCATTGATGATACAATTCCTTTCGAGAGTAAATTTTCTACGCTTTTGCTTGACTGAGGGAAAAACAAGATTGACCTTCAATTCATGGACAATTACTTCCGGGTCTATCCCCATCATATCGACATGTGACCATGTGAAGCAATTCCTGTTGTTACTGAGGAAATCTATCATCTGACTTCTTAGTCCTGGTTCCAATCCCAATCCGATTTGGATTGTATAACTTGGCTCATCAGGGTCGATCTGCACCTCATTCAATTCCTCTGGCTGTAGGTGACCCGGTGATGTTGGGATGGTTGCCACTTCTACATGGTACAAGGCATCATGGCGAGCTCCCCTCATTGAGGTACAGTAGCATCTGCGGGAGTCAGTTTGCTACCCTCTTATTTCTCTGACCCCGCACCTGGTTGGAAACTTGATGACTTGGTGGTAGATAGATGGGACTGCTTTCATGTCGTGGATCCATGGCCTTCCTAATATGATGTTATACGGGGAAGGACAGTCTATCACCAGAAACCTAACATCCATGTTGACTCCTTCTGTAAAAACTGGCAAGTGTATCTTTTCATTAGTGTGCTTGTGCTCCCCGCTGAAGCCTATTAAGGGGGTGGACCATCTCACCAAATGATGCTCGTCAACACCCATTTCCCTGAGAGTGTCGAGCATTAAAACATTGGCAGAGCTACCGTTATCCACTAGAATTCTTTGAACCCAACAATTAGTTACCATGAGTGCGATGACTAATACGTCATCGTGTGGGTTATTCATATGGGCAGTCTCATAACTAGAGAATGATATAACCATTTTCGAACCCAGGTTGATAGGTTGCGAAGGATGATGATCATGTATTAATGCCGATCGTGCATGCCTTCTCGCTGTGGCGACACTAACCCCACTAATGTGTAATCCCCCCATAATGCAACTCACCGTTCGTTCTCGACGTAGTAGGTTTGGTAGGGGCAAATCTTTAGCTTTCCGCTTCTCATCTCGTCGAGCTAGGGTCTACTTCCCTGTGTCAGAAAGAAGTTCGGTCAGACATCCCTTCTTTAATAATTCGGCCACTTCCCTCCTCAGACCATTACATTCCTCTATGGTATGGCTATAATCCACATGAAATTCACACCACTTCGACCTGTCTCTTACTTCTGCAGGAGATCTCATCTTTGCCGACCACTTAACTGCATTGCCCATGGTCTTAAGGGTGTGAACGAGCTCGAATGGGGTCACCGAAAGGTTATATTTTGGGGTCTCCACTTTTCATTCCAGTCCCCGATCAAAAGGCCTCCTTCTATCGCGTAATCTTCCATCATTGATCTTACTTTTGTGTTGGCTCCTGAGGGGATAGGGTTCATGCCTCTTTGACTGGCGACCTGAGTTGAGATCTTCCTTTCTGTGATTTGGGAAAGTCCGGCAGAGGTTGGCATGATCATCTTCCCATTTAATCTACGCCCACGTCTTCGCATAGTTGTCTTTCATGGTCTTGAAGGGATATTTCGTAAGCTCTTTGTAAAGGTTCAAGTCTCGCAAAAGCCCCCTTCGAAAGGCTGAGACTGCCATGGCCATGTTATACTGGGGTATGGATACCTTTTCTCTATTAAACCTTCCTACGTAGTCCCTGAGAGCTTTTCCCTTTCTCTGTATGATCAAATATAGATCTTCTGACTGCTTTTCCAATTTCTTACTACTCGCATATTGCTCCACAAACATGTTTGTCAACTGGGCGAAAAAGGATATGCACCCGTTTGAAAGGTTGGTGTACCACTGTAACACAGGGCCTACTAAACTTGAACCGAAACTCTTACACATGCAAGCTTATTTTTTATCATGAGGAATGGCTACAGTGTACATTTTCCACTTGTATTCCATTAAATAATCGTCGGGGTCTGTGGTCCAGTCAAATGGTTTCATATTCCCGAAAAAAAAACTTGGCAGGCAGGTCTACCATCGCAATGGCATCTATAAGAAGAGACTTCGCGTAACTATCAGTGGCGTCCTTTTTATAGGCACGGGAACTCTTGGAATCCGTTGGATTAGGGATTCTAATTTCGCAAATCGCCTGAGTACATCAGGGTGTGACACGACTTGTGAGGGGGTCAGGAGCTCCCTTGAAGTTTTTTGCTGGTTCGAAGGTCCGGCTGCATTGACGCTGGTTACAATAGTAGTTGTTGGTATGGCTACATTGGCTACGGCTGACAAGGCTTCGCCTCTAGGGGTCTGGTGCGGTGTGGGGTCCAATGACTGCATTGGGTCCATCGGCTCAATCAGAATGACTTTTCCTTTATCTCGGGGAGTTGTGTTTGTCAAGAGGACATTGACCTTTTCTAAAAGATCTAGGTTCTCCTGTCACATGGCATTGTTTTCTGCCTCCATGTCTTTGAATCTGTTCTCATACATGGTGATCTTTTCTTCATAAGCCGCCATCTTTGTCCCTACTGGAACTGGGTTTAGACATCTTTAAGTAGTTGGTGCAAGCGTATTTCTTCTAGTTACAATGCTAGTTACCGTAGGCCCCACGTGGGCGCCAAATTGTAAGGGGTCGTTCTTACAATCACTCGGACAAATTCAATCGAGCTTCAGATAACCTGCAAGACTAGAGAAGCGAAATAAGCGGTGAAAAATCTTGACACTGGTGTGGTGCCGGCCAAAGATTCTCCGACGCTCGAGTCAATAGAAGAATAGTAGAAAAAATTTTTGAAGTAGGCCAGTAAAAAACGTATCTTTTGTTTAAGAAAGCTTTAGTGTATAGGTTTGAATGCTTTTTTGTTCATATCCCACTCTTGCTCTGAGGTCCCCTTTATAACCTAGGTGTGAAGAAGTTCTTGTCTTCCAACTCAACTCTACTTGAGATGCCTATCCTTACGATAAAATGCTGAGCATTATCATCTTTGAGCTTATCTTCCTTGAAGTAACTCAGACGAGGATGGATTTTGTCTTTGGGCTTTCAAGAGAAAGGGCCTTACTAACCGAGCCATATAAAAACAAACTGGGCCTCTATTTCCAGCTAATTTTTGGCTACAACAAGGAAGAAGATAGATAAACTTTACCTGTCTCCTCAAGCTAAAATTCACCATACCTTTCACATTTCCTAGTTAAAGAAAAGGATTAGTGATGCCCATCTATTCCTGATTTACTAATAACCCTATCATCTCATGCATATTTACTTTTGGAACTTGAAGCTATAATTGAGAAGAGACCATTTTGAACAACAACAAATCTGTTGTGCAAGTGTCAATGAAGTGGCTTAGTTATTTTTTGTTAAAATTAATACACAATCTTAAAAAGTATCTTCATGATTAAGCTTCTGACAAGTCAAAAGTCCCGCAATAAACTTTGAAGGAAGTTTTCTTAATCATCAAGCTTATCAAGAAAATTCCATTGCTAAATCTTAGCATCCCAGCAGTTAGAAAGCTCTAGAGATTTACTTTTCGAGCTCATGATTATCTGGTGCTTAGTTGGATGAGTTCATAGCCAAAGCAATTTGCTTATCTTGAAAATTCTTGGCTGCTAAGCTTTGCTTAATTAAGTTAATTTCTAGTTGGCAGATTAGTTGTTAAAGTTTGTGTCAAAGTTGAAGCTTCTACAAAGCTTCACTAGTTAAGGGGGTGCATCACATATGCATATCTATAAATATATACATTTAGGTTATGTAATGGTAAGCCATCAGAGCAATGTAATATACAATATCCATTATCTACACAAAAGTTCTCTCTTCTTCTCATTTTCGATAAACCTTCACCAATTGTTATTATGCTATATACTAAATACTATTATTTATTCCCATATCCTAAAAGTTACTAACTAAATTCCTAGCCCAATAATTTTAAATGCCAATAGTGGTATTAGAGCCTGGTTACATTATTAACTAGGCGATACTACTTTTTGCTAAAATATACCACAACACCTCTACTTTTCTAAACCTTCAAAAATGGCCACTACCATAAATAATATCCAAATTCCAATCCCTATTTTCTGCGGGGAAAACTATGAATATTTAACAACTAAAATAAGGGCATATTTCAATTTCCAAAGTTTGTGGGAATATAGTAGAGTCAAGATATACAATCCCTAAAGATATGAATAGCTTGATTGCTATGGAGAACGAAAAACTAAACAAGGATACAGAGAAGGACAGTTTGGCTCTATACAGCATACAAATGGCAATGTTAGATTCACGATTTCCAAAAATCAGTGTAGCCACAACAGCCAAAGAGGCTTGGGATACGCTGAAGGAAGAATTTCAAGACAAAATAAAGGTATGCAACACAAAACTCTAAACTTTATGAAAAGAATTAGAAAATATGAAGATGAAAGAACTTGAGACCATAAAAGATTACTACTCTGAACTTAGAGAAGTAATCAATCAATTGAGAGCCTATGGGGAAAATATTCTCGATAAAAAGGTGGTAGAAAAAATATTAATCACGCTTCCTGCTAAATATGATATGATAGTAATTACTACTGATGTAACAAAAGATATAACAACTTTGACTATCAAAGAGCTGGTAGGCTCTCTAGAAGTATATGAGAGAAGTTGAGTATGCATTAAAATGAATCAATAGAGAACGCATTTTAGTCTAAACTCAATATAAGATCTTAAAATTCTAGAAATATAGGGAGAAAGTTTGGAGGAAATTCTAAAAATACAGGAAATAATAGCTCCAACCAAGAGCAAAAGAGAGGCAAATATCCACCACGCTGTATTTGCAAGAAAACCAATCATCTTGAAAATGATTATTGGTGCCGCAGGAAACAATAGTGTAAAAGTTGTGGTGGACATCTTGAAAAAGACTTCCACTCCAAACAAAAGCAACAGGCAAACTTCTTCAAGAAAAAGGAGAACGGAGATTACTTGTTCTATGCATGCCATGCTGCAACAGAAGTAAAAAAGAGACATGGTATCTAGATAGCGGCTACAACAATCACATGTTCAATGACGAGAAAATATTTCAAGATTAGACAAATCAGTAAAATCCCAACTCAAGCATGGAAATGGAGAACTAGTGGACGTTAAAGGCTAAGGAATTATTGTAGTCTAGAAAAGGTACGCATCTCATCAACGATGTGCTACTAGTCCCTAAACTTTACATTAATCTCTTAAGTGTAGGTCAAATGATGGAGAAAGGATATTGTCTCGTCTTCAAAGATGACTCGTGCACAATATATGACAATAGAAATAAAAAAAAATCTAGAAATAGAAATTGTCAAAATGCAACAATAGCCGAATTTCTCAATCCACTGATAGTACATCAAGGCGGCCGTAAAAGCTCAAAAGGATCAATCCTAGCTACGGCATCAAAGATTCGGGTGCCTCAACTTTTACAAATTAAAGATTCTCCATCAAGAAAAAAATGATGAAAGATTTACCAGCTATCTATCGAAAAGATGATGTGTGCAAGAGTCTCTTAGAAGGCAAACTTCACAGGCAACTATTACCTTCTACAATTCGTGGGAAGCCAAACAGATTTAGAGTTGGTACACACCGATGTTTGCGGCTCAATAAGGACTCTAACTTTTGAGAAAAACAGGTATTTCATCTTCTTTATTGATGATTATACATGAACAACATGGGTCTGTTTCATATGGGAAAGATCAGAAGTCTTTAGCTTATTCAAGAAATTCAAGAACTTGGTCAAGAATAAAAGTGGTTAACATATCAAGGTGTTAAGGAATGATAGAGGAACAAAGTACACCTTCAAAGAGTTGAAGAACTTCTATGAAAACGAAGGAGTCGAACATTAATTGATAGTTGGTTATGCTCCAAAACAAACGGCGTATCAGAAAGAAAAAACAGGACCGTCATAGAGATGGCAAGAACAATGCTAGCATAAAAGGACACGCCAAAAGAGTTTTGGGCAAAAGTGTTTACACTGCAGTCTATCTTCTCAACAGATATCCAATTAGGCAATGTAAAACAAAACTCCAATTAAAGTTTGGAGTGGCTAGAAGCCATCAGCATGGCATCTACAAGTTTTTGAAAGAATCTGTTATGTGCATATTCCAAAAGAAAAAAATGGGCACAAGCTAAAGAAAAAGACAAAGAAAGGCATATTCCTTGGCAAAAATTCTCGCTCAAAAGGCTATCAGATTCATAGCCTTATAATTAAAAAGCTGATTGCCAGTTACGACATCAAGTTTGATGAAAATGTAGCATGGAACTAGGGAAAAGAAGAGGATGAGAAACAAAATATTGTGGTACTAAGATGTCTAATAAAACCCACAGCTTTAATGAATACCACATAGAAAAAGTCATGAAAGGATCACAGACGTTTCGAACCACATCTACACCATCAAGCCCAACGACATCATCATCATTATCTCTAAGTGCAGCAAAATCATCTCCAGAGTCATCACCAAGGAGAACTAAAGCACTTAGTGAGCTATATAGAACATGCAATTTTGTAACTTTAGAGCCAAAAAACTTTGAAGTTGCCATCAAACATGATTAGTAGATAAAAGCAATGGATGAAGAGATCATAATGATAAAGAATAACGAGTTAACTGACTGGCCAACAGATAAAGAAGTCATCAGAGTAAAATGGATCTACAAGACAAAGTTCAACTCAAATGGCTCAATTCAAAAACAAAAACACAGTTGGTCGCTAAAGGTTATTCTCAACTACCAGGTGTCGACTACAATGAAACATTGACACCGATTACATGTTTAGACACTATAAGGGCTCTTATCACTCTGGCTACTCAAAGACATTGGAAGATCTATCAGTTAGATGTCAAGTCAGCTTTCTCAATAGCTACCTAGAAGAAGAAATATATGTCAAGCAACCTCAAGGGTTCGTGGTAGCAGAACAAGAAGACAAAGTTCTAAGGCTAGAAAAGGCACTGTTAGGATTAAAACAAGCTCCACAAGCCTAGTACAGCTGGATTGGCAATTACTTCATCAGCATAAGATTTCAAAAAGGTCAAAGTGAGCCTACACTTTATATAAAACCCAAGGTAACGATAAAAGATTCATTGTTTCTCTATATGTCAATAATCATATCTATATAGGAAACAATGAGAAAATGATTAAGGAGTTCAAAGACGAGAACATTTGAGATAACAAATCTTGGGTTAGTGCATTACATTCTTGGCATCGAGGCGAATTAAGAAGATAAAAGGATATTCATCTAACAAAAGAAATAGATAGACACTTTCCTAAAGAAATTCAAGATCCATGGTTGTAAGTCTGTCACTATTCCTTTAGTCATTAATGAGAAGCTATGTAAAGAAGAAAGCACATCAGAGGCAGATACGTTAGTATATAAAAGTCTCATCGACTGCTTACTGTATCTAACAGCAACAAGGCCAGATATTATGTAAGCGACAAGTCTGTTATCAAGGTTCATGGAAAGATCAACCCAAGTCCACTATGGAGCTGCGAAAAGAATATTAAGATATTTGTATGAAGGATTGTGGCAACTGGTACAAACCAACAGACAACTAAAAACTAAGAGGCTACACTAATAGTGACTGGGCAAGATCAGTTGATGATATGAAAAGTACTTCAAGATACACATTCTTACTTTGCTCTAGCATATTATCTTGGTCATTGGAAAAGTAAGATTATGTAGCTCAATCTTCAGCTAAAAGCAGAATACATTACAGTAGCACTAACAATGAGTCAAGTTATTTTGCTAAGGTGTATACTCAAAGATATGGGAGAACGATAGGAAAAGCCTACGAAGATCTACTATGACAATAAATCAGTTGTAGCAATGGCCAAAAAATCCTATTCACCATAGCAGAGTGAAACACATTGCTATCAAATATAACTTTCTAAGGGAGGCTACTACTAAAGGACAAATTAAACCCAAGTACATCAAGACAGAAGATCAACTAGCAAACATCTTCACATCTCTTTCATGGCTTGTTCTTTCCTATCAGTCGCCTTTGACTATTTGTGGATTTTTTGATGCTGATTGGCAGGTGATCCTATAGATCGTCGTTCTACGACTGGATACTGTTTTTTCTTAGGCACATCTCTTATATCATGGAGGAGTAAAAAACAAACAGTTGTTGCTCGTTCTAGCACCATGGATGATGCAACACAAGAGGTCATTTGGCTTCAGTGGTTATTGACTTATATGAGAGTACCACAAGACTTCGCTACTATACTTCATTGTGATAGCCAGAGTGTCATCCAGATTGCTCACAACGATGTTTTTCATGAACGCGTATATCATATTGAATGTGATTGTCATTTCATTCGGCAACATATTGTTAGTGGTATTACTCGTTTACAGTATACTCCTTCCATGGACCAGCTTGCTGATATCTTCACCAAAGCTCATCCTCTAGCACGGCATATGCACTTGGTTAGCAAACTTAAGCTACTGTCCTTTACATCACCTTAAGTTTAAGGGGGGTATTGAAGATATTCCGTGATTATGCGAGATATTTTATTATCTCTTACCCTTTCTATACAAGGTAAATCAATAAGCATTGATTGTAATTGATTGTAAAAGTGTAAAAAAAAAAGTAGAGTTATAATATTACATCTGTGTCATTATTTAATTTCTTTTCTTATTTTTATTTCAACCAAAGCAATATGCTCTTTCTTTTTTCACTTTTCAGTTTATCTTGCCATTCTCTTAGGGATGAAAATTGATTCAAATTCTCAAATTTGGAGAGCAAAAAACTATTTGATCAAATATTAAAAATCATAATATTTAATTGAATTTTGAATATTAGACTTTTGGGTTTAGTCAATTTTTTATATTTTTGCTTTTATTTGTTTTGCTATTTGTTAAATCATATTATGTTAATTTAGACTAAATTCAAAAATAGATAAAAAAATTGAACAAAAATGAATATGAAAAGTTTAATTTATCTAACTTATAATAATCTATGTTCAAGTGAGTGTTAAATTATATCAAATTATATTAAAGTAATTATAAAAAATTAAAAAATTGTGATTTTGTGTTGATTCAAGTGTAAAAATTCTAACTCACTCAGATGGAGTAAAATATGTATTTTTTTTTTGGATACTTTCTCACCTATTTTCACACAAACCCGATTAATTTCCTAAATTTTGTCCATTATTTTAATTAATCCTGTCTCCAATTTTTTAAAACAAAAAACAAACAGAATTAACACCGTTTTGAATTTTAAATTTCTACAAAGAAATGTATAAGGGTATTTTTTTATTTTTTGGTCAACAATGTGTAAGGGTATATGACATACCTTTTCTTACTTCCCACAACATTATTAGATTTTTTGGATATAAATATTCTATTACAATATTGGAGATATATATAGTCATGGTTTACCCGATATTACTTATCTAGTAACATTAAAAAGAAAAAGAAAATATAGGCAGGCTTTGCTACATGCATTGAGAGTAGAAAGCTCCCAGGCCTTGAACTGCGGGCCATCCCTCTGCCTCCCCTATTCGGCTCGGGTTGTTCTGACGCATTAAAGGCTCTCTAATTGCACTTAGATTTTCCTTTATGGTAGAATTAGGGTAACGAGAGAAATCGGTTATTTATTAAGTAGCCTATTTAGATTGATTTTTTAAAAAAATATTTTTTAATAATTTTTTTAAGAAATTAAAAATTTTTATTTTTAAAAAAATTTATATTTAAGTTTTTTTAAAAATCAAATCAATAGTTATTGTAAATTTAATGTAATTTTTTTATGATAAAAAAAATTTTTTTTTTGAAAAAAAAGTCGATCCAAAGTGGCTCTAAAAACTAAAAGCAGACTTTTGACAATATGTAACTGTTTCCATAACCAATCTTTAAAACCGGTTATTTATTAGATCTAAAAATCATTACTAATAATATAACGATTTATCATGATTTATTATCACAATGTAATGGTTATTGAACGAGTTTGAGAATTACTAATTGCATTACTTAAACCCTTGCCTGTACCATAAAATCGTTGCCTATTTCTTATTTGTAGTGTAACCTGTATCTATTCTTTTTTCTTTTTTTTTTTTGTAGGCCAATCTGCACATTTCAACCAAACATCTAACGCACGAAAGACCAAAGTGGGGGATCTTGAATTGTTTTTGGCCCCCTTCTTGGCCTCGCGCGAAATGAGTCAGTGAGCATGAACAACTTTATGCAGAAGAAATATGTAGGGAAAGGGAGATAGACGCAGGAAAGAAAATTTTTAGAGAGATCGGGGCCTGGCTGCTTGATATATTAATGAAAAAATTTAGGTGGCCTGGCTTGATATGGCCCGTTAATTTGGATTGGCTTCTTTTTCACTAAAAAAAATTATTTTCTCATAAAGGCATATTTTTAATAATTATTTAAATTAGATTTTAAAAAAAGTTAAATCACTTATTTCAACTTAATTCAAATGTCAGAATTTTTAAGTTATCAAAAAGTACTTTTTTCAAAAGTTAAAAAAACGTTTTAAAAAAAAACCAATTGGAGCTAATCCATGCTTATGTGTGCGACAAAAAAGCTAGGAGAGGAAGAGGATTGCCTCGGGGCTTGGTCACTCATAGGCATGGCAATGGGACGAGTGACTTAGGGTACTCGGCATCGACCGATCAGATTAAAATTCGATAAAATCCGTCCCGTTAAGAACTAGGAACGAATCCGGAACGATTAAAAATGCGCGTTAGGGTCTGGAACGGAATTGGGATTGACCCCCCGCATTCCCGAACCCGGTTATGTTTATATACATATATGTACATATATGTATGTAGGTGTTTTACATTTATTAATTAATTATAGTTTTAAGTACATAATTATATTATATACTAAAAATTAAGAGAATATTTTACTTTCTAGTAGCAGTAAGATTTGAACCCTTAACCTTTTACTCTTTAAAATTTTATCATTTTAATCTATTTTAGTGATATTATTTTAGGAAAAATTTATTTAAATGGTTAGTTTTTTAAAGCTTAGTGATTTAATTTGATTTCTAGGGTTGAAAACATATATTAAATTTGGAGTTGAGATGTTTCTTGTTAAAATTTTTATTTAAATTTAAAATTTTTTAACCGAGTTTGCGACGTTCCGGGTACCCGCGGGTTTGGGACGTTCCAGGAATGGAATTCCCATTTAATTTTTATCCGGGTTTGGGACGGAAATGGGAATTGAGATGCTATCTGGGTAGCGAGTTTGGGATTCCTTCATGGGTAGGATACCCGTCCTGTTGCCATCCCTAGTCACTCGGATTTGGATTCTGTCGTGCAATAGAGTTGTAGCGATAAAATTATAACAAAATAATTTACTTATATTAGAATTTCTTTGCACCACTACATGTTTTGGTTAATTTTGAGGAGATCCAAATTCTTGAGGTTTCCTTTTCGTATAGTCCATATAACCCGCCAAAACTTTTTTTTTTCTGTTTTCCTTTTTATAATAAGAAGACAATGTCCATAACTATAAAACTAATTTAGGATTCGAAACTCCACCAAACTTTCTTTAAAACACTGGTTTAGAGCTCCGCTCTCCAGCGTGCTTGACTTGGACTAAATATCTTATAAGTGTCTTATAATAAACTGATAAAAAAAATTTTTTTCATATAAATTATCAAATAAGATAAGTGTCTTATAATAAGATCTAAACAAATACAGCATAAAGCTAAGTTGAATGTCTCAAAGACGCGATGACCTAGCGGCATTCTCCATGCAAAATGTAAAGAATTAGAGAATTGGGCCCCACACGTATAGTAGTTAAAAATATGAATCTTCTTTTTTGGTAAAAAAAATATATGAAATCAGTTGTTCATTGTCCATAGTTAACAATCATTGGGACTAGAAGTTAATGTCATCAGAAAACACAACTATCTAAAATGAAAATTTTAGGGAACGATCAGCTGGAAGAATCTTACATGATATTCCTATAATTGATCCTAATATTTATTTGCGTAAATGCATTTGGAATTCAGTATTCAGGGGTACCGCGGAGCTGGAGGGGGGGGGGGTTGGGGGGAGCGTTTAGTGGGGGGCCAGGCCTACCAAGCTCCAAACGTAATTTTCATTTGGGAAAAAAAAAAAAAAACACATTTGGGCCCCTTCTTTATTAATATAGATAGAATCTAAAAGAAAATTTTAAGTTACAACACCAAGAAAATGGCAACGCTAAATTAATTCTCCAAAACATTTTCATACTAAGGTTTTCATTTTAATACTAATAGTGATATTTTAGTGTGCATTTTTTCTATTTTGATGATATTTTAATAGTCAAATATTTATAATAGATAGGTAATTTTAGTGTATAAGTTATAGTGATACTTAATTTATTTATATTTTTAGCAAGGTAACTTTTGAGTTTTTATGCAAGATAAATTAAAGAAAACATCTTGATGCATGATCATTTGTGTTAAAGTTTATCCATGGTTAGTTAAAATATATTAGTTAAGTTCATATGTCTAAATATGTTAATTGATACTAACACATTTTTCAGGTTAAATTGTACATAAACCTAAAACATTTTACTCTTTCTAAAAGAAAATTAAAATACGTTAACTCAAAACTTAGTGGACAACTTTCTACCACTAATATTGATACTGATGTGTATTTAGAAGTAGAACCTTTATTAAAATCTCAAGGGCTGAACATTAAAAAACATCGTTTGTGCGTGACTTGGGTTTATGTGATGTAGATATTATAATTGATAAATTTTATTTTACGTATGAAAAAAGCAAGCAACTTGATTGACTAAACCATTAAATTTTTTTTAATAGTTTTTTGTTATTTTTACTTCATTGCATTTTTCAAGCTTAGTTATATTAAAATAGTTAATATCTAAAGTTTTTCAATAAATCATGACCCCTTGAGCTTTTGGTTCCTAGTTCCTCCCTATCTATACACTTTGGATGGTGTTCATACAGAGCACTGTACACTATACGTGAACAATATGCGCATACAGTATATAACAGTACATGAATTTCAAATTCTTATATTATAAGTTCAAAGTTTTTATATTATATATTTAAAATTCTTATATTATATGTTCAAAATTCTTATATTAAGTTGCAAACATGTTCAAATTTTTGAATTTAAGTTCAAAATTACTATCATGTTTACAACTTAATATAAAAAGTTTTGAATATATAATATAAGAATTTTGAAAATGTAATATAAAATTTTTGAACACAGAGTATAGTCTTTGGGCATGTAATATAAAATTTTTGAACATAGAGTATAAAATTTATTAGATTATAATTTTTAAACATATAATATAAAAATTTTGAGCCTGTAATATAAAAATTTTGAACATATAAAAATAAAAATTTTGAATAAATGTAATAGTACGTGCTGTATGCATGTATTATTCACGCACAGTATAGTTATTAATGCTCATGTGGAATACAATGCATATGATGCACAGTGAAAGTACTGATAAACTTCTCACTTGTATTCCCGTCACTACAACATTTTAGATCTCTCGCAACACTCAAATTGAACAAGGGAAAAAAACTATTGCCACAAGTAATTTAGTGAAACGGTTTTCATTACCATCACCTAAATCAATGTCTTTCTGCAACAATTTTGCTAATATTTCATCAAACCATCGCAATATTTATAACATGCAACATTTTAATCGAGTGTTGCATAATTTAATTAGTTTTTTCCAACGATTTGTAAAACTAAAACATATTTGTAACGGTAAAAAAACCGTTGCTATGCATTACCAATAATATGCAACGCTTTTTTTTAAGTATTGCTTGTTATATTTGTTTTCTTGCAAAAGGTCACAAAATTATAGTTTATTTGTAACAATAAAAAGCCGTTGCCAAATAATAATTTTTATTATGTGCAACACTTCTTGCCAAGTGTTGCTTATTATAACAATTTTGCAACGGTCTTACAAAATAGTTTTATTACAATACTAAATAAATCGTTGCAATACATGAATTTTGTATGTGTTGCTTCTAATAATTGTCACATCTATTATATAACACTTTATTTAGAAATTTTGTACTTGAAAAAAAAATTAATGCATCTGATTGTAATGAGAAACCATCACAGGCCAAGATTTGAAAAGATTGTTATTTATTGTTTTTAAAATTTGTAGTAAAATTGTTAATTATTAAAGACAATAACTAATAAAATAAACCTTTGTTTATAGTAAATGCTTTAGATGAGATGGTCACTTCAACATGGTAATAGAGTTAATTATGAAGAGGTTGTAGGTTCGAGTCCTACTCTATAATAGAAAAGAGGAATGATTTTTTCTCTTTTTTTGACAATGATTAACTTGCAACTATTAAAAGACCATGCTTATACTTTTGAAAACCATTGCAAAAATTAATCAAATGAGTTGCAAAAAGTACGAAAAACTGTTGCAATAACCCTTTAAAACTATTATAAATTAGAAGACTCACCTCATTTAGTTTTTTTTTAAAAAAAATTATTGCAAAAAACATATGTTGCAATAGTTTTTCACCGTTACATTTGATTTGCAAAAAACCGTTGCAATATAGCATTTGCAACACTAACTTTACACAATGGCAAAAAAATCGTTGCATAAAGTCATTTGCAAAAGTTTATAGCTATTTAACAACAATTTTCAAGTATTGCAAGACTATTAAAAGACCATGCTTATACTTTTGAAAACCATTGCAAAAATTAATCAAATGAGTTGCAAAAAATACGAAAAACTGTTGCAATAACCCTTTAAAACGGTTATAAATTAGAAAAGTCACCTCATTTATTTTTAAAAAAAAAAAAACTATTGCAAAAAACATATGTTGCAATAGTTTTTCACCGTTACATTTGATTTGCAAAAAACCGTTGCAATATAGCATTTGCAACACTGACTTTACACAATGGCAAAAAAACCGTTGCATAAAGTCATTTGCAATAGTTTATAGCTATTTAACAGCAATTTTCAAGTATTGTAAGAGAGTAAAAATGTGGTAGTGCATGTAAGGAGTTTTTTGGTTCGCTAAGTATGTCAGGAGTTGGTTACTTTCCCAAGTTGTAGAAATATTTTAAATGAAATAAAAAGACTAAAATTCTCATCACATATAAACACATTCAACACAAACTGTAAACACAGACGTGGAGTCAAACATATATTAACATAAACCAAAAAGAAAAAGTGATACTTTTGCGTTTTTTCCTGAGTTACGACATTTTATAAAGTTGCTTAAGATTTTCAAGAAACATTGAGCTCAATCAGACACAATAATATAAGAACTATTTTGTCAAATTCCTAAGAATTGTATTTGGTATAGACTTAATATTCTTAGAAATCATATTGATATTTTTTTAAAAAAAAAAAAGTGCCCCTAATAAAATAAGACAAAAATATCAGATTTGTTTATGACATAGCTCCACCTCTCTAGTAGGGATGTACATAGGTGATTCAAAGTCATCTTTAATTAATTTTATAACCAATATAAAGCAAAAGCAAAACTCGAAAATATAATAGACTAAACAGATGATTTTCATTAATTTGGTCTTGGGTGTTTTATAGTTGGTTTTAAAACGATTTTTTGATCAGTCTTTGAATAATTTTTGCATAACTTTTGAGATAAAACCGACAACAATATTCAAATTGAGTTGATAATTATATTGATTCAACTTCACTGAACAACAAAATTATTATATGCATATTGGCTAATGTAATATATATGTATTTATATTAATTCTGAGAAATTAATAGTGAATAAAATACCTTTTCTTATCGATCAATGTTTCTCTATTTTTATTTTATACGTTAGTAGATGTTTAGGATATTTTGATCAATTTATCTACTCTAACTTTTTACAAAGTCTTGCAGTATTTTTAAGAATTTTTCATCCAATGTATTGTGTGCATGTTGTGATTGTATAAGCTACCTTGTTGGGTTGCCTGCGAATTTATTTTGATTGTTTGGAGATTGAAATTTTAGTATCATTTAATTTTCTAATTAAATGTGTTTCAATTCAATTAAATTAAACAATGAATCTATCATACAATACTTTCAAAATATCAAAAATTGCCATGGTAGTCAATTATAAATGACTATGTAATACTTTGACTCTTTGATCAAAATAATATAATTATTTTTCTGATAGGTATATTTTAAATTTTTAATTTGTTATTTTAATTAAAAAATATATGTTTATCAAGTATCAAGAGTGGTAACCCCATTGCCAAAAGTTTTTGGTCTTGCCCCTACTTTGGCCCCATTTATTTTCGCATATGGCTTCTTGCATTTGAGCTCTTTGGAGAAATCACAGATTCTTGGTAGAGATCACACGGTGCAGATCTTTATAATTAAAAAAGACTAAAGTCAGCTCAGAGTTGTTTCTCAGGGAAAGCAAGCGGGGCGATTCTTCAAAGTGCATAGCATTTGAATGAACCTCTAGGCTCCATGTATATCAATCATTTCTGACAAACAACTCAGCCTCTGATTATAAAAAATTTTTACC
Source organism: Cordia subcordata (assembly GCA_028554755.1). Classification (NCBI taxonomy): domain Eukaryota; kingdom Viridiplantae; phylum Streptophyta; class Magnoliopsida; order Boraginales; family Cordiaceae; genus Cordia; species Cordia subcordata. Next base: position 14,633,985 of record JAPTOF010000006.1, on the reverse strand, counting down.
CATGAGGTTTTCTTCGTCATCATCGAGCCGTTCTTGAGTTGACTTTTGATGCAGCCGGTATCTCCGAATCTAGCCTTCACCTTCATTCGTTAAGGATTTCTTTTTTTTTTTTTTTAATTAACCCCCAATCACTAATTTAACTCCCTATCTCGCATGAAATCTAAACCCAAGTTATTTTCTTTAAAAAAATAATTTTAATCACTTAAACAACTATCTGAGACTCTGAATCTCTCATTGGATAAGGATTTGCAACACACACAAATAGTAAATGTTGTATTTCACGATAAATAGCTATTGTATATGTCAGGAGTTTTACAAATACTAAATCTTTAAGAGAGACACATAAAAAATTATAAAATTATACCATATAATAATTGATTATTAATCCCAAGTGAATTAGCAAAAACCACCTTGCAAGCCTAAATACTTTTGGGTAACCGACAGCAAAGTATTACTGTGAGGGAAGGGTGAAAAGAATCCCTATTGAGAAGTGAAATAGAACATAAAATCGTAAGCTCCCAAGTAGTAGGAGGAGCCCAAGGCTGATCGTGTGCCTGTTGAAAATGAGCTAGTGACTAACAGACAGTTGCTCGTTTGAGGGACTCCACCAAAACTGTAGTGAAAGTGAGTCTTCATTGGACAATTGTCACTGCTTATTGTCACGAACCATTGTGAAATATACCTCTCCATTGAAAGAGGTCATGCTCACATAGGCGAAGCCAAGTAGACTCCCCCGGAGGGGGTCTCTTTGAAAAAATTTTACAATTATTTTTTTTGTTAATTTTTTTAATTATGGGAGATTAATAAAATGAGGTGAATCCTCTCGCAATAAGAGTGCACCACCATTATGGTTGTGATAAAGTTAGTATCAATACTTTTATTTTACTTTTAATCAGAAAAATAAATTCATAATAAAAAAACAAATAAAAAAATATTGGTAGAAATGATGAGATATAGAAAGGAAAAATAAAAGAAAAAATGATTGCTTGGTCCCTTATCTAAAGAAATATTTTTAAATTGATTATTTTACTTTTTTAAAATTTACAGTCAGCTTAGGACAATTAAAAAAAGTAGTTCTATTTACAACAATTATATTTCTTATGCATAAGACACCATTATTATATTAAATATTATATATTTTTTATAATTAATTTTTTACTTACTTATATATATATATATATATATATATATATATATATATATATATATATACAGTCGTTGAACTCGGGATCCTGACTCTGCGTGCTCATGTGTGCGTCCCACAACTCGGTAGCTAATGCGTGATGATGGCTTTTAAAAGCAGTGTAGAAAATAACAAAATAGCAATTTCCAATGGATATGGGTAACCTGCATGCATGATTAATTATATATGCAAGTCTTGACGTCCATGGGGCCGTCCTAAGAAAGCGAAAGTACCAATTTCCAATGCTTACGCGCAACCTGGATAATCATATGCATGTCTTCACGTCCATGCCCCATCCCTCTATTCAAAACAGCCGTCCTGTCTCTGCAATTCCAACATCAATCAGCTTTATACGACAAAGCTTGACTTTAATTTTGGACCATGTTAAATGACAAAAAAGTATTTGGTCAATATAATTTTAAAGTAGATAAAAAAAATTTACCCTAAATTATAATTAACTATTCATTTACTTTCTTTCTCATTATTATAAAAACACTCTCTCTCCTCCTAATATCTCTTTTCCTCTCTTATTATTACAACTTATTCTCTTTCCTCACTTATTAACTCACGCTACTCTCTCCCCCGCGCCTGTTGTGTCTCCCCACAATATTAGCCAACATGTATTTCTCATTCTTCTAAATATATATATTTACCTTTTATCCATCCAAAATTTGAATCCATAAAATCCTAATAAATTTCCCTCTAAAATTGCTTGTCAAATAGAAGTAAATTCAAACAATCGTATGTATGATATATCATTATGCTTTTACATTATAATATCATAATTTAAGTTTATAAAATAATAATCATAACAAATTATTTATTATATAATTGTTATAAAATTATTTTATTACTAGAAAATTTTATATGTGATATTCTTTCAGAAAAATGACTGTTTAAGTAGAGAAACAAATAAAAATGTTGCATAACCATTTTTCACCCATTATACATGTAAGGGGCAATATAGAATTTTTTTAAAAAAAGAAATCATAAAAGACAAAGTCTATGATACATTAGTAAGATGGAGAACAATAGGGGGCTAAAAGTACTTTTTCTTTGATAAAAAAATATAATAAAGGAAAAAAAGGAAAATAATATTAGAATAAGGTAGGGAAAAGAAAGGTATAAGGTATATGCTAAAAAAAATGTAAGAAAGATAGAGAAAAATAATATAAGACATGAAAAAAATGAATATGGCATTAAGGCTATAATAGAAAAAAATAAAACACTAATTGGACAAATAACTATTATAATAATCTAAAGCTTCCCATTTTCTTTTGCTTACCCCTTTATTAATTTTTTCTTTTCCTTTTTTGAAATCACAATAACATCATTTAGTAAATTGACTATGAGTAAAAGTAAGATTATAGACATAAATTAATTATGTTTATTTATTATTATTATTATTGTTGTTGTTGTTGTTGTTGTTATAACTTAGTAGATTATTATAAATCACGATATTATAACTTAGTTGATTACTATAAATTGAAATATTATAACTTAGATTAGAAAGACTATATCTTAATAAATTAAGTATGAAGCGAAAGTTTATTTTTTGGCATAAATTAATGATTTGTTTATTTTAATGTAATATGAAATTATTGTCATTGTCCGAGAAATTAACTTAGTAGGCTATTACAAATATTGAAATCTTATTAATATTATAAACAAAATTTTTAATTATAAATGTACTTTTAATTGATTGAACTTTATATGTTCAAAGAAAAATAATAAATAGACGAATAAGACCTACACTTTTTCAATATATTTTGATATGGATAAAAGTTTAAATTAATTTTTGTATTATTTATATTTATATTTATATTTGTGAAATGAAATATAAAATGTAGAGAGAGATCAAATAGAGGAGAGAATTGCCAAAAGGATATTAGAGAGAGGATAATATCGGGAAAAAAGAACAAAAAACCTAGACTTCACGTTGAAACACTAATAATATTAATGTTTCACAAGCATGATTTCAAATATTATTGTTGCCAAACAAAGTCTTAATCAATAATCTTTTCCACAATTTAATTAATACGACTCTCATTAGCTAATCTAACAGTTAATTTAATTAAACATATTTTGTTTAATTAATTAGTTAAACAATTGTCCGTGAACAACTAATTAAAAAGCTATGAGCTATTCAAATAACTATTAGCTATTTAAACAGTTATCGTAGCACCTTAACAACTAAATGTGCCGCCCTTAAGCTCTGTTTGATGCAACTACTACAAGATTTTAGTTGGTAAAACATAAAACTTTTAGCAATAAAGCTTTGGGTAGGATTGCATAGTGCTATAATTGCCAAAAAAATATTGAATAGAGCGTAAGATTGCAATATATATATATATATATATATATATATATATATATATATATGTGTGTGTGTGTGTGTGTACATGTGTATATGTATGTATGTACATCAGGTATGATTATTACATGTGACAAAAATAAGAGACAATTGATATAAGTTACCCTTTCTATTTGATCCCCAACTCTAATTCACTTTTTAAGAATTGGGGAATGAAAAAGAATAAGTGTGGATCCAAAAACCTTTAAACATTTGAAAGAAAAATTAGTTTAAAATTAATCCAAACGTATGTGTAATGTAATTCACATGAAATATTGATAAATCCAAAGTATAAAAAAAACATATCATCTAAAGTTTACAAGTAATTTATATTTGTTTAAACTACTATTGTTCCTTAATATATAAATTAAATATGATAATAAGAGATAATTTCTAGTTTTATTTTCTTGTTACATTAAAGCAGTGTCATAGAAATTCATATGCACAATAAAATATTAGATAATTATCAATTTCATCAGTGCTAAAATGCATCGCAAGGAAACAATATGCAGCCACATTCTTATGAATCATAAATAGCTAGAGCTTGCTACTAATCCAATAAAATTTTGCATTTATTAAACATCCTTTAAAATCTAGATAGAAAAATGATATATAACAATTATGATTTAATTTTATCATTATTGAATTGTTGACATTAAAATAACTTCTAAATTATTACTTAATTATCATATCCAAATTTTGGAATCATGGCACAAAAAAAAAAAAAAACAAGCACATAAAAAGGAAAATGCTCGTGAGCAAATCAAATAAGCTGTGAATAGTAGTCTTTATAATTTAGAGTGCGACTAGTTGTCTTCACAGAAGCTTATTGCATAATTCAATAATTTCATTAAAGAAAAAGATTTGCTTCCTTGATTTTATAATGCTTATCCACTTATTTTGAGACATCCCAAAGGTGTCTTATGTGCTTAATAAAAGAAGCTAAGAAAAAATAAAATATGAAAAAAATGAAACTCATAGATGCAAAGTTAGACATACATATGACATTCTAGTAATGTTATATTTCAAGTTTTGGATTTTCTTAAAATCTTATTTTTGTTTGATTTCCCAATTTGTTTTTTAAATAATTAATTATACTCTCTTTAAAGAAAAAAAAAATTATAATCTAATTATTTTAGGGACCCTTATTTTAGTTTCCCACTTTTTTTTTTAAGAAGTGCTTTTAGCTTTAGTCATGAATTTTATTGTAAGTTAAAAGTTGTCAAATATATGAAACTATAAAAAGTTGGTAGTTAAATAAATAATAATGATGAGCGAGTCCAATGATGAAAGAGAAAAGAAAAAGCTATAAAGTTATTCAATAAGGGTAAACATGTCAAAAGATATAGTAAATTATTAATTTGTCCATATTTTGGCCATTTTTTGGCCACAAATTTTTTATGGGAAAATATGAAAAATACGTCTATTTCAAAATTCGTGTTAATAGTTTTCTCCTTCCATGTTGTTACAATATAATGTTATCTTATGTTAAAAACTAAAAATTTTAAATTCACATCATATAAGATTTTAAGTTTTTTTTCTTAACTTCAATTGTTTTTTAGATCGAATTCCATGATTCTTCACATGGTTTCTCAGTCCAATATTGTTCATAGCGTATTCATCCTTATATGACCTAATTCAATTCCTAATAAAAGAAATTACAAGTTCAAATATATATATATATATATATATATATATATATATATAACATTTTAGGCTATTCTTCTTAGCACCAGATGATTTTAAGTAAGGGTGACATCAATTCGATTCAGATGATAATCTCTAGTATCGCCTCAAGCTTTTGGTTATTAAATACACTAGAATGGAATTGTACCATAAGAAATAAAAAATAAAAAATAAGAAGAAGAAGAATTGTGTCCATACTATACAAATTTTTGGGATAGTTTGGTATTACTATTCAGTTCTTCCAGTTCTCGTTTAACTGGATGGTGTTAGACAAAGATTTATGCCTTTTTATGACTTGACTTCTAGTTGTATCCCGACTAAAATGACTATCTACACGCTATTGCGATAAGCTTTATCCTTTACACATTACCGTCTTAGAATATTCCAAGGCTTATCCTGCTTCTGGTTGATGTTTTACTTAAAAAGTACAAAGTGATCAAATGTGTGCCCAAGACTTCATGTCTTATTTTGGGCCTCTAAATGAGTGAACCAGTGATTCGAAGTATGGATCAGGAAACAATTTGGGCCAATCAAGCCTAACGATTTTTGGTCATAACAGTTTGTCTGCTCACTCTTTAACTTGAAGTCCCTCAATTTAGAGAGTAGCACTTTCTACGCAATACCCTCTACAGGGTTTTAGCACATGATAAGCACCATATGCTTGAAGGAGCTAGCAGTGCTATAAAGTGTGACGTGCTCATTCCGTGACCCCTTGATTAAGAAATTACCATGCATGTACTACTTCTTATCGTGTGTGTCCGCATGACGAACTGTACGTCTATACTAAATACAATTCTTAAGCAATGCATGATAAATATGACATAATAAATTTGTTTAAGCCTAGAATGAAACAAAGCAACAACTTTAACACCTAACACCTATCGTGACATTCTTTCATTACCACACTACGACGCAACTACTTTTGGTTTAAATTGCGGTCTTCTTTGACAACAAACTAGAGCGAACATTATATCGACTCCCCACAATGACAAGCAATTCGAAATTGTGTGTTACATCCTGACCTCATGTAGTATAGTGCCATACCTTAGAGTTTGATACCCAACATTATAGTATCTTTAACTACGTGACTTTACCGCACCTCTGTCGTTACAGAAGCATCCAATCTAATACCATATAAACCCATGCCTCGCCTGAGAATTTTCTTTTTTACCCTGATTTTAAACTTTTATGGCAAAATTACCCTACTTTTTACAAGCGTTTCAAAAATGCTATTTTCAGTAGGTCACCTACCATTTCGGTAAATGACCTACCAGTCACTACAGGCACTGCATATCATTGAACGGTAAGTCATCTACTATTTTGGTAGGTGGCCTATCGACCCGAAATGACTTAACCCCTTATATAATCCCTACTCCTTCATTCTTGAAAGGCCCAACATCCCCAATCCAAAATTGCAATAACCAATATATAATCTGCCCACTCTCCTTCATTGTCGAAATGCCCAAAATCTCTCTAATTCTCTTCTACACATACATACTTCTATGCTATTCTCTAATATTTTTAATTAGTCAAAAAATATGAAAACAATCACTGTTATTTTATATTACAGTGGGAACAAAATTAATGGCCGTTATGGCATTGATTATAAAACTATAAAGCCTATTTGTATGGTCAGAATAACACATGAAACATCATACAATGAATTCGTTTATAGCATCTATGAGAAGCTTAATTTGCATTATGGCATCGACAGGGTTGAGTTATCTTATCGTTTCTAATCGAGGGTCGTACAATCACAATATCCATATTTTAGCGAGACAGCAATCAGCAACCATGATGATTTGATGAGTCTGTTTCAGATGGCTTGTGATCATAATAACGTGAATAATGCCCATATTATTATTGAAGTAAATATAGATGATGTATACATCCTGCAACCAAGCAGTGATTTCCAGCTTGATGGCGTTATTCCTAACTTGAATGCCGAACCACCACATTAAAACGATGTCAGGTTCAACATAGTAGGGCCATCTCATGGTGTGACGGTGGACTTGAAGATGGACACATTTCAGTCTGAACCTGACAAAAAAGATGAAGATATGGCCTTGAACGAGAATAATGCCTGATACGATGATGATGATGTCTTGGATGGCAATTCAAACCCTGGGAACGTAAATGCTGAAAGTGAAGGGCCATCTGGTGGTACAGGATCCAGTGGTGGTGTGGCACCAATGTGCAGGGTATTTGAAACTGCAGAGTTCTATACCATTAGTCAACAGTATTATATGATATGTGGGTGCAAATATCTTAAGAGAGGGGGTGAATTAATATATATATATATATATACTAATTTTCATTTTTTAAAAATTCACAGAAATTCAACTATTTCAATCAACCAATATATCAAATACAATGTAATCAATATAAGTAAATAGAAATAAATAAAGTGTAGAGACAAGGAAGACAAATGATTTTAAGGTGGTTTGGCCAAACCTATGTCCACCACCCAAGGATGCTCCCCTTAGGACTTCAATAATTTTCACTAAAATGCTTATTCAAATCTTAGTGAAGCAAAGAATAATTTTTACAACTCTTTGAAGCCAAACTCCAAAGAACCCAAGAGTTTCACTCTTTAGGGTTTCCCCACACTTTTACAAGTTTTAATAGATGTCTCTCTCAAGATTTCTTAACTCACAAAATGTGTATACAATCAAGAAGAATAAGAAATGATAAAGAATATGTAATTTCTTCTTACAATAGGATATAACAATAAACAGTGCTCTTGAAAGTTCAAAGATATTGCAAGAATAGCTCAAAGATCAATTGAATGATAATATATGATTTTGCAAGCTTGAATTGATGATTTAATTGAGTTTTGAAGATGTATTTAAAGAGATTTGAAGGTTAGGGCATTGGTAGGTGGAAGAGAGAAGAAGAAAATAGCCAGATTGGTAATAAATGGCTAGTGCATTTATTACAGCATTTCCCTCAGTCGGTCGACCGGCTGGGTCATCCGGCCTCTCCGTGGCCTTCTCTGATTAGGCCGGATGCCTTAACCGGTCGACCAGCTAGGGGGTCCGGCTTTTTCTTTCCCTTCTCTATTTTCGCTGAGCGACCTCCCTGGTTAGCCGGTCGACCGGCTGAGGGGTCTGGCCACTCCAGAGACATAGAAGTAAAGCCAAACTTGCCTGAAAACTTTTTAAGCACAATTTTATCAACTTTTCATAACTCCAAATCATCTTAAGGCATATTGTAAATATTTTTGATGACTTAGAAACATTTTAAAACACATATTTACACTAAGTGTGCATTCAAAATCATTTTTTCTTTTATGAAATCTAATGTGCATGAGATTTAAATTGTTTGAGTTATAAAAATAAAGGTTTGAGCCAAACACTTGCAATACTAGGCATTTCACAAGAAGAGCAAGAACATCCGGCACCCCTTATGATGCCTCTTCTCCTCCTTATGCCTTCTTATCTTCTTTTTCTTTAAATAGTGCTCATTTGCTCATATTCTCCCATCTTCCAAGCATCTATCTACTCATCTTAACACTTATCTTCACAAGATGCTTTTTAGTAAAATAATATAAATGCATATCAAATTTTCATCATCAAAATTAATAACTAATATTTAGCAAACAGGATAGTATAGAGAAACATAAAAAGCAACTATTTTAGGATGAGAATAAGAAGGAATAGGCCAAAGGAATGGTTTTCCCGTCCAAGAAGGACATAATTCAGGCAGCTCAGATGTACTCGATAATGGTACAATGTGAATATAAAGTAAGAAAGTTTGAACTAGGTTTGTGGCTTGTTTGTTGCATAAATGCTTTCAACCCTAGAAATCCATGTAGGTGGGAATTGCGAGCAATTCAAAAATCCACGCATCGTTAATTTGAAATAACAAAGTATTGGGGTGTGCATAATTGCTTCAATGATAAAAAAGGTCTTATCGTGAACATGTTACTGCTGCACTGGTCGGATCTACGGTTACATATTTCGTAAAACACAAACCTGATTTCGAGGTGAGTTTTGTACGAGCACAAATTAAGGAAACCTTTCATGTGAACATTTCATAAGAGAAGGCATGGCGTGGCCAAAATAAGACCATCAAAACGGCGTACGGCAATTGGGACTAGTCATACTAGTTACTTCCAGGGTTTTTTAGAGTTATCAAGGCAACAAATCTGGGGACAGTTGAACATACAAGTTCTTCCAAGAGTCGACACAAGGAAACAAAATTTTTGATTATGTGTTTTGGGCATTTGCATCATGCATTATAGCATGGAAGCATTGTCATCCAGTGCTCTCTTTTGATAGTACCCACCTGCATGATCAATATAAGGGGCATTTTCTAATAGCATTGATAGCTAATGCGAACGGGCAGATCTTACCATTAACGTTTGCAGTTGTCTATGCAGAGACAACTAATAGTTGGTCATGGTTCCATCAACAGGTACGGATACATTTTCTCCAAGATATGGAGGAGATTTGTATAGTATCTAATAGACATGTAAAAATTTGTGCTGTTGTCGATCGTATCTCATCTTATGGGAAATTCCGGGTGAAGCATCGAATATGCTTGAGGCACCTTAAAAGCAATGTCATGAAACAGTTCCATGACTAGTATATAAAGGACTTATGCTGGAGAGCTGGTAAGGAAAATCAAGTCTGCAAACATAAAGAAGTATTGCAGAAAATTTTGAAAGTTGACCCAACACCAAGTGAAGGGTTGGTAAACGAGCATACGACTATTTCACCAATATAAATTGGGAGATGTAGACACTGTATGCTAATTGAGGTTATCGGTGGGGTATGATGATGACAAACAGTGTGAAGTGTTTCAACGGTGTTCTTGTTGAAGCAAGGTATTTGCCCATCACAGTGTTAATATCGCACACCTTTATGATATGTGCCAAATACTTCTACAATTGGTCTATACATACGAGGCACTTGGCAAGACAAGAATTTGCCATCCCGGTTAGAATGAGAGAATTATTTGACAAGTGGGAGGCAAAGTCACACCTTCATAACGTGTTCCAATTTCACTGTGAAACAGATACAGCACAGGTTAGCCGATTGGCTGAATTGTACACTGACAGACGTCTATACAAGTAGTCAGGTTTTATGAGAAGACATGTACCTGCGGTAAGTAGACAGCTAATCATTTACCATGTCCAGGCATTAGCACGCTATTTGAATGTAATATCATCAAACCTGTTCTCGGTTGAATATAAGGTTGAAACATACAAGGCTACATATTTGATCCCATTTCAACCATTAGGACACGTTGATTATTGGCTTGAGGCACCTGCATGGCAGTTGCAACCTAATCTAAGACAGATACGGCAGAGAAAGAGAGAACCTGCAAGAGGTAGATACATCCATAACGAGATGGATCATTCGGACCAAGTTGCTTGATGAAGGTGTTCAAATTGCGGTCAATCGGGTCACAATGTTGCCAGGTGCCCCCAAAATCAAACTAATGTCGTACCGCAATAGTTGTGATAAAGTTTGTCTCTAATGTGATCTTGGTGTAATGTTTGATATAGATGTAGCATATTGTATTGAATATGTGTAATGTTTAAAGTATTGAATTGCTTTAATGTCCAATGTATTTTGGGTTGTAATGTTTGATGTATTCAATTGCTATAATGTTAGTGCATTAGCAGTTATGAATTCCAAACTATGAATCATGTTAAACTTATTTGATAAAAGTAAAGAAGTAAGACACATAGAAGTAAGGATAAATTACATAAAAGAATAAATAAACAAGCTGTCATGTCTCACATTCCGGGGGATATCCTTCTTTACGCGATTTGGCTAGACTCGTTCTGGCTGCACATTCTGCGAGGTAACCGAGCACTTCCCTGCTTGCTGTAGTGGTAGTGTCTCTGGTGTGGTCTATTGCTCCCCACCCTGCTTTTCACCCTGCTCCTCCTAGGATGGGGAAAGATAGTCTTCAACGCGCATGAAGGAGGTAGAAGGCTTCGCCTCACCATGTCTCTCTAATTGCGCAAACTGGGTCCTTGTCGATGTTGTAGGTGGCATGTTCATTTGCGTCAGCTCATACACAAATGGGGATGACATGGGTGGCTGCAAATGAGTCGATGAGGTTGATGCAAATAAAGGAATGCCCTGACTAATTGGGGTAAACTGCATGTAAGACGATCCAGCAGCTGGCTAGCTCCACTATGTCGGTTAGGATGGTTGCGACCACGAGGTGGGTTATGAATAATATGGCTGGTAGCCCTATTAGTAAGTTGGGATGGGCTATTACGGGAGGGTGTAAGCCAATTGGCATGATGGTGAGGGCTGCAGTAGGGGTGTAAAGGCCTGTTGTGCATAATATGTTGGGTTTTACTGTGGAGGCGTCTGGGTCTACTGGTACATGAGAGGTGGCTGAGACCACTATGTCAGAGGCGTCGGCTGGGTCAATGTATCCAGCGGGTCAAAATCTGAGGGCGTGGCGAATATGATGCGTCTACTCCAATGCCCTCTACATCTGGGTCACTACATAATCTATGTCCAGCCAGAAATGCTCCTACACCAACGTACCCTGGGTATAATGCTAGGACGCGCGATATAGATGGTAAAATGTACTTCCCATCGTCAAAGCCTACACAACATGTATAGTAAAAAGTTTGAACTTATATTAGAAACCCTGATAGATACACAAAGTATCTATAACCAATATGTTAAAATTACCATGAAATGCTCATCCTGTGTTATACCTAGAAAGCCCCCACGATGAGGAACCCAAGACGCATTGCCATTCTGAATTATGGAATGGCGTTGGTACCAATGCATGTGAATTATGGAATGGCGTTGGTACCAATGCATGTACTGTTATAGATGCACCGGATCTGGCCGATCCTTGACGACGTCGTTCATGGTAACTGCCTGGGCATTGTCGTACCGCGTAGCCACCGCTCAACGTCTGGTTGCTTCAGCAACTCCTTCCCTTTCAAATGTGTTTGGGATACGAATGGCTCAGACGCGTCTGGGATCAATTGATGCATTCCCAAACTGTCGCATCACATGGTCAAGTCGATGCCATTCAATTATTCCACCGCATATCAGGGGTACCTTGTTCCTCTACTATTCCGATCTCTTTGTACAGTAATCTGGCAGCTCCGCAAGAATGTCTTTAAACGATTGTCAAATACACGGTAATGTAAAATTAGAAAGATATATAAAGTTAGTTATATTTCATTAACATTGAAATAAATGAAACATACAGCCTAAAATACCTAATCAAAATAAACCTAGTCGTCCTACAACTTGTCAATCACATCACGATAAACTAGTAGGCGCTCGTTGGCCTTGTCCCTAAACTCTTTATCCATGAGGTACATCGCCCCGCGTGGCTTACTTGGTAAGTTCCAACCGGGCTCCACGGCGTACATCATGCTCTGGATGTCCTGGGGCCTGGGCTCGAGGAATATGGGCTGAAAACAATCAAACCTGTCCCATATCCACCACTGCAAATAAATAGTAACATTAATACAATAAAAAATTCATATATATGTAACATACAGAAAAAAAAAAAAACAAGTGACTGATGTTAGCACCTGCAATAGGGTTACTCTAGCACACAAGTATGTCCTATCAAAATAAAAGCATATATCAAACTGTTTATACAAATGTGCAAGCACTGCAGTGCCCTAATTCATTTCCTTCACGACCTCAAGATCTTGTAGCAAAAGCAGCCAGTTCATGTTGCCTCAACTACCACTGGCATCAGTAAAAAGGTAGGAAACTATCGTACGCTGCACTGCTGCATCACCGCTAAGATTCTGCTGATGGGTCATCTTATATAACCTCTTCACCTCGAACAACTTAATTTTCCCAATTCTCGTCTCTATATGTGCCTTTGTCACCAATATGCTGCAAAGGTCCTAGAAAACCTAACCTGCTCACCTTACTCCTGCCTCGTGGTATCTAAGTGCGGAATGTAAGCACTAGACACGAGGAAACCCCATAATACAACCACATCCTGTAAGGTAATAGTGGCTTCTCCGACAGGTAAGTGGAATGTACATGTCTTTGTTCTCCACCTCTCCATGGTGACATTCAATAAGGCGTGGTCAAATTCATGCCAACTTGCCTTATAACACCCGTAGAACCCTATACACTCCAAATCTTCCTAAACATATGGGTGCTTAGGGTTATGGAACAAGTACCCTCGTTGTGTGCGCAACTCTTTCGACGTGGCGTCCCTCGTCAAAATCTAAGTCTTGTGTTGGGCATAATGTACCAGTAGGAATGCATCCTAAGGTCTAAGGCGGACACTATGACGTATCCTACCATTAAACAATTAACATCCTTAAATATTATTAAATTCCTAATTGAATAAATTATGTTAAATTCCTAACAAATTATACAAAATTACTAACAAATTGCAATAAATTAATTTTCTAAATTGCAAAAAATTATATTAAAATAAATTCCTAATCAAAGAAACTATATTAAATCCCTAATAAATTATATTAAATTCATTCTAATTAATTAAACTACATTAAAATCTTAATAAATTATATGATATTCATAATAAATTACAATCAATTATATTAATTTTATAATCAAATAAACCTTATTAAATACATAATAAATTGTATTAATTTCCTAATGAAATATATTATATTAATTTTCTAAAAAAATTCCTAATAAATTTTGAAAATTATATAAATTTCTTAGTCAAATAAACTATATTAAATCCTATATTACTATAATTTCTATTTTTCAATATATTTCTACTTTTCAATAATAATAAAGTATTAAATTTGCACAAATTCTTACTTTCAAATCAAATATTTGATTCTAAAAATTTTCTAAATATCATAAATTTTCTAAATCCTATAAATTTCTATCTAAAAAAAAAGCTGTACGTCACAAAAATATGTTAAATATCGTAATATCTATCTTCACAAGATAAATAAATTACTTAACTTACTACAAAATAATGCAATTCAAAAAATATATATATACACACACACACAAATATGCATATACAATATTCATATGCATGTCAAATAGAGATATACATGTAAAATAAACACACATACACACACATATATAAACACTTATAGTTATATACATATGGATGTAACATGTGCATGTATTGCATACATACATATATATTGTATGCACTACATACATACATATGTCTGCATATTCACAACACATATATACAAAAAAAGCCAATATATAACAAATAAAAATGCGAGAATTTATAAAACTTGTAAGTAAAGGCAATTTCTTAGCCTTGGGGTATAAATTTTTTGCAAAAAAGGGCTTGGGATGAGATTATTTTCGGGTGGAAACCCAAGGGTAGCAAGGGGAGGGGAAGAGAGAAGAAGGAAGAAGAAATAGGGAAGAGGAAGGGGAAGAGAAAAGGGTTGGCATATAAGAGCCATTTTTGGTAGGTTATTTACCGTTTCAGTAGGTAACTTATCGATCCATGAATGATGTAATGGCTTCGCTTTTCAAATTTTTTCAAATTCCAAGATTTAGAAAACAGTAAGTCATCTATCGAAACGGTAGATGACCTACCAACAAGGGCATTTTTTAAACGATTTTAAAAAGTAGGGTAATTTTGCCACAAAATTTCAAAATTAGGGTAAAAAAATTTCCCCTTGCCCACCGCATACTTCAGATGCCTTGGCTCAAGACCAACGTACTACATAATCTTTCACCAACTTTTTGTGCCTAAGGTGCTTGTGAAAACCCAAGCTGAATGCATGTTGTCCATTTGTGAAGCCCCCAAATGGTTGAAGTTTGACAAGCACTCAAGCTCACGCGTCAAGTGTTCGACGCAAGGTTAAGGTGAAGGAGAATGCGCAAGGATAGCAGGAAAGCGTGATAGGTAAACATGACCGGCAAGTGCGACGACTACCACCTATTTGCTAAAATTCCCCGAATTCGGCCAAAGGCTCTATTGCTTATCAGGTGCTTGTCACACACCGCATGTCGCGCTTAGCAAACGTCCAAGTTATAGAGGTGTATCGCATGACTAAGGGTCATGTCCTGCATGGTCGTATACCCGGTTTTCTCAGGCCGTAACACTTACTTTTTATTTCAATCGCTTTGAGACATTGTCTAGTGTGTATGGTGTAAGCAAAGCAAGGAAACACACACTTGAATGGTGATGTACACTATGTCCTCACCGATTATAACATACCAAAGTGTTTTGCATCAGCTGTAGGCTTACAAATATGCATGCTTATTGTCACAATGACCTTTGTTCCAAAATGTGATTATGTCAAATAGCACAAATAGATTCATTTCGCTTTAGCTTGTCATTATTAAATCCTTAACCTCTCGCTTCGTTGCAGGAATCTCTTATGATAAGCTAGGTGTTCGATAAATGTTGAAGGCGAAGGAACATATGCAAGGATGACATGCCAAGATAGCATCCATTATCAAAGCATGTTGGATGTTCAATAAAACTCCAGGGCTAAGGCTTGGCAAGCTCTTAGCAAAGCAAAAGTTTGACGAAAGTTCAAGGTGATATTCCTCATGGAAAGCACACAAGAACAAATATTCTTTGCTTTCTAACATGACACATGATATATTGACAATTCTAGTGTCTATAGATACATTTGAAAGTGCTTTTAGTGATAGAAAGAAACAACATAGTCAGAGTAAAAATCGCCTAGTAGGAAGAACTTTGGAAGTGCTCGTAAGCCGACAAGATTGGGTTCGTGCAGTAAAAAGAATGCAAGGATTAATGGAATAAGATTCTGACTCCCAAGATGAATTATTCTTAGAAACAAGAATACAAGAAAAAGAAGGAAAAGAAGAAGAATAATTTCAAATTCATATTCTATATTTTATTTAATTTTTAATTCTTTCTTTGTATTTTTTTAACTTTTACATTGAAAATGTAATTTTTTTCAAATTATTGTTAATAAAAATTATGAGGTATTTTTTGTTAAATTACTCTATTCCAATATTGTAAATCTTCTCTACTAATATTAATAAAATGAATAAATTTTCTATTCTATACTTTGTTGTTATTTAATTTAAAAGCTGGGGGGGGGGGGGTTTAAGGAGTTTGTTAGGGAGTTACTAAGGGGTTTTAAGATATTTCGAAGAGTTTTTATAAGGGTCATAAAGGATTTTTAAAGGGGTTTAAAGCCTGCAAATTATACCATTGTCTTACACTATGGTGCTTTCGTGGAGAGCATCATGCTCCCTAATGTGTTAAAAAAAAAAAAAAAAACAGCTCAACGTGTTTTCTCTCTCTCTCTCTCTATCTCTCTCCTCTTCTTTCGCTCACTTTGTTCTTCTCTCATCACCTTTCTCTTCTTCTCTTCCTTGCTTCATTGGTGACACCACTGATCATCTCACGCCAGATAAAGACCAACATAAAATTCGCTTTTCCACACTGACCGTAACGATGTGCATCATGTCCAAGAAAATTTCCTAGGTGCCGATCGACAATTAAAACCCTTATCGTTTTCTTTCTCATGTCGATGAAGATTCCAGCATTATCTCATCACACCACAACTGCCAATCTCTTTTTCTTCTTATCGCGATTCTAACCGTACCTTTCACGCAATGTTTCAACGCTTCAAGCTTCATATGCCATTAGAACCCACCTTACCTTCAAGTATGCATACATACATATGGGGTGAACAAATAGTTATGGGGTAATAAACAAATATTTGATGTACATATGAAAGCTAGTGAACAAATAGTTGTAGGGTAGTGAATAAATATTTGATGTATTTGTGTATGTTGATGTGTGTAAAAGAATGGTAAACAAATATATGTGGAACGGTATATGTGTAGTGGTGAACAAGAATATGTGAATTAGTGAACAAATAAACGTGTCTATATTTGTGCTTCTGTATGTGTGAGAGTAGTGAACAAATAACTATAGGATAATGAACAAATATTTGATGCATATATGAAAGTCAGTGAACAAATAGTTATGTATTAATAAACAAATAGTTGGTGAATAAATTAGTTGTAGGGTAATGAACAAATAATCAGTAAATAAATAGTTGGGTGGTAATAAACAAATATTTGATGTATATATAAAAGTCAATGAATAAATAGTTGTGAAGTGGTGAATAAATACATATGAGGTGAGTATAATAATATTTTTTTAGTTTCACTGTTCGTGAACAATAACATGTACTGTTCACGCATAGGAGCACATACAGAGCACTATGTTGAAAGAACGTGATATAAATTCCCTCTAAAGTCCCTTTAAAAGCCCCCATAAAGCCTATTTCATTAAGTGGGCTAGTCCGGTTCTTGCAAATGAAGAAAAAGCCCGGCTCAGGCCCGACCCGTTTATTTAAGGGCCCAAACCAGCCCCAGCCTGCTATACCGGTTAAACCGTTCCAACCGAACCGGTCCTCCGCAGGGCGGCCCGCTAGACATGATGAAAAACAAGCAACATTTAGTTGTCTACAAAAAAGAAAAATTAAAAGCATTATATATGTAAAGTAAAAATTTATTTTCATAGTCCATCGGTAGAATGACACTCAAATGAATAGTCCCACCAACACGAATCATTTTTGTAAATTTAGTACTGAAAATGATTCTGAAACTTGGTGTAAGTTATCTAATTTTTTCTTTTTTTTTAAGCAAAAGAATTAATAATAGTGTTCATTATACTAATCGTCCTTATTGTTGGTACATAAATAATTTTTTCATTATTTTAAAATATTTAAATTAGTTCTTAAGATCTAGTAGAAATATTTAAATTGGTCTTGAATATTTAAAAAAGATAGTCAAATTAATCCTACTGTTTAAAGATATTCATATTATATCCATTAGTATTTTACAAAGATGGTTAAATTAGTTTTTACTGTTTGAAAAAAGATAAAAAAAACATTTATATTAGCTTTTAATGTTTTCCAAATGTTTTTCAAACTTATCCAAATTAGTCCTACTTTTATTTATTATTTTTAAAATTAGGACTAATTTAATTAAGTTTATAAAATATTGGGAACTACTATGTTTTAGAACAACAAAGACAAATTCGACCATTTTCATAAAATATTGAGAACAATATGAATATTTCTAACAACAAGCTATATTTGTGCGAGGCATTGAAGAATAATTAAATATTTTTTAAACTTATAAGCATTAATTTAAAAAAATTAACAGCAATAACGACTTGACGTGAAATCAAACTCATAATATCCCAGCTTTTGGATATCCAAAATTGTTCTCTATGAGTTTGAAAGCTAAAACTAGCCTATTTGTCCAAATCTTAAAAGAGTTTTGTATAAAAGTCAGAACTAAAAAAAGTTGAAAAATCAGAAATTCCAAATTGAAGCTCTTTAAAAAAAGCTTTCAAGAAACTATTTTCCATTATGTTAGAATTTGTTTTCTCTTTCTTTCTCAAGATATTATTCTATATTTTTTAAAAGCTAATATTAGCTATAAAATAATTAAAAACCCAATTTCTAAAATACAATGCTAAACAATGAATAACTTTTAATTCAACAATAGTTTTAACGGAAGCTCTTCCATTAAAATTTATATAACTCAATAATCGAAATCTCGCAACTAGACCAAACAAAGCATTACTCTACTATTTACCGCCAAATAATTTTTGGCAATCCATAAACAATGAAACAAATTTGGACGATTTTCTAGGAATGCCAGCGTTCAATCACGTGCTTATGGTATCTTATAATATTTTATTTATTTTACCATATTTATGTTTGAGCGGTAGACCCCAATTTTATTAGATTAGAATCTTTTCATATCAAACCCTCTCATATTAATATGAAAAAAAAAAATTTACTATTTAAATGTATATCAAATCATCTCAATTATTCATGAAATTCAAAATCTAAAAAAAATTATTTTTCCAAAATACTTTTTCTCTTTCTCAATCCTTATTTCATCTCTCTCTCACTCTCTCTATCATAATTTTACAAAAATGGAAGATGTACTTGAAGATGGTATCAAAATTTCTCTCTTTTTTCTGTTATATATAATTTTTTTTCGTCTTGGTGAGAGAAGACTTTTGCCTCTTGTAACTTGAAAACAAAATCAATGATTTAGAAGTGAGTTTCACAAGAGAGACCACCAAGCCCATTTTTTTCCCTTCTCTATCTTTTCCTTCCGCTATTTTTACCATAGGTAATACAAAATGTTCATAATTCGAACCGTAGCAAAATAGATGCCTGTAAAATACTTAGCACCACTATAAAGACATTCCTAATAAATAAACCTAAAGGCATTCCTACTTTTGCCAAAACCTTCACTGGTTCCACAAAGCAAACAGAGGGACTTGCTGAACCAGACCAACGTTTGCTATCCGATTTGTACCTGTGTGATCGTTTCCGTTGTTGCCGTCCTCATACTTGGAACCCTGCAATGAAAAGTACCCTTGTGAATAGTCTTCCCCATCGCCAAATTCTCCGCAAGGCGAACATGAGCTCGAGACCTTGGGGCTCCGGGGGCAAGAGGAGTTCTTGCTGGCTGAGCCTCCGAATGGCAAATTGTTACAACTGGGATTTGTACCTTGATTGTGTTCGTGGTCAATGGAGTTGCCACTCCACACCATGTCAGGCAATTGATCATCACACGGCTGCTCCTCGTTTGTTATGGCAAGAAGGGTTTGAGGTGAAGCCGACGATGCACAAGAATTGTAATCTTCAAGGGCAGATTGTCCCCCACCAGAGTCTTTTGGTGGCGAACGCTTGGCCAGGTCACCACCAATGAGGGTGGAGCTTGAGCATATCCTCTTCACGTCGTACCGGCTTATATCAAAATTGGTCACTGCACTTGTCCCTCTAAACTTGATTGCAGCTATATCATAGGCTTCTGCAGCTTCTTCTTGCGTACCTGCACAAAAAGATAAAAATAACTTTATTATATGCTTAAGACAAAAGTACCTAAAATTGGGAATCTAATTTGGTTCTAAACTCAATAGCCAAACATTGTAAGTTAGCAAATATTTTGTTCAATCTGTGATCTGCCTGTGCAATCTATACGTATGCATGCGAGTATGTACAATGCACAAGCAAATAATTAAGCAATTAAAACAGGATTATTGGTCAAGTGGTATGTCTCGCCTTGGGTACAAGAGATACCAGGATGAATTTTTGACTACAAGTTTTCTATTATCAGAATCCCCAAAAGAAAGAAAACGAAAAGAAGATCAATTTGATAAGTAGTTCAATTCAGCAACTGAAACACAAGTATCCACGGTGGAACAACAAATGTTGTATTTGCTATATGCTTATCTGAAATCTTAAATCTGAAAAGCCTAATAACAAATCGTGCCCATAACTTCTATATCACCACAAAGTCATACATTGATTCTTTTAGGAATCACAAATACTTTTATATCTGTGGAATTTTGAAGGCAGTAAATATCATGCCAGCTCACATATCCTACACTTCCCACCATAGTAGAAGCAAAAAATGAGCGTAATCATCAATAAGCTTGCCAAAGATGGCAATGGAACTTACTGAAGGTACCAAGGTACAAGTCCTTGTTGCCTGCAACCCTTCCGATTCGCGCTTGCCATCTCCCATGCTGATGATGCCTGCCATTTGCCCAACCCAACACATAAAAAAGGGAAAGAAAGAAAGAGGCGAGTCTCAAAGAACATGCTACTAAATGTATATACACGGATTGTATATATCACATTCACATGCATCATAAATTTTTTTGCCTATGCCCATAATTGATGACAGTATTTGTAAAGGCTGCACATAGCAGTAAATGAAAAGGACTTTTTTCTTTTTTTCTTTCCATAAAAGTTTGTTGTTTTCTTCCACAACCTTGTCACTCCTCTATACATTGACGCTCCTCTTGAGAAGCCACTGCTTTTCCTGTCAAAACCATTTTAAAAAGAAAAAAAGGATCACTACAATGTCAAATTTCAAGAAATAGAAAAAAAAAAACTTGTCGAATCCATTTCTTAATTTTATAGGGTTGAATAATGTTTCGATAAAAATCCTTTCCGACATAATTCCATTTCGAGAACTCACAAAAATCCCCCGTGGTCCAGCACACACTTTTCGACATTTTTCGAGAAAATCATATTCCGATTAAATTTTTTAAGCAAAGGGTGTACTGTACCTTCTTAAGTGGGCAACAAATTCTTGCCTTGTCATGTTCTTCATCTCTTCAAGTTCTTTCTCATAAGTGCTTAGCTGAGATTAAAAAAAGACAGATCTGATTTTGTTAAACATGATTTGTGACAACGCAGTTACTAGAAAGAGTGAAGTAGGATGGCATACAAAAGATCATCTTACAGGAAAATTAATATGAGTAGTTGGACCCCAATACTTTAAAGCAGCTAAATCATAAGCTCTAGCTGCTTTTTCTTCGGTATCATAACCACCTGATGACGAAGAATAAACAAAAGAAAATGCACAAAACCCAATGTCATTAAGAGCAATTAATTATTCTTAAGCCAGAAATCTCAAAGTCAAACTGAAAAAAAAAAAAAATCTACTAATAACATTGAAAATCTGAAAAAGCCTTTAGCAAACCCACATCACTTACCAAGATATACTACACTCCATGGAAAGAATAGGTGAAAAGCAGCAGATGATCCCCCAAGGATTTGCATGAAAATACCCAGTTAGCATATTCTCTTTTTGCATGGATTATAAATTTCGATTTCAAAATAACTTTACAAAAAGGATATTTTGATTAACTTTTTTATTCATACTATTAATATCTTCTCACCTTGCCTTCCCTTTCTTGTTTGACCTTCTTTTCTGCAACTATTATCCCACAAATGGGCTTCATATCTTCCTGTCCATCTATGCCTGGTGCATTCATCAATTCCATTTATAATCACACTCTATCAAGATAAGAATTGAGAAAAAGGAAAAGAAAAATTACACTCTCTTTGGTCACCTCGTAACGCCACGATATTGAGAGGTTCGCTGGCCAAAGGTATCAATTGATTTACGAGGGACAGGTTCCTTAGCGACAGATGATTTCGCAACGGCTCTTTTTTTGCTATCAGCTACTTGTTGTTGTTGTTCTTGAGGCGATGCAACAATAGATAAGCCTTGCTGAGAAGAAGTGTTCATGGAAAGTGCAAGAGCTTGAAAGTTACTACTACTACCACCACCACCATTATCGTCTACGGCCGAAAATGGCGTTTGGCGTAACCAAGATTTTAACCCCGACACCGAAGCAGCAGCAACAGCAGCAGAAGTCTGATCAAATGGTACTAAATGATGATGGTGAAACATGGTATTAGTGTGTGCAGGGTTTGGATCACAAGTCTGACTATTAGGCACCACAGCTTGAGGGTGACCATAAAAATGGTAAGGTTGAAACATTGCAGGTCCACTTAGATTATGATGATGCTGATGATGTCTCCCTCCTCCTCCTCCATTTTCGATATCTTCATCACCATTGTTGAAGCTTGGTGGTATATTCACATTGATTCCATCATGTTGATGAGGTTGGCAAAAAACTTTGACTTCATTAGCAGTAGGATCAGGTGAGCCTGCAGTAGTGTAACAACCACCAAGAAAATCCTCAAGCTTAGGACTCTGATGATGATCTCCGTTGAGGTCTGTTGCAGCCATGGTGTCTTCATACCTCCACTCTATAAAATAATCAAATATACATGAGAAATTAACTAAAAATAGCAAGATTCAAATACCAAAAATGGGTAAGTCGAAAATGAAACATTCCAAAAACATGCATGATAATATAAGTAACAACTATTAAGAAAGTTCTGTACTTTAATATTCTATGTTTATATATGTGTTGTGTGTGTTTTGTGTGTATATATATATACATACACATGCATACCTTCAGCAGAAGAGTGACTGAAAGGGTCAACACATAAAGAATCGTTGGAGCGCAAAGGCATAACCGACATAGCAGTAGGAAAACAACTCTCTTCATCATCAGCTGCTGCAGCACCTCCACTAGTATTGTTGGTGGTAGTGTTATTCTCATCACCAACGCCACCACCGCCGCAGCCGCCGCCACCATTACCACCGCCACCGCCACCACCATGCTCCTCTCTGCCAAACCCTTCATCATCTTGGATCCTCAGGTGTGGAGTAAGAGAAAACCCCAGCCAATCACTCATACTTGATGATGGGGTACTATATCTTTATCTATCTATGTCTTCTCTCCACTTTTTTCGAAAAAAAGATAGAAAATCACACAACCCAAAACTTTTTTCTCTTGCACCACTCAATCTATCAGCTCTCTTGAACTTTGTGTTTATTTTTTTTTTTTCTTTTTCTTTTTGTGGGTGTTTGAAAATTTGAGCTCAAACTTCAAGGTTTTTAGGAGAAGTCCCCATATATACTTGGATGTGTTATTTTTTCCTGCTTTTTCACATACATATCATGTAAAACGTCATCATAAAGAAAGAAAACCCTAGTATTTTTTCTTTTCTTTTCTTTTCTTTTCTATTTTGGTAAAAATAATTTATATTATTATATTTTTTATGAGAATCTAATTATGTTGTCTTATTGTCTCAGCGGTCTGCTCCTGTGGTTTTTGTAATGATGCCTCGTCTTTCGTTCCTCTCTCTCACTCATTTTTTTTTTCTTTTTTTTCCTTCAGATTTTTCTGCAGAGCACAATACCAACAAATTAAATGAAGTTAGATAGCTGTGGTTTTCATCGTCTGCGATTTCCAATTCATTTCGCTTCTTTGACTTTTTATCTTGTTGACTTGATTAAACGTTGGAGACGTAAACGTGGCGAGATGTCATTGGACATGCAATTTCAATCCCATGGATTGTGATTGCTGCATATAATTTTCTTCTTTGTGTGAAATTACTTTTTTGCCCCTTGGCCCACTATGGTGTAAAAGATGTGGGGGCTCACTCTTTTTGACTCACAGTTCGGCTCGAGGCTTGGGGAAATGTTCGGAGGTCCGATGACATCTTTGCATGCAAAGATAGAAAATCAACTATGGACCAGTCCTTTTTGCGAGAGGGATGTTTTGGGTTCATTTTGGAATTATTTTTTATTAAGTTATTTAAATATATATATATATATATATATATGTTGTTTTAGAAGTTAAAAATTTCTAGAAAAAGAAAATCGAACTTTGGTTTTTTCTCTAAAATTTAACCCTTTCTGAAAACTAAATTAAATATTTAGTGTAAAAGATATATACTTTCTTTTACTTTTTAAAGGAAAAATCAATTCAAATGGACTCTTGGGACTGTTTTTATCGCATGTTCATGTACGTTTCGGTCGAATTTTGCAATTATGTTTTAAGTGGAGGTCATATGATATTAATATTGCCTTTTCATGAAAAATTTCAGAGTTATCACTCACTGCTATAAATTCTAACCAGGTGTATGTTTAAAGTTATGCTATATCAGGAATCATATAGTTAAGATTGAAATTTTCACAAAATCTTCTATTACTCGTAATAGTGGCTCATCTAATCTAGTTATTTACTTATCCTAATGATTTTCTACAGTAACTTTTAGAATAACGTAATGACTTTCCTTGCTTCCGAAATTTGAGTGAAGTGATCGAAAACGATTATTATTAATAAAAATATTTTAAATTCAAATGCTCCATTTTTATTAATTTGAAACATATATTAAAATGCATAATTATATCATAAAATTTGTATCCTCTGTATAGGTGTAATGTTTGCATTCTCTCACCAAAAGAAAACGGGAAAATGGTGGCGCCCTTTTTCATCCAAATGCCCGAGAACCTATTTAGATTGGCTTCCTTTAAGCACTTGTCTTTAAAAAAAAATTTATATATATTATTTTACAACAAGTATTTAAATTAATTTTTAAAAAAAAAAACTGAAATGTCAAGAAAAAAACTCAATTTTAATTTTTTTTCAAGAAATCAGAAATTTTAATTTAACAACAAAAAATATATTTTTTCAATTTTATTCTTTAAAAAAACACAATTTTGACAAAAACCCAATGTAAACGAGCCTAAGACTCTACCGTAGTGGTATTGATCACCGACGCTCCATGATCGAGGCCTTGCTAGATGGCGCTTGTTCTCTCTGTCTCCAGGCTCCAAGATCCAGCCTTTTTAGACATTAGACAGCCCATCAAGATCAGCTGCTTTACGGGACCACTGGGCCCAGCTTCTCTTAAGATTTCCCAAGCGAAGCCCCATTTAGTATGTTCCTCGTTTAAAATGTCAAAAAAAAAAATCGACATCATTTTTCAACAAGTATAAATAATATATTATTGATCTTTACTTGAGAAAAACCCCAAAAAAAAAAAAAAAAAAAGGAAACAACAAAACAAACCCTTCATTTGGCCTAGAGGCTGGGGGGGGGGGGGTGTGGGTGCACCGCATAGTATTATTGGATACTTTTTCAAATTCAGCAGCCTTTGGTTTCTGCCACGACAATGCGTCCATACTTTTTCAGCACATCCATTGTTCAATCATCAAGTCCAAAGTAAATCCTCTCTGCAATCTGTGGTTAGCCCACGGACGAAAATTTTCAACTTTTCTGCTGCATGCATATATACTGCCTTGCCAGATGGCGGGTATATAGCCGACCCCACTTAATCAGATAAGGCCCTCGTAGTCGACCACGTGTACACAGCCTTACTGGCTGTCATGCAAGAATGAGGGTAGATGAAATAGCAGGTTCAAATAAAGCTTGAAAGGTAGATGACACAAGTGCCGTTGGGAAATCTGCCTAACCAACAACAAATGCAACAAGACAACACTCTGCATCTCCCCTATGAGTGTTTCTGCAAGTCATACATAAAGGGTACAGTGGAGTAGCCAATGCCTTTTTGAGGACAGATGATTCATGAAAGCAGGCAGGCATACATACCCATAATAGTGGTAAGTAACTACTTTATCTAAAAGTTTAAGCTATTTACGAGAGATGAATAAGTATGGAAACAAGCCACTATGAGAAGAGTAGCTGAAGGTATTAAGAAACATGGTGCAAATAGATGGATGATAGTCACAGCAGAAGCAGGTATTTTTAAGAGGCTTCAATTCGACTAGAGAGACATATCAGTCAAATGACCTCCAAAAAGTTTGCTGATTAAAATATCAACAGAAAAATGTATGGGTTGGAAGGTTTAGATGGATGAATTATTATAACAGACTAAGTATCAAAAGAGATATTAATAGTGCAGTAATGCAGCTTATGTTGCCCAACCTTCTACTATTCATCGGTTAACTATGCACCCCTTATTTCTTTTCACTTCACTTGAATTCATATCCTGAAACTCTCGACTAGTAACCATGAAGACATCATATATTACACAGCTGCCAGCACTTGTCAGTTCATTTTAATCTCAAGCTAGTTAGCGATAAAATATGAGACGAGGACCAAAATAACATTCTCGAGATAAAATGCTTGTAACAACCTATCAAAATAATATGAACTCCCTGCACTGTCCATTCACCATATGCAATCTAAGAAAGGTATTGCACGTCATTTTGTTTATGAGAAACTTTAACGAATTCAGCTAGTAACTTGAAAAGATGTACTTTTCCAAGAATAAGCTGCATGTCTTATCATTGCAAACAACAAATGTGTATACACGAACTTTAGCCATTAGAATCAACATTCCAGATCACATCTATAAAACAGAAAGAAACATGATATATAGGTGGTAAAAGAACTAATTAAGCTACTTCATCCAAATATTTATCTTGAATCTCCTTGTCACAACTATAACAGAATCTTCAATATAGTGAAATGCTTCCTGTCATGGAAATTAAACACGAATGTCACCATTCACATGCATTTGAACCAACTAATTTCAAAGATCAGAATACAATCCCATAAAACAACGGCATGAAAAGGTGAATGTGCTTTAAAGCAAAAAACCAAAAGCCATAAAATTAGCTCCCTCTAGAAAGGTACTGTATCCTGTGTGACATGCATGAAGCAATAGACATGCAGCAAACAGGATCTACTAACGGAATAATGTCTCATATCATATGCAGAAAATCCATGACTACAGGTATATTTTATTGCGATCCTGTGTGATTTAGTCTAAGACTCCACTACCTAGATGAGTCCCAAACCTTGCTATACTTCCCGTCATTTCCAGGAAAATAGCTTTTGAAGTCCATATTTTAACTTCTTATTGTTCTTTTTTCCCTGATAAGAACAAAAGTAACTCTAGAACTAAGAGACAAGAAAAACAGATATTGGCAGTTCATCAACCAAGAAAGAACATACAAAAACTGGTCTATAAGGCTTTAAAATAATGAGACTAAAAATGCAAGGAAACTAAAAAGACTCATATGCTCAACATTATCTCAGGCAGTGAAAGCTTCTATCCAATATTTGATTACTGCAGTAAACTGATAAGATGGGCTCAGGAAGTAGAAGGAAGTAGTACAAAAGTTATATCCGCAGACCAAGCACATTTTCCAATTCCAGCAGAGACACCAGCTAATGAAATTAACAAGAAGCCCAATAGCATATGTAAACGGTACAACAAATATGCTGCATAACATATTATATTTACCTAAAATATTTACAGCTTTCCCATGCTCAGCAAAGACCTGTGTTTGAATATTATCCCCATGCCATTGAACATGCATAATTCACTATCAACTTGCCATCAAAGCCAAAATTCTGCATGTCAAATTCCAGTACAACTATGTGACATAACCAACCAAGAATCTGTAATTAATTAGAATCAAAATGGAGAGACCAACCAAGAATTTGTAATTACATCTGATTATCTGAATCTAAATGGAGAGAGGAAGGACCATGTCAAATAGGTCCAACCATATTGCCAAATATAGAGAATGAAATAAATAGATAGGATTAAGTGGGAACAAATAATGCATTTTCTGCTTAAAGTTAAATATAAACTAAAGAGCGTGCATAAATATACCAAAATATGCATATAGGCCAATTACAATTACCAAATGATAGGTGAAGTTACTCTAATAATGAGAATTTTCTGTCATAGTTCCCACATTGATCAACAGAATGATACAAAAGTCTTCCACAGAATAATATTACATGGTAATGAGATGCATCATTCATACAAGTTGACACGCTGTCTTTCCCATATAAATTTTGAATGATAGAAGTAGAACTTGCTAACCACGTATCTTCCATTATCTAGTATGATAATTCCACTTGTACTTATACATGCCATGGGCACCTAAGATATGCTCCTTTCAATTAAAATACAAGAAACTGACCAAAAGAAAATGATGCTAAATAAAACCATGTAGAACAATAAAGAAAAGCCAGGATAGCTAGAACAACATACATTATAAAGGTCAATCACTGATTCATCAGGATTGGGTGAGAAGGCACTGTTGACATACACAAACTGGAAACAAATTTACAAGATTAGTCACCAAAATCTCATCTACCGTGTGTAGTTTATTGACGGAATTGACAATGCATGACTACCAATGTGTCTCGGTGAATTTGGCGGCGAAGAAAATCAATCACTTTCACAAACTTGTCACTGCCAGCGATCTACATTTCAAAAGAAGAAAATGTGTGAATAGTGATCATGATAGTCAATGGTGCTCAATAATTCAATAACGAAAATGATGAAATTAAGGGAATTCCAGTTTGCATATCAATCAGAAGGTTCTTTGTTTTTTTCCGATTTCTTTCACTTACGAACTAAAAATGTTAATTATAAAATAAGAAAGGAAGGAAAATGGTGCTCAACAGAAATATTAGAGCTAGTTAAAAGTGAGCACAGCGACCATAAGCCCTGCAATTAATTTATGCAGCCCAGTTGTTCTCTTTACATCAATAAACTGAAAATGCCAACAGATTCATGCTTCTTCTAGAGCCTGCATTTTGCCCAGTACCTTAAGATATTCTAATCCATTCTTTCCTAGGAACCATCATTAGCAACAGTAAATAAATAAAACAATTGCCCTCTCTGATATGAACTTTTAAATTAGACGATCAGTTGACGAGTTATGTTAACAAAAGATAACAGTTTCAAGTCTCGCCACCGTCCACTCAAAAAGCACAATAAGAAAGAGAGTTGCATACATGTACAATTGCATACTACGACTACTTGTATGTGACTACACCTGAGAGTATGTTAAACATAAGAAATAAATACAATAAACTTTTCGCTAAGCACCTTTATAACAGACGGGTCAATTTGCACACACCATATACAAATCTACTCGTCTACTGTAGTATTACCCCCCTCTATCCAAACTTATCTACCCACTGCCTTCAGATTGAATAATAACATAACAAGAGATTATATCTAATTAACAACATTCACGTTAATACAAATTGAAACCCATCATTACTGTTACAATTAAATGCAACAGTTCAGTGCACGAAACTCCCGCTACACACAAGATTCAGTTAAGGATCAAACCCCACTTTGGGAGCAATTTCATGTGGCCTGACCTTCCATTTTGAAACTTGACCCAAAAATAAATAAATAAATAAAAATTAAAAATAAATAAATAAATAAAGAAATTGTATACGAGCACAAACCTTGAATTTCGCTTGCTTGAGAATCGGGGCATCGCCAGTTGCCCTAAAATGTATGATAACTGCATAGCATTAACACCAAAATTAAAATAAAAATTATTATTATTATTATTATTATGGAGAAAATCTCCTACAAATACACAAAGATAAACAGTTGATGATATTAACGAGACAAAAAGTAGTTAAAATAGTCACCTTTGCGAGACTCTGCAGCGGCCATATTTTTTTCTTTTGGCCTTCTGAAGAAGAAGCAATGCTGACTACAAAAAGCTTCTTCTTTCTGCTCTCTGCTGGGATCGTGGGCCTTTATGACAATCTATTATGGGCCGGACCTATAAATTGGGCCCACTATTTATGGCCCATTATTTTTGCTTTTTCTTTTTTCAAGTGTAGTGTCATAACTCAAAATATATTAACCCCGCAAAAAACTCGAGTATATTTTAAGGTTAGACTCCACGTTATAACTTGACTACCCTTTGTCTTCTCTATATATAACAAATGCCATGTTATTTATTTATTTTAAATAAATAAATTTTTTATATATGATACTTTTCACAATATCAATCGACTAATGACCACTTAGCCCCTCATTTCGACCCCTTTAAAATATTTAAAATTTTAATTTGAATTAGCTTGTCTGTTTCTTAATTTGGAACACAACTACATATTGACAGAAAAAAAAAAAAAAAAGAATAGCTTATACAACGGACGTGCTAATTCAAAATTAAAATTTTAAGTATTTCAGTAGCAATAACTTGTCAAATGTCCAAATTGTTAATTTTTGAAGATCTTTTTACATGAATTCCATTGGCGTCATAAATTATAAAGATAATGGATTGATTTGTTGTGTTTCAAAAATAAAAGATTTAATTGTCAATAAAATCAAAATAAATTATTAACTGGGTAATTAGCACGATATCAATATGAATTTGAAGGTGAAATTTGAGCAGTTTTAAATTTTTTTGGTGTTATGTATCATTAGTACTGTTATTGTTGCTCATATCTTCAGGATAAGCTCCAAGGATTGGGATGGTAAATGTTCGAAGTTTACTCCATAGCTGTTTTTTTTTTTTTTTTGGGGTTCAAACAAACATATCTCCTTAATATTAAAAAAATGTTTACTCTAGTTGTTTTTTTTTTTTTTTGTTCAAACAAATATATTTCATTAATATAAAATAGATGTACACAAGTGGACCAATCATATCTGGTCTAACAAGTACAAATACTTGACGACACATACCCTAAAACATAATTGCAAATAAAAGTGGACGATTAACTACCACCTACCATGGCAATATTGAAGTATAATCCAAGCTAAAGGATCAACACAACATCATTACAATGCATGGCACACGCACTAACAATGACCTCCAAAGAAATCATAAAAAATTGCAAACCAAGAAAAACCAACGACAAGATGAGAGAAAGGCTCACCATCCAATCACCAAAAGGTTGGAGAAAGAAACCTCCAAATCGGCCTCCAAAGCCTTCAACAGGAAGATTGTTGAATAAACAAATACACCAACCATGGAGGAAACACATCTAGCGGAGAAGATGAACGGCCAAACACATAACAAAAATCGTGAAATCCCAAAGTGAGAAATCATAGTTGACCGGCAACAATATTCTAAAAGGAAAGCCAAGAGTTTGAACACAAGGATTCTTATTCTAAATCTAGTAACACCAAATACCACAGATAACATTTGAGTAGGGAAAAAAATCAAAAGTCATAAAAGACCCAACAAAACTGAACAAAAACAATAAATGAAAAGATGAGAGAAAAAGAAAGATGAAGAACTAAAAAAACAAGCCAAAACCACCGGCCTAAAGTCGAGGCTTAACAAAGCAAAGCAAGGAAATTTGATGGAGACATTTTTCTTTTCTTTCTTTCCCTTTTTTTTTCCAAGTCAAAGTATTCTAAAGCTACATTGGATTCAATTCTTTTCAGAGCAAGAGCATTGAAGAAAACACCTTCCCAATAAGTAAATTTTTCAATATTCAAATTTGTATTCACCTCAACGGGAAAGGCCGCTATTATCTCAACCAACTTCTTGTTGATAATCTAATATATTCTTGGCTAAATAAGCAAAATAACATCATTAAACTCAATTCATCTTATACACGACCAGCTAAATGAAAATATCACTGGAGCCCCAATTGTTAGTAATAAGAATGTTATGTGCATCTAAGAGGGTGTTTGGCTTTGCTTATTTGGTGCTTATAAGCACCCAAACAATAAAAAATTATTTGTCTAAGTACTTTTTTATAAATACTTATAAGCACCTAGAATAAGCAAAGCCAAACACCCTTCAAGAATTCCACCCCCTTCCACACTTCCATTCAAAACTCGCTCCTATCGTAGATGAAGCTAACCCATTCCTAAGAAAAGCAGCAAATTTTCTCTCCAGTTCCTTCTTAACACAGTTTGGAAGTGTAAACATGCCAGCCCAATAACTCTGAATCTAGAACAGAAACTGATTCAATGACAAAAATTTCTACCCGCATAGCTCAAGCATTTATTTATTTATTTTACGGAGGTCAAAAACTTATTACAACATACCTTTAGCGAGAATTAACTCTAAATCTAGAACATGAACCGATTCAATGAGAAAAATTCAACCCGCCTAGCTCAAGCATTTATTTTTTCTCTACTTCAGGAGAGGCCAAAAATCAATTATAAAATGCGACTAGCAAGAATTGATCTTTGGACAATTAAATCATTCACACTAAAAGTCAGAGACATACCACTTAACCACTAGACCTTTAGTAGCTCAAGCATTTATTTGACCAATGATCAATTCTTTGGCCCACTCTATCCATCAGAAAACAAGAATCAACAGTTTGGAATGATAAAATCCGTAACACAGTGGACCACCCACTTTCAAGGCTATGGGGTAGTTGCAAGGTTCTGAATCCATAGAGCACTGTTTTTTCTTTATGAAATCTTTCCCTCTTAAGTAAACTCCACCAACGCCAGGACGTTATGCTTGATACCTTTAGCTTCAAAAAGGCACAAGAAGGTGACACAAGCTTTTAAGAAGCTTAACAGGAAAAGAGACTGGATTATTACAGCAACCTGCAAGGCTTCCCTGGTATCAATGCTAAGTTCATTGATTCAAACTCTCAAAACGCCTAAACTAGCGTCCGGAAACACAGCAGCTCATTCGACTATAAATGACACATTTCAATGGCATCGTCTCAAATTGTTCTCAGCTCTCTCATATACAGATACACCTTGAAGATTGTCTATTTACGCACGACCGCATGGAACAGAGATGCACATTTTGTAGGCTTTGCATATTTATACAAGTAAATTGAAAAACAGCTCGTTGAGTGAAGCTCCCAAGCTCCGCCATTTGGATAGCCGTATGGAACCCACATTGAGTCTTCTGTCACCAGCCCCCTATCTTGTGTACAAAAGATGCTTCAGAGTTTGGCTATTCTACTGCAATTTATTTATACAGAAAATCACAGTTAACAAGACAAACACAGTCAGGGACATCTTACTTCATCTGCAACCAAACTATGCATGCAAGATCTTTGAAAAAGTGAAAACCCAGATGAGTCTAACTTTGGACTAATGCCTAGATATAAAAGTGGAATCTGAATATGTTTTCTGCTATATAAACTACAAGCTGAAAGAGTAAGTTAAGCAGGCGCCGAGAGGAACTAAATGGGATACATTCTTGCTCCCAAGTGACATGACCTAATTATTGTTTCTGGAGTTATGTGCAACACATCCTTCCATGAACATTGGCACAGTTGTGCATCTTCAGCTTTTCACACCAGTTCAGTGTATGGTTGATAACTTTTAAGTGACACTCACAGTAACTTTAGCCTTCACCACTGCAATCTGTAAAAGGAGAATTTAGGTCAGTATTGTGGATATTGCCGGGAAAACAGATCAAATATTTTCAGATGAAATATTTCCCTAATTTTAGGTTTACTAACTGACCGTATGAGCAGGAACAGGAATCTTCTACAGTCCTTACCGTGGAAGCCATTGTTGTTAAATTTAATCTTTACAACTTTGGGGGTTCAACTGTGTCAATCAAGAATAAGCAGGGCAGGCTACATAGAATAAACATTCAGTAATAGAATTTGGGAACATTCGCTAATAGCCTTTAGGTTGCACAATCTTCCCTTTTTTTTTTTAATCCAAAGGTCACACTATATTATTTGATATAATTTGTGGAAAAAGCATTCAGAGTAAGATTATACCCATGCTCAACACTTTAACTAGTAAAAATCTAAGAAGAGCACATGGCAAAATCTAGGAAAAGCATAACTAACACAATAATTGTTAGTTGGCAGGTTTAATATTTGTTATTTAATATAACATTCTCGTAATTTTAATCTATTTCGGCATCAGTTTCTGTAAAAAGCTCTGAACTGATCTCATCAATGTCCCTAATCCAAATTTAGCCACCATATTATTTTAGACTTTTCAAGCAAAGCAGGTAACCTGAAAAAATTTGGTTGCCAAAAAAGATGATAAGGTAATCATGCTCTTTGGATAAGTTTATCTCAATATAACAGAGGATCCTCACCTATAACATTCATGCTGTTATGAAACATGGAACCAACTGAAAATGGGAACTGTTGGCCCTCAGAATCGTGTTATCTGCTACAGCATCTGAGAAGCATTCGACTGAGAGGCCAGCTGTTCTGTACTTGGAGAAGGTCTCATCACGTGGTTTGGACCAAGAGAAGTGCCAAGCTCCTGCCTGCCCATCTCCTTTGCGTTAGTTGTATTTGAGTCAGAGCGTGAAGGCTCCATCAATGTCCGTATCTAAATTTAGATTTTATTTAACCAGAAAGTTAAAGAACCTTCAGCAGAGAAGCGGGATTAAAATGTTAGTGCATGATAAATCCAACTCACCATATCAAGACGCTTTTTGTGAAGATCACTTGGTTGCTGCAAAAATTTCAGAATCGCTATCAAAATATACATTAAAACTGAAGTTTATCTGAAGGCTACTGAGACCCTTTTATTTCTCATCCTTCTTTGCATCTGACGTAATACTACTTCACCTAATAGAATAAAAGACTAATCGGATGAAAAAGAAAGATGAGCAACTAAAAAATCCAAAAGATGATGGAGAACTAGTTTAATGGACAAAATCTCAAAAACTTTAATAGAAACAGTTGTACTTAGTTTACTTAAGGTTTTCGGGGACAGGTAGTGTCCTGACTTACATCAATTGCTCACAGAATTACTAAAGCAGCTGTAAGTATCTATAGTGCACTTACGTTATACGGCATATTATAAAAAACAAAATTAGAGAAGAACACGAAAATTTCAAATACTTACGTGGTTTGGATATTTTCTCTCTTCACTCGAGAATCCTGGAATCGTCAAACCCCAGTTCTTTTCTGAAAAACCTTAGTTTAATTAGTTCAATGGCTGTGTAATGCAATTAAGTTATATGATTTATTCCATATTACGTGTTTCAAGCCACCTTCTAACTAATGCTTGCAGTCATACATAAGACAAGAAATAAAGGCCCATGATCAGCTAGAATTAATCTTCTTTTAAGTTTAGATTGCTCGACTGCAGCATCGATGTCATTAGGACTAGGCATGAAAAAGGGGGTGGCCAGGAGAACAAATGAAGCATGAAGCAATGCCTAGTAACGTAGCCCCTCAATGGCTCTTCGCAGATACTGGAAGAGATGAGCTAGCTATCTTAAAGCAAAACTAGCCCTATATCTTTGAACTTGATTGCCATGCTTGGAGTCCCATTTTCCCGAACCAAAAGACTAATAATATTGCCAAATAATAATAGCCACTTGGTAATCACTAAACAAACACAAAGGCTTCTCAGTGAAAAAGGCATGTAAAAGTAATTTCTGCTTTTCTGAACAATCAATCAGGTAAGCTAGAAAGATGTCTATCTTACTAGGGTGAAGTAAGCCCAAACTACACAGTGAGTGAATGACTGCGGAGACAATTATGCCAATTATCAAGCATGTTTATGCACAAAACCAATTCATCTAACAGCTAACCATGCTTAAGCACTGCCCTACCACAATTCCTCCAACTGCAACTTAAGTGAAGACTTCAATGTGCATTTTGTTATTCAACACTTGTATGCAACGCATGCATAACTTCAAACATTCCCAAAAGATCTTCATAAACTTTTAAGGTTTGAATTGCAATTTTCATCAAAATTAACGTAAGAGCGTGTTCATAATACGGTACAAACCTAGATGCAACAATACATCCTTGGGTTCAAGAGTTGAAGATTTCCGATGCTTCGCCAAGCTGCATGCAAATGCACTTACCTGCAAAAAGGTAGGTGGGATGAAAAGAGATTACAAAAATCTATGCAGTAACATGTAAATTATCTACATAACTATCATATAAATGCCATGGATCAAATAGATAATAGTCCGAAAAGGTACTCTAAGGTGGCATGTCAGGATACAGGGACAAGAAATCCAAAAGGAAACCATGCCACTTTGCAATAGTTTTAGTAGTTAGTAGTTCAAAACTGAGTGAATGAGCATTAGGCAGTTCTTGCCCCTCTTTGTTTTATTAGAAGGAAGAAGCTCAAGTAGTTAACAACAATTCTTTCTATATTTTCTATGTCACAATTACTAAAAACCCATCCTACATAAAAACAATAAATAATCAGATCTCACACTAAGTGATGGTCAATTTAATATCCTATTTGAGAAACCCATTACTTATTCATCATATACATTTAAATCATTTGATATAAACTTATTCCCACCCCAAGAAAAATTATTATCCAGACCCCAGGAACCCAATCCTGGCGGTGTAGTACCATTCAGTTTTTGAAAGATGAAAACCATGTGCATGTCATACCAGTACAGAAAGAATAATTCAGGTATTGCTCAATTTAATAACAGCAAGTGTTATGCATTCATAAGCCTTACTGAATCAATGAAATCATCAGCAATCTCCAAAAGAAGATCTTCAACTTCAGGATCCAACCTACCTTGCAAATCCACCTGAAACATAATCATTCAAAGAGATAACTTTCTAAGAAGTTAGCATTTTAGTATTACTGAAAATGATTTGGGAAAACCCTTTTCTATGCCCAATGCCAAATTCTAAAATTATTTGAGATCTATAATTGATCACTTTTCTTTGAGGTGGGGTTCAGGCAGTGTAGAAGAGGAGGAGCTTATATCATATAATCAATGACCACAAAATCATTTGTAAGGAACATGTGATGTTTACTTTAACACTACATTAAAAGCATTCTACTCATCATTAAGTGTCATTTATTTTTAAACTTCCATGGAAAAACTGAAGATCGGTGTGTTGCAAGGCAAAAATGCAGCATGCACCTGTGAAACTAAATCTTGTATCTTTCTCTTCCCAAGAAGTTGATTGCTTGCTTCTGTTCCTTGGCTTGAACTTCCTCCTGGAGTAGTCGTCCCAGATGCAGTAGCATCTGGCTGGGATCCAGTTAGACTTAGAGATTTTTGGCCTGTGGGGGCAGCCATCCGTGGAGACTGCTGCTGCTGATGTTGATTTAAATGATGTTGCTGTTGTTGCTGTTGTTGTTGCTGTTGCTGTTGCTGCTGCTGTTGCTGTTGCTGTTGCTGCTGCTGCTGCTGATGTATCTGTGGATGTCCCATTTGCTGTTGCTGCTGCTGTACCATTTGAGATAACTGTTGTGCATTAAAAGGCATAGCATTTGGATGCAACTGTGAAGATGAAGCTATTTGCTGCTGCAAAAGTATTTGCTGCCTTTGCTGTTGAAGACGATATGAAGCAGAATTAGGAGAAGATATAGATGGCATTTGCTTCAACCACTGTTGTTGAGACAGAGTGTTCTGCATCATGGCCGTTTGTCCATTCTGATTTAATGCAGATAATTGCTGGTTCATGAACGACGTCCTTGCCAGGCCTTGTCCCTGTAGTTTCTAGAAAAAGAAATAATGTTAAAAAGGAGATAAGCGCAAGAGGAGAGAAACACAGTAAATAATCTGACATGAGAATGCTCATTAATTGATTAATTCAATGACAATTTGAAGGATCCAACAAAAAATTTAATGAAAGACAAGAATCTTTCCCTAAAATAGGGCATTACTTATTTCCAGCTAATTTGTACTTGCAACTTTTCATATCACTTGTAGAAAGAGTCCATCGTACCTTCTCTATTTGTTGCCAAAAGGCAGAAGAGTCCAAATAAGTGTGACAAATGGAAAAAATAAAGCCAACCAAAAGTGCCTTATTACTTTTTCAGATTTTCTGCGAGGATAAAGTGACTTGGAGTACTGCAAAAACTGAATTGCAGAACCAAAGCAATGTCTATCTAGTATATTATGAACATTGCACTATTATAGATGGCCTACCTTCATAACACAGATGGCAATTCACTCACATGTCATACAGTTTTTAAATCTTTTAAATCATATATGGTAAAAAAGATGATTGGCCATGATATGCAGTGATCTCTTGTGAATGCTTTCAGCTTTTTAGGTCACAGAAACAAGATATAATTCCAAGGCAAGTTCACTCTGACTGCTAAGCTGTGGTTATAGATGCCTGAACCACATACATTTCAAGACTTCCCGGATTATTTGTATGTGCGCGCATGTGTATACTCAACTCAAGCCTTCCTTTCTTGACATGTAACAATAAAATCTGCTCAAGAGTATATTACAAGCGGAAATCAAATCTTCAAAGATATTTTTAGATATTATACGACAGATATAATTACTTATCATGTTGGTTTAGTGTGGGGGAGAGGCAGGTTTGCTGAGGCAGATCAAGCCCAGAATGGTATTCTCATTTTAATACACGTATAGATAACAACTAAATCAAGCTGAGGTCAGTCTCAAGATAAGATCTTGCGAATGTATGCAGCAAAAGTACAATCACCAAGTTAGGACATCAAAACTTGTATCAGGACTGAATCCTCTTACACAGACAACTAGCCCAAAGTATCAGAGTCAAGGCCAAGCTAGTTTTTTTCAAAGGTATGATGTTTTCCAAACTTACAAGCCAGATTTACTAAATACTACAAGTGAATCAATCAACTATCAAATCACATACTCGCAAATAAATTTTACAAAACTATGATTTCATTCATAGTGACTAAAACACACAAGTGCAAGAGCCCGATTTGCTGAACAAAATAAAAACACTAGCAAAAGGAGCTCAAACATATTTTGACACAAAGCAAGAGTTTTATCTATTTTCTTGTGTCGGAGAGAGATAATCTCACAGAAACACCTATTGTCAATTAAACAATGTCAGGTAGATGTGAAGACCGTTCTGCAATTATAAAAACAGAAAAGAAAAGAACCTCTATTGAAGGTGGAAAGAAACACTGAAATCAGAAGTCTGCATGATTGAGTTCTAGAAATTTTGTCTGAGAACAAGGGAGTCCCCTGGGAAAAATGCAAATCTAGATGTCATATGTTATTAACTTTTCAGTGATCAGTAGACATCATTGGGCCAAAAGATGAAAACCTAGATAAACCCAAATTAACAAACTGCATATTTTAACAGTAAATCTACACATTGCTCTAAATTTTTTAAAACATTCTTTCATTCTGATAAATGAACAGTAATCATCAGTGAGAAAGTGAAAAGGCATACTAATACCTGATTACTTGCAAGTGGATTTTGTTGCGATAATTGCTGCCTTAATTGACCCTGATTCATCCTTTGTGCATAAGCAAGAGACCCATTCGCTCTCAACTGAGAACTCAAATTGAGAGGCCCCATCATTCCCATTGCCTGCATCCCCTGTAAGGTCTGCCCAGCAGAATTCCCAGGATGGACTTGAGCCCCCTGCATCAGAGCCGCCTTCTGACGTGGCTGCATTCAAAGCTCCATTTTTCGTCAAATGTACAGTCACACAAACACACACACACACACAGAGTAAAAGCACATATTACACGTGCATATCTCCGGAAAACATTATCCCCAAAAGATTCTTGAACTATTAGTTTATACATAATATTCCACTTCTTCAAAAAATTAGTCACACAAAAATAAATATAAGAAATGGGTATCTAATACATATATGTACCATAAATCCAATATAAAAGTTCTTGGGAAACTAGCATAATATCCTCAACTAACCCATACTTGTGAAAACTATTAGGCCATTAAACAGAATACCACTAAACTGCAAAAGATTCTATCTTCTAACAATTGCCTCACATACTGAAGGCTAAAACTAGAAATCAAATAGACTATGCAGTCTCCAAGAACCTATAGTCAAAAAACTATACGACCATTAAACAGAATACTCTAGAAGCACAAAAGTTTCCGTCTTTTAACAGTTAGATTATATACCAAAGCTAAAAAAAGCGAATGTAAAATAAAAAATACAAAAAAAATCCCTATACTCGAGAAACCATTTGAGCCTAAAGCAAATCTGTAACAACAAAAAGCTCCACCTTTTAGACATTATATCACATACCGAAGCTAAAAACTGAGACTGCAAATTGAACTGAGCCGCGGCGGCAGCAGCAGCAGCCTGCCCAGAAAGCATTGGCAATTGCCCAGCTTGTCCCATTAGCTGTGATCGCGTGAAATTCGCATTGCTCATCTGCCCCATTTGCTGCTGCTGCTGCTGTTGCTGTTGCTGAAGGGGCCCACCACCACCTCCTCCTGCACCAAAATTCATTTGGCTGTAAATACCACCTTGCTGCTGCTGCTGCCGCATCACATTGAACTGCTGCTGCTGTTGTTGCTGCTGCTGCTGTTGGCTCAGCCTCGTCATCGACGGGGATCTCTGTAAGCTCTGATGCATCTGAAAATTCATTGCAGCCATCAAATTATTATTACCACCATTATTACTGTTGTTGTTATTGCTATTGTTATTGTTATTGTTCTGCAACTGTTGCTGTTGAAGCTGCATTTGTTGCTGCTGCTGCTGCTGCTGCTGCTGTTGTTGTTGTTGGATTTGAAGCATTTGTTGCTGTTGTTGCTGATGGGTGGGTTGTACCACCTGCTGTTGGGGTTGTACCAACTGGGGTTGAGAAGAAGACAAAGAGGAAGGGTTCAGACGAGAATTGATAGCGTTGGTGGGAGGCGAAGGCATAGCAATGGCGGGGTTGGAGGAAGATGACACCGCGGCCGCCGCCGTGACCGCCGATTGCAGCGGAGGGTTTGAGCCGGGTTCGATTATCGGCGGTGGCGGCGGCTGTGGTGGCTTCGGGGAAGACGATGATGCTGAATTTTCCATGTTATCTTTCTCTTCTTGGGATGATTTGGAGGTGAAATTGTGAGAGTTTAGTGTGTGTTGTGTGTGCAAATTGTGAAGAGAAACCAAACTCAAGGACAAGATCAAGAACAGGAGCGAGGAGGAAAGAGAAAAGAAATTTTTCCCTCTTTTCTTTTTCCCCCTCTTCTTTAGACAAGTGCAGAAAAATGTGCTGTTTTATCAAAATTCATAGATTTATGTTTGATGTCATAATAATATTATATTCTTTTAATTTAATAATTTATGAAAAAAATGTAGTTTTTTGGGTTAATGATCCATAAGTCTATTTTCTTTAATTTTTTAAAGAATTAAATCCCTTATTTTAAACATAAGATAATAGTTGTACCTTTATAACTATTGATGTTATTAGTCCTAAAATAAAAAATCATCAAAAATTTTATTGAACACATAATACGCATGTTGGGATATGTGATTGGAACATGTAAATTTAAAATTGGAAAAAAAAATTGTATATGCTGACATTTTTTTTATGTGTCCAACTTGTTAATATTTTGACTTAAAAATTTATGGCGATATAAATTACAAAAATAAAGAACTAGTTTATCGTATCAAAAATGAAAAATTAAATGAATCACTAACCCTCAAGAATATAGTAATTGATTTACTCTTAAGAATGAAAAATTATTAAATTGCCATGTGCTCGAAAGATTTAACGTGTAATTTTTAACAACATTGACAATTTTTTTTCAAAATACCTACTGGTTTATTTGATTATCTTTGGTGTTACAACTTTTCATAGTTATTTTTTTATGTAAAAAGTTTATGTATACAAAAATTAGGGATAGTCTAAATAGTCGTGGAGTAAAATCTTGGTTCAAATTGTGTGGAGGATAGGAATTGGGTTAGAGGTGGAAAATTTGTTAAAAAATTTAAAGAAAAAAAAACTTTAAGAAAGAAAAAGTCCACATATACAAGAAAAGTGAATAGTCTAAATAATTTGAGTAATTGTTTACTCAAATATATATATAACGGGAGTAGTCTCTCTGTATACATGGCAATACCAAATATTCGTATATATTAGGGAATGTAATTTTAACGATTTGAACTATTCTTTAATCATTTACATATTTACTAATTGTACATTCACTTTATGCCATCTTTAGTACATGTAGCAACACCAAACATTCATATCTATACTAACTAGAGTTTGTGTCCCGTGCTACACTGCAATTAAATATTGATATTTTTATGAATATATTTTGATAAAATGTTTAACTCTCAATAAGGTTCTCAATATTAATTTTATTTTTTAATAAGAGATTTATAGTAATTGAATAAAATATTTAAGTTAGAAAAAAATATAGACATAATAAAAAAGGTGTAGACTTTTTGAAGGAAAAGCATTTCACGAAATAATGACATGTCTCATTTGTAAAAGAGGCATGAATCTCAATTTTTACCGTGCTCATACGGAACACTATGCACCAAATATGACGTGAATAACACGCATTAGTAAAAAAAATTAAAGCTGTCTCTCGTCTCGCTCTCTCTTATCGTTCTCACAATCACTATCACTCTCTTCCCTCTTTCTTCCTTTTTCTCCTTTCTCTCCACCAATATAATCATCATCTAAATATGTGTGTGTATGTATATATAGGGAGAAGGAAGCTAGCTCCAAAAAGAAAAAAAAGAGCTTGCAATATTGTAGTTGTAGAGAAAATTGTTAAAAAAAATTTTGGGAGTTAAGAATGATGATGCGAAAGTGTATAGGAAATAGTATGATCCCAAAGTCATTGATCTATTGAAGCAAAAATGATGCAAATTTGTGTTTGATGTTTTGACTAAATCAAATTCGTCTATTCTCTCCATCAAACTTTTGTGAATATACAATGTACAATCTATGAACATGTAATATAAGAGTTTTGAACATAGAGTATAAGTATTCTGAACATATATTATAAAAAGTTATGAATATAGTATAAAACTTGTGAAATATAAAATTAACAATTATAAATATTCAATAATGAGCATATTATCTGTAACGATCCATTATTTTTTTCTTTGTCTTTTTAAATTCTATTTATTAAATTCTATTAAGCTTATCTATTGTTGTTGATGGATGCTATGCCACAAGAGTCCTAATAAAAAATGATCAACACAGATCTTAACAAAAACTCACGTTCTGTAGATTGGGTACAAGGAAATTGGGTGAACAATATCTATAAGAAAGTACAATGACAATTTAAGCAGGGTATCATTTCTTGACTCCAAACTTTTGAATTGGCTTAATGCAGAGGGTGAGCCGCAAGGAGAAATATGGATTCAAAAAGCAAGTCCGGAGATTAGGCAACTTTGGAATTGAAATTCTAGGGCTTTGGTGCGAATTTTCTCTTAAGATAAGTAGGACTATTCTCTTTTCTCTTCGCAAAATTCCGGATTTTGGAACTAAATTTTCTTAAATATATTATAGTTATGCTGAAAATTATGTGATAACAAAATAATAATAAAAACAATTGTTATGCATGGAAGTGTGATATGCTATTTGTTACAACTTTGAGAAAAAAATATAATGATAAGTTCGTGCATGCGATTCATAAATGGTTGCTGTGATAGTTTGATAGGTGGAGAAGGAAAATTTCTGTTTTCTTTATTAACTTAATCACCAAACTCTATAGCAACGTAGCGTGCCACTAGCATGATCAGCCTGCAGGCATTCAAGGGCAATGTCATTTTATATGAATGGTGTTTAGGTGATGCCAGTATGTGATTGTGGCTATGGCTTGAAATGTGCATCATATTAGTGTAGTAGTTCACGTGTGAGTTTGAAAATTTGGACTTATTCTCTGAGGAAGAAAAGAACAGTGGATTTTGTTCAAGTCATATGCATGTTTATGAAGGTCCGTGTGCATAATTAATTTATATGTATGTTAGTGCAAATTCTGTTTAGGAAAAGAATTAAAACCAAGTTTGATCACACGCCTATGTATATTGTGTGGAATGATTTTCAATTTTCAGATTTTTAAAGGTTCATTATTTTTTTAGGTTATACTATCAGTAAAAATAATAATAATAATTTTATTTGAAGTCATAGACTTGGGATTTTTATAGAAGAAAATTGTTCCAATGAGGGAATTTGTTTCTAGAAATTATACTGATCTTGGACCTTTTGGCAATTTGTTATTGGTCTGAGGCTGTGTTTTGTTTTGTACTTTGACAGTGTATGGTATATCAGTTACTGTTTTGGGGTAGCGCACTACATGTTTGGATATTCATTTACTTTGGGCTTTGAGATTCAACCATTACTCTGGACCTATGCCGCCAAGACTAAGAGTAGTCACAGCCAACTTTTGGATTTGAGATCTTATTTATTTCTGAGTTGATTTTATTATTATATATCATTCTATGATATTTGACTATGTGTAATGGTGTTTAAAATGGGTGTCTTGAAATTCTTATGGTGGTTCATGGTACAAGTTTTGCTTAAATGTGGTTTAAATTTGTTAGTCATAATTTTGATTAGGTTAAGGATGTACATGTGTTACAGTTTAGTTTTGTACAACATCTGTGCCAGAAAGATTTCTTTGGAAAGATAGAAAACTCTTCTATACTCGGTGGCCAGCTTGGTTGTGCCTAAAAGTCATTTTTTTTTTTTTCCTAAGAGCATGTCTACTTACTGAGTAAATTTCTTTACTCATCCCAATTGTCAATATTTTGTCACAGATAAGAAATAAAACAGCTAGAGAATGCTTGGACTGGTGGAAGTTCTCATATCACTGTTAGTAGTATTTTCTTCCATTTGATGATCTGGACATTTGTTTTATTTTTAGCTCAAATAAGGATTTAGACTTATTTCATAGAGT
The DNA here is from genome assembly GCA_028554755.1 of Cordia subcordata. Classification (NCBI taxonomy): domain Eukaryota; kingdom Viridiplantae; phylum Streptophyta; class Magnoliopsida; order Boraginales; family Cordiaceae; genus Cordia; species Cordia subcordata. The sequence continues at coordinate 14,589,367 of JAPTOF010000006.1, read as the reverse complement.
TTGATATGTAACTCTTGCTTAGTTGGAAATTTCTGTTTTGCTGATACCTTTGAACTTTAGATGTTCGGAATTTTATCATATTCTTAAACTAGTGAGTGTTCACCTTTTATGAAGTGAATTGTTAAGGCAGGCACATTTCTAGTTATATAGTTTGTCTGTTGGGTGTTTTTTCTTTTAGCACCTTGCAGGCCTAGCGAGATGTTATTTCCTAGGCATGTAGCGGTCACGTTCCTAATGTTTGAATAGATGATTTTTTAGGGGCACGACAGAGTGGCATCAAAGCTAGGTTTTGATCAAAATAGAGCTGGCCAAGTGGGGGTTCGAGGAATCGGGTTTACATTGCCCATGTCGTTTTTTCTCGTTTATGTTTCATACTCGTTTGTTGTTAATAATTGTTATGATATCTTGGTATAAGGAATGGCACCTCAAAGAAAGAAAACAATTCGCGTAAAACATGTAAGTGATGTTAAACTCTAGCTGAGACTTTTAGACGTGCTAAGGCAGCTAAGACCAGGATCGAAATGGCCACAAATACAAGTCATGAGCAAGCTACCAAGAAGGGTGACCAAGAGGAGCAATATACTTTGGAAAATTCATGCAATAAAGTCCATCAAAGTTTTTCGGGAAAGGTGACTCTCGAGAAGCTAAGGACTGGTTGGCAGAATTGGAGTAGTATTTTGACTCACTCAAGTTTGATGATGATTGTTGAGAATGGTTCAACACTCTTTTGCTGTGAGGGGTGGCAAAGGATTGGCAGGGTGAAGTAGATTGGAAGGAATTTAAAGTCTTGTTTGAGAAAGAATTCTACCCAATTGCTTATAAAAACTAGAAAGTTGCAGACTTTGCAAATTTGAAGCAAAGGGACCTATCATTGTTAGACTATGTTAAGAAGTTTACTCAATTAGCCCAGTTTACACCTCAACTAATTTCGAATGACTATGAGAAGGCATGAAAATTTGATCTGGGTTTGAGATTGGAGATTCGTACTATTGTGGCTTCACACTATTTTCAGACCTTGAGTGATGTGGTGTATTCTACAACTGTAGATGAAAGAGATTTGAACTTCCTGTAGTGCATCTACCCTAAGGTAGCAGAAAGGATTATTCCAGCCCATCAACAAACAAGTTTGGGACCCCTGGAGGATCAAACAGGAAATCAAATTCTACTGTTGGAGGAAATAACATTAGCTAGGGGTGTAAGAGATGTAATGGCTACCACTCAACTAAGGAGTGTCGCTGGATTATTGGGGCTTGTTTTTGGTGTAGAGGTATGGATCACCTATTAAGGATTGTCCAAACATGAAATCTGGAAATACCGATACAAAGGATGGGAGGAAAAAGCCAAGAGTTGTGCATGGTATTTTCCATTACCCAGGGTGATGACTAGGCTTCTAAAGATGTTGTCTCAGGTATTATTCAAATCATGTTAGCTTTTGCATGTGTACTTTTTCACTCTAGGTCAAAATTTTCATTTGTTTTGCCTATGTTCGCTACACTACCTGATACTACGCCTGAAATGCTAGAATCTGAAAATGGAAATCAATTACAATTGGCACCGTACATAAAAAGCTGCTTAGTCAGCATCGAGAATAACGAGTTGTCCACAAACTTGACTGAACTAGAAATGAAAGATTTTGATGTAGTTCTAGGAATGAATTGGCTAGCAGATTACCATGGGCAGATAGACTATTTTGACGCAAAAGTAATTTTTTGGATGCCTGGTGAATCAAAATTCAACTTTATCTGAAGAAGTCAATAAACTCCTCGAGTCATATATGCATTGAAGGCTCAAAAGATGCTAAGGAAAGGCTATACTACTTCCCTAGCTTGTGTAACAATGTCATAAACTAATAAACTAAAGTTGAAGGATATCCCTGTTGCATGAGAATTTCTACATGTGTTTCCAGAAGAGATATCTAGACTCTCTCTTTAGTCGGTGGTCGAGGTCAGAATTGACTTAGTCCCTGGGATGAGGCCCATATCCAAGGCTTCTTATTGAATGGCACCAATAGAGTGAAAGAAAATAAAAGTATAATAAGAATTTTGGACAAGGGATAGATTTGACCAAGTGTATCACCATGGCGTGCACCTATACTTATTGTAAAGAAGAAAGATAGGAGTAAGTGCCTGTATGTTGATTATAGAGACTCAGATAAGGTCATGATTAACCCATTACCAAGAATTGAAGACTTATTTGACCAGTTGCAAGGTGTGAGGGTATTATTCAAAATTGACTTAAGATCATGATACCATCAGCTTAAGGTCAAGACTGAGGATATACCTAAGACTACCTTTAGGACCATATATACACACTATGAGTTTTTGCTATGCCATTTAGATTAACAAATGCACTAGCAGCTTTCATAGACTTGATGAACCAAGTCTTTAAACATTTTCTTAGATCAATTTGTTGTGGTGTTTATTGACGACATACTTATCTACTCTAAGAATCACGATGAGCATGAAACATATCTGAGAATGGTATTACAAACTTTGAGGGAAAAATAGCTGTATGCTAAGTTTAAGAAATATGAGTTTTGGCCAAGGGAAGTTGCATTTCTAGGGCATTTGATCTCCAAAAAAGGAATATTAGTAGACCCACAAAAAATCGAGGCAATGAATAGTTAGCCAAGGCTAACCTCAGTAACTAAAGTTCGTAGTTTTCTGGGATTAGCAGGCCACTATGGAAAGTTTGTCCCGGAATTTTCACATATAGCTACTCCCATGACACGCCTTATATGCAAAGATGTAGAATTTAAATGGGGATTGGATTGTGAAAAGGCTTTCCAAGAACTAAAATAATGTCTAGTATCTACACCACTGCTTGCTTTACCTTCTGGTATTAAGGGGTTTACGATCTATAGTGATGCACCCAGAAATAGGTTAGGGCGTGTGTTAATGCAATAGGATAAGGTTATTGCATATGTTTCTCGGCAACCAAAAACCTATGAGCAAAATTACCCCACTCATGATCTAGAATTTACAGCAGTAGTGTTTGCACTCAAGATGTGGTGACATTACTTATATGGAGTCACATGTGAAATCTATACAGATCATTGGAGTGTAAAATACCTCTTTACTCAGAAGGAATTGAATTTAAGGCAACAAAGATGGTTAAGCTTATTAAAGATTATGATTTACGGATTAACTACCTTACTGGGAAGGCTAATAAGGTGGTTGATACCCTTAACAAGAAACCTAGCAAGAGTATGGCTGCTTTGATCACCTCTCAGAAAGAACTGATAGAAGAGTTTGAAAGGATGAAAATTGAAGTTATAGTGAAGTCAGAAGGTGCTACCATGGCCCATAATGGCCTATATTTCAACCTAACACATGTTTGTGGAAAGAATCAAAATAGTTCAAAAGTAGGATTTATATTTAGCAAAAGCAAGAAGAGAAATTAAGAGTGAAAAAAAAAAACCATTCTGCAATTACATGGGGATGATACTTTAAGATTTCAAGGAAGATTGTGTGTGCCAAAGGACTCAAAAATTAAGAAGGAAATCCATGATAATGCAATGGTTCTTGTTTTCAATTCATCCAGGTGGAGCAAAGATGTATTGCGATTTAAGGGATCCTTTTTTGTGGCCTAATATGAAGAAAGACATTACAGAAAATGTGACCAAATGTTTAAGCTATCAGAAAGTAAAGGCAGAGCATTAAAGACCATCTAGACCTTTGCAACCTCTGGATATACCAGAATGTATTTCCATGGATTTTGTGATGGGTCTGCCTCAAACAAAAGATAAGTGAGATGCAATCAGGGTGATTGTGGATAGATTGACCAAGTCAGCTCACTTCTTATCGTTTTCTTTGGAAACGACAATGGAAAAGCTTGTAGAGTTGTATATAAAGGAAATCTTTAGGTTACATGGGGTATTGAATGAGAGAGTGTCTGACAAGGATACAAGATTTGCTTCCAACTTTTGGAAAAGTTTTCAAAATGTTATGGGTACCAAGCTCAAGATTAGCACCGCCTACCATCCATAAACAAATGGATAAAGTGAAAGAGCAATCTAAACAATGGAAGATATGCTCTGAACGTGTCTTAGACCTTGGTGGAAGTTGGGATAGACATTTAACACCAGTATAGTTTGCTTATAATAACAGCTACCAAGCTAGTATCAAAATGTCCCTATTTGAAGCAATTTACAGGAGAAATTGTCGTATACCTCTTTATTGGGAGTTGGGGTAGAAAGAGCCTTTAGGTCCGCAGTTAATTGAAGAGACTGAAAAGGAAATCAAAATGATCAGAGCTTGAACAAAAGAGGCTCAAGATAGTCAAAAAAGTTGAGTGGATCAAAAAAGGAAGAAATTGAAGCTAGAAGTAGGTGACCATGTAATGTTGAGATGTCACCAACTAAAAGGGTAGTTAGATTTGGTACTCGTGGAAAATTAAATCCATGATACGTTGGTCCCTTCGAGATCTTGGATTGAATCCCTAACGTAGCTTATCGCTTTGCTCTGCCACGCTCTTGTTGGGAATGGTGTCCTAGAGTTAGTCGTCTATTATAGACTTTGTACTGATTTGTAGATGAATCATTTACTTTTGGCCTTACGTTATCTCGTACATCTTTTCCTCAATTGTTAAATCATGACATAGTCCTTAAGATGACCTAAAGAGGCTATGTGAATGAGGAATAGCCGGTTGTCCTTAAACCTTGTTCGTAACCAAATGATAGAATTGATACTAGGATATTAATTCGATCGAGCGTAAGTTATCGTGTATCACATGAGTTGGTTATCCTAACAATCAAAGGGTGTAGAGACACCAATGTGACCCACGGTGAGGTGTGGAGACATGCTGAGTGAATAAAACTCTATTACGAACATCCTATGGTATGTACCCTACTGTCAAAGGATAGTTTGTGGTGCTCATGGGTGTTGTATTCCTTTAGACCTAAGATTGCCATAGAGACTTATTGATTATTCCCTATGCTTTGGTATCAGACTATTCAGATTTCTAATCCAGTGATGACATGGGCAAGTGCCGCGAAGTCAATGTGTAGGTCAAGATGGGATTGACAGCTTTGCATATTAGGAGAACGATATTCTGCTTAGTCCTAATTCATTAAGATTTTGGCCAAAGCTTTTCGCGGTATGTGTCATGATGAGTCATAACGAGATTGGGACTTGACATGGAATAGCTGATTAGGGGTTTGATAGTTTACCATGCCTCTAGGGTTATTTTGGAATATCAAGAATCATAGGGAATCTATCGTAGTACCCAGGTTCGTTGACTATTAGCTTGCAACTATTCGGCCTATTCAGATGTTGGAAATCGTTGCTAAATAGTATTATCGATTAATACAAGAATAGTCCTTGTAGTACCGGTTTAAGTTTGAACATATAGAATCACGCATATGGTAGAGAATTAGTTGGAGGATTGAACCTATTGTAGTTATCTCAATCATGTTTAATTGATAATTAGACGTGTTATTATTTAACTATGAATTAAATAATATTATGAGTAATTAACATTATAAATATTTAATTGAGAATTAAATATTATAATGTTTAATTAATTATTACGGGTCATAGAATTAATTTCGACTATGTGTAACTAGCATTGGATATGTGGATCAAAATTAATTTATAGGCTATTATTTATAAATTAAATATGGATTTAATTTGAGCTCTAATTTGGATTTGAGAAGTCCATAATTTTGAGTACAAAGAGTTGGACTTATTGGTTATAGGGATGGGCTTTATAGAAAGCCTCTCCCTCTTTATATATAGAGATAATTCACTTTTGCTACATACGATGGTTTTTGAGAAAAACCTAATCTCAAAAATAATTGTAATACTCTTCCAAACCTGGAAATTAAAATAGACAATCGCGTACGAAGAGGAGGAGCTTGGTACTTCCGCAAGGCAAGGTATTTTTAACGCAAGAATTACGAGGTAATTCTATATTTCTTAAAAAATTTTAATTTTAGAGCTTGATACTGTGTGTGGAAATTCGGAGAAAATCTTCCCGATTTCCTATTGTGGTATTAAAGCCAAGGCTCTTTTATTCTAATTATTTGATTTTATCGTATAATTCTGTAATATGTATATGCGAGACGCATACTTAATGATTTGGGTGTTTAGATGATTTCAATCCATGGGTTGTCTCGTAACGCCCATAATAAATGAGTTAATAGTAATAATGATTGTCTTTATTACAAACTTAATTTTACATATACCATAGACGTGTATTGATGGCCTAGACATAATCTTCTTTTTGTGTGTGCCGTCATTAATGCTCATTGCATTTTAGAAACTATTTTGATCTTATTGTTTCGTTTTGGATCAAATCTTGGAATCTAATTGATTGAAATTTACTTTTTGTGTGGCCTTATCATCGACTACCAAAACTATCTTGAATCGACGGAAATCGGAGTAGGTAATCAGACTCTTCAAAGAAAGAAAAAAAAAAAAAAATCTCTTTTGGTTGAGGCTAGACATTGATGATGTTTGTTGCCAGCCATAACTCTTTTTCTGCAGTATATGCTTGGCTGTAGAGGGTTTTTTTTTTTTTTTTGGTATAAAAACTTTTACAGTATAAATCTATGCTGGTTAAGGTCGCAGGGAAAGCCCTTGGTGATTCTTGGTTTTATTTCAATTAGTGTTGCTATTGTTTTTAAAAAATTAAATAATAATAATATTATTATTATTTTTCGTTAGCTTCATCTTTCTGCCGTAGCATAGAAAAAGGGCAATATTTTTGTTCTCTTCTGACCTTTCGTGTATTAGATCTGCTTAAAGAAAAGTTTTGAAATGCTATTAGCAAGTATTCTAGTGGCAGCTCTTCTCCAATAAGATGGCTCCAAGGGTTGCATCTTGGGAAGATGATGGTGACTAAGCTTTTTTATATTATCCAAAAAAAAGAAAAGAAAATTAAAAAAGTCTCTGCATAATTTCAAACCAAGTACCTTTAAAGTGGCATTAGGGCCTGTTTAGATTAACTTTTTTTAAGAAAAAATAATTTTTTTTTCCTGAAAAAGTTACATAAAATTTTTAATAACTATTTGATTTGGCTTCAAAAAAAGTTGAAACTTAAAAAAAAATCAAATATAGATTTTTTTAGAAGCTAGAATTTTCAGCTTCTAAAAAAAAATATTTTTCAAAAGCTGTTAAAAAAAACGTTTGTTAAAAAAGCCAATCCAAACGAGCCCTTAGCACATCTTGACCACTTCTGCTATTTACTTCTTTGGTTCTTCTTGTGTCCTTTTATTGTTACCTACAGTGGATAATTGACTCGTTATATTGGGCTACCAAGTTAAATTAATATTGATTAATTTAAATTGACAATAGACTTTTGGTCTTTGGACCAAATTTTATTATTGGGCATGTTTTTAATTAGTATGACTAACTAATAAATAAAATTCATATAAAATTTAATTAATTGTTAATTAAATGTTTTGACAAATAATAATATTGAACTCTTAAGAATAATTAAGGATTCAGAAATTAGAGATAAAATCTTAGATCCCTTAGGAAAAAATAAGGAATTAGAGGAGACAATAGAGTTTTCGCATAGGGATTTTGTGCCTTATACTCTTAAGGAAGTTAGGAGAAGGCTAGAGGATAGGAATAGACCACCCTCATTAACCATAGTTCAGGATCTCCAGATAGAGGTAGATAACCTGAAAAAAGAGAAAAATATTATCTCAAGAAAATATAACAATAAAAGATCAAATAGGAATTCTAACTAATAGGTTAGATAAAATGGATAAAGGAAAAGCTATTATCCAGGAAAGTGGATTAGAAATAGATCCATTCTTAGGAAAAATGGAGTTTATAACTTCACAAAAATGGTTAGTTAAAATTACTCTTTTAATAAAAAGAGAGTTTAGGAAAGAATTAGTTGCTCTTATAGATAGTGGAGCAGATCTAAATTGTATTCAGGAATGATTAATTCCTACCAAATATTTTGAAAAAACCACTCATTCATTAAGTTAAGCAAGTGGTAATAAAATAGAGATTTTATATAAATTATCTCAGGCTTATATTTGTCAGGATAGACAGTGTATTCCAACTAGTTTTGTGTTAGTTAGGAATATGACAAATCAGGTCATCTTAGGCACCAAGTGAAATGATAGCCAGCAGAATTATGCTACTGTTGCTAAGGAGATTTTAGCAATTGTCAAATGTGTTTTAAAATTTCAAGATGATCTTTTAAATCAAAAGTTTTTAATAAAAACTTATTGCCAATCTGCAAAATATATGTTTAATAAAGATTTCAAACATGATGTTTCAAAGCAAATGTTTGCTAGGTGGCAGGCCAATTTAGTCCCATTTGATTTTGAAATCAAACATATTCAGGGAAAGAATAATAGTTTACTTGATTTTCTTACTGGTGAATTTTTGCAGAATGCAGCCTCCGGAGAGGGGAGAAGAAGCCCAAAAGGGTAGGGGAAATATGCCCAATCAAACTGCCCAAAAAATCAAGGCCATGGGAAATATGCCCAACAAAGTGGTCGTGGTAGGGGAAATGAGGCCCTAGATTACCATTACACAAATAAAGCAATTGAATTGGTTGTTGAGGAGGCTGAACACCGGAGAAATATACTTTGGGCTGAGAAGATGGACCTCAGACTCCTACATCCAAATTCTCCTGTGTATGCTGAATTAATAAAATTCATTGATGACCAGGAGAAGAAGGCTGGAGATAGTAAAATCTCATTTGCCTTAGCTCTGAATAATACAAAGCATGATGATGCCTTACAATATTCACAATGTAATCAACAGGAAATAATCCTGTATTTTTCACAGAGAGATCTTGCATATAAACAGGATCCTTGAATACTCATGCAAAAATATCTTGATGAGTTTTCCTTTCCAGCTCAATCATATAAGACTAGACACCATTATGAGAATATACTCATAAAAATGTTCTCTGCTGAATTTGAGCATTTCAAGAAGAATGATAAGGCAGATATGATGTCCAGAGATATTGCTTATAGCAAAATCTTCATCAAAGGTCTCATTAATCTAGATGAATTGGGCCTGAGTACTCACAAATTAAGGGAGTACAGTTCATTCAACCTGAAGACCCCAATGCAATATTCATATTGGAATTATATGGATGCTTTTACGAAGGTATTTTACTTCGAGAATGAGCAGCGGAAGCATTCATGGTTCGTGAAGATTGCTACCCATGTTGTCGACAAGGAGATTCCATCTTGGTTCATAATTTGGTGGAATTTCTTTGGTCCTTCACCGACAATATTACCGGAGCCATTCAAAGGACTATATACAGAATGGTTGCAGCGTTTGCCGAGAGTCGCAAATCTTGAAGACCAGCAACAATATGTTGAAGGTACAACGTCCATGTATTTCTTTCTGGATTTTTCAATCCCCCGGATAGTCGGATGGATACCAAAAGTTGGACATACTCAACAACAACATATTCCGTGTTTGAAGAAGATATTCTTCACAAAATTCTGGCATAAGATGATCCAGAAAGATCCTAGCACAGGTTAATTATTTGCTCAGGATCAAATAAAAGAGATTGAAGAAAGGATTTCTCAGTATAAGGAGGAATTGAAGAAGAAGAAGATGATGATGATTCAGGATTCTCCTAAATCACCCTTTGAGCAATTTGCAATCAAGTTGTAGAAGAAAAATCCAAAAATATCATCACAAGATATTATGATGGCATATATGGATCAAATCAAGGAAGAGATGGTCCAGTTCACTCAAAAAGGTGAATCTTCATCACCATTGGAGATGTCAATGGAGGCGTCACAGCAGCAGGGCAGCAGATATTTTTGTCTTGCAGGTCAATCGCAGGATCTAGAGGAAGAAGGAAACTATTCCTTGGATGACGTGTTCGAATCAATGAAAGACACGTTACAGGGTCCGTTGCAGATAAAGCAAAGACAGGAAGAATCTTCCGGTCCACCTCAATAGGATAAAGATAGGTTAGGTGAAAAGTAGATTTGTCGTATAGGACAAATCAAGTCTGCTTTCTACTGTAGATAAATAGTAGGTTTTACTTTTTACTGTAATACACAGTGTCTGTAATTATTATTCCCGGATTCCAAATAAGTGAAGTCCGTGGAAAGTTGTTTTGAAATTTTGTTTCAAATCTGAGCACCCAAGTGTCTATAAAAGCAAGACTCGGATGAAGTGTTTAGGTGTGTGCAGTTTTATTATTTTTTATTCTGTAATTTTGATTTTGTTAATAATATTCTGAGCGTTCCCTCTGAAGGTACCGTTCTTTTTTATTTTCTGTATTTCAATATTTATTTTTGTTTTTAGGAAAGCCTAATGGAAGACTGATCCCTGATGGATTGTAATAACACTATGCTATCATAGAGCGTATCTTAGGCTATCTCAAACCTTGAGGATCATCCTCAAGTACTCCGCTATCATCGTTAAGGTATTGAGAATAGGACATATCTTAGAAAACCTTCTGAGATTATGGTTCAAAGTATATGGCTAGGTTCTCATGGAGCTTTTTGGCCCTTTCATGCCATTTTGATGTTTGTTGGCGCTTTTGTGGGTTGTCTTTGGTTCTAGAAGGAGCTTAGTGATATATCAGGTAAAATCACCATGAATCTCTACCTTTTTGGGTTAATCTAAGATATAGCCTAGACTTAAGGACTCATCCATGTCCGCGGACTGCTGTCTACTTGCAGTCTTATCCCTTGGGCCGCAGACATATATATATATATATATATATATATATATATATATATATATATATATACACACACACACACACACACACACACACATACACACACACACACACACACACATATATATATATATATATATATATTATTTTTGTATGCCAATTGTGTTTAATTATTGGATTAATTAAAGGGTTTGGCTATTAAAACATATGTGCTTATCATCTCTACAAAATTCTCTAAATTATTTGGTCCATTAAATGGTTTCAACATGTAGATGCTCAAATCATTGCCTTCCATTAAAGTAAATAATAATGGGCCCAATGTTCTAATAAATGTTGGAGGCCCTCAGGCTTGGCTTTTATTGAAATATTGGGATTATTATTCACTATATGAAGTCCTTGGGATCCTTTCAGACTAATAAGCAGGTGGGTTGACCTTAGTCAGGCTTGTTTACATTCGTTGTATTTGTTAATTGCTTTCATAAATCTCAATACGTTATAGATATATTACTATTTAATAGTGATATAATTAATCACGATCATAAATGTGGTTTGTATGTTCTAAACAAACTTCATATAAGTGAGACCAATTAGCTATAGAGTGTCAGCATAATCATCAATTAGCTGATAAGGTATAAGGTCTATAATGAAAGATCGTCTTCATAGTAGATCATGGACATGCTAGCTTATAGATTTACACTCAAAAGTTGGATGAGTCTTCCTACACATTTGATGGTATAGAGAGACATAAAGATCTAATATATTGTCTTCGACACTCAATTGAGAGGTAAAATGTCTATGTACTATATAAGACATAATAGATTAAGAAGCAAACATCACTTGACTACTTCCTTTAAAAAGATGATCAGGTGTAGCATTCTCAATTGTCATCCCTCAATATCGCCTTCCTTCTTGAATTGGTCTAAGACATACAAGTTAATTGTTGACTGTAATGGACCTTTCGAGCTGCTAGGGATCTTCTAGTAAGATAACCAACTTCTAGAGAGAACATTATTTCAGTGAGAGGTGAATCATCCAAGCAAGGTTTTGAACCCCACCAAATAGTAGCAATTGGTTTGCATACAGACATCTTTGAATATTCAAACGCTAGAAGAAGAAGAGTCTTTAAAGTCTAATGTTGTTGTATCCTAAGAGACTAAAAGTAACAGGTGGTTGCTACATGAGGTGCATATATGATAATGCCTTGCAAGTTCAGTAGATCCTACTGGCTTTGTATAAGATACATACAGTCCTTATAACTTGTTATATTAGAACCATTTGCTAGTCGAAATAAGCATGATATTAATGTTGTCATGAGTAAAGATATTATCATGCATTGTAAACTGATTTAAGCTCTTCCTTTTAACATAGTGTATGTTAGCGAGAATGGTATCATTTTATGATCTCATCATAGAAACATATATCCTTTAAGTAAGCCTCATGTTTGTCTAAAAGAGAATAAGATTCTTACATAATGGACTCCAACTACTAAATAGTTGAATGGTATGTTAGAAAGGAGAAATCAAACGTTGTTGGCTAGAGTTTGATCCGTTATGCAATTTATGGTTTTGACCATATCCTTGGGATGTGTATTAGAGAGAAATTCTTAAATGTTGAGCTACAACATCTAGCAAGTCAGTGGATAAGATACAATATAAGATATAGTGTGATAATAAGCTGTACACTTTTACTGAAGGGTCAAAGAAATGTTCAGTACATAAGTATCTTATCATTAACAAGCTAGAATTGAAGTTTGTTAAGTGTTTGGAAGATTTCCTAGAAAGTCTAGTAAATTTGACTTCTAGAAAAATAATCAATAATGAGTATAACCTCAAAGGAATCTTTTCAAGAAAGAATTTCTAAAATAAGATTCCCCTAATAATGAGCTTATGAATTTCTAAATAGAAGGATAAAACACTAATAGTTGAACATACAAAACAAGATAAGTTTAGGAACCAAATCTTGTGCCTGTTAAAGAAGCATCACTAAGGTAATTTGGTAAAGTACCATGTTCAACGGAAAAGTGTTAAATCCTTGTCCAACGTAGAAATTTTATTGAACTATTAGAGAACGATATGAATTCGATCACTTGTAAAGATACTGGATAGAGGCATAACTCTGAGAACTTGCTTAATCCGAGGCAATCCTTTAAGGAACCACGAATGTCAACAATGTATGGACATTGGTTGGCTACATATTGGGTAATGTAGAGTGAAATATGGTTTATGAAAGGGTTTTAGTAGGTTAAGATCTACAATGCCTAACTACTTGTTAGAAGGCCTTGTGAATATTGTAGTTTGACTATGACAAGACATTTCCACTAATAATGATGCTCGAGTTCATTTGCATCGTTCATGTATGAGATACATGTTTGTATCATGAAATCTAATCAGTAAGTGCCTAGATGGCTTTCCTCCAAGGTGAGCTGAAAAAGAATGTGTATGCACAGCTGAATAGTTCACATCTACTATTGAGATTATAGAACATATGACTATTTGGCTCATGAGTGGTCTTGTATAAGTATTTCGGGTTAATACTTACTTTTAATAAAGTATCAAGACATATGCTTTTGTTAAGAATGAAATGTGCCCTACATCTATTAGTAGGCTAATGATAATGTGATTATTTATAGTATAGTAATGTGAATGACATTTTTGATACTATAAAATTGAAAACCATATCTATTATTTGTTTTCCATAAATGTTTTTGGAAACATATCCTATATGCTTGGGATCGCAATCTATATGGATAGATTAGAGAGATTACTCAGATTGTCCTAGTATGCGTACATTGACTTCGTGTTGACATAGTTCAACATATAGAATTCTGAAAAAAGATTTTTTTGGAATCTATTGTTCAAGGAAAATTTGTTTGACGGGTTTCTCTGAGAGGAATGTATGATTAAAGTCCTAATTGCTTAGACAATAGGATTTACTAAATACAGTATGTCATGTAAGAGGCCTCGTGAGGCTTACTCTCCTTGATTACCAATAGTTATGATGTTGATCCCAACTAGGGGTGTTGGTAATTAGTGGAGACCAATCTTTAACACATTGGGTGCGGGAGTACCAATGGCTCGTCTATGAAGAATTTTGACTTTGAAACTAGTCAGTTGAACTTATTCAGGCTTTTGGTCAGATGAAGATGATAACCACAGTATTCGAGATTATGTTTGCTAGAATACTTTTAAGCTTGTGTTTAGATGTTGCCACGTTCTTTAAGCTAGAGATAGTTATCTTTTGCAAATAATGTATAACAAAGAATGTTTTGCCATCTCCTTAGCTAAAGCCTTCGGGATCATGAGAAGACAGGTATAAGATACAAATTTGACTGGTTTTAATCCAAATGGGAGATTGTTAGGAATAGTTCCCTAAAGTCAGCCGTCTGTTGTAGACTTCATAATGATTTGTAAATGAATCATTTTGTTTTTGGCCTTACATCATATCGTACATCTTCTCCTCAGTAGTTAAATCATGATATAGTCCTTATGATGACCTAAAAAGATTATGTTAATGAGGAATATCCCGATTGTCCTTAAACATCATTTGTAACCTAATGATAGAATTGATACTAGGATATCAATTTTATCAAGCATAATTTATAGTGCATCACATGAGTTGGTTATCCTCATAACCAGGGGGTGTGGAGACATCAATGTGACCCACGGTAAGGTATGGAACATGCTCAATGAACATGACTTTATTACGAGTGTCTTATCGTATGTACCCTACTGTCAGAGGACAGCTTGTGATGCTCATGGATGTTTTATTCCCTCAGACTTGAGACTGTAAAAAAAACTTGTGAATTACTCCTTATAGTTTAGTACCAGACTATCCGGATTTCTAACCTGGTGATGAAAGGCTGCTGGGTATGGGCAAGTGTCGCGAAGTTAATACGTAGCTCAAGATGGGATTGACTACTCCAGGTATTAAGAGAATGATATTCTGCTTCATCCTAATTTATCAAGACTTTGGCCAAAGCTTTCCAGGTTATGCGTCACGTGGTTATGTCATGATAAGTCATGACGAGATTGGGGACTTGACATGGAATAGCTGATTAGGGGTTTGACAGTTTACCATGCCCTTAGTGTTATTTTGGAATATCGAGGCTCATAAGGAATCCACCATAGTGCCCAGGTTCTTTGAATATTGCCTTGCAATTATTCAGCTTATCCGGATGTCAGGAACCATTACTAGATGGTATCATTGATTAACACAAGAATAGTCCTTGTATTACTAGTTTAAGTTTGAACCAACAGAGTCACGCATGTGGTTGAGAATTAGTTGTAGGATTGACCCTATTGTAATTATCTCAAACATGTTTAATTAAGAATTAGACGTGTTATTATTTAACTATGAATTGAATGATATTACGAGAAATTAACATTATAGATATTTAATTGAAAATTAAATGTTATAATGTTTAATTACTTATTACGAGTCATGGAATTAATTTTGATTATGTGTAGCTAACACTGGATATGTGAATCAAAATTAATTTATGGGCTATTGTTTATAAATTAAATATGAATTTAATTTGGACTTTAATTTGGATTTGAGAAGTCCATAATTCTGAATCCAAAGAGTTAGACTTATTGGTTTGTAGGGATAAACTTTATAGAAAGCCCATTCTGTATATAAAGAGAATTCACTTTTTCTAAATATGATGGCTTTTGAGAAAAACCTAATCCCAAAAACAATTGTCAAAATACTCTTCCAAACCCATAAATCAAAATAGGTTCTTCCTACTATTCTTGATCACGTACGAAAAGGAAGAGTTCAGTGCTTTCGCAAGGCAAGGTATTTTTAGCGCAAAAATTATAAGGTAATTCTAAATCTCTTAAAAAAATTTAATTCTAGAGCTTGATCCTGCGTGTGAAAATTTGGAGAAAGTCTCCCCAATTTCCTACACCTCTTTGGTTGAGGTTCACAATGTATTCCATATTTCACAGCTGAGAAAGTACGTACTTGATCCAAGTCACATAATTTGCCATAAAGACATTTCTATTAGAGGGAATTTGACCTTTGAGGAAGAGTCAATAAGAATAATAGATCCGAAGCAACAAGTTCTCAGGAGAAGGGCCTTTTTGTACGCAAAGGTTCAATAGAGAGGTAGAATGAAAAGATAGGCTACCTGGGCTCGAGAAACTGAAGTTTGGGAGAAGCATCTCTATTTGTTTATGAGCCCCGGTATGTATGTTTCGAGCGAAAACTTTTTTAGGGGTAGTGACTTTTTTAGGGGTAGTGAGATGTAACGATCCGTTATTTTTTTCTTTGTAATTTTAAATTCCATTTATTAATTTCTATTGACCTTATCTGTTATTGTTGATGGACCCCATGCCATACTTAAGAGTCTTGATGAAAATCAATCAACACAAATCTTAACAAAAACCCATATTCTGTAGATTGGGTACGAGGAAATTGGGTGAATGATATCTATAAGAAAGCACGATGACAATTTAAACGGGGTATCAGTTTCTTGACTCCAAACATTTGAATTGGCTTGATACAGAGGGTTGAGCCACAAGGAGAAATATCGAATTCAAAGAGCAAGTCCAGAGATTAGGCAACTTGGAATTGAAATTCTAGGGCTTTGGTGTGAATTTTCTCTTAAGTTAAGTAGGACTATTCTCTTTTCTCTCTGCAAAATTCTAGATTTTGGAACTAAATTTTCTTAAATATATTATAGCTATGCCGAAAATTATGTGATAATAAAAGGATGATAAAAATAATTGTTAATGAGCATAAGCCTAAATAGCCTGCAAGCACGTGGGTCGTGTGTAATACAGTACGTGCAAGTGCAAGGTTGAATCCACGGGGAGGCCAAACATGTATGGTGTCCTAAGCTAAGTGTGTGCTAAAAGGCTTTGTGTTAGGTCTCTAGACTACTATTGTTTTGGAATTTTTGGCTTAAGGGAATTTGGGAAAGATAAGCCTAATCTAAAGGTAAGGAAATAAAGGTGGTGTATGTGTGTGACAAGGGAATCAAGTGATCTAAGAGGAGTCAAACGTCAGAGATAGGGACTAGAGTGATTATAACTTGCCTATGGGTTATTACTATGTCATTTTAAGGTGGCTTGATGGATTATACTTGGCTGCTTTCATCTAAGCTCCCAATGAAACCCTAGGACTCAATGCAAGTCTGTCCTTAAGGACGTCTTCCTAGAGCCATGGCGTGGTCCTTACAACTTAGGCATTAGGACTAGTTAGTTAGGATTCTAGGTGATTTAGATCGATCTAACCCTATCGCTTAGTCCACTGATTAGTTTCGTAATCTATTCCTAGGACTCGGTGCGAATCCATCCCTAAGAATGTCTACCTAGAGCTATGACATGGTCCTTATGAACCTAGGGGCTTAGGGTGGACTAACTAGCTTTCTAAAAGAACTAATGGCAACTAAACCTATCTAGACACCTATTGGTTGGATTTAAAGTCAAAGAGGACTCGACTTAGGCTATTTATAAGTTATGCACCATCGATCCTTACCATAATAACGGAAATTAACTATTGAGCACAAAGCATACACATCTAAGGCATGACGTTCAAGAATAAACTAGCCTATTATACTACTAAGTACATAGATATACTTAGATTACACTAATTTACTCTATAGCACCCAACATGCAAGCAATAGAAGCTATTTATGCTATTAGGTATACAAGCACACGCATAGATATATATACAAGCATACCCATTTCATGTAATCACTACACAAACACATAGACATGCTAGCATAATGATTTAGAGATGGTTAATAGCATAATAGACTTTAATATACATAAGCAACATCATTGAGGCATTTCTACAAATACATAGACATGTATGTAAATTTGCTATATAAACCCTAAGCACAAGCGTACATATATATATATATATATATATATATAATATCACCTTACACTCTCTACCTATACAAATATTAACTTGGGATAAAAGGAAGATAAGAAATATACCCTTCTATCAAAAGCTAATCCATTACAATCCATGAGCATGAGCCCTAAATTTTGTGTTTGGTCCTCTTAGATCCTTGATTATTAGTGATAAAATGTGTTTAGGTGAGTGTGTGTGAGATGGGTGAGAGAGGATTTAGGGTTTTGGAAAATGGGGGTTCAAAGGTTAGATGAAAAGTTCTTTAATTTTGCTGAAAAATAGCTTAAAGTAAGCAATTTTCGCGCTCTGTCGAGGGACCAGTCTGGGGACCAGCCTGGGAGCTAGGTCAACTGACCTAAAGGGCTTGGATTCTAACTTGGCCGGTTGGCCAGCCTAGGGTTGAGGACGACCGGCCTCCCCTGCTCCTTGGCCCAATTTTGCTCCTCGTGAGCCGATTTCTTCTCGAGTGCTCCAATCTTCATCTGGCGACTTTCAAATATACTTTTCTTGATCTCTTTGTGTCCAAAACACCCTTGGCTTTGCTCCACATCTCAATCACCATCAATCAAGCTCCAATTATCTCTCTAGATCTCACCTAAAACAAGTAATAAGTGTTCATTAGTGTAACATTTAAGTCCTAAGCTCAACTATGAACATGTAAACTCTAATATGCCCAAGTATGGCCTAAATGCTATATTAATACACTTAATAAAGTACAAAACACCTCAAAACAAGTATAAACATGCAACACATTGACACACAAAACGAACACATCATGTATGGAACAATGATCTGCTATTTGTTACAATTTGAAAAAGATATAGTGAAAAGTTTGTGGATACAATTCATAAATGGTTATCGTGCTAGTTTGATAGGTGGAGAAAAAAAATTTTCTATTTTCTTTATTAACTTAATTACCGAACTCTACAGCAACGTAGCGTGCCATTAGCACGATTTGCCTGTAGGCATTCAAGGGCAATATTATTTTTATACGAATGGTGTTTAGGTGATATTAGTATGTGATTGTCACTATGGCTTGAAATGAGTATCACACTAGTGTAGTAATTCATGTGTGAGTTTGAAAATTTGGACTCACTCTCTGAGGAAGAAAAAAATAGTGGATGTTGTTCAAGTCATACACATGTTTGTGAAGGTCAATGTGCATAATTAGTTTATATGTATGTTAGTGCAAATTCTGTTTAGAAAAAGAATTAAAACCAAGTTTGTTCACGTGCCTACGTATATTTTTCGGAATGATTTTCAATTTCTAGATTTTAAGGGTTCATATTCTTTTAGTTATACCAGTAGTGAAAAAAAAGGAATTTTATTTGACGTAATAGACTTGAGATTTTCATAAAAGAAAATTGATCCAACTAGGGACTTTGTTTCAAGAAATTATATTGATCTTGGACCTTTTGGGATTTTGTTATTGGTTTAAGGTTGTGTTTTGTTTTGGACTTTGATGGTGTATGGTACACCGATTACTGTTTTGAGGTATTACAGTTATGTTTGGATATCCACTTACTTTGGGGGTTAAGGATTCAACCATTATTTTGGACCTATGCCGCCATGACTAAGAGTGGCCTCAACCAACTTTTGGATTTGAGATCTTATTTATTTTAGAGTTGATTTTATTATTATATATCATTCTTTGGTATTTGGCTATGTGTAACGGTGTTTAAAATGGGTGTCTTGAAACTCTTATGATGGTTCATGGTACGGGTTTTGCTTAGATGTGGTTTAAATTTGTTGGTTATGGTTTTGACCGGGTTAAGGATGTATATGTGTTACAGTTTAGTTTTATACAGCGTCTACGTCTGTGTCAGAAAGATTTCTTTTAAAAGGTAGAAAACTCTTCCATTGGTCACCTTGGTTGTGCCTAAAAGTCTTGTTTTTATTTATTTATATTATTATTATTTTTTAACTGGGACGATGTCCAGTTACTGAGTAAATTTCTTTACTCATCCTGATTGTCAATAGTTTGTTGCAGATAAGAAATAAAATAGCTAGAGAATGCTTGGACTGGTAGAAGTTCTTAATATCATTGTTATTAGTATTTTCTTCCATTTGATGATTTGGACATTTGTTTTACTTTAACTCAAATAAGGATTTAGACTCATTTCATAGAGTTCGTTATGTAACTCTTGCTTTGTTGGAAATTTCTTCTTTTTTTGACTCCTTTGAACTTTAGACGTTTGGAATTTTATTTAAAACTTTTGAACATGTAATATGAGAGTCGTGAAAAATTAAACTTATGAGCTTATTTTTAAAAAATTGTGAATAATTAAAAGTGTTGAACGTAAAATATAAAAATTCTAAACATATACTATAAGAGCTTTGAATATTATCTAACACTTTTGAACATATAATATAAGAGTCATGAAAAATTAAACTCATGAACTTATTGTTAAAAAGTTGTGAATAATAAAAATGTTGAACATAAAATATAAAAACTTTGAACATATCACATAAGAGTTTCAAATATATAATATAAAAATTTTGAACACATATACTGCTATGTATTGTGCGTGTATTGCTAATGCACATTATGATATACAGTGCTTATGCAGAGCACTATACATGTAGTGCTTTATTGAAGGCTTGGGCATGAACTCTACTTTATATAATATATAAATACATAGATGGTGCAAGAAGGTATGGAGGGAAAAATTGAATTAGTGGACTTTAAAAATATATATTATAGATATAACATGTCGAAACTATAACTTAAAAATATAAGTCCCTAAATCCATGGTAATTTTTTTATAATTACAAATGAGACATCTTATGAAAAATATCTTATATTAGAAAAGAGTTAGAAATCAAGATGGGGAGCCAAACTTAATTAAGAACTAGTAATTGTCAAATAGCAGTCTTCCACAAGATGACAGTGTGAGAAGACTTTTGTCCATGAAATAAAATAGTCGTCATCTTCATCTTCTTAGATCTTAATTAGGCAGTTTTTCTCTTCCTCTCTTGATCACCTGCACTTTAAGAACATTGCGAGAAATTTCTATGAACTGAAAAGTGCATTGACCCCATGAATCACATTGAAAGTCTTTTGGAAGCAATTTCATACATCAATGGCGGAGCCACATTATGGATAGCGGGGGCTTGTGCACCCCTTTGTGATCATAACAAAGATATTATCTTTATAATATTTTTAATTTATTTCAATACAATAAAATATTATAATATATAATACATACAATATTTTATACAATATAATATAATATTATAATATATAATACAATATATAAGTCAATATACAATATCACAGTATTATAAAATACAATAGATTACGAAATACAATAAAATAAAATATAAAATACGATGTCACAAAGTTGTAAAATGCATAATATTTTTAATTTTTTAACTAAATAAATAGAAAAAAATTTAAAATGAGAATATGTAATTAGTTCTATCATGAAAAGCGAAAAATTTTAATTAAAAAAAAAGAGAGAGAAAGGCGAGAAAAATAAAAGCAAGAAGCACAATACATGATTGATTCATAACTTATATTTAATAACATTATAAACATTCAATAATTTCAAAATATTAAATCATGTCAAAGGGCCATTACAAAATATAATTTTATTTAAAGTGACTAGTTACTTATTTTTTTGCGTATATTAAAATGTTATTAGTATATTAAATATTATATATTTTTATAACTAACTTTTTAATTTATATAAAAATATTTATACGTAAATGTGTCTGTACTCAGCACCGAGTCTTGGCTCCGTCCCTGCCATCCACTGTTGATCATCTTCATTTGTCCATCTTTATGACGGCGTAGATCAATTGGCCATTTTTCCCTTTTGGAACCACCAACACCACGCTCCTCTGATGTGCAATTCCAGTCCTCAATGCAAAATCCTCTAGAATGGTCTTCACTTGTTCATGTAAAACAGGAAATCAAATGTGGTAAACCTTAAAAACTTGACAAGCTAATAATACTATTCTTGGCATCAATTCGAAAAGACCAAAAAAACAAGTTATCTTTTATCTTTTTTACTCTTTTTCCCCTATTCCGTTGTATAATAAGAGTTCAATATGCTGGAACATTACGTACAGGATGACAATTAACAAAATCAATTATGTATTAAATAATGTTGGGAAAAAACATGCAAACACGAAAAATACGAGAAGAAATAACGAACACAAAAATTACGTGGTTCGGCTTTAAAGCCTATGTCCACGAGCAGCAGAGAATAATTCTATTATTGATCACGAATGCTACAAGGCTCTCACTTTGGTTTCTTTCTCACACATAATATAATGAGTATTGCCATATATTTATAGTGCATAGGTTTCCTAAACCTATTAAGCAGAAAATGTAACTAATTAATTATGTACTACAAAAGGTAACAAGCGAATAAGGTAATATGCTAACAAGGAAATCTGCTATTCTTATTGCCCAAAAATACGGGCTACATTCAACAAATAATTATCAAGAAAAGAATTAATAAATAGGATTGCACGGAAAAAAGATGCCGAATAAAGGTCAAAAAAAAAAGACATACCAAGTACGTCTCATGTTCTCTAATAGCGAAGCTGTACTTGGAGGGTGTCGTGAAGACTCTGGTGATGTGGTAAATCAGCAAAGAATCAAGCGACAAGTTGGGATAGTATCTCCTTCACTTTCGATTACTTTCTCAGAACTAGTTGTGTTAAACTTCTGAACGTGGAAGTTGGACTTGTGATTTAAATCAAAAACTTTTATGTGGTTATTAATTGCATATTTTTATTTTAGTTCGTTCTTTTCTCTTTGAATATATTTTTCTCAGTTGTTATTGTCTATGTCTTCAGTTTGTCGAATTAGTATATTGCTATGACTACATTTTTAACAAATTAAAATACTATTAATTTTGTGCCTCGTGCATTGCACAAGCAACATACGACCTTAATACTAGTAAATGTACAATTTCTAGTATTTATGCATTGGAATATTAGCATATATAGATGTATAATGGTTCTATAACTTCAAAATTAGTTAAAAGTTTGTAGACATTCTTAATTGTTGAAGTCTAATAGACAAGTGTGCTTCAGTTTTTCTCCGAATTTGTAAACAAAAAGGGGTGGTATCTGCTGCCAAAGGAAAGCAAACAAAACATTTGTTCTTAAAAACATGAATCAATTGCCAAAATTTCTTTGCCCACTTTTTCATTTTCAGTAATATTTGTAAAAACGTGATAGAATGAAGAAGAGCTTACAATTTTAGTAGCAGATAAATTTTCTATGAGTATGGAGAATAAAGTCCCAAAGGCTGGCTTCTCACCCATCGGGTGGTTTCTTCAATATAGCACCTCCGAAACTGAAAATGATCTCAACAAGGTTTTTTTGGTATACTGTACCCATCGGTGGTTTCTTCAATACCTAATTAATTAGCATGTATCTTCTTTTGTAATATACTAGTGTTTTTAAAACCGCGTTTTACACGATTTTTTTTATATTAATTTAGTGAAAAAGAACCATCAATAGAAATAAAACAAAGAATGAATTTATCAACTAAAAAGTATTTTTTATCGATGTAAATTTATTTCTTTGTACAAAAAACAATTGTTATTGTGAAAATATTAAGAAGAATAAATTAAAAGCATGTCATAGGGTAGCAATTTATTATAACTAAGTTACTTCTATTTTTAAATTGTAAGTCATATTTGCACAAATTATCGTTTTTCCTTTTAAGTAGTATGATATTAATTTATTGTTAACCATATTAATGTCCTTATATGATATAGGGCTCGTTTGGATTGGCTTTTTTCAAAAGAACCTTTTTAATAGTTTTTGAAAAATAGCTTTTTTTTAAAAGCTGAAAATTCTGGCTTTTGAGCTTTTTTTAGAGTTTCAGCTTTTTTAAAAGCCAAATCAAATAGTTATTGCAAATTTAATGTAACTTTTTTAGGAAAAAAAGTGCTTTTTCCTAAAAAAAATGGCAATCCAAATAGGCCCATAATTTTTGTCCAGTGTTGTTACCTAAAGCAAACGAAAATTGTGGAACAAAATAGTGTTTATCGTTATTTGTTAACATAGTTTATATTATAAATTAGGAAAGTAAGAGTTCCATGTAATCAACACGTTAAATCGTGATAATATTATGTTAGGAAAAGAAAAAGTAAGCCCCTTTTTGTTGTGGTGGTTGTGATTTTTTTTACATATGCTAACTTTCATAACTTTGAAAATGTCTATTATTCTTGAGGCACTAATAAATGACACCCCAAATATGCAAATCCCTGCCGAACAACACTTTTGCGCTTATGAAAGATAGGTAAGAAAGTGTCTTGCCCCCAGGGCATAGGTGAGTTGGTAAGTGGTCAGGTGATTAGGGTGGAGACACCCTGACAACGCAGGATCGAGTCCGTGTGGCGGCAGTACTCCGCTGAAATATTGCGGGGGCTGTTGCTGGATTTCCACGCCCGTTGGTCCTCTCCCTGGTCGGGCTGCCACTCACGCACATCCCTCGATTTACCTCCCGCCTGGTTAAGGGGCCTCTGGCCAGGTGGGAAAGGGGTTCTCCTTTGGTTAACCCTTTTAGAAGAAAGTGTCTTATCCCATATCCTTTAAAAGTCACAGTGAAAAAATATATTTAGAAACACTAAATATAAGAAATCAAAGATTGCAAAAATAAGAAAGTTACCAACAGTAGTTTAATGCATAAAACTTCATAAACCAATGAAAGAAAGTTATTCAACATAAAGAATGGTATTTCAAATTTGAACTTATATGTGGAGTCTTTTCAAAGTTCACCCTTGTTGAAAATATTTTGATATTTCAAAGATATTTTACAAATGTTGTTTTCCTTTTGTATACCAGGATTGATATTTTGTAAATCAATTAGGAGTGATATTAGGCAATCTGCATTAGATGTGATTAGCATATGTATGGTAGCTAGACTCCTATATTAAAAGAACAATTTGTACAAACAATTCTTTCAAAGAAATACAGCCTTCCTTAATAAATATTGTGTTCTTTTTCTATTTTAACTTGATATCAAGGCTACCTTTTTGATAGCCTGTGCCTCTATTTTTATCCATCAAAATTGTGTCATCTGAGTTGCAAGAAGGAAAAAAAAATTTGTAGCTTTTGCAGTTTTTTTCTTTTTTCTTTTATTACAGGAAATACTGTTTCAAAGAACTTTCATTATGTCAGCAAATCGGCTTAAAGAGCTCGTCAAGATGATTCCAATCTTATAGAGAGTGTCCCAGTTTGAGCTCCTACACACCCGTACGCACAAGTCAAAGTTTGCTTATTGTTCTGTTTGACTAGTGTTTTACGTGGCAACCAAACACAGCGTTGCTAACGCACCTGCCACATCAACGCCATGCCACTTCTCTTGTCAGCAATTTTCACCTGTAATTGCCACGTGGTGTGCCACGTCATCATGCCACATTATCTAGTCTTGGCCAATCATATGCCACATCGGCTAGGTTTGCATTTTGCTTTCTGACTTTTTTTATTAAAAAAAACAAAATCAAAAAACAAAAAGATAAAGGCATCAAAAATAAAAATAAAAATCAAAAAAAGAAGGGGACCCTCCCTAAGGTATTTCAGTGTCTTGAATTCATTTGTGCTATCAATTTTTTCAAATTCTTACCTGAATTGGTAGTTTCTTGACTCATGGATTGCACAGAGAGCTCCCAACCTGTCTCCTTAACACTCAACAAAGAAAATTATGTACTATGGGCTCAGGCCATGACAAATTTTCTCAAAGGTTGGAAATTATGGAGAATTGCAATTGGGGATATTAAAGAACCAAAAAAAGGGAAAATCGAATCGGATAAAAAATTTGCTAAAAGGTTAAAAGATTGGGACAAGAAAAACAATCAAATTATCACTTGGCTTCAAAACGCCTCTATTCCTTCCATTGATATTCAATTTGGCTGATTTGATATTGCTAAAGAGCTATAGGATTTTCTTATTCAACGGTACACTACTATACTTGGTGTTTATCAGTATCAGCTTGCTAAAATACTCTACCACATGCGTCAAGATGTTGATCAATCTATCAACAGCTTTATCACCCAAATTTATGTAGTACGGGATCAATCTACAACCTTTGAGCCAACATGGATGTGTACTGTTGGTGCTGGAAAATTTACAAAATGGAGAGATCAAAGACACTTAGTGCAATTCCTGATGGCACTACATGATGACATTGAACTAGTTCGTGCTTCGCTTTTGCACCACAGTCTATTTCCTGCTTTAGAGTAAGCCCTACAAGAAATATTATTAGAATATTTTAAACAACCCTCATGAGCAAGGCTATTACTCTTTTGTTATCCAAAGTTTTACCATTCGTTTTCTCTTATTGCTTTATACATACAATATATATATATATATATATATATATATATATATATATATATATATCTTTAGCTTGTCATTAGCAGATTCAGTCAACTAAAAATGTATGTAATAGAAAACAATAATCAGTATATTCATTAGATGAATTAAACTTTTTCAGAAATACTTTCTTTTCTTTTTCTTTGGTGGATACATTCTTTGCAAAGACTTTTTTCTTCTAAATACATTTTTTGTAAAAATTACATCTAAAAGGAAAATGATTTGAGAATAAAAAGAAATGGTTATTGAGATTTACAATGCTCGGAAATCGACCTAAAGATAAGCCATTAAGTTTAAGCTCAGAAGCCTCTTTGGTTAATCTCAAATCCAATGTTATTAATGTTGTTGATGTTATCGCAATCATTGATGGTTTGTAACTCACTATATTTATATTTATATGAAAGAGCTAGCATTAATCATCATTATATAACACAAAGAAAATAGCTGATACTAATGCGCACAAGGTTAAATATGTTACAGTGGCTACAAAAGATTAATTGATTTTATCAAACATAACAACACAAGAGCCAACATACTATCTCTAATGCATAAATTACACCTAAGGCAATGAAAAACTGAACAAAAACTTAAAAGCTACCATAGAGAAGAAGGATATGTATCTATAATATCATTAGCTTGATATTGCTAATGATGTATTTGTGATATATTTATCTGAAATCATAAATTTGAAAAGAATATAAAATTATGTGCCTTTCAGATTTAAGATTTCATATATGATAGCATCTTTATAGGCATCTTTAGTGTTTGAAATAGAAACTGAAAGTTAGTATACATATAGAAGGCTACTTGATATGTGATGACAAGGTAACATTTCAAGTAATTGCTATAGAAGAACTAAAAGAATACTAGGGATCATGTACATTATACGGCCATCAAAAGAATTTGACAATTAGCCTTTATCTATTTAGGTGTACCTGTATCAAATATGTAGATATTGAAATTGTTGACCCTAATATTATATGAACTTGTCCTAATTTCAACACCTAAATTTATCATTAACTTCTGCAAATATAGAGAGTATATTCAAGCTTAACTTGTCCTAATTTCAACACTTAAATTTATCATTACATTTATGGCAAGTTAGAGAGTATATTTAAGCTTCCCAACTGAGGTATGCCATAAACAATTCTTGAAAAAGCATAAGTTAGACCTTCCACTTTGGTTTCACCAATGAAACTTCATAAATAAATTTGCCAGTTTTGGGCATTTTTGAAGGAAAGGCTAATCAACCCACTAATGCAGTCGAATGGATTCACTTAATAATATATGATGTGTTGGTTTTGTGTGTGTTCATGCATTGCATTCTTATACTTATTTTGAGGTGTTTTATGCTTCATTAGATGTATTAGTATAGCATTTAGGTCATACTTGTGCATATTAGGATTTACATGTTCATAGTTGAGCTTAGGATTTAAATGCTGCACTAATGCATGTTTATTGCTTGATTTAGGTAAAGCTTGGAGCAAGGCTTGGAGTTTGATTGAAGATGGTGATAGAATGTCCAAGCTTGTTAAAGGGGTTTCGAGGCTAAAAAGAGCAAAGAAAATACTTTTAGAGGCATACAGATGAAGCTTGGAGCAATCAGGAACGACCAGAGCAAAAATGCTAAGATTGGAGCTTAACACTACCTCTGCCAATCACCCCTTGAGCGTCTACCAGTCGACCGGCAGAGGTATAGATTAAATGTTTGTGCCAGTCACCTAGCCTCCATCTTGTCAATTGACTAGTGCTACTTTTGGCAAGACCCGTTGACAGCTTTTTTAAGCTCGTTTTTTGCCATTTTTAAAGGAGAGCTTAGATACATTCTCTCACCCATCTCCCAAAACCCTAGTCCTCTTATCACCCACCTCTTACACACTCTTTCACGCACAAAAACATCTTAGAATCAAGGATCTAAGAGGATCAAGTATAATATTTAGGATTTATGCTCATGGATTGTAGAGGATTACCTTTGAATAGAAAGGTATATTTCTTATCTCCCTTTTATCCCAAGTTAATTGATCGTGTCTTGAGTTTTGCACCCGCAAGCTTACGGATCGTTCATGATATAGTAGATTTGAGTATGGGTATTGTCTCCACAGGGAGGCTACCTTAATTTAGTCTCTATGTGCTCAGGTGCCTACAACTAGCTACGTGTATGTGTGTGTGTATGCATGCTTTAGCTGGATTAACTGACATTAAGCCAAGGAGTAGAACCTAAGCACTATGTGACATTAAGGCTCAATCAACCGACACTAACATGGGTGAGGGGTACTTTAGTCTAGGTTAACTTATCCACTTGGCTGGGTTTAAAGCCAAGGACTAGCACCTAAACTCGACTAAGCAAAGCATGTAACCTATTAGCTGGATTTAAAGCTAAAGTTTACTTTACTCAGCAAAGCCATGAATTAAGAACAATCACATCACCCATATAAGAGATCAAAACATTTGAAGCTGAAATTACACATGTATATTCACTTAGACATTTTAACAAATACATAGACATGTTTGATTTTCAATACATAGACATATTGAATCCTGCCACATATTTATGTAAATAAATGTGTATTAAGAGCCAAAGACACATGCAAATCCTTTATTCAAAGACCTAATCTAATATACAACATCAATTAACCCTAGATCTAACTCAATTACAAAGGATATTTATAAGAATAAGAAAAGGAATAAGGAACTCCCTTTCAATCTCTTGCTCATATCCAAAGCAAAACCCTTCAATCTCTTGTTACAAGCTTCAATCCTAGCTTGGTTTGATGTGAGCTGCTGGTTTTGGGTGTTTGGTGAAGTGGGTAGAGGGTTAGGGTTTATTAAGGTTTTAGAAAATTAAGCTCCTCCCTTGTAAATGAGCTAAAACGAGCTATTTATAGCTGTTATCGAGAACTGTTGGTCGACCGACTTCCTCTTTCTTAATCAATCGGCTAGATGAAGTAGCTTTCTAGACCTACCGATCGACCAGCTCTAGAGGGCACCTCGACTGGCAGAATTTCTATGTTCGTTGGGGTGGTCGGTCAACTGACTCTTCTTCAAGGTTGATCAGTTGGGTCAGAATGCTCCATTTTTCATTTCTTTTCTTCTGGTCTTTATCTATTAACTCATTTCTTCCTCATGTAAACTTGAACCCATCCCAAAACTCACCTAAAACACAAAATATGGCACTTAGCATAGCATTTATGCATCCAAATATATTATGTACAAATATTAATAGTTATGCATAAACTCTACACTAAGTGCACACAATTAAGCTCTAAATACCGTAAAATGTGCATGCAAAAGCTAGTTGAAAACACGCAAAAACTACACACACCATTAATATATGTATAAGTAGAGCATATAGGGTGATTATATCTATTGGGATTGGTATGCCCTAAAGACCACTTGGACACTATTTTTCTAGATATTGTTATAATTATTTTTGAATTCAATTTCATACATTGTCTCTGGTGTATGATTATATGGTGCACTAGTAAAGGCCCAGTGACATTAACTGAAGACTAGGGTGCGCAGTGAGGTTGGACGCGCAGTAGGTCCAAGTCTAGACTTAGTAATGTCATAAATAAGTCCGTAACCGTATGGTAGTGCTGGGCACTGTACCAAGATAAGGTTATAGTA
The DNA here is from genome assembly GCA_028554755.1 of Cordia subcordata. Lineage (NCBI taxonomy): Eukaryota > Viridiplantae > Streptophyta > Magnoliopsida > Boraginales > Cordiaceae > Cordia > Cordia subcordata. Next base: position 14,559,895 of record JAPTOF010000006.1, on the reverse strand, counting down.
AGTAAGTCTCCTTGTAAAGGTGACCTACCTAGGTCATTGGAGGCCTTTCCAGACTTGTCTCTCTAGTGGGTGCATCACGTATTGGACTGGACCGCTGTGAGTTAGTTTTCTCATAACCGTACTATTAAAGTCAGAAAACACAATACTCACTGTTGCTAAATGGCCAATGCTCTCAATCTTGAGTATATGTGGATGAACTGACGGAGTCAGGGTTCAGCACTTTGATCTATTATGAGTGAGACCTTACTTGGCTAGGGTCAACAGCTCTGTGCGTTGGGTGTTGAGTTTTGGTCAGTTGGGATATGCATATGCAATAGTAGATTCTATGTGCCCCCTCAGTCTTGTTTGTATGATCATCTAAACTAGATCTAGTGGTATAACCCTTCAAGAAGATGATTGATATCTTGGACAAGTTATTCCAAGGTTTAGAGGTAGTTAAGGAGGTGATGATACAGTCAAAGAATCGACCGTGACTATGGGCATTCATAAAGGGGCATTTTGGTCATTTTGCTTAGTAAGTCAAAGACAAAGGTCACTCGTTGTTGTGACAAGCTTCTGGCATCTAGTAATTATCCTTAAGGTGCGGCTTTAGTCTTGTGGTGAAATAGACTAAGGTCAAAAGGGTCATTATGTCGCCTAAGGGGAGGCAAGGGAATTTTAGTCATTTTGAGAGTTAAGGGTAGTTATGTCTTTTGGTCCCTCTGATAAGCGGATATTGTTTTAAGCATGAGAAGTCTTTTCTTGAATATTTCCTTATTGGTCGATTGCTAAATATGTGTTTTTATAAGAGTTCAAATTGCATTAGGATTCTTGAAAATAAGAAATATGATTTGTCACAAAAATATTATGTGTGTTTCACGTGGATCGCATTTTTGCTTTTTTGCCAAAGCTAATATCGTCCAAACGTATTAGAACCTATTTGCCAAACCACAAAAGGAAGACTTTTCTTTTATGTAGTTTGATCATTTTTAGATTCTCAAACATAAGATGTCCTTTCACCTTCCACTACTCTGAACACCTCTGCACGCTTACACTCCCATGGCATCGCCTCTACATTAACCCCTATCTCCTCTAACTTATACACTATTTTTAGTTATACTCTAACAACTCTCCTATTTTTTTATCAATCACTCAGTTTATGGAATCTTTATTTTAATTTCACTCCAACAACTCCTCTATTTCTTAAGGCCTTTGTGACCATATCAATTTGCAACTATTGGGATTGGGTATGGGGTATGACTTTGGGGGATGAAAAAAACTCATCCTACATATGGGTGTTTTGGTTTGGGGTTGGAAGAATGCCCAAAATTTAGCATATTAAATAGGGGAGTTATTGGAGTATATTAATACCAATAACTTCCCTAAATATAAGGGTCTTTGTTGTTTTGAGGCTTTGTTGGAGTTAGCCGAAGATTGGAGTTAACGAGTGCTCAAAGAAAGATTGCCCAATCTACTTGATATTGAGTATGTGTATGTGTGTGTGTCTGTTTGTGGGTTTTAAGCTACTTAACAATTTCTATATTTTGTAATTTTTAAGGATTTGTTACAGTTTTTAATGCATTTGGATAATATTAACATTGGCAAAAAAGCAAAAAATGAGATCTATGTGAGGCACATGTGATTTTTTTACGATTTTTTAATGAAAAATCGAGTTGGGACTAATTACGACACAAAACAATTAGTTATGAGACTAATATATCACAAATAAAAGATAAGGGAGATTGGTGTAACTTTCACTTTGAAAAATAAATTTTAATGTGTTTGGACGATATTAACCTTGTTACGTGAGAGGCACGTGATAGTTAATGTGCTTTTCTAATAGAAAATCAAGTTGGAACTAACAATGACTAAAAAATATTAATTATGGGACTAATTTGTCACAAATGAAAGATAAGGGATAGGAATGTAGCGAGAGGCAACGATAAGGGACAATTAGTGTAATTTACCCTTTTTGCGAATATTAATGACTAAATGAGTTACTTCTGAAATAGTAAAGACCAAATTGACTATTTTTGTAAACATTAAGGACCAAATGGGTCACTTTTGGAGTAATAGAGATTAAATTGACACTTTTTGCAAATGATAGAGACTGTTTGTGGAATTCTCCCTTATCCAAAAAAACAAACAATGAGTATTCAAGGAGATTTTCCGCAATGTTAACATTGTTATCTAATAAATAAACTTTTTGATATATAACAATTAGATAACTTCTATTATTATTTTGGGTCTACAACTTCTAATACTTTGCGCCTGTTTGAATTGGCTTTTTTTTCAAAAGTATTTTTTTAATAGCTTTTGAAAAATAGTTTCTTTGAGAAGTTGAAAATTTTGGCTTCTAAAAAAAGTTGCATTTGAGCTTTTTCCAAAGTTTTCGCTTTTTTGGAAGCCAAATTAAATAGTTATTATAAATTTAATGTAACTTTTTTAGGGGAAAAAAATGTTTTTTTCCTAAAAAAAAAACCAATCCAAACAGACCCTTTATATAGATTAACTTAAGCGAATATGCACGTGGCGCAACTAAATTACTTGTTAATATTACTTTAACTAAACAAAAACCTATTTAAAGTAAAAAATAAATAAACACAAAAATCTTAAAAGCCAAAATCACTTTGTTCTTTTTTTGTAGGGTAAAATGCATTAAATTTCCCTATGGTCTATTATAAATGCACAATACACCCCTTTGGTGCCAAAAGTTCCACAGCAGACCCTTGTGATAAGTAAAAGTTTCACACATATCCCTTACTATTTACATTCCTCCTAACAGTGTTAAAATTTACATTAAAAAAGACGTTAATAGCCTTGCTCTACTTGTTCAATTTTCCATCATCATCATCATCATCATCATTATCATCATTATCATCATTATCATTATTATCATCATCATCATCATCATCATTATTATTATTATTATTATTATTATTATTATTATTATTATTATTATTATTATATTTTCAATTAAATTTTTTTGATAGACAAATATTTTTAACTTATTTTTCTGTGTTATCAAACACTAAATACTTAAAAAAATATTTTTGCAATATTGAGCAAACTGTAGAAATCTAAAAATTATGTTCCTATGTTACTTTTATTTACTTGCATCGAAATCTTAATTTTGTGTTTTCGATATTCAGAAAAAATGACCTTTTTCTATTTATTGAGCATTGGCTTTGGTTGGCTAAAAAAGTTAGCATGTCACAAAATAAGTCTTAATTAATCTAAAAATATAATTAAATACTCAATTTGGTGATGGTTGCATCGTTGAAACTCGAATCTAGCCAAAGCAATGAGGCCAAAGCTTTGATATCTTCGACCATTAATGATCCATTTATTTGCAAAAAAAAATTTTTCTTAAAATATATTAAAAAATATTTTTTAAAGTATTTTGTGTTTGATAATACAAAAGAAATAAGTTAATAAGAAAATATTTTTCTATCAAAAAATTTTAATTGAAAATAAATTTACAATAATAATAATAATAATAATAATAATAATAATAATAATAATAATAATAAATTGAATAAATGGGCTAAGGCTATTAATGTCATTTTTATATAAACTTTAACACCAATAGGATAGATATAACCAATAAAGGGTACACATGAAACTTTTACTTACTAGAGGAGTTAGTTGTGAGATTTTTTACACCAAAAGAGTGTATTGTGCACTTATAATAAATTACAAGGAGGTCTAATGTATTTTATTTTTTTGATATGTCAAACAATAAAGCCATCTTACCCATGATATTAAAAAAAAAAATCAACATATTTAACCAACGAGCCTATTTTGGTGCATGAATTACCCAAATATCATGCCAAAAAACTTCGACCAAAAAAAATAAAAAATTGTCACAAATAATTACACATAAGTTTTGCTTTCCTTCTTTTTCTTTTTTCACAGAGAGAAAATTTTAACACAAAGAAAGAAGATCTTTCGACGCTGAAGTTGCAATAAATGAGCGGAGAATCTCGCAGGTGAAGTAAACGAGGAGAGAGAAATTTCATACCCACGCACACAAAAGCCAACAGCAGCCCACCCCCGCACGGCCCCGCCCCCCCCCCCCCATCAAATCGCACGTAAATTTCCTCGCACTCGCACTATATCTCGTAAATTTCCTCTTACTCACACACTATATCTTGCTGTTTTCTATGTCCCAGTAATATTATTTGGTAGGAGCTCTGTCAACATTTTCTCCAGCCTTTCTTGAAGATACAAGAGATTCCATAATATTTTCGGAGGTAGATTATAACAAAATGATTTGATTATATCTTGTACCCTTTTCCAATTCTGTTACAAGCTTTTTGTTGATGATTATACTATATGCTTTTGTAACTAGAAAATTTATTGTTATGTCACCCTCTAGAGACTAGACTTATCTTATTTATATACTTTTCAAGAATGCTAACATTTGCTTGCCACTTTGAGATCCCTTTTCTTATGTGTGTCTTTTATGTTCTATGTATCAAAAAAAAAAGGAAATTCAACCTCTTTTCATATGGAATTGACTTTTTGATCAGCCATTGTTTTTTCCTCTGAAATTTTTGCGTTTTACCCAGATTTTCTGTGTGGATATTTTAGGGTGTGGTTGGTTTTGATTTTTTGAAGCTTTTTGAAGATTCAACTGTAAAAACCAGATGTGTGTTTAGTTTTTGAGAGGGGAAAAAATGTTACCTTTTGTGGCAATAGATGTCAGCTTTTTGTGCCACAGAAGAAGATTGTGTCTGCTGTTTCTCTCTCTATTTTCTTTTCTCAAAATTAAGCTTGTGCTAAAAGATGGTGGTTGTAATTCACACTGATTGTGTTATCTAGCGGTCAAAATCTGGTATCGATCCAAACCCAAGTTTCCGGATGAAGAAATTAGGCCGGGTTTGGTAGCCGAGTTAGTATTATTAATGGATCCATATATCATTAACTAGATTTCATTTATTTGTCACACTTTTGCCTTTTCCTTCTCTTTCATATGGTAAGAATTCATGTATTGAAATAATATATTTATATTGCAGTTTTAGTTACACTTTCAAGCAAATGAAGCGAAATTGAAATGGAAGGCGATATATTTTCGGGTATAAGTACCGGGTCACAAGTCGATGGCAAAGTTGTACAGACATTTCAGAAGAGCTTTCTGCAGGTACAGAACATTTTGGATCAGAACAGGTTGCTAATCAATGAAATTAACCAGAATCAAGAGTCCAAGATCCCGGATAATTTGACCCGAAACGTTGGGCTAATAAGAGAGCTCAACAACAACATCAGAAGAGTGGTTGATCTCTATGCTGATCTTTCCAACTCTTTCACCAAATCCATGGAGGCTTCATCTGATGGTGAATCAGCAGGGACAACTAAATCTGATGGAAGGGCTGGTCAGAAGAGAGTTAGGTCCAGCTGATTAATTTATTCATAACATAAATATGTTTTTCTTCTTTTCTTTTTTTCTTAATGTACTACTTAATTGGATATTTGAGACATTGACCTTCATTCTCTCTAATTTCTTCAAAGAATAATAGCTTAGTATATCCAGCATTGCTAGAATCAAGATCTTTATTGCTATCTCCGAGCATTCTCGTATTTCATTTAGTGGGGTAAAGTTTAGTTTGATTAATGTCTTCATTCAATACGCTTTCATTAAAGCTACATGGGTTGTGAAGATCTTTGTTGATCTCCTTTTCCTTGGAGAGCTATGTTGTATTTGTTATATGCTTATTTGAAATCTTAAATCTGAAAAAAATACAACTTCATATGCTTTTCAAATTTAAAACTTCATATAAACATATAACAAGCATATCACTAGTTTTGGCTTTGTTAATCTGCTTTTTGGTTACTTTGCGTGAAGATGAAGTGTGTCTTTTGATATTAGAACTTTTGACAATCTCAACTTTGGTTTGGCAAATTCAACATTGGAGCTTTATCTTCTCATAATCTGGTCCCCTTTTGTATTCTTCCTTTTTCTTTAAGGGTCAATGATCTCAATCCTGTAAATTTTGAGATCTGGGTCTATGTTATATGTCTTGCATCATCATCCTCTTTTGTCCTTTCTTCTTCTGAAAAAGAACTTTGATTGGCCCACTTTATTCTTTCCCATGTCTGTCTAGAAATATTCCTCCTCATGTCTGCAAGATGTTGAGACCAAAAGGGCAAATGGTTGGCATATACTTCTTCAGAAGCTTCTCCAATTTCTAACATAGTAATGTGTGCGTGTTGTGTTTGGGAACAGTTTGTTACCATGGTGATCTTTTTCATTTTCAGGAAGAATATGACATGTGGTACCACATCATCCTCTAATACTAATTAGGATTCGTTTGAATTTGTTTTTTTCAAAAGAATTTTTTTACAAAACTATAAAAAAAAGTACTTTTTTGTGAAGTTAAAATTTTTGGCTTATTGCAAGAATGATGTGAACTTTTTTAGAAAGTAGTGTTTTTTCATAAAAAAAAGTTAATCCAAACAAGTCCTTAATTCATGGATTAGAAAGGCCTTGGGAGACGGAAAGAGAAAACAGCTTTCATGCTGCCCACTTGCTACAGTGCTGCAATCCTTGATAGGCTGATGGTGGTCTTTAAGTTGTTATTTGAAGGGGAAAAAATAAGTAATTTGGTGGACGAAACTTTGATTATGTTCAAACTTGAAAGAGTAATGCGATTGATGTTGGCCTTTAAGTTATGATTTTGAGGGGAAAAACAAGTAATTCGGTAAATGAAATTCTAGTTACATGCAGAGTTAAAAAGATGGTAACCACATTCAAGGTCTGTTGTCGCACCATTACTTTGAACTTTTGCAATTTAAGTGAGCAAAGCTAGAAAAAGAAATTTGAAGGAAAAAGTTGGTTTGGATGCTTTAAAGAAAGCTACTGTGTATTACTCCATTAAGGGACAAAATGATTACAACCAAAAACGAAAAAGGCCAGATCTTAGGGAATGAGTGTAAAGAAAACTGAATATTAAGCTGATTATTTGGCAATCAATGTAGGATCCTTAGTTCTTTTACACCTCAATTTTCATTTCTCACTTTTTTTTATTAACAATTGCACTTCTGAGGATGTATAATTGAAGGCCTCTGTAAAAACAGATAGTAATTGATTGCAAATGCCTCTATAGGTTGAGCCTAAAGAGGAAATTTTGTGGTGCTTCAAATTTCTTGTCACATTTACTCTTGTAACAAAAGTTAATTTCTGTGGACCTAGCAAATACACCCATGTGCATATGATTTCCATAATTAGCAACTTTTCCCTTGTAGCTCTTTGAGGTTCATGATTATTGTTGCATTGCATAGGTTCAAGTTACTTACACTGTTCCCATGCAGTGTAAAGTGACAGAAACTGTATTTTACCAGAAGAACCGAGGAAGAGAATAGTACAAGGTGTTACAAAAGGGACAATTACCAGACTTTCGACAGATCTAGAATATTTGATCCGAGTGAGTTTGTTGATTTTGAAGAGCCAGATTAGTGACATTTCGAGGGATGATTAATTATTCAAGCAAAAGTATCAAAATAACTTAGATATTTCAAAATACTTGTTTGGGATTTGCGCAGACCGCCCCTACGTGGCTTCTTTGTCAGCCAAGATATGATATTTTAATCTTATTTCTTTTCCATTTTCATCTAGAGAAGAAGCTTATTAATCTTTGAGATCTTGCTGGACTGTAAATTACAGAAATGACTTGGAACATCAAACATGAGAAGTGGTGGATAAACAAATTCAATTTTCTTTTGTTTCTGCAGGATGTTGTTGAAAGCGTTTGTCAAATTAAAAGCATGGCACAGTTACAAGCATTCTGTGAAAGCAATTTGGTGCTCCCAAAAGTATGCAGATTCCTCAGCAGCACTGTGGAGTCTGCTCAGCAGGCGGTGCAATGGCCAGCCGTCCTATCCGCTTCCGTGTACAAAGCTTGTACAGAAGACTAATGGAGCAGATGTGGGGAATGCAGATGCTTCTGCCTTACAGAAGATGCAACTGCCTCACAATAGATTGCAGTAGTTTGTCTCTGCATTGTAAGATAAAGCAAAACTAACTAGCAGTTTGCGATAGATTGCTTATTGATCTCATGATAAACAAAAGATTTACCTCTAACTTTTCCCTCATCATAAATATTGCAGACTATTGCGCAGAATTCTCCATCAATGCTGCAAAGCAAGTTTTCCAATCTGAAACCTTCTCTTCCCCATTAACCACCTGATCCAAATTGGAAAGTTGATAGATTTAACATCCAAAATACTACAAGGGTAATGCTGTAACATTTATGACTCATTAGTTTATTATCATTCTGGATTTACTAGGGAACTATAGATCTGCTGCATTATGGATTCCCCTTTACGAGGTCATGATGGCATTGATATCCTTTTCTTTGCTTTATAAATTCAAACATATATATCAGATGCTCACTGTTATTCACCAAAAGCAATTGATCCTTTTATACGTACAACAAAAGCAATTTAAGCAATATGCTAATCTGCTATTGCTAGTTGCTAGACTCACGGCCTCCGGTAATCTTCTCACACATCTTTCCCTGAACAGTTCATGCATATAATGGCTGAAATGGATCCTAGGCACTATATCGAAATCACACTTCACTCCACCATAAATAGACTAACCTCAAAAATCAGCCCTTTCTGTGGAATTGTATCAAGTGCTTCCCCACAGATGAAGGCTGCGTCCTCCTTGCTAAGACTTCCTTTTGCTGCACTACCCTGTCATAAGGGAACTCGAGTACATCATGACTGTTAGTTTAAAAATGTATAGATGTCCTGCAGTTCAGTCTTTGTTAAGATATGATCTAGACCACCAAGCTCAATAACATGACAACAATAATGCAAGACAACTCAGTCCTAGAAGACTAGTAGTACTTCTATTAGCTTCTAACTGTTAAGAGTCCTTGATAAAATTAATGCTAGCTCTTAAAGGCTTTGTGCTTAGTTGAAGATTGCTTCATCCTGCTTATGCAATATATTAGAAGGTAAAACTGACAACTGCTTATACAATATATTAGAAGGTAAAACTGACAAATGATCTACGAGTAGCTCAACAATAAGATTATGATGGTGGTCAAGCTCCCAAACTCTTCTTTCTACATGCAATTACACCGATAAACCCAAGCAACAATACAAAAAGAAAGAGCATGAATGACCAGGCATATCAAAGACTCATAACCTTGTGGTTGTTTCCACAATTAACAACAATTATATTGAAAAAGGAAAGAAAATGGAAAGACTTGTGGCCCAACTAGTTGGAAGTTGCAAAGCACGCATATAAAAATCACCTCAACCAGAATAAGTCTTTCAACATTTTCACTACTTCCACTTTTGGCAAAAAGTGAAGGTTCAACACTGGGAGCTTGAGTTATCTCAAGGAAAATCACATTCATGTAAAAGTCTGAAAAATGTTGAAAAGCAGCTGTAGAGTCGTTTATGACCTTGGTCCAATTATGTTATCCATCCACATGCGACTCATTTGCATTTAAGGTGGTATACAGTTTTGTCGTTAATTGCACATTTTTGTTCGAATTTGGTACGCAACCTAGTTATAATCACTGCTTTGTTGACCATGTCAGTTAGTTAATCACAGATCATCATGTCAGATACATGAAATATAAGATCCTGGGTTACTCAAATAGCATCAATTATTTTTAGGATGGAACCTTAGTTAATTGACACTTTTGATGAAAACTAATGATGATATTGAAGACATAAGCATGATGCATGCTATATGTAATTTCCTAAACGAACCATCTGAAGAAAGAAAAGACAGCCATGGCAAACATTACTTCTTCAAAGCTGAAACCTTGCTTCCCTCCAGGAGTATTCTTCAATTCCCCAGTCCTAATAATGGTGTATGGGACTCCTGATTCCACTACAAGAGCTTCATCTTGCTCTGCCATTTTTCTTGCATTGCTATTCCTCATTGCTTGAATCCCACTTGAACCTCTATAAACAGACAACTGTAATCTTATTGAACCACCATACCAAGAATATGTTTTAAGGCAAGATGAATTTAGATTTTTACAAATTAAAAATAATAAACAAAAGACTTAAGTCAATAGAGGCCCATATATGGAAAATAAGCACATGAAGGGAAAGAGAAACGACATGGTTCAGCTTCAGCAACTAGCCTTTGTCAAATGCAGATAAAGTATATACTACATTAGATGAAGAATATAAAAAAGTTTCTTCCTTAGAGCCCGAACTCTTTTATGCTCAATGCAAATAATTCCTTCAATAACTTTAAATCCTCTCATTCCAAAACATCCTCATACAAGCTACAGAAATTGTGAAGAGGCCAAAACAAGTAAAATAAGCTAAATTTGGCCAAAAGAGGAAGCTGATGATAACCTATCCATATATAACAAAATTTGCTAATGGCTATAGATAGAAACTTGGGAGGCGCTCAAAAGAGAGTCAATGGCTTGGCAACGCTTAAAACTTGGGAGGTGCTCAAAAGAGTGTCCATCACTTGGCAACGCTCCACTAGTGAAAGCATTAGGTAAATGTGCAATTTTGTGCCCAAAGAGTTTATCAATGGCTCGTTATTTAGGACTGGCATGGATGCAGGTGCATGAGAGGGGCAGAGTTACCTGAGATAAAAGTATCATATGTTGTATGCCTTTCCAGCTTTTGGTATCTGGTAAAGAACCCTCCTGCACAATAATACCATCTGAAGTTGTTACCTAGTGTTTGTATCAGATGAGAGAGAGGAAAGAATGATATCTTTTTATGGAAAAGAAAAAAGGGACAATGCTTTCCAACAAAGAGTTAATTCAAGAATGTTATAGTCAAATGTACTAATAGTAAATGATAAACATGAGTAACAGAATATATGTCCATCGAATGGAAGAGTGGAAGGAGAATAGACTGAATAGCAGATCAACAAGCACGGGTGCAATTAAGTTATTTTCGACAGTGAATTAGAAGATATAGGTACAGATAGATGCATACACTGGGGCATATAACTGCACGGACCCCCCGAATAGCTTTTCTCATAGTTGAACTGTTCTTTGCATCTCCAGATATCGACTTTGCAAAAAGGTGTCAGATGAAATCAAACTCAATACAAAGATACACAGGTATGCTGTTTTAGTGATGAATGTTAAAAAGTTGATGCAGTAAAATTACTTTAGATGCTTCTGACCTCAACATAAGTACCAAATGCTTCCATTGCAACCTTCCTATCCTTCACCAGTGTTTTCACCCGGATTCGTTTGACAATCAGTGACAGTATTATCATCTGCAAATTAAATCTCAGAAAATTTTAGATTCATCTACTGGAAAAACAAGCCCTTCAAAATAAAGTGAAGAACTAGCTGAGGGAACTTAGAGAAAATAGGTTCAGCATTAAAATTGAATGCCATTATGCTTTTTCTTTTCTGACAGACTAGCCATTCCTTTAAAAAAATCATTTCCTGCTTATGATTTCTATCTTTTTGTATTAATTATTTTTTAGAAAATAATATAGATTTCAATCTAGAGTGATAATGGTGATTGTAATGAATGATTCATGGATGTAAATGCTAAATCAAAAAATTCTATGCAATTATGAGAAACAAAAAGATCTCTTGAATTCAGCAGTCACACCATTGTACTATATTAACAATTCCAGAAACTGTTCATACTGTGATCATAGTATCATCGAGCGAGTTGACCCCCATCTTCTACTGAATTCACGTTCTCCACCTCTCACACCAACCCCAAAAAGGATAAGAAAAGAAAAAAAAAGTTCATTTTCTCATAATGTAATGGGAGGAGATCACAACCATAATACAATCGGGATTTCTGTGTAAGGGAAGGGGTTTCGAGCTGCAGAGCAATAGTACTAATTACTAATCAGCAACATACTCTAATGACAGAATAACCCACCTGTCCAATTTCGTTATCCCCATCTGTTACTAAAACTGCATCTCTGACTTCTTCTTCCTCTGCTTTCAGAAGGAAATGTCACTTATTTCTCAATAAATATGAGATGGACGTAGAGTACAATAAATAAATACATTAATATCGTCTCTTCAAGCTTAAACTTTTAAATGAGATGCTAACTCTAGCTTATAAGGTAGATAACTATATTAGTATCGTTTCTACAAACCTAAGCTTTTCGATGAGGTGGTAACTCTAACAAAGGATTGCACAAATATTTACTGAATCTCCATACCTGGAGCCTCATCTTGTTCCACACCAGTTCCATCTTTGGGGAGTAGATCAGGTGCCCCATACCATTTCCTGAGCTTAGGACCCCCTTCAGTAAAGAAAGATATAGCAAAACATGACGTCAAGAAGATAAAATTGGATTAGCTTTTATCATCGATCAGATGTATGCATACATAACATGTTTGCTCTATTTAATCCAATGTACAAGACAAAAATAAAGAGCAGATTATAAGTCTTTCTAGTCATTTCTGTTGTAAAGGAGTTTACAGGACCACTTACTTCAGTTTTCGGAACTTCTGACAAGTGCTTATCATCTCCAATTTACGCTTAGCAATTCCACTCATCTGGGTTTCTACTATTACACTAGATCAGTTTCCATGATGGTTCATGGCTACGAGATGAAAAATTGTAACAGAAGTTCTTTAACAACTTAAAAGCTTTTAGACGAAGCGATAACTTAATATAGGATAATAGCTTGGCTTATCCACGCGTAAGGCTCAACGAAAAATAATCAAGCTTACACGTGAAGATTTATTTTAGGCAAATAAATAAATACTATCTCTCTTAACAGCTTAAGCTAATTAGTTAAGGTAGTTACTTAATTAACAACTGCCATTAAGCATTTCGAGCATTTGACGGCCAGCATTTTCCACAAACTGTTAGATGGTGAAAACTGAAAACCAAGTACACCATATACAGTCACCAAAACTTGAAAAGTAGATACACCATTTACCAGATTTATCACTTCAAATCCGATTTTGTGTGTGTTAAGAATCATTGAGGTTCTATTTTAGAACAAATTGGTACGAAAAGGAGTATTTTCACACTCGACACGAATACATTATAACAGCGTGCACGTAGCTAACAGAGTAACAAAAGCTTCTTTTAGATTGTTTTTTCCCCCTAAGGAAAAGTATTTTTTTCGTGAAAAAACTATTTTTTTTAATAACTATTTGACTTGGCTTATGAAAAAGTTAAAACTCTAAAAAAATATATATATATACAATTTTTTTTCATAAGCTAAATTTTTTGCTTCTCAAAAGAAATTTAAAGAAAGCCAATACAAACGGATCCTAAGTAACACTTGACAGAAAATGTAGTTTTCAACAGAAACAACAAACACTGCCATATCCATAAAATCGATCCCACCTAATAAAATAAGGCAAAATCTACAAGCAAGATCACAAATTCATGTGGTTCTAGAAAAACTAAACATCATAGCAAAAATACAAAAATTGTTACCTTCAATGTAATCAAGAATTTGGTCCATGAAGCTGAGTTGCGGTTTCTTCTTCTTGTTGGATGATGAGAAGCAACTAACGAGCCGCTTTTGATCATCAACTTGTGATGATGTGGAAAATGGGAGGTTGGTATTGTTGTGGAGCTTGAGGTAAGATTGCAATGAAGTGTAGATTGGAGTAGGGTGGTGAAGAGAAAGAGTTGAAGTCGATGTGGGAGAAGAAGCAGCAGCCATTGTTTGATCCACGAAGAAGTTGGGTTTCTGTTTAGTTAATAAATTATTGTTATAATATAATATGGCCGTTATCTTCCCGCTCTCTTTGTCGTCCAACCGTTTTTCCCGGCTGAGCCAATCGGATAACTCCTTTTCTAACATGCATAAATTATTCCAAAAGACTAAAAGATTCATCTGGTCAAACTCCCGAGAAAAACACAAGTTCAAATCACAAAAAATACACTTGTTGAAAAGGTTTTTTTTTAACCGTTCCCAGTCTGATAAGAATTAGTGTTAAGTCCAATGTAACTTGAGGATATCCTAGCTCAAACTACCAAAAAAAAAAAAAATCACTTGGTCTCCTATTTTTGACCTTTTTCTATAATCAAACCCTTTACTTTTAAAATGTGATAATTTAGTGCAGAAAAGATAAGAAATGATAATATATTTCAATTCCTTACCTTTGCAATTTGTAATGAGATTAGTCATTTTATCTTTGTAATTTATAACGTTGGCAGGCTCTTATCTTTGCAATTATGACAACATTAGTTCTAATTTCATTAATTTTTAGATTTTTTTTAAATTTAGAACTAACAATGTCATAAATTACAAAGAAAAGAGATTAAATTGTCACGTTTTAAAGATGAGGAACTTTATTATCAAAAAATTCAAGGATTAAAGGACCGAATAGGTCATTTACCCATTCCAAACTGGATAATACTATTTATTGTAGTTGTTATGTTATTGTATTATTAATTAACAATTTTGTGTTTTTTATTCTTCTCAAGTTTATTTACTTTTTAATTGTAGATGATGAATATAGTTATGAATCTTTAAAATTTATAGATTGATCTTATTTTAAAAATTAATCAATCCATAATTATATATTCACAAATATACTATCGTAGTTTTAAAAATAAAAGATATATATAGTTCATTCCTAAACCGGAAACCTAGTCCCAAACTAAAAGAGAGCCTACCAACCCAAACAGGGATCTTCACCATTTAAAAGATTAAAAAAAAAAAAAAGAACTTAATTCTGCATGCATGAGTTTGCCATTTCTTTCATATGATTCTCAGCTTCAGAAAACCAACTCTCAAACAAAAAAAAATATTCCAATGGAAAATTTTTTCAGCCAATCCCACCTACCGATGGAGGGAATACATATATACATACATATATATATATATATACATACATATATATATATATATATTTTCCATCACATACTTAAAAATTATATAAGCTTATTAAAGTTTTACGGTAATACTCATTTAAAAGTCCAAAAATGTAATTCGTATAAACACAAGGGTTCTTGGCCCATGCTCCTTCTTTTTCAAATTTTCTCATAACATTTTGAACAAATTCATTCGAGGGTCACTCAAAAGATTTTTCAGTTATGCAAACATGAGTAACTAGGACACAATATATTGAGGCCCTATGGGTCTACTAGGAGATTTGTTTAAGAGCAAAGTGGGCTAAGCTGCACTAGAAGCCCACATGTTCCAACACTTGCGCAATTGTGGTTGAGAATTGAGAGTTGGTTTATGTAAGTCTTTTCAGGCAAACCAAGGGTTTATCCAACTCTTTCTAGTACGGATGTACATAAAATTGGAAAGGAAAATATTTTGGCTCAATTGATTCGACCGTAAATTAATAGTTTTTAAAGTTGTTCAATCGGCCATGATTTTATTTTTCAAAAACCAATTCAGTTTTTATTTTAGGAGTAAAAATTGCAATCCAACCTGAAGTATACTAATAATATTTAGAAAGTATATAATACTAATATTAAGACTGAGTCTCTTTTTTATATTAGATTGTTGGATTTGTGAGGATTGTTGGGATTTGTTGCTCAGTACTTCTGTTTTATATTGGATTATCGTATTTATAAGTGCTTTAGTTATTTAAAAAAATATTACTAAAATATAATTATATTACATAATTAAAACCCACCTAGGGGATAGAGCGCGAAATAACTTTGAATCGGCAGCCGTGGTCCCCACACCTGGCTCCCTATTTCTTCCAACAACCAAAAGTTAGGGAGTGATTGAAAAAGAAACTATCAAGTAAAATTAAATATAAAAAGTTTTAAAAAATAGAAAGTAAGTATTTATCCTTAAGGGAAGAAAATGAGAAAAGGCCATAGGAATTGGTCTTACTATCGTACAAACTTATACTCCAGACGCATGGTGGTTCTGGGCTCCGGTTCTGGTTCTTGGGTTCCATTGTGGCCCATGGTTTTGAAGCCCATTATTTACCACTTTTCTTTTTTGGTGCTCGGGTCTAGGCATGACCTTATATCGTAATCCCTCACAATGTGTTATTTAGTTAAGTATCATGCTTCCTTATCTATTAAAGGAAAAAAAGCAAACAGCTGAGCAGCAGAATGTGTGTGAAGAATACATACTACTATTCAAGTACTATTATTCACGTACAATAAATGTTTACTCACTATCCCATAACTGTTTGTTTACTATCCCACAACTATTTGTTCACTGACTGTTTGTTTATTATCGCACAATTATTTGTTCACTAACTTTTATATATACATCAATTATTTGTTGATCACTCCAAAACTATTTGTTTACAACTATTTATTCACTGATTATTTTGTTCATTAAGCCACAACTATTTGCTCATTACCTTACAACTATTTGTTCACTGAATATTTCTTCATTACCCCACACGAGGAATTTTCGGTTGCATAAGGAAGCAAACGACGAGCTTTAATAGAAAATCAACACCTACAAGGTATTTTTAGACATGATGCATATCATTACAATCAGCCAAAAAAGGCGAATTTTATGGTGATATTTATTTGGCATGAGATGACTGATGATGTCGCCGGTGAAGCAAAGAAGAAAAAAAGAGAAGAAGAGAAAGGTGAGGAGAGAGACAAACGAAGAGAGAGAAAGGAGAGGAGAGAGAGATACAGATGCTGCTATTGAGCTATTTTTCTTTTTCTTCTTTTTTTTTTTTATGTGATGCAAGAATACCACTGTGAGAGACTATGGTATAATTTGCGGGTCTAGGCATTTCTATTTTCTAGCTGTGGGTCTCTTGGTCTAATTCCCATTGCAATGGGGCTAAGAGCCTGTTTGGATTGACTTTCTTCGTGAAAAGTATTTTTTTCCCCAAAAAAAATACATTTCTTTTGCAATATTTGGTTTAGATATTAAAAAAATTGAAATTCTACAAAAATTCAATACTCTAAAAAAATTTAATTTCAACTTTTTTTTTCAGAAACTAGAAATTTTTAGAAAAGTAATTTTTTTAAAAAGTTTTAGTAAAAAAAAAAAAAGAAAAACACTAAATATAACAGGGTGATTGACTCCTGTTCTGGTTCTATTTTCTTTTATATGATCTTTTTATCTAGACCTAATATTTGGAATTCTAGTCTTACGGAAATATGATCTGATCTATGGCAAATATAAAAAGATCGAAGCTTATATGCAAAGCAACTCACGACGCCAGATAATTTTTGTAGAAGTAGAGACTAGTTAATTATGGAGATAAAGAAGTTATGAAAATTAAGCACATCTACAAACAAAAATATCAAAATTTTCAAACAATGTAAATCATTTTTCAACCTTGCTTGAATTATAGCCCCCCAACCCTACAATTTTTTTCTTCAAAATTTTTTCTGCAAACCCCTACGACAACCCAACCCTGGTCTCCTACGGAATTTAAACTCAAGTCATTACTCTTGAAGAAAATAATTTCAACTACTTGAAAAACCTTCTAATTTCTGCAACCTTACATTTGGATACTCGACTAAACCTCATGTTCTAGGGAATGAATTTTCTCTCAAAGATATGATATTATACCCCAGGTTTAACAGGATGAATTATTGCTGTAGTTTGAAATTTATGTTGATTCTTTATAAGGAAGAAAGATATTTTAGTCCCTGAGTTTTGAAAAATTTCACAAATGGGTCCCTCAATTATAAAAAATACCTTCTATAGTCCCTCAAGTTAATAAACAATTATTACAACTACTAGTCAATCCTCTAACTTGTTGGAAATTCCCAAATACCCTTGGGCAACTTTTATATATATATATATATATATATATATATATATATATATATTTGAGCTCTAGTATTTGGTAGCATCACAAAATAAGTCAACTGAATAACATTTTTTGGTCAACAAAATACCTTAGTTATAAATGAAAAAAAATGTTTTCTAGTTGTTAAGAAGGCGAAAATATTTATTGCGCAATAACTTCCTCTCTTTTTCTTCCACTAGGTCTCCCTTTTCCTTGCCCCTCCCCCCACTCCCAACCCCCATCCTACCGCTACCGTACCCCTTTGAAAAATAAAAAGGTAAAGAATTTAAAATTTTAAAAATTATTCAACTCTTTAAATGATATTTTTTTAAAGAGTATTGAAAAAAATTAATTTCTAATTTTTAACTTTTTACTTTTTTTTTAAAGGGGTGGGGCGGGGTGGGGCGGGGCGGGGTTGGCGTGGAAAGTGGGGAAGGTAGGCCTAGTGGAAGAAAAAGAGAGAGAGTTACTGTGCAAAAATTTTTTTCGTCTTCTTGGTCACTGAAAAATGTTTCTTTCATTTATAACTGAAGTTTTTTGTTAACCAAAAAAAAAAATTACAGTTGACTTATTTTTCGATGCTACCGAACATCAAAAAATCAAGAAATTATTTTTTAGGAAAATATTTTCCAACAAACATACGAAGTCCAAATATATATGAAGCTGCTCAAGGGTATTTTGGGATTTTCTAACAATTCAAATGATTGACTATTAATTTTGATAATTATTTATTAACTTGAGGAATTAAAAAAATATTTTTTATAACTGAGAGACTTATTGAGAATTTATTTAAAATACAGGGACTAAAATATCTTTCATCATTTTTTTATAACGTTAAATTTTACTTATGACATTGTTATTTGGTTCCATGTTCTATCCTCTGAGGTGTTCAGGATTCAAAGGAGGGCAAAAGATTCTTCACGTGGCACACATGATTCTTTCTCGACGAACAAGAAAAGCAGCCATTGTTAAAAGAGAAGCTGCACAGCCATCTTCTTGGGATCGCAAAAATTCTCACCACTTTGCTCTTTTTTTTCTCCTTTATATATCATGCTTTGCTCACTACTACTCTTTATCTAAAGCTGCCTTGTCTCTTTGGATTTCTTGGCTATTTTACAAATCTCCCTTAAAGTTGAAAAAATTAAAATAAAAACAAATTTAAAAGCCGGGAATGAAGTAACCACACGTGTGGGTGTACACGTGGCTGAACGCCAATGGTGACAGATTTGCTAGGCTGACTGGGCGCAGGTTTACAAAAGTAGAGGATACATGAAAGAACAGTAGAACACGCACGTGCGCACGACACTACTACTCTGCTTGGACATATTGGGGGAAAATTTTCCAACAGGTACATCGCCTCCATCACCCTCTCGCACGTGGACAAAACGTACGTATGGGTACATTTTCTATTACGAGCGATTTTTAGACAGTTCGGTTCGGAGAAGTTTCACATATTAAGTAATCCGTTACCTGTGTTCAAAACCTACTCACACAGCTTTCAAGTTTAATGTACCAAAAAGAAAAGGAAAGAAAGAAAAATTAGCATTCCTTTTAGAATTCGCAAAAAATTAGAAAAAAGGGTTCGTGTTAAGTATGTCTGCGGACAAGTAAATAAGGTGATGAATTTTTTTGTAAGAATGTTAAACTCCACACACACCCCCGAAATTAGATGATTGTTCTTATAATGGGGATTTTTGAGTTGTTTGTTGTTGTCTTAATATAAATAGGATTGGATGAGTTTGTACAGTTATTTTATTTTTAATGGAAATTACTTTTTTCTTTTAAAGAAAAAATTGCACATTTTTATGAAATTTGAATCCTCTCACATAAAAATTCATCAAAGTTTATCAAAAATAATTTATAAAAGTCTAAAATGAAATAAAGAATTTTATTCAATTGAAGATTTAAAATTAAGTTGTTTAGTGAGTAAAGTCTGCAATACCTCACTTGGGATCTATTGAGTTGTCGCTAGGGAATAAGTGGAGAATTACTATAGATTTTTTTTAAAAAAAATAAGGAGTAAAGCCTGCAATAATTTATGTTATAACCCATAGGAGTATTTCATAGTTCTTTAATCCCAATTTATTTTAAACTGCTGATCAAAAATACCATGAAAGTACAATGTCCTTAACATTTGAAAACATAACTTTGGTTCTGCTGTAGCCTGTAATAAGTACACTAAGGTTTTTTTTTTTTTTCGGTCAAATTAATAAGTATATTACGTTGAGACTAGCAACCTCACTTGTTCCCTAAAGAGAAATCTTCTTTTTTTTTTTTAAATGTAAAATCACGTTAAATTCACCTCAAAGATACAAATCTTGTTGTGCATTTGCGTGTTTAATATATGTCCTAGTTAAATTAGTCAAAAACAAATAATATATTTGTGATGAAAAAGTATAAATTTAAATTCGTAAAAAATCTTTATTACAATGAATCGCTACCCAACAAATCGTTACCCGTGGATGCCACTAGTGGCTGTGGCGTTCTACAACCACAGCTTTTGTGAACTAATAAATTCTGCTTGGCCTAGGAGAAAAGGCACGAATCGTACAACCATGGATATGAAATCTTATCTCAGATATGTTTGTATGTTGAATTTGCAGCAGAATTGGCAACATCTTCTGAATGAGAAGAGTATAGAGAGAGAATGAAGATGCATGGAAGCACTTAAAGCTCTAGATGTTACTGATCGAAGGCTGTTGTCTGCTTGCATTTTGAAGACCGAAAACACTGTTATACGAATGATGGTCTAATTGCCTGACCCGCGTTGCACCCTTCTAAAACGACAATTGAGAAAAAAGATGAAGCCCGCAATATAGACGAGCGGGACAAGAGGGTGTAGTTCGATAGTTGTACCTCTCATTTGGATCTTATAGATCTCAAATTCGACTCATCAATAAGAATAAGTGAAGAACCACTATTAATCCTTTAAAAAAAAAAAAAGGAAAAAGAGCAGTTTGTGGTAGGCTTTGTAAGTTGATTAGAACACTGTAATAGCCGCACATTGATTCTATCTTAAAATCAATCAATTTCTGTTAAGATATGCACTCTAAGATCTTATATAGTAAATTCAGAGTTAGTAACTTTTTTATATGGAAGCAAAATACATTTCAACTCTCGCTCCCATAGTCCTGTCAGGACCGAGAACTGAAGTTAACAGAATGAAACAAGATTGGATACAGGTGAACAATGCAAGACGAGACTACAAAACAACTAGGTCAAGACCAAGCTTTTTAATTTTATATTAAGGTAATTGAGAATTTATCTTGAAATATTAGAGATTAAAAAAGTTCAGATGGTTGAGACTACTTTTAAAAATAATGATATAGTTTTGGATTGCAAGGATAGGGGTGTTTGAGGAGGATGGGGTTTGTAATTAATAAAAAGTAATATAAAAATATCAGTTGATATATGGCAAGAAAAATAGCTTCTGATTTTACATGATAAACTTAAAATTTCTAGTTTATTCATATGAGGCAAAAATATATTGCAACAATGTCCTAGCCCTAATTGGTGGCCTACCTATATATTAAATTTAATCAATTAATTTAAAATTTTTAAAATAATAATAATAATAATAATAATAATAATAAGTAACCAAAGTATGCTAAAATAAATCCACACGTAATAGATGTCGGATAACATATCACATATGTGGACGTAGTTATTTTTGTTTCTTGACATAAACTAAGGTACATGCTATTTGACTTCTTCATGGTTGCTATGCAACAAGCCTTGCCAAGACTGCAAGGTCTGCCCATATATGTAAGGACTATATATACTTATCATCAACGCTTTAATATGCCTTTCATAATTATTTAATTAGGTTACAAAGTAGTTATCAAGATAAATTAAAATACTTTTAGATAAGTGAATACTTCTTATAAGTGGACCATCTATATCCTACATATATGAATAGTCATTTTGAGGGCTCACAACATTTTTAATTCTATTTTATAAATAATCTAATTTTAAATAATAAAATATTTTAAAGTTAGGCTACAAAAATTGATAGAATTGTAGACCATTTGAACGATATGCGTGATTGAAGTTAAATAACATGAAATTGATTGTCATTTGTCAATGAAAAGAATCAATACTGCGAGCCGCACTAATAAACTTTGCCCTAAAGAAATCCAACTCATTAAACAACAAGCACAGCTAATTTCTCTTAATTATATTATAAAGGCTAATCAAATCTATATATTATGGATAAGATTGTGGTCATGATTAGACGTAGCTTGTAACGAAACAAAGGCGTCAAAAGCAGGATGGTTAGGTGGTGGCACATCTATTTACCCCATCTCTCTCATCATTGCTCTATAGTTCCCCACTTCACCAACCATATATACATTAAGACCATATATATCACGTTCTATACCATATAAATAGCTCCTGTACGGGTAAGTTATAAAAATAATTACTTTAAAAATATTATTTGTTGTTTATAAATAATAAAAATTAATAATAATTATAAATTAAAAGAATTGTAATCGACAACAAAATAGAGTAATACAATACCTAATTAAAAACGGAAAGAAATTTTAATTGTGGTCAAAATGATGGAGACATAGTAGGCCAAAATTCTAGGCCAATATTAATGAGGATTAGCCGATGGTAACACTGAAACATAATATAATTTAAAAATAGCAAAAAAATGAGCAGGAAAAAAAAATGGTTATAGTAGTAGGTGTTTTAATATAATAGATAGATTAATATTATTTATGGTGTCTTAAACTCAAAATATTTAACTACGAGTAACATAGGTGTCATAATGTTAAAACGAAATAATTTTGAACAGAATATTTTAAAATTCAAAGTAATGCGTTGTGTAAACTCTCAACGTCTATATCTCGTTACTAGTACTGAAGACAACTGACATGTATGTTTCTTACCTATTTCTCTTATGTGTGTGTATATATATACACATATAGATTGTATTACAAAATAAATACATAAATTCTATTAAATCAATTTCCCCTCCAATGAAAATTAAGCATTTATAATTAATCATGAAACTTAGGTAATAATATTATCTCATATCACAGTGTAAAATTACTAAAGGACGTATTGTTCATCATTTTACCTTTTTAATTTAAACCTTTTAATTAGAATTATCACTTCATCTAAAAACTTAAACTCGCAAAGAAGATATTGATTTATTTATTTATTGTATTAACACGCCTCCTCACATACAGCATGATTTGTCTAAAACTTGTATGCATATAACTTAACATATATACATACACATATATATGTATATATATACATATATATATATGTATGTCTGTATGTATGTATGTATTTTAAATGGGTGGCAGTAAGAATCGTACCTAACACAGTACAGTTTTCAGGCTCTGATACTATATTGAAGTTGTTAACTCATCTAAAAGTTTAAACTTGTAAAAAGATATTCGTTTATTAATTTATTGTATTAACACTTTTGTTAAATCATTAAAAACCTGTCATAAAAAAACTGATTATTATTAAAAACTAACTATAAATAAAACTTTATAAAAAATTATATTTTATCCCCTACATAAAATATAAAATTTGATCATCAACAATGAGCAAAACAAGGACGCGCTTTTTCCGTGCATCACATAAGCTGTACTCCAATTAACATATAATTCACAAACACATTAAGCCCCTCACCAGTTACCAATACCAAATATTGCATCTTTTTATGAATTGCGATCAGAGGCTGTAAGGTACGTAGTTCTATTGATTATCTCATTATTTTAGATAGATTTAATATCAATACAAATCAGGGGCGAAACTAGAAAATTTACTTTGGGGGGCCGAGATTTATATACGTATTTGAATAAAAATCATCGCCAAGATTAAGTAAAAAATAAGTCTTCCTCGCTTCTAAGGTGACAGAGAACATATCATATAAATACTGTTAGATTTTTTAAATATAAACAAATATAAAAATACTATTTAAGAAAATAATATAAAATTATATAAAAAAAGTTTACTAATTTAATTGGATCAAATTAAGCGCTTCTCTCTATGAAGTTTTCTAGCCAAAACAAATAATAAATAATATACGAAAAAACTCTCTGAATAAATAAATTTTCTATGAAAAAGCTACCTAAAATTTGTGAACTTCTTAAATTTATCTTGCAAGAAAAAAAATTATTCTAAGTACCTAACTAATAGGACAAATAAATTAAGAATTATTGAATTTATCCGTTAAATTTGCTAAAATTGCTTATATATTACAAAAAATTAATCATTAAAATATAATATGTGTAAAAAAAATGTATACAAAAAAATTATTACGAAAATAATTTTAAACAAAGGAAAAAAAGAGAAAAATTAGAGGGGGCAATAAGAAGAGTTTTCAAAAATTTTATATGCACAAATATATATTTTTTGACGCCTGACCTCCCCTTAGTTCCACCCCTGCTGCGAATAGTACTTGATGAAACAGATAAATAAAGATTTTCGCCAACCGAAAAAAAAAAAAAAGGCCAAGGTTGCAATCGCTTTATTAGCATGGAAAGGTTAAAAAATAAAAAGGAAGCCTTTGGATGTAGGGTTGTTGAGGTGTTTTTTTTTTTTTTGGGGTGTGTGTGGGGGGGGGGGGGTAAAAGGGGTGTTGGTGTGGGTAGCAATAGGGGTGGGAATCGGATTGGGTATTCGGATTATTCGGATACTGAATATTTGGATATCGGATTGAAAAATTAAGTATTCGATCAGATAGCTAAAAACTACTTATCTGACCAGATACTGGATTTTTAGATAGCGGATAGTTCAGATACGGATTTTCAGATTTTTTTAATAAACTAAAAAAATTCAAATCCTGACTATTATTTTAAATATCTTTTTGAAATTATCGATTCTTAGGCAAATAACTCGCTTTTTAAAATGAAAAAAACGAGACATAGACATAAAATGAAAACATAGTCCTTTACAAAACCATACAACATAAGGCACATAGAAAACACGCCAATACTTAAATATAAGAGTTAAATAAAAAATATAATCCCTACATCTACTTAGAAAACACACAAAAAAGCTTGGATGCGCTCCATAGTGCACACGTTAAATAAAGTCTACACAATCCACAATTTATATTCCACACACACCAAATAAAAGTCTATATGTTTATAATCCATAGTCCATAAACGTTAAATAAAGTTTAAAGTTTTTAATATAAGAAACATGACAAAATAATTTCCAATAAAGTGCACTTTCAAGTCTTGATTTTTTACTTTTGTTAACTAGTATAGTATTATATTATTTTAATTTTTTAAAAAAAGTTTGGGTAATCCGATATTCGAACGGGTAGCAAAATTGCTACCTTTTGCTACCCGATATCCTATCCGAATATCCGAAAAAATTTCGGATATCAGATCGGATATATCCGAAATCCCCTAAAAAAAAAAAAAACTTTTTTTACCTATCTGTTTGGATGCGGATGCAAATTTGAATACGGATTGGATAGTCCCACCCCTAAATCACAATAAAGGTGAACCTCAAATCCAACTGAATTAAGAAAAATTTCACATTGGCGCGGTTCTCAAACATAGGCCCCGTTCAACCACGTTCAAAACAATTTTTTTGAGTTATTTTTAACATTTTTTATTAGGACAAAATAATTTTTCTTCAAATCATTGTTATTTGTGACATATTATTTTTGAATACATCCTCACGTAGTTTGTAGTATTTTAAATAACATTTTTCAATCGTTAAGAATTTTAACATCTCACAATAATCTTTAGTGTTTCATCTTTTATGGCAATCCTGCCCTTTCTTCAATTTTTTTTTTTTTTTTTGCCAATCCTATCTCTCTCCAATCTATCTTTACATCTTTACCTTTTTCACAAAAATAACGTAATAGCACAAAAATTAATTTTATGTTATCAATATAAAAATTACTAAAAAATTGTAACTTTTATTAGCCCATATGTTAGTTTTCTTTGACAAAATAGAATTTGCATATCAAAAGAATGCTATTTTATAATATTGATACAAATAATATATCTAAACGATTAATTTTAATATGCTTTTTGATACTAAAATATAATTATAATATATATATATATATATATATCGAATTATAAAATAAATTATCCTATTTGATTGATAGCAATAATGATTATAATTATCATAGCAACAATAACGCCATACCAATGTTCATTTTGTATTTATTGGCTAATCCAACAACTAATTTTATCCAATATATTTTCTTCAGTTAGCTAATTAGCAACTATCTACTAACAACTAAAATATAATAGTTATTAACTACTCAAATAGCTATCAGTTAATTAAACATCTAGTAGCTAAACTAATAGCTACTCATACATAAGAGGCTCATAATTGCAGCAAAGTTGTTGGGATACAATTGTTCGCCATCTTAAGTATCGAATTCGTTTTTCTTTTATCTAGTTAAATTGGGTATGGATAATTGAAAATTTGGAGAAAATAAATTTTTGGTATGGAAAATTGGCAAATCAAAAAATAATTAAAGTATGAGATTCACATTAAAACACGAAAAAGCTTCTTTTGCTAAATTTTGAGTGTGAGAAAATCGGGTTTGAAAAGTTAGGGAATCAGGAAACAATAATTAGAGCACGAGATTCACAATTAAAACACACAAAAATTGTTTCAAGACTAAAACACAAAAAACTTCTCCTAATAAAATTTCAATATGAAAAAGTCGAGTTTGGAACGAAGAAATAGGAAAAAAGAATTTCTTAGGAAATGCACTATTAGTGGTCTGACACCCTTCAATAGCCATCGTTCTGGAAACAGTGGGCTCAATATAGGGTAGAGAACGATGCTTATATCATTTGCCTTGAGCAAAGTGCACCTCCCAAGAATAATGTACCTCTCAGCATGTGATCTTTCCGAGTAGTTATATTATAGACTTGTAGGATCATAATAAAACATGTACCTACAGCGTGAACAGTGCACGTTATTGTTCACACGTTATTGTAGCGCATTACTATTCACTCACAGTATATGTTTATTCAGTATCCCATAACTATTTGTTCACTGAATGTTTGTTTAGTATTTTACAACTGTTTGTTCAGTACCCTATAACTGTTTGTTCAGTACTCCACAATTACAGACATATATACTTGTTTATTACCCTACAACTATTTGTTTATTAACTTTCATATATATATCAAATATTTGTTCATTATACCCCAACTATTTGTTCACTATTCACACACACACAAACACAAAACACAACACAAATCTGTATACTTGAAGGCCAGTGTGAGCTTTAATGGCAGATTGAGCTTCGAGTATCTAAACGTCGCGTGAGAAGTATGGTTAGAATCACGATAAGGAGAGGAAGAGATTGGTAGTTGCGTCGCAGCGAGATGATATCGGAATCTTCGTTGGCATAAGGAAGAAGACAATTGGCTTCAATGGTGGATCAACACCTACAAGCTTTTCTTGGACATAGTGCATATCATTACGATCAGCGAAGAAGATGAATTTTATGGTGATATTTATTCGGAATGAGATGACCAATGAGGCAAAGAAGAAAAGAAGAGAAGAAGAGAGAAGTGAGAGAAAAGACAAAGAGAGAGAAAGGAGATGAGAGAGAGAAAGGAGAGGAGAGAGAGAAAAGCGTGGGTGCTGTGCTTGAGCTAGTACTTTTTTTTTATTTTTTATTTAATGTGAAAGAACATGATACTAAATGAACGACCACCTTTTGAAGATCCATGGTGTAGTTTGCTGATCTTTGCATCTTATTTAAAAAGAAAACTTTTTTTCTTTTTCCTTTTATGTTCTCACATTTTATATGTTATGCTCACAAGTTTAGATGTCCACAACATTATCTTGTATTTCATAAATAAATGTTCACCACTCTGATATTATTTACTCACAATTCATAAGTAAATTTTCATAGTTTTAAATGTTAAAAAATTCGGACAGTATTTGTCTATAATTTTTCCATTATATGTACATAAATTTTAAATGTTAAAATATTATATTATATGTTCACAGGCTTTTGGCTAACTTTCACAAAATAATAATTGTATATTTGGAATTTGCATTCATAGCCATATCATTAGATTTAGACAAAACTTTAACCAAGAAAAAATACAAATTTTGTTCAAACAAAATATCAAAACCTACAGACCTTGACATCATCATCTTTAACTACCAAATCCTCCTCAATAATTTCCTTTACAACAGCAACATCATTTAAAGCTCAAAAGAGTGAGAGAGAAAAGAAAATAAAAGGGGAGAGGGTGACGGATTGAGGTTTATTCAAAAAAAGAAGAAAAAAAAGGAGAGTACGATATACGCTTTAGAGAGAGCATCATACTCAAGTGGAATACCATGCTTGTGGAGCATAGTAAAACTTTTGGGCTAAGAGCCAATATTGTTTGTAAATATAGTCATTACTTTCACATTTATAGCAATAGATCACATCACCACCTTTCACTCCCTTAGGCTAGCTTCAATAGTTTCTTTATATTTTTCCTTACATGTAAGGGCTTAGAAGCCTTTTTTTATATTTAGAAGTATCCTATTTTCAATTTCAATTTAACACCTCCCTTATTTTTAATTAGTTTATTTTTAGAAAATCTTTATTTCAATTTTACTCCCAAAACTTCTTTATTTTTGATTGTTCTTTTTTTAACTGTTAGGGTGATAATGGGGATGGGACAAGGCATGAAACAAAACCAAAAAATTTGGGTGAATTCATCTTCAATTTTAGGGACTCCTAAAAAGTGAAGGATCAGACACAGGAGTTATTAGAGCTAGTGATCACTACCTTCCCTACATTTTAGAGACTAATATTTAGGGGTATCACTAGAATTCATCTTACAATTCTCTCTTTTGATCTAACTTTGCTTGCAAAAGTAAGATCTAACTTGAGTTTTGGTAGTAAAACCCACTTACCTTGTTGCATGCCATACCATATGTAAACATATGGGTGTGTCTTATGGTATTATTATGCTCATGTAGTGTCAACCACTTAAATTACCCCCTAATCCCCTAATTACTTTGACTTTACAAGCAGTGATTAAGTTATAAGCAACATTAACATGAATATTTATGTTTATATTTATATAAGTTTGAGTAATTGCTGTGTGTATAATCAAGAAAAACTTCTTGGTATTTTGAACCTATGGTAAAATTATGAGATAAAAGCATGATTAGACATACTAAGTTATGTAAATTGAAGTAGAATTTGTTGGATCAGGATTATTAATGCCTAAACATGTTGATTACCAAGTTCTAAAATCAAACAAAACAGTAAAATCAACCAAGGCAGCAGAAGATAGCAAATATTAATTCCATTATACATTTTTTCTTAACACATAATAATGAAAAGAATAAAGAGTGTAGAAATGTCACCCTTATTGTGTGGTTGTGTTGGTGTTGGCCTTTTTGGATGTTATTTGTCTCTAAATAGCCTTCTAGTGGTCTTTTTCACTATATCTAATCCTTTATTACTAGAATGCAAGGTGCTATTTAGTGGGCAAGCAATTGAATATAGCTTAGTTGAGGGTAAGGAATTTAGTGTTTATTCTTGTTGTACTATGTGAAAAATATTGCACATATCAAAATGAGGCACCCTTAGGTTGTGCCAATAGCTTACTACAAATAGTATATGGCAACCCTAAAGTAGTAAAGATCCTAGGAATATTATTGTTCCCAATAATATCTTCCTTAAATCTTCTAGAAAAGAAATATTTTCTTAGGATAAGACTATCCAATTATTTCACCTCATACACTATAAATATCTTTCATTTGGGGTTCGCGTCTCATTAAGAAGCTCATAAGTTAAATTAGAAAAACTTAAATAATTAAATCTTTTATTAATTTCTAATTTATATCATAATTAACCTTTCTTAGTTAATTGTATCAAATAGGATCATTGCTAGTGAAGGGACCAAAATACATAAATACTTTTGGCTCTCAAAATGACCAAAATGCCCTCTTCATCATGTGGTGACACTAAGGTCATTTTTGCCCTTGATTTATGTTCATCAGAAGACTAAAGTCGTACTCCAAGGATAATTATTGGTACCGCATAAGCTGTCACTTGCTCAAGTGACCTTTGTCTTTGACTAACCAAGTTAAATGATCAAAATGCTCCTTTATGTATACCTGTGGTCAAAGCCAATCGTTTAGCTGTACCATCTCCTCCAAGATTGTATCTTAACCTTAGAATTTCTAGTCTAAAAGAATAATCATCCACTAGTCACAGATCTCTTGATTTAGGGAGCAATCTACAAGCCAAATGACCGATATTTCTGGAAAAGGGTAATATTACTAGATTTTGATTGAGATGATCAGGCAAACGAACCCAAGGGACAAAAATACTCTATTGTTGTATATACATGTCCCAATTAATTAAAATACAACACCAAACATGCAGGGTACAACTTACTCACATTGAGATATCTACTATGATATATCAAAGTGTTACACCCTGACTTTGTCAGTTCAATCACACATACTCACGATTAAGAGCATTGGTGACTTTGAAACTGTGAGTATTTTATCCTTTATCTTTGACAGTACGATTCCTAGAAGACATACTCATAGTTCTCCTGTCTAATACATAACACATGCATTAGGAGCGAAGTCTACAAAGATTCTCCAATGATCAAGGTATATCATTATGACAAGAAGACTCACCCATTATAGCATTATCTAGGTAGAGCATCTAATGCTACTATTCAAGTATAGACTAGTTAATAATATCACCAAAGCTAGACTTGGACGTACTATGCATCCAGCCTCACTACATATCTAAATCATTAGCCCATATTATTGGATCTTCACACATTGCAACAATGAACAATGGAGAGAATAATGTGTAAACTTAATCATATAAACAATATCATGAGCATATTATGTCTTGTATCTAGTAAACATCATTTATAAGTGGTTAATAGGGCATACAATCCCAACAAAATTTGGTTAGTTATAATGTAAGGTTGTCGCGTGTATGAATGTGTTTGCATGTATATTTATCATCGTTATGGGTTGAATTACATAATTGATTATGTATATGTATTCCTGACTTTGATTTGCCATTAATTGGAAGAAGATATATATATATATATATATATATATATGTTATCATAAAACTTAGAATTTGAAAGAATTACTTTCATGGATTTACAAGACTTGGTGGTTTAATTTAGTTTTACACGAAGATTTGTTATGGTTAAAGTAATATGAAGTGTAGATGTGTTGAATATATATATCAGTGTATAGAAGATGTTGATCAAATTTATAAAAGAGATGGCCAGTTATGCTAAGTGAATGTAAATGTACAAGTTACATGTCTTGTGGACTTATTGCTTAAAAATAGGGGTCAACATAATATCGAAAAAACCAAAAGAATTATTCAAACTAAATTGAATTGACTATAAGGCAATGGTTTTTAAAGTGGTTCAATCAGTCATAGATTTAATTTTAAAGACAAAAAGCAGGCTGTTTGGTTTTCGATTTTAGGAGTACAAACCATGGCTAAAACAAACTGGCTGAACTATTAGGTTTATAATTATTGTTAGGATATAGGAAATTATTGCTAGAATATGACTATTTTACATAACTAAGTATGGATAACCAAATTTTAAAATCACCCAAATCGCTCAAAACCCTCTAACTGAAACCATCGATTTTTTCATTACTTTGGTAGTTTTGGTTTCATAAAATTATAAACAGCCAAAATTGGTTCAATTAAAGAATTAGTAATAAAATTGTCCAAATCACTTGTGTACACCCTACTTAAAAGCTTGCTTATGTTTATGAGTTGCATGCGCGACAACAATACAATAATATATATATATATATATATATATATATATATATATATATATATACACTTGCTTAACTTCTTTCTTGACTGTAAATATTCTTCATGTACGACTGGGTTAGCCTTGTGAACATAAGATAGGAAGAAGTATTATGTTGAGTTTAAGATTGGACTGAGGCAAGTTAGAAATTCCTTTAATCCACCTCCCAAAAGCTACCTTAGCTATCATAATTAAACTCTATACGCTCTATTTGATATTGTCATCTCTAGTTTCATGTTAGTTACTTTAATTTGGGATTATATGTAGTCACATTGTCCACTTGTGCTTGAAAGTGATAAGCTACATATGGCATATGATACCCTAGAGTTGTGACCCCTATTTGACAAGTGAAATTGTCTTGTTATATTAGTGTGATGTAGAGCCACGCCCTCGTAGGTGAGAGATGATTCACCATATAAAGGTGTAGGGTCACTAGTGGCCATCGTATGCCTGTGTCCATGGAGATGATTCATCATGAGAGAAAGAGGCTTACAAGACCTAATGTGTTGTATTATTTGTGTGGTGTGGAAATATAAATATTTATATCATAGCTCTAAGTGGTAGTTATATGGATTGATATGTGATGTATAAGTAAGTGCAACAATTCAAATGAGTTATAGGATCTATCATAATAGTATGGTGCACCTTACATTTGATATTCTTACGTCAGATACCTTGTTATCATGTTCAAACTCGGTGATGTATATGTGTTCATCTTGTATTGGGACTACTTAACTCCAGGTATCAACATACAGAGTATTTTTTCTTACATCAGATACCTTGTTATCATGTTCAAACTCAGTGATGTAAATGTGTTCATCTTGTATTAGGACTACCTGACTCCAGGTATCAACATATTGAGTATTTTTTGCTCTGTATTTTTTTTTTCTATTTGGATTATAAAGGGTAGTAGGCCAATTTAGTAAAGGGTGATGGTATTAGCTTTTGTTTAGCAATCCCAATTGTTGGATTCTTTTTGTAGTACAAGACTATGTAACTATGATGTGATGAAAATTCTTTTGGCTCTACAGTTAGAATTGATAATATTTTGGGAAACATAACATGTACATTTGCACTTAGCCAATATTTTGAAAAAAGTTTACTTTGATGCCCTATAAGATATTTTGTACATCTATTGTGCCATGTTGTATAAACTTGTGCTAGTCACCTTGCAAGGTTGGATCTACAATATATCAAGCCCTAAGGCCAAAAGATGTGAATTAGGAACATGCATGTACCATGAGATTGAATCCAACGTGTTGGGATTAGAGAATAATTCATATGGTTGAGATTATCTCTCCGGAATTATGACCTGGGTTTTAATTTTGTGAGGAATGGGGAGTTGGGTTATGGTGGGGGTTTCTTTAAAAAGAAAAACAACATGTTCTTACTGGTAGGTTAGAGCTCAACCTTCTCTATACAATTTCAACATGTCTTGGCTTTTTGAGGCCTAGTGCATTTAGACTTGAATCAATAGCCTTTTTTTTTTTTTTTTGGCTGAGAAAGCAAGATTTCATTAAACTTAACCCAATATTTACATAAGAAGTCCTAAAGAAGAGAAAGGACTGTACAAGTATATCTTCAAAATCCCATCTATTTGCAATAAAAGCATTAAGTGTGCTCCTTGAAATTACCTACAACTACCAATTTCTTGCAACCCAAATCAATAGTTATTATGAACATAGAAACATCAAGAGTTATGTGCTTTCGCTATAGAGGCGGTCGTTTTACTGCAAAAAACCAGGAAACGGTGACAGTTTTATCATATAGGCAAGGGTTTAAGTAATACATATATATATTGTCAGGCCAAATAATTAATGAATGTATTTTTAACTTGATTGATGAATGGTGTGGTTATAGAGCCCTACATAAAGAAGGTTCAAGGTTCGAATTGCGGATGAAACATGATGTGGTTTTTTCTTTTTAAAATTATATATAGGCGGCGGTTTAAAAAAGCCATCGCACATATAGGTGGCGATTTAAGAAAAGCCAGCGCCCATATTTACTATCACCTATTACCTTTTTTTTTTTCTTTTTCTTGTAGTGTTTTCTTATTAAACATTGAACACGTTGTGTTCTAAAAGCCACCAAACTCTAATTTTGGTTAGGAAACTAAACAATTGGGTTATAACTTGTATAAACTTAACATAGGCCTTTAATTTCTTGCTAAGTCTATATCACTTTAGGTCCTTAGGACATAGGATAGCCTTTTCTTTCTCTATAGATCAAGCTTCTAAAATTTAATTAATTAGTGTTTCTTTCGAGACGAAATAACTAAACATGCGAAATCATTAATTGATTAGCATATTAAACTGTCATGATTATGTGGTCCAGCTTCTTGTTAACATCGCTAATAGAGAAATTTGGAATTAAAGGGGAATACTTTTTCTTCAAACACCCAAAACTATTGCATGTGAGGATTCATAATTATATTTCCAGATGGATTTATATCATATGTGTAACACCCTATTCTACATCGGTTCTTTATGAGATTTGTGTGCACTTTATAATGATTTAAGTTCACTGGTACAGTCATCACCAACTTAAACATTTTGAGCCAGTTGGTTAAATTTAAGTGTGGTGGCAGGTCCCTAATTGGGCCTAGGTCGTTACAATATGTAACAATATTAACTCGTTGTATACATACACACACTAACACACAAATACATCTCCTAATGCATGAGATTCGTCTTAACAACATTTAAACACGATCCTTAATTAGTTTACACTAACACACAAATACATCTACAAATACATCTTCCTAGTGCATGCAGTATTCCTGAGATTCGTATTAACAACATTTAAACACGATCCTTAATGAGTTTTCGTTAAGAACAATAGGGTCAAAATTTATTTGGGAGTTAAATTTAATGCAATGTGTTCATGTTCTAAGCTTTGGTTTAATTTAAACAATTATAATATATTAAATTTTCAAGTTTTCTTGTTAATCAAGCTAGTTTTGAGGGTTTTACATAGATGAGGTCTCTAACTATTGGCCTAGATCTTTATTCTTGGTCACGGAATTTGGAAATTGCTTCTAAATATAAAGTCTGATATTAAATTTCACTCTAAGAAACAATATAAGTACTGTTACAACACATAAAAAGTCCCACATCAAAAAGTTTCAATATTTAAGATCACTATATAAGGTTCTGACTACTTCTCATATTAATCAATTGGTTTTTATGATGAACCTCTAAAATTCTTAACTTCATATACATATAAAAAAAAAGCCCAGCTCTCGTGCTACGCATATCATACATGTATGACCTTTTAAGTTCATTCATTGTGTACATCAGTTCACGTGGTGGCCTATCCATCCTTCGAGTTCATTCATTGTTCATTGTGCACACCAGGAGGTACACATGTGACCCTTCAAGTTCATTCGTTGTACACATTAATTCACGCGGTAGATCCACCCTTCAAATTCATTCATTGTGCACATCAAGATCATCATACAAGGTCCTGGGCTACTCTTCATATGTGAAAACAACATATAAAAAGTTTCACATCGGCAATTCTCAAGATTCAAGATCACGATAAAAGTTTTTGGACTACTCTTCATATTAACCAATTAACTTTTATAATGGAACCTTGGGAATTCTTAACAAATACAATTAATAAGCTTTGTTCTCAAAATCTATCACGTGAGATTGCTTCCAATATTATACTGGAATAAGTTAGACATTTTCCAGATTTAATTTTCACAATGGAGTATTGGCCTTAAAGTGAAGTGAAAAAAATGAAATAACATAACAATATGCTTGATCATATATACATATATATATATGTATGTATATACTATAAAATAAAGCAAAATAAGTTGTAATTTCGTACTGCCAAGTAGTGCTCTATTTGACAAACTTTTCATAATTACTTATCAATTAATTAAATATGCCCATTCTTAAATCATTTTTTTTTTTTGTTTTTCATCATTTATTTAGTTTCATTCTTGTATTAAATATTTTAATTTAATTAATATGATGCCCTTTTTTTATATATATTATCATTGTTTTATTAGTTCCATAGTATATAATTATTTCAATAACTATTTAGTAAGATGCAAAAACTCTATAGTTTTAATATATTCAATCATATATATTGCTCTCCGTGCATCGTACGAGTGTCACACTAGTATATATGTACATGTATACATCTATATATATATATATATATATATCTACATAAATACGTAGACACATATATCCAAAGGTTCATGTGCTTGGATTAATTCCTGGAGATTGGATAAGAATATTACCAGTTTATTAGATGGCAAGATGATCCCATCCTCGTCTTACTTTTGCATACAATTGGGGGGCATATATTCGTGCATGGAATCCTGCCAATGGGGTTAATTGACAAATTGAGGATCTAGTTGATTGACTAATATAGGCGTATATTATTTGGAGTTCAACCAAAGCTAGAATTTTTGGATAGCGAATATTTTGGATACGAATTTTCAAATTTTTTTAATAAAAACAAAAAAGTTTTATTCCTAACATTAGCAAAAAATTGTATTTGCAATGACTTTTCAAAAAAAATTGTATCCACTAGAATTCATGATTCTTTTATTAGGATTTTTTGAATTTAGTATGGCAACCAGAGAGACGTACTCTAATAACACATGACAGAACATATAACACTTGGAAACAAAAAAAATTCAGCTTTAAGAAAGCAAAAATTTAGTTATAAAAGTTAACAGATATATAGCTAATTTAGCAGTTAGAGGGAGTGAGGGTTGAGGTTAAAAGACTGAGGGAGGTCTAAGTTAATTTAGTATATTTTTTTAATTTAGAAAAAAAAAAGCGGATAATTCGATATCCACTCAGATAGGAAAATGCTATCCACTATTTAGTCTGAAAATCCGAAAAGAGTTCGGGTAGCGAATACCGTTATATATCCATATCCGGAAATTTACAATTTTCCTATCCGTTCGGATATGAATGTAGATGCGGGTTCAAATACGGACGAGATATTTCTACCCCTACTAAAGATGAGAGCTTAACTATGAACACAGGCACCAAATAAGTTATTTACCATAAAAAAATATTTAGAATCACCAAAATAACACTGCTAGGCAAATTTTATCATACACCCTATCCATTGTACACCTAAATAATACTATACACCACTTGGCATTTATAAGACACGCCTACTCAAAAACCGAAAAAAAAAAAAAAGAAGCAGCTACACATTTGCTCAACGGTCTCATGCTTTTTTCTTTCTCTTTTCCTTCCCTTTCCGCCAATCTGCTAGATCTGTGAGTTTATATACATGTGTAAGTGTATATATCAGTTGCGTGTACGCACACGTGTATATAGTTTTAGCTTTTGTGTCTCTCTTTATTTTTTTTTCCCTCCTCTTTATCACTCTCCCCACTAAATGAGATGTGTGTGTATATATGCTTATATGTTATTCATGTGTATAGACAGTACATATATATGAGGTATGTGTATAAATATGCTTTAACTGCTGCCACAATTGTGAAAGAATTTGTTTAGAAGGATTGGGATGTTAAGGATGATGATGAGGAAGTGCGTAAGGAATTGGTAAGAAATCTTATAACGCGAAAGCTAATGCTCCACTGAAAAAATAATGCAGCTAAAGTGTTTGATATTTTGCTTGAATCAATCTTATCGTTTTCTGAACATACGAACATATAATAAAGTTCTGCAAAAATGCAGTGTGTATTATATGAACACATAATATAAGTGTTGTGGACATAAAATACAATTATGCCAATATACAGTACGAAAGTTGTAAATATGATATAAAATTCATGAAATATAAAATTTAACAGAAGCTGTGAACATACTTAAAGAGTTGTGAATAGGTAATTTATCAATTATAAACTTATAATGTAAAACTTTTCAATATATAGTGTAAAAGTAATGAATAATTAAATTTATTAACATATCGTATAAGTATCGTAAACAATTAAAAACTTTGGATATAAAATATTAAAATTAAAAATATATAATATAAAATTTGTAAATAATTAAAAATTACGAACGTATAATATAAAAATTATAAATATATAATATAAAAATTATAAACGCGTATATTGTTTGCACGCAGTTCAGTGTACAGCATTAATTGGGTGCATAGTCCGCACAGTATAAGAGATGCTGCAAAATAAGCTCATTATCTTTTACATATGGTAAGTTGCAAAAACTTAAGCTACTTGACACTAATTGATAAAAAACTAACAAATATATGCTGACAATTTGGACATTCAAATTCAAACCCATTCAGATTTTCTTATCTAATTCATGATACAATAGACAGAATTATTCTAACTTGACTCTGTAATGTACATATAAAATGAAAAAAATTATAAAAAAGAGAGATAATTTTCAACTAGTAGGTGCATACTTTTGGTTTTAATACCAAATTAGCAGTGTTCGCCAAAAACTGAATGAATTAGGTTCTGATATAATAATATCACGATAATAATTTAATAATTATAAATTATAAATTAATAAAATTACAAAGAATAATATACATGTGTGTGTGAGGTGCATGCATGATTAATATTAGCATGAAAAACGAGGAAAAAAAATACAAAACATTCCACTTACTTTTTTGAAAAAATACGACCCCCTGGAAACAGTAGACTCATTGGATAACAGTTTGTCGTTTCGTTCCAAAAGCATGGCAAAAGGACTAATCTGTCACAACCCCAACAAAAGATCTAACAATAGATTTCCTTGTCCTGTGCTTTTGGAGACCACCATCTATCTTGGATTTATTCTCTCTTAACCTTTCCCTTCACCATCCCGATATATTCAACCCCTTTTCTACCTCCCACTTTCAAAAGTTAAAAAAGAAAAAATTCCATGCAACCTACTTGTGTCCCGGTATATTATATTTTTCTCGAGTAACGTTTCACCTTTCTTATTTTAATCTTAATATATGCAAGCCTTTTCTATATTAAGAGATTTGACGTCTAATGGATGATTCTTTTTGAAGTTGTATTGAACTGCCAAGATTTTTGGGCTCATGATCATTTACATTTAGTGTAAAAGAATTACTCTTGACTGATAAAATCTCCAAGTCTTTTTAAACATGATAAATTTTTTATTTTCTACTTAAAAAAAAATTTAAAGTCGGTTATACTAAAATATTCTCAACAGAAATTACTCCTTTTCGACCATTGGCTAGAATCTCCAATCCAGGGCTTCATCGAACACTAATAGACCAGTGAATCAGATTAGTATCGTAGTTAGCCAGGTAATTTGCACAAGCGAATAACACGATAGATTTTGTGGTACGTTGACTGATGCTACCTATTTGACCAAAAAAAAAAAAAATTAAAAAGAGATTGATGGTAGCCATGGTGAAGCAAAACGCGACCCCACAAAAACAAGAGGGACGTGAAAAGCCTAAAGAGTCGTCTCTCTGCCTAATCATCTTCGCGTGTGAATGCGATCTCAGTATCTTTAGTTTTGTTCATCTTTACTTTCCCCTGTACACACATAATCTATCTTTTTTTTTTTTTGGGCCAATCTCTACAGTATGAAAAAATAAAAAGCAAACAACAGCAATATTAACTTAGAGGGTGCTTGACTTTGTTTATTTGATGTTTATAAATACTTAAATAATAAAAATATATAAAAAAATATTTTTTAACTGTTTATAAGCACTTAAAATAAGCAAAGCCAAACACCCTTTTAAACACAAAAAGAAAAAAGAAAGAGCTAAAATTGAACAATTTTAACAGAGAAATTTCATTTCTCATGAAGTAATTAAAACCCCCAAACCAATAAGTAATTAAACATATATATAATTCTCTTAGGTGCCAAAAAAAAAAAGAAAAAAATTACAAAATCATGCGGTTTGCAATAGCTCGATTTGTATCGAGATGGGTTGTTTCGTAAACAGGCAATTCTTCTCGATACCTTTGATGATCCATGCCAATGGCAGAAAGATTGTCTAGCTCAAATAGATCAGAGCTAGCATAACTTGCATCATCATCATCAACATCATCATCTTCATCATCATCATCAACATGGGTTGTTCTCAAATGATAGTTTCTCAACAAATCTCTTGCATTTTTCTCCATATGAAACTTAAGCTTTTCGTTAATGGAGGTATTTCTCATGTCTTTGACACCCTCCATGCTTGGTTTTTCTTCATGCAAGTTTTTATGTCCACAAGGTTGACAATCTTCATCAACGATGACGCTCACAGGGTAAAACCTGACCGATCTTTTCATGCCATTGCTTGGTAATTTTCCTCTCGAAGATGGAGTTTTGCTTAAGCATGACCTGGAAAACGAAGAAGCTGATGAACAGGTTGATGCATTTGCGGACTTGGATTTTCTTTCTGAAGAACTTTTATTTGCCTTCTTGGTGTTTCCTGAAGTGAAAAGAGAGTTCAAGAAGCTTGCAAGTTTGCCACCAGGAGATATAGGCTGCTTAGCCTTCTTCAAATCGCCATAGATCTTCAAAGCTCTTGATTTTGTGGACTTCACAGATTTGGTTTCATGCTTTGGCTTTTGCTGCAAGCCATAATCATCAGGATGCATGTTAAACTGTTTCCCAAGTTGGTTTGGCTTTTCTTCCTGAGCTTTTAAGCTGGTCCTTATCGGCTTAGGCCTTTGCAGAAAATAGCAAGAAGACCTTGATGATGATGATGAAGTTGATGAAGATGATGATGATGATGAAGATGAAACTCCATGAACAGATTCAACTTCAGAAGTTGAATCTGAAGAACTCAAACTTGAGTTTGAGAAGAAAATTTCAGGATTATCTTTTACTTTTGGCACAAAATCTGCTAAAGATCTTCTTCTAACAACACCCTTTTGGCTTTCCTTCTTCTCCATCCACTTCTCTATCATGCAAACCCTTTGAAACTCTTCCATCTCTGCCTCATCTTTGAAGCAAACACTGTCTTTCAAGTTTGAAGCAAACCCTTTTGGCTTTTTCCTCATGGTTTCTCTGTAAAACACCAGCTTCTGCTCATCTCCTTCATCAATGGATTTATAAATTGCATCAAGCAGTGTCGATGAAAATGAAGGATTTGAGCTATCCATGGCAATATTCAGCTTTTCTCTGGTGTAAAAGCTAGTATGCTAGTAAAGAACCAAGCAGTTTTGAGAAGCACAAGAAGGAATAATGAATGATATCGAGTTCTCTTTATTGTCTTGTATTTGAGGGGTCAAAAAAGCTGCAAAAGAGAGTGATTAATGGAGGCAAACAACATATATCTCATGTGAGGAACAATAAAGAGACTTGTATGAACACGTACACACACAGAGAGACACACACATTTTTCAAGCATTAATAGGTAGAGAACTTTGGTGTGGTGTTGTTGCGTGGGTGTGAGAACAGTGATGTCTTGTTGCTATAAGTAGACAAGGGTCATCGAAGTGCCGCCTTTGTTGATGATATAATTGACATAAGAGTGAAACTCAGTAATGAAAGCCAAAAGGACACGCCTAGAGAGAAATTGTTTGTTTTGGTGTGTGTGTGTGTGTGTGAGGGAGAGAGAAATATAGGGATTGTATATATGTTGGATCTTTTCTTGTTTCTTTGCTTTGGCTTCATATGGAAATTAACATAAAACCCATGTAATGTATGGGATGATGAATTGTAAAAACTTTATTTCTTAAAAAATTAATAATTAATGTGACACATTAACTTAAAAGACATAAACCAACAAAAAATAAAAGTTGTGATCGGCATATAGCATTTGACCTAGCTCAAACATATTGCATATCATGCATAAAAGTATGCGCCAAAATATGAAGAATCGAAATGTATAAAGAAGGCCATAGAAATTTATACACAATTGACTACCCAAAGTGAAAACTCTACATGGCATAGGAGGTTAAGTAACGTGCTAGTATAGCAAAATTGTGATATAGGCATAAATATATGTGGAAAGAATTTTGGCAATAGTATCTATTTTTTTAATATATAAGTATAAATTTAAAGGCTAGGGGCTGGTCCACGCTGGAGACAGTGCCAGGGTGGCAATGATGACGTGGAATGTATTTGATTACTGATATTAATTACTTTGGTTGCTTTGCCCCCACATGAACTGTGGTTGGATCCACCAAGTTTGTCTTGTAAAGCTCAAACGTAGTACGACAAGTAATACTATATTTCACGCTTTGTTTTGATGCTGCAAAAAAGTGAAAAAGATGAAAATGAATACATGAAGGGCATTACCAGAAAAGCATAATAAAATGACAAAATTTGTGTGCCATCAAAATGTCTCTGCTTATGTTTCCATGCAACTATTTGCACATTAATGTATGATATAATATGTTGGCCTTGAGAAGGGCAAATGGTATCAATTTGGGGGAAACCATAAAAACCTTTTGCGGTATAAAGTCCATTTGGATTAATTTTTTTAAATGAAAAAATAATATTTTTTTTTGTAATAAGCATATAGGTTGATTTTTGAAATATAAAACTCTAAAATGAGTTCTTTTCTAAAAGTTAAAAATTTAATCCTGTCAAAAAATACTTTTAAATTATTCAAAAATTGTTTGTTTGTAAAAAAAAAATTAATTCAAACGAATCCATATGCTAACTTAAACTTTATTTCTTAATTGGTTAGTTTAATTTTACGTGGCAAATACACTTATAGATGTAACTCAATTGTTGACAAAAGAATTAAATGGTGTGACATTTATTAGACAAAAAACAAAAAGAAAAATTCCTTTGACAATGCCATTTTGGGGATAAGAATCCGGCAAGCTAGTCCTTGACAGATATGGAGTCGTTTGTGGTTACTTCTTGTGACTAAAGATTTAAAGCTCGAATCTAATTTTTTTCCTCTCAAAAGACCAGGAACGAAGAGGTTTGAAAGCTTAAAGTGAAAATACAACAAGAGGGCATTTATAAATTTTATTTTGAAATTTATTTTTTTAGTTTTTTGAAATGCAAAATTACTAATTAAATTTTTATGATTAATTTTTCTAACATTTCTCTCTCAATTGACATTATAGTCAATCCATTTATCAAGAACCACTTGTTTTAGGTATTCTATACATTTTACTTAAAATTTGTTTGTTTTATTATTTGTTAAATAGAAATAGAGTCTATGGGAAATAAATGAATTCTAAAACTGAAAACACTTGTTTAAAAAAAATAGAAATAACATTGACAATGATTTTGGTGGAATGAAAATTAGAAAGCAAAAAAAAGGGTTTTTATAGAAGTAAACGTTGATAACAAGTTTGATGGACAGATAGAGAAGAAAAATTATAGATTATGGAAAACTAACAATAGAGTTGCTGTTGATTAATTAGGAGAAAATGAGATTTATTAGGGATTATGAAGCATTTTTTATTTTTTGTTAAAAATAAAAAACTAAATCTAATAATTTTTTCATATAATTATATAAACTATAATTATAAACATTTAAAATTTGGGCCTAAAGTAAAGGTTTTGCTTGCTTTATCCTAGAGTCACCCCGAAACATTATGTCAGTTTAAAAGGGAATCCTTTTAGGAGATTAGACCCCTTAAATGTCATTGTTCAAAGGCACCTTGATTACATTTGTAGGATCTTTGAAAGTGTGGGTGCTAAGCATGATGGAGAGTCCAAAATTTAGGAGCCAATTTACACATTTATTGACTTCTCGATAAATGTGTAAGTTTAAAGCCCTGGCAAGTCATCATTCTTTTGCATTCCTCGACATATGGTAAAGTAAGATCTAGCTACTAGGCTGTTGCTTCAATTTGAATCTATACTTTTCTATCACAAATATTGTAGGCTAGTTTGGCATTGCTGTTTCATTTTGCTATTACTGTTTTAAAATTTGGTGTTGAACTCAAACGCGCTCTTCCAAAAAGTTGTTTTATTATTTGGCAAAATTGTTGTTCGATAAAAAAGTAATTTGTATTTTGTTTGGTTAGAATTGTTGTTTAAAGTGCTATTTATGATTTATTTATTTGATTTAAATATTTTAGATTTTTTTAGTTTCTAAATTTCTTAATTTTTTGGTATTTTTTATTTTTATTTTTAATCTTTTAATTCTAAATTCTTCAATTCTGACATTTTTAATATTTATTTTCTTGGTTTTTTAATTTTTTAAATTTCAATTTTCAATTTTTAATTTAATTTTTTTCTGTTTTTATTTTTAAATTTTTAAAAATCTGAATTTTGTCTAAGTAACATATATAATCTTTAATCATAAATAAATATGTTGTAATTGTTGAAATTGATAAAAGAGAAAGTATATACAACCTGTTGTTTGCAAAATGAATTTTCATAAAAAGCAACATAACTAATGCTTTTTAAAAACTTTGTTTTTGATCTCATGAAATTCAATTTTGTCTATAATCAAACACTTTATACACCTACTATTTTACAAAAATTGCTTCTTTTTTTTTTTTTTAACTTAACCTCAATTCCAAACCAGCTCTATGCATAGTTTTTAATTAATCTAAAGCATTCCATGAGACAACCAGAAGATTATAATTTTTAAGTGATTATTCCAACACAATCCTATCTAAAGTAAAATATTCCTTGCAAAAAAAAATAAAAAACAAAAAATTAGAAAGTTGCGTTTCGTCAATATCTTCTTGGCGCATTCGAAAGGTATCTATGCACACGCAAAGTTATGGGATCAACACGAGTTGTCAGTTTTATCTTGAGACACATGATGACACCAGCTAGGGGGTACCAAAATATATATATATACACACACACGCAAAGCACTTGAGATGACTCGTGCATACAAGTTCTATAATGGCATTACTTCATGCACATAATGTATTAATTCTGTCTGCTTCATCAAATTTCCAAAGAGCGGCTACTCATATATATTTTGGGCTCACTTGGTTTTATTTTTTTCAAAACTATTTTTTTGAGAACGTTTGAAATAAGTTTTTTCTTTTTGAAAATTTTTTTGACTTTGAAAAATTGTGAAATTGAGCTTTCTTTTTTTTTTTTTACCATAGTTTTAGCCTTTTCCAAAATCCAATTTAAATACTTATTAAAAAATATGATTTTTTATAAAAAAATATGATTTTTTAGGAAAAAAAAAGTATCATCCATGAAAAAGTAAATCTAGATAAGTCCTTTTATCTGCGTATCATTTTTTTTTCTTTTTTTATACATGTGCGCGCATGTGTATCTTCGAGAGGGACAGATATAACGTGAAGTTGGCGCATCAGTTCGTAATATGCGCAATGATTAAACTTGCTGGCTTTCAATTGTACGCAAGTTGTGGGCAAAGAATGAAGGGGGGCTGGGGGGTGTCTAAGACTATGACAATCATGAAAACAAATAAAAGATGATCAAATATATTATCGTATCTATCAATCTATCTATCTATCTATCT
The DNA here is from genome assembly GCA_028554755.1 of Cordia subcordata. Classification (NCBI taxonomy): domain Eukaryota; kingdom Viridiplantae; phylum Streptophyta; class Magnoliopsida; order Boraginales; family Cordiaceae; genus Cordia; species Cordia subcordata. The sequence continues at coordinate 14,515,161 of JAPTOF010000006.1, read as the reverse complement.
ATATAGATAGATAGATTGATATATATCTATATACATATATATGTATATATATACTGACATATACAGACTAGCCTCATATCACTACAAAAAAAAATAAACGGCGATTTTACTACAAAATAATGAAGAATAGGCGATGAGTTTCTTTTATATGAGTAAGAATTTTGGTAATGTGTAGATATATTTTTATACAGGATAATTAATTAATGTACTCTTAGCTTGATAGTGGATGGTGTGATTATAGAATGTTACAATCACAAAGATTTAAGGTTTTAATCATGGATAAAACATAGTTTTCTAGAATTATATATAAGTGGCAGTTTAAAAAAGGCGATGCCCTTCTTAGCAGCAGTTTTAAAAAAGCAATGCCCTTCCTAGTGGTGGTTTTGCTGCTATTTATTACTTACTTCTTTTGTAGTGTATATTAATAATAAACAAAAAATTAGAGGCCAAAAAAGGGGAAACTACTTGTGAATTATACAAAGCTATTGCTTTTTGATGAGATACAACATATGTAGCATTCAAGCAAATACAAGCCAGAGGCCGTCAGGATATATATTTTTTAGAAACTAGTAAATTAATACCGTGCAAGGCACAGTTATATTCATAGGTTTTAATTATTCTCAATTTTATATTATACACTTAACAAATATGTACGTTTTATACTTAATTCTTATAACTCTTATGTTATGTGTTCACAACTTTATGTTGTAAGTTCACAAATCTTATAATATGTATTAATAGAATTTGAAAAATATTATATTAATTGATAAACCTAATCCACAAAACTTTTGTTGTCTTCTCAAAACTTATAAATTGTATGTTCACAACATAAGAATTGTACATTAACTTGTAAAATATTAAAGATGTTTTAAAGATGGACCCTCAAATAACAAGTGTACTATAAGAAATAAAAGACAAAAAAAATTCGTTTCAGATCAAGAAATGATCAATTTGAGGACTAAACCCTAGGAGATATGTATTTGACATGCTACGGGGTATATGCAAGACTGGAAATTCTTCTTCCACTACAATGCCATCAACCTTCCGAGGAATGTATTATTCAAAGATAAAAGCCAGATGGTCTTATACTATACATACATACATTTATATATATATATATATATATGTATGTATATGTATATGTATATGTGTGTGTGGGGGGGGGGGTCTCCACCATTGCATTTGAATTGACATGTCAAGGTACACATTTTGCCAAACAATGGGCCCATTTGGCTAAGTTTATAAGCTAGTCAAAGTTGACCAGTTTATACCATACAACTTATTTACCAAACATTTTAACAGCTTATAAACACATATTGTTCAAATACATTTTCACTTATTTATTACTTACTTATAAGTAATTTTTTGCTCATAAGTATAAGCTGCTTGTAAATATACTTAAAGATAAACTTAGCCTAACGGGCTCGATATGTTATCAATACTTCTATTCTTTAACGTTCCTTTCATTGCTTAGAATGATGTCACCTTTTCCTAGGTAAAGCTACGAAGTTGTGTATTAACGACAGCAACTAATGTATAGTTCACTTTTTACAATCAAAATTTTTGCGTATGATACAAACAGCATAGGGTTGGTTAAATATATGGTTATATGACAACGGTCGAGCTCAAATCATCTACACGGTTTCCAATCTCCAAATCCTAGAGATGAGCTAGGTTAGTCATGTTGTAATTTTTGGTGACAATTATAAATAAATTAATATAATCATTGTATAAAAATTCATTAGTTATATTTACAAATATTGTGAATGTTGTATTTTATTATACACTAAACTTACATAGTGTTGAATGTAAAATCTTTCCTAGTTACACACCCGTGTGTGTATAGAAATATACAAATCCGTGACAAAGTCATTTAACTATTTCTTTTTGAAATAAAGTTTAAATTACTCTTTGTGGTTTGTCGACTTTGCTATCTATTCAATATCTTTAAAAACTTTTCTAATCATCCCTTGTAATTTTCATCAATAATAACACATAGTCTTCTTCTATTACATTTTCCCTCCAACTTAACAGACTGTATGTCACTAGTCGGTAGGTTATAAGCTAGGTATAAATACCTAAAACCCTCTTTGGTTTTTTCCGTTAGTTACTTATTTACTTGCAAGATAGTATTTGTAGTAACATATTTTCTTAACAAACTTAAGAAAATAATGAAAAGAATATGTATACAATCTTTTAGAAAGCATTTAAAAAAAAAAGTTTATTAGATATCTTATAGGTAAGAAGTGAGTAATTAATTAGATAAACCATGCATTATATCCTTATCTCCTTTTTCTTGTCCATGGCACATGATGAATAATCATGAAGGAACAAAGGAGTTCATTTCGCACATCAAATTAAATAATTGAATGCGATGTGTTAATAAACCAATAGAAACGAAGAGAATGAGTTGCCATCTTCTCATCATGGAAATGATAACAAAAACCAAACGTGTCGATCTGCAACAAGTTATCTCCATTCGAAGTGGGGGTGAGTGTTGAGGCTCTGCCGCCATCTACAAATCATTATAATGACCCAGCCTCACGAGAATCCCAAGGTCATATATATATATATATATATATATGTGTGTGTGTGTGTATGCGCGCGCGTGATTCTCATGAATTTGCTTGCATTGAAAATGTCAAAATTTTTCGATTTGTTATGTGAAAATTCCTTTGAAAACTTGCAATTTATCGTTTGTCCAAACATTTGTTTCAAATGATCAATTCTTTAGTACTACTGGTCTGTTTGATGGGACAAATCCGTCTTCTTTGCATCTATTTGTAATTTGATTGTTCATTAATTTTTTATCATGTAGACACAGAGACATGGTTTGTTTTAGTTTCTCAAAAATTATTTTTTTTATACTTATATTTTCTTTTCCCTAAAAAGTCAATCCAAATATATGTAAAGATATGAAAAAAAAAATATGTTTTTTACTTTTTAATTAAAACAAGTCAACTTAAATGGGGCAAATTCTTGATAATGGATAATCAGCAATAAAGGCATTTTCATTATTAGCCTCACTCAATTATTTATAGTACGGCCACATTTAATTTGAAAGCTAAACTTGGAAATCTTCATATAAAATTGTCTATCTTGATCAACGATAAAACTTTGATTCCTTTGAAGATCTAACCGTTGGAGACAATGATTCTCCAAAATTAATAAACTTTGAGTTCCTATATAGCTATACCAGCATAGATTATTATGCATCTTGTGCCTAATGTTGGAACGATAGAATCTTATATTTCATATCACTTATGTAAGTGTTACACATTGAATGTCTTATAAATAAAACATAGGTTTAAGAGAATTTGAATTCTTTAATAACTTTATACGATTTAAAGAGATTTAATAGAGATAAAATGATAATATAATTATTTTACCTAAACAACCAATTGTTTAAATTATTTCGATATAATTTGTATATCACTTCACTACCATCCCTCCCCCATCATGTCGACCTAAGACGGATTTTCATTTCTGAGTCCAAAAGTCAAAGAGGAAAATTCCCACACATAAATAATTAGAACTAGCTACAAGCTCTTATTCACATTTCAACATATACTCACAAGGACTTACAGCCTGTTTGGCTAAGCTTATTTGGGATTTATAAACTACAAATAATAAAAAAATATGTGAGGAGTGTTTTCTTAAGAGCTTATAGTCAAGTAAAAACATTTCCAATAATAAAACATACTGTGAGCCAAGTTGAAATTATGACGACCAAAAAAACAAATATAAGATACCACGTACCAGACCTATTTGCAAAGAAAGATAAGTTAGAAACTCAATTGAATTGTTAGACTTTTTTCCATTTTTCCCCCTTTTCTGTAGTTAATGGACTCTTAGGGCTTGGTTGGATCTGTTTTCTTCATTGAAAAATACTTTTTATTTACTAAAAGAAATATAATTTCTTACATTAAGTATTTGAATTAAATTTTAAAATAAAGATAAAATCCTTTAAAAATTTTCAATTTTAACCTTTTTTTCAAAAACCAAAACTTTTAAGTTCTAAAAACGATACTTTTCAAAAAATTAAAAAAATAAATGAATTTATACGAGCCCTTGTATTCCTTATTCCTTCCATAATGGGGTACGGATGATTGGGTTTTTTATTCTTTTTTCCAATTAACTCCACACTCAAATATCTCAATCTCTCGTCCTCCATAAAATTCGAACCTAAGTCATTGTTTCGTAAGATTAGTTGTGTACTTGAATTACTCCCAATTCTAAGTAGGAATGTTGGCTCCGATAAGGGGGAACAGTACTAGGGGTCCTGCAAACAGAAGCAGTGGCACCAATTTCAGATTTTAGCAGTCACGGTCTGCACGAGCACCCAATAATTAACAGCTTCGTTGCCCACCCCCCCCCCCCCGCCCCAACACCCCTCACACTCCACTCCACACACTTGACACTTTCTCTTAGGAGGAGGAAGTCTCTTGAGGATGAACCAGAACAGCATTGTTTTCACCCACGTGAAATGGCTGTGCGTGCAGACTTTTCCTCAGACAATTGAACCAATCACTAGTCTGTCTTGTTGCAATATATTCTTATTTTACATGAAAATTTGGACCATTCTTTTTAGTGACAAATTAATCTTAAGATGAACTCCATAATTTTTAACGATTTTGACAAGGCCGGATCACGAATCAGTTGCGTTAATAGTTAATTAATTCATTCTAAATCAAGAAAGTTTACAAGCCACTCTTGTGATAAGTATACTAACTAATGTTATCACAAAACAATGGTGTCATTTAACTTCCCCGTTTAGCTATACAAGAAAGAATACTTCTATGGTTTTTTCTTTTTTTTACCTTGCTAATCTGAGTATTATATCTGCACTAATTTTCTATGTAATCTTTTGATTAGTCCCAGCCCCAATATTATAAGCATTTTGATATTCGTTTCTTGACACAATTTATATATGGTTGAATAAAAGAATAACCTTGTGCTTAAGGCTTGTAGCTTTTCACGCACCTGAAAAACGGGATTTTGTAATGTTTCTGTGATTTCTGTGATTTATAGAATGGTTTAAAATCCTTGAATTAGTTAGTACTTGCTTATATTAAATGTAACATTCTCCTTTTACAATAAGAATAGTTGATACTTTCATTTTTAAATTTTCTTTTATAGAATAAGAATGGGATGCTTCGGATGTCACGCTTTCTTTATATAATAAGTCGTGCTTTGATTCCAGAATTCTTTTATGTGATAAAATGGACATCATCTATAATTTGTGTATTGAATATAAACTTCTTTAAGCGATCACAATCGTTACTATATTGTAAAATATATCTTGGTGAAGATTTAATTCTACTAATATCTTCAACTTCTTCCAAGCAATTTTAACTTGTTCAAATGCCTCGAAGTATGTAATAATACAAAAAAAAAATTTAATAATGGTAAATTTTTCCGTTCCATGAAAAGAAAAGAAAACAAAAAACTTGCAAAGCCATAAAGCCAAGAAAAATTGGACCACCAATGCACACAACACAAAGCAAGAGAGGACAACTCAACTTTAGTTCAACAAGTTAAAAGAGGTGAACCGACACACACACTACTGGGAGAGAATCACAAAAAGAGAGACGTGTTTGCAGATCCCGAGGAAGGAAGCAAAACTTCTAAAAAGAACACGAAATAGCATGACTCCATTCCAACTTCAAAAAGCAACCCTCTTTTGCCCTGTAATATGTAAAATGATCAAAAGGAAAAAAGAACAACCACCATGCTCCTCTTTTTTTTTTTTCCTTTTTTTTTTGGTTGTCTACGTCGCAATTTGCAAGCTCTGCTGCACCAGTTACAGAAAAAGTAGAAGAAAACAAATTTTAGCATGGATGCGTGTCGCATCACAGGCTGTCTTAGCTTTAGTATGCGCTCTTTTAGCTTTTATTTAATCATAACATTGAATTTGAATTCATTCATGACGTCATAATGTTACGAGATAGATTTACTCGTCATAAACAACCCATACAATTGTGGTTCAAATTTTGGATAATTTACTACCATTAAGTTCAACCCTTTCAAGTTAAAACACCACAAGCTCAAACTAAGTTCCAGAAAATCATATAAAGAACTTCATAATCCATATTTAGACTGGTAAGCAGGAGAAATAAACAGACATAAGGCTGCCTGCAGTTACTTGGTGACCAGCCATTGCCATTGTTGGCACGTATACACAGGGAAGGTGAACTAATGGAGTGGCATGAAATGAGAAACATTAAGTTATCGATACATCTGAGCGAGTGATTATTTCTGCTCTTGCTGCTGCGCCAAGGCCATTATGGGTTCAGGAATGCGGATTATCGTCCCAAAACAACCTACACTGAGAGCAATCACCATATGTAGCATTCTGCTAAAACATGCTTAGGACTAGGCAATGGAAAAGTGTCTTACTGCTGTCAAGTCTCTGGAGGAGCGTAAGCCAGATTGTTGCCCCGAAACAACCTAAATTTGCATAATCATCCAAAACAGAGTTGGATTCTGAATTTCAGCCCAGCGCCAGCAGTAGAATACAACTGTAGAATACCAGCAGGTTCACCATTGGAAGATTCAGAGCAGAGACAGAAACACAGCCACCCCATCATCAAGACATTTCAAGATTCAGTAAATGGTTATAGATCTTGTTTTACAACATTTGCATTTCGATTAGACTATAAATGTAGAAAAGATCTCCCGCAGTAAAGGTTCCTATTCACACTACTTGATCTGGCATAGAAACATTAAGCAAACTGAAGAGAAATTTGCTAAACAATTCCTTTATAGAGGGCTAACAAAAATCAAGGATAAATCCTAGGATCTCAAACCTGCAGCCTCATTTTATTTAATCAGAGCTCCTCAAGATGGTTATCAGATAGGTGCGTGGAATTATCAGACTCCAAGTATCTCATTGTTATCCTTTTGTATCAGAAACTAGTACTAACAAGGTAGCACAAAGAAAATAAACAAGAAAAGACAACAGAGGGCACGAAAATTCTCATTTACATATAGAGAGAGAGAGAGAGAGACGAAATGCCAGATTCTGGACTTGATGATACCATCCACAAGGGACAAAGATTATTTCATTTCGTTCCTGAGTGCATTCCAACCATATAGACGGGACTTGGAACATACACAAATAAACGAATGTAAACATTAGTTAAACCTGAGACTAAATGATTAAAGAAATTCTGTTTTTCTTACCTTTCCGAAGCCATGGAATGTTCCTCCACTAACTTCCTCAAGGATATTATATACTGAGTTCTTCATGTTCCTGGATTCGTCAAAAAGTTTAGGTAGTGAAGAACAATGTTAATATAGAGTACAGCCATATATATTTGCATCAAACAAGGACAGTAACCACAGGCACAAGGTGAGAATGCTAGCACAGAGCTGACACAAATATCTAGTGTGGAACATTGTAGCCATTCCAACAGATATTTGACAATGAAAACAATTACCATTCACATTTAATATAAAACCAAAGACATGAAAGCTGCAACATATTATTAGACCATTCCTGCTGACATTTAACAGGTAAATCATATGAACACATTCTTCAATTCTGTTGTCACATATAATCAGCTTATATAAATGCTGCACTTCCTGGACTATAAATGCTGATCATAACAGCAAGAACAAAGGACCCTAGTCAACTACCTGCAAGTCATTTATTCAGTCATCTGTAAGTGATCACCCCATGGATCGATAATCCTATGGCAGTGATTGGTCATTCCTCCTTGCTTGTGAAGTTGTCAATCAAGTGAACCTGAGAGCAAAGATGAATTAACAGTTAATGAATTACAGGATCACATTAACCAAGTCTTGCCATTGGGTTGCATCCACATCACTGGACATAAAGCATATACAAAGCAATCACTTATGAGCATAAACAAGTGACATGAATATAGGATTCGGCTATGCAAAATATTAAATATGGGACATCACAAGGGCAAATTCTAGGCACCATGGCTGAATATAGGATATTACAGATGCAAAATGAGAAACAAGAAAAGAGATGATGCTGCTTGTATATAGAAATGAACTCTCCCATGATATTGTCTGCACAAAAACAGCTTCCATTTGAACTCACAAATTTAACCAGATAATTTTGTGGAAGATTAATTTGTATACACAAGGGATGCTATGGTAGCTTTTCGGGCTGATTTACCATATTTCTAACATCAGACTGATAAGAACCAGCTGGAACCTGCAAAATCATAATAAAGTTGTAATTAGTATACCTCTGCTATGTGGAAACTTGCTGAAATATTATCCAAGTATTACCAATTGTTCTTCAGCTCATGCTTCAGAAGATTGATTCTGCGCTTCACTATATACCTGCATCTTGAATGACCAGATCAAATTGATGAAATAACCAATGCGAGCACGCATTTGGTTCAATATTGACTAACTGACACTAATGATTTACATGCCAAGGACTCAATTCTTCAATCCAGCACCAATAGCTTCCAATATAGCTAACATTATCTTAGAAAGAAATATCTCACTGAAAAATAGTTAAAAAAAATATGAACTTACTGGAGTCCAATTTCTTACCTTTTTCTTTTTATAGTACCTACCTACTTCCTAATCTCCAAGTAAATCGAACCTACAACTCAATATCAGAAAACTTGGTAGCTCAACTACTCGCCATAGACCTTGAAAGAGTTGAGTTTTTTTTTTTTTTTTGGCTTATTCTGGTCAAAGCAGTAACTTTTAAATCGTCTTCCATCAATCCTCAAAGCCTCGAGCAAGTTAGACGTACAATTTCATCCTCAAGAACACTTTTCTCAAATAATCGAACATAAAAATGGTGAGAATTTAAAAAAACCAAAGAAATCAATAAAAATGGTGAAAACAAAATGGCATACATTGTAGCTCAGAGGAATTTGTTTGTGGCAGAGTGTAGAGGCTGGAAGCAGAGCTATGGAAAGAACACCAAATAAACAATTATACTTCCTTGCTAACAAATGATCATAAATATCCATATAATTGATGTTTGGATTTCATAGAGCTTAGCTTAGTAAGTTCAGGGTTGATAGAAGAGATACTGCTTCCTGGAACCAGAAACTAATGCACTGGGGTAAATTTTACACAGTAAATGCTGCACGCTCAGTAGCAGAGACACCTCAGGAACAGTCCCAAAGAAGTTCTTGAACCTTGATCAAAATACATCAAACACGAAAGTTTAACTGCTTCTTACTTCCCACAATCTAAAGCAGCTAGACCCTAAAGAGTGTCAAGGATATGAAGAAAGAACGGACAGCACTTGTTTAGAAAGCATAATCATAGATATCTAGCCGTTAGAGTTTGAATTTATCACGTGAATCCACAGCCTTAATCTAGGCAGCTGTTGTACATGACACTAGGAAAGAAGATTTCAATAGAAAATTCAAAATATCAAATTTTCTCACCTTCTGCTGTGTCTTTTTCTTTGAAATTGAACTAGAGACCTTGTTAGACTCTGTCACAGGAGCTTCACCAATGACATTTTCCTGACAGGTTCATTGTCTGGGTTTTGCTTGGGCTTGGGCGGATCCATGTCCATCTACTGTTGCATAACAAGGTAGCTCTCATAGTAGTAAAGTAATGATATAATCAATAAAATGAACCTGGAATATAAACGAATTGCATTTTGTACTGCCATTTGACAAGAAATGAATGGATCAAGTTTGCTGCATTCATTTAAGTTGAACCAAATTAATTTACAAGAAAAAGAAGCATTGCTTTTCTCAAAGATTTTCACACACGCAACAGCAAACCAACTCTCTCCAGAAACCAGGTGTCACCAACTTGTAAAAAACTGGAGAGTTCATAGCAGTAACACATACACAAGCAAGGATGGACTCCAAAGGAGGAAAAAAAAAATCCACACCAAAGAGCAAGGTACACTAATCACACTTAGAAAGATGAAGAAACATGCTGTCTTGATATCTGCTTTGCAGAAAGGACAACCAAATAAGTAAAGCTGCAATCGGCGAAACAAACTACAAACCTGAATAGAAATTTGAGGGCCTCGACTGCAAAGCACTGGCTTTCGCATTTCAGATTAATTATTTACTTTTGGTTGCAGAAGCTGCATCAGTGACCATAGTATATCCATTCGATGCATGCTTCTATTGTTGTGACCCTGTAAAGAGATCAAACAACTAAAATAGTGAATTGATGCATCAACCGACTGTCTTTATCTCATGCATTTCACTAAGTTCTTAGTTGGATTACTACTCTGAAGTAAAATAATGACAACCACAGTTTCTAAGGGAGTCAGACAAGCAGCATAATAGTTGATAATGTAATTGAGATTTGCAGTACAATTCAATATACCTCTAAAGTTAAAACTCTTAACAAGCAATAATCACTAGATCACTTAGTTCTCTTGTATTGCCTCTTCACCATCAATCCCATAAAATCAAGAAACTCTTTCAAGCCTTACAAGGCATGTATACTTACTTGAAATGAATTCATATTTATATAAGTTGCCAAACCAAATTTCCATAATATAACACAAACTGCATAAAGTAGTAATACTATGTTTGCAATAAGTAGCTAGATAACAACTCTGTCACACTGCAAATGAAAGAGAAGAAAGATAGCAAACAACAGGACCAGGAGGTCACAACCTTTTTAGTTAAAACACCACAAGCTCAAACCAGGTTCCAGAAAATCATATAAAAAACTTCATGTTCCAAATTTAGACTGGTAAAGAAGAAACAAACATACTTAAGGCGACCTGCAATTACTTGGCAGCAACCTCCAGGCATCAGCAAGTAGAGTAATCAGCCATTTCAATTGTTGGTACATATGCAGCAGAGATGATTGCGTCATATGGGCTCAGGACTTGTCAAGAAATGAAGATTGAGGGCAATCACTATGTATAGCATTTTACTAAAACATGACTAGATCTAGGCAATGCAAGTGTCTTACTGCTGTCGAGGCTCCGAAGGAGCCATAAGCCCAGATTGTTATCCCAAAACAACCTAAAATTTGCATAATCAGCCAAAACATCCAGATTGTTGCAGAATACTAGCAGACTCAATAAATGGCTATAGATCTTCTTGTACAACATTTGGATTTCAATGAGACTATATGAAAAAGAAAAGATCATCTGCAGTCAACTTTCCCTATTCACACTACTTTATCTAACATAGAAATATTAAGCAAACCAAAGAGGATTCTGTAAAAAAATTCCTTCATAGAGGGCTAATAAAAATCAAGAATAAATCCTAGGTGATCCACTCACAATGTAAATGTTTCCAAGCATTTCTCTGCTCGAAGATGTAAGGCACTCCAATCATTCACCACTGAACTTTAAAATACATGTTCGAATGATTTAAGAAAATTTTCAAGTTCTTGTTCCTGACTTCTTTTAAGACATAAAAATCTGGAACCTAGACATAAACCAAAATGCATCCCATTGAGATACAACTTGTGATTTCAAGGGTAAAAGGAATGAGAAAATCAGCAATTCCATTAACACAGAACAAAGTATTGCACATATATCTTCATAATTTCACAGAACTTCTATACATAGACACTAACATCAATGAACTAATAATATTTGCTTAAACAAGAAGAAGGGCAAAACAAAAGAAGAAAACAAGTTCTCTGCTCAATTATCTGCATCAGCTATTCTTGTAAATTATTCAGGATCAATGATCTTCATCAGCTATTCTTCTAAATTAATCAGGATCAATGATCTTCATCAACTATTCTTGTAAATTAATCAGGATCACATGATCTTCCATGGAGCTTCTTGATAGCTGCAGCCCTTTGCTTATTAACTTGACTGGACCCCTGTTTCAGTTCCTCGAATTTTCGCCTCAAGCGCGAAACAATAACATGCGATGCATCCCTTGGATTTTCACGCAGTCTGTCAACCATTGCATCACCACATTCACGGTACAAACGTTTTATGCATCCCAGATTGATCACACTAACGTAATCCTCCATGTTAATTGTTTCATTCGGATTGTTCTCACACGCCTCGCGCAATCTGTCCATAGCCTCAATAGTTGATTCCAACCTATGCAGAAGCATGTCCTGCTCATACATATCATCTTCATACCGATTCATTATCTTCTGACTGAGGCTTCTCACATTGATCTTCTAAAATCTACTCTGCCTAGAGCAAAACACCCTGTGATCAACCTCTTCGGATGTTGATTGTTTGGCTATAGCATCCGCCATAAATGTCGAAAACTCGACGTATAATTCAGGGCTGGCCTTGAAAAGATCTGAAACCTCCTGCTCTAAACGATCCAGGTCTTTAAGCCTTCTGTATGTAGCCATGGCATCAAGAAACATCTTACACATATGATCACCATTGAAGCTTTTCTGAACCAGATTGATGAATTCAACCGCAGATTTCATTGCTGCAACACTTCCCTCAGAAGGTTTCTCACAAACTCTGTGTCCATTCTCAACCTGTGTGTTTCCATTGATGATTACACCACCATCTTCATTATTCTTTCCCGCAAATTTCTTGAACCCTGTATCAAATTCACCATGCCGTTTGTGAGATTGCTTCAGATCAAAGCGGGCAACGATTCTGGGCAGCATTAATGGAGAACATGTATCAAATTGCTTCATCTTTTTGCAAACAACGTTTGTGCAAACCCTTTCATGGTCGGCAGCAATGGCGGAATCATCATCTCCGTTGAGAATCTTGGCATGCTTCCGCGGCAAGAATCTTCTAAAGCCCACAATCAAGTCGTTTTGGCCGTGGAACAAAGCTTCAACTTTTGATGCTACACATTCTGGACCAAGCTCTCTATGCTTGAAACGCTTCATGATGTTCAAAATTTCAGAGTATGAATTTTCTTCGAGCTTTCTTTTCAGCACCCTAGAGTATACTAGTGCTTCTTCCTCCATTGCTGTTGCGATGTACGAGGAGAAGGCGAAGCTACAGAGGATTTTTAGAGAGTGAAGTCTTACTTTCTTGACAAGCAACAAAAAATAAATAGGAGAAAGACATAAGGGTGTTTAAGTATATGATTTATCCAAACGGGTCTTTTAATTTTTTTTTAATAATTTTTTGGGGGTTTTTCTAATTCATTGACTTTATAGAAAAGATAAAAAATACTCTTATATTGTTAGTCAAATTTTATGATTGGTATTTAATATTTATATCTAATTTTTTCATTGCTTAAAATTTAAATTTACAAAGTTAAAAATTTTAAAATTAAAAATTAAATAAATTAAAAAGTACACCTTAAAGATTAAGAAATTACAAAGTTAAAAAAATAAAAAAATTAAAAGATTATGAGATTAAGATTTTAAGAAGTTAAAAGATAAAAAAAATAACAAAATTTATAACTAAAAAATTAAAATATTAAAAATTAAATAAATAAAATCGTAAATAGCACTTTAAACTGCAATTTTATATTTAATTGTTGTTGTGATGTACGAGGAGAAGGTAAAGCCACAGGGGATTTTTAGAGAGTGCAGTCTTACTTTCTTTACAAGAAACAAAAAAAATAAATGGGAGAAAAACATACAACTCTTTAAATATATAATTTATTCAAACAGATCTTTTAATTTTTGTGTAATCTTTTGGAGGTTTTTCTAATTCATTAATTCTATTATAAGATAAAAAAAGTATGCTTATATTGTTAGTCAAATATTATAACTGGTATACAATATTTATGTCTAACACATTATTGGACAGTTTTTTGTTTGTTTTCGTATTTTTTATCGACAGGTTCACACTAATTTTTTCATTACTTAAATTTTAAAAATTACAAAGTTAAAAATTTTAAAATTAAAAATTAGAGAAATTAAAAAGTACACCTTAAAAATTAAGAAAATTCAAAATTAAAAAATAAAAAATAAAAATATTATGAGATTAAGATTTTAAGAGGTTAAAAGATAAAAATAAATTAACAAAATTTATAACTAAAAATTAAAATTAAATAAGTAAAATCATAAATAGCACTTTAAATTATAATTTTATAATTATAACTTATTTTACTTATTTGATTTTAATATTTTAATATTTTTTAGTTTTAAAATTTGGTTTATTTTTTAATCTTTTAACCTCTTAAAATCTTAATCTCATAATCTCTTAATTTTTATTTTTTATTTTTGTAAATTTTAATTTTTATGTTTTATTTTTTAATTTCTTTAATGTTTAATTTTTAAATTTTTAATCTTTTAACCTTTTAATTTTTTAATTTATAATTTTTGAAGTTTTAAATTTTTATCCAATAAAAAAAATTATGTGAACTTTTTGGCAAAAAAATACGAAAATAGGCAAAAAAGTGTCCGACAAAGTCTCATATATAAAGGTTATATACCAATTATAAAATATAACCATCAATGTGAGGGTATTTTTAGTCTTTTAACAAAGTTAATGCATTGGAAGGATCTTCCAAGGAATTATAAAAAGTTAAAGGATGTGTCTGGGATAAAGCGTATATTTGAGAGACCTATATATCTTTATCTCAAAAATAAATGAACATCTTGTGGATCATTAATGCCTTTGGTGATATATAAAGTCATTTTGATTTTTAAATAAAAAAGTTATATTTTTTCCACAATAAGCATTTAGGTTGCTTTCTTTTTAAAAAGAAAAAAAGAAAACTCTTATCAAAAGTTAGGAATTTAATCTTGTCAAGAAAACATAGTTAAAATTATTCGAAAAATTGCCTTTTAAAAGAGCCTAGTCCAAACAAATTCATATATCAAATTAAACTTTATCTCCTAATTGGTTAGTTTAATTTGCATGGCAAATTCACATACAGATCGTATTTGGTAATAGTGTTTTAAATAGTTTTAGGATTTTGACTTTGACACTATTTTGTCCAATTTTTGTTGTTTGGTAAAACAATGTTTTAAGTAGCGTTTAAATCTGAAATAGTGTTTGAAAGAGTGTATATGAAAAGTTAATATAAACGTTTTCGAATAGCATTTAGTCTGTTTAGCGCAATTAGCAGATTAGATAACAAATAGCTATTTGAATAACAGATAGCTATTTGGACAGCGAATAGCTATTGTATATTAGTTAGCTATTTGGACAGCGAATAGCTATTGTATATTAGTGATTAGTGGATAACTGTTTCACTATCGGATTGTTTTAAGTGTGTTTGATAAAACTAAATGTTGGATTAGTTGATGAATGCAAAATGACAAAAAAAGGCATTGGTATCACGTTATTATTATTATCGTTGTTGTTGTTGAAATAATGGAGATAATTTATTTTATAACTAAATATATATTCTTAAATTAATATTTTATTAGTAAAGTATAATAAAATTACTTTTTTGATAAATTAATGTTATTAATATTATAAAAAAATATTTTTCATTATAGAAATATTTTTAATTGATTACAAATTTATATTTTCAAAGAAAAATAATAAATGGATGAATAAGACCTATACATTTTTAATATATTTTTATGTGGATAGAATTTCAAATTAATTTTTATGTTATTTTATTTTTATATTTGTAAAAGAAAATATAAAAGTATATAGAGAGATTGGATTAAGGGTAGAATTGTTAAAGAGATATTAAAGAAAGGATAGTATTGCCAAAAAAAGATAAAACACTAAACTCTACCTTGAAATGCTAATAATATTAACATTTCAGAAATATTACTTGAAACACTATTTGGAATAAAAATACTACTTAAAATACTTTCCTGCCGAGCAATCAAAATGGGAAGAAGTAGTGTTTTGACTTTGTCAAAATAATAAATACTATTTAAAATACTGTTACCGAATAGTGTCTTAGTGTATTTAACTTGTTTTGGCAATCCTACCCTTCAATAATTTTTTGGTAATTTTACTATTCATCTAATCTCTCTCTAAATTTTACATTTTCTTTTACAAATATAAATCCAAAATAATACAAAAGTCAATTTCAATTTCTATCCACAACAAAATATACTAAAAAAAGGTGCAAGTCTTATTCATCCATGTTTTTTTGACAAAATAAATTTTCAATTAATTAAAAGATATTTTTATAATAAAGATATTTTTAAAATATTAATAAAACTATTTTTTCAAAAATAATTTTATTATGTTTTAATAATAAAATATTATTATAAGAAACATATATTTAATTATAAGAAAATTATCTTATTTCATTAATAGTAATAACAATTATAGATATTATAACAATGATAACAAAATACCAATGTCATGTCATTTTGCATTCAACAGCTGATTTTGTCGAATACATTTTATTCAATAGGCTATTTAGATAGCTATCCGCTAACCACTAAAATTCAACAGCTATCCGTTTATTCAAACCGCTATTAGCTACTCAAACAACTATCAATTACTTTAACAACTAATTTTGCCAAACAAATCCATAGATGACCCTTGTCAAAACAAGGAACAAAACGACGCTGCAAGCCTATCAAAACACAAGAATGGAAAACAATTAAAGACGCAGATTAGGGATATCCATTTGGTCACAACGAA
Source organism: Cordia subcordata (assembly GCA_028554755.1). Taxonomy (NCBI): domain Eukaryota; kingdom Viridiplantae; phylum Streptophyta; class Magnoliopsida; order Boraginales; family Cordiaceae; genus Cordia; species Cordia subcordata. Next base: position 14,498,750 of record JAPTOF010000006.1, on the reverse strand, counting down.
CTAATCCTCATAAGCTTCTCTGGTCCTCCAGATCCTGTAGGATCAACGAGCCCTGTAGCATTAATACCCAAGTTAGCCAAAAAATCAGCAAGCTTGTTACTTTTCCTACATATGTGGGTGATGCATGCTTGTAACTCTACCAAAAAAGCTTTCTCGCTTTAGTGACTTCATCACTAATCTCCCATGCATGAGTGACTTCTCACATCAGCTTAACAGCCTAGTCTAAATCCATTTCGATCCCAATATGACGAAAGCCTTCTCTTTGCAAATTGCCAAACCACAATTAACTGCTTTAAGCTCAGCCAAAATAACTGATTGAGCACTTAATAGACTACCACAACTCGCCCTATCCCAGTCTGCTTTGAAACTACCATCCACATTCAACTTAAATTGACTCGTCTCCGGCTTGAGCCAAGTGATAACTCTAGGACATCTAGGACTAGTGCTAGGTAATGAAATCTTGAAATGCTAAAGAAGATCCTCATCCCTTTGCCATTGCTTTCTAGACCATAGACCAGCCTGGCTGAATTGAGCCAGGAATTTTTCATATCTCCAAATACTACGGTTAGGTTAACGGAGGATCCCACCCTCTATATTTCGCTTCATTTCTCTCCAACCAAATACTCCACAAAATAACAATCGGGATCAACTCCTGCATACAACCCGTACCCGTGTGATTGCTTGAGGTGAACTAGTACATAAGCCATTGATTAGTGCCAATAAATCTTTCTAAACTTACTCGAAAAGACTACCAAATTGTTCCAAAACCTTCTTGACGTTAAAAGATTCAAAAAAACACAATTGGCATACCTTTTAGTTATAATCTCTTATCAACGGGCACCCAATTTTTGAACCATCTTCCATCTGAAAAATGAAAGTTTTAAGAGGCAGAGATCTATGCCACAACCTCTCGAACACTAATGAATGGCTTCTGAGCCAGTCTAATACACTCCCATGTGTCTTTAGTATTAAATGTTCCATCACTAGACGGCTCCCAAACAGGTTCATCAGACTTACAACTCATAATTAGAAGCTCCATCACTTTCCTAGCCAAATGCAAAGGCAAAACCTCTTTAAGGTTATCTTTGTCCCAAGAACCTACTGTCCAAAAGTCACTAACTTTCAACAAAGTATTCTCCACCTCTGACACTTTTTCCAGAAGATGAGTACCCTCTAGCCATCCCATATGTTCCACCAAAACCAAATCCCTCCTCCTCCAAGCTGCTATTGCATAAAGAGCCTGTTTTGATTGGCTTTTTTCTAGGAAAAAAATTTTTTTTTTTTCTTGAAAAAGTTATATTAAATTTATAATAACTATTTGATTTGGTTTTCAAAAAAGCTAAAACTTTGAAAAAAAAACTCAAATACAGCCTTTTTTAAAAGTCGAAATTTTTAATTTCTCAAAAAAAAATTATTTTCCAAAAGCTATTAAAAAAAACGCTTTTGAAAAGGCCAATCTAAACAGACCCAAAGTCTTCCGCCTTGTCATGTATGCTGAGCATTTTTCTTCATACCGAAGAGTCTCGAGCCCTATTACCCACTTCAAAGGGATGACCAAGGTGGCAAGAGGTTTTCAGAAATTCTAAAGCACCACCACAGCTTTAATTCAGAAACTTTAGCAATGTCCCTTAGATGACAAAACCCAAGTCCTCCTTCACTGTATGAAAAACAAACCTTATCCCAGGAGCACCACCGGATTCTTTTTAGAGATGCCTTGTCCCTCCAGAAGAAGGCATTGAAAACCCTCTCCAACTTAGAAATCACTGCTTCAGGCGGCCGTAGAACTTGCATTAAATAAAAAGCCATGGACGCCGAAGTGCTCATAAGCAGAACCGTCCGCCTACCCGAAGAAAGAATTGCAGCCTCCCATCCTCCCAAATGGTGCGTAATTTTTTCAAACAACTTAACAAACAAAGCAATTCTCCTTCTCTCTTTACTCAGAAGGACCCCCAAATATTGTATAGGAAGACGGCCCTGCTAAAATTCAATTGAAGATTCAATAATTGCTATATGAGTATTTGAAGTCCGACTAGGAACAATAAAACTGTTCTTTTCTGCATTCACTTTTTGCGCCGATACATCTTCATAGTGCTCTAAAAGCTTCATGAATTTAGAAACAGAGGATTTGCACCCATTCGTGAAAATTATAATATCATCTACAAAAATCAAATATGAGACAAGAATCGGACATTTAGATATAAAACATATATTTGGGTTAGAAGAGAATAAATTATTAATATAGCCAGATAAATAATCACTAGCAATTATAAAGAGCATAGGGGAAATAGGATCTTCCTGACGTAAACCTCTACTAGATGCAAAATATTGTATAGGAAGGCGCAAAATCTTCCATCGAGGTATTATTCGGAGTCGTCCCAAAACGTCTTTCATGCCCATAAAGAGTAGTGTTGAAATCCACACCAACAAGCCAAGGAAGATTGTTTACCACAGCTATGCACCCCAGCTCCCCCCCCCCCCCCACCCACAGAGCCCTTCATTTGGTTCTAGTATGCTCACCATACACCAGACTAAATTACAGCGAACTCTGAAACCGAGGTGTGTTAACAACAATGGAAAGACATCGATGATGGTCACTAATCACTTCCCCATTAATCTCTTCCCCCCCAAAAGCACCAGATTTGGTTACCACCATTAGCTGCACTATTCGAGAACCCCAAAACCCTAGTAAAATGATCTAATCGATAAGCTTCCACCATAGGTTCGATAATAGCCAGACGTTTAATTCTATGGTTATGGGTGATGTTCTTTAAGTCTTAACAGACTCTCTGGGCTAGCAATGTTCCAAAGATTCCAAATGACGATATTTGATGTGTGTGTACTTTGAGCGTGAATTGCATTAATTGGAGTGTATTTGAGTGCATGTTTTTGTGCTAATTTTGTCTAGTGTGAGCTTTTAAGTGCTTATTGAGGGTTATTAAATGTTTGTATGCTGTGCACTCTTTTTCTTATCTCTTTATACTTTTTATTTTATTATTTTGATTTTAGTTAGTATTAATTTAATTTGGGTTTTTAACTAATTAAGTAGGAAGTAGTTCGGTTTAATTAGAATTCATCAAGTTAATTAGTAACTTAGTTTAATTAGAAATTAGGAAACTAGTTAATTAGGCTAGATTGGAATTAGGATATTAAGTAATTAGAATTAGAATTCAAGGAACTTTAACTAGTTAAATTAGAGTTTACTAACTTAGTTTAGGACATGACAATTACAATTTAGGATTCTAGTATTTAAGTTTTAGACACATTAATTAGTTTTTAGATTATTAGGACAAAGATTAGGTTAGTAGTAATTTGTTCGTTAGTAAGTTAGTATTAGAAAAGAAAAAAATAATAAAGAAAAGTGCATGCACACTTTTGGCTGGAAAGAAAAGTCAATAGCCAATCTTTTTGTCTTTCTTTCTTTTGTCAACACAACACACACCACATGCATATTAGAAAACAAGCAGTAGCTAATTTTTCTTGGCAAATTAGCACCTCACGAACTCATCAGCTTAGGAAAAAAAAAAAGAAAAAAAAAGAGAAAACAGAAAAAGGAAAGGAACAAAAAAGAAAGGAAATAAACCAAACCCTCCTATGCTACTCGTCCCTTACCAAACAAACACATACCGTATTAATTTAAATAGCAACAGCATCAACGAGAAAGGGAGAGGAGTGCTGCATAGCAATTCTTCTCTTCTTTTTCTTTCATCCCTCTCTTTCTTCCTCTCTTTCACGACACACATCCTCACACACTCACACACTCACACACACAAAAAAGGGAAATTTTTGGGGCTGATTTAGGGGTTTAAAAAGACAAATTCTAGCAAATTTCCCTATAGAAAAATGTGCAAAAATTAGTCCTAACAGCTGCAGAAACAAGAGATTTTTCTTGTTCTTTCCTTTGAGCTTGTTTTCTACTAGTTAGGGCTATATAAATACACTATTTGTGTGCTAATTTTTGTAGGTTTTAAGGCAGTCTTGGGGCAAAGAAGGAAGAGATTTTGTTGTAGATTTTTGCAGAAAAGTTGTTATCAATTTGCGTTTCAAAGTTAAATTTGAGCTAAATTAAAAGGAGAAGAGGTTCTAAACTTGGAATTTAATTTTCTAGACATGGAATTGATGTTTAAGAGATTAAATTTCAGTTTTGCACTCTCTTTTAGCATGTTGAACTAATTGTTTTATGCTAGGGTTGGATTATAGATTATATTATGACTTAGTGTTGGATTTTGACTTTTTATGGATTTTGTGAGGCATGTTGATTGCATAACTTGCGGAGAATTGTTGATGACTTTAATATAACATGTCTATGTGTTTGTTGAAAGTCCCAAGATAGTTTATGCATGCTTGTTCTATAATTGTTTATGATTATTGGGCTTGTGCTTAGTATGAAACATTGTTAATGTGTGAGCCATGATCAGTTGCTTGCTAATTTGCTAATTGTGCTTGAACAGGCTTAAGATTAATTGGTTTCATTCTTAGTTTTAAACACAATTAATGGGTGTGTCTTAATCAACTTGGATTAGTCAAATCACTTAAGTTGTTGATTTAGTTGTAAAGCCTTAAATAGTAGGACAAACCTATGCTCTAAAAAAGGCTCATTTAAGGATAGAAGTGCACCTTTAATTAAGGGTAATAAGGCTAGCTAATAAACTAAGGCATTAGAGCACAATTGATTGCCCACAGTCCATAGTTAGTCAATCCAATCACTAGCCGAACATAGGAAGTAATCCGACCCTAGGTCGTTTCCCATCATCGAATTCCCCTAGTCATTCTCAGTTATCTTCTCATTTGTTTTCCATTTACTTTTAGTTTAATTTGTGCATTTTACTTTCAATAGGATAATTTAGAGTCCTCTTCAGTTCAAAATTCAAAAAATCTCAAAAATAATTTCGTTTCTACACATAGTTAATCTAGGACATATAGGACTTAGAACCATAGTTAGAGGCATTCCTAAGGAGACGATACCCATACTCTTGCACACATTGTACTACTTCCGATTTGTGCACGTGTAGGTTTTAAAAAACATCAATATTAATCATAGATTACCCCTGTTTGCTAAATCCAAGGACTAAAGCAATATACTTCCGGTTTGAACTTCCCTATCGGCTAATTACTCATTTTTTTTACCTTGACGCTTGCGTTTAGTAACATTCGTTGGCCCTATAGCTTTAGTTGGTTCAATAACCTCATTTTTCTCTTTCTACCCATCATACTCCATAGCTTCATATTGCACCAAGGCCATATAATCAACATTAACCATATCACCTTTCTCTTTATGCCCTTGGGATCCCATAATCGATGTGTTAATTATCTGTTGTTCCTCTTCTTGCTTGGTTCCATTTTCAACTCGACACAGACCATTATTAGCATCCTCTATATTGCTTTCTTCAACATTCTGATAGACAACCATCTAAAATAGTGACCACATTCCCCTGAGGATTCACCTCTTCCTCTTGTTCATTGTCACCGTTATCCTGAGTTTTGCTCAAAAATTGTCCTATTTTGGCAAACAAACCATTCTTCCTGCAATGTCTTTCACAAGTCTGCATATAAGGAGAACAACTAAACTCACCCTTATTATAAGTATCATCTGAACACCCCTCCTCCACATGATTAAAACGTTTCTTAAAAGGTTTCTTATGCGTACCAATATGTTGTTGAAGACAGTTCCTTTATCATGTCCTAGCATCGATCAACATCTACAATAGGGCGGTATTTCTTCAATGCCCATTGGTCGAAGATAGTTCCTTATAAATTCTCCCGTCACCTTATCTTTAATTATAATCCAAATTGATAAAGAATGCTTCTACATAAGATTCAACTCAATGCATATCCTAGCCATATTGGGTAGCGTACCACGTGCCGTTGATTCATCGACTTGGAGAGGATGCCCAAACACCCAAGCAATATTCACAACCTCGCTTTTGTTATAAAAATGGGTAGGAAAGTTCTGCATATAAATCCACACCGGAGCCACCGATGGCTCCTTCTCCTTCTTGAAGGCCCTAGTCCATCTCATCATGTGCATGTTGTGCCCAAAAATATCCCAGTCACCTTTGGTCTAAAGACTTTTCTAATCAACAGAATTTGAAAGCTTAATCAGGATATATCGAGCACCTAATCAAAGGACGTTATAAGCCCTTGTGAGTTTAGCACCTCCAAACCATTGGCGGACAGCGTCAAGACTCAGCATAGTGGAAAATCACCCTATCAAAGCAAAAGCATATGATGCCGCTAAAACATCTTCTTCTTTGGAAGTGTATATGATCGATGGGCTCTTTTGATATTGCTCAAAGTTTAGACCTGTTGCCAAATATCGCACACGCAAGTACACATATCACACAAGTAATATAACAATAAGTAAAGATCAGTCCCTCGAGAAGCATTAACCAATTTTGACGTTAGCCACCAACTATCACTCTTAATCTTAGTCAAATAAATCAATATTAAACATTGTGAGAATTAAGCACTCAAAATTAAAGAACAAAATATGGATAAAACCTAGGACTACAATTACATCTAATGCTAAGTCAATGATTTATTCTCATCCCATCCGTCCTAACTGAGTTTGATTACTAACCTGGGGAACTATTGTCTCTTTAACCCTCTGTCGAGCAATTAAAAAGCTAATTCAATCTAATCCAAAGGCTATATATCTATGCCTAATAGATAAATTAAACTGATTAAGTTTATCCTCAATTTGGCTACCTAGGGTAATTCGGTAAATGTCTATCCTATTTACGAATCAAGTTAACCTACCCACTTAGATTAACTCGAACATAGGCTATTCGTTGTAGACCCGCAACCCAATTTCCTTTGTCAATTCCATTAGGTTTTCTCAAATTAATAGTTGGCCAAGCTACAAGAACGAATAAGTAATTCAATCCACAATCACAAATAGAACGGAATGAAAATAAAATTTCAACTAACTAACAAAAGAATCCATTGTAATCCTAAAAGAGAAAATTTAGTTTAACATCACCATAGAAAACATCCCAAAGTATTGTAAAGTTGAAAAATAAAAAGGAGAGAGTAAAGGAGAGAGAAAGAATGAAAAACTCTCTTATGGAAGCTTCAAATATGCAAAAATCTTATTGTTTCTCCCTCCAAGCACATCCAATCTTGTTCTCCAAGATGTAGTAGGCGTCCTCCCCCCCATGTATTTAGGTCAAATGCCCCTTAAATAACTCTATTTGGAGGCCCTAAATATGATAGAATCGGGCCCATATTTGCTGTCTCACTCGTTTTAATTTCACCCAGCTCTCAGCCTAATACATTAAATTCCACTTTGGCAGCCTGTTAGATGGGAATTTCTGCCATCGAAATGGAAAGCTTGCAGCCAGGTACAAGATTTTCTTGAATTTTGTTCCTCTCGGCCTCTTTAGCTTGCATCTTTTATGCTTTGGTTACCTTCACAAAGTCTTCTTAACACAACAAAAACACCACCAAATTTGAGCAACATATTCCAAGACCAAACGGACACTCAAACTACTAAAATTATCCACAATAGACACCAAATCTAATAAAAACGACACTAAATCACTCATGGTTCTCATACATTCTCAAGAACCTACAAACAAAGCACTAGTTAAGCCTTTAGGGAATTAACCTTGTGTGTGTGTGAAGATAGTCTAACAAGCACGCAGCCCAGATTGGTTTATGCCTACGTTATAAGTGACCAAGCCTCACTCCTCATATATCTGCTCACCTCCGCTCTCGCTACTAGTGTAGGCAACCCACTCACCTAGGATCAAAAGGTCTTTCAAGATTGTAACGTAAAGCTAGAGGCAGGGTGCGGTAAAGATAATAACAAGGCTAATTGATCCCTAACAATTGGGTGTTCTCAGACCAAATGAGCTACACTTCCATATCCCTTTAACATATGAATTGCTCTTACACCTTTTCAAACATCAACATAAGAACAAAAAGAAACGACGACCCTCAAACTTATTTATTTGCACATCTTGGGGTCCATAACTTGAAATTGCAATTTTCTATTGTTTTCTTTCCTTTCACTTTTTTACTTTTTTTCTTTCTTTTTTGTTCAACTTTTTTTCTTATTTTTTTCAATATTGTTCAAAGCAACATTGCTGTTTTCTTTTTCTTTTTTTTTTTTGGCAATCTCAAGGAAATACTACAGAGATCAAGGACAAACATAACAAGAGCTACTGAAGCACTACATATATACTTCCATCATACTTAGTCCATTTGATCATCAAACACTCCAATTGCTAAAGATATGAGGGTGTAAATTAAATTATCTTCATGCTAGGATAAATTTACTAGGCTAAACAACAAAAAGACTCAGGCTCAACACGGCTATTAGGGGTATGTAAATAATAGGTAGGCTCAAAAAGGCTCAAACAATCCAAATAAATGCCTAAATCATCTCCTAAGTGAGTGAGAGCTTTAAAATTTTTACCTTGAGAGGAAAATAGAGCAAATTCTAAGGAAGAAGAACTCAACCACAAACAAACAGAACATAAAACTTTCTAAGCCAAGCAATGCAAAATAGACCATCTATGTGCTCAAAATTTAAGGCATTCCACCTCAAGCAAAACTAGAAAGTTGGCAAGCAGGACCAATCATGTATTTAAGACCATAGAACAGGCTTTCAAAGGCTCAACACAAAACAAAGATCAACACCACATGTTGACAGATATACACAAAAAGGAAATCACAAGAAGGGGGAAAAAACAAAAACTAGACCCCCTAAACTTGAGGGCAACATTGCCTTCAATGTGGAGGCAAGATAGTAAAACCAAAAGACACAAACAGATATTAAAAATAAACTAGGAAAAATAAAAAGACAGAAGAAAAGTAAAGAAGAGACTTCCCTGAAAATTGTCATGGTGGCACAAACTCTTCCTTCTCCTTTATTACTTCCTTTATAAAGGGGTTGAGGCGACGATGATGCTCAACTATAGGCTTATGATTCTCTTCTAACCCATTCTTATGCATATAAAAAGAATGATTAATACCTCGAATATCTAGAAAAGCATATTTCAAGTTAGAAGGCAATGGCTTCAATTCCAACATCGATAGCTTTTCAATTGATGGCTTTAAATTCTTTGAATGCCCCAATGGTAGTTCTACAGATTCAAAGTTCGATGTTTTTACAAACTCTTTAACTTCATCATCTTCTCTTTGAACTTTATAAACTAAAGTTGTTTCCTAGGATCATTAGGATAAGCATTCTCAAAAATGTCAAAAACAACCCTATCAAGTACTTTTACTGCAAAACATTTTCAGAATCATCGGTTGGTTCACGAAGAGTAAATATTGAAGGTTACCTTCTGGTCATTAAACTAGTCAATTCACCTGCTTGAACATCTATCAAAGTTTTCCCTATTGTAAGGAATGGCCTCCCCAAAATAAGTGGCACATCTTTATCCTCCTCCATGTCTAGAATAATGAAATAACGGCAAAATGAATTTGTCCACTTTCACAAAAACATTCTCAACAATACGTCTCGAAAAGTTCAAAGTCCTATCTGCCATCTGCAAAATAACTAAAGTAGGCTTGCCATCCCCCAAACTTAATCTCCGAGCTATCGAAAGTGGCATCAAATTAACACTGGCACCCAAATCACAAGATACCTTGCTGAAAGTTTGAGAGCCAACAATGCAAGGAATAAACTTTGCATAATCACCAAACTTTGAGTGCCTTGCTGAAGTAGGCTTACCATCCCCCAAATCTAACCTTCGCTAGTGTAGGCAACTCACTCACCTAGGATCAAAAGATCTTTCAAGGTTGTAACGTAAGACTAGAGACAAGGTGCGATAAAGATAATAACTAGGGTCATTGATCCCTAACAATTGGGCGAAACATCCACGACCTATTCAACATTTAATCAAATTTTTGCATCTAGAGTTCATACGTTTTTCCCTTTGTTATTTGTTGATAGAGAAAAAAATGGAGAAAGATATATTAATCCAAACCAATAAAGGACACTTCGGTTATTTAAAGCACCGAAAAATTCAGGGCACCCACTGCAGTGCTCTCATCACCGAGGTGAGCTTAACCTCTAGGTCAAAAGCATAATCAGCAGCCATATGCAGTCAAACTTTACAAGAATCCAAGGATGAAAAACAGTATTCACACTAATTTCAGTTGGAGCTATTTCCAATCAACATTTTAATCACAAACCTATCTTGTAAGTACCATGAATCATCAAACAATATACAAGAAAATGATTCTGAACTCCTGAAACCAGCACATCAGATTCTCGGGATGTAGAGAAAACTTGAATCCACTCATAACGTTACACGAAAAAAATCCAATAATGATGACCTGATGACAATTCACGACAAACTAATTCCAAATAAGGTTACATCCAAATCTACAGTGTATCTTCAACGACTATGAATAAACACATCTACTTCCACTTCTAAATATTAATTTGGCCCCATAAACAAAATATCTCATTTGAAGATTCATAGACTAGAATCTTATTTCCATTCTTCAACTTTCTAACAGGCATGGCTAGGAAGCGAAGTGCACGAACCTCTGCCAGAATGGGGAAAGCAAACAGTACTTTATACCATTTCCTCCAACCTTTTGATCAAACGCCATTTATAATCAAGATTATAATCAAGATGGTAGAAAAGAGCGAAAGCTGAGATACAAATGGCAATGCAGCGATTTCCGGATAGGTTGAAGGTCTAGCAACCGCGTAAGTAATCCCAATTTCTTTGGTATATTTCATTTTCATAATATCGTCCACTACATTCCAAATTCACCAGCCAACTGCAAAGTACATGAGAGAACAAGAGGCAACCAATGGGAAAGATTAAGTAAAACTGTGACAAAACCTAATCACAAGTATCAACAAGTAGCCTAGGGATCTCTGATATGGCATCATGCCCAACTTATAGGACACTTTCAAGCACTTGCTAAGAAAGGAATACAAATCTTGTCCAAGGTCGTACGAGTTTTGTCCAAGTACGCCTACAAGTTTGTGTAGTCACAAGTATTGTTCTTGAATTCTAGCTCTATTCTGTTCCCACCACAATCTCGCTTGCATTTCTCCAAATCTTTCACGGCTGCATCAAACAGAGTTTTTGAAATTAGTTTCACTTAATTTGCCAAACACAGACCAGAAGAACTAAATATGCTTCATGCAAAATAACTAAATAGACATACAAGGCTGGAACCTCAGTTCTCAAGTCCACGCAAAGGGATTAGGATAATAAGATACCAAGGATAGCCGCTGCAACTAATACAAGCTTGTCAAAAGCAGTCACATTTGGCTGTCTTTTCCTAATAGGGCTTTAGCTTTGCAGGTTTATATCAGGTAGAGGAAAGGAAGGATTTCAGAAAAATTGGCTCCTATCCTATTAAGCATACAGGTAAAAAGATTTTAGGTCAAATTCAAAGCAAGCACATAACTAGGTGCTTCTACAGCACACAAGTAAACTAAAGCTGACTGCATGTTTATCGATAAAATTGTTGTCCTTGGGCACCAGTAGTAGTTGATATTCATGATGCTAAAACGTCAACTACATAAAGGAGTCAGTAAGCCAAAGAACAGAAGCTGCTTTAGTAACATGATATTGAAGAGATACATATCTGCATGTAACAAGCGAACCACTGACCTGAAACGCACCCGCCTTAGCTCACGGGTTCCCCCAGGTAGTGCCCTGATTGTAATATAAACTCCAGGGTCATCCTGTTCAACCCATTCCGTTTCTATATCACTGGCATTGCTGACAGAGAGCTCCCCTGAGTGGTCTGCCTCTCTTGATGAACTACTCCTAGCAGAAGCATCAATTGATGATGTCTCGGTCTTTGCAGCACTGATGTTGGATAGTTTCGGGGTTGAAGTAAGACCACAGGAGTCAAGGCAATGATGATTGTGCATTGGATGGTGTTCGAGTGAGTCTGACGAGTAGTCCATTCCAGGAGGATGGTGGAAATGGCGTGGTAGACGCTCTTTTCCAAGAGGTGGAGTAACAGGGCTTTCCTCAGCAGAGTCTATCTTTGAGTTCTGAAACAGAAGTAAACATTCCTCAAGAATAAAATAAATGCCAATTTGAAATGTCACTTTGAAGCATGATTCGCCCTGTACTTTATTTGAAGTAGACCATAAAATTTCATAATAAATACCTTAGAAAGTAAAATTTTCATATTGGCTAATAATCCTACAGATTCAGAAGGTTAGGCTGACACAGGTTTACACAAAAGTTCTTTGTTATGTAATGATTTCATGAACAGTGGTTGAGCCTACCATGAGCAGTAGCCCATCATATTTCAATAGCACCAGCAAAAGTTTCTTCTAGTTTTGAAAGTCAACTAGAATCCTCACACAATTCTATGTGCTTATGCATAGAAATATAACTTTTGGACATTTTATGAGTCATCTATAATTCTGAGAAACAAGTGAGGTAATATTATCGTTCTATTGCCATGAAAAGCGAACCTCATCTTCAGATCTAGGCGGAGCTTGTAGTGGCACTGCTTCACGATTGAACCTCTGGACATTGTATAATTCCATTACCTTGTCACAGTTCTCTGCCCACCACCGCTGAGCTTGCAATTTGTTATACATCTCACGACTGATCAAAGCATCAAAAGTGATCAAAACTCACCATACTTGTACATGAAAGTGCAAGAAGGGGAAAAAAAAAAGAAAAGAAAATAGTAGAAAGCAGATTATTCAACATTTAACAGAAGGCAACATTAAATGAATCTGGAATAAGGGGGATAAAGTTTGCCCAAGGCCAATTCTAACAAAACCATATAGTGTAGTCGGTGATGAAAATTGTCTAGATAATCAAGCCTTGCCATTGCTATGATTATTACGACAAACCAGATTACTGGAGTTGCCAATAGGAGAAGAATAAAGCTTTAGATACTACAACTCTATGATAAATAGGTCTCATTATGCACTTTCATTTGCTATTAATTATGTCTTACGATTCTCTAGGGTCACAAGCAACTCTGTCTTACATGCTTAATATCATTAAATTCTGACCACATGACAATCATTTCAGAATATCATCCAAACCAAATCAAAATGGCCTTATCCCACATTAGGTAGGGTTGTCTATACAGATTTAACGACACCACTGACATCTTCTTTATTAGCTCCAAGGATGCATAATCCTATTTAATATTCTCTATCCAACTCCTCAAAGGTCATTAATGCAGCAAGCCTTGCCCAAAAAACTGTGCTCAGATGATATAGCACATTAGAGGTAAGAGACATCCTATGGTGATATACAATATCTCAAATATGTAAGAAGAATCAACATAGTATGTTGCTAGCATCAGCTACCTAACACGACACACTCCTCTCTTTGGGCTTGGCTTCGGACCAGCAATGCAAAGGATAAATTGCCCAAAGTTTTGTCCAAGCAATACTGGCACAGTCACCACGACACTCAAATGATAAAGCCTGTTGCAGGTAAGGGACATCCAATGGCAATGCCATTATATCTCAAATTTCGTGAGAATATCTGACATGGTTCTGGGTTGGCCATGCACTATCGAACACAATGGAATCTTCTATTTTAGCTTGGCTTGGGACTGGCTACGCGAAGGATAAAACACTCGCTACACCCAGTTTCCAGAATAAAAGGATAATCAAGAGCGCAATGAGACAATATAAGCCCTGCACTTCCTGCTAGTTCGTGTTCCGAGTAACTACAGGCCATCTTTGACTATGATGCACAATTCCCTTAAGAGGATGTTTTTATCCTAGTGTAACTCCAAAAGGTCACTGTCATCAAATATTTGGAATTCCAAGACCAAGTGAATATGGGTGTCAACATCCACATGTGCAACAGACAACTTGTTTCCACAAAGGGTTTAGTATTTCTGATCCATGTCCTACATTTTCTACTTTTGTAAAAGGTCACACAAGTGCACCCCCAGTAGTACCATAAATCTGCACTACCACATATTTTTGCCACATTGTGGGGACTCCATTTGATATCCCACAGCAGTACAGAGAGCATTGACATAATCTGACAAAATGCATCCATGAAATCGAAACAAATGCTTTCTAAAATTCAACAAATTTACATCACAATCTTGAATGCAGTTTACTCCAATTTTCAACAAAACGTAGGTAACCAGTATATGTTTGGTTTAATTCAAATACCAAAACAAAGTGGACCCCTATTCTCCATCTGCAGCTGGTCCCGGTATTATTTTTTCTTTGTTTTCAATATTCAATGTGGTATGGTTTGATGGATTGATAGAAAATTGGAAAGTGACCAAGTTGAAGTGAATTTTATATGCCAGTCTAGCCCTCAGTGAAGACACACTTTTGGGGCGGGCCCACTTCCATAATTTTGGGCATAGTGCAACACACTGAACAGTGTGGATTCACATGCCCAGTCCAGTTCAACTACATCACTGTTCATTAAAAAAATTCACCCACTATTGACCCAGCATAGAAATCAAATTACCACCACCACCACCACCGGCGGCCGCCGCTGCCACCACCAAGCCAGAATACTTGCAACCACTCCCAAACAAATCACAACTTTCAAACCCAGATCCAAACATAGCCAAAGGCAAAACAAACTATTCACGGGCCCCCCTTCAATCTCCCAAAAATACAAAAATTGCTTTCCCCAGAAATTGAAGTCTAATTTACATCAATCAACAGTAATGCAACCCGAAATAATTCCTTTCTTTTCAGAAATTCTCTACGTGTTGACTAGCAAACTTTTTGAATTATTTGAATCAACAATGCAGTAACTCAAGAATACTCCTGGCTCTCTACAATTCTCTACATTTAGCCAAGCAACTTAGTATCATTCAATCATCGCGGATCATAGATTTAAAGATGAAACATCGAATAAATAACAACAAATCTAGAAACAATGGCTAGCATATATAAGCTGCAAAAAACAACTTAAAAGTTAAAACTGAAGATAAAATGATGAGTGTAGTAACAGTGAGCAGTAGTAGTACCTAAACCGAATCCGTTTGAGATCGTTTCCACCTTGAGGAAGGGAGACAAATGTGATGAGCACACCGGGTTCAACTTGAGCAACCCATTCTTTAGGCTCATCGTCTTCTTCCACGAACACAACAGACTCTGTGCGGCCACTAACGGACACCGGCGTGCCTTCACCGCTCGAAAGTGCCTTCAATCCAGCCTCCATTTCCTTGCCCCACATTTTCGCCGGCGAATTCAAGCTCCCGGTTCTCCTATAGGCGCAGGGGTACCGGTCCGGCCCTGAACCGGCTTCGGAATCCGCGTAGTTCCGGTTCGCCTTGTGGTTTCCTCCTGCACATGGCTTGCAGTTCTTGTAAGCTCCTGAAGCCTTCACTGCCATATCCTTGATCTACAAACACAAACAAAATCCAAAATTTCATAAATAAATTTAGAAAATTATTACAAAAATGCTTTATTATATATACTTACACAGTTGATCTACAGAAACAAATAAATACCAAATAACTAATTAAATTCATAAAATAATCAACGCAATAGCATATGCATACATATACTTGATCTACACAAAGAAAAAAATAATTAAATAAATTTAAACGATAATACAGAAAATAATAACGTATATGTCAATATACTTGAGTAGTGAGGGCCTTTATAGCTTGTTTAGTGCGCGGTGTCGCGGCCGCGTCATCGTCGTCTTGTTCGCGTAGAGATCCGCCGCCGGCGCCGTTGGGCCGTTGCTTTGAGCAAGCTATACAAGTCAGCATATTGGACTCAGATTTTTACTCTTCAAAACCTGTAAAATAAAGCAAAAAATTAAAAAAACAGCAAAAAGAAATCATCAAATGAAAAAATTCGTAGTCAAAACAATAACGCACAATGTGAGCGTGTGGTAGGGAAAAAAACACCAAAAATGAACTGCTAAGGAACCTCTTTAAATGTGACACCCCACTAAACTTTGTACTACATAACACGTTGTTGGTATTTAAGAACTTAATTTAGGCTAGGCTTGTATTGATTCTGGACTCGGAGACGCGACAAATTAAATTTGAAACAATCATACAAAATGAAAATATTACTTATACACAAAGTATAAGCTAAAAAGATACAAAGTTTTCGGGGAGAGTTTAATGCGGCGGATTAGGAAAGGATTCTCAAAAGGGGCATTGAGAGTAGTGAGCACAGAGTGTAGAGTTAGATATAATGTATATATGTATATAATATATTATATGAGACTGCAGGAAAGAAAAGCAGGAGGTGAGGAACAGTGAAAAACGAGTACTAGTACTGAGAGAATAAATGGGTATATTAAATACAGAAGGTGTGAAGTGTGTGTTATGCGTGAGAGAGAGAGGGAGTAGTAGTAAGGCAAGGAGCGAGTGTAACGTGAAATTATGAAAGAAGAGAGAGAGAGAGTTGGGGCGATACGTGCGCGGGACTTGTCTATGAGCGTGCGCCACACACCCTGTAAGCAGTCGCTGGGGGATTCCACGAGAGAGAGGACGTTGGGAATATTGCAAAATTTTGCAAAATGGGTTTTGTAATTTGCAAAAGCGAATGCGCGCGATAGGGCCACAAATTATACCGTACATTTGTAAGAGGACAGAGGATGATCTGTTAAGTTATTTGTTTAGTATTTATAAGTTATTTATTTAGTAAAATTTACGGAAGTATTTATATATAATAACAGTCACAAATGTTTATTTAGTATTCATAAGTTATTTTGTTCTGTAAAATCTACTGAAAACAGTCACAGATATTTGTTTAAAATAAAAAGACTTTATTTAGTATTTATAAGTTGTTTATCTAATAAAATCCACAAATGATCACAATATCTATTGATAAGTGTAAAATTAACAAGCATCAATACATAAAATAGCCATAGATATTTGTTTAAAATAAAAAGGTTATTTGTTCAGTATTCATAAACTGTTTGTCTAGTAAAATTTATACATTATCATATATCTATTGACAAGTATAAATTAACAAACATCTATATATGAAAACAACCACAGATGTTTGTTCAAAATAAAATGATTATTTCTTCAGTATTCATAAATTGTTTGTTTAATAAAATTCACAGATCATTTTTGTTCGGTACTAATAAGCTGTTTATTTAGTACATTTACAGCCACAGTTACATATTGCATTTTGCACTTTTTGTTCAATACTGATAAACTATTTATTCAGTACATTTACAGCCATAGGTGCATGTTGCATGTTGCACTATGTATCTGCGGGTGCACGATAAAAGTTTCCTGGTTGTGTAGCTATGCCTACGACCACTATTATTAGGCTAATTTCAACAGACTAACAAATCAAATTAATCTTTTTTGCATGTAGGGCCCCTATATCACTTTTACTCTAATAGTCTCCATTTTTTTTTGGGGACTCTTTCTCTCAATTTACTCCAACAGTCTCCTTAATTTTTCCCTCACTATCTAATTTCATTTTTCTATTTTCTTAATTATCTTTAATATGTATTATCTTATTATAAATTTTTATAAAAAAAATCTTAATGGCCACATTAAAAAATTAATTATGAATATTTAATAATATTAATATAAAAAAAACTTATAACAGTAAAGTGCAAATAACGAAAACTGAGAGATTAATATTATAAATAAGTTAAAATTCACATGTATAATTTATATGACAGTAAAATACAAATAATAAAAATAAAGGGTTAATAGTATAAATATGATAAAATTAGCCCTAAATATTTCATATATAAAATTAAAACAATAAACCTAATCTTCTTATCGTTCTTACCCCTCCACCTGTCCCTTCTCGTTGTTCCCTCCCCCACAACATAGTCGTTTCTTCCACTTCCCTTTTTCCCTTCCCACCCCACAACACCACCATCCATGACAGCAACGTGAAGATGATGCTGTTGTGTTGAAACAAAATTTTTTTTTTTTAATGGTTGCTTTCTTCGATTACTGTTAGCAAGTCAAAAAATATATATTGGGACTCCCTACCATTGTAGGGAGCTTGATGGGGTTCTGTTGGAGTGTTTTCTCCCTGCATGTCTTCCTACCATGGCAATTTTTTTTTTTTTTTTTTTTTTTAAAGGGTTAACCAAAGGAGAACCCCTTTCCCACCTGGCCAGAGGCCCCTTAACCAGGCGGGAGGTAAATCGAGGGATGTGCTTGAGTGGCAGCCCGACCAGGGAGAGGACCAACGGGCGTGGAAATCCAGCAACAGCCCCCGCAATATTTCAGCGGAGTACTGCCGCCACACGGACTCGATCCCGCGTTGTCAGGGTGTCTCCACCCTAATCACCTGGCCACTTACCAACTCACCTATGCCCCTGGGGGCTACCATGGCAATTTTTGTTATGGTAGGGAGACAGCTTTAGGGGTCTACTTAAAATCGTAAAAATCGTTTTGGTCGAATCGAGGAGATCGTAGATTAATGGTTTTTAAAGTTGTTTGACCGGTCATAATTTTATTTTTTTAAAATTAAAATAGACGGTGGTTATTAGTTATAAAAGTAAAAATCGTAATTCATATTGAACTGCCCACTACACACATACATATGTTATACACTAATGATATCTAAAAAAAGTATATATGTAACTAATTTCAAGAATTAGTGTCTTTTGCATATTAAATGGTTGGATATGTTAGTTATTGGGATTTGTAATTTTAGTATCTTTTCTATATAGGATTATCACTTTCATAAGTGTTTTTGGATTTTAAAAAATTATTACTAGAATATGATTACGATACATAATTAAATATACCATAACTAAATTCTAAAACCGCCAAAGTTGTCCAAAGCCGCCTAAAGACCGAATCAACCGAAACTAGTGGTTTGTCGATTGTTTTGAGCGGTTTGGTTTTACAAAATTATAAATCGCTCAAATTGGTTTGATTAGAAAACTAAGAGAAAAATTGTCTGCGTACACCCTTAACTATTATAGCTTGTTTGGATTGACTTTTTTAAAATATTTTTTTTAATGTTTAAAAAGTGTATTTTTGATAAGTTGTCTTCTGCAAATGAGTTTTTTTTTTTTCTTTTCAAAATTTCAACTTTTAAAAAAAATCTAATTCAAATACATACTATAAAAAAATATGTTTTTTTGTGAAAAAAATTATTAAAAAAAGGCCCTATTACTAGACCAGTATTGTTAGGCTAGTAATTCAGCCACACTCGCTCTCTTCCGTGGTCCATCATGGTATCATAAAACCATATGCCCCTTAATTTTGAGTCGTTTGCGTAAAAATTTAACAACTGTAAATTATTTGAACTTTTACACTACATTATGACAGTTGGATGAAGTGTTATGTCGCATTTCCTGCGATCTCCTTTAATTTTTTTTTTTTTTTTTATAATTTGAATTAGGTAAGCGCAGGGTCCAAATTGATAAACAACCAATAACGGTGTTTGGTTTTGCCTCTTTTTTTTTTAACTATTTATAGACAAGTGATTTTTATATGCAAATGACAAATAAATAAAAAAATATTTATAAAAAATGTACTTATAAGATATTGATATACTTGGCAAATATGTATAAGTAGTAGCATTTGTTAAAATAACTACAAAAACCTTTCATTAAAGTAGAAAAGTGTGAGGGCCTATTTGGTTTTGCTTTTATTTTTATTTTTTTATTTTTTATTTTTGTGTTGAGAACTTCTTTAAGATGCAATTCAAAACCAATTTTGGGACTTTTATGGTAGAATATATGTAAAGTGGAGAAATTAAAGAGAAAATTGTTTGGCATTATAATGGTATCTTAATTACAAAATTGCCATCAGCGAAGTAGACTCTTCTTTGTTTTTGTGGAGTTTCTGAGAATAAAAGGTTGAAGACATTTTTTTGTTGATTTCTGTTTTTTGTTTTTAGATCAAATATTCTAAGAATCATTTTTCAAAATTTAAAAAAAAAATAGTTTTTAAAACAATTTTTTTTAAAAGCTAAATACTATTTTTAAAAACTAAAATCAATCAAGTCCTAACACTTTTTATTCTAAAGAGTAGAATTGTCATTTTATTTAGTCAAATCACCTTTCTTATAAGAAGATGAAAAATGATAGGTCAGTGCTACTTTTTCTTTATAAGTAAAATTTATTTATAACTGGATTTTACCAAATACGTAATTTTACCTTTTCTTGTATGTAAGTTTGACCTACTTCTGAGCAAAGTCAAACAACCTCTTAGATGTAGTTAGAAAAATAATTCGTTTATCTACAGCTTGGAGGTTCATGTTTAGAGTTTTACATGTATTGTGATCTCAGAGGATTGGAAGAGAAATGGAAAATTTACCGGATATGGAGCAGGAAGAATTGGTTTTTTTATTTTGTAGCAAATGTTTTCTTGTCAATTGGTGATTCTTCTCTCTCTTTTGTCAACAAATTAGAGATGAGAGACTAGGGAATTCTAGAATAAATATAAATACCTCCTACAATCACTGTTTGCAAGTAAAAAGGTTAATAGCTCATCCCCTTAGCATCTTCAACAAGCTAGTGTTGTTATCCTTTTATTCAATAAAATATTTTGTTTAAAGTTTAAATTTATAAAAGAGACACTATATTTATTTGTTATATTAACAATAAAAAAATATAATACTATATTTAGGGCCTGTTTAAATTGGCTCTTTTCTAGAAAAATATATATATTTTTAAAAAAGTTACTTTAAATTTACAATAATTATTTAATTTGACTTTAAAAAAATTTAAAAATCTAAAAAAAAATTCAAATACAATTTTTTTTTAAAATTTTTTTTTAAAAATTATTAAAAAAATTATTAAAAAAAAAACAATTCAAAGGGACCCTTACCCACATAAAAGAAATATAATAGTACATTCAACTTTTTTAAATAGTATATGTCTATCTCACACGTACACTGCCACCCTCTTCCCTTTCCCTCTTTTCTTCCTCTGCAAATCTGAGTTTTTTTTTAACTATTTGTCTCTTTGTTCAAGACTTACTTTTTCGTCGTAATTAATGTGGCCTTTTATGGTGCTTTGGCCTTCGGCTAAAGTTATCATTTTTTCTTTTTTTGTTTTGTTTTCTTTGTTTTTTTTTATTTTTTGAATAAATTCAAATCTAGACTTTTGATTTCTCCTTTGAGCTTTCGTTTTCACACGTCTTTAGTTTTTGCTGTATAAGTTCGTTGTTGGCTCGTTTGTTATATGAGTCTATTTAGCCGTTTAATCTATTTTGGATTTTGTTTGAAGACTTTTTTCTCTCATTCTGGTTTTGTATTATCTCCTATCTTGTAGTATGGCTATTATATAATTTGATGTCTTTATTGTCATGCCAATCGTATAGCAAATTGAATCCCTCGTTTAGTTATCTTGGTTTTATTAGAACTTATACAATTTTTAGAACCTTGTTTGTTTGTATATTTAATTTCTTTCCCACTATGTACTTATGCTAATATTGTTCTTCTTTACTTTGTAGTTATGTTAATATTACATAACATTTAAGTTAGTTCTTCACCAAAAAAATAAAGTACATGTCTATTTTGGTAAACTCGTATCTTTGTTTTTATTAATTTTGAAATGTTTTCAATCCAACAACAATAACTTGCTATATTCTACTTTTGGATACAACCAATTGCAAGGTAGTTGATACTGTTTGAGTAGCTTATTACTGTTATTATTTAGTGATTAGGGGATAGCTTTTTAACTAACTAATTGAACGATATGATTTCGAAAAAAATTAGCTATTGGATTAACTGATGAAAGCAACATGACAAAAAAAATAGCGATATCAAGTTATTATTGTTATGATAATTATCATAATTATTAATATTATTGAATTGAGATCATTTATTTTATAATTAGATATAAATTTTTATAGTAATATTTTATTATTAAAACATTAATAAAATTAATTTTTTGATAAAGCATTTGTATTCATATTATGAAAGGAAATACTTTTGATAGTTTCAAAACTTATTTTGTCAAGATAAAATAGTAAATGAATTGGTAAAACTTATACCTTTAAAGTATATTTTGATGTGAATAGAATTTTAACTAATCTTTGTGCTATTTTTTATTTATATTTATTAAAGAAAAGGCAATAATGTAGAGAGTGATGATAGAATTGCCAAAAGAGATTAAGTACAAAAAGCTAATGTGAAAAGTTAACGCTTGACGAAGACTAACTGAAACGGAAAAATTATTTAAAAAACTACTTGAAATACGATTTTACTGAATAACAATGACTTAAGAAAATAACGTTCTGACAAGCTAATTAAAAGTTATTTCTCAGTGTTGCCAAATAGAACCTTAATAAATTTAATTTCTATTTATCTTCACCCAATAATTCTCTCTAAAAAACAATTATATTCAAGTTTGATTATGATTATTTAATTAACCTGAACTCTTGGGATTCCAACTATAGATTGTCGTCTAATTAACATTTAATAAAATTACATATTTATTCACGCATTAGGCCACAACTTGTATGTGGAATCAATGAGACAGTATGATGTACTTTCAAATTAAAGCTCAAGTGTTAAATTTAAACCAAATAATTAGATTGACTTTTGGATTATTTGATAACTTACTGAGTTTACCTTACTAAAGTATCCTTCATTCATTAATTTATTCTTAATTAAGTAAATTATTGAAACAACAAGAAAAAAAAAATTTTTTTCTCAACAAATACTATTTATTACATAACACTATGCCCGTAGTATGAAAAAGGGAGACAGAAAAGGGAGAATTCTGCAAATAATGTCTATTATTTATAAAAAGTGTCAGTTTAATTTTTATTGTTTCAAAAGTAGCCCATGTGGTCCTCAATATTTGAAAAAAAAAATATCAATTTGATCCTTATTATTTCAAAAGTAACCTATTTAGTCCTTAATATTTGCAGAGAATGTCAATTTTTGCAAAAAATATCAATTTTCATCCCCCATGACCATTTTTAATGCTAAAACAGGATCACATGACCTTTTTAAGGCTAAAATGGGATTAGTTAGGTCACTTCTTTCAAAGGTTCCCAATTTGGTTACTTTTAAAATGATTGGGACCAAAGTAATACTATTTGAATATATTAAAGATCAAATAAGTTGCCTTTAAAAAAATAGAGACCAAACTGTCATTTTTTATAAATAATAAGAATTATTTGTGATATATATCCTATGAAAAATGTATACAGACTTTACCAACCATCTCTCCAAAGAAGAAGAAAATTGAAGTACAACAGCTAGTAATTATAAATCAATCCAAACATAAATGAAAAATAATGTAGTGTATAATTAAACAAAGACTTGTGCATTAAATATCAGACCGTTGCATGTCGCACGTGCTGCTGTAATTTTGAACTTTTCATATTTCAAGTTTTTGGTCATTTTCAACTTTCACACGTGGCGTGCTCAGTTGCTCATGAAAAAATCGATGTAAGGCCTCGAACGGTACTTGATTTAAATGTACGCAAGGGAGACCCGTGGCCGCAAGAGTGAGCAGTGAATTATGAGAAAATGATTTTATTAAAAAATAATAATATTTGTTGTAGCATTATTTAAATATAAAAAATTAAAGAATATATCACGTTGACTTAAAAATACAAAGCAAAAAAATAAAACATAGTTAGCATATAGCATCTGACGTAGTCTACATGTATTACACAGCAACAAATGGTCATGCATAAAATACAAACCAAAACATGAAAAAGTGAAGCATATGGATAAAACTATGTATGAATTTATACACAATTAAATAGCGAAATTAAAATAAAAAAGTTATGTGGCATAGGAGATTAAATAGTATCACGTCTGATCAATAAATATATGAGGGAAGAGCTCTAATGATGGTAACTCTTATCTTAAATTTGATAAGTATTTTATTTTATAAGTGTCTACTATAATAAGGTTGTTTGGTCTATAATTGTTGCTAGCCTGAGATGAAATGCTGTCATAAGTTAATTTCATAGTAGTGCTCTTAATTTTGAGTCATGATACTACAATTTTATGATCAGATAATAGATTATAAATTATAAAATATTAATTTAATTTTTAAATTTTATTTTTTACATTTATACTTTTCGACTTTGAAATTTTCTAACATTTTAATAATTTAATTTTTAATTTTCAATTTTTTTGTTTTTTAAGTTTTTATTTTTAATTGAAGATATTATTAAAATTAAAAATATTATATATATATATATTTTTTTCAAAATCTCTAAAATCAGTTATAGTTTATAAGATATAAATACCCTTTCAACTTATTTTTTAATTATAAATAAAAATTTTATTAAAAGTATCTTATAAGTGACTTATAATAAGTTGATAACAAATAATATTTTTTGTGTAAATTACCAATTAAGACAAGTGTCTTAAAAATAAGAACATACCAAACACAGCATTAATTCATAGTATAGATAAAGGAACTAATAATTCTCCATTCTAGCTGGCATATTGGAGTGCAATTGTCTAGTGTTATCAATAGACAGATCTTGTTTACATAAAAATAAAATGGGAATGATACACAACTTATTTTTGTAGGAATTGAATGCATTACGAACTTCCAGAAAAGAGGTATGACGAGGGTGGTGTATGGTTAAAAAGATCAACACATTGCATAAGAAAAGTCTCGATCATTTTTATTTATTTTTTGTTTAAGGATTAATTTGAGTAAGTTGTAAAACATTGAAAACTGATATGATTTTTTTTTTTTCAAACAATAAGGATTACTTTGATTTTTTTTTTTGAAATATTGAGCACCAATATGAATATTTTTTAACAATAGGGCCTAATTTAATTATATTAGTGAAATATTAAGGACTAATTTAAATATTTTAAAATAATAAGAGCCAATTTAAAAAATTATAATAACAATAGGGTTGTTGTGAATTGACCACTTTTTTCAAAATTTATATAGTTTTAAATAATCTTGGATTAAAAAATCAACTTTAACCCACTGCAAATATGAATCCAGAATTATGTAATTTTTAACCCCTACCCAACATAGATGCTAAATCTGCCCATTATCAATTGGCTGGTATTTCATGTCTCCTGTGCACTAGGAAGCATTTGTTCGTAGCTCATGCATATCTCTTTTCTGGCTTGCTTTATGCAAAATATAATTTATTTACTAGTGGAGTATTGCATATAAAATAGCTACTAGGTAGCTGGGCTGCAATTAAGGTCGTCACAATTATGATAACTAGCCAGCAAAGAAGGAGCATAGATCGATTAACCACTGCTGTAAATGTAGATAGCTCCAAAGTATTATGAGCACGCACTATAGTCAGGATTGGATTAGCTTATCACATTAAGACGTTATTACTCTCTACAAGTTTAAATTTTTAGATAAACTAATAATTCTAATATAGTATTAGAGTTTAGAAATCAAACGGTCTTAAGTTTCAAACTTTACCATCACCCATTTAAAGATATTAAGTTGTTTACATACAAATTCTAAATAAATAACATTATATATGAAATGGCGTGTAAACTCAGGGCTTGCAAACTCTAAACAAACAACATTGTATATGAAAGGTCGTGTAAACTCAGGGCGTGTAAACTTTAAATAAATAACTGAATATGAAAGGGCATGTACAATAAATAAATATAATCAATTTTACTTTTAGATGGGATGATAACTCCAATAATTATGAATAAATTTTAATAATTAAAAAATATTAATATACTTATAATAAAATAACGTGAACTATTCACAAATGTTATATTCTATTCATAATATAAGTTTAAACTTTTAGATGAGGTGGTAACTCCAACACGAGTAAAATTTAATAATTAAGAAAATTAATATACTTATAATAAAATAATGGGAACTATTCACAAATATTAGATTCTATTTATAATGTGATATGAATCTCCATATATATTAAAGTAGAAACCAAATTACTAAAAAAAATTTTCTCTAAGAGTGCTTCTACCATTTGAATTGTCTTTGGCACGGTGTGTTTGACGTTTTATTGCTATTTTCAATCTGCATTTTATATGCGAATGAGCATTCAATGTGACCTTTACTTTAGTTGTTTATCGTACTATCATTGTAAAAGTTATTGATTACAAGGGATCATCTGTCACTTTTGTTCCCTTAACATGCAAACTGTGGAGATTGTAAATCAATATTTTGTTGCTTTGTAACATTTTGACTTTTCGTCTTTATTTAAATGTACACCACCAATTTTACTCACCTGGGAACAAGTTTTTTCTTCTTCTTTTTTTTTTCCAACAAAAAATCTACTGCTACAACTTTTATACTCATACACTGGTTTTACACCAGTTATAATAATAGTGTATCATCACATCTCTTACCAATAGTTAAAACAGAAAGCTTAGCAAAGGGACATAACTCTTTTCTTTCCCAAAGATGATGCTTCGGTTTCTTTTATGTTAAAAATGGCGTCTTGTCCTAAGGTAATATGCTTTGCTTGCTCTACATAAAAGCATAAAGCAGACAGTAGAAAAGCCCTCAATTTGCATTTATGCATGCTTGGTTCTACCACCCTTAGTGAGTGCTATTTTATTTCAATTAACACATAAAGTATTAGAAAGAGGAAAATGTTATAAAATTAAAGAGAGAATAATTTTTCTATTGATATTGATGTGTACCTTTAAAATAAATAAGGTAAAATGTGCATTACGCCCATAGTTTATGTAAGTAGCCGATTATTCCTTGTGGTTTAAAATATACCACATTAACTGCCTGTACTTTTTAAAAAGTGGGATAATCTCCCATATCTGTTAACATTTTAGCATTATTAAATTAAACTTTCAAAGGACCAAATTGTCCTTAGAAAACAGTCTTGATATCATTTTTACTTTTAAAAAAAGAAAATTTTGAATTAAAAAATTTTAAATTTTAATTTTTTTAGATTTTTAATTTTTAATTTTTTAACTTAAATTAAAAACTTTTTATTTTTAATTTTTTAATTTCTTTAGAGTTTTTAATTTTTAATTTTATATTTAATTTTTTGTAACGTTTACATTTTAATATCATATCTAAATTTTTAATTTTTTAATTTAAGTTTTTAATTTTTTAAATTTATATTTTTAATTTTTTTTAAATTTTTTTTTTTACTTTATAAAGTGAATATACATAAATTATGCTGTAACTCTCGATAAGGATGTTTGGTAAAAAAAAAAAAAAAAGTTTAGCAAAGTAAAAAATTTACCATCCACACATGTAACAAAGGAGAGGGTAATGCACCTTCCATTAAATTAGAAGAAAAAAGTTAAAATTGGGATTATATGCCACTTTTAAGAATACAGGAGATAATATAGTATGTTTTAAATTATAAGGGGGTAATCAATAGAATGAAGAAAAGAGCTCTAAATTGCTTATATTTCATTAGAAACAAACGAGTGAAAAAATAGGTCAAAACTTAATAAAAGAATTAGAAGCACTAAAAGTTAGCAAGGGTAATTTGGTTTTTTTAAAACCTTATTTAACACTATTAATATATCAACAGAAATAGGAGATTCTGCTGCCGTTTAACAAGCGTAAGGGATAATTTGGTATATTTTAAATTATAAGGGAATAATCAATTATTTATATAAACTACAAGATGTATTATGCATTTTACTCACTAGGTAAATGATCAAATACATAGGTAAAAGATAGGATCACCCTTTCATATCAATTGTTCACTCATTATGTTATGGAAAAGTGATTTGGACCATTTATATGATTGCAAGGTCTTAATAGTGATTTAAATCAAATTCCAAAAGAAATACTTTTTTTCCGGAATGCGTTTCCTCTCTTCTGTCCCATCCTTTCGGGGTTTGATGTGAACAATGACTAGAATAATATTATAATTATATAAATTTATTGAAACTAGTATCGCATAATATATATAGGAGTATCGAAAGGCATAAATGAAAAACAGATTTTGGATCAATAGCACCAAGTCAACTAAAGCCCACAATCTCCTAGCGAGTTTTCAGTGTTAGGGCCTATGTGGATTTTTTTTTAAATATTAAAACACTTTTGTTTTTGGTAAAAAAAAATATATATTTTTTACAATAAGTGTTTGAATTAGATTTCAAGAAAAGTTAAAATTTTTAATAAAAATTTAATTTTGATTTTCTTCAGAAGCCAGAAATTTTCAATTATAAAAAGACACATTCTTCAAAAATTATAAAAAAATACTTTTGAAAAAAGGTATTCTAAACGAGTCCTTATATACGCTTTGACATTTGCTTCGCAGCATTCAGGTTGGTCTGTATAGGCTTTAAAAAAAAGAGGTTTTTTATATAATTTTTTATTTTTTATTTTTTTTGGAGAAGTTCAAAGTTCAAGCTTTTGAAAAAAAAAAGTTAAAAGTGAGTTTTTGCTTTTCAAAATTTTAACTTTTTTCAAAAATAATCTAATACTTACTGTAAAGCTATCATATATATATATATATATATATATATATATTTTAAAAAGCATTTTTTTAATTAAATAACAATCCAAACAGACTCTGAATAATTAATCACTGTCAAGTTTGAATCTATCCATCTAAACTAAAATATCTTTGTGCCGCATTAGAGCCCATTAATCTTCATGGTGTTCTTCATGGGCCGAATATATGATCATGGTTAATCGCAAAAGAAAATAAATGGTCACGAGTATCTCTTTTGTTTGAACAAGTCTTATAAATCGTCAAAAAAAAAAAAAAACATAAAATTGATGAAGAAATATGTGAGTTTTATTTTAAGAAAAACACAAATTACTCTTCCATATAGTACCTATTTAGCTTGATTTTTTTTAAATACTATTTCTCCTAAAAATTTTTTTTACAGTAAGTTGAATTATTTTAAAAAAACTAAAACTTTGAAAAAAAGCTCAAGTTCAGCTTTTTTCAGAAGTCAAAATTTTTAACTTATTAAAAAATTACTTTTTTTCAAAAATTTTAGGAAAAACACTTTTGAGAAAAGTTAATCCTAACGAGCCCGCAGTAACGTGCAAGGGTGGCTCAATGAATTTGGAGGCCTAACGCCAAACTATAGTACGTGGCCTTTTTCTTTCTTTTTTCTAATTGACATATTTAAATTATTACGAACTAAAAACATAAATATACCTCAAAAATATAATTAAAATGACTACACTCATTCAATGTTTCTAATTGAATTATAGGACTTTCAACAAGAAAAAAGAAAAGAAATACAATAAATGTTGAAATAGAGCATAACTTAGAACAAAACTACAAATGATCAAAATAGAGTAAAGATTCAAAATTAAAACTTCATTAAAATTTTATAGAGAAAAATGTGAGCAATGGTATTTGGAAACGAGATTTTGGTAGAGTGAAATTAGGGAGAAAAAAATAGAGATTGTGAGAAATATAAAAGACTAAAAGATAATACACTTATTTTACTTCATAAAGATAACATTTATGAACTAGAGTTAGAAAAGACAATTTTTTGTATAGACAGAATTGGATGAAAAAAATAAGGAGTTGTGAGTAAAATAGAGGCGATAAGATTTATAGTATTAGTTAGGTGTGCTGTGTGAAATGTAGATCATTGCCTTTGTTAACCAAGACTCAAGTTGAGCTTTGTCTCTGAAACTTTTGGGGCTAGTAGTGAAGCATCTCGAGTTTTGAAGATCTAAATCTTAAATCCCGGGCTAATTTTTCTTTTAACTCTATCCATTCACTTTTTATGATTTTTTTTGTTAAAAGAAATTAAATCATGTTTTATCATTAAAATAAAATAACTTAATTTTTTTGTAATTATATAAATCATAGTTATAATATTATTTTTAAATTTTGAGGCCTAAACATTTAAGGGGCTTAAAGGTAAAGTTTTAGAGGGTGTTTGGTTTGGCTTTTTTTTTTTTTTGGTCAAACCTACTTAAAACCTAATTTAAGTTGATAAAATTATTTATCTTAATTAAAAACGTGTTTTTTTAAGTGGCTTTAAGTAGAAAATAAAAAGTTCTCCAACCCAAACTTTTACTTTTTATTGCTTTAAGCACTTTGAAAAAAAACAAGTTTGACCAAATCATTTACTATCTTATACTTACCTTTTTATTTTTATTACTAAACAATCTTTACTCTTTTATCTTATACTTACTTTTTTAAATTCTATTTTAATGTCTTTAATAGTTATTTTAACCATATAATTTACTTTTCAACCCACTTTAATCAAATATATAAATACTTATTTTTATAATTACAACTTTTATTCAAGCATATAACTACATAAAGTAGAAAATAAAAAAATCACTTAAAATTAGAAGTATTTTAAATAACTTTTTTATGAACCAATCGAAACACCTCATAGTTCCTTTACCATTGATCCACCCCTAATAATGCGTCACATGCGATGGTTGGTTTTTGAACCTTCAACCCAAGCCACTCTTTTGAATTTTCTACACAAGCTTTGACGAAACATGTGAAAGTTACGGGCCCTTGTCTTTCCTTTTCAAATATTGATTGAGGATTTAAATTTTCTTATATTAGATAATATTATGAAAATCCAAATCTATTGATTATTCAAGTGTTTATTTCTTTTTTTTAACATTAATTTAGGTACTAAAATACAAAAAAGTCGTTAGCTTAAGCTGTCACTGGTGGACCGTCCGATAAATGTTTATACAATTTCCCTATTGGGTGGCCAAGCCCATGTCCGGAGCACGCATGCTTGACCTTTGAAGCCGCGCCACGTCAGACAACTTAACTAATTAATTAATGTTATTGCTCAGGGACCACCTACGCCCAACGCACCCAATCACAGCTCGCGGCATCTTATCATATCATTGTTATTCTTATTAGTGAAAATTCTACACAGAAACCTTATTATTAGCAGAAAATATCAGTTTAAATCTCCATTACTTGAAAAATAACCCATTTATTCTTTCATATTGATCAAAAAATTTAATTTGGTCCTTATTACTTTAAAAATAACTCATTTAGTCCTTAATATTTATAAAAATATATCACATAATTATTTTTTAGATTAAAATAAGGATCGATTAGATTACTTTTTATAAATATTAGAGACCAAATTGATTATTTTTAAAATAACAAGAATTAAGGTGGCAGTTTTTGAATACATTAATGGCCAAATAAATTATTTTTAAAATAATAAGGGTTAAACGGAGATTTCTGCAAATAATATGAATTATTTGTGGAATTTGTGTATTATTATTATTAATTTTAATTTTTTATTATTTTTTTGGGGGTCAATGCTCACTGCATCTTATCAAAACCTCCCAAAAACTCTCCTCCGCCCATTTCCACCATCCTCCGCCCTCCTCCGCCGCTACGTCGTAGTTTCTCGTAGAATTTACGAAAATGCCATTACTTCGAAGGAGAAAAGGATCAGAAAACGAACAAGAGAGAGAAAATCCGCAACACGAAGAGGAGGAGGAAGAAGAAGAAGATGAGAGCAAAAAGAAGAAATTAGGGCCGAGAAAAGCAAAGAGAAAGCAAAAATGGTCGTGTATAGATAGCTGTTGCTGGTTTATCGGATGCGTATGCGTGGTGTGGTGGACTTTGTTGTTTTTGTACAATGCTATGCCGTCGTCGTTCCCGCAATACGTGACGGAGGCGATTACGGGGCCGTTGCCGGACCCGCCCGGCGTGAAACTGCAGAAGGAAGGGCTGAAGGCGAAGCATCCGGTGGTTTTCGTGCCCGGGATTGTTACTGGCGGTCTTGAGTTGTGGGAAGGGCATCAGTGTGCTGATGGACTGTTCCGGAAACGACTTTGGGGTGGTACCTTTGGTGAAGTTTACAAGAGGTATAGATACATAAATATATATATGTATGTGTTTTTGGTATTTTCTTATGCAGATTCGTTTAGCTTTGAATTTATAAAGTATCTGATGATGCAATTGTGTAACTACTTGTTCAGATTTTAGCTAAATCAGTGTGCTTCATGTGAATGTTTTAAATACTATGTGATGATAACAAACAAGGTAGCAACTGGTAGTGTTAAATATAGACTAGGAGTTTTTGGGTTACAGTGTTCGGAAAGTGATGGATTAGGGACATGTTGTATTTGCTGTTTCGGGATTTAGCATTTCTTGATGAAAGATGTTCAACTGGGAAAGAAAAAGATAGATTGGTTTTGCTCTTTTCAGAATCGATGACTGTGGATTTTGCTGTATAAGGGTCATGCCTTTTTGTATTTATCTTCTTTTCCTTTTTTGGCTTTAAAGTGTTAGATTTGATGATGTAAACCAGAAGTGGTGGGAGTTAGAACTTTATAGATTGCTCTTGCTCTTTTGAGAATCTATGACTCTGGATTTTGCTGTATAAAGATCATTCCCTTTTGAATTGATCTTCTTTTCCTTATTTGGCTTGAGTGTGTTATATTTGATGATGTAAAGCAAAAGTGGTGGGCAGCGCTTGCTGCTTTTATTGTGAGGTTGAAACTGTGTTTTATTCTATAGCAATCATTGCATATGAATGAAGTCATATTAGTTGCTAATATACAAAGTAGGGTTCTGGATACATGTGCTACTAACTTGTAATAGTGG
The DNA here is from genome assembly GCA_028554755.1 of Cordia subcordata. Classification (NCBI taxonomy): domain Eukaryota; kingdom Viridiplantae; phylum Streptophyta; class Magnoliopsida; order Boraginales; family Cordiaceae; genus Cordia; species Cordia subcordata. The sequence continues at coordinate 14,466,434 of JAPTOF010000006.1, read as the reverse complement.
CTTTTAGCTGAGGGTTAGGATAAGATCACACTATTGTGCAAAGTAGGAATAAGCATACGCCCTTCAGCCCCCTAACATGGTCACTGTTGTTTTGGTTATGGAGTTGAAGGGAAAGTTAACTTTTGAGTGCAAAAGAGATAAAATCATCTCTCACAATTTTCAATAAGAAACTTATGGTTCTAATTTGAATTTAGGAGTATTTTGGAAAGTGAAAAAAAAGTTTTGTTTTGTGTATCTTGGAAAGTGAAAAGAAAAAGTTTTGTTTTGTAAATGTGACATGATCCTTGACTATTCCAATATAGTAAGCGTGAGAAACAATAGAAATGGGATGGATGGAGTATGGCTATGCGAGTTTACTCATCAAAAGATTTGCCTGGACATTGGTAGACCTTCCCTCTTTAGCAGAAACACGTGTTTTTCCCCTAAAACACATTAGACGCTGTCCACCCTATAGATATAATTAATCATTCTACCTGATCTTTTTATTACAAAAGTGTGTGTCTCTGAACTTCCCATTTCTGAGTATCCATGATGTCAAAATCAAAAGCTATAAAATAGACATATTTAAATTGAGCTCCAAGCTCTATTTTTCACCTTTGGACATCAACATGAATTTCCAAAAATATTTTGAGATGGTCTTCTTAGTAATTTCAACTATGGATATTCAGAAAGGGAAAGGAGAATTCGTGGCACCAATTTGAAAATAACATCCGTTAAACTTCTGCATCTGTTTATTGTTACATATATATCCACAATGCCAAGGTTACCCTCACCTTGCTTCGCTTTCCCTGAAAGAGGGAAACTTACTAATAGATTAAGCTCTGCCGTCTCTTTGTGGAATTATATTATTGCTTGCAAATCCTTATGAGGCAATTTTTGCTTTTATAACTTGCAGGCCATTATGCTGGGTAGAGCACATGTCATTGGACAATGAAACTGGTCTGGATCCTGCTGGTATAAGGGTCAGGCCTGTAAATGGCCTTGTTGCTGCAGATTACTTTGCTCCAGGATACTTCGTTTGGGCAGTTTTGATTGCTAATTTGGCACGGATTGGTTATGAGGAGAAAAACATGTATATGGCTGCATATGATTGGAGACTTTCATTTCAAAATACAGAGGTACAAATTTGACTAATTCGAATCATAATTCCCGTGCAAGTTTGAACCAAAAGCAGCCTGTTGGCTTTTGTACATGGAAGTTGATAGCTTGAATCTATCTGATTTGCTGATGAAAATTTACTTGCTCAGGTGCGCGATCAAACATTGAGCAGAATAAAAAGTAATATAGAACTCATGGTTGCTACAAGTGGCCAAAAGGCAGTAATCTTTCCTCATTCCATGGGAGTTATATACTTTTTACATTTCATGAAATGGGTGGAGGCACAAGCTCCAATGGGTGGCAGTGGAGGACCTGATTGGTGTGCCAAACATATAAAGGCTGTGATGAACATTGGTGGACCATTACTGGGTGTTCCAAAAGCTGTCTCTGGCCTTTTCTCTGCTGAAGCTAGGGATATTGCTGTTGCCAGGTAAGCTTTAGAGCCTAATTGAGAATTATCTTTGCCAGCCCCACGGGGAAAAGAAGAAACAATTATTATGGAAAAGAATTAAGTAAACATTTCCATTCTTGTCCTTCGCTTTCCTTCACAAAAGCAAAGAAAAGCAAAAGAATCGCATTAGGCACTGGGAGATAGTACACATTTGTTAGCTGATGCTAAGGATATCACTGACACCTGGAACAGTTGTTAGCTTAAGCTAAGGATATCACTGACACCAGGAGCTAAGTAGTGTTTTCTTAAGCTATCTAGAAGCATTCCTTCAGTGTAAGAAAGACACTTATTGTCATTGAGTTGTTGGCTCATGATTCAGATATACTTCTAATACTTCATGTGCGGTTTTAATATGATTACATGTTAATTTTTTCTTTTCTTTTGTTGAAGAATATTTTAGTTATTGATGTATTTCCTTATCTTATGGTATTGAATTAGGCAATAGTCTAGATTAGGTAATTAGTCAAATTAGTTTCCTTATTATTCTAATTTCTTTAGAATTCTAGTTATTTTATTAGTTTAGTTTCTAGTCTTGCTCACCAAGTTATCATGCCTATAAATAGGCTCTTCTATTATATTCATGAAATATCAACAATTCACAATGTATTCTTTATGAGTGTCTCTTTTCTAGATCTACCGTTGGTGGTGGCTCCAACCATCTTCAATACTTTCATATTTTCTCTCTATATTTTATGTTTTATATATTTTCCACATGGTATCAGAGCTACCCTAATGGTGGCCTGTTTCCTTTAAAAAAAAAAAACCCCAAGCAATCATGTCAGCTTACGGGTCTCACGTCAATCCAAGCGGTCGTGTTAGCCTACAGGTCACACGACTATCCAAATCCAAATTCAGATCCACATCCGGATCCAAATCCAAGTCCAGTTTCTAATTATTATTCAAATCTAGTCCAAATCCAAGTCCAATTCAGTTTCTAGTTACTATTTCAATCTAAGTTTCGTCTAATGGTTGTGGGGATTCATCTCACCAAAGTGGTGCACGCAACCCCTAAATTAATCCAGATTCCATTCCTCCAAGCTGTAAGCATGGTCAGACAAGTCATGGTGACCGTGGTGAATTTCAAGTTAGACGAGCCATGGAAACCGTCCCTTCCATCAAGATCAAGTTTTCTTTTGAAGACCTTTCAAACTCAAGGTTATATCTCAAATACCACCTTGAGTTTGAGAGGGGGTGTTGAAGAATATTTTAGTTATTGATGTATTTCCTTATCTTATGGTATTGAATTAGGCAATAGTCTAGATTAGGTAATTAGTCCAATTAGTTTCCTTATTATTCTAATTTCTTTAGAATTCTAGTTACCTTATTAGTTTAGCTTCTAGTCTTGCTCACCAAGTTATCATGCTTATAAATAGGCTCTTCTATTATATTCATGAAATATCAACAATTCACAATGTATTCTTCATGAGGGTCTCTCTTCTAGAGCCACCGTTGGTGGTGGCTCCAACCATCTTCAATACTTTCATATTTTCTCTCCATATTTTATGTTTGATATATTTTCCACATCTTTAAACTGAGAGTCAGCTTAAACTACGCTTAGATGTTGGGGAATCGGAGTCGGAGGAGAAGCTTCCTTTACCTTTGCACTTCGGAACCTTTTTTCTTATTTTGTGCATGTTGTCTCAGAAATAGCCTTTTGATTAATTATGTATATTAACTTATCTTTTGGAATCGTCGCAAAGATGGAAAAAAAAAGGCTTGTATCTGGAGGTAGACTTCAGTTGACTTGTGTGATTGCAATATATGGCCTTGATTTTAAATTTTAAAGCAGTAATGATAGTTATTCAACTGTATTGCCTGCAACTAAATGCACCAAGCCCTACATATGAACTACGATAGTGTTGGCTTCTATGTCTTTTGTGATAAGAATGTTACTTGAATTTCAGGGCCATAGCACCAAATGTTCTGGATAAAGATTTGTTTAGGGTTCAGACATTGCAACACATAATGAAGATGACACGAACATGGGACTCAACTATGTCAATGATTCCAAGAGGAGGGGACACAATTTGGGGTGGTCTGGATTGGTCACCTGAGGAAGTATGTGTTCCATGCAAGAAGAGACACCAAAAGAATGATACTCAGGGTTCAAACAATGGAGAGAGTGGACAAACTGAATCTAAGAGAAAACATGTCAATTATGGAAGAATTATATCTTTTGGAAAAGACGTGTCAGAGGCACATTCATCTCAGACAGAGAGGATTGACTTCAGGGTAATGAATCTATTTGTTTTATTTTATATTATCTTTTTGTATATGATGATAGCTTGATCGGAAAGCAGAACCTTCTATCTTTTACTTAAGCTGATCGACTTCCCCTGGCCCTAATTTTGTTGTTTACATTCAGCTCTGAATAAAGAGCATGTGTAGTTGGTGAAAATTTTACCATCTTTGTTTGTATCTAGAGAAAAACAAATATGAAGTTTGTTGGGAACACTCTAGGAAGAGAAGTATAAGCCTAAGAGGCTAACACTATTACGCTGGCAGTACAGAACCTTGTTCAGTGGTTTCTTACTTTTAAGAGGATGTGGTTAGGCGCCTCATAATGTGAATACTGCAATGGAGTTTCATTTAGCAGTGAGCTCCATTGCCTACAGAACTATTGGCCTGAGGTTCTCCTAGTTACTTTTCTTTTAGGTGACTAGTTGGCATGCAAATCCATCTTTTCATATTCGTTTATGCATTTCAAACAGCTACTTGCAGATCTTATTGACTGTTAATTAGCCTAGATTAACTCGTCTCAAGTGAGATTATCATTGCTTTCCTTGTTTTCGATTGACTGACTATTTTCAACACAAAGCTGCCTAGATCACCCAGCTGCCTAAGATCATCCCTCATTATTGCATTGCATGATTTAAGTAAGATCTCTTTGTTCGTATCTTTCCCTTCGCTGCAGTAGGATTAAAGAAAAAGCCATCTCGGTTCAATGAGTCAAATTTAACTTCAATATCGGAATTTGCATACAAAGTTGTTGATGGAGCTTGATGCATGTCTGGTTGTCATGGTCTGACATCTCAAAACTTTTGCTCAGCTTCCACCATAGGTAAAGTTATTTTGATTGATGGTTAGACTCTCGCTCCAGTTTTTGTTATGTATAACTTGTTGCTGAGATTTCTGGCCAAACAAAAATATTTAATGTCTGTTGCCAACTCCTACTTATGCGGAACTTACAATGATATCTGGAGACTGCCATCGATCAACTTGTGTTCTTGCTGTCACGTTCAACTTTGACTCATTGACGCATTTTGTAAAGTCTGCTAGCGCGGTCCTCCATTAAGGTGTTCTAACAAGTTCCTCCTTTTTCTTCCAACAATTGCGGTGCAGGATGCTGTTAAGGGTCAGAATGTTGCAAATAATACTTGTCGTGATGTGTGGACTGAGTATCATGACATGGGTTTTGGCGGTGTCAAAGCTATTGCTGAGTACAAGGCTTTTACAGCTGGTGATATCGTAGATTTACTACATTTTGTTGCCCCAAAAATGATGGATCGTGGTAGCCAGCACTTTTCATATGGAATAGCGGAAGATTTGGACGACCCAAAATATGAGCACTACAAATATTGGTCAAATCCATTGGAGACCAAGTGAGAATTCTATACATTTTCTTCAATCTTATCCCTACTCTCTCCTCATTGGTATTTACTGTTTCTATAAACAATATCTTACTCCATGCAAATTGATCCTGATTTATTGATGTTGGCGTGCATTCTGAACTCGTCATGGTGAGCTGAGTGAAAGAAAGGAGAAGAGAAGAGTCTACTTGTCTAAATTTTGTTCTATGTCATCCCAAGCATCTAATTGCTCAACTATATTTCTTTTCTTGATCTCTCTAGTTGATATATAAGGGGTCATGTTATACAAATGTCATCCATGAATGAGAATTTTCATCAAAGCTCAAAGACTAACTTGGTATCGATTTGACTATCGGAAGTTCCAACGTACTTAATGTAATAAAAGTTTTAGAGTTTCAATGTACAACGCGTAATTTAGTAAGTGTTTAATCATAATAATTGCATTTTGCTCTTTCTGAAAACGAAGTTACCCATGCTATTTCTTAGGATATATGTTCAACAAATTAATAGAACACCTTACAACCATTATACACAATGCCATGCATTAACCATCCCCCAATCTCTTTTTTTTGGGGTGGTTGCCATGCATTAACCTTCCCCCAATCTCTTTTTTTTTGGGGGGTTTGCCATGCATTAACCCTCTTTTTTTTGGGGGGTTGCCATGCATTAACCATCCCCCAATCTCTTTTTTTTGGGGGGTTTGCCATGCATTAACCATCCCCCAATCTCTTTTTTTTGGGGGGCGGGGTGCGGTGTCCTTGAAGAGATTATTAAGTAGCATCTAATTAGTCATTCTAGAAATCTGTTTCCTTATGAGCATGCTATGGCTTCTAAACGCCAACATCTATTAGTCTTTTTCATTTCACTACTAGAAAAATGAGAAGATGTTTAGACTTTATTGGTTGAAGTTCGAGGGTCTTACTTGGATTTCATTCTTCAATTGCAGATCCTTATTCTCATATTGGTAATTACAAGTCCTCGTTGAGTCCTTTTTTGTCACAGTTTATCGTGTCTTTCCACTTCAGTGCAGTTGCTGCTTGCTCAATGATAGATTTAAATTGGTGCATTCAGTAGAAAATGTTCCGTTAAAGCGTGTACTCTTGAATTGTCTGTAAAATTAGTTCTCTCTCTCTCTCTCTCTCACTCTCATTTTTGTCCTGTTTTTTAACCATCTATCTCTTAATTCGGGGTCTTGCAGGTTACCAAACGCTCCTGACATGGAAATTATCTCAATGTATGGTGTTGGCATCCCAACCGAAAGAGCCTATGTTTACAGGCTGACTCCATCTGCAGAGTGCTACATTCCGTTTCAAATTGATACTTCGGCAGAGGAAGAAGAAAGTTGTTTGAAGGATGGAGTTTTTACTGTAGATGGAGATGAGACTGTGCCAGCTTTAAGTGCAGGATTCATGTGTGCAAAGGGGTGGCGGGGGAAAACTAGGTTTAATCCTTCAGGAATTAAAACATATGTAAGAGAATATGATCATGCTCCTCCAGCTAATTTCCTCGAGGGTCGTGGTACCCAGAGTGGTGCCCATGTTGATATAATGGGAAACTTCGCTTTGATTGAGGATGTCATAAGGGTTGCTGCTGGAGCTACTGGGGAAGAGTTGGGAGGAGATCGAGTATACTCGGATATCTTCAAGTGGTCGGAGAAGATTAATTTACCCCTATAACTCAACTAGGGTGAGAACTCTTCTGTCTTTCTGTATAGACGAAGTAATCACATTTACTTACTCCATTTTCAGATGTTATAGTCATGCTACCATTTAGGTCCATGCAAGTTCACTTTTCATGTCAACAGTATGAATCTACAGGAAACTTTTTCATTCTCCGACGGCCAACAATTGCGTAATTGATGCCACTGAGACCAAGCGAAGCGTCAACTGCAGAAAGGCTTCTTCTGTTTGTATCTCGGATTGTGAAGTCTGCCTGTGGTCCTGGTTCGTGTATTGGTTGAAAGGCTGGGATTTGTACAATGATAGTAAATGACAGCATATCTAAATACAACTCGAGTTCAGTGTGGCGAATTCATTGCAGACTATGTCCAAACAGCTGAGTGGGCTTTCTGCAGCGATTTCTTCCTCCAAAAGTTTCATAACATTCCACTACTTCCCATTACTAGCCAAGAAGATTCTGTTGTATGTTTGTTGTACGATAGTAATCTTTTTGTTGTATTCTTGTACTTGTCGAATGTTTTCTGGTGCAGATCAAAATTCATATGTTTCCACGTTGTATTGCAACTTATTCAGAAATTTTGTGTGGCTCAGCTGGTCGCAAATAAATTCTGTAAAAGGGTTAATTCCTTCTATAGTCATAGGCTATTAACTTTGTCTCTTTTCAATCCCTTACTATTAAATGAGCCTTCATCTTTGGACTTCTTTTAGGTGGATGCCGTTAGGCATTTTTTCAAAATATATCCAATTCTGAACAAAAAGGCATGCGTTGAACATGTGATATGTATATGTAAGGGCATTTATGGAAGAGTAGGAAATGAGCTTATGGCCTCTTTGCCCAATTGTTCTTTTTTTTACCTTTTTTGGGGGGTCAAAACACAAACATATGTTTATGTCCAACAAGATCAAAATACAGAATTCATATCATTAAAATTATGTAACATCCATAATATGCTAATCTTTTAGTCGACTCCCACAGCATGAAAATTTGCATCCAAAATTATTTTAAACTTGCAAGATCACCTACCATTTTGGATCAACATATTAGAATAAAGAAACAGGTAGTAACCATTATGTGCTGATTGAACTCCTCTGTCCTCTGGGGCTGGTTGATTCATTGCTAAACTTAGATGTAAAATCTCATTGACTTACTGCTGTAAAATCGCAAAAAACAAAAAGAGAAAAGATTCAAGTTGTATAACAAAAGAATTAGAAAAACAACTAAATTCAAAGGAAAAATGGAGGTTTTACAAAAATTTGATAGCAGAAAAAGATTTAAGTTATACCATGACCATTCTTTAAAAGGAAAAAAAAAAAGAAAAGAAAAAGAAAAAGAAAAAGAAGACGATGAATGGAGAGGAAAAAGATAAATCGAAAAATTCTACCAAAAAGCTATTAGAGAAGTTGGCTGAAAAGCAACAAATTTAGAAAAATCTAGATAAGAAGATAAAGAAGAAGAGAATTCAAATTTGACATGCGAAGAAGAAAATTCAAAATGTATGATTTTGAAGAGCAAAAGAAATTATATTTGGTGAGGATTCTTTTTCACAAATAACATCTTTTTTATTAGATATATATGAAGTCATCTCGAATTTTATGTTAGGCTTGACCTCCATTGGAGAAACTTTCTCGCTTGAAAATGGCATGAACCAATTTTTTGTTTCTCTGCTACTAGCTTTGCCATGGTTTAGTAAATAGTGGTTCTTAGACTCATTGATTCAACCGGATGGGGTGATATATGAATTTGAAGAAAATAAGAAAAGGTTTAGGATTAGAGTTTGTAATTGAAAGCGGGGTAGGAATTGGGGAAGAAGATCGGGTAAAGAATGGGTAAAAGGCATTAAAATAGCTATTTGTCAAAAATGCCCAGAATTTGCTCAATATTTACACACACATGCAAGATACATATGAAACTCCATCAAAGAACTTAAAAAGGAACTAACAACATCTGATTAAAACAAGCCTAGGAACTAAAAGGCTTATCTGAATAGTTGATGAACTAGAATAAGAAAAAGTTAATAATCTAGGAACAATAGAAAGACTTAACCCCTTATAAAATTGACACTGTTTTAGGTGTATCAATTAGCACTCATCACATGCCCTTTATGTTTTGACCCCAGTATAAGTGCCATTGTGACAAACAATTTATTGTGTTAACCAATCACAATATGATGATTTAACATGTCAAAGGGGCTAGCCTGTGAATCCCCTTAGCCTAATTGTCAGGGGCCAGGCTCGATTTCAGCCCCTACCTACATGGCCAGTACGTTTAAGCTACTGGTTAAAAAAAAGGTAGGACCGGCTTGACCCCCTAAAGCATAAGTGGTTTTGTGTTTTTACTTTAAGGGGCTTTAAACCCCTGAACACTCTTTAGAAACCCGTTTAAGATTCTTTTCCAAAACATCCTAAATCCCTTGAAAGAAAAACCTTTTCTCAATCAATAAAAAAAGTTTTAAATAACAACAACGTAGACTAAACGAAATTCATTGATTTTTTTTTAATTTTAATTGAGAATATTTACAATATTGGATCAAAGTAATTTAAGAGAAAATGTAAGTCCTAGCAAATAATATTTAATAAAAAGATAAAAAATTAAAACAAGGATAATTTAATTACCCAATAAATAAAAAATTACATGGAAGTAACATAAACTAAAACTTTCAAATTTAATAACCTGATAATATACATTCATACAAATCTAATAATAACTTATTCAACTTGGTCAAGGCTTTGAAAAGAATCATTCATCAGATTCATTGTTCTAGCTTAGGATATATCTTGTGAATGTGCTATACAAATAAATTCAATTTGACGTATTTTACATTCAACATTGTGTTGTTCTAGAAAGTGGGAAAACTTGACCAAACCTATACAACTGGTGATGGAGACATTTGTGAATTGTGAGTGTGAGAATGATAACAGGATGAATTAGTGAATAAATACAATTGTAAATATAGTTGATTGTGTGAATAAAATGGTGAAGAAACAAAGAGAATTGAAATAATAGAGAGATTTGAGTGAGGAAAAATGAAATAAATGGGGGTATTTATAGATTTTTAGAAGTGACTAAATGGCAATTATTTAGGGGCATTTTTGCAAATTACATTGAGGAAAGGAAAAATACCAACAGTCTTATGATCGTTGGCCTTTAGACGACCATAAGCCATTATGTTTTCCTTTTCATTTCTTTAAGCGTGCTTTTAACTTTAGGGGTTGGGGGTTGGGATGGGCTTTTAAGTAGGGGCGTACACGGGTTGGTTAAATCAACAAAACTAAACCAAACTAAGTTGAAATTTTGGTTTGGTTTGGTTTTCTTTTCCAAAAACATGAACCCTGGTTTTTCTCCCTACTTAACCAAACCAATTGGATCGGCTTCCTCATGCCTAGAGTTGGTTTTGATTCGTATCCTATCATTTCCTCATATATATAATTGATCCTACAATGAACTAGATAGTATTCATTGACTTGATCTCCGATGATGAGTACCTGCAAACACAAGAAGAACTAGGTACCAGAGTAATGTCGGCCTACAGCTCTCTGATGCCTATTCCTTGATTTGATCATCAATGATAAGTACTTGCAAACACAAGAAGAACTAGGCACCAGTGTGATGCCGGCCAACGGCTCTCTAATGCCTAAGTTAGTCAAGGTTTTTGTATGATAGCAATAGGGTTACTATTTAGAGTAATAGTGGCTTACCTTGCCTTTAGTATAGGTGACTTATTTATAGAACTTGTCTGGGGACGCATGTCAATCTGGGGCATCTGCTTGGGATATAATGGGCCTTTGTTGGGTCGGGCTCTCTATGCACCAAGTCGATAGCTTCTTCTCAGGTTGGTCTAGGGAGATGCACAATCTGGGGATGTCATAATGACCAGATCCCATATCAATAATAAAAAGTGAATATAAGGTGATTCGGACCCTTGACCTCTTCTTTTCCCAACACATTGACCACCAAGCCATAATTTTCCTTATGTTTTTGTTTCAATACAAAATCCTATGATCATAATGAACTTCTATTTTTAAATTTTCTCTAGATATTTTAAATCGTTTCTTAGACTTTTACTCTTTTTTTTTTTTTTTTGAAAAAATAAAAAATCGAACCAAACCAACTTAGATATGTTGGTTTGATTTGGTTATATACATTCTAAAAAATCAATTAATTTGTAGCAAATATAAATTAACTAGTTTTAATTTGGTTTTAAATATAGCTACGACTAAATGAAATTGAACCATGTACACCCGCACTTTTAAGGGGTTGGGATCGAAGCCTTTAGGGCCTGGTCATAGCTGGAGCTAAAAAGAGGGGGACCAGACCGTCGCCTAGGAAAAAGGTCAGACTATTTCAGGCACTGGCCAACTGGGCACTTTGATATGATGAGATATAATCTTTGTCAAAGTAAACATGTTAAAAAAAAGTTTCTTCTCTCCTCACAATGGTAACATCAATTCTTCCATGCATGTTAGTTAATAATTTAAACTCTGACATGTATGAACTGCATTTAGGGATGACTCAATAACTTTGGGGGCTTAAAGCGAAAACCTTACATGAGGCCTTTTATATATTTCATCTAAAATTTATTTTTCTAGCTTTTTAGAATGCAAAGTTACTAATTAAATTTCTATAATCAAGTTCTTGCAACATTTCTTACTCAATTGACATTATAGCTAACCCATTTAATCTTTCTTGAGACATTATTGATCTTAGGTAAGTTTTTATCAATCTTAACTTAGAAAAAATTCGTTCTACTGACGCAATAGTTACTGGAATCATTAACATTATTTTATATGTAATATATGCATTTGGAAAAGAATCAAATATTTTTATACGATTGAGTATATCAAGTGGAGTATTATCTTCTACTTGTTCAATTTCTCTTAGAACTTTTACTATTATGTTTTAGAGAACCATCAATGTCTAAGTAACTACAATGTTTTAGAGAATGTTCAAGATTAAGGTATTCTAATTTCAAATTTTCATTGTCAAGAGATTTTTATTTTTTTACCACTAAATAGAAAACCAAAAATATTTTTATACATTTTAAACTATTCAAATCTACTTTGAAGTGAAGAAATAGCATGGTTAATTATGTACATATATATTCAATTATGACATATTCTTCTAGAGATTTTGTGTTTTCATTATTATTATCTTTATCGAATTATTTTTTTTCCCTATGAATGATACCTTTTTTTACGAAATTTAGGTTCTATATTCATTTGAATGCAATCTCTTTCATAGTATTTTCAAATCCATCATCTCTATATTTTTCAAGAAAAAAGAAAGAAGTCCTTTCAATTGTTCTATACTTAGATCAATATGCATATCTTTTGATTGAAAATTTTTACTAGCTGAGTTAATAACAAACAATATATCATACCAAATAGTCATGCCCAATAAAAATTCAAAATTTTCAAGGTCATATGTTGCTAAACAATTAGCGTCACTTTTAATTTTTGGATCTTCACTAACTTCTACTAATTTTAATAAAGCATCTATTGTTCGTGGAACTTGAAATCTTATTGCTTTAACATTTTCAATACGACTTTCCCAATGTGTTTGTGATAATGATTTAACAGTTAGATTAGGTGTATAATCATTTAAAATTTGCCATTATTTGGTAGATGAATAAAATAATGAATATATACATTGTATCACTAAAAAAAAATATACTGCTTTAGCACAAGAATTAGCCATATCACAACGTACTAAATTTAGATTATGACATCGACATCGTGTATAAAATGTTCTAGGATTGATATCTAAAAGTCTTTTTTGTAGTCCCTGGTTTTTTCCTTTCATATTTGATCCATTATCATATCTTTGCCCTCTTAAATTATTAATATATAGTCCAATATTTCGTATTTCATCCACAATAACATCGAAAAGACATTTTTTACTCATATCATCTACTTTTAAAAATTCTAAAAAGAATTCTGTGATTTTTATTGGAGTTGATGTAATATCCACGATTCATAATATCAAACACATTTGATCTTGATGACTTGCATTTGGTGTGCAATCAAGTACGATTAAAAAAATGTTTTGCTTCTATAATTTTGTAAACAAATTTACTTGTAGCTTCACTTGCCAACAAATTTATCAATTCATTTTGTATATTATGTCCAAGATAATGATTATGGATTTCATCATGTTTAATGCGCCAAATATGTTCTTGCATCATTGGATCAAATTCTGCAATTTTTTTTCTATCAAACTTAAAAAATTTCCATTTTTTCTTGATAGATCTTTTCATTACTTCCCCTAAAGGCCAAATTATTTTTACCAAGAGTTTTTATCACAAAATAATTCTTGATAATACCTTTTTTCAATGTTCTTTTTCTTTATTTATTTGTTCTTGAACATTCTTATAATTTGTTTTATTTTTCAATAATCTCATTTCTAAATCAACCGATGAACTCATATTAGTAATATGGTCGTTGCTTGTTTCATGATTTTTAAGCTTAATAGAAAGATATTTCCAATCTTTACTACCTTTATTTGCTAATTACTTATATTAGAAACATAACTAAATAATTTATAGTGAGAACAAAATACTCTATCCAAATCTTTAGAATAAATTAACCATCTTCTTTCATGTCTCTCTCCATTTGCCAATTTTTGAACGTAAACTGTAGTAGAAAAATGCCTTGAGAATTGATCTTTTGGAAAATCTATATCAGTAACTCTCGTCCGTCCCTTTTCTATTAACAAATCTCTCAAATTTGTATCAATATTTGTCCACTGACATGGATTATAAAAGTTTTTTGGATCACAATCCTTTAATTGTTTCATTAGTTGGACTTCTTCAATATTACTATGAGTTTTGTCATTAATTTCTTCTTCTTTGTATTTCATTCTCATCTAACTTATCTACGTCGCTAACTTGTTCATTCAAGGAACACTCCAAAATTTTCATGTTTATTTGTTTTATTGCTTGTTAAAAATTTATCAAGAGCACTTTTTGAGATTGTATTAAAGCATCTTCTTTTTGCTTTCTTTTAAGTTTTGAATGACCATATTCATATTTTCTAGTTGACATTTTTTAATTCTAATAATTTACAAAAAATAAATATATCTACATAAGAATAAAATACAATTATAAATTACAAAAAATAAATATACCTACACAAAAATCAAATATACCTACAAAAATATAAATCAAGAACTAGTATGAAATAAAAAATAGTTAAGTTTGGAAAAATAGCACCTGACAGTGAAAGTTTGGTTGTAAAATAATTACTTCCTATAAATCCTCCAATGAATGATCGTTTTCATGCTCAACCAAAAAAAAAGTTGATTGAGATAAATGATATAGAAAAAATAGATATAATAGAAAATAATGAATTTTAGAAAACTGAACGCAATTGTTTTATAATGAACTAATAATTGATAGATGATAGACTTATAATAGAGAAACAGTAGGGATTTAAAGGAATTAACTATTGACGAAGGAGGCTTAATTGGAGAAAAGTAGGGATTATGGAAAATTAGTAGTGATAGATTTTTTAATGTGAGCAATTATTAAGTGAGGGATGAGATATATTAGGAACTAGTCATTAGTGGGGCCTTTTTGTTGGTTTTCTTTTCTTTGTTAAAAAAGTAAATCTGATATACTTTGTAATAAAAATAACACAACTTTATTTTTTCTATAAATTATAAGTATAATTTTTAAAGTTGGGGGCCTAAAGCCCTTGCTTTACCTGCTTTACTCTTGAGCCACCCTTGATTGCATTTTTTCTAGCGTAACATTCATGTCTTATCTCAATTAAAGTGCATAGGTTAAATTTATAATTCATTCAAATCATATACATGTCCTATCATTAATTTATGACATAAGGTCGAAATCCAAAATGGTCAACTCAAGAAGTAACGCATAATAAATATTAGGTCCTTTGATTTCTAGGTAGAGTTGTTGCCCTATTAGACACTTGTGTTTCTTTTGGCTCATCATAGACATCAGTAAACTGTATAGGTAAATAATACTTTTACTTTTTTGGAGAGTTGGTCAGCTTTGCGCCTGTAGATCCTCATTGAGTAATAATATCAAGAATATATTTTCATTGAGTAAGGAGTGAAACTCATGCCAAATATTCTATCTTAACTCCCAAAAAGTATTTAATTTTTCGCAAGTCTTTAATGGTGAATTTTTTTGCCAAGTGCCCACTTCAAGTCCTCAATCTTTTGGTTGGTCGTTTCTTACTAGAATTACATCAGCAGCGTTAGTCAAGGCAGCGAAGAGTCATTCTATCCTTGAGTTAACAACAGATTGTCAGCTTGAGATTATTCCAAAACATCCTCTAATAGTTCTTTCCTGAGTTTATAATACCCATTTTTTTATGCTTGAAGAAGACCATAAATAGATGTTCGAGGTTGGCATACTCTTTTTTCCCTTGTCCCCAAAAACTTCTTCTACAAGACCTCCATGAAGAAATGCATGATTGACATCCACTTGATTTGACTCTCATCCTTTAGTGATAGCCAAAACATGCAAGCATCACATAGTGACTAGTTGAGCAAACTAGTGTAGAGACTTTATGAAAAACTACTCTTGCAATTTCAAACTTTTTCAATTTAAGAGTATTTGTTTTGCTACAAATTGCACCTTTTGCTTTTCAATGCCCCAATCAGGCTTATGGATCCAATTAGATTATATCGCCTACTTGCCAATTGCTAACAACTCTAAGATCCAAATGTTGCTTTCTTCAAGGGCTTTAATCTCCTTGGACCGTTCATCATGAAAATGTTGATGTTGAAATACTTAATGAAAAAGTATAGCTTATTAGAGGAAGAGAGGGCCACTATAAAGGCTTTAATAATATCTAAAAGATTTTTATTACTAAGATAATTTGTCAAAGCCTTCACCGTTAGGCTAGCCGATGGCCTGGAAGAGCAAGGCTACTGAAGCAAGGAGATAGAACAAACTTGTAACTTTGAAGACACTGAGATAATTTTCATGTATGATTGTGAACTTGATTGGTCTCCCTCTTGTAATCTCATTAACTTGTCATTTGATTGATTACATTGGGCTTGATATAATTTGTTCTAGCCTATACTACTGCTTCTGTGTGAAATTTTGTGATGTTCACTCATTAGTGTTTCATCAAATGGGGGGAATGTTGCATGCAAATTAGAGGTGTCCTTGAGTTCTCTTATGTTGCAACTACGTTGTTTTGGAGGTATTGTTTACTTACTGATATCACAATTAGTTGCACCATTAGGTATCTTTCCTTGTTGGTTTGTGTCTCAAAGTGGAACACATTCGGTGTAATACCTGAGCATAGCTTGTCCAATTCTATCCAAAATCTCATCTTGGCATATGGGACTTGTTCCTACCATTTTATATTTTCAATCTCTTCTTTTACAAATGCCTAGAATCATGGGAAAAAAGTTGGAAGCATGTTGGCCAAAGGTTTAGAGGGTGTTTGGTTTGGTTTTTTTTCTAGTCAAACTTACTTAAAGACTAATTTAAGTTAATAGAAGTGTTTGTTTTAATTAAAAATATGCTTTTTTTAAGTAGAAAATAAAAAGCTCTCCAATCCCAGCTTTTGCTTTTTATGGCTTTAAGCACATTGAAAAAAAGCAAGTTTGACCAAATTATTTATTATCTTATCCTTACCTTTTTATTTTTATTACTAAAATATCTTTTTTCTTTTATATTATACTTACCTTTTTAAATTATATTTTAATGTCCTTAATATTTATTTTAACTATATAACTTACTTTTCAACCCACTTTAATCAAACATGTAAATACTTATTTTTATAACTATAACTTTTATTCAAACACGTAACTACTTAAAGTTGACAATAAAAAAAAGCTACTTAAAACTAGAAGTGCTTTAAGTAACTTTTTTATAAGCCAATCCAAACACCCTCTTAGTCTAAGAGATAAATTTAGGAATAAAAGAAAAGAAAAGTCATAAAAGTCAAAAGACAAGAAAAAAAAAAAAAAAAAACCAACCCCAAAATATACACAAAGTGACATGATTCACCCTCTCTCCCTCTCAATTCTTCTTTGGAGAATAAAACCCCCACCCTATATTTTATAGCTCAAAATCTCAACTGTAGGTATGAGATAAACAACGACTAAGTAGGAAGAGAAGTGACATGATTCGCCCTCTCTCCCTCTCAATTCCTCTCTCAAGAACCAAACCCCTACCTTATATTTTATGGCTCAAAATCTCAATTGTAGTTATGAGATAAACAACGACTAAGCAGGAAGAGATTTAGGGGTTGTAAAGATTGGCACCCTAATTGTGAATCTTTATGGAGATTAAGGAGTGCACAAACTATTAGAAATTCCAATCCTTTTAATAGCTATAATGGAAGTAAGGTAAGTAGAATTTTACTATCCCTTCGTATACCTTGTTAAACTATATGCAGTACATGATCATTTATTTGAGTTTTAATTGCGAATGTTGTCCAACATTTTTGTATTGATTCTCTATTAATTTTATTTGGAATTTCTTTTCAAATCTACAAGTTTAGGCCACACTTGGTGAAAGTGTAAAATCTATTTAACAAGAATCTAATGTCATAAACTCTAAACTTTGCTCATAGTAATTTGTCAATGTTCACAATTAGTGTTATGTGAAGCTAACTAAGCATTATTGAATCGGAATCATGTTTGTACTTGTTGGATTGCTAGTGTTTGGCACTATTGATGTGGAATCTGACTATGTTATTGTTATCTTTGTTATTAATTAGTGGTTTATGTGTTTTAGTTACTCAATAGGGCTAAACCTACTTACTCAGCATTATTTTGCTCACTCCTTTTAACTTTTCCCCACCTTCCAAACATATAGAGTAGATCAGGGGATATCCAAGCTAGAAGGAGAAGTGAAGAACCAAGTGACTTTAATAATGACTGGGACATCTAGTTTATAGTTGGAGATTTTCCATGTAATCATAGTATTGACAATGTATATTGGTCGTAGGAATTTCAAAATATATATTTTTGGCTTAAGAATTTATCAGTGAGATAGAAAGAGCTTACCCTTGCAGATTTAGAAAGCTTTGCCTTTCTAGGTGGCGGTCTGGTTCCTAGATTTGTAGCGACAAATCCTAGGGGCATGATAAGGTGGTATTAGAGCTTTAGGTTAAAGATCTTTAGAGGCCTGAGAGAAATTGGTAGCATTATGATCTATGTAATTTGTATGTGTTTGTATATAGTTTTTGCACACACATTTAAAGGTGTTTTGAGAATAATTGAGTCCATTTGGTGTTACATTTGTGCACACTTAGCTATGGTTGTGTATAAGGTGTTTAAAGTGCATAAATGCTACATTTATGCTCTGTTTGTTATACTCTTATTTTAAGATGCTTATCTTATTGAAATAAGGGTACATCTTATAAGATTTAAGAAATATTATTGTGTATTCTATGAAAATTCAAAACAAAATCATACTTTTTATCTTATAAGAAATAAGCAATCCATCCTATCTTATTTTTTACAATTATAGAATGCATGATATATGTGATAAGATATCTTAAATCTTATAAGATATCTCTAAATTTCAATAAGATAAGCATCTTAAAATAAGATCATTCCAAACACACTCTTAGTGTATTATTTCATGTTTTAAGTGTATTTTGGGGAGAGAAATCAAACATAATTAAAGATGTACAAGCCATGGGATTAAACTTGAGGTGATTTGAAGATGAAAGTTGAAGAAAATTGGTTTGGAGGCTTCCGGAAAAGGGGCAAAGACTAAAGAGCAAAGACTGGACGAGGATCGAAGACTTTAGGCAGTTTACAGATTTTACTGATCACCCCTGCCGGTAGACTAGCAGAGGTGACTAGCAGTACTAGAGAGTAAAGAAAATCTTCAGTCCTTACTAGTAGGGTCATGCTCTTGCCAGTTGATCTGTTAGGGTGACTGGAGAACCCGATAACAGCTATTTAAAGCCCTTTTCAGCTCAAAATTGGTAGAGGAACTTTTTTTTTTTTCAAAAACCTTAAAAAACCCTAACCTTCTACCCACTTCACCAAATACCCAAAAAACACTATCCAACACCACACCAAGCTAGGATTGAAACTTGTAACAAGAGATTGAAAGATTTTGCTTTGGATTTGAGCAAGGGTTTGAAAAGGAATTTCTTATTTCTTTTCTTATTCTTGTAAATATGCTTTGTAATTGAGTTAGATCTAGGGTTGATTAATGTTGTGTATTAGATTAGGACTTTGAACAAAGGATTTGTGTGTATCTTTGGCTCTTAATACATGTTTGTTTACACAAATCTATGGCATGATTCAATATGTCTATGTATTGGAAATCAAACATATCTATGTGCTTGTTAAAATGCCGAGGTGAATATGCATATGTTATTTGTGCATTAAATGCTTATATCTTGCTTTAGTGATGTTGATTGATGGTTCTTCATTCATGTTTAAGCTAGGTTAAGTTTCCTTTAGCTTTAAACCCAGCTAATATGGTTCCGACTTAGTTAATTTGACCTTAGATGGACTAAGTCTTGGCTTTAAACTCAGTCAACGATTTAGACACTAGAGAAGATTCAAGCAACACCACTTGGGACCTAATTATCTAAGCCCTAAAATCTTAGGTTATAAGGACCATGCTATACTTAAGGAGTCGACGTTTAACGATAGATTCACACCGAGTCCTAGTGGATAATAACATTAGTTAATGAGGTCCGACGAGAAAACTTAGTTAATTAAGCCCGAAAACTACAATTGGCTTAGAGAATCCTATGCTACCAAGAGTTGACGCTTAGGGATAGGAGTCCACCTACAATTGGGAGAAAATAAGGATAATTAGTTATGGTCCTTGATAGAACAATCAAGCCATAGGTAGACTTAATTCGTTATTATAACCCGAGTCTTGTTGCAACGCGATCACCCTAGGTCCTCTTCTACATTGTTGGGCTTCCATTCCTTAGTCTGGCATCTTAAGTTCCACCATATTTTAGGTTTATTTTTTGTTGTCCCGAGTGTCCTTTTGCTCTAAAGAAAGCAACTTCACGCATGTAGCTACTCTCCAACATACAAGTACGTAGAGACCAAACTAAGGAGCCTCTCTATGGAGATAATACTTGCACTCGTAGCCACTATACCACGAACGATCCGCACGCTTATGGGTTAAAACACACATCACACTACATACAAAATTTATGACCATATATGTTTAGAATTAGATTGATGGAGTTTAATGTACTTATAAACTAAACTAAACTAAACTAATCTAATAGATTTGTAGGATATTAAAATTGATATGTTATCTTAGTCGATGCTTAAACAGGCCATCTAATTAGATACAATTGTGAGTTGCTTTAGTGCAATAGGTGGGCTAAATTACAAGTATATAAGTGTATATTAAATGTTGGTAAAGAGCTATTATTGATGTGTGTATGTTGTGTAACACATATGGTTTCTTGTAAGTGGAATATTTCCTCCTTATTTCTTTCTTTTACTTCTCTTCCCATTTCATTCATCTTTTCAATGCCATTCTAGTCCCATTAGTTTAATAGCCTTGTTATTGCAACCATCAATTTATCCACTATACACCTTCACTATTATGGAATCCTAGTCCCATAATAATCTAATTATGATACTTTGATTTGATATTTTATGTATAATCTTTCATTCTTTTCCAATTTAGATGAACTATTAGTCAAGCATAACTTTGGTGCTAAATTTTGTTGCCAAATCTTTACCCCGTAATATATATGGTTAGTATAATTAATTGACTCTATAACTTTAGCATGTTGATAATGGAGAAGTTATACTGACTATTAGAATTCCATTGATAAACTAATACCACTTATTTATAATCAATTATCATTCTTTTAAAGTTCTATGGCAGCTTTATATTTTTTAAGAGTGAACCTTACTCATTTTCCTTTATAAAGCTGTTTCACTTTCACTTTTTCCCTTCCCTAAAATGATTTCAAATAAATTATCTTGTGAATGTCCCTGGAAGTCTTGTGCCTTCTCTAATGTGCAATGGTTAAATTACTATAGTCTTAAGAGAATTACAGTATTCTTGCATCTAAGACACAATTGCTATCATCCCTTATTCATAAATCTTATCTGTTGCTCCTCTAAAGTCCCCCTTAGTCCTTTATTGATTTATGAGGTTCTGGGCTAGATCGTTTTGTAATGTGAACTTCAGTTGGTCTCAAAATTATTTTGCTATTGCCTTTCTTTAATCTCTAGTACATCAGTTAACTGATAATTTTGTTGCCCAAAAATGAGAAGAAAATTCCAATAGGAACAAATCATGTGAATACATGAATCATCCTTTGAGTTCCACTTTCCAATGGAAAGTAGTTTAATTAATAGCCAAATGATTAACATAACTTTTACCCATATAGGACCAAATTATACTTAAATCTACTAAAGGTATTGTCTCTCAACATATTTTGTTATTTTCAATCCCCTATTTTGGTCACTTGCTATTGGTAGCTAATTAATATATTCAAAAAATTCATTGGATACTCAACATTTGAATAGTCAGAATTTTCCATTATTATCTGATTCACGTATGATCTAACAACTTTGTCCTTTATGGCATTTTTGACCTTCCATAGTGTGTTAAACATTTGTATATGATGAAGATACTTCTTTGATAAATATTTCTTGGTCATAGATTGTTCCTGACGTTCTCTGTTCCATTGTTTGTGAACTTATTGCACTTTTTTCCTCTTTTGAGACCAATCATATGTTACAAAAAATGATCATGTATTCCTAATCAAGAAAGAAATCTACATATTCTCTTTTGAGTATTTGTTTATTTATTCATTTTTTTTTATTATGCATGAGAAGATGTACATATGCCTTCATCTTAATATAGTTCTGTGATCTCATTGTTTTAGATTTTGGGTCATATATATAAACTCCTTCTAATTATCCTTGTGATGGAAGAGGTAGTCTAACTCTGCATGTCAAAACTAAATGCAATTTCCGAACTTCACTCTGTCCATCTATAATAGCCCGTATATTTCTATATGGAAAATAAATAAATAAAATGATAGAGTTGTAATTGAAATCTATAGAATTGAAAGAGTTGTAATTGGAGTTATTGATTGGTAGAAATCCAAAGAATTGGAAGAGTTGTAATTGAAATTATTTATTGGTGGTAATAATCTAGGAATTGTTAACCTATACAATAGAGAGAAGTCATGCATTTGATGAGTGTTTTGATGGTCGCTAATTTGAAGGCTTTTGGAATTCTATAACGGGTGATTAAGGGTGGCTTTATAAATCATTTTGATACTTGGAATGGTAGGATATATATATTTCAACATAAAAGATAATAGTTTACTCATGGTACATGGTTAAAATAGATTACTGAAATATAAGTTTCGGTACTATAAGTGATCTCCACATGATAGAATTATAATAGTATATCTTTAGATACCTTTCATTGAGACCAAAAATGTGACAATTCTATATACAGGTAAGTTGAGACTTCCCTTTTCAATATAACCCTTAGATATATGTATTTATGTTACTAAAATACTTTTAGAATTGCTTCAACTATATTTTGAAACTTTTGCTTAAAACTATTGTAGAAATCCTTGGTAAATACATATTTCACTAAGCAAAATCAATTTTATATTCTTTACAAAAAGAATAGGAAAAGCTTATTATGCACATGACAATTCCATAGAATATTTTCAAGATAAACATGGAACCAAAGTTATTGAGGATGTGTATTGAAAAATTATTTCATTGTAAGTCAAATTGTGATCTTCGAACTCCTTAAAGAAAGGTTTTGAAATTTTTGGGCTTATTATATTTCAGTATAACATCTAGGTTGCGATTCTAATTGGCAAATTATTCCTGTTATTGTGACTCTTGCATTAGTGGCGATTGTACAACGTCTTTGTTTTTGTATTGTGTAGTACGCTATTTATTAAAGATATCCTACTCGCCTTTGATGGTTGGGCAAAATGAACTACTTTTCGTATTGCTATGCCATGATCACATCCTTCCTTGTATTTTGATAAAAATTAATTTGGTTTGTAATTTTGTGTTTGACACACATTTTGTCTCATTTTAAATAATTAGTCAATTAATATAAGGTTTTGTCTTTTGAACAATTAATATATTGCACATAAACTATCATTTGCTTTTTTTATGTATTACATATCTTATCTTAATATTTGAAAAAGATTATTGATATAAGGTCCCAAACTATTTTATAAGAAAAGACCCTCTTACTGAGTTATATGCTTATTATTTTTTATTAATATATTTTGCAGAAAAGGAGAAATAGAGTCCTTTTAGGAGAAGAGCCTTTTATAACTGTTTGATAAGGAAATACGAGTTTAGCTCACTTGGTTTTTAGAACTGTTTCTGAGCTAAGATTTAACCTTTTCTTTTAGTATTTTGGAATCGACAATATTTTGTAAATTTGGAGATTTATGAATTGTAATCTATTTAACAAGATTGTTATTAGCTTTTAATGGTGATTTTGAACTCTTTGAAGCCTTGCGGGCTTAGGTAGGGTCCCCTTTCTAAGTACGTGAGGTCTCGTTTCTCAAATATTTTGAGTGTAAAGTTGGGGGCATGACACCATTTGTGCTAATACATATTTGTATTGGTTAGCATCTATTAAGAGTTTAAAATTCTGTAGTCTAAAGAAAGAGTAGAAGAAGAATCTTTAAGAGTTAATAGCACTCTTTAAGTTGTGATTAACTAAGTAGATGGCAAGAGTAAATAGAATTAATAGAGTATGACTTCTTGGCTTGTGTCATGAGTAATTTGCCAAGAGAAGAATCCTGTAATGTAAAGAATCCTATTATGTAACTAAGAATGCTCCATTAGTGATAAAGTGTGTGACCATTCTTATGAATCACTAGACTACAAATTTAAACATGTTTAAGACTTTATGAGTTTTTATAACTGGACGAGATACTACATGCTCATCCTATTGTAATGAAAAATCTTCATAGATTATCTAATCCTTATTCTTCTATGACTTATTGTTTTAGATATATGATAAAATAGAAATGTCTACATGGGAAATAACTTTAAATTCTAAATTTATATGTCAATTGTGTTTTCTTACTAAACACAAGAACCATCAATTTGGTTCATTTAGATTAAAGTGAGTACATGACTGTCGATGTTATAATTTAATGATTAAACAACCATCAATTTGGTTCATCTAGATTAAAGTGAGTACATGACTATTTATGTTATAGTTTAATGATTAAACTAACTTTTCTGCTTTATAAGTAATATATATATATATATATATATATATTACTTATATATATATAAAGGAACAATAATTAGAAAATAAGGACATAATAAATTAAGAAAGGTGATATAATCTTATTATTCAAACTAAGGAGCATCTAGTTTTATTAAATTAAGAAAGATGTGTTTATATTAAAGTGCTTCAATCTTTTATGGTAGTGTTAATTCTTCTTCTACAAAGATAATAAGATCACTATATTATGGACTAAATAACTTGGAAAATTATAAAATTTTTATAGCATATGGGTTAAGGAAGAAGTAATAAGAAATGATAATGCTAGTCAAATTTTATAAGGCAAAATCAGATCAACGTAGTTCGAGGTGTCTCGAAACCATATTCAGAAAAAAATGAAAAAGAAGGTTCTAGGATGTTCTGATAATGACAATTCCATGTGAAGAAGTCCAATTTTCTACAAGTAACTTAAGGAGAAAGCATGCTAGATGTGACTTATTTCCTCCATACCGCAACTTGAATTATTAGGTTATATGTCAAAATGTGATACTTACTTGATGCTAATTGCAATTTGTTTACACCTAAAATTTGCATAGCATCAGCTTCAAGGCCACATAAAAAGGTTTGAGGACAAGGATAGTAAGGGACTTAAAGGCCAAACCCACGGCCAAGAGAAGCACAGTGGTTGACTTTCGGCCTGGAAAATAAGTTATCATGTGCAGTATGCGTGATTAAATTCAAATAAGGAGAGATCAAGTTAAATAAGATCATGCCTTGCCAACTGAAGAGCAAAGGCCAAGGAGAGGACTCGTTCAAAACTTCAACAACTAGAGGAAGTTCTAGAGTTGAAGTCTATTGAGAAATTTCAAGGTAAAACATCTATAAAAGTTGGATGACGACCAAAAGAAACAGGTTTCAGAACCACCAATCTTTATCATCTATCTTAGCTCTTTGTAGTTTTATCCTTAGCTTAGTCATAGCTTAGTCATGTTGAAGCTCAGTCGTATTTAGCTTTGCTGTTCGTTTAAAAAACAATTTATGACTTGTTTGATTAAAATTATTAGTTAAAGTGTTGTTTATGATTTATTTATTTATTTGATTTCTGTTGTGAATTGGACATTCACCAAAGTCAAGGTAAACAACAAAGTTGAATGCCATTTTCAATGCATTAAATGGTGTTTTTGCAAGAAGTCAAGATTTGGTCTTGAAAGCAATATATGTAGTTTGCAAATGTTGAAGAAGAAAAGTAATTGCCTTGGAAAGAGAAGATTTGCTAAGAAAAGCTTACAAGCTAAAATGTGCATGGCATGATGATGAAGGAAAATTCAACATTTTATTCACCCTACATTTAATGATTTGTCTCTAAACTTTTCCTGTAAATGGTAAGGCTTGGAATGGGAATTGGTATCCAAGCAAGTAAGAAGCAAAAAAGATTTAGAGAAAAATCAAAGAGATCTTATATTGTATTTCAATCTATTTTATAACACACTATTAGCACGATTCTCTGCCAATGAGAAGTTCTACCAATTATCAAAAGGAGCACGATTCTACAAAATTTTCAGTAACAGTTCTTATTTTATTTTTGGTGTTACATCGAATCTATAGCATAAAGTTTTTAATATCCTATTTATTTTACTTTGCATTTATTCTAAAAATAAAATTTTTGTTAAATTATTTCTTTTAGAATAGATTATTGCAATATTATCAAATACCGTAATTTTTCTGAAGACCTAATCACCATGAATTCTGAGAATGTGATATCCATGACTCTTGAACATACGATTACCATGACTTTTAAAAAAATGACTTTTAAGGACATAAACACTAATATAATATTAATTGTAATAATTACAATAACATGCTTTTTACACTTGAAATTGACATTTTATGTTATATTATATTTTGCTTGTAAGTCTCATATGCATATTTGTAATATTTAAATTTATTTCTATGTGCTTATATTTACTGGTCAACAAGTTACGTTAAGTAAATATTTTATTATTTTACTTACTAATTTTTTTTTTAAAATATGCTAGATTTATAATGCCAAATCTTACGAAGCTTGAGTTTGTGGCCCTTGATATTCTTGACAACAATTATTTATCATAGATCTTCGATGTCGAAATACTTCTCAATAGGGCTGTGCATTATTTGGGGATACCTGATTACCGACCCGAAATTTCACGTTTGGGGAAATCAGGTTTGGGAAAATGGGGAACGGGGGAAAAATATTGGGGATGGGGAAAAAGATTGGGGAACAATATAATTTTTTTTATTTGGGGAATCCCCGAAACCCGAACTACTTCTTTTTTTAGTTATATATATATATATTATATTACATAATACATATTATATATTATAATTTATATCTTTTAAGAAACAAGTAAACACCCTAAATCGGCAAATCCTAATTCCCAAATCAACATCCACAATTCCACACCATATTTGCTCTCTTCTCTTCGAAGTTCGACCAAAAAGAAAAAGAAAATAAATAGCGGCATAGACTACTTCATGTCTTTATCTGCCCAGTGACTAAGATCTTTGACGACTTGGAGAAGTTGCTCAGTGCTCACCAAGGTGCCGTTGGTTTCTGCCTTTCTAGCTTCTTATCTAGTTTTCTTCCATGTTTTCTCCATAATGCTTTAGATTTAGATATATGTTTTAGATCTAGGCCTTAGAGGATTATATATATTTGTATTTATCTCTGTGACATGTATTAGCATCTCAATCTCATCCATGTATGTATATATGTATTAATACACACACACAAGAGCGCGCGCACACACACACATACACACACACACACACACATATATATATATCTCACCTTGTGTTGTGTTAATTTATAATGATACAAAATTTTCTACACCCCATTAATGCTTGTTGACATATTTTAGTTTATCCTTTTCTGGCATATTCTGGTTCTGGCTGGCGTTTAGTTCTCAGAGTCTATAGGTCAATGTCTTCAATTCTGATTTTTCTAGCTTTGGCAATTTATAAATATAAATTTGGATATTAGGTTATCTTAATATATTAATTTTGAATTTGGGTATTTTTGTTTTGCTGGTATTTGACTAACTGATCATCCTGATAGTACTTCAATTGTTCAAATTTCACTAAAATCATCATTGTGATTGATTACAAGACGACCAACATGTATGCACGTATGTTTTTCTAGATGTTAAGTGAGAATGTTGATGTAATCATTATTGAAGATGCTTCTTCTAGACCTAATCCACTAACACCAACATCTACTGAAGATGCAAAATCAGATAGAGGCAGCGGATATGTTCGAGGTAATCCTAAGAAAAAAACAGTAAAACCTAGATCTTATGTTTGGGATCATTTTACTAAATTTAAGGACAAAGATGGAAGTTCAAAGTGCAAGTGTAATTATTGTGGAAAAGTGCTTAAGCCAGATACTAAGCAAATAGGTACTTCTACTTTGAGATACCATTTGAATGTTTGTAAAGAGTATCCTGCTAACAAAGACACTAGCCAAACAAAATTGAATCTCCAACAGGGTGGAACACTTGTTAATTGGAAATTTGATCAAAATGCATCTAGAAAATCATTGGCTCGCATGATAATCATTGATGAATCGCCATTTAGGTTTGTTGAATTTGAGGGCTTTAGAGATCTCATGGCAGAAACATGTCCAATGTTTAAGATACCTTCAAGAATTACAATCACTAGAGATTCCTATGATTTGTACATTAATGAGAGATGTAAGGTGAAAAATCTTTTGAGATCTAACACTCAAATGGTTAGCATCACAACAGGCACATGGACATCAAATCAAAAATATTAACTACATGTGTGTGATAGCTCATTTTATCACTAGTGAGTGGAGATTGGAAAAAATAATCATTAGTTTTGTTCCAATTTCAAGTCATAAGGATGAGACAATTGGGAAGGCATTAGAAAAGTGTTTGCTTGACTGGCAGATAGATATTGTATTTACTATAACTGTTGATAATGTATCCTCTAATGATGTTGATGTTGGTTATTTGAGGAGAAAATTGATTCAGCGCGAGAAATCTATTTGCCAAGGTAAATTTTTGCATATGAAATGTATTGCACACATTAGTCAGCTTGTTGTTTCTGATGGTTTGAAAGAAATAAATGATTCTGTTAATAGAGCTCGAGCTGCAATTAGATATTTGAGATAGTCTCCAGCTAGATTAGAGAGGTTTAAGGATTGTGTTAGCATGTAAAAGATTGAATGTAAAAAGTTATTGTGTTTTTATGTCCTCACTAGGTGGAATTCTACATATTTGATGTTGGATACTGCTTTGAATTTTATACCTGCATTTGAAAGATTTGAGGAACAAGATCCGCTATTTAAAGTAGAGCTTGAAAGTGGTGAAAATAAAGGAGTACCAAATGAGATGGATTGGAATAATTTGAAAAGATTTGTACTTTTTTTAAAGCATTTTTATGACTTTACTGTCAGGGTTTCAGGCTCTTTGTATATGACTTCAAATAATTTCTTTCATGAAATTAGTTTAATTTATTGTCTTTTAAATAAGTGGATTGATGAAGGTGATTTTCAATTGAGTTCCATGGCTTAAAGGATGAAAAGCAAATATGACAAGTATTGGGGTAGCATATAGAAGATGAATTCACTTATTAACATTGCTCTTATTATCGATCCTTGATACAAGATGGCATATGTTGACTTTTTTGCTTAGTGAGGTGTATGATTCTGTTAAGAGTGTAGAAATGTTTGTGAAAGTTAAAAAAGAATTAACTGCTTTGTTTGAGAAGTATACTAGAATTTATGCTCCTCATTCTGCTCAATCAAGTGGAAGTGGCTCTAGTTTATCAAGTAATGGTTCAGATGTTACATATACGAGGGCACTGATGAAGTCTAAATTTAAGAAGCATAGATCAAATATAGGGGTGGGTGAGTTCAAGTCTGAGTTGGAGAAGTACTTGAGTGAGGATATTAAGGAAGAAAGTGAAGACTTTGACATTTTGGCATGGTGGAAAGTTAATAGTCCTCGTTGTCCAATCCTTTCGCGCTTGGCATGTGATGTGTTGGCAGTTCCTATCTCAACTGTAGCCTCTGAGTCAGCATTTTCTATAGGTGGACGAGTACTTAATGATTTCAGGAGTTCTTTAACTCTTAGAATCGTTCAAGCCTTGATTTGTGCACAGGATTGGCTTCGTTCAAAAAGTCAAGTTATGATTGAAGACATTCATGACCTCGATAAACTTGAAGAAGGTACTAATATCTCAATTTTATATCTCTAATCTTTATATATTTACAATTATTTTCTTTGTATTGTTTTGTTAATTGAATAATAGCATATAATATTTGCTTTTTTATTTCTTAGACATATCAAAGTTAGCATTGGAGCCAACAAACACAATGACTGAGATTTGAAGGTTCATGGAGAATGGAGATGAATAGCTATTGGCAACTTGTTAAAGCAATGTTTTTTTATTTATGCTTTGGATTTTTTATTTATTCTATAGTTGATTAATTATGACTTATGAGACTATGGTGTATGTAGTTTATTTATGTTATGGTTTGAAACTATGGTGGATGTAGTTTATTTATGTGTGGTTTGAAGTTATGGTTTATGTAGTTAATTATGATGGTAGGTTTAATGGTTTGATAGGTATTTTGTTTATGTTCTTTGGTTTTTGTGATGACACTTGTGAGATGCACAACAGTTTATATTTGGTCTCATATTTGCCAAATTTTGCATATTTCTTGAAGTTGGCTGATCTACTTTGTGCATTTTGATCGCAAATAATTGCTCTAGCTATTGAATTTACTATTTGCTTATGCAATTTCTAGGCTCTATCTACTGAATTTACTATTTGCTTATGCAATTTCTAGGCTCTATGTACTAAATTCCCAACATATATAAAGACTTGCATTGTTTAGTTTGATGAGATTTTTCTAGTTTAGTTCTTGGTTCATTTTACACCTCCCCTTAAATGGTCTGCAATTAAACTATTGCTTGAGTACAAAAAAGTTTGAAATTTTTATATTAAGTCTTCTAGCAGGCACACATATATATGTCATGACCATGCTGTCATGCTGATATAGTTCTTGTTATTAGAGGTCTTAATAGGACTTATAAGGATACTCATGGATGAGCACCTCTATATTTGTTGTATGTTGATCATGACCATGCTAATATAGTTCTTGCTATTAGAGGTCTTAATTTGGGAAAAGAAAGTGATTATGTTGTTTTGTTGGATAATAAGCTGCGTAAGATGAAGTTTGATGGCGGCTATGTCCATAATGGGCTGTTAAAAGCTGCTGGATGGGTGTTGGACATAGAATGTGAGATTCTCAAGGAATTAGTGGAGAAATATCTTGATTATACTCTCACTTTCACTGGACATTCATCAGGATAGGGTGTGGCTGCCTTATTGACCATTGTGTTGGTGCATAATCTAGACAGATTGGGGAACATTGAAAGGAAGGGCTGTTTAATGACAAGTTTGAAATTTGGGGATTTCTCAATCAGTTCCCTATTGGTGAATTGGGACGGGAAACGGAACAAAAGTCCTTCCTCAAATATTATTTTAGGAAAAAAAAATATGTTGATTGGGGCAGGGATTCTCCAATGAACACCCCTACTTCTCATTTTCAAGGACCTTGGAGAAACAATTAATAAAGAAAATAACGCATCCTTATAGGATTGGGCTAAAACATCATCATCTCCATGGAGGGTTTAAAGCCGAATATCTTACATTAAAGGTTCCACAAGTCCTTTGGCAAAATTTGAAGGAATGATTTGACCATCATAAGATAGTGATCCTTGCAAAAGTGTATCATGAATGGATTCACCTGCAATTGCAGGATTTTAAAACTATAAATGAGCATAACTCCGTTGTATTTAGAATAACATCACAATTGAAATTATGTGGAGAAAAGATCACTAATGAAGACATGTTAGAGAAGACATTCTTTACTTTCCATGTATCCAATATGCTCTTATAACAATAATATAGAAAGCTTGGTTTTAAAAAATATCCTGAGTTAATCTCATGTCTTTTTGTCACCGAGTAAAATAATGAGCTCCAGATAAAAAATCGTCGAACACGACCAACTGGCTTAGAACCAGTCCCTAAAATGAGTGAAATTGCATCTCCTGAGGTGAATGCTGCATCATCAAATAATTATGGTCATGGACGTAGTTATGGATATGGTCGTGGTCGTGGTCGTGGTCGTGGCTGTAGTCATAGACATGGTAATGGTCGTAATTTTCATAAATCAAATAGACCAAATTTCAAAAGACAAGAAAACCAAGATAAAGGAAATAATCCACGAAATAAATCTTTCCAATATACCAAAAGTACTTTCTATAGATGTGGCATAAAAGGACATTGACATCGAACATGTCGTACTACTAAACAGATCTAGGAACTTTATCAAACATTATGGAAAGGACAAGGAAAAGGTGTAGAAATAAATTTTGTTGAACAAAATACTCAAATAAATTACACACACCTTGATTGCTCTAATTTCTTTTAGGATACTATTGAAAATATTGAGCAATTGATTGGTGATGGAAATGTCCATCCAAATTAATATTTACACAAAAGTAGAATGCTTTTATTATGTCGGACTGTTTGGTACTTTAATACTTAATTTTAGTTTGAATGTAATATCTATCTTTTATGAAATGAATATCGTATCTTTGTTAATATTTGTGTATTTTCTTTATTATTATTGTGAAGAACTATGGATTTGCATCATATCAATGATAGAGAAATATATTTGGTTGATAGTGCTACAACACATATTATTCTCGAGAATAAGAAGTATTTCTTCCAACTGAGATTGGCTGATGCAAAT
The DNA here is from genome assembly GCA_028554755.1 of Cordia subcordata. Taxonomy (NCBI): domain Eukaryota; kingdom Viridiplantae; phylum Streptophyta; class Magnoliopsida; order Boraginales; family Cordiaceae; genus Cordia; species Cordia subcordata. Next base: position 14,434,605 of record JAPTOF010000006.1, on the reverse strand, counting down.
GTCAATATAATAGCTGGTTCTAAAAAGTTAATTAAAAGCTCTAGTAGAGCTTGTGTTATGTTCCTTGGAGGACCAAAGATGATAATAAGTGATATCTTATATTCAAGTAGATCACAACAGAATTTACTCAGTTTTAAATATATATGAGAAAATGGTTATCATATTGAAACTATGAAGGAAGGCAATAAAGAATATCTTTATATCACATTACTTATATCTGGCAAAAAACTTGAATTAGAAAAATTGCCAGCATTATTCTCTGTACTATATTGTACTTATATAAATTATGTAGAATCACATATCGTGATAAACTAGAAGATAATTGATCCAAAGAGTTTTATTCTTAGGCTTGATCACCTTCGACATTTGGGGCACAATAATGATAAAACTAATTATTGAAAATTTACAAGGGCACTCATTAAATAATCAAAAGGTACTCTTATCAAATGAATTTTCATATGCTGCTTGTGCCCAAGGGAATTGATTATAAGGCCATCTCCAACTAAAGTTGATAATGAAAATATTGCATTTTTGGAACGAATTTAAGGGGACATATGTGGACCTATTTTTCTAGCATGTGGACCATTTTGATATTTTATGATATTAATAATGTATTCACACATTAGTCATATGTCTCTTTATTATCCACTCAAAATGTGGCATTTGCAAGATTCCTTGCAATCTGCTTATGTGCACAATTTCTAGATTATACAATAAAGAAAATTGTCTTGATAATACATGAGAATTTACATCCCAATCTTTTAATGATTATTGTACATCAATTGGGATTACAATTGAGCATCCTGTGGCTTACACACATACTCAAAATGGTTTAGCAGAGTCTTTTGTTAATCACTTATAACTAATCGCTAGACCATTACTTATGAGAACTAAGTTGTCTAGTTCTGCTTGGGAACATGCCATATCACATGCTGCAACACTTGTTCCAATAAGACAACTGCTTTTCATAAATATTCCCCTTTACAATTTGTTTCTAGTTAAGAACAAAATATATCCATTTAAAAATATTTGGTTACGTAGTATATGTTCTAATTGCTCCACTACAGCGTACAAAAATGGGACCACAAAGAAGGCTAGGAATATATGTTGGCTTTGAATCTTCATCAATCACTAAATATCTTGGACCTTTAACTAAAGATCTTTTTACAACACATTTTGCTTATTGGCAATTTAACGAAACAGTATTCCTTGCATTAGGGGGAGAAAAACAAAAGCTGAAAAAATAAAAAAATTACATTGAATGCATCATCTATGGCTCATTTTGATCCTCGCACAGATCTATCTGAACAAGAAATTTAGAAAATCATTTATCTGCAAAAGATTGCTCATCAATTGCCAAATGCATTCCCTGATACAAAGAGAGTGACTAATACTCCAGCAAATGAGTCTACGGCACGCCAAAAGCGTGGTAGATCAATTGGTTCCAAAGATAAAAATCCTAGAAAAATGAGGAAGCCGAATAAACAAGTTGGCATTTTTGAGGTTCTTAATGATCTTATACATGTCGCAAAAATTGCTGGAAAGGCAACTACAGCAGAACCATGTATCTAAGTATGAGAAAAATAATGACAATATTGAAAATGAAGATATCTCAATTAATTATATCTTTACAGGAAAAAGATGGAACGAAATTAAATTATTATTGATGAAAAATTTTCATATGTAGTAACTATTGAATTGATGATAGAAAGCGAGGATTATGAACCAAAGTCCATCCAAGAATTTTGGCATATAAATGATTGGCCTAAATGGAAAGATGCAATGGAGGCTGAATTAAATTCACTTGCAAAGCGTAAAAATTTTGGACTTATAGTCCAAACACCTGAAAATGTAAGGCCTGTAGGCTATAAGAAGGTATTTGTGCAAAAATGAAATGAAAACAATGAAATTGTGAGATATAAAACATGACTTGTAGCATAAGGTTTTTCACAAAGGCCTAGAATTGATTATAAGGAGACATATTCTCCTGTAGTAGATATTTAATCAACCTAGCAATTTGTGAAGGACTTTATATGTACCTTATGGATATAGTGGCAACATATTTATATGGTCACTTAATAGTGATATTTATATGAAAGTCCCTGAAGGACTAAATATACCTGAAGCATAAAGATCAAATCCCCGGGAGATGTATTCTATTAAATTGCAAAGATCATTGTATGGATTGAAACAATCTGGATGAATGTGGTACAATTGTCTGAGTATATACATTCTAAAGGAAGGATATGTTAAAATCCCATAAGTTCATGAGTTTTTATTAAGAAGTCAAAAAATTGGTTTGTTATTATTACTGTATATGTTGATGATTTAAACATCATAAGGACTATTGAAGAGCTTACATTAGCAGTCGTATATTTATGTAAAAAATTTGAGATGAAAGATCTGGGCAAAACTAGATTTTGTTTTGGCCTACAGATCGAGCATTTATCAAGTGGAATTTTAATCTACCAAAGGACTTATACTAAAAAAGGTTTTGAAGAGATTTAATATAGACAAAGCTCATCCATTGAGTACCCCAATGGTTGTTTAATCTCTTGACATCAAAAAGGACCTTTTTTATCCTTGAGAAGATAACAAAAAAAAAAAATACTTGGCCTTAAAGTACTGTTTTCCAGTGCGATTGGTGCATTGATATGCCTTGCTAACAATACACGTCCAGATATTGCACTTTTTGTAAATCTATTAGCAAGATTTAGCGCTGCACCGACACTAAGACACCGGGCCAGTATTAAACATATTTCATTAATTTCGTGAAACAATTGATATGGGCTTATTATATTCAAAGCATGCACAACTTGAATTAATTAGGCACGCAAATGCTGAGTATTTACTTGACCTGCGTAAAGGATGATCCCAAACTAGGTATCTCTTCACATATGGTGGAACAACTATTTCTTGGCGTTCAACAAAACAAACTGTTGCTGCCACTTCCTCAATCATGTTAAAATACTTGCACTACATAAGGCGAGCTGATAATGTGTACGGTTGAGGTCTTTAACTCAACATATTGAAGGAGAATGCAATATTTCGACTAGCAAAAGAGTACCAACCATACTGCATGAAGATAATATTGCTTAAGTTAAAGGAGGCTACAACAAGGGTGACAAAACTAAGCATATTTCACCACAGTTCTTCTTTACACATGAACGACAAAAGAAAGGTGAAGTTGAAGTATGTCAAATTCGCTCGAGTGAGAATTTAACAAACTTTTTTTACAAAAGCATTACCTGTAACAACATTGGGAAAATTGATACACAAGATTGGAATGCGATGACTTAGAGATTGATCCTGATTGTCTTCATAAGAGAGAGAATTATACACGCCGTACTCTTTTTTCCTTAGTCTAAGTTTTGTCCCATCGGGTTTTCCTGGTATGGTTTTTAATGAAGTACCATGAAGCGTATAACAAGAATATTGTACTCTTTTTCCGTCATTAGGATTTTTGTCCCACTTGGTTTTTTCCTAGTAAAGTTTTAATGAGACATATTCTTGTTGATGAATATCTAAGGAGGGAGTGTTGTGAATTAGACATTCACCAAAGTCAAGGTAAATGGCAAAGTTGAAAGTCATTTTTAATGTATTAAATGGTGTTCTTGCAAGAAGTCAAGATTTGGTCTTGAAAGCAATATATGTAGTATGCAAATTTGAAGAAAAGAAGCAATTGCCTTGGGAAAAGAAGATTTGCTAAGTAAAGCTTACAAGCTAAAACGTGCATGGCATGATGATGAAGGAAAATTCAACATTTTAGTCACCTTGCATTTAATGAGCATTTATTGATTTGCCTCTAAACTCTTCCAATAAATAGCAAGGCTTGGAACGGGAATTGGTATACAAGCAAGTAAGAAGCAGAAAAGAATTAGAGAGAAATCAGAGGGATCTTATATTCTATTTCAATCTATTTTATAACAATTTCAATATTTTAGATTTTTTAGTTTATATATTTTTAAAATATTTTTGTAACTTTTTAATTTCTTTAAAGTTTAAACTTTTATTTTTTTAATTTTTAATTTTTCACATTTTTAGATTTTAAATATTTAATATTTATTTTTTAAACTTTTTAATTTTAGTTTATTTTTGTTTAATTCTTTAATTTTAATTTTTAAATTTTAATTTTTTAGCTTTAAATCTCTCTTTTTACCTTCCCGTTAGCCTGGTCCGGTTCGGCCTCACCTGGCGGTAACCCCCACACAACACAAACACCCACACTGCGTGGTGGCATGTCGTATCTGGTCAAACCCCTTTCTTTCTTATTCTCATCAATCTCCTCTCTCTCTCTTTTTCTCTCTCTATCTTTTTCTTTATATATATATATATATATATGTATTATTTTTTTTATTTTTTAGTTTTGTAATTTGGATTATAGGGTCTTAAATTCGCAGTGTTAAGATTTTTCTAGGTTTTCAATCAAGCATATGAAAATTCTCCGATCATTGTGAATTGGATTATGCCAAATAACCAATTCTGATTATAATAAGGTAGAATTTGTGACTTGTAGCTTCGTTTTAGTGAATTTCGATTTCATTTGGACTTGTTTTTGGTTTAGTAATACTATTATAACTCTGTGGTTGTGAAGTTGTGAACTCTGTAGCGATCATTTCTTTTCCATGGCCAAGAAAAAACGAAAAAAAAAAAGGAAAAAAAAAAAGACTTCATGGATTGAAATTTTGGTTTTCTTTTTACTACAGAGTTGTGTTGTGTAGTTAATCAGTATGGTGAAATCACTTGATAAATTTTAGGTGTGTTGGATTAATCAATATTTCAGCAAGCTGGAAGCCGAAATTGGAAACTCTTTATTAATGAAAGGTACACTTTAGGTGTGTTGGATTTCGCCATTGCCAATATTTTCCAGAATATTTGCTTAACGCGAGAGTTGTGAATACGTTTTGACAAACCTGTTTAAGACAAGAAGTTAGATGATCAACTTGGGAGGAGACATATTTCGATAAGTATAGTTTTGCATATTATGTAATAGGTGAAGGGCATTGGTTACTGGGATCTGAAAATTATTTCAGAATGGCATGTTATAGAAACTAACACATCCAATTTGGGGTAGGATTACTTTAGTTATTCTTGTTCAAATATTTGACTGCATTGCAAAGATTGATCTATACTTCATGCAGCAATGGTGTCATAGTAACTTACTTCAAGTTCCTTTGATGTTCAATCTCTCTCCCTCTCTCTCTCTCTCACTCACACGCACACACACACTCACTCAGACATGCATGCACACACTTACAGACGCAAAAAAAAAAAAGTCCAGTCCTTTATAAAGGTGAGCCTGCTGGAGGGTGATATTGACATGGACCAGTTTCCCTCCCGTATAACTTTGTAGAGCAAAGTTAGATGACAAGATCGGTAGCAAAGCCAGTGCCTTTGGACAGAGCGCACAATCTCATTTTCAGCTGATAAGCATGAGACCAACTAAGAGAACTGAACGTGGAACTTTGAGTGACCAAATAGCAGAAGCAGACTAAAGATGAACAACTTGTGGTAACACAGAGGGGGTAATTCTGGTAATGAGAAAAGGCGTGAGGTGATATTATCTTGGGCTTGCTATTTGGTAAATTCAGGATTTTAAGATCTTATTAGAGCCAGAGGAGTCAAGAATGTGCTGTAAAGGATACGGAACTGCTCCAGACACATATCAAACACCTTATAGTGTTGAAAAATAATCTCCATTTTTGATTTCCAAAGAGCATAATTGTGTTATCAAGTTTCAGCTGGATCATGCTGTTGGAATTTTGAAGCATTAGCTTCAATCCAGTCAACTCCTCAGAGGCAGCAGCAAAGGATTGAAGTTGCAGCCATGGCAGTAAAGACTAAAGAGAGAAAAGATGAGATAAGAAGAAAATGTGGAGAGAAGTTGGGAGAAGACAGGAAATTGATGTCGCAAGAAGATTTGCAACAGATTGATGAAAGAAAATTGGCTGGGAAGTGAAGAATGAGCATTTGTAGCTTTATTAATGGAGGACAAAAGCCTGATGGAAACCCCAGGAGAGATGTGAAGAAATCTGTGAGAAGAAGAATGATTCCGTGGAGAAGTAAAATTGAAGGTTTAGAAGAGAAAAAGGAAGAGATTAATGGAGGAAAAGAAAAGATAAGAAAAGGATGAGGAAGCGTATGAAAGTATTCATCCATGGGAGCTTCGGAAAAAGAAGAATTGTCAGGATTTGTAGCTAGATCTGAATACCATGTGTAAATAGAGATAAAAGCATTTTAGAAGAGAGAAGAGGAAGATTTTCTGTCATCTCTTGAGATTTACAGATAGGAAAATGACACAACTAACAAATACATATTAGTGGACTATATGAATATGTTCTAACTGACTGAACTATTCTAGAAGCTGCTAATATCTAATCACTTGTATAATGATCACAATGCCAGAGTTGCGTAATAAGAGATTAAGATGCATATCGAGATCTCTCTGATTATGTCTCGTCCATGCTTGGGACAAAATGTTGTGTTGGTACTCTTGTGTATGTTTATAGAAATTGTTACCAGCAATCGTATTTCAAGTTGCACTAGAGGGTATTTGGCAGTGCTTATAAGTAGCAAAATAAGAAGCTCCTCTCACTAGCTTTAGCTTTTTGTTTTGGGTGTTTATAAACACTGCCAAATGCCCTCTTAATTTGTCTGCCTGCTCATCTAAAAATACTGAAATACTTAGATGACTAGCATATAAAACAAGGGGAAACAGCAGTCAAGGAAGAATAGGCTAGGTTAGTATATTAAAGGAACCTTCCGTTGTGTGGAAGACCAGCTTGACTTTTGTGAGAGGAAATATCTTTACCAAATTGAGAATGATGATAAGTCGGTTCGTATTATGAGCATGAAGTGAGGTAGGGTGGACCATGTTGTCTGTCAAATTGTAAACTCTGATTTTTTTTTTTCCTTCTTTTTTGTTAAGATCCAACTCTTGATAGAATTTACTCTCTCTCACAAGATCTGATATAATTTTCTTGGAATCTTATTCTGTTTCATTGTTGTGTGATTTTGGATGTAAGAGAAACCAAAGGACTGCATTTATCAACTTGATCTTGTTGGGTTTGTAGTGGATAAATGCCCCCCATTTTGGCTTTCACATGTAGAGATGTGTTAATAGCCTTTAAGCAGGAGTATTGTTGTGCATTTTAATTAATGAACACGATAAACTGTTGTTGGTTGTGTACCCTATGGTCTGGTGATTTCGAGTGTGTCACTCCCACAAGCCCACTCTGCACCTCTGCAAGAGGACATGTTACTCAGCTCCGTGGATACTGCAGCTTTGCTTGAGATTATTGCTTATCATTATTGTTGGTTATTTGACTAAAAGATTGGTTTACTCAACTGAATTTATGATCTTTTAGCATGTAGCATTGGAGGACCATGCAAAATATTGATGGAAGTGATGGCCTGCATATTATTATTATTGTTGTTGTCGTCGTCATCGTCGTCATTGTCATTTCATGGACCTCAAACTTCATCTAGCTTCTTGACGAGCATTAGTCTTTACCACATCTTTGATATGTGATTTATTTAAGTAATTGTGTTAGTTTTTCTTTCCATTTCTTTTAACCTCTCAGTCCCAATCTGTTCTTGCAAGTTTGCTCTATTAAATTTATAGATTTACAAATGATGTACACATAACTTCTTCTTCTGCAGTATTACAAGGTTTATAAGGTATTCTATGGAACTTTCTCTTGCTGTATTTAATGTTGGCACATGCTTTTTTACTTTCCTTGCCTCCTAAGAGGTAACAAATTCATATGGTGTACTTCGTTGCAGTATACTCTCTGAAACTGAGCCAAAGAGATGAATCCGCAGCAGATTGTGCACTTCAAGGCTTCTGTTAATGGAGTTGGCTGCTGTGGAATTGAAAGAGATTCTGGGCCTAGATCAGAGAATAAGTCGCAGACTGGGAAAAACAAGTTTTAGCAGATTGACAGGTGTAGGTGAGAGCCCTGACCTACAAAATCAGTCAGTCAGTCAGTCTGTCTGTCTCTCCCTCTCTCTCTCTGTCTCTCTCTCTTACCTTTTCTTTTTGGTTCAAGTCCTACAGTCTGATCCAAATGTTCCAGGTAAAGAGGGGGGCCATGAAAGCCCTTCATGCGAAGGACTAGTTTATCTAACAACATGCCTTATTGGACATCATGTGGAAGTCCAGGTGCTGGATGGATCTATATATACTAGTATATTTCATGCGACAAACACTGACAAAGACTTTGGTATGTTGTGGTATTCTTGAATCTCCTTATATATAAGCATTTCTTGTCTATGTATCTGTAACTACTAATTGCCCATTTGCACCCCCTTGGTGTACGAATCATTTTGAAGATGGCTCATTTAACAAAAGATGGTTCTCAAGGGTACAAAAGTAATTCAGATCCCGTTAACAATCCCCCTTCCAGGACTTTGATCATACCAGCAAAAGAGCTTGTGCAAGTCTTAGCAATGGTTTATTCATTACATGCAATTTTGCACTTTTATACTTATGGTGGTTTGTGAAAACCCTTCTCATAGTTGATTGATATTTTGCTATTTGGTGTAGAGTCAGACTATTGTGGCACTTTTGATAAATGTTGTCAAATTGCTAATAATCAATTATAACATTGGGGTCGAATTTAGTGGCACTTTGTGAGATTCATACTTGTACTAACGTAGGCTTTGTTGTCCAACTGGGACAGGGTGTTCCTGTAACTCTTTACGCATTAACGAATGAGCTTCTGCATGGAAAACAGCATGAGCTTATGATGAATTCTTGCATATCACAATCTCGGCATGTTACGGTGGGGAGAGAGTTGGAACGCTGGGTACCCGATGGTGATGATTCTGTATGTCCTGAGTTGGACGATATATTTGATGGTCCTTGGAATATGTAGTTAAGTTGTTTTTTTTTTCTATTTCTTTTTTCTTCTTTTGTGCTTTATTCTTTTATTTATTTGTGCTTATTGGATCTGTAGTAGTAGAACTTGATATGTTTCTGGCAGTCCCATTGTTTATTTTCTTCAATCTGTAGATGGTGTAGTTACCTTTTCCACAATCTTATAGGTAGTTAAATTGTCAAAGTGTATGTTCATTGAAGAAGCGTTTATCCACTTGACAAGCTTTTAAAAGAGGGGCGTATGAAACTTGAGTTCCATAGCTTCCTGTTAGGAGTGAACTAACATTATTTACATCATGACAGATGAATCTAGCAAATCATCACTGTTAACTAGTCCAATAGATTGCACGGAGAGCTGTTGGAGCAATATGCTTTGATTGTGGTGTTAGTCTAATCACAAGGATGCTTGGTAGTTTGCCAAAGATTGGTGAATATACTTGTAGTGCAGAGTAGCTTGATATTCTCTTTGGCTCTCGTAGTGAAAGCTTCTGCAACCACCATTCTCCCCAGTGGTTCCTGATAAGTGATTCGGGTGTGGATGTGAGGTATTCAAAAGAGTGTAACCTATAGATAAAATGGAGTTTCTTTATCTCAATATCTGGCTGTTGGAGACAAGTTATATTCTTTTCTCTCTTTTTTTTCCCCTTTTTTGTCCCCTTCTTTTCCTTCTTTTTGGCTATTCTAGAGGATGAAATGTGCATAATATGATGATGCAGTTTTGCCCTGCATGTGCATTAGGGGTTGGGATCAATTTGAAGTAAATGAAACTCTATTTGGAGTCAAAAGCACCTTTAATGAGGAACTGTATATGACAAAACTGGAGAAAGGCCCACAGATGACAGGGTTGGAAAAGAAAGCTCTGAGAATAGCTAGAGAAATTGAAGGTGAGGCTACCAATGATCTTCATCTAGCTGAGGTAAAAGATTTTCCTCTTACATTTTGTTTTATTTTATTCATTTTTGTTTTTCCGTTTCTTATATCAACCATTTTGTTTTTAATAGGGAAGGGAAATTCAACTTTATGACAATCTTGAAATTGATGAAGAGACTAGACTTTCATCAGTCTTTAGAAGTGTTGATGACAGTGGCTATGATGACGATGAGGATATATTGTTGGATGCTTGCAATGACGAAACATTCGGAGGTGTCTTCAGTTCGGTTATTAGCAAGTCAATTACAGACTCGAGCAGTGGGAAGGCTGACGAAGGGGTTCAATTGCCACTGAGATCTTTTGCTATGGTAGTATTTAAATTGTTAATTCCTACAAAATGCTTGTTGGTCTAGATCTGCTTTTCTTTATAGTTGAAAGGCTTCTTTGAAGATGTCCCACTTTTTATACCATCTAGAGATTTGATCTCCTGCATGTGTCGTAGTGATAGAATTAATGTTTTGTGATTATGAGGAGAATGCAGTACTTTGAAGTACCATCCTGGATGTTCAATGATATAAAACCATGGCTTCTTTTTTCCTTTGTTGGTCCTTATGCTTAGAATGTATTGGTATCTATCAACATAATGTGATTTCCTATCAATTTTATTTTTCTCCCCATTGGGTCTCTAGGAAGGAGTTCAGAATTCTTGGTTGAATAGAAGCAGGGAACTATACCAGTCTTGCTCTGACGATCCTGCTGGACAGTTAGCTAAACTTCTTTTTTCCTTTTCAGATAGTTTTGATGATATCCTGATAATCAAGTTCCTTAAGGAATAGCATGCTGCTTGAATTATTTTGACCCCCGTATGGAATTATATTTTGTTTGGCGAATAATGAATTCATGATATTTCTATTAATGAAATGGATTTTATCTTGTTTGGAAGCTTTTCATTCTAGGGTTCAAGGGAACCAGTTAGCAGAACACAAGGGACAACAGCCGGAGAGTGCAGTATCCTTTAGTCAACAACCGGAGAGTGCGGTATCTTCCAAGACACAAGGGACTGCACAATCTTCTAATACTCGAGCACCATCTAATGTTTCTGCATCATCCACTTCTGATTGCGGAGGTGCCGTCTCAACTTTATCTGGTCCTGGATTATCAAGTAGTTCTTTGGTGGTTTCATTATCTTCAGACAAATCAAAATTGAACCCGCATGCAAAGGTCAAGATAACAATGAGCTGTTTTTTCCTTTGTTTCCCCTTCTTTTGCCTTCCTCCTATGTGTCTGTGGGAGATGGCGGCCGGGGTTGGCGGGAATCAGCAAGACACATGGATCTCGTTATTTAATTCCTTTTTCATGTCAAAAGCTCTTCTACTTTTATGTTCAAGCTGATTTATAAATTCTTGCTTCTCTTCGTTCTACTCCTCTGGTGTGTCTTTCAGGAACTCAAGCTGAACACAAATGCAGAGAGTTTTGTTCCTTCTCAGTCACGTTTAAGGCCTGCTTCTCCAGTGTCTGATGGTTCCTTCTACTACCCAGCAAATGTTGCTGGCGTTGCACATATGCATTGCATGCCTGTTGGTGTTGGGGTAAGAAGTCGTTTACAGTTGCTGATTCATATTGGGTTATATTTGTGGGGCGGGGGGTGGAAGAGGGGTTTATTCTCAGTAATGAAATATTGAGTTAATGGGTAAAAAGGGCCCCCGAAATTCAGAAAATGAAAATGTCAAGAGTTGGATTCCCTATCATGAAAATTCTCCTGATTTTTTTCATGCGCTCTGCTTAGCTTATTACTATCTGAATTACAGGTTGGACCATCGTATTCAGCACACCAGCCTGTTATACAGCAGGCATATTTTCCTCCAGATGGTCCTCAGGTTGTTGACTTCTGGTGTTGATTCTTCTACAAACTTTGTTACAAAATCGCATGTAATAGTTTCCTTATAAATTGCAACCATTGACAAGCAGTATCGACAACAGATGATGGTTGGTCATCCGCGAGAAATTCTTGTATACGCCAACTTATCCCACTGTAAGGACATACATATATCTTACAGATTATTAGTCGAATTATTTCAATAATGCTAGTCTTTCGAGCATTTTTGTTTGTTTCCATGAGGAAGAAATCATTTTGCAAGTCCCCTGAGTTTAATGCAACAAAATTTGGTGTTGCTCCTCGTCAGCACTGCAGACTCAGGAAAGGTCTCTTTTCAATGCAGGAGATGGCATACAAAGGGAGAGACTACTAGTTTGCCCATGTTAAAAGGTGAAACAGCTAATTATTGTAATCTTGTAAACTTTCACTGTACTTTGCCCATGTTTACTTTTGTTTATTTATTCTTTTTTCATTTTCTTTGTTTTTTTCTCTTTTTCTTTTTCCTTTTTCCTTTTTCCTTTTCCTTTTGGTCTTTTTTTTTTAATATCTCCTTTTCTTTCTTTTTTCCCTTGTAGAATATTTCTAAATGTCTATCTTAAGTAAATTTCTTACGTAGGTTAAATTCATGAATCTTCTGGTTCGAAAGATTGAATATTTTAAGATTTATTAGTGATTGCCAGCTTTCCCTACAGAATACTGTCCCCTGTATACTGGAGAAGTTCAATGGTATGCGTTGTGACAATGAATATGATCGTAATATTTTGTCTAAATGAAGGAGGTATAAGTTTTTTGGTAAAAAAATAAGAGAGATTAAATAATTATGAACTACGGGTATGATATAATAAAATAGCACGCACATTGCAAGGCAAAGGGTACTTACTGGTTCTTTGGTCTCTCGTTTGAGGGGTACAAATGGGAATGTTTAAATCTTTTCTAAATTATACTATCATCAGATTTTATTTCACTAGGTGTCATGATGTTTCTTTAGACTCTTTTTCTTTTCTTTTTTTTTTTTTTTAATTTTTAAGTTGACCGTTTTTGATAGTACTGCACATCAACGTCAACATTCTTCTGTTGGGTAATGATATTCTCATAAGCAGGTTATAATTAAGTAGGAGTAAAATGTATTTTATCCTTTTCTATTTTATAAAAGTTATATAAAATTGTGCATGATTTTAAAACTTTCTGTTATTCTATGGTTTAAAAAAGATTTCACATTAACCCTTGCTGTTAATAATTCTGTTAGAGTTAATAGAAAATTGTTAAATTGGTATAAGTCAATTTGTACCAATTTTATAACTTTTTAATAACTCTAATGGAATTATTAATGGCAAGAGCCAATGTGTAACATTTTCTAAACTATAGAGGTATCAATGAGTTTTGAAATTACAGTAGATTTTATATAACTTCCATAAAGCACAACAATATAATACATTTTACTCATTAAGTAGTGGAAGCTCCGTCCCTTACTATATACATTTCTCTTTTAACTTAAGACAATACTTTTATCACGTCGGATTTTCTGTGGAGTTATTTTTCTATGGTCGACATTTTTAGAAGATTTTTCCTAAACTTTACTAAAGCAACATGAATATGCTGTTTTTTCTAGGAAAAAGTAAGGATTTTAAGTGAAACTGATCCTTTTAAGATTAATTATGTTAAAGTTTCTAATATTTGTCAAAATTTTCAACTGGGTCCTTAATTTTCTGATTGGTCCTTATTGTTTTCACAGAATTCAATTTAGTCCCAAAATTGATACTTATTGTTTTCATAAAAATTCAATTTAGTCCCGAAATTCGTAAAAACTTTAATTTGATGCCCAAAATTTACTTCTTTTCCTCTTTTTGATTCCTTTCTTCTTCCCCATCTCCTTCTTCCCCTCCATCACTCACACACACACACACACATATAGCTCATACACAATCACATCAATCAACATATAAATACATACCTATGTGTATACACATAGTTATCAATGTGTTTTGTTCAGATTTATGCCGTTTGATGCCTTCTAATGTTAGTGAAAGCTTAATGGAGTAGATAGCTTTTACTGAGGTGCATTTTGATGATATCTCATGCCAAAAACTTTTCAGTGATTACATTTTGATATCTCTGATGCTAAATAGCAGTCATCTGTGTTATTGCCCGCCACGTGTAACATATATTTTGCCCTCTGATGCTAAATAGCAGTAATAAGGTGATACCTCTTTAAATTTTGAATCCACTTTTTATCTCCTTAAAACATTTAAAAATGTAAATATTACTAAAAATATGTAAATTTTACTATTAGAAATAGTAAAATATATGTTACTCTATATGTTTCATGAAAGTTACATAAAATTTCATAAACTTATTGATATCCCCTTTTGGTTTCAAGTGTGTTACACATTAGCCCATGCTATTAGTTTTTCAATTAGAGTTACTGGAGAATTTTTAAAAATGTGCTTACAATGCATTTTTGTCAATAACGGAAAAACTCAAATAAATTTGTACAAAACAACCCCCTGGATTTTAAAAACAATGCAGATTACTGTTCTAGTTCAAAAATAAAATATAAATACACCACTTATAAGGTGAAATTACAGAGTATATCTCCTAACTTTTGTGGATTTATTTATTAATATGCATTCAATTATTATTGGATATATTTATATTGTTTAATAATGGGTTAGTTTCACTAAGAAATCTACATAATTTAGGAGATTATGTTTTCGATCTTTTACTCATCTATGGGTATATTTGCACTTTATTTCAAATTAAATGGAGGAATTTGCACCATTGTTAATTAGGGGAAATTTACACCATGTTTAGATCAAAGAAAGAAATTTGCACCATTTTTTAAAAGAAAAGGGAGAATTTGTACCAATCTACTTGAGTTTCTTTTCGTTATTAAAAAGTCAAAATCCACTATAAGTGTGTTTTCTATACTATCCATCAATTTTAATAGAAAAATTAACCACAAAAATTAATATGCAATGTTTCCTAAATTACAAAAGATATCAACGAATTTTGAAATTATAAAATATTTTATGTGACTTTCACAAAATATCGAAAAATTAACCCTATTAAAAATGAATATGTCATCATTAACATTGTGTATCGTGTGTCACAATCACAGAAGGACCGCATCTGGGCTCCCTTGTCCACAACGTTTCCTGGACCCTTGCGGGCTGTCTTCCAATGTTACGGACGAGGTCTCACTTCAACTTATTTACGATTTTTTTCAACTTTCAAATGCTACATACGAGGTTTAAAGTTCCATCACCAAAATAAATTATATTTTATTTGATATCACCAAAGCAAGTGACGGCTCCGAAAGTTGCTTGTGTTTTTAATAGATTAATTAAGGATTTTTCTTTTTGGTTATTTGTGAGGTTGCATGTCTTGTTACAACTGGCTTCCATTAAGATTAATCCTCCGGATAATTTTCTTTATTTTCTACTGAGTAAAGCTTTTAACATTAAATAGGGTTTCCAAGAATCATGACTAAGCTCATTCGAGGAGATAAATATTATAGGGTAAAACTTATGGACCAAAAAGACTACTATCGAGTTATTATACAAACTTCTAACACTCACTTATAAAGTGTGTACACTTATTTTATTTTCGTATAAAACGTCGGAATGAGATCTCAATCGCATCATGTCATTATCAATGATAAAGTATATGAACAATCCAATTATCCTTATCAAAATTATTTTGTTATTATTGATAAGGTATAAATTGGGATAGGTCTTAGAGTCTTTTTGGCACAATTAATTGTCTGAGTAACTAATAGAGTTAATAGTTGTTATATTTTAATTTTACGGTAAAAATTAGTTATTGATTTAGTAGATAAATGTAAATATCATAAAATAGATGAGAATCATCTTATTATTATGATTATTTTAATTATAGTTGCTATTATTAAAATGAGATAATACATTTATAAGGAACAAAAAAAAAAAAAAAGGTATTCTGCTTTAAAAAGTGCGAGAATAGAATTTGAATCTCAAAAATAAGATCTGATATGTACATGTGTATGTGTGTGCTTTGTGTGTGTAAAGGGGTGATGAGTGAGAAAACTACGTTTTGAGATGGAGATTGATCACTGGGACAAAGACATAATTTTAAGAGATTGATCACTGAGAAAAAGACACAATTTTAAGTAGAAGAGGATGGATAGAATTGAGAGAAAAAGAAAAAGGCAAAATGCTACTTCATAGCATGACTGTTGAAACAGTAAAGGTTAATATGCAATAATCTTTTATTGAATAGCAAGTCAGAATATTAGGGGCATGTTTTGATTAGTATTCTTCTCTTGAAAAAAAATATATTATTTTTATAATACTTACTTGGCTTCTGTCAAAAAAGTTAAAATTTTGAAAAAAAAATTCAAATACAATTTTTTTCAGAAGTCAAAATTTCAACTTTTCAATTTTTTTTTTCAAAAATTATTTAAAAAGAAGCTAAAAACAATCCAAACAAGCCACAAATACCATTTGAAATAGCTATTGATAAATGAGGCCTTATAATAGATGATCTCAACCTAACCTATAAAAAGAATTGTACTCCACCAGTAAGAGATTGGTTTCGACGCTCAAGTTAAATAATGTTTTAGAATATGATGTAGAGCTCAATGAAAATGAAAAGAAGCCAAGAACAAAAGTAGGTTTGTAATGCTGAAGTAGCCTCTCATGTTATGTTAATTTAGTTTTCCTTTTCTTTATTTTTTTTGTCTTTTTTCTCATCTGTATGTGGTGGTCTTTATCCATATCAACATTTGCACTATTAATTATTCTATATAACATTATTATTATTTCGTACATCATCAATATATGTTACGAATATATCTAAATCCAAAACCAGAATGGAGTATTAGTCTATTTCCCACTATGCATTAGCAGGTTAGGGCTTCATTTGGAGTTTTCTACTTTTTTTCTTGCCCTCCCACTAACTCTTGGGCAGGTAAAATGTTTTCTTATCCTCAAAGTGAAGGATAAGACGCATATAAAGCAAATGGGGACAACCTTTCTGCTAACTTAAAATTGTTGTCATTATCAGAAAGGTGACTTATGAGTTGTATCTAAGCATACTTAAAAGCATGATTGGACAAATTAATTATTCACATGCCATGATTAATTTTAATGTACAAATGTCAATTTAGTTTTTCAACCAACCAAAGAAATGAATAAACTAAGACCTTGTTTGATGGAATTTTTGTTTTCTTCGCCTTCCATGCAGGTAATAAAGTAGCAAAATTTTTTTTTCTTTTTTTTTGATTTGCTTGATAGGAAACAATTGTTGCCAGCCTGGCTTTGATGGGATCTAGAATATTTTAGTAGTGGTTATCGAACATATTGGAATATAGTAATGTCAAAAGATTCATAAGGATTGAGTGATTTTAAATAAATAAAAATTTTATAAATTAAAAGGACTAGTTAATTTCTTAAACGAAAAGTACATATACTTCATAATTTAGAATATCCTTCAGAGTTACAAACCCGGTTTTCCCATCTAACTTCACCTTTTTTGTTTTGTGCTTTCTTTCTTTCTTTTTTTAATAAAGGGAATCCATTTATAGTATAATAAACTTCGGGCGAAAGCACTGTCCCCACAACTCTATCACTAAATAAATTAGGACTCTTAACGAACAATAAGAGATTACGAGCGAACCTAATTCTTGAGTCAAAGTTTGACTCCATAAGAGGCTATCTAACTCCCACCTTGGTAGTTCTGATATGGTCGTGTTATAGGTATTGTCCAACCTAGTGAGGACAAACATGCCAACTAGTTCTCTTTTAATGGACGGTAATGGTAAAGAAGTGTGATACGAGGAGAGACATCAACATCATGTTATTATGTATGTGGTACTTTTACAAAGGATTAGAATGTTGATGATGAACTTATCTTTGAAGTGGGAAAATAAGGTAGCTCAAGGTGCCTTGTTAATTTTATAGCCCAATGGACATATGTAGTCTAAAATAGAGTAAAGTACATTTTATTCTCTTCTATTTTGTTAAAATAGCATAAATTTTCTATAGTTTCAAACTTTATAGATATTTTTGGGTTTTATAAAAACATTATACACTGGCATCTGTCATTAATTTTTTTTTTATTAAGAGTTCCTTTTTGTTTTTGTGGTCAAATCACTAGAGTTAACAAAGAATGTGAAAGCGTGCCAACAATATTTTTTTTGACTCGTCAATAATAAAAAAAAGACCCAAGTAAATTGGTGCAAATTGTTTCATTTGATTTTAAAAATTGTGCACATTCTCCCCTTTGACTTGATATAAAGTATAAATACACCCTAAATGAGTGAAGAAATAAAAAATGTATCTCCTAAATTATGAAGATTTTTTTTATTTAAATGACTCATTATTAAGCTATATAAATACATTCAATAATAATTGAATGCATATAAACAAAATATATACATAATTTAGGAGATATATTTTCATTTTTCAGTTTGCGAGAGATGTTTTTGCACCTCATTTCAATCTAGAGTAGAAATTTGCATCATTTTAAAATTAGAAGGAAAATCTACACTAATTCACTTGATTTTTTTTTTCTTTGTTATTGACTAGTCAAGTTGCAGTGTAGTCGCATTTTTTTCACTCTCCACAATGAAAAACTAACTGCGAGGACCAATGCATAAAAATTTTAAAAACCACATTATGTGTTAGCGAATTTTAAAATCACATTTTCTATGCAATTTTTTTTTTGTAAGGAATTTTCTATGCAACTTTGATTCAATATAAAGGAAAAAATGTATATTACTCTCTAAAATACGATCACATCACATGTTACATGCTCTCATTGAAAGATATAAAAATGTATTAGCGAATTTTGGACACTACAATATAATTATAGGTAGTGTAACTACTATTCTAATAATTACACTACTAAGTAATTACGCGGTAATTTAAATCATTTAATGTTTTAAATCCAAACCCTTCCAAAAATTCTCCCACAAAAATAAGTACTCCACATAAGTTATGAATGCAAATAGACAGATGTTGTAACCAATTACAAAGTCCAAATATGCGAGTGATTGTAGTTCTGTATTAACCATTCATAATTAATTTTTGTATATTGTTTGTAACATTATAATATTATTTCGTCCTGCAAACATATTCGTTATTACGATATACAACGTTCATGAGTTGCCTCGTTTTCTTTCGTAGTTGAGGAGTTGACTTTCTCATTTTAAAATGCTAAAATAAGTAATTGCACCTTAAGGTAGTGGAACTTTGTCATATGCATCTGACATCTTTTTGCAAAAAGAAAAAATAAAGAACTACTAGTGGTCCAAAAGTCGAATATTATCTCATTACCATTTGTTCACCCCCACAAAATTTTATGATATTTTAGTCATAATAATAAATCAATATTGTCAAGATTTAAAACATTTTACCTATCATTTTCCTTCTTTCCTCCTTTTTCCCAAAGAGATAACAATATATACAGTTCGTTTGAAGAAATATAAGTTTGTTTTGGAAGGAAAAACAATTTGGAGTTTTTTTATAATCTAAAAGGAAACCAGTTGTGTAGGACCAAAACAATAATATCTGGAAATAATTTTAGATAATAATAGTCTAATTTGATCACGATGTTCATTACTTTTTGTAGATTAAATATGCAAACTTTGAACTAATTCACCTTAAAATGAATAAATGAATTAATTCCTTTGGAAGTTGCATATTTTTATTAGAAATGATATTTAGGGCCTGTTTGGATTGACTTTTTAAAGAAAAAATATGTTTTTTTAAGAAAAATTATTTTTTTCCCTAAAAAAGTTACATTCAATTTGCAATAATAATTTGATTTGACTTTCAAAAAAGTTGAAATTCTGAAAAAAGTTCAAATACAGCTTTTTGTAGAAACTAAAAATTTTAAATTCTAAAAAAAAAAACTGTTTCTTAAAAGCTGTTTAAAAAAGCATTTTTGAAAAAAGTACTTTTTTTTCTAAAAAAGTTACATTAAATTTGCAATAACTATTTGATTTGATTTCCAAAAAAAGTTGAAACTCTGAAAAAAGCTCAAATACAGTTTTTTTTAAAAGCCAAAATTTTTAGCTTCTAAAAAAAAACTATTTTTCAAAAGTTATTAAAAAAATACTTTTGAAAAAAGTCAATTCAAACGAGCCCTTAGTCTCTTGTCTTATAAAAGTGAACCTTTTAGTTTTCAAATTAATAATTTGAAACATATATATATCTGAATCATGTTATTACATAGTCAGAACAAATATTTCCTCTCTCTTAAAAAATATCCATAAATTCTAATTATTTTTTCTTTGTAAAATAACTTAAGTTCAGCTAACAACAGTGAACAAGCTGTCAAAAGTTCAGTTTGGAGGTTAGCAATGAAAGAAAAGTTGTCTTCATGCGAAAGACTCAACATGGACATTGGTTCTCGGGAAATTGCAGCAAAATATTATGGGTTGTAAACGGGTTTAGGAAATTAAATAGAATCCTAATGGTAGTATGACCACGAGGGTGTTTGGCTTTGCTTATTTAGGGTGCTTATAAGTGCTTAGAAAAAAGTATTCTCTTATATATTTTTTATTATTTAGGTACTTATAAGCACTAAATAAGCAAAGCCAAACACCTCTAGATATAAGGCAAAGCTTATCACAAAGTGTTTTGACAAACAACCAAGTATGACAAAAAAAAAAAAACTTTTAGTCCAGTAATAAAATCTAATAGCATTTTTGTTTTTGTCTCACATGTAGCTTTTAATGATTGGATAATCGACCAATGTAAACAATGCCTTATTACATACTATCTCACAGGTGTTCACATCACAACCTCCTGGCATGGCAAATCACTCTTGCACAATGCATGTGTGCAAATTAACTAAGTTGTTGTATGGCTTAAAATAGGTGTGTACCACATTCTTGGTTTACCGAACAAAGGAATTTTATTTTGTTAGTTAGTTTTGCTAGGACAAAATTTGATTCTTCTTTATTTATTCATGTTATGGATTCAATTCTGATTGATATCCTAGTATATGACGATGACTTGAATGTCAGAGAAAATTCAAATTCTCACATCATTCAAGTTATGGATGCTCTAGCTTGGAAATTCTTTATCAAACACATCCTTTGGCTTCTTTCTTAGGCAAAAATATGTTAAAGATTTGTTATCAAGATTTAACATGACAAATGTAAATCCAACCACTACACCTATGAGTTCTTCGACATAGCTCTCTATTAATGATAGCGCACCAATGTTTGACCCAACTCAATATTTTCAACTAGTGGGTGGTCTTCAATACCTTATACCTTGACGAAACCAGATATTGCTTATAACGTCAACAAGTTAGTGGAATTCATGCACGTCATTCCCATGTAAAAACACTAGACAACAACCAAATGCTTAATGCTTTATTTTAGGAACTCAATTGAACATGCATGGTTTTCGCAAAGACTCTAATTGCATATTCAACATAGCCTGGGTTGAAAATTCAGATAGCTTTACTTCAATTTCAACATATATGATATTTCTTGAAGGAAACCCAATCTCATGGTACTTGAAGAAGTAGAGAAAGACTGCCAAATCATCTACAAAAGCTATATATAAACAGTGGCGGAGCCAGGACTCAAAGTTCAGCGGGTGCATATTTATATACGTGTAATTTTTAATATAAATAAAAAATTAAATATAAAAATATCTAATATTTAATACAATAATAGCATCTTAATATACATAAACTATAAATAAATATCTATCATTGTTACAAATAGAACCATATTTTATACTTATTCTAGCTTGACTGCATATTTTGAAAACGATAAATATTCAAAAAAAAACATTTCTTAATATAATTGACCAAGTAGTCATATTTCTTTCATTTTTCCTTCCTTTATCTCATCGTTTCTATGTATATTTTTATCTTTTTTGTTTTTTACTTATTTTTTTGTTCTAAATTTACTTTTTAAAATTAAAATAAAATACAAGTGTTGATACTTCCTTTGTTACAATTATGAGGCGGTGCACTCTTATCATAAGGGGATGCACCTCATGTTAATTAATCTCTCATAATAAAAAATTAACAAAAAAATGTAATGGTAAACCTTTTTAAGCAAAAAGTCAGGGGGTGCATGGCATTCCCCTAGAGCATATAGAGCTTTGCCTGTGTATATAGAGATATGGCATCTACTGCCTTGGAATTTTGTTGGTTCCAAAATATATTTTTAGAATTGGAAATAATTGTTTTTCTCCATCAAGGCTATAGTATAATAAAATAAAAGCAACCTACTTGTGTAGTTGTGTGTGAATCCAGTATTATATAGTTCTAGGATGAAACACCTTGTTTTGGATTATCATTTTATTAGGGAAATGGTGATCAACAAGCAATTGACTATTGCACATGTCTCTATGACTCATCAACTAGCATATATTCTTACAAAACCCCTATGCAAGGATCAATTTCATGAAATTGTGGTTCAAGATTGGTGTTGGGCAAGAACCATCATGTTAAGGAGGCATATCAAGAGAGGAGATTTAGCAATTTCTAATTCTCAAGATGTTCTTGCTAACATCTCTTCATTATAGATGTATTCAAAAAAAGTTTGTTCCAACATCCATAGATATAGACAAAATACTTGTATAACATATCTTATTATGTATGTATAACTTCGTATAAAATATTGTGGCAAGAAATCAATGAGATATATTCAATTCTCTCCAAACTTGTGTCAACCTCTTTAATAACCTTTGTTCTTCATGTTTATAATTTTTAATTATTCACGACTCTTGCATAATTTGTTTATAAGTTTGTACTATTCACAATTTTTATACCATGTGTTTACAACTTGTATACTCTATATTTATAAATTTTAATATTCACAACTTTTATGCTTGTTGGGCTGTGGCTTAAGTCCAAGTCTATACAAATTAAAAGACACGTGTGAAGAAGGCAATTAAGAGTGTTACTAAATCCATGCAAAGGACGAAGAAAAAAAAAAAGAAATATTGTTTGTCTAAAAAAGAAACCTGCGATTTTTTGTCATCCCCAAGACCCACTTCTCTTGGTTCTACATTTTTATCCCGAAATAATGAATTGAGTTCGTATAGGCATTTTGGATGCTGCTATTGAAATAGCCCTTCTAGCTATATTTTCTGTTACTCCACTCATTTCATAAAGTATTCGACCTGGTTTAACAACAGCTACCCAATATTCAGGAGATCCTTTCCCCGAACCCATACGGGTTTCTGCGGGACATGCCTAAAATAGTGTACAAGAAATCCTTTGTCTTAGAGAATATAGATTTCTCTCTTATAAATAGAGGGTCTTCTACCTTGTATTGGTGTGCCTTAGGGCTACAACTTATGAGTGGGTGTAGATGAGAGAGCTTGAGAGTACCAGAGAGAGATTTTGTGTGCTTTTGTTACAAAAAAGTTGTAGGGGGAGTGTTTAGACTTTACCTGTTCATAAAGGCTTGTAAGCAAGGGTTTTTTTTATTAAAGTTTTGTTTGTGAAAAAATTGTAACACCACCATTGTTGAATAGTTTGGATTTTATCCCAGAGAGGAATTGTGGATGTAGGTAGAAATCCAAACCACGTAACAAATATTACATGTTCTTGTGTGTGTTTCCATTGTGTATTGATGTGTGTGCGCATGTATCTTCGATTTTTCTAACAGGCGGTATTAGAGTCCGATTAATGAACTAAGCATGACAACAACTTAAAGAGGACACTTAAAGAACTTGTTGTGCTGAGGGGCATGCAGATCGAACGATATCTCTACTGATATCATTGGTAATTTATTGCCATTGGAAAGGGCAAAAAAGGCCATTGAAAAAGATGGAGGTAGAAGATGTGGTTTCAATTTTGGCTGAGGGTTGATCGTATTTACCGAGAGTGTTTCTATTATTTTTAGGTCCGTTTTGCCAAATTCTTGATGCATCAAGGGTGAACCTTGAATTTGGATGAAACAATAGAGTTGTGCTTGAATTGTGGGAAAATTTTGAAGCATTGAGCAAGGAAACACAGCCAACTAGTAATCAAACTTCTAGTGGAGAGAAGTTTGGGGAGTAGACTAGTTGAAAAAGTTTTAGTTAGAGGGAGGATTCATGCAAGAAGAGTTTGCATAGCTGAACGAGCAAAGTCCTAGCCAAATGCCTAATAAGAAGTGCTACTATTAGAGAGGACCACGTTTGAGACACCTAGTGTCAAGGAGGATGTGAACAACCTTGAGAGATCGAGGTCAGATAGGATGAAGAAGGATGTTGGTTATGACTCTGTGAACTTGCTAAGATGTGTCAATAGCCATTGCCATGACTAATATTGTTGAGTGAAATTTTTAGCATGAAGACTATAGAGAGGTTCTAGTTGAGTAAAGAAGCTTCAGAATCTTCACCAAAGAAGGAATTTATTAGGTTGTGGATCAAAGACCAAGCTCGTATAAATTAGAAAACATGTGGAAACAAATAATTAAGAATGTTATCAAATCTTTACTTGCCTAAAATAGTGTATAAGAAATCCTTCGTCTTAGGGAATAAAGATTTCTCTTCTATAAATAGAGGGTCCTCTACCTTGGTTGGTGTACCTTAGGGCTACACCCCATGGAGGAACGATTGTGAATGAGAGAGCCTCAAAGTACTAAAGAGAGTTTGGCTTTTTTTTGCTAGAAAAAGTTACATGGGAAGGGTTTAGACTTTGACTGTTCAGAGAGTCCTGTAAGCAAGGCTTTTTTGGAGTTTTATCTTTGTAAATATTGTAACACCTGTTATTGTTGAATAGTGAATTTTATCCCAAAGGGGATCGTGGATGTAGCAAAAGGCTGAACTATGTTAAAAATATTGCGTGTTTTTGTGTGTGTTTCCTTTAAGCATTGATGTATGTGTGCATGTGTTCTCGATTTTCCCAAAAATACTGTGTTTAAAATTTTTAATTATTTAATACTCTTATATTATATGTTCACTAACGAATATTCACAAGTATTAAACTCTATATTCATAAGTTTTACACTATATCACAAAACTTATACTACACGTTCACAACTTTTATATTATGCGTTCACAGATTATATATTGAATGTTCACAAATTTGATAATATTTGTTCATCAAATATTCATAAGTTTAATTATAAGTTGTTACAATATATTCACAACCCTAGAAGCTTACGTCCCCTTAATTAATCAAGATTTTTCTTAGGCTAGTTTGACATAAGAGGATTGTTACCAGGTATTAGTTGATGGTGAGCAACATCTCTGAGCATATAATATGTCCTGTGTATGGTGTAGCTTTGGAGGATATTGATCATGCCTTTAGGGGCTATTCTCACATGCAAAATGTCTAGTGTATTTTAGTGCCTCTACATGTGTTGGGGCAACTTCCTGCACAGTAATTGGTTAGAGTTCTAACCTTAAGAATAGTTGCACTAGATGAGGTATCTCCTAGAATGTCTTATCTTGGAGTCAGTCTGTGGCTATGATGGAAATTGAGAAATAATTGGGTTTTCAACTAAGTTTCAATTGCTCAAGCCTTACTGTTAGTGAATGAAGTGGTGAAATACGCAAGGGATATTGAAGACGCCTGGCATTGGAATAGTAAAGGTGTGATGGGGTTAAAGCAGAAATGCGAGAGTGACTAGATCTAGGACTAAAACTCAATATTGATGGTTGTTCAAAGGGAAATTCAGGCGGGGTATATTCAGGAACGTGAATAGTGAAGTTCAAATGTCTTTACTATCAACTTGGGCATAACGTTGATTAATACAATTGAACTTTTGGCTTTATGGGAAGGATTGAAGTTAGCAAATGGCAAGGAATAACTATTCTAGGTGGAAACGGATTCAATTTACCCTCGGGCCCAGACCTGCGAGCGAGTCTGGTGTTATAGGCCTAACTAACAACTATTTGGGCTCTCAAATTCACTAGTCCAAAATAGTCAACTCAAATTATAAGTTATACTCATGCCACTCACTTATAAACAAGTCATAAATTATCTTATAAATGAAAGTAGGACATTATAATCGCACACTAGACTAGGCAGTGCAGGAATTTAAATGTGGCACATTTGAGCTTAAAAGGTGCCTTCCACTATACACTTGGTGTAATACTTTGCCCTGCATAGCACTTAGCTCCTACAACACTCTTTTGTGTCTGGGGTGTGACATCAGTAGTTATCTGATCCTGGATCAAAGGCAAGGAGACATCTCAGCCTCTCAGTCAGTTTAACTTATCTTGATTATTACCTTAGCTTCTTAGGGAAAGACTAGGCTACAAAATGAGCTGCATTTATAAGAAAGTTAATTCTTGTGTAGATTAGTTGGCCAATTATGGTCTTAGTCAACCATTGGGTCTTTATGAGTTACTGGCTCGCACAAGAGACTTACTGCTTTGGTAGGAAAGACGAGATAGAAGAAACTCATCCACACATCATGATTTGTTGACTTTCTCATCTTAACCTCCTTAGAATAATTTAAAAAAATGTTTACAACCTTTAATTGTTCGTTAACATATTATAAAATTTATGTTCACTACTCCCTTATGATGGAACTTATATCATATACCTACAGTACGCAATGTAATGTGTGCCGCTGAACAAGGTGCACTAGACAAACAATCACTGGATAATAATTGTTGGATACCCAAACGGTTGTGGAGTACTAGACAAACAGACACATCTTGTAAGGTGTACATACGGGTACATGTTATAATTTGAGCCTTTATGATGTCCATGACTCGTTTACGGTACATTCATTTCAAACTTACTAATTGTATCTATGTTTACAAATCTTTTATGACAAGTTCATATCTTTTAACGGAATCTTCACAATTCTTTTTAAGGTATCTTTATAATTTGTAAATTAAATCTTCACAAGTTGTGAATTATATATTCACAAATATATATTTGCTTCTTTTATTGCTATTCATCATTGGTTTCTGTTGCCATCTTCATTAACATATTAATTAAATAAAGATTTTATTATATTATCCACTTGCGCAAAAAACGTGCATAATACTAAAGAGTACACAGTGCTATAGATGTACAGTAAAATTTACCCCTGAATAAATAGCTCAAGGGGCGAGTAGCCACTACGCAAAGAAAGCAAACGCGTGGCCAACGAGCAGATATAGTAAAGGGCGGCTGTCTGAGTGGCATTTAGGACAGATGGAAGCAGAACCATCTACTACACACAACACAACTACACGACAAAAAGTCTTTATTTAGTCATATGAAAATTAAAAATTCCAGGTTTTTTAATCCACCCGAAAACCAAAAATAAATACTAAAAAATTGAAAATAGTGCTGCTCTAAGCATCCAGTGGCCTGCTAAATCTCTCTTTGTCTCTCTCTATATGTTGTTAATGAACAAAGGAAGGTTGAGAAACAGTTGTTTTTCAAAAGGGTCAAAGGCCTTGCCAAGAAATAACAAGAAGATGAAATAGTTGAGTAGAAATTACAATACCATGAGAGATTTATGGGTTTGAACTAAGGTGACATGTTCAAGACCATCCCAACAATATCTTCAACAGTCCTTTTCACATAAGGTACTAACTACTTTTTTGTATACATACTGTTCTTGTAATCAATCATTCTACTCAAACTTCTCTTTTATATATCCATCTTGAGTAGTTGTCTATATTCTAGAATCAATGTTTGTACTGTTTTTATAGTTAGGTAAAGTTGTAGTGATGGAGAGTTTACATGTTGGGGAGGAAAAAAGAATATGAGAAGGTAAGGTAGAGATTTGTGGGATTGTGGAAGATTCATTTACCAGATTTTCGAGTTTCGTGTACCGAATTGTCCTTTTTCTTTCTTTGTAATTATATGAAACAGTGTTTTGCTTTTAGTAGTGGTACCGCTTTGTGAAAAGAAGCTTGCTTTTGGACAGGTACAAACTTATCTTTGTGTTTGAAGTTGTGGTTTCTTTGATCCTTCTGGATCTTTCTGCCTTTTTTCTGTGATAAACTGATAGTTATAATAATGATGCTGGTGTTGGAAATGTTGGGATAGGAGCTCTGGGGAAGATGGGCACTTTTTTTCTGTAAAAGTAAAATCATTTTCTGTACTTGTTTACCTTCTTGGTAGTCTGTCTCTGGGATTTGCATGTTTTCTGATGCTTCTTGGTAAGATTCTTGTTTTATTTGGATGGAGAGGAATTTTATTTCACACTTGTGTGATTGTACAGAATCTTATATATAGTCTTTCTTAGGTTTTTCCAATTTGATGTGGTTGTTTGGTAAGGATGTATTTATGATAAATCTGATTTTCTTACCTTGTGATTGATATTTATTTCTTATTGTTTCCATTGAGGAATATGCCTTCTGTTCTACTGTTATCTTCTGTCCTTTTACCTTTTGTTCTATTTCTGGATCCAAAATTGTTTCTTTACTAGTTTTTCTTCTCAAGTTTGAATGAAAAGCTTAGCATGGTCTTCTTCATGTCATTGGATTAAGCTCCTCAGCCTTAATATGGTCTGTATAAACTAGGTGCATCTTTTTCCTTTATGCTTAAATATTATTGCTTATTATTATTAAGGAAAAGTTTCACTATGTTTTAAATCTGCTAAGGTGACATGCTAATTGATTATTTGAAAATTGAAATTTCTGTAAGAATACCAGCCTAATTTGATACTTCTGCAATGCACTTTCATCTGATTTGGTGGGAAATTGTCATTTCATCTATTTGAGACTCTTCAGGGTTATATTCTGAGCAGTAGTGTAATATTTATTCGAGAACGGTGGTATTAAGACCTAGGTGAAGAAATTTTTTCATCTCAATTACAGACTGGAGATTGAAGTATTTGCCTGGGATTTTTCTTTTTCTTTTTCTTCTCCCACCCCCCCCCCCCCCCCAAAAAAAAAAAAAAAAAAACAAAAAGTTCTGGATGCTTTTTCTGTCGATATAATTGTTTGTTGCAAGGAAAGTACTGAAGTCACTGATGGACATGATCTCTTCTTTAGGAATCAC
This sequence comes from Cordia subcordata, assembly GCA_028554755.1. NCBI lineage: Eukaryota > Viridiplantae > Streptophyta > Magnoliopsida > Boraginales > Cordiaceae > Cordia > Cordia subcordata. Next base: position 14,406,070 of record JAPTOF010000006.1, on the reverse strand, counting down.
GTGAGATTCTGCTCTCTCTCACTCTCTCTTTTGACAATGTTGCTCCCCGCTGTGGAGGGATAATATCAACCGCTTGACATTGTTTAGGAAGCCCATATCTTAATTATGTGGTCAAAGCAAATACTTGACTGAAAGTTTGTTGTTTATGAGCAGGTGAATAGATTTCAGTAATAGGTCCTTTCCTTGAAGATATTTCATCCTCACCCTGCTAATCTGTGAAAGTCCTCATTCAACATCTGGAAGAATGCCTGAGTTGCTTAAAAGAGATTGCAGTGTTAGTATTGCCCATTCAATGGCCCCATGTGCTGCTGGCATACCATGGTGGAATTCAACCAGCTCACAAATGCAACATTCATCTTTCTCAAGGAATTTAAGCTTCAAAATGGCGACTCCACCCAAACCATGTAAACTGGGAAACCAGTTGGACTTTCAACTACATGATCAGGATTCATCCTCAACTCAGTCAACAGGTCAATCCTATCCTGAAGTGGCTTGTGTAGGGGAAAGCAAAAATTGTGGAAAAAGCCTAATTCCTAAGGAATCAGGTATCAGATTATTCTGTTTCTCTCTGTTCCACACTCACATTTATAATTTACGGTCATATGTATGGACTGCTTCACAGTGTATTTGTTTAACTGGGAGGGGAAGGAAAGAGAAGGGAGTTGGTTAAGTAAGAGAAGGAATCTGAATAATAAAGAACTTTACTTACATTGTTTGGATAACTTTAAAGTAAGGAATGGAAAAGAAAAATCTTTTATGAAAAGATGAAGAGAACATAAAAGAAACTACAAAAGATGTCCTAATTGTTCCCTTCTTTTCTTTTTTGTACAATTGTCCAAACAAGTCAGCCTTAAAACTGTCCTTTCCTCTGATCTTATGCGTATTAGTCTAATTAAATCAATGTTTCATTGTGGAAGCATTTTTACTAAGTACCACCTCTTACTTGAAATGCTCACTCATGTTTCCGACCCTTTTATATAAATGTTTGTCTTTTGGTCCTGGTTGCCATGTCTGAATGTGCATTTCATTACAAGTTGGTGAAAAACGAATGCTTCATATTTATTGAATCATCTTCCCTTGTTTCTCAGTTTTTTGGATTATCTGTTCTGTCTTCTATTCAGGTTGTCCTGGAACAGACGGAAAGCCTGATGATCACACTAAATCAACCTTGTCTAGTCGGGATTATACTTCTTTGCCTTCACAGGTCGATTATAGACAGACATTTGTAAGTTCTGTAAGTGAATTTGCTGCTAATATAAGATAAGGTACCCTCAAATATTGATTGATCTTTCTTCCTCAGGGTACCACTCCTTTTACATACCCTGATACATACTATCATGGGTTCATTGCTGCTTATGAGCCCCACCCTACGGTAAATACACATTCGACGGGCTTATAATTTTGGCTTATAATTTTTCTGTTGTTTTGATGTGTTTCGGTAATGTATTTGAACTTCAGCTGGAATGTTTAATTGACAAATCAGAGCTTTTTGTTTTCAGGAAGATTGAAACCTTGCAATGCTTTTTTAAAAGTGTTAACTGATATCTCTAAAGTTAGTATTAAGAAAGTGTAATGCGATCAAATTAAAATCTCTAGATTAGCTGATCATAATGCATCAATCACTCACCAGTCCTTCAATGCTATTAGCCTTTCCAGAAAGCAGCTAGCATTTGAGCTATCTGAATATTTAGTCGAGGTCTTAATCTAACTAGTGAGAAAAGATGATTAGGTAAGTCAAAATAAGAGGTGGACTAATCCAAGTTACCTTTGTTGCTTTTGATATTTTACCTTTTCGTTATCCTTTATTTTCTATCTCTTAGAAGTGGGTGTTTTGATGGAAAGACTACAAATTTCTGGTTTTGCCTGAAAATTTCAAGCACCAATGCCTCAGACAACCATTCTTCTCTACTATTTAAGTTTGGCTTATATACAATCATGTATCTTTGAGATTATCCTTTTCATGAATGATCTAGTTCTTGTCACCAATGTACTCATGTGTATATATGTGTGTGTGTATATAAAAGCACCCCTTTTGTGTCGCCTTCACCTCATGGCTGTTTGTATGTAAAGGAATTTCTTGTAGAATGCTCACAAATGCTTCTAAAAACTAGCTGACTTGTATCAAAATTTTAAGTTGTTCTAACACTGTTGTCAAGGATCTTGAAAAAGGGTGTCGTAACATTGATATAATTTCCAACATTTTTTCTTCCTTTAAGACTTAAGTAACTCGATGAGCATTATTTTACAAGAAAAGGAAAAAGAAAAAAGTTAATGGGCAGTAGGCACAAAACAGTGTGGGAGTATGCATCTTTAAATCTGTGCATTGTTTTGAGGTTATGCCCCAAATGATCTGTGCATATATATATATGTGTGTGTTGTTTTGTGCATTGTGTGTAATTAACACAATGGTTATCCAAGAAAAAGTGCAACTTGCTTGAGCAAGTACCACTGGTCTGCCTTATGAAGTGATTGTTGGTTTCACTGCCCATCTATATCAATGTGGAAGAGATGGTGCTCACCTGAACTGGATTTCTTGCAGAACACTAGTTCTGTACAAATAAATATGTGGCTGACTGACCATATAACTTCAACAACTAGGCCGAGTCTTTTAGTCTTCTCATCTTAGTAGTAGATATCCTTTTCCCTTTTTTTTCCACTGAGGGGGTGGGGGGTTTTGTTGTGTGGGGAGGGGAGGGGTGACGGTGGTGGTTTCATTGGTGGACCTAAGGTGGTAGCCACTCCTGTCAGCTTGTTATTTTTTATTTATTTATTTTTTAACTTTTGTACGGTAAAATATTAAACATATATAGTTTCATCAGTTGTAATGACTAAAAATATTGTGAGTTAGATAATTGGTTAGGCTTGTTAACATTAAAATCGTATATCCTTATAGGTTGTGAGTTTTTTGAGCTTTATGTTTATTATATTAGGTAATTGTGAAAACTTATATTTAGTGTTACTGATAAAATCTTTATAGTTCTGTTTCAAAAGTGATTGAGTTTTCATTTTGGATTGAAAATTTTGAATCTTACTATGCTCCAGTGGGATTACTCTTTTGCAACCCCTCATTCAACATCCTGTGTTCGCCACTGGTTTCATAGCTAGTTGATTGGTGGCCTTTCCAGGCCTTCCCAAAAGAATAGGAAAACAAGAAAAGCGAACAAGGGAAAAGGAAATCCATATGGAGGGAAATATCGAAGAGAAAAATAATTATCCACAAACCGATTGTTAGAGGGATGCCCCATTATCACCAAGCCGTGGCCACAGGAACGGCTTGCACACTAATCACCTATTTATTTGTAGGTAAAGAATATATTCGGTTAGTAATCTCATAGAAGTCTTACGGCACCTATTTAGGTTCAACTTTATGCTAGCCAGAGCTTGTCTGATTAATAATTGCAAGGGCACCTGAGCGAAGTTTGGTTGTGATTGTGTCAAGCTCTGGCTAGCTATCAAGTTGTCCTAAGCATTTGAGCATAATCCTTTCCTCAATGGGAATGCCTCTACAACTTTGTACCATCTTTAGTCTTTTAAATGGTCATAATGGAAGTCTATAAACTCAAATCATTTCATAATTTCATTATTTTAATCACTTTGCATCTCAATGCTTTCTAGGCCTTGCTTTTCTTGTCCTAATTATTCTTTAGAAGTGGAAAGTTCCTTTTTCTTATTAATGAACACCAATAATGCTTTTTTCATGATATTTGACTAGTCAACTTGATATGAAAAGTGTTCATAGTGATGTTGGATTTTCTTTGTAAAGTTTGATTAGTTGGCATATGCATGCTAAAGTCAGATGGATGTTTATCATTTTATAGATTCTTTTCCCATTGTGAATGCATTCACTTCAAAGATTCTTCGTTCTTTTTCTTGAAACAGTCTAACTAGTACTGTAGGTTGTAGAAACCACATGTATCATTGTGGTTTATTGCCTGTGATTTCGTGTTGCTGCTATGAGATACTTACCTCTTATATTGCATCAGGTGCACCCCCAAATGATGCTTATCACAGCTAGTCGAGTACCCCTTCCTCATGATCTTCCGCAAGATGAGCCCATATATGTCAATGCAAAACAGTACCGTGCAATACTCAGGCGAAGGGAATATCGTGCTAAGCTTGAGGCTCAGAACAAACTCTCAAAAGTTAGAAAGGTTCATTAGTTATATTGTTCTTCTCATCTGGCTTCCATGCTATCTGCACATTATAATATGTCATAGTATCTTTGCTCATTGATCTAATGGATTGTTCACTTGTGTTTGACCTGCATTTTTTTCAGCCTTATCTTCATGAGTCTCGACATCGTCATGCATTAAACAGGGCTAGAGGACCTGGTGGGCGCTTCCTTACCCAAAAGAAGCTCCAGGAGTTCAATGGTACAAAGTCTGATGGACAAGACAACTCAGGCTCCGGCAACTCCCAGTTGACCTCAAAAATGTGGGAATCCGAAGTTTGTCAGCTGCAAAATTTTAAAGAAGGTGATCCAACAACAAGCTCTTCTGACATCACGAGCATTTCCAATGTCAACAATATTTTCCACCGGCAAGAATTTGGGTTCTCTCACTATCCACCACATGTAGGGGGACCAACAAAACCTGGTGGGGGTGGTATAACTGGTGGCACACACCACTATCTCTCTGTCCCTCGTTGAGGGTTATGGTGACCAGAATCCATCAGCATTCTGCATTTTTGCATGTTGCAGTCATATGCAAAATTATGGATGCTGGTGGAAGAGGGAAGTCATCCTTGGCTATTCTAGTTAGCATGCGAAGCTCGTCAATGCTAACAACTCTTGTTGATAATGTTATGATAATATCTATTGAACGTGCTACTTGAAACTTCGCATTCAGGAAAACAGGCTTGGTAATGAGTGCTAAAATATGTGACTCCTTGTATAACCGACTGGTGTGAGTCGTTGTACTGGTTGCTGTATAAACTATATTTCATGTTTCTGTTTGTGTGTAAAAGTTGCTAATTCGACTTTCTAAGTGATCTGCCTGTCAGTTTATGCAAATTCAAAAGAGGCCACATTGTGCTTGAAGTTACATTCACGTTGAGTTCCTTTTTGGCATGTTCCTCGCAAGTGCCCTTTTCTAGTGGCATCTGCTTCAGTTCCCTGCTTGTATGTTATCTTTCTTCATCTACTTCACAATAGGTGTTGCTATGATTGCTCAACCATGAAACTAGCATTCAATTCTTGTATCTTGGAATCTATGTCTACTGTGACAAACAGTTTTTGAAAGAAAAAGTACGGGAGAATAGGGGTCATTCAAAGCAACAAAGTCTGGTTATTCAAAACAACAAAGTCTGGAAATCTATCTACCGGACTCCGTTGGATGAAGGGATCAAATTAAATATTGATGGGTGTTTGGAAACAACAAAGGGGTTTATTTCGGGACAATGCGAGAAGGTGGATTGGAGGTGAAGGAAAATATGATTCAATATATAATTGAATACAAATGTTAGGAGATTTACTGGTTTATTCAAAATGCAAAAGTAAGATTTAATTTTGAATGAACAGCAATTGGAATTATTGATCGGTGAAAATTTTCACAATATATTAGATGAATCTCCTTGTCTCTATAGTCTAAATCTCCTATTTGCTATTGCTGAATTCTTGCTAGTTTTTTTCTCTCACGATATATTGGATGGATCTACTTGTCTCCACAGTCTAAATCCCCTATTTGTTATTGCAAAATTCTTGCTAGTTTTTTTTTTCTCTCAGAGTTCTTCGTATATGATATGGGGAATACTATAAAGGAACTGTCTCATTATATTGTTAATAAGACACTATTTATACTTATCAACACCTACTCAATGTGTCTTATTAATATAATTAGAATTACATAGTAGTTACCAAAGTAATCTAAAATACTTTTTAGATAAGTGGGCACCCCTTATAGGTGGACCTCACTAAATCCAACAGGAGACTTTGCTATTAATTTGGGAATGGCGTCGAACAACATTACAGAAACTATGAGTTTTATTTAAGGTGTTGAGACTTGCTGAGCAGTTGGGAATCACTAAGTTGAAAATTATGATTCATAGATCCTGAATTTTTGGATGAAGGGAGCTCCTGCCCGAGAGGAACCATACTGCCATTAGTGTCAAAAAATCCTCACCAACAATCAAGTGTTCATCTTAATGCACACTTATATGGAAGCTAATAGGAGTGCGGATTAAATTGCTAATTAGTCTCCAACTTTCTTTAGGCACCCAGTTTTTGGATGATCCACCAGAACAACTCAAGCAGATACTGGGATAGGAGCTTAGGGGAGTCTCCTACCAAAGATTGATTGTAATATAAACGGCGTGAACTCCTTTGTAAGAAAAAGAAAGTATTCTCTTTAGAACTGAAGTATTTTTTGAGTAACATGCATTTTAACTCTTGTTTTTTGTAAAAGTTGCATAAAATTCTTATGATTTCAAAATTCAGTGATGAGCCCCTAATGGTTTAAAAAACGTTTCATATTTATCCCTGTAGTTATTAATTTTGTTAGAGTTAACAAAAAGTTGTTAAATTGGTGCAAATCCCCCTCCCCCCAAAAAAATTTTTGAAAATGATGTAAATTCTCTCTTAGGTTTGAAATAAGGTATAAATACACTAACTATTGGCCCAAAAAAAATATTTATATTTCCTAAATCTTATGAGCATTCCGATCCTGTTGTTGTATTTTGTGACTAATCCTAACCTCCTCTTCCAATTCAGTTAATAATTCCAAATAATTGATTGAGTGGCCAATTCAATTAAAAGCATTAAGTACGAAATACAATAATCACTCTAATAAATAAGTTAATTAATATCAAGTTAACATGAGATAATTAGAAATTCATTATAGGATCCATTTCAATCCTCGATACTAAATTTAATTCATGAATAGAAACATGGAATGTAAAAAGAATAACTAATAAATAAGTAAAAACTAAAATATAAATTTAAAACATAAAATTAAAATTTAACTCTAAACTAAAATTTAGACTGAAAATTAACATTAAATTCTAAAACAATGATTTAAATTTAAAGTAAATTTTAATACTAAAATTGAAAATAATTTAGGAGAACAAATTTTGTTTTCATCCTGCAGTTTGTGTGTTTACACCTTATTTCAAACTAGATGGAAGAATTTGTGTCATTTTTAAAAATAGAGGGGAGAAATTTTAACAATTTTCTGTTAATGCTAGTAAAATTATTGATTGTAGGGGCTAACATGCAACTTTTTTTAAGCCATCGGGGATATTAGTGAGTTTTAAAACTAAATGGGGGGTTTTTATGCAACTTTTACAAAATAAAGGGAATAAAATATATTTTACTCTATTTTTTTTTAAAGGTAGCCTGAAGATGTGGCTGGATCACTTCCTTATCAGAAAGAGCTAATGCTTGTTGAATATTTTGATTTGACACTGTTTCACATTTCTCGATAAGCACTTTGTGCTTCTTCTTTGTACTTATATTCTTTTTATTTTTTATTTTTATTTTAAAAAAAATCCGAAAATATGGAAAAGTATAAATAAACCAATCTTAACAGGTCTAAATTTTGAATGACCACGGTCTTGCTTTTCGCTGTTCTTGAGTACATTTGCCATTTTCTTCTCTAGGGAACATTTCAGACGTCGTCTCCCACCCGGGCCCTCATAACACATTTAGCTACTCCTTAATTTAGGTCGATTGTTTGGAGCTTTTGAAGCAAAAGCAGTCGAATTTACTTCTTCACTGTCGTGCATTTTTATTAACTTAAATATTTTTCAGGCATGACTTCTACATTTTTTCACCAACATTCTTGCACATTTTATAATTATCTTTAACTTCGAATGCTCTAGATGTAATTTCGTGAAAGAGAGAAACTAATTCCTTGTATCTCAAATTCTATTCTTTCCTTAGATTGACATTAATATTGCAACCATATCTTGTCTATCTCTTCAAAATATACATATCACGAATCCTCTGAACACCCATGATATCTTTTAATACTTTTATAATATGCCCACGCAAAATGCCATGTATATCAAATGACCTACAAGTGCATGAAAGCTGGTTGGTTGCATCACTTGTTATTGTACGACATCTTTTATGCCCTGGAAGAGGAGATAAAGAGAAAATTTTATATTCTCTTTTCACCTCGCTTTCCATTATATTTATTTCAAGTGGCGTTATATATTTATTCTAAAATTCATCAAATATTTCCGTATCTATACGTTACTTGCATGCATGTCGAAGCCACCTAAGGCAATAGTTACACTAGGGTAAGTGATATGTAGCGAATAGTCAGGTATGCATTTTTTCGTATTTCACTTATTCAAGCAATTCTCAACTTGAGTGAAAATTTGTGTAAAACTATACTCTGACTTCAAATGGAGTTTCAGGTTTGCATTAGTACCTCTCACTCAATTGTGTACTTTTCATCTTAACTGACCACTTGACATCTTACATAAGGCCATGCCCAATTATATCTGCTGAAATCAAATATCATTTTCCACCATACATTGTCCCTAAATAATCATTTGCCAAAGCTTTTTCGTTGCAACATCTTGATTAGTAATTATGATTTGGGATGCTTATTTGCCACAACCCTCCAAGAATATCTCAAATAACCAACTAGAAGAATTTACAATTTTCATCATATCATAAGGCATATATACAAGAAAATGTCACCTCATGATGATTGTTAAATCCTCAGAAAATAGCAAATGGTCTACAATCAAATGAAACATCTCCAATGTGTCCATAATCATAGGTCATTTTGGCATCAGCTCAAAGCATATTAGCGATTTTTTCATCACTATCCGATTGAAATGCACGATAAAAATGAATTATTTTCTACTCTTTTCTTCTCAAACTATGTCAATATGAAGCCAGCTTCGCCATATTCTAATGCATTTTACCTCTTGGTTTGCAGATAATTTTTTCGATCTATTTTTAAAAATCTAAGAGACTCCTTCCATCAACTTCATTCTCAGTAGTTTGAAAAACTGCTGTAGAATAATCCTAGAATCATCCGCTCACTCTAGTTGTTCACAGTGAACATCAGATATATCTTTCTTTTGTGATGGCATCAAATGTATCACATCAAATCTTATCACATTATGATTATGTCCAGGGACAAATCTATTTGACTACATTCTTTTACTTGGCATTGTTTAGTTTAATTGACATAAGTGTCCCACATCTAATGCTTGTTTTTGCTATGGGATCTTTTACAAAATTGTCCATTTCTTAGGTCTTCGACAACCTTGTTGCAGAACCAACAAACAACCTATATGTCCATTGCTTATCACTATTCTTCATAGAACCTTGAATTTGGATACTAAATCCTACTATTCCATTATAACTATTATTAAAAATATATGCATGATTCAGTGTATCTAAGACCATGCTAATCTTTGGTGTATATTTATCGTCAACCTCATATAAATTAGTCATTTCTACTATTGTGTCCATGATCAAAATTCTGACACATAAGATATTTTCGAATATCAATAACAATCATGTAACTACATACTCAATAAAATTCATGAATGTCAATTACCACATGAATATAGAACTTTGGGCATAGCCAAATAAAATCGAGTTAAAATGGTAACACATCGGATCATTAGTGCTTCTAGATTACTACATGTCAAGGAAACTTGTTCTTACTTCTTAGATATAGATCATACTTGTTTTTACATTAGTATATACATATTAGTTTCCTACTTTGTTAATTATACATAGACAAATTGAATTTTGTTATAGAACTATCAAAATCTAAAGAAAAAGAGAAAAAAGAAAAGGCAATCTAGAGTTTAAAAAGGAAAAGATGAAACACGACATACCTTGTCGTTCTTAAGTTGAAGGAGTTTGCATGTCAACAAAAAAGGTGGATGAAAATAAGTGAGAGAATAGCTACAATGAAAAAGATAAAAATAACGTTGGTTCTTTTCTTTTTCTCTCTCTCTCTCTCTCTCTCTCTTTTTTGTATATGTGTGTGTGAAGAACAAAGGATGGGAAGTGAGAATGAAAGGGAGGAGAAAACATGAGAAAAGATTGCTACGGGGAGAGAGAAAATATATTTGAACTAAAATATTTTAGAGTTTATTTTTTAATCAACAATTGAGATGGCTTATAACTTAGGGCTCGTTCGGCACAACTAGATGTTAGAATAGTTGATAGTTGTTTAGGTAGGGAATAATTGTTGTTTTTTAGTGGTTGCAAATAGATGTTTAGTTAACTGATTTGACAAAATGTGTTTGAAAAAATTAGTTGATGAATGAAAAATGACATAAAGACATTGTCATCACATTATTATTGTTATCATTGTTATGATAATAATAATTACTAGTATTATTGAAATAATATTTTATAATTTGATTTAAATTTCTTACAATAATATTTTTATTATTAAAGTGTAGTAAAATTATTCGTTTGGTAAGTTATTTGTATCAATATTATAAATAATATTTTTAATTGATTAAAATTTTTTTTTGTCAAAGAAAAAATTAATAAAGGCACTAATAAAACTTACATTTTTTTAGTATATTTTGACGTAGATAAAAGTTAAAATTGTTTTTGGGTTATTTTGAGCTTATGTTTGTGAAAGAAAAGGTAAAAATATAGAAAAAGATTGGGGAGAGGGTAAGATTCCAAAAAAGAGATCGAAAAGATGGTAGAATTGAAATTAAATGATAAAATACTGAAGCCATTAAGATGTTATTTGAAATGCGGGGTAAATGGCTCTGCTAATCCCCCAAGCGTTTGGTACATTTTTGCCAAGTTAGTGACTCTTATGCTTGGCTCCACCCAATAATATTGCTACTGAACATTCTTTCTGTATTAGTCCATGATTTCACTGAATTTGGTCGAAGATTAGCGCAACTACTAAAAGCAAGCCCAACTAGTGAACTTTCAAATAGTCACAATTTCAGGTAGTCATTCCGTGCCACTTCAGCACAATGCAATGTAAATCTTGAAATATGTTCCATGGTAGACACTCCACCATCACTAAGAAAACAATGTAAAACTTTGGAGTTTTAAACCTTCTAAGAAACTCCATTTTCCAATCAATCTACTTTGGATAGGGTCGTCTGTTTATGGAGGAGCAAGGGTCGTCCTATGTGGCAAATTGCTACCTCTAAGAACCTATGCCCCTTGTTTATATGGAGGAGCAAGTGTTTGCATAGGATATGGCCCCTATGATGCATATAACTGATTTATCTACTGTGGTCGACCATAAGCACTTCGCCCCTAGGTCTCCACCCAAGATACATTGTATCATTAGGTGGAACAAGAGGGATTGGTACCATCAGCAAATAATATGGCTAAGCCATTAGGGCAGCGGGCCATTCAGAACTTTATTACCTATTAGATTAGGGGAATACCTTTGAGGTTGGCCATGATGATTATCCTGCAGCTGCATCTGTGGGGCTACTATAAGAATCACTTGATCTCTGTAATATCTAAACAGGACTGAGCTCTAATGAGGAACCAGTTGTTCGAGGATTAGGGGCTGCCTCGGGTAGTCTCTACTCCTGTTGATTGCTCATAGGTGGCCGCTATAGTTGTTTAGGATTCCAAAGAGGTTGTTTCTTTTTTTTTTTTAAAGGGTTAACCAAAGGAGAACCCCTTTCCCACCTGGCCAGAGGCCCCTTAACCAGGCGGGAGGTAAATCGAGGGATGTGCGTGAGTGGCAGCCTGACCAGGGAGAGGACCAACGGGCATGGAAATCCAGCAACAGCCCCCGCAATATTTCAGCGGAGTACTGCCGCCACACGGACTCGATCCCGCGTTGTCAGGGTGTCTCCACCCTAGTCACCTGGCCACTTACCAACTCACCTATTCCAAAGAGGTTGTTTCTTTGGGTCAACAACAATGTGCATGCTTTCTATTCATTCATTGGCCTACGTCATCTCATATTTGATGAAGCAACAATCAGAGTTTGTCTGCCACGTGGTGATCGATCACATGGTTGACTTATTGGAAATGAGCCTGGCTATTTATTTGGTTTGCATGGATCAAATTCTCCATATGCGTGGCCAAGCCCATCGCCTACTTCTCTCGGTTAGTAATCCCCTAATTTTATTATAGGAAAATATTATGTTAGAAATTCAGAGTGTTCGGAACGAAGATAGATAAAATAGAAAAAGATATAAATACGATGGATACCAATATTTTTAACGTGGTTCGGCCTTTTGCTTATGTGCACGAGCAAACAAGAGAATTCCATTATGATAGGAACAAATACAAGGAGAAAGGGCTCGGGCTTGGATGACCTCGTCCTTGATGCTCTTCTCACCTTCAAGGTCACTCGCTCTTTATCCTTTCTCTGTTTTTCTGTCACACAATTATACTAGGCACAACTTCTATTTATAAAGTACAAGAAATAACCAATATGACGGTACTACGAATATAGTAATACTCTAAAATATGGTAAGACTAGAGATTTGATATGAGAACAAATAAGGCAGACTTCTTAATTTGATCAAGATTAGGATTCCTACGGCCCACATTCCTAAGGCTTGATTAGAATACGAGCCATATTCCAACAAATATCTATCTTGGAGCGTATCTGCTCCTCATCAATAATCTTGAATCTCTCTTGCTTAAGCTAATAGACTGCCCCACGAAAGGCCAGCTACCATGCATTGCCTATACCTCCCAAGTCCTTAGCTACTTGTTAGAACTTGTTCGACGATATCTCCTTGTTTCTCACGATCACCTCAAGATTGAAATAACATCTACAATGCTCTACATTGATCTAAGGAACTTTTCTGAGCATTTACAACATCCTCAATAGCTAATTCTTCTATCACTCCATCTCTTCCTTAGATCTGTGTATGTGAAAAACACCATCTTCACCCACAGTACCAACTCATTGAATTTCACTAGGACTGGAACCCTAATCTTACAATGGGAGCCTCGACTATGCACCATGTCCTTCCCAAACACACATCAGCCTTCAATGCAAATCCTAGAGATCCTCCAACTCATCCTCTCATCATTCAGTGCCACATTGTACTACCATCCATAAGACACACCCATCTTAATCTGTTGAGTCCACATGATTTAACTACCTCTCGCCATCTCTTAGAGTGCTTTCGGAGCTTTTGTAGCAAGCTCTACCTCCTTCATGGCACCATAGTTCAAATTAGCTCTAAGACACAACCACTGTGTACCTTCAATTGCCAAGTCACATAAACTGCTTCACTTGCTACTTTACGGGACTCTTGAGCAACCCAGCTCCACTTGTTCCCTTACTCTAAGATCTGCACTTAACTACTGTTTCTTAGTCTCTCTTGTGGTCCTATGCTCTCTATTAAAAACCCTGGAGACTCATTCTCTGAAGACCACAACATAAAACCTTGTCCTCCACATGCATTGTTCTTCACTTCTAGCTTACCATCCTCCAAGCGAGCATAGCATCACATTAGCAAGACAACCACCACTAAAGAGTATCTACAGAAGCTACGGATTGAGATTGAATTAGCTCATTGCATGCCTTAGTCTCCAATCTTTGACTCATGGCAACATCATGAAAGCACTATCTTTCTCCAAAAGAGTTCACTAACTTTTCCAAAAAGCCTTCAACCTATGTCCTTTTCGAGATGCATACTGCTCTCCACTCAACATCTTATTCGAAGGCTCATTGTCTTCATGAGTACACCAATCACCCTACAAGTTTGCATCCAAGTGATTACTACCTCTATAAAGAACCCACACGACCGCTCCACTGAACTAGGCCTCAATCTGCTTGCCTAAGACACACATTCACCACATATGAGTCTCCTTATCTTCTTCGCAACACAGCACCCATTAGTTCATCGCAGTCAATCATTCTTTCACATGTGGCCCACATTGCCATAAGAGTGTAGTGTATTCATTAATTCTCCTCGATATAACCATTAAAAATCATGATCGTACTCATCCAAGAAGACCACACAACGTCCATCCATCAATGTCTCCATGTTCACACCTCTTCAAAAGTCAAAACGATCTCATTCACTCCAAAAACATATACAACCACTTGCAATTTGGTAAAATAGACTGTAAATTCGAACTCAATATGTCGAAAAACCTTTGGGAACCCCTAGTCAACTCTGATCAACACCTGATCAAAGTGGACAAAATCTCAAAAATATGCACTTTAGAGTTGAATTTTGCCAAACGGAGCTAAAAATTGAATTCTACGCATTCAAAAAATGTTGAGATAGTCCTTGGTCAACTCCATTCAGGTTCAATCATGCCTTGGTTAAAGCAGTCAAAGGTAGTGGTTAAAGGAGTCAAAGTAAAAAACAGCAAGCTCATGCTATCAGTCATGTATGCAATTCACTGGATAACAAATCCATCTGACTAACCATGATTTGATGGTCTACAGCATGCGAGCTCGTCAACTTAGCATGCATCACATCATATGCAATCACGATTACTCCATCTTCTTTCCCCGTTCGAAGCAAACCCACAAACTCATCAAACAATGACCTGACCCGATCCTAAAACGAGATGTAACTGTTGGATCTCTGATCTGACGCACCATGACACTTCTTATCTGATCCGATCACGCTGCGAGCTTTGACTTATATGTCATCGTTGCTCTACTGTCACTTAATATCAACAGTTGCCGTCTTCGTCAAGCTCTAGCCACGGCCAATTCCAGCCACCGCGAGAAACGTCGATACCATTATTGTGGTCCTTGTGCCATTATGATCCTTATGGTATGGTCAACCTCCATTAAAAAAACTCTGGTGTCATTCCACCATGAAACACCATTTGTTGCTGATTTTAAGCTTTTCCCATGAACTTTTTCACCACCATAGGTTACGATACTACCACCAAAAGCTTTTACATTTTCACGTGACGTTAATGGAATCTTTGGCATAAGGTTTGGTCAACCCAAACTCCATCCACCATTGATGCACAGAAGCCTCTTTCAAGCTTCTTCTTTGGTGAGATTTCTATAGCTCTAACCAATGCCATGACCACCAACGAATTCACCTTTACACACCTAACCTTTTTGGTCTTTGCAAGAGCTCTAATGAACTCTTCATCAGAATGTTCAATGTCAGCGGGCTCGACAGTGGTTCAAATTTTTTTGAATTTGGGATAACTTTATGCTCTAGCATCTACTTTGGAAAGTAACACGTGGCCTCTTTCTCTGTTTTTCCAAGCCAAACTCTTGTCCAAGTTCAAACAAGCTTCATTTTTCATGAACGAATGCAACGAATCAAATTATATGAAATAGCAAACTCTTTCATGTGTTTTCACTCACGCTCACGCCCAGTTTTGCAAAATGGGCTCTGATACTAGTTTGTTAGGGAAAACAACACAAATGAAGAATAGGAGAAGAAAAGACACGAGGAATTTACGTGGTTCGGCCTTAAAGCTATGTCTACAGACAGCAGAGAATAATTTCACTATTGATTGCAAATAGGACAAGGCTCCTCACTGTGGTCTGTCTCCCATACATAATACAATGAGTATTACCATATATTTATAATGCATAAGTTTCCTAAAACCTATTAAAAAAAATAATGCAACCTATTAATTTTGTGCTATGAAGGTAACTTGCTTACTTGTGCCCCAAGAATACATGCCATCTTTTAACATTTTACAACCCACAAATTGACGAGATACCAATGATGTGGCTGATCTTATATAAGCTACCAACATTTGGAGTGATGATTTGTTGTTTGGTAGTCTATTCTACTTCTTGAAAGAAGTAGGGTACTGCTAAAATATGCACCTAATCAATTTTGGGAGAAATTTGTTGTAATTTGGCATCTTCTGGTGTTTGTATTTTAAGCATAAGTAATTATGTGGTTGAGAATGTTAGGTTTGGAAGAAATGTCAACAACGTGATACAAGAATGTAGATTGCATAGTATTTGACATTTCCAATGTGATTGACTTTTGATCTAGGACAAGAGTGCTAATCTTCCTCTGATTTAGAGTATGCTTCATATGGTCTTGTTTGAGTTAAAATCTGGAATGAGTTGTAAGGAGTTGGATTCTTTAGTTTAAACTTATATGGTCAGTCATTTTTTGATGATTTTCTATTCCTTTATGTAACATTTAAGGATACTTGGATTAGGATTAAGAATTTTTCATGTTGGAAGTCCAAACTATTAGAAAACTGACTCATATTTTGAGGCTAATTTGGATTGACAAGAATAAGTTCAATCAGAGTTGAAGTCCTAAACCGAATAGGATTAGCATTCGTCCTATTTATTACATATAGAAAACCTAAACTTGATAGGATTAGCATTTAGTCTTATTAACTGCAAATAGGAATCCTAAACCACACATGATTAGTATTAGTTTCCTATAAATAGGATGTTTTATCCTGATGTTAGTTACCTTAGGCCACAAACATGGGCCACAACTCACACCCCCTTGGGAAGAGGTAGGGTGGGGTGTGAGTCTATAACTTTACAATATTGCATTCTTATTGCATTAGTCTAGGAGAGAGTTAGCATAGGTTTTGAGAAATTTTCTTCTCTTTTGTAGAGAATTTGTGACTTCTCTCTTTTGTATTAGTGAATATTTTTTGTTGCTTTGTGGATGAAGGATTGCTAAACCACATAAACTTCATGCATTTTTGCATCATTATTTTATTCTTTTTCCTCTCATATATCTTATTGCATTGTGTAACTAAAAATTACCCAAAAATCAGCACAACAAGTGGCATCAGTGCCACATATTCACATAACAAATGGTATTAGAGCTAGGTCAGCAATTCATCAATAAGGAGTAGGGCCGATGATAGTGGCAAGAGGAGCTTGCTGTGCCACCAATTGTCTTTGAGGCGTCTGCTATTGTTGGTTGACTTGCAATGCTGGCATTTGTGACAAGAAATCAAGATGCGGTAGAAAAGGTAATGAGCTCCAATGAGTCTTGCGTTTGGTGCTTGTCAGTTGTGTGTATAATTGACTAGCCCTGTCGAGAGGGTTGGGGCGGTAGGCAATGCAGGCCTCCGACCCTAAAACATTATCTAGAGCCATGGTTATTGCATCTAAAGAGACATGGAAGATGAAACTTCAAGTTCAAAATCAAGAGAGGAAATCGTAAAATGTGCTACATCAGGATCCAATACGCAAGCACCAAGGATGGCAATCTCTAATGCAAAATTTGGAATTGAAATGTTTGACTGTAGCAACAATTTAGGATGGTGGCATTGCAACTTCATACACAATTGTTCGGAGGCACGTTCACATGAGCAATAACAATATATCCATGTCGTAGAGTTAGCAATATAACTTACTTTGCATTGGCTATTTGTAGGAATATGCAACCCAAGTTTGTATTAAGGTAGAGAAATTTGTAGTTTGCAAAATTTTGTCAAGATAGAGTTTTTTTTGGGAAAATGGACTCGTATTTTGAGGCTAATTTGGATTGACAAATAAAAGGTCAATCAGAGTTGAAGTCCTAAACTAGATTGGATTAATATTCGTCGTATTTATTGTAGATAAGAATCCTAAACTTGGTAGGATAAGAATTCTAAACTTGATAGAAATCCTAAATTGAGTAGCATTAGCATTAGTTTCCTATAAATAGGAAGTTCTAGTTTGTTAATTACCCCATTGAGAAGCTGTAGGGTAAGGTGTGAGTCTATAACTTTGTAATTTTGCATTCTTATTGCATTAGTCTAGGAGAGAGTCAGCTTAGGTTTTGAGAGATTTTCTTCAAAGTTATAACCTCTTTTTTTTTTTCACTGGTGAATATATTTTGTTGTGTCATAGATGTAGACATTGCTGAACTATGTAAACTCCGTGTATTCTTGTATTATTATTTTCTTGTTGTCCTTTATTATATCTCTATTGCATCAAGGAACTAAAAATTACCCAACCAATTAGCATAACAAGTGGTATCATTGCCACATATCCACACAACATAAACAAGCGAGTCACCACTCAGTACATGAATGTTTAGGGTGCGTGGTACATAGACGTAATAGGTGGTAAATTATGAATACTTGATTTATCAATCCCTATATTACAAATGATATGTTGTACATCTAGATTCTCAATAGTGCCTCAAGATTTGACATGAGAACTATTGGTCTTTTTTGCATCTTCTCCACTAAAGGATGTGCAAAAACACCTGCCAACTTGGGAATTTCAATTGGATATTGTATGCAAAGAACCAAAGTATTGATTTGGTATTTTAGTTGCTTGACAAATATCATTGCAAGTCTTACATGTATGTGTCCTTACATTGGACATGTGTCAAGTGTTAGGTATAACATGAGATAGAAAAGACACATCCTAAGGGTTGAGTGGAACAATTGTGTAGGGAGTTGTGAACAAAACATAATTGAAGCGGAAACGTAGTACATGAAATCTTGTGGCACATTATTTTATTGAGATGTGTCTATATCATATAATATGTATGACATTAAGTAAATACTAGAATGAAACTATATGCCAATAAAAATACGGTAAACAAGTATAATGCACACGAAATTTTAGATGAGTTGTTATGATGGCATCTTTCATCTCCGCATCCCCCTCCGGCTCCGCCGATTACTCCTCTTCCACCGTGTCCACCATGTCCGCCGCCATGTCCACCGCCGCCTTTTGCCATTACTAGAGGAAGGGAAATGCTGATGATTAGCACAAGTACAATAACATTTAAAAGTTCTCCTCTAAACTTCTTCATATTTGCAGTCTCGCCCACTTCAAGAAACATTAAAGAGTTTTTCTCTGTTTAGTATTCTTGTCATAGAGAGAGCTAACCTTTATACTCTTCGAGCATTAATTATGCATATGTTCACTTGTTCAATTCCATTTTTTTTATAAAAATAGTGTTTTCCATTTATCTCTGCTAGATCTTATCAACAAGGCATGATACTTTTGAATGGAAGACATTAAATAATAATATCAATACTAATTTAAGTTCCAAATGAAATATTATTTGCATGCCAAGTCATGATTTGATATCTTTTGCTTGCGAATTCACAGATGCTTTGCAAATGTTATGAAAAAGATCCAATTAAATAAGCTATATATGTAATAAAAAGAAAATTTTCTAGACATTAAATTTTTGCCATAAAGTTGTATATTATGATTAAATCTAAATATATATATTTAATTAGGTGATCAAAGTTTTATAATTGTGTAACTAAAACAAATACTCCCTACCTTACTACAAGGGAAAAAAAGAACCAAGTGGGCAAGGAGCAAAGAGGTCCATGCACAAATATAGTACACCATGAACTGAATTATGTGGAAAGGGATATAACATAGGGAATTCCTTTATCTCTTCCTCCTTTACCGTCATGGTTGATTTCATTATGACTCCAACAGCAAACTCCTCGACCAAGGCCACCTTAGGTCAAATGCAAGTAGAAAGTAGCAAGAGCAAAATGGCAATGGGCAATAGGAAAACAAAGTTAACAAGTTTATATTTGACAATCATCTTCATCTTTCTACTTTCGAGAAACAAATCTTGGAGGAAGACTACATAGTGTATCAAGTGAAGCTAATCCCCATAGACACACACACACACACACATATATGTGTATATGTAAATGTGTAGATATATACGTTTGCATATGTGTGTACACAAGTACATACACACTCACACACATATATACTTATAAGCAAGATTAGTAGTATCCAATCATCTTTTGCTCTTGTTTTAGGATATTTCTAATTTGTGATAAAGTGAAGTTGCTTTTGGCTTGTTAGTTACCAAAAAAAAATTTTTAATTAATTATTTCGCCAAACTCCAACATTCTTCCTAATTACTAAAGGGAAATATCGTTACACATTAATATGCTCTGATGGAAAGGGTTAAAGGTATAGGAAATCATAACTATATAGCCATCAAACAAAAATCTCATGGCTTAATTACTTCTTGGATTGGTGTTCCTCATGTTAACTTTTCTTTTAATGTGGATAACTCACATATATAACAGGTAAAAATGAAAATATATCATGAATCCAAGATAATTAAAGATGAAAATAATATATCCAAGAAAAAGGATAAACATATATTCTTAGTGTTTTGCTAAACTTGTATATTGGGTTGTCTTTGGTTTGAAAAACATATTCTAATTTTCTTTTTCTAAAAATAGTTTTCATTTTTATTTTATAAAATTCTGAAATGTGTTTGATTGATAATTATTTTCTAGCAAATGAAAACTAAGGAACTTGTTTTGCGGCTGGGATTACTGGCCGTTGAGCTACTGTAGGCACCATTCAGTCTCTATAATATCTAAATGTGACCGAGCTCTAATAAGGGACAACTTGGTTAAGATTAAGAGCTATCTTGGGCAGTTTTTACTCTTGTTAGTTAATCATAGATGGCCGTTATATCTATTTGGAATTTGGAAGGGGCTATTTCTTTGGGCCAACAACAACATGTGCGCCTCTATTCATTCATTAGCCTATGTCTTCATGTATTTATGAAGCAACGATCATACTTTATTCATCTCATGGTGATCAATTGCATGGCTGATTTCTTATGAATAAGCCTAATTGTTTATTTGGGTTGCATGGCATAAGTTCTCCATATGCATGGTTAAACGCCTTGCTTGCTCCACTGCTTTAGTGATCCCTCAATTCTATTATAGATTAATATTATAGCACACAAATTAATGAGATACTAATGACATGGCTAACCTTATCTAAGCTACCGATATTTGGAGTAATGATTTGTTGTATGTTAATATATTCTACATCCTTAAGAAGTGGGGTAGTGCTGCAATATGTACCAAACAAATTTTGTGGGAAGTTTGTTGTAATTTGGCATCTTGTAGTGTTTGTATTTTAAGCATGATTAGTGATGTGGTTGAGATTGTTATGTTTGAAAGAAATGTTTACAACTTGATGTAAGAATGTAGATTGTATAGTATTTAACATTTCCAATGTAATTGACTAGCCCATATGCACTTTCAAGCACCCTTTTATTATTTGGTTATTTTCTTGATGGTCTTATTTGGAATTGATAGTCAGACATCTTTTGTAATTTTTTTCTTTTGTTTCTTTCTCTTGCGATTCACTATATTGACAAATTATTTTGCTGACTTTTTTTTTATGGTCCAATTGATGTTGTAATACTTCTTTCTCTTATGTTTGAAAATTTGTGAGCTTTCCACTTTAGACATTTGCAAATAATTTTGCTTCTATTATCTCTTATGTTACTTTATGAGCTTTCAAATAGCTCGATACCTCACTTGAAGTTAATTTTATATAACAACTAGTCCTTTTATACCTTGTGCTATACAAGAGTATAGATAGGTTTTTTATGTGTTTTTTTTTTTTCTAAATATCTATAAATGTAATTTTATTCGTGTTTTTATTTTTCTAACTAAATATCATATAAACATAATGCCTTCATATTTAGAAATTAGTCATGACTATAGGCATTTACTTGACTAATACAATAACGGATCTCAATCATTTTATTTAGTAATCACTATAATTAAAAATATATTTCATTTACCGAGTTAGTGAAGTTATTCTAGTTATTTTTTCTTAAATGCTTAGTGGTAGGGACTAATGAATTAAAAAAATAATTGGGAATGATTTGGATATATATTTCGAAATGAGCTAACTTAAAAACTAAAAAAAAGAAACAATAGGGACTTGTAATGATTAGTTAGTATTGAAAACTATTTACTATAAATATACTCATGAAAGTTAATGGTCACATGATATGTCCTAAAGCCTCTTGAATTTTGATGAGTTAATCATGTATAGTCATTTTTTTATTGTCTCATTTGAAATCAGTAGTTATATATTTTTATATTATTTTCTTTTTTCACCTTCTCTTCATTGGGGTCTATATATCATGGACTTGCACTGCCTGAACTTGCATGAGGAAGGTGCACCTCTCGCGTGAAAACACGCGCCTATATTATACACCTTTTTTTTTTGCCTCAAAATCCTTAAGCTTCAGTTCTTCAATTCGATTTCTTCTCTGTTTCTCCTTTCTCCTCTCTTTCTCACAGAACCTTAAATCTCATTCTTCAATTCGATTTCTTCAACAATTCAACTAAAATCAAATTGACATCTCAACTCTTTCCCAATGATAGAAGCAACAATGTCTAGAGAATAGAAAGCATCGAATCCAAAGGTATGATTTCAAAATCAAACTAATCTCTTTCTGCAAAAATCGAACTAAATTTGTGTATGGTTTATGTCTTTCCACTAATTTGCTTAATGCAAATGCATTTGTAACTGCAAAGTCATAATAGCTTGAGTGTGTGAATTTATGTATGTGTATAGCTGATTGTTCATATTCTGCAAATGTAAATATATAATACCTTTAATTACATGTAATTCAATTAAATGTTTACTGAATAAACATTTGTAACTGTGAATTTTAAGTGAACAAATATGTTATAACTGTGAGTTATGAACAAACATATATAAATGTGATAAAGCTTCCCATGAACGAATAGAATTTGCATAGCAAACAAACAATTATGGTACTTTTAACCAATTTTAATTATGAATAGATATTGTGATCAATTATTAGTTTTTAGTAAACAAATAACTTATTAATACTGAACAAACAGTTTTTTTATATTGAACAAAAATCTATGACTATTTAGGCATTTATAGTTTTCAGATATTATGAAGCTTTGTGAATTTTAGTGAACAAATAACTTATGAGCTATGAACAAATAGAGTTTTCATACTAAACAAACATCTGTGACTGTTTGAAAAAATTTACTTTTGAAGAGATATTGCAATGGTTTGTGAGTTTTACTGAATAAATAACTTATGAATAGTGAACGAATAGTCTTTTTATTCTAAACAAACACCTGTGACGGTTTCAACTTATAGGTGATAATAATGATTTAAAGATTAATGAAGTTGAAATATCATATCTAATAGTTAAAATAGTGCTTGGAGAGGAAAATGCATTTCAAATGTACAATGAAAATGTATATAAGATAGGATTTGGTGTAAGAAAAGAAAAAGAAAAGATACAAGAGAAGCACTAAAATCATGTCCTAAAGAGAATTTTGTTGCAACAAAAGTGGCAAAAAAGACAAAAGGAACATTGGAGAAAGATTTTACACTAAGACAAATGTTAAGACAAATTGCAAGGCAAAAATTAGGTTCAAGATTGGAGAGGATGGTACTTGGGAAATGGTCATGTATGAAATGGTCTAAAATCACACAGTTTGATAAGATCACACAGAAAACTGTAAAAGGAGAATATTGACATCTTTAAAAATATGAAAAAAGTTGGAATAAATATGGCGGATGGATTTAGAGCAATGGCAAATGAGGTTGGAGGGATTCATAAACTACTATACACAAAAAGAGATGTCCATAATACCTTAGCAATCGAGAATAGAAAATATCTAGAAGACGGGGATTGCAAAACTTTGATTACAATCTTGTCTAAGAGAATGAAAAGTGAAAATGATTTTTTTTATGATTTCGAGTTGGACAAGCAAGGAATAATGACGAGTTTCCCTTTTAGAGATTCTAGGATGAAGTATGACTACTCTCTATTTGGTGATTTGTGTGTGTTTGACATGAAATATAGAACAAATAAGTATGGGATGATTTATGCGCCATTTGTTGAAATGAGCAACCATACTTTTAACATCATGTTTGGTGTTGGATTTCTTGCAAACGAAAAGGAAGAATCATTCATTTGACTTTTTCAAAAGTTTCTTGATTTGATGGATGGAAAGCAACTAGCATACATAATGATGAATTAGGCGTTTTCTATAGCTAGAGCAATACAAGGGATCTTCCCCCAATCTTATCACATGCTGTGCCTTTGGCATATTGGAGAAAATTCAAAAAAGCATATAAACCACTTGAGAACCAAGGATCAATTTGTAAATCAATTCGATTATGTGATAAAGAAATATGAAAGCATTGTAGAATTTGAGTGTCTTTGGTAAAAGTATCTTATTTCATGTTTAAAGTATTTTATTACCCTTACATTATTTTCTAAACAAATGTTTATTTCATAGTGAAAATCCAATTATTTGGCAGACAAGCACATGACACATATAAAACTTATGAACAAATAGTTTTATGCCTTTAAACTAACAGTTATCACATATTGAACAAAAAGATTATTTGAACAAATGTTATATGACAGACAAACACATGATACACATAAAACCATTGAACAAACACTTATATGTCTTTGAACTAATAGTTATCTAATACTGAACGAAAAATTATCTTGTCAGCTGGCTTGAAACTTTTTACACCAAGAAGAAAAAGTGGTGTCTGGCATATTCCAAGCAAGTGTTCTTTAGTGTTACACTCTCATCACAAAGGAGTAAGAGCACAAACAACACATTGTCAAGAAAAATGGCATCTTCTGTTACTCTGTGATTTCTACCACACGTTTTGTCAAGTCATATGTGAATGGAGAGAAAATGAAAATATGAAGGACTTCAGATGCTTGAACGGCTTCCTGGAGATTGCTTTGTAGCATGTTGGATTGCTTGGACATGTTGCAAAGGTATATACATTAAGAATGTACCGGGTATTTGAGGATCAATTCATTCAAGGAATGGCATACAACTATAAAGCTATAGTTTTGGACCAATTAAATGAGACCTACAGGCTTTGGAAAGAAAATATGGACTTATTCAGGCATAGAGTAGTTTATAACAATGTCACTTCACACATTACTTGCATGTGTCAAAAGTTTGAAGAAATGGGAGTTTTGTTCAAGTATTGTTTAAGAATTTTGCACATCAAATATGTACAAACAATCCCAAGTGCTTACATTTTGAAGAAGTGGACAAAAGATGTCCAATATTCCAAAGAAAGACAACATGACACCACTTGCATCAGTCATACAAGCAACATAAATTCAATTAGTTCTTGTCTTCTATGGAGGCTCCAAACGAAAAGAAAGTTTGACATGCTGATAAATTAAAGTGTAGACAATTCGAAAGCTAAACAAGTATGTGAAGATCAATTCCAAATGATGAAAAGTTTAGTTAAAAAACAACTGGTTCCACACAACTACAAATCATAGATGGCAACGAAGACTCTATTGCCTCCAATATACGAGATCCAAGTGTTTTTAGAAAGAAAGTAGAGAGAAATGTGAGGAAAAGGAGCACAACCAAGAATAAAAGCAACCAAGAGTGAGCAAGAAAACAAAGACAAGCAAATACATTGTTACTGAACAAATAATCTATACATAGTGGACAAATACTAACAACATACGGAACAAACATATCTTCCTAAACTGCTACTAACAAAATAATATTTTGCTTCCTTGCAGGCAGTAGAAACTAATCAAGTAGTTGAACAACATATTTTCCTGCAAGGCAATTCCATTGATCCATCGCTCGTGATTGAACATCCTTCTCCTCCTCCTCTAATTGAGGTTCAAAGAATAGAGAATATAGATGCAAATGGTCAAGTGGTTATATATATCCAAGCCCACAGTAGAATATCATCCAGAGAAATTTTTTCCTTTGACTTTATGATTCTTTTAGCAAATTGTATAAATAATGAAAATAAACATCTAGAAGATTCTTTAAATAGTGTTCCAACCTTCATTATGGGACTTATTTTTCTCTTTATATTTGAATTAAAGTTCTCTTATATTGTATATAAATAATTAGTCAAATTTGAGATACAACATTGTTTAGTGGCTTAGTACAGTTTGTTCAATGAGTTAACACTGTTTCTCTATTAAATTGTTAGTCAAATTTGAGATACATAATACTCTTTGTTCACAACTAAGTTTGATATGGAAGCTTGTTCACTAGCTTATTGTTGTTTATTCAGTGGCTTTGTACTCTTGGTTCACTGAGTTAGAGCTGTTTGTCCAGTAAACTATTTAAGAGCTTATATGGTCTTCTTTTGTACATTGTCTCAACAATTTAACATCTTTTGGACTTGTACTCTCCGTACTATATATCTTACATGCCTTATTTTTACAATTCTAAAAAGTAATATAATTGTAGAGAATAACATAACCATAATCAATCATTTTTTTATTATATTCTTTCTATTTTATTTTGTTATATTCTCTTTTCTCCAAGTAAAAGATTACTTCATTCTTAATAGTTATTTACTTTGGATTGGAATTATGACGAGTACTTCTTAATCAGTGGAATTTAGATACAACAAATAAAATAAATACAAAATTAGCTTTCAATCAGATTCAACATTTGTAAATTTTATATCTTAAAATCTAGAAAACAATTTTAACAATTGGTTAAAATACACGAAAATGAGCATGCTATAAATTATTTATTCTGAGTATCATATATTATACATGTCACAAGATCTCTTTAATCTTATAACATGTCTCTATATTTCAATATATTAATAATCATAAAATAAAATCAATCCAAAACAAACAACCAAAATAATGAACAAATAGAATGTACCAAAACACTAAACAAATAGTCATAGCCTACTAAACAAACAAAAATTATGATTGTTTTCAATTTACCATCATAGTCACTAAATAAACACTTCTAATCCACAAAACATGCACCACTAATCTACTAAATAAACACTAATAAACCACTAAACAAACAAATATATATAACCATTAGTAGTTAACCACTGCAATAAACATTTGCATTCAACACCATTCCTTACTAAACACATCAACTTCAACTTAATATTCAACCCACAATTGTCATCAATATTAATAAAAGAATATTCAATCCAATCAATTGTTAAAAAGTCCCATCAAATCAAACTCTACATCAATTTCTTCCACCTCTCTCTAAACCCTTTCTACCTCTTCCTTGCGCTCTTGTAGGGGTGTTCTTCATTCTTTTAGCTTCTCTTTGCCTTTCTTGTTCAACTATTTTGTATTTTTTGTCCGTTTCTTCTTCCACAACAAAGTCATCATGCAAAGAACTATGATCCTGAGCAACCTTTTGCACATTACCATAGAAGACATTATCATTAGGCATCAAGAATTGCAAAGCTGTAAGTCCCTTGAAGTCCTCCATGGTCTACAAAAAAAAGGTAACAACTTATAAGTAAAAGATTCTCGTATCATAAAAATTACAAAGTCAAATTACTTTACCTCTATGAAAGGGTTCCAATTTTCCACTTCACCCCTATATGTTTCCATGTGTTTCATAGCATAAACACCATAGTCAACCCTATTATTTGGATTCCGCCAAGGCATTTCTATAACAACTATAACAAAATACTTAACATCTTTACCTTTTGGATGCTTCTGTTCCACTAAATGCTTACCTAATGCAACCTTTTACAATTTATTTAACATAAACAATATGATTAACAAATGGCACTACTATTCTAAATAAACAACAGTACAATCGCACAAATACAATTATGAAGAAACTAGTATTCTCTAACAGCAATTCTGATAAAAATCTTCACAATAATTGACGTCGTGTGATGCCATATAATCTAAAACTTCAACCTTCTCATTCATCAAATTGAAGCATAACACAACATAATGTTCAAAATAACATAATTGAAAGAATTTCTGCAATAAAAAAAAAAACATCTAGATTTCAATAGCTGAATAAACACTTTTAAAATAGTGAATAAAAAGTAATCACTTCCTTGAAAAATGAATAATTAGTATTATGAACGAAGAAAGATTACCAAATCAACTTTGTTGAGTTTAATCCACTTACATGAACTCAACTGATGATTTACTACCCCTACAAACCTTTTATAATAAACATTATCACCCCAATCCAAATATTTATTTTTCAAAAGTGTGCGCTGGACAAAACCAAAAAAAAAAAATGAAATTCACTAATAATAATCTCATTAATAAAAAA
This sequence comes from Cordia subcordata, assembly GCA_028554755.1. Classification (NCBI taxonomy): domain Eukaryota; kingdom Viridiplantae; phylum Streptophyta; class Magnoliopsida; order Boraginales; family Cordiaceae; genus Cordia; species Cordia subcordata. Next base: position 14,378,364 of record JAPTOF010000006.1, on the reverse strand, counting down.
ATCTCAGCAAATAACTTACAAAAATATCATGAGACATGAAAAGACGTTTTGGATGGAAATGATTTGCACTCCTTTCGTTTATGTTTAATAGGTGATCATGCACCTAACACACTTTGTGTCACAAACTCTCCAGGATTTGGTGATACAAAGTCTTTTCCACTCAAAATGTGTAACTTCTCAGATCCAAGAGCAAATAGTTCTTGCCTGCAAAATAAACATAATTCACGTTCAAAAAATTGTTGAATTAAAGATAATTAACACGAAACTAAAAATATAAAAAATTTCTCACTTTATTTTATAGTTTTTTGTTTCACTGACGGGATTATACAGCGCATAATCAAGAACTAAAATATTATGGCTGTTGAACTTCACAGGATCTTTGTTGTATTTTGACTATAACGGAGACCTCAACTTTCCAAGAATCTAGACAACTCTCTTTGACCTCTTCCCCAAGTTCTTCTCCTACTTTGCGCAGCTTCTTCATTTCTTGTACCAACTAGAGAAACTGGATCATCAAAAATCCCCTCTTCCTTCTCACTATACTCCCTCGTAATATCAAGCACACATTAGCTTCTGGAGCATTTTCTCTTGAAAGACCGCCTTGCGAGATTCCCAAACTAAAAGAAGGAGAATTTTTGAAATTTCTACTTCCAGATTCTTGATATGGCTTAACAATTTGATCGATCACTCTCAACACTTTTGGATCACTAAAAAATTCATCATCATCAATATCAGCAGCATTAATTGTTGAAATTCTGCACGTTGAGGTTGAGACAAATGAACAATAGCTCTTGATTGCAACAAGAAAGATATAGAGTCTTGCAAAGACTTTATCCTCGTACTATGAGGATACTTGCTTTTCTGCTCCTTCATAACAACTCCAAGATCAAACAAGCTAGTTACAACTTTCTTTGAAGTACTCACAAGTGTAGAAATAAGAATTTGCACATGAACAAGCACCAATGAACTAGTGAACAAACAATACACCTCCAGTGAACAAATAATACAAGTCCAGTGAACAAACGCCAAGGAACTAAACAATGAACAAATACACCATACTTTATAAACAATTATTACTAAGTCAGTGAACAAACGATACAATTGATTTGAACCTAAATAAAAAGATTACACCAGTACAATAACCAAAAACATTGCACTAAAATATTGAACAAATAGCATAACTCCGTCGAACAAGCAATATTACTCCATTGAATGAACAGGAATTTTGATTAGAAAACCATGCTAACTCTTACTACACTTGATTTCACCTTAAACAAAAAATAGAAATTTTGAAGAATATACATCATAACTAAACTATTGAAAATAACTTTTTTACCTCAATATCAAAGCCACGCTTCTCTTGCTCTTCAAGAGAAGTTTTCTTCTTTGATACATTCACCTTTGCTTTCTCTTTATTGCCCAAATTTTCCAAAGTGGACAACTTGCTTTGAATACTTCCTTCTATAGTACCCAAGCCAAAATCCCCAGCACTTAACTCATTGTTCACCTTTTTTCTAACTATAGCAGTAGTCCAACAAAACATGGCAGGGTAACATCTCTCGACAAACCTCTCAATGTGTATGACCCTATCCATGTATAACAATTGTTGAAAATTAAAAGGGCTTTATTATACATAGATGGATTATCCCTCCAAGAAATAACACTATCACCCAATGATTTCATAACAAAGGCATACCATCTCAAATCCCTAAATTCCGCTTAAACCTATTGCCATGCCCTTGACCCCTTATCTTAGTTGGCATTGAAGTGGTATAAACTACTTTTGTATCAAGGTTTTCAACTTCACCCTCAAACCAATCCTTTTTCCATTTCACAATATGTTCTCTCAATTTCAAATAATTTTCATTAGAAAAAAACTTCAATACACTCACTATCAAAAGGGAATCTCAAAGTGTGATGCACATCCAACTTCCCAATCTCAATGTATTCTCCATCCTTAATATCTAGTCTCTTCCCAAATGGGTTATAACATTTACACAGCCATTGACTCAACTTTCCATTTAACTCACTAGCGTTCAAAAATAATAAACAACCAAACCCAATATCCATAACATCATCTCTTTGATAGTATCAAGTGACCTTACAAAATTAACAAAACTACCAACAGACCCTCTTGCCTTAAAACCAAAATCCTCGTTCTTTTCCTCATTATCCTCATCATCCTCATCATCTTTATCCTCTTTTGATTTCTTCCCCTTCTTTCTTTTAGAATCCCCCTCATCCTTACCCTTCTTTTTTTTAGCAGGATTCATTTTTCTGGAATCCTTCCCCTTTTTGTCCTTTTTTTTTTTCCAGAATTCTTCTTTTTTCCACCACCCTTTTTTTTTTTCCAGAATTCTTCTTTTTTCCACCACCCTTAACCCTCATTCTTCTTCATCTTAGACCTTTTAATTTCATTCTCTCCTGCATCCTTGTCCTTATACTTCTCTGTATCGATATTCTCATTAACCTTCTTCTTGTCCTTATTCTTTTATTTGTATACCTTTCTTGCAACCTTTCTCCTTGGAAAACTTCTTGTCCGACAATGTACATTCTTGGAAAACAAACACAAACAGTGAGTATGACCCACCAATTTCTAGTCCACAGTTCATAATAACTTAAAAAAGATAAAGAAAATACATTCATAATAACATTTTAGGAAACAAATCGTATATACTAAATGAATAATTTATCCATGATGAACAAACAGCTAAAATATAATGAACAAAGAGTTCATAACAACCACCAATTTCTTAATAACAACAAAAGTTAGATGGACAGAATGCATTCATAAGAACAAAGAACTCATAAATAGTGAACAAATAGTGGAAAGACAATAAACAAAGAACTCATAGCAACCACCTATTTCATAATAACCACCAATTTCATAAATGTTCTAATCCAGTTTCTAATATGTTGGCAACTATAGATGCTACATTTTGGAATGCCAACTTTAACTTAATTTGTGATGTCTTTAATTGTGCAAAATAATGAAATATAGACAAGGTCCTGATGATATGCTTCTACCAATTTTGTAAAGATATGTTTCCACATCAAATACTTATCAACTTGAAAGGAAATTGGAATTCCAATGCATCAATTCTGATAAAACTTTCTTGAGTTATCTGCAAAAAAAAAAAAAAAAACTTTCTTTAGTTTTTATAGTTATTATTTATGCATTAAAATATGATAAAAGAGATAGATTTTTTCATGTTTAGGACTAGCTTATGTGGTTTTCAACATCATCTGAGGATTGGACAAGAAAATTTTTACTTATTAGCCATGCTATTTTTGAAACTAACTAATATAGTTAAAGCTATGTCATATGAATGTTTACAGATTAGTATTTAATGTTTAGTTCATAAGTGGGTATACTTATAATATATGTTAAGTACTTGAGACAATGTGTATGGCAATGGACCCAATTATTTCCAGTTACCAAAAATATCACATGTTAATAAGAATACACAAAGACTAATAAAACAAATCAATAACAATTAAAAAAAATCCTTGTCTCAAACTTGAATCATGATCTTTACATAAGAACATCATATTGTAAAAGGTGTCAATTTTCATACTCATTAACTGGTCATGTGACTATCACATGATCATTTTAGGGCTAAAACAAGGATCAATTAAGTCACTTTTTTGCAAATATTAGAGACCAAATTAGTCACTTTGGAAATAATAGGGACCATTTGTGAAATTTGCCCAGTATTAAATGTATAATACTTAGACGAAGTGGTAGAAAAAGTCAAAATCTCTTAGATGAAATGGTAGTTACTTATTGAGGTAGAAGGGGTATAATAACTTCATAGGGCGTATCTGAACAATTATGAAGCAAAACGATGATTTTACCACAAGAAGGAAGAAAAATACCTCTAACAGATACTCCTTCAGCAAGAAAACAAATCATAAAAGAAAGGTTACTTTATGAAAAAGGGAAATATAAAATGAAATTTGCTCGGTATTAAACATATAATACTTAGATGAAGTGGTAGTTACTTATTAAGGGAGTAAGGGGATAATAACGTCATAAGAAGTATTTGAACAACTATTTCATTTTTAAATCAGGACAATGATTTTACCACAAGATGCAAGAAAGTTCCTCCAAGAGGTATTTTTTCAGCAAGAAAACAAGATGGGCATGTTCATCCCTCGAAACTACTTGCATTGGCATGAGTTAAAAGTCCTCTCCTATAGGAACCTGGCACCTTCAAAGCTGCATCTTCATTGCTTTTAGCTGCATTTTTTTTCGTTTTCATAGCAAGCGAAGTGTGTAACTAAGCAGTGTACTTTTTTAATCACCTGGTTTTTAATAAAATTCGCCTTTTTTGATAGTCCATTGTAGCTTATTGTGGGTTGTGTCCTTTTCCATGGGCTTCTTTTGTTCTGATTTTTTGTAGATTCTTTGATTCAATTTATTCAATGGCCCACCCACTCTATGAAAAAGGGAAATATAAAATGAAACAAGAAAAAGAAGTCTTACTAGCCCTTAAACATTTTCCTCGACCCTAGCATTAAAATGAATCTAAGAGTACCAGCTTAAGAAAATGTCTTATTTAGTCAAACATATAAAAAAATAAAAAATTCTAAGAAGCTATTCAACATCGTCATTGTGACTTTTACCAATATTTTGTAGGAATTCTCATAAGTGCTAAAAGAGAACATTATTTCAAATTACAGAAAATAGTCATACACATTGCTTATACTAAAAGTACACAGAGAAACAGACTAGTTTATAGGTGGACTTCCACAAACTTAAATATAAATAACCAGGCAATTAGTAATTAGCAAGAGTTCTATGGAAAGACAACAGATAAGTTATCAACTACTCAAGGATTGTATCGTAAGGTATTTCACCTATCTTGATAGGCTTTCTCTGTTATCAAAAGTCATCAGATACTTAAGTTTAAAGTCCTAAAAAAAATCTACATAGAGCTAAGTGAGACCATTAAGGAGAGGAATTATAGATGCATCTAACATTAATTAGTACATAGTTTTGTCACTTAAATTTCAACATCAAATAATAGCTTTCTATCTTTTCAAAAGAGAGATACCTCCATTCTGGCTAATATTACAGAAGCATATTTGCAGCCTTAAAGGAAAAAACAAAGAACATTTGTACACTACACATTAAACTATATTATGGACTACATTACAACATAGGAATGGGTCAGAACAAAGCAGTGACACAATACTTAAATGCTACAATAACACAACAAAAAATAAAAGTATTATTCAAAACTAGAATAAATATAAACTTACATATTCCGCTATCTACAGAAACCTTGACTATCATTATCACTTAAAAATCTGATAGAATGAAGCTCAACTAATGGAGGAATATTATCTCCCGTAACGGCAATTTTTCACTCTTTCTTGTTGGCCATAATCACCTTACAAATATTAAATCAAAATTAGGTCTTCAAATCAAAGAAAAATAAAAGCAAAAAAAGCAAAAATCAAACTAAATATTAAGAGAAAAACAAACAGTTGTTCTAATACAAAGCTTCATGAGTTCTGCACCTTTTATCGTGCATCGAGTGTTGTGAGCGGTGTGTTGTCACCGTTCATCATGCATCATGTAATTAGAGAGAAGTTAGAGAGAACAGAGTAGTCTCCAGAAGTCCAATGCTGAGCGGGACTCTTCTTTCTTATTTTAAATAAACGTGTTGACGTATGTTATTTGTGTGTATTTGTATATAGTTTTTGAATGCACATTTAAAGGTATTTTGAGCTTAATTGTGTACATTTAGTGTTACATTTGTACACACTAAGTCATATATGCGCATAAAGGGTTGAAACGCATAAATGCTGTACTAAGTGCTTTATTTTGTGTTTTAGGCACATTTGGGGAGAAGAAATTAAGCCAAATCGAAGATGTAAATGGTATGTACAAGGCTTGAAGATGTTCATGGAGATGAAACGATGAAGAAAAATGGGTTTAGAAGCTATTAGAAGAGGTTCAAGGCAAATGGAAAAGACCGGCAAAGTTCGGAGCATGAAGTAGTCATTACTGGTCACCCTGACCTTCCTGCCAGTGGACTAGTTAGGGTGACCACAAAGATAGAGAGCAGCAACCTCAACCAGTTACTTATGCCCTCCTGCCAGATGACCAGCAATGCCTGCGGACAACTATAAAAAGCCTTTTTCAGCTAATTTACAAAGGAGGAACTTTATTTTCCTAAAACCCTAATAGACCCTAACCTCTACCCACTTCATCAAACACCCAAAAGCATCATCCCATACCTAACCAAGCCAAGGATTGAAGCAATCAACAAGGATTTGAAGAGCTTGTACGGATTTGGAAGCAAGATTTAGAGAAGTTCTTCTTGTTCTTTCTCCAGATCTAGTAAATATGTTGCTAGAAAGGCCAGATCTAGGGTTGTTTGTGATATATATTAGAGTAGGGTTATGAATAAAGGATTTATGTGTATCTATGACTCTTAATACATGCTTCTTTACATTGATTAATGGTATGAATCAATATATCTATGTGTTGATAATCTAACATGTCTATGTGTTTGTTAAAACACCTAAGTGAAGTTGTATGTGTTCTTTTATGCTTAAATGCTATCGGTAGTGGTCTCACCTTAGTCTTAATCCATGCTAATGGCATGAGTGTTGATTAATATACTTAATAAATGACTTAGTGATGTTGGAGTATACCTCTAGTATGAAATAATATTAAAAGGGTATCTACTTTAACTAGTTGATGCTCTAGGAGCCTAATCTCTAGTCTAAAATAGTACTAATATGTTAGTCTCTTGAGTAGGACATTAATCAACACTAAAGAGAACTTAGTTAACTAAGCCCTAAAACTCTAGGTCATAAGGATCACGCTATACTCTATAGAGATCTGCCTAGGGATAGACCCCCACTGAGTCCTAGTAAATAATAAGGTTAGTTAGCTAAGGTCTCCAAGAGAGCAATCAAGCCATAGATAGCTTAAACCATTATCAAAACCTAAGTCTAGTTGCAACGCAATCACCCTAGGTCCCCTTGACCTTGCAGAATCTTCTTTTCCTTAGTTTGGCACCTTTGGTTCCTTCGTAGCTTAGGTTTAATTTTCATTGTCACAAGCTCCCTTCCATCCCAAAAGACTTATACTTCAACGCACGCATATAGCTAGTTTTAGGCACCCAGGCATGTAGAAACCGAACTAAGGAGTCTCCTTGTGGAAACGATACCAGTACTCGTATCTATTATACCATGAACGATCTGTTTGCTTACGAGTTAAAACAACATCAAGTTTTTGGTGCCATTGCCAAAGGGCACGGTTGTTTGGTTTCTTTGTTTTGTGTGTCTTAACTAGTTACGTGTTATTTTCTCTTTTTATGTCTTTCTTCATTTGAATAATAAAAGAAAAAAATTCAAAAAAAAATTATGAATTGAGAGGAGGACTACTTGTGTTAATTGAACATGAATGATCCTAATGCTTCTTGGTGGTCACTTGTATCCTCTTCCCCACCACTCGAATATGCTCCAAATGTTTGTTGCTTATGTGGAAGTTGTGAGCATCGTACTGATTGTTGTCCCTTTGCACATAGAAGTCCTCAATCTTGGGCTAATGCAAGTCATGATCCCTATAGTCATGTATCTGTTCATGCATCTTCACTTAGCTATCATGATTATAAGGAGTCGTATTACTAGTTTTTGATCTTTGTAGAAGTCGTAATCATGACGTTGATTCTTGCCCCATTCTCTACACCGATTCCCATTTTCTTGCAAAGCCCAAGAGTTCCCTTAGTACTCATTTGCCCTCTCATGCATATACATTTAGTGATAATGATTATAGGGAACTATCATGCATATTCATATTGGGGTCAAGATGACTCTTCATTCAATCCACATTCTTGTCTTGAGAATCTATCTCTCGCACCATCTTTTCCCACCCACCCTTCTTTCAAGTTTTATGATGGTTATGCTTATAGAGATCTCAATCAAGATGTTTACCATTCCTACTCGGTTAGACCTTTTTCTTTTAAGTCTCCTTCACGAGAGGATGACTAACTTGTAACCCTCCGATCTCTTCTCAAATCTAGCCAAGAGATACTAGAAAGCATGAAGCAAATAAGTCAACAATTTGATTATCTAGTTGAGAGTTCCAAGAGAAGAGTTGAGGATGAGCAACCCTCTCAACCCTCAAGTGATCCATTAGACCAATACACCTTTAAGAGTTTTAAGGTGCCTTTAAACCGGGTTGAAGGGATGGGAGTGAGACCTTTAAATGAAGGAAATAATGGTGACCTTGATGATGTTAAGGAGAGAGAGATAGAGAAAGGGGTTGATGGAAAGTTTACTTCTTATAGTGAGGATGAAAATGAGCATGATTATATTCCACTTTAAGATGACTTAGATTATGTTTAGAGGAAGTAGTACCCTATTCTCTTATGTTTTCACCTTCTTCTACCGAGTCTTTTATGCCTTTTTGCATAGAACACTTTAACCTAAGACTAGGATACACAACGTCCACTTTGCATGCATTAGATTTATTTGTAATCCATGGAGAGGGTGTTTTCTTAGCCTTAGATAATGAGAAGAAGGCCATGTGGTGGTTAATTAACGAGAAAGTGAAGCATGAGCATTTGCATTGTTGCATAGTCCTTACCACATACAAGCACACATCCACATTTGACATTTCAGGGTGGGACATTTTGGAAAAGGCTTGCATTGTTTATCCATTGCCTCATTATATAGTGCATGATCCCTTTCTTTCTCCCTTTTGTGCTTCATTGATCATCTAGCAATATGTGCCAATAAACTTTAAACATGTTTTACTTTAACATTGGTGTTCGACTAGGGGTGCTAACTCCAATGCTACTAGGAGGCACCCTAGGCTTGATTATATTTTTCTTGTCCTTCTTGTATTTACTTCTTTTCAGTCTTGTATATTGTAGATTGGTTTTCTTTTATTTATTCTTGCTTTGTATATAGTAGATTAGATTTTTTTGTTTCTTTTACCTTTTTATAGTTTAGGTTTTCTTTTGTTTGTTTGTATTCTTAGTAGGTTAGGTTTTTGCTCCTTTTCTTATTCTCGCCCCTTCCATCGTTTGTGCATCAATCCTTTACCCCTTTCATACATCCTCGTTTATTATTTCAAATGTCAATTTAGGCTTTCATGGTATTATCTTCTAATCTCTTCTTTGTTTTTTTGAGCATTAGTGCTTTTTACAAAAGACGGAGGCTAGCAAATGATCAAGTATTGTTGGCATTCATGGAATTCTATGCAAACAAGGTTGTATCTCTCCATTCTTTACTTGTCCCTATCTATCCCGCTCTACATACCCCATATGTGTTTCATGTAGCTTGCTTGTTGTGCTTAGAGCTATTTGCTTGAGGACAAGCAAAGTTTAGGTTTGGGGTTGTGGTTGTTCCTTTAGTGTTTATATCATTTATGGGGTACATTTGCATAACATGCCTTGTTTTTGCTCAAAATGTGTTCAATTTTTTTTTTTTTTTGAATATTTTGAGTTGGTTTATCTCCATGTTGGTTGGAGAGTTGGCCTTTGCTATTGACTTAATTGATTGGAGAAGATAAGGGTGTATTGTGGAGAGTGATATGACCTAGACTTTGAAGAGAATCCTTTTGAAAACTATAGGGAGTGAGCACTTCTAAATAATGCACCTTGTATTTTTCCCACAACTTAGTTAGAAAAAGTGTTTTTAAAGGGTTATTGATATGAGTACCCCTTCCTTGATTGGTTCTTTTAATGTGCCTTAGCCCCTTCTTTTTCTTTTCTTTTTGTTCTATGTTATGTATTGAAAAAAAAAAGTGCAAAAAAAATGGAAAAAATGCAACAATGAGAAAACAAAGTGAAAAAAAATGCAAAAAAAATAAAAAAAAAGTGAAAAATGAGAAAAGCCAAAAAAACAACAAAAAGATGAAAAGTGAAATATGTTGAATAAGAGTCAAGTGACACAATGTCAATTTAACACAAGTATTTCCTTTAGTTGTTCGTTCTATTGTGAATAAGGCTCTTACGTCATTTGTGTGCTATTGTGATCTATTTTTTTTTCCTTTTATCTTTGGGGCTAAGTGCATATTGAGAGGCCATGTTAGTTAATAGTGCACGAAGTATCAACATCCCGTGTGCATAAGATGGAATCCTAAGTTTGTGGCGGCTCTAACTACTTGATAAGTTTTCAAGAGGTGCAAGACCACTTGTGATTGACAGGAGGATCTAAAAAAGGCTAGGGAAACCCTAAGAAAAAATGAATGGCCCCTTATACTCCCTTAGAAGCAAAAGATAGCAAGTCAATACAATCGGTAACTCTTTGAAAAACATGTAGATAGACTTGGTTTAGGCTTTCTTGGGGATAAGCAAAGGGAAGATATAGGGGTGTTGATGTGTGTTATTTGCGTGTGTTTGTATATAGTTTTTGCATGCACATTTAAAGGTATTTTAAGCTTAATTTTATACATTTAGTGTTACATTTGTGCACACTAGATCATATATGCGCATAAAGGGTTGAAATGCATAAATGCTATACTAAGTGCTTTATTTCGTGTTTTGCGTGCATTTTGGGAGAAGCAATTGACCTTAATTGAAGATGTAAAGGGCATGGACAAAGCTTGAAAATGTTTGTGGGGATGAAAAGATTAAAAAAAATGGGTTTGGAAGCCATTAGAAGAGGTTCGAGGCAAACAGAGAAGACCAGGGGCAAAATAGGTGAAGTTCGAAGCATAAAGCAGTCACTGCTTGTCGCCCTGACCTTCCTGCTGATCGACTGGTTAAGTTGACCGGTAGAGATAGAGAGCAGCAACCTCAACTGATCACCTATGCCCTCTTGTTGGATGATTAGTTGACCCGGCCAACAACGCTCACTAACAACTATAAAAAGCCCTTGTCAGCTCCTTTACAAGGTAGGAACTTTATTTTCTTAAAACCCTAATAAAGCTTAACCTTTACCCACTTCATCAAACACCCAAAACCATTATCCCACACCCAACCAAGCCAAGGATTGAAACAAATAACAAGGATTTGAAGAGCTTGTACGAATTTGCAAGCAAGATTTAGAGGAGTTCTTCTTGTTCTTTCTCTAGATCTTGAAAATATGTTGCTAGAATAGGCTCAATCTGGGATTGTTTGTGTTGTCTATTAGAGTAGGATTATGAATAAAGGATTTGTGTGTATCTATGGCTCTTAATAGATGCTTATTTACATTGATTAATGGCATGAATCAATATGTTTATGTGTTGATAATCAAACATGTCTATGTGTTTGTTAAAATGCCTAAGTGAAGTTAAATATGTTCTTTTGTCCTTAAATGCTATCGGTAGTGGTCTCACCTTAGCCTTAATACATACTGATGGTATAAACCCTATTTGCAACTAATGTGTGTTGATTAATATGCTTAATAGATGATTTAGTGTGGTAAAGAGTATACATCTAGTCTGAAACAATACTAAAAGAGTATTCACTTGCAGTAGTTAATGCTCTAGGAGTCTAATCTCTAGTCTGAAACAATACTAAAAGAGTATTCACTTGCAGTAGTTAATGCTCTAGGAGTCTAATCTCTAGTCTGAAACAATACTAATAGGTTAGTCTTTTAAATAGGAAATTAATCAACATCAAATAGAACTTAATTAACTAAGCCCTATAACCTTTGGTCAGAAGGTCCATGCTTTACTCTAAGGAGATCTACTTAGGGATAGACTCGCACTGAGTCCTAGTGGATAATAACGTTAGTTAGCTAAGGCCTCCAAGAGAGCAATCAAACCATAGATAGCCTGAACCATTAACATAGCCCCAGTCTAGTTGCAACACAATCACCTTAGGTTTCCCTCTACCTTGTAGATTCTTTCTTTCCTTAGCTTGACGCCTTTAGTTCCTCCGTTGCTTAGGTTTTATCTTCATTGTCACGAGCTCCCTTCCATCCCAAAAGGCCAAAAATGGTTCAACACACACACGTAGCTAGTTTTAAGCACCCAAGCACGTAGAACTAAGGAGCCTCCCTACAGAGACGATAACCCGCACTCGTATCTGCTATACCACAAATGATTCGTAGGCTTAAACGTTAAAACAACATCACACATGACTACATGCACCTGCAAAAGCACAACGCGTGCAGCTACACCATGCACGGGTACACAGTATATTTTGTGTCTTCATTGGATTGCATTTACTAATTACTTTATACTTGGCTTTGTGATTTTATAGATGTTATAATATTTTATTTTCTTATAGTTGAAAATTGATGACTTTTCGAATTTGCACATTACTATTTGTAAAAATATACAATTTAACTATACAATGTAAACCATATGGTCTCTCATATTAGCCTATGTTGCATCTAAAGAATTCAAAAGTTTGATCGAAGTTTACATTAGGATTAGAACATAATATTAAAATCTTTTAAAGTCAATATAGATTTTTAAAGAATTTCTCCTATTCTTGAAGGTATTATTTGAAATTGGTAAGTATGTATTTTTTTGTAATTTTTTTTTCTCTTTCACTTTGTTTATCATAGAATTTGCTAAATATTATATAATATTGTAAAATATTTTTGTAAGTTTTTTTACATTATTTTGTTTTTTTTTTATGATTTTTAGTACAGATTGATCATTCCTATCCTTTATTGTCTTTTTTTCTCTTTTTCTTTATTAGATTGTATTGTCCAACTATTTTATTAACTTTAATCCCTAATGTAAATGATGTTGTAGTCTTTTTTCTTATATTTGAATACAAATGACATTTGCACTTTGTATATTACATTTACAAGGATACATAATCAATTTATATTCTCCTTTTTTTGTTTTTTGGTTTATATGACACTCAAAAAATTAGTTAAGTCTAATTGACGTTTAACTTTTTTCATTTTTGGGCAAAGGCCAAAGGCCAAAACTTTTACTCATTCCAAAAATTGTTACAAATTGCGTGGATCAAGTCCCTAATCTTTACAAAGCATACCTAATCAATAAACAATAAGCAACAAAAAGAACTTCTTGTTTCATGAATAGTCGAGCGAGAAAAGTACTGAACAAGAATGAGGGCGCAATAGACGATGCACGTCCCCAGGTGAACCAACAAAACGCTTTTCTTCCGAGAATTGCACTGCACGACGGAAAACCCCAACTGTTTGATGCAAACACATTTTCCAACTCTGTAAATGAATCATTCTGTGCTGCAACCAGAACTTGTAACCATGGCAATCCACATTAAACCGTGTGGATATTCCCCAAATCACAGAAGCATGGCCGTCTTCGCTAAACTATGTGTTATAATGTAATCCCAAACTTGAAGTAAGACTTTGCTTATGCCCTCAACATTACCAGCTAAAAACACATACAACCTGCATTTCCTCCTCCAAAGTGAAGCTAAACGAGCTAGCCAAATACAAAGACAAGACCCCATTTGGCTCCTTAAACACGCGAGGGTCACTCGCATTAGACTCCCTAGAAGTAGAACTTTCCTCACCATATCCAATATTATACAACATTGGATGTCCAATCCAAATTTCACCTAGCACAAACAACTCCAACATGCCCAATCAAAATGGCTACAAAGACCACTTAATCTTTTGTACAAAAACATTAGGAGAACTAACAAAGCCGGCCAACTCCCTGCAACATGAACAAACATTAGCGAAAAACGAAAAGTATTTGATGAGTTTTTCAAAAGCGTTTCAAAAATTCGGAGCCAAATAGTGTCTAAGAACCCATTTGGATTGCTTTTTTCAAAAGTATTTTTTTAACAGCTTTTGAAGAACAGTTTTTTTTTAGAAGCTAAAAATTCTGGGTTAATAAAAAAAGTTGTATTTAAACTTTTTTTAAAATTTTAATTTTTTTGAAAATCAAATCAAATAGTTATTGTAAATTTAATGTAACATTTACAGAAAAAAAAAAAGTGATTTTTTTTTTAAAAAACCAATTCAAACAAGCCTTAAAACGTCCACAATAGAGAACATACAACAGAGACCCACAACTAAACTCCCGTCAAGAGCTCCGTCCATAAATCCAACCACAATGCAAAGCAATTCCCATCTCTTTGAGCCATCCGCCCCTATCAAGGCCCTCTCAAGCCTATGGGGAATTCGAAGCCAGCTCGGCCAAAACGCACCAAAAGCCCCTTTTATAGCTAAGCAAATCTAAGCGAGGGCAGGCTAAATTGATCCACGCGAATTGCTCCAATCAATTTCGAAACAGTATTGCGATCATGAATGAGACGATAACCAATAGTCATCAATTTCGGAACAGTATTACCAATTAGCTAGAATATCAGCTGGAGAGTTTCCTTCTCTATAAATGTATGTGACTTATGCGCACATTAAGACGCAACGGAAGATTTCTAGCCCTCTCTACCAAATAAGATAGCTGCCGCGAGCCATGACCTGCATTACCAATATGCGAACCACACTGAGGGAATCCATCTTAAGCCACATTAACAACTCCCAATAATTGACGTGTATATATATATATATATATATATATATATATATATCTATAATTATTAATTAATTGTGATAGTTTAATATTAAAGTTTTAATGTCATCCTATTAATGTTAATTTAAAACCCATTAACCAATTTTGAAAAGAAAAAAACTGACATGTCATAATAACAACACATCAAAATATTGACATGACAACCATAGAGCTTACATGTTATCTTGTCGAACAACTTTATATTATTATTATTATTATTATTATTATTATACATAGATAGATATATAGTAGTATAGATTATATATTGTGTAGATAATAAATTTTAGACTTATATAACTTTAATACAACTTTAGGCCTAACAAATAATCATATCTAACTAGATCTACTATCCAAACTATATGATGATGCGTCACCATATTAAATTCCTTAGATCTCAAAAGTGCACAAGTTTGTTGAGATTTTTGGTATCTTTTCCATTTTTTTATAGAAATTCTTTAACTTTGATTTTGTGATTTTTTTACTTTTTTCGGACATTTTATAAACTTGATATTCTCATATTCAGACACCAATTGTAATTACTTGAAAATCTTCACATATTTTATTTTATAAATATTTAAAATTTGAGAAAATAATTGAGTTACATTATTTAAATCATATTATTAAATATTAAACAATAAAGGTTAAACTGAATACTCTCTGTAAACAAAAAGAATTCATTTAGATCCGTTGAGATGACGAAAACTATCATGAAGAAAACGAAGAAGAAAATTCACAAGATGTCACACTTTTCAAGGGACTTTTTTAAAATGTCACAAAAAGTCGTTTTCTTACAAACGTTTCTTAGATGTCAGAAAAAATTCACTTTTTGGAGGCAAAAATTCGGCGGGGGCAATTTACCTATTCTAGGGCCTTATTTAAAAAAAAAAAATGTCACACAAACTATTTTTCTGGGATGTTTTCAAAAAGTCATGATGTTTAGGGACAATTTTAATATGTCACAAAAGGCAACTGCTGGGGACGTTTTTAAAATGTCACAATCACCTTCTTTTTTTTTTATTTTCTTCGGGTGGGGTTTTCTTTTTTTTTTTTTTTGGTGGCGAGGGAAGAGGTTTACCTATTTTGGGACTTTTTTGGAGGATGTTGCGCAAACTATTTTCTAGGGATGTTTTTGAAAAGTCACAAAAGTCATCTTTTTTGGGGACGTATTTAAAATGTCAAAAAGGTCATCTTTTAGGGATGTTTCTAAAATGTCACAAAAAAGTCAATATTTTTTCTGGAGGAAAATTGGGCGACAACAATTTACCTATTCTTGGGACGTTTTTTGAAAAATGCTGTACAAACTATTTTTCAGAGATGATTTTTAAATGTCGCTATTTTACTTGTTTTTATAGACAAATAATTAACGCCCCTAAAACATTATTTTTCGTTGCAAAATATAAGCAAAACATTATGTTTCATCATTAAATATCAGCATGAATTTGAAACTGAAGCTGTGAAAAGTATATTATTTTAGCTTTCTTTTTGAAAACGTCTCAAAATATCTCATTTAACAACGATTTCTAAGTCCTTGCTGAAAAATTCGTCCCTAATTCCAACTTTTCTTGTAGTGACGTATTCAACATTTCCGATGTGACTGATTTTTGTTCTGGAACATCATTGCTGATCTCCATCTGATTTTAAGGTATGCTCCACCTGGTCTTCTTTGAGACAAAACCCGAAATGGGTGATGGGGAATTGGATTCTTCTATTTAAAGTTACAATGGTTCGTAGTTCTTTAGTGACTTTTTGTATAGGCAACATTTAAGGATCTTGGGTTAGAATTTAGAATTTATTCATGATAGAACTCCAAACACGTAGGTCGCTACTTAGTAAATGGATGTTGTAGGGTACGTGGCACATGAATGAGATAGTTGGAGAATTATGAATATTTTGGATTTGTGAACCTTTATATTGCAAATGATATGTCATACATCTAGATTCTTAGTCGTACCTCAAGGTTTAACAAGAGAAACCATGGGTGACCTTTCCTCCATTAAAGGATGTGCAAGCAATGTATTAATTTGGGAATTTCAATTGGATATTGTGTGCGAAGAATCAAAGTATTGCATTAGTATTTTTATTGCTCGACAAATAAATATTGCAGTCTTCTGTGTGTATGTATACTTATATTAGACACGTGTCAAGTGTCACATTGCATGAGATAGAAAAGACATATCCTAATGGTTGAGTGAAATAATCGTATAGGGATTTGTGATCAAAGCATAGTTGAGTGGAAAAGTAGTACATGAACTATTGTGGCACATTATTTTGTTGAGATGTGTTTGTACGACACATATGCATAACATTAAGCAAATATTAGAATGAAATTAAACGCCAATAAAAATGTGGTGAGCCAGTATATTGCATGTGACATTGGAGAGGAGTTGTTATGATGGCATCCGCCATATCCACCATGTCCGCCACCGACTGCGCCACCTTCTTTTGCTATTACTAAAGGAAGAGAAATATTGATGATTAGCACAAGCACAAGAAAATTCAAATGTTTTCCTCTAAACTTCATCTTTGCGGCCTCACGCTTCATGAAGTATCAAAGAGTTTTTCTCTGTTATACTTGTCATAGAGATAGCTAACTTTTATACTCTTTAAGCATTAATTACACATATATTTACTTGTTAAAATCCTATTTTCTATAACCATGGCTTTTGCCTTTTACCTTTGCCAAATCCCCTTATTAAAAAGGCATGACTCTTAAATGGAAGATATTAAATAACAATATCTTTACTAATTTAAGTTATGAAATATTATTAGCATGCCAAGTAATTGGCTTGATATCTTTTGCTTGTGAATTCATAGGTGCTTTACAAATGTTATGAAAAAGATCCAATTAAATGAACTATCTACGCAATAAAAATGAAATAAACTAAACATTAAATTCTCTCAAAAAGTTAAATATTATTATGAGCAAATCTAATTATATTTTTTTGTTAGAATTGTGTAACTAAAACACGTATTCCCTGCATCACTACAAGAAAAAAACAAAAAAAAAAAGCAAACCAAGTTGACAATGAGTAGAGAGGATAATGCACAAATATAGTACAATCATGATTTGAACAATAAGGAAAGGGATATATATCACATAAGGAGTTCCTTTCTCTCTTCCTCGTTCCCATGGTTGATTCCATTGTCACCACATTGGCGACCACCCCAGCCAAACACACCACCATTATTGCCTTCTACGAGGCCAAATACAGGAGCTAAAAGTAGCATGAGCAAAATGGAAATGAACAATAGGGCAACAAAGTTGACAAGCTTATATGTGACAATCATCTTCATCTTCTCACTTTTGATAAACAAATCTTGGAGAAAGACAGTATTGTATAAAGTGAAGCTAATTCGTACACACATATGTGTGTGTATATTTGTTAGCAAGATTAGTAGTTCCTGTCATCTTTCGTTCTTATTTTAGGATATTTTTAATTTTGACAAGGTGCTGTAGCTTATGGCTTATTAATTGCCAAAAAGAAAATATTTAAATTAATTATTTTTCCAAACTAGTGTTCTTTCTAATTACCTAATGGAAACATCATATGTGTTGACATGGTCTGATGGAAAGGTATAGAGAATTGTAATAACTACAGAGGCCTGTTCTGGATTAAGGTTCAACAACAAAACAACAGGTATTTTTAGAAAAGTAGGTGCAAAAGATGTTTGGTTACGGACAAAATTAAGTTTGGAGAGGCCTAAAATAGAGTTTTCAAAAAGTATCAATTTTGTTGCTTTTTCGGAAACTGTGTTTTGCAAACAACAAGATACATTCATATATATATATATATATATATATATATATATATATATGTATATGTATATGTATATGTATATGTATATATATGTATATATATTCTTTACTAACTAAGCAATTACAACATATTCATTTATGATTAAAGATTAAATATATTATTAAAAAAATTAAAAACTTTAAAAATTAAACTATAAAAGTTAAAAATTTAACAAATTAAAAAATCAAAAAATATAAAATATAAAATATAAAATTTAGAAAATTAAAAAAGTTAAAATATTTAAAAAATTAAATATATTTAAAAGATTAAAAATGAAAACTAGAAAATTAGAAATTAAAATATTAAAAACTAAAAGATTAAAAAATTAATAAATTCAAAAACTAAAAAGAATCTACAAATTGAAATCAAATATATAAATCATAAACATCAGCGCTCAAGACAACAATTTTAACTAAACAAATCACAAATTACTTTTTTGTCGAACAACAATTTTATCAAATAGTGAAACAACTTTTTTCAACAACATGTCTCAATTTAGCCTTCTCAAAACATCAATAGTAGATTGGAACAATAATGCCAAATTGACCTTATATAGCCACCAAACAAAAGGGTCATGACTTAATTACTTCTTTGATTTCATGTTAAGATTTCTTTCAACATAGATAACTCATTTATATAACATGTAAAAATGAAAATATATTGTTGAAAAAGATAATTAAGGGCTTGTTTGGTGGCATTTTTTAAAAGCATTTTTTAACAACTTTTGAAAAAAGTTCTTTTTTGAGAATCATAAAATCTTGGCTTCTTAAAAACATTTTTCAAAATTTTAGCATTTTTGAAAACCAAGCCAAATAAATATTGCAAAAAGAATGAAGTGTGATAACTTAACTATTCCATATATTAGAGTATGAGTGATATATGGGGTAGATGAACCATTTTTTTCCTAATATATATACATATATATATATATATATATATTCTAAAAAGATATTGTAAAAAGAATGTACTTTCTATAAGAAAAAAAAAGTTCTTTTCCAGGGAAAATGTGTTTTTTTCTTTAAAAAGGCCAAACCAAATAAGCCCTAAAGAGAAAAGTAAAATATTCTAGAAAAATGATATCCTTATATTCTCAGTGTTTTGTTAAACTTGTATACTAATATATTCTAATTTTTATTTTCTAAAAAATAGTTTTCATTTTTAGTTTAAAAAATTCATATATGTGTTTAATTCATTGTTGTTTTCTAGAAATTGAAAACTAGGAATCTTGTTTAGCAACTGGGGTAGCTGGCTGTTGAGGAACCTTTTTACATACTGTATAAAGGGAACACCCTTGAGGTTGGCCATGCCAATTATCTTGCATGTGAACCTGTGCTGGAGCTACTGTTGTCACTAGTCTGTCTCTGTAATATTTGAATGTGACCGACCTCTAATTGGGGACCACATAGTCGAGGATTAAGGCCTGCCTCAAGTAGTCTTTACTTTGTTGATTGATCACAGGTGGCCATTGTAGCTATTTAGGATTCAGAAGAGGCTGTTTCTCTAGGCCAACAACAACATGGATGGCTGTATTCATTAGCTGGCCTATGTTCTCTTGTATTTGATGAAGCAATGGTCACACTTTGTCCATCACGTGGTGATTGGTTGCCTGGACGATTTCTTGGAAATTACCCTAATTATTTAGTGCTTTGCACGGCTTAAATTCTCCATATGCATGGCCAAACCTTGCTTGCTCCACTGCTTTAATGACCCCTCAATTCTGTCACAGAGCAATATTATAGCACACAAATTGGTGAGATACTTACGACACAGCTGATCTTAACTAAGCTACCAACATTTGGAGTGATGATATTCTATATCCTGAAAGGAGTAGGGTAGTGCTACAATTTGCGCTCAAAGAATTTTGGAGGAAATTTGTTGTAATCTGGCATCTTGTACTATTTTATCTAAAACATGATCAATGATGTGGTTGAGATTGTTAAGTTTGGAAGAAAAGCTGACAACTTGATGCAAGAATGAAGATTGAACAGTATTTAACATTTTCAATGTGATTGACTTTTGATTTGGAGCATCAATGCTAATCTTCTTCCGATTTAGAGTATGCTCCACTTGGTCTTGTTTGAGTTAAAACCCTCAATGGGTAATGAGGAGTTGGATTCTTTTATTCAAACTTACAATGGTTAGTCATTCTTTAGTAACTTTCTATTACTATATTGGCAATATTTAAGGATGCTTCGGCTAGGATTAGAATTTATTTAGGTTGAATGAAATTATATGCCAATAAATATATGGTAAGCTAGTGCAATTTATATGAAATTGTAGATGAGTCATTATGATGGCGTCTACCTGCTCTACATCCACCTCTTCCTTTACCGATTACTCCTCTTCCAGCATCTCTTTCGTGTCTACCATGTCCACCGGTGTGTGCGCTGCCATCTTTCGCTATTACTAGAGGAAAGGGAATGCTAATGATTAGCACAAGCATAATAAAGTTCAGCAGCTTTCCTCTAATTCTTCATCTTTACAACCTCACAATTCATGACACATTAAATAGAGTTACCTAACTATTATACTCTTTGAGCATTACTTATGCATATATTTACTTGTTTAACTCCATTTTCTATGATTATGATGTTTGCCTCTTATCTTCGCTAGATCCCCATATTAAAAAGATGTGATACTATTAGAGAAACACTTTTAGGAATAAAGCACACCCACATGTGTAAGGTGTAGAATAGATGATAAGATAAGAATTACATGAACATACATATAAACTTGAAGAGGATACAATCTTATCATGTCTCCGCAAAAGCGTAGAGCCATCGGCTAAACACATCTTGATTTTTAGCTGCTTAAACTTATCCTTTGCAAGTGGTTTTATCAATGCGTCAGCCAATTGATTTTGAGTTGATACGTATGCAACTTTGCAAGCTTCCATTTGCAATTCTTTCTCGAACAAAATGATAAACTAATGCAATGTCTTTCATATGGGAATGAAACACATGTTCGAGACAAACAAATATGGCACCAATATTATCACATAACAACCTCAGAGTATGAGATATAGGCACATGTAGTTCAATGAGCAGATTTTGTAGCGTTGTTGTCATTGCCATCAACCTATAGTCAACTAATGGTCAGTTGCTTCCTTGAACACCAGGGCACAAGAGTAGATCCTAGGAATATCACATAGGCTGACGTGGAAGTATAGTCGTCTTTGTTGCCAGCCCAGTCGTTGTTAGATTATGCAATAAGAGATAAATTTTTAGATAGACTAATGGGCAGACCATAATATATCGTCTTATTTAAATGTCGTAGCGGTCGTTTAGCAGCGACCCAGTGAGGTGTTCTTAGACTATCTTAAATTGTGCAAGTTTGTTCACTGAATATGCAATGTCAGGTCGAGTAAGGCCCAAATACTATAATGCACCAATCAAGTTTTTGCACTATCATGAGCATATGTGATTATAGTTATTATGCTTTAAGATTGGTCATATTAACCTGTCTTGATATACACTTATTTTAAGGGAGAGATGTGTCTATTGAAGACTCAACACGCTCAATTGTCAAAATGCATGTTGATAGTGAGTTCCATTCGTTTTGTAGTTTAAGTGATTGACTGTAATATATTCAACCATGAACTACGCATATATTTATCACCATAAAAAAAGGGAGATTGTTAGCATAATTGACACATATGCATATTTTGATGATGATATAATGAGGTGATGAGCATTAATGATAAGTGCTACTCTCTATGGATGAATAAATGTGTTGGATAGTGCTTTGAATGAATGGTTAAGTTGATTGATGAATCTCAGATGCAATTCACGCTTTTGCATGTACTAATGCATTCGTTGAGTCTTTGACAATATCCTTGATCCAATTGCCTTAGAGAATCCTTGTCATCTCCTGGACTTTCAAGTCAAGAAGCTTAATCTATATATATAAGTTAAACCTAAAGGAGCTCAAAGAAGATTGCCACATCAGCACCTATATATTGTCAAATCATCATAAATTCTATTTTTAATATTATTATATTGTTATAAATTTATACATTATAGTGTTTAATTATATTTATGCACCTCCTATATATTTCTTTTTAATGAGTTTAAAGTAATAAATTCCAAAAGAACTTATTAATTTAATTAATTTATGCATCATATCCTAATTAAAAATAAAAATAAGAAAAAGATAAAATAAGAATAAAAAAGTATTAAAATTAATTTTTATAGATATTTAGAAATAATAAAAAATACACAAAAACCTAAAAACAATAAAAAAATCACATCTATAAATATTTAAAAAACTAAAAAACACACAAAACTTAAATAAGTCCGTGCAAAGTACAGGGTATGAAAGCACTAGTTGGAATATAAGCTTTGAAGATTTGAAGAGAAGAGATGACACAAGGATGGAGATGGAAGAAAAAAGGGGTGCAGACATAGATCGTTCTATGTAAGATTACCCTTTTATGTGCTTCTCCTCGTTTTTGGCTTGATTGCAGTAATTATATGTTCTAAAAATATTTTCAAAGTAACCATAAGCTTTTAAACATTTTTGTAATCCAAAAAGTTACTTCAAAAACTTGGTTTTTCGTGAAAAATAGAGTATAAAAATAGAGTATGAAACTTGGATTGCTCTTAAAATCATAATCCTAAGTTCTCTACTAAGAGAGGTCATTAGGCTGACTAGACCTGTGTACCTCTCATTCAACAGTGGAGTTGTAATTGTAGTTTAGGTGAGCTCTTCAGGTGCCTAGACGGACCATGGATTGACCCATTAAGAATTTTGTTATTCTTAACAAGAGAGGTGTTTCGGCGACGAGTATGATCAAATACGTTAACCGGATTTGAGCTATCATGAAAATTCTTATCTAGAACTAGCTATTTTGATACATTTATACAGCCTTATCCATTCCCAAATCTTCAAATTTGATTTTAGGGCTTCCCTAAAATGTGTCTAAAAGGTATTTTTCAAATGGCCATATAAATATCATCAAATCAAAAGCCAAAAACAAGTTTTGCCCATAACATTGAGGCAATCCTAGAATCAGAAGTGTATTTAACTTTTCTCTCTAGCTTTGTGCTTAAACTTTGAGAGTTTTAACTCTCATATTCTTGTAATTATAAAATTAGAGCTAGGTATTGGGTAGATTTGTGAGAAGACAACAAGAACACTAGAAAAAATCAAAGAGGGATTCCGATTCTAGATAGAATCAAGGTGGGTTTTTTTATTCGAGTTAAAATCAAGGTTATGGGTTGATTTGTACTAAGCTAATATTTGAAAAGAATAGGTTGTAATTAGTGTCTTTTGTTGAAATTCTCAATCATGGTGATCGATGAATGGACGTATGATAGCCACCGACACATTACAAATTCTATGTGTACTTTTTTTGTTGCTTTGCTTCGGTTCCTTTTTGCTTTCGCAATTTCACCGTCAATTGCTCTACTAAAGTTTCTACTAATCCCCAAAAAGCAAATAGATAGACACTAAAGCTTTGACATTCACCCATCAAGACAGATATCATATATCACCAATATAATGTCGACTTCATGCTAACCTAAACTTGAGATACTAATCTGATGTATCTAACTATGATGACCAACATTGTCCTATTAGATCTGCACAGTGTGCAAAAAGTACCATACTCAAGCTTCACTATGTGTTATATTTTAAGAAATAGAACATTGAAGGATGAGAAAATTGTAAAGCAAAGCTACAAAAGTAGAAATTTCCTCTCATAAAAATGGTGAAAAAAGAGAGATTAATAATTAATAAAGGTACTGATAGAAGTAAACAGACGCTGAGGTTGTCTAAGAAGTATCATTAGGAAAGTGCCCAAGTCATTAATGAATGTACCCACGAGGTGACTGTAGAGATCCGATGATGGTGGGAAGATGAAAAGTAAAAGTGTTAATATATTTTCAGGTGGCAGTGGAAAAATAAGGAGTGGAAGATGTAATAATTTTGGCATTTAAATTTACAGTGGTGCCTTCGAACCAGTGCTAAAACTTTTTAGAGGCACCACATAAAACGTCGATAAATCAAGGGGCGTGGTCTTAGTGGCAATTTTATAACATTAAGAGTCGCTGCTTTTTTAGAACCGACACAAAAATCCATAACGAAGGCACCCCCTTTTACAAAGTTAAAAATATTTTTTTTTCAAAATGGGGTGGCACCTCTTCAAATTTTATTACCACAAAAACCAAATTACAAAGTAGAGGGAAGATATATACCTGACTTTTTATTCTACTTCTAAAGATACTAAGTTGACAGGCCAACCTAGTTATAATATGTAATAAAATGGATGCAATGCACGTGAAAAAATTAAATAAAATTGTATTATTACCTTTACAATTAAATCTAAAACTAGGTCGCCCTAATCTGTCACACGTAAATAATCCTTGAAGCTGAGAAGCAGTCTCCAAGATGTTAAAAATACTAATCTCAAAGCTTGAGCACCCAAGTTGGCCAAAAAATCTGCTAGCTTATTATTTTTTCGATATATGTGCGTCACTCTAGCCCCTAATTCGCCAATCAAACACCATACGTTCAAAACAACATGACAAATGTTCCATTGATCCTCGATCCCATGCACAAGTCTGACTGCCCACATAAAATCCATTTCAGTCTAGACGTTATGAAAACCTTTATCCTTACAAAAATCAGACCTCTCAAAAGCGCTTTAAGCTCAAACTCAGTTACTGACGGCTGCTCAACAAGTTCATAAAATCCAAAAAGCACTTCGCCATTCGCATTGCAAACAAGACCTCCCGCCCTAGTTAAACCATTATCACCATGAAAACTTCCATCCACCTTAAGCTTCAAATCTTGGACAAGAAGTGGTTTACGGCATAACCAACTTAGGAGTTATACTATGAAGCTTTGAAACTCGATAAGAGAGAACATCAGCCACATCCCAATCTCCTCTTCATTGACTAGACTCGATCACCCCAGCTTGGAAGAGTTGAGCCACCAATCTCTCCACTTGCCAAATGATACACCCACCTAAAAAGCCAGCTCCTTTGTGTTTCGCTCTATTCTATTCCAACCAACTAAACCAAGCAATGAATATAGGGATCAATTGACGAACATGACCCATAGTCTCATGTGTTGATGTGAACCATTTGATTATCCATTGTCGGGCACCCACCAAATGTCCAAGTTGAATCCCAAATAAAGAAGTAAAATGACTCCAAACCTCTTGCATCTTAGAGCTCGTAAAACAAAGTAGTGTTCCATCATCTCTTCATGGCTATAACATTGGCAGCGTGAAACCATAAACAAACCTTGCTTTCATAGCCTGGGTAACCAATAATGCAAGAGGCACCAAAGGAAAATGGAAAATTTTAAAGGAATTGATCGGTGCTATATTTGCATGAATCAAACGACAGATATTGCCTTTGCCGTACCTTAATCTAGGGAGATTTAACTATAAAACAACCCTTCGGAGACAGAGACCAATAGGAAACACTCTTCAAGTTCGTAAAAATATGAATCTGAATGATTTTATCAACAATACTCGTAGGCAAAAACTGAAGCAGCTTCATCTCATTCTTCCAGTGTCCCGCAGTCTAGAAGTCTCTAACCCTGGCTGATAAGTCACGCAAGCCTCTATAAGATGAATAAGTGGTTCATTCCCAAACCAGACATCACACCTTGACCAAGCTATCCCATCTCCAAGCCGCCTTCGCATAAAGTTCCCGCATTCTTCAGCGTTCTCACTCAGGCATCGCCAGAACGATGAATGATAAAAAGCCGAACCACTCACACTAGTTTGCACTTCTTTACCATATTTTGCTTGCATGAACCGTGCCCAGAGCCCTTGAGAAGTACGCAACCTGCACATAAGTTTCCATTCCATCGCCTTACACATATCACGCATGCTACGAACACCTAAGCCACCTTCCTCCAAGGGATAACAAGTTTTTCGCCAAGCACACCAACGCCATCTTCTCTGGGTTCCATGACCTCCCAAAGAAAACAATTAAACAACCTCTCCAATCTATCAGTCACAATATTCCGAGGCCGTGAAACTTGCATTAAATGCAAAGACATACAAGTCAAAGTACTACAAAGAAGAACTAAGCGTCCCCTCGGCAAGAGATAGTTCCTCTCCCGACCTGCAAGCCTTTTAGTCACTTTTGAAATTAACTCATCGAACAGGAATGCTTTTTTACGTCTCTTAAATAAGGGAACTCCCAATTATTTTAACGGGGGCATCTGTTTATGGAAACCGGTAACACAAGCAACAACCGAATCTCTCTAGTGAGATGCTTTAGATGAGATAACATACCTCCTCTTATCCACGTTAATTTGTTGCCCCGACATCTTCTCATAATGCCTTAACACTTAAGAACTTGCTCCAGGGCTTTCTTAGAGTCGTTAGTAAACACAGTAGCATCATCAGCAAAACTGAGTGAATAGTAAACACAATAGTATCATCAGCAAAACCGAGGTGGGAGACCATAACATGACAGTGATAAAAAGTAAAAAAGGCTATTTTAAATATAAAAAAAATATATTAACTTTTATTATTTTTTTTAATTTAAACATTTATAACTGAAAACTCTCGCCTCTATATATAGGCTACTCTAAAAATTTAAAACTAAATAGAATTTGGTTAAATCAATCCTTTACATATTAAAATAGCTAATAGATTTATCATAACTGAACTAGGAAAATAACTAATAAAATAATCCTAATATAATTAGGACTCCTAAACATATCTAAATTCTAAAATCAAGTTTATCTACTAACATCCCTTAAACTTGATTTAATGCTCGTTACTCCAAGCAAAGCTCTCAGTTGGATGAACACGTCACTCTTAAGGGGTTTTGTTAAAATGTCGACAATTTAATTTTGAGACTTCACGTGCTTTATCTTCACTTTCTTCTTTGCAGCACATTCTCCAACTCTTTTGTCATTGCCCTTTTGAAATATCACCATAGTCAATGCCATCTCTTTGACTATGGCCTTTTGCAACCTACCTTGCCTTGTATCTTTCTACTTCATTTTTTGTATTCCTCTTTATTTTGTAAACCGACTTTACTCCAATGAGTTTGTGTCCTTTAGGTAAAATCGCAAACTTCCAAGTATCATTCTTCTTGATTGTCTTGATCTTTTCGTCCACAACTCCTCTCGACCTTTCACTCTTATCAGCTTCCTCAAATATTATTAGCTCACAATCAGCATAGAGACAAAAGAGATTCAGATCTTCATTTAAATTTCGAGTTACTTTGTAGATCTCACTCAAACTTCTAAAGCGAGGAGCTATTTCTTCAGGACTCAAACTTGTTGCAGAGGAGTTTCCTTGACCTATAGTTGGAGATGTAGTTGGAGTTGGAGTTGGAACTGCACTTGAAATTGGAGTAGGAATTGGAGAGATAAAATCCCTATTTGCTTCTACTTCTTGCTCTTGTAAAGGTAAGAATCTATCTTCTTTTTGCTCATTAGTACCCCAATTCCATTCTGCTTCTTTATCAAATTGAACATCTCTGCTAATAATAATCCTTCCACTAATAAGATTGTAAAGCTTGTAACTTTTGGAGCGTCTGTCGTAGCCAATAAAAACAAGCTTTTGACTCTTGTCGTCAAGCTTGGATCTAACTTGATCTGGAACATGAGCATAGGCTATGCATCCAAAAACTCGTAAATGCTTGATGATAGACTTCTTTTTATACTAGGCTTCCAATGGTGTCTTGTTAGAAAGACTCTTTGTAGCACAACGATTCAAAATATACACAGCACAATCAATAGCTTCAGCCCAAAATTCTTTCGGCATTCATTTGGTCTTCAACATGCTCCATATCATCTCAAGAATCACTCTATTTTTCCTCTCAGCAACTCCATTCTGTTGAGGCGATCGAGGACCTGTCAACATACGTCGAATACCCTGATCTTCACAGAACCTTTCAAATTCTTGTGATGTGAATTTTCCGCCTCTATCAGATCTTAAAGCTTTTATCTTGTGGCCACTTTCCTTTTCAACAAGAGCCTTAAATATTTTGAACTTCTCAAAGGCTTCAGATTTTTCTTTAGGAAATAGACCCAAGTTTTACGACTATAATTATCAATAAAAAGAATAAAGCACTTATTTTTACCATAGGAACTTGGATTTATAGGCCCATAAATATCGGTATGGATAAGTTCAAGTGGCCTCCTTGCTCTTGATGTAGCCTCATGTGGAGAACATTTCCTAGCTTGTTTCCCAAGAAGACAGCTTTCACAAATTTGCTTCGGACGATTGATGAGAGGCAATCCATTCACCATATTGTTTTTTTACATCAAAGACAAATTTTCAAAATTTATGTGCCCAAATCTCAAATGCCAAAGCCAAGAAGTTTCTTTTACACAAGCTTTAAAACATTTTGCTGTATCATTCTGAATATTTAATACAAACAATCTACTTCTTATCATTGGCACTTTTGTTATCAAAACATTATTTTCATCCTTTATTACACAATGTTTATCTTCCAATAAAATTGTGTAATTTTTTCCAAGAAGTTGGCCAAAACTCAAAATATTACTTTTTAATTTTGGCACATAATATACTTTAGAAATAAGATGATTCCTTCCATCTTTCAAACGGATCAGAATCTTACTTTTGCCTTCCATAGATATTGTAGAGCCATCTCCAAATTTTACGTTGCCCTTGACAGTTTCATCAAGCTCTGCAAACATACTCCTCTTTCCACTCATATGACTGCTAGATGCTGTATCAAGATCCCATGAAGTCCCATCTCCATTAGGATCACCTTGATAGGCCATTAACAAGGTTATTTCTTCTTCTCCTTGTTTCTCCACGTAGTCTGCTTTATCAGCCACAATTTTTGGATTTTTCCTGCATTCATAAGAATAATGCCCAAATTTCTGACAATTGTAACATTGAATTAACGATTTATCATACTTTCTTGAATTGTTGCCTCTTCCATGCCCAGGTCCTTGCGTATTGTTCTCTTCTTGATTGGATTGATTAAATCCTCCTCTTCTGCTACGTCCTCGCCCTCTTTGTCCATGACCACGTCCTCGTCTTCCTTGGCCTCTATTATTGTTGGAGTTTTCTTCTTTCTTCAAAGTAAAATTGCTTTGAAGAACCTTTTCAAGGACTTCCTTATCCTTCTTTTTATGTCTTTCTTCATGGGCTTATAACGAACCCATGAGTTCATCAATGGACATGGTATCTAAATCCTTTGATTCTTCAATGGCTGCAACAATATATTCATATTTTGGATGCAAAGAACAAATGGTTTTTTCTACTATACGGACATCTTTCAAATCTTCTCCATATCTTTTTAATTGATTGGAAACCACAAAGACTCTTGAAATATAATCTGATATAGATTCAGTATCATTCATATGGAGATATTCAAACTCACCTCTTAAAGTTTGAAGACGAACCTTTTTCACCTTGTCAACTCCCTTTTGGGATTTTTGGAGAATCTCCCATGCTTCCTTCGCGGTAGTGGCACATGAAATCTTCTCAAGCATTGCTTCATCCAAACATAGATGGATAATAGAAAGAGCTTGTTGATCTTTCGTATGAGATCTTGTTGACATGTCGTTTTGAGCTTGACTCCAGGTTGCACCTTCATCCGGTTCCATGTAGCCTTTTTCTACAATCTCCCAAGCATCTTGAGAGCCAAGAAGGACTTTTAGACAAATTGCCCAATTATCGTAATTATCCTTCGCCATGCGAGGGAATTGAAACGGAACGTCCCATTAGCCATCATATTTACCAAGCTTTATATACCACTTTATTAGAAAGAGGAAGGGACTATTTTGAATATAGAGAGAATATATTAAACTTTATTATCTTTTCTAACTTGGGCATTTACAGCTGAAAGCTCTTACCTATATATATAGACTACTTTAGAAATCCAAAACTAAATAAGATTTGGTTAAACTAATCTTTTACATATTAAAATAGCTAATAGATTAATCCTAACTGGAGTAGAAAAATAACCACTAAACTAATCCTAATATAATTAGGACTCCTAAACATATCCAAATTCTAAAATCAAGTTTATCTACTAACAGACATCTCGTATAGTACCTAACTAAAGGCAATCTGTTATACAGATCATTCAGACATCTTGATAAAGAATCAACAGCGATGACTGTGAGTGGCAAGCTAGCTTTAGAAAGGGTGAATAGAGCTTGAAAACCTGTAATTGCAAACTTCAAGAAATTCTTTTGCTGATTAGATTGTGGAAGTGTATTGCAAAAATTGAGTAGCGCGACAACAAGAAAATTAAAAAACACAACAATTTATAGTGATTCAACCTCCAAGCCTATATCCACTCCCTGAGTATCCCACTCGAGATTTTCAACAACTCTACTAACAATCTTGAGATTTTCAAAAGTTGGCTAAGTTCAAAAACCAACATTACAACCTTGATCTCAACCCAAAATCAAGAAATCCATTTGCAATTGTTTTCACAAATTCAAACTCACAAGGTTAATCTACCCAAATCCCAACTTTTATGAGATAAAAAACTACAAAGCAATGGTTGGATTTGATAAATAATACAAGACTTATAGATGCCTCGAGAAAAGTAAAGCTCTCTTGTATTGCTCTCTCTTATCTTTTTGAGTTTTCAAACTTTTAAACTCTCATATCTTGGGTTTTTGTTAAAAGACTAAATATAAGTGATATACATATGCCGCAACTGAAGAATAGTTGTTAGACACAAAGGTCAAAGACCAAAATTAAGTTTTTGACTGTTGTAGAAAAAATATGGTAAAAAATCGTACACCCAATGGCTATTTCCAAGTAAAAAAATCTTAGATCTAAAGCTTAGTACCGGTACATCGACAAAGTGCCCCCAACAAGCTGCAAGTGAGGTAAATCATCTCTGGTCCCCCAAGAAGAATAAAACACAAAAACTTTAAAAACTTTCTGTCGAGGGAGATAGAAACTCAATCGGTACCTCGACAAAGTTAACCCGGCAATACGAGAAAGTTTGTTTTATAAGAAAAACATGACCTGTCACCTAAAAGACATGTCTAAAACCATTTTTAGCATAAAAGCATTTTGAAAGACATGAAATCATTTTGAAAACACATTTGGGCATATAATATCTTAATTCTTAAATTAGAGAGAGAAAGAGAGAGAGAGAATTAGAAGATAAAGAGCAAGGAAGGCATCTTTGCAATAAAAATCTACAGCTTCTCCCCTTCTGTCGTCCGTCTCCTTCCTTATGTCACCACACCACTTGGTATATGCAATTTTCAATGCTTATGGTAGCAGATGATTATCTCCAAGGCATAGGCTTAGCATAATTGCTTAAGAACTCAAACACTTCATTAGAAGCAATACAAGCATACTTGAGTTCTCAAACCTATCATTTACTTTTTGATTCATATGCCATTCATCCATAACACATTATATATCATCACATTCATTAATCACATATTTCACAAAAAATTCCATTTTCATGATCAATCTCGTTTTCATCATCAAAACATAATTATTATTAAAGTCATAATGTCAACAATCTCTCCCTTTGTTGGGGAAAAACATGCAAACACAAAGAATATGAGAAGAAATAACGGACACAAGAAATTACGTGGTTCGGCTTTGAAGCCTACGTCCACGGGCAGCAGAGAATAATTCTATTACTGATCACGAATGCTACAAGGCTCTCACTTTGGTTTCTCTCTCACTCTACACCCCCATGGGGTACAACCCTAAGGCCCTTAATATAATGTCTAGCCCCTATTTATAGTACATAAGTATCCTAATCCGTATTCTACAAGGATAAGGAAACAGTATACTACTAGGAAAAGTAAACAGTATACTACAAGGAAAATGACACATATTAATTATATAATACGGGCCACATTCAACAAATCTCCACCTTGGCACGTATTCGCTCTAATCAACATACCATCATCCCTGCTGCCAACTACCCTTAAGGGCTCACTGCTCCACACCGCTAATAGCAACCAAATCCAAACAATGCTTGAACTTGCTGACTGGAACCACCTTAGTCATCATATCTGCTGAATTCTCATGGGTAGAAATCTTCTGCACCGATATGATTCCTTGTGATATAATATCTCTGATAAAATGATATCTGATATCAATGTGTTTAGTTCTCTCATGATACATCTGATTCTTCGTCAGATGGATTGCACTCTGGCTATCACAAAAGACTGTACTTGTATCTTGCTGCAGTCCAAGATCACGAACCAGGCCTTGTAACCACATGGCCTCCTTCACAGCTTCTGTAATTGCCATGTACTCCACTTCAGTAGTCGACAATGCCACAGTAGACTGTAATGTCGCTTTCCAACTGATAGCACATCCAGAGAGAGTAAACACGTAACCCGTCAGAGATCTTCTCTTATCAAGGTCACCCGCAAAGTCCGAATCACAATAACCCACCAACCTCGCTCAATCTCGGTCATCTTGCTAAATAGCAATCCTATATTCGCGATTGCCACGCAAATATCTCATTATCCATTTCACCGCTTCCCAGTGTGTTTTCCCAGGTGATGCCATATACCTGCTCACAACACTAACTGCATGTGAAATATCAGGACGAGTGCACACCATAACATACATCAAGCTACCAACAGCACTCGAGTATGGAACATGAGACATATGCTCCACCTCCTCCTCAGTTTTAGGTGATAAATTTGCAGACAATTTGAAGTGAGCAGCAAGCGGCACACTCACAGGCTTAGATTTAAGCATCCCGAAATGCTCCAGCACCTTCTCAATATAACTTTGTTGAGACAAGAATAGCTTCCCAGCGTTTCTATATCTGTGAATCTCCATGCCAAGAATCTTCTTCGCTGCTCCAAGATCCTTCATCTCAAACTCATCACCTAGCTGCTTCTTTAATTCGTTGATTGCAGACATGCTTTTAGCAGCAATAAGCATATCATCAACATACAACAGCAAATACACAAATGAACCATCTTGAAGCTTCTTGAGATATACACAGCTGTTGTAAGCACTCCTTGTGTATCCAGCACCTACCATGAATGTGTCAAATCTCTTGTACCATTGCCGAGGTGACTGCTTCAACCCATACAAGGACTTCGTCAGTTTGCAAACATGGTTCTCCTTACCAGGAACTACATACCCCTCCGGCTGACTCATGTAAATTTGCTCTTCAAGATCACCATGCAAAAACGCCGTTTTCACATCTAGCTGCTCAAGCTCTAAGTCATGAAGAGCAACCAAGGCAAGTAAAACCCTGATGGAAGTATGCTCCACAACTGGAGAGAACACTTCGTTGAAGTCAACACCCTCCCTTTGTGTATAGCCTTTTGCCACCAACCGTGCCTTGTATCGAGGACCTTCAACCTGAGGACCTTCCTTTTTCTTGTAAACCCATTTGCAACTGACAACTCGCTGTCCCTTAGGCAATTCAACAAGCTCCCATGTTTGATTCTTATGAAGAGACTCAATCTCCTCACTCATGGCACCCACCCACTAAGCAGAACCTTTCCCAAATATGGCCTCTTTGTATGAATTCGGCTCATGTCCTTCAATTGTTTCGGCAACAGTCAAAGCATAAGCAACAAGATCAGCGTATCCATACCTTTGAGGCTCTCTAATCTGTCTCCTTTCTCCCCCAGTGGTAATGCTGTACTTCTGTTGTTCAGGCATATTTTGATCATGTGCCTCAGTTGGTTGAGTCGGCTGAATTTGACTGCTACTATTGCTAGATGGAACATTTGGTACATCAGAAAATACCTCCACCTGTTCTTTGACACCGTGGTCTAAATCAGCTACCGCTTTCTCCTTTCTTGGTCTAATAAAGCAGACTCATTGAACGTGACATCCCTGCTGATGAGGAAACCTGGAGACTTTGGATCTGTACACCACAACCTGTAACCTTTCCTCTCGGACGCATAGCCTAGAAATATGCATTTTTTTGCCCTCGGCTCCAACTTGCCATCCTTCACGTGAGCGTATGCAGGGCAACCGAACACCCTCAATTGAGAGTAGTCAGCAGGCTTACCAGACCATAACTCAAAAAGAGTTTTCAATTCAATAGCTTTAGATGGAGACCTATTCACCAAGTAGCATGCCGTATTGACGGCTTCAGCCCAAAAGTCTTGACTCAAACCAGATTGGGAGAGCATACAACGAGCTCTCTCCACCAGAGTTTTATTCATGCGTTCTGCAACTCCATTCTGTTGTGGTATCCCTACACATGTGCGGTGTCTCACAATGCCATGTTTCTTGCAGAACTCATCAAACTCTTTGTTGCAATATTCCAACCCATTGTCAGTCCTAAGACGCTTAATTTGTTTACCAGTCTGCTTCTCAATCAACGTCTTCCACTCGACAAATGTTGGAAACGCCTCATCTTTAGTTTTTAAGAAGTATACCCACACCATCCGAGAGTATGCATCAATGAAAGTGATGTAATACCTGGCACCTTTCTTGGAAGGAACTTTATTAGGACCCCAAAGATCAGAATGAATATAATCAAGTGTGTCTTTGGTGTTCTCCTGCCCCTTACTGAACTTCACCTTGGTTTGCTTTCCAAAGACACAATGCTCACATAATTCAAGCTTTCCAGTTCTTTGTCCATAAAGCAAATCCCTCTTGCTCAGCTCGGTTAGTCCCCTCTTGCTCATATGGCCCAACCTTTTGTGCCATAACTGCGTAGTGTCATTATCACTCTCCTCGAATGTAACAGCTGCAACACCTATAACTGTATTACCTTGAAGGATATATAGGCCACCAATCAAGTTCCCTTTCAAGAGCACAATTGCACCTTTGGTCACCTTTAAGACATCATTCTCACTTTGGAATTTGTATCCATGAGAATCCAAACGCCCAAGAGAAATCAAGTTTTTCTTCAGCTCCGGTACATGCGAATACTCGAGAGATCTTGTAATACCATCAAATATCTTGATATTTACAATGCCCATTCCCTCCATCTTTAACGAAAGATCATTGCCTAGAAAGACTTTCCCTTCTCTTTTGGAATAAGAAGAGAACCAGTCGCGCCTAGGACACATATGGAACGTTGCACCAGTATCAAGAATCCATTGATTTTACCACTGTGATCCACTCACAGTCAAAACTTCCCCGGTACTACTCGAGTTATCTCCATCACTGTCAGCACTCTCCACCACATTAGCTGAATTCTCCACCTTTTTCTTTCCTTTTCTCAGTCTTGGACATTCTTTCTTAATGTGACCCTTTTCGCCACACTCGAAACAGCGTAGCTTCCTTGCTCTTGATTTTGACCTTGACTTGCTTTTGACCTTGACTTGCTTTTCTTTCTATCCGAAGATCCACCTCTATTCTCCGATCTCCCTATACTCACTAAACCTTCCCCATGAACTTCTTCCCTATGTCCCGGAATATGTGTTTGAAGATCCTTCGATTTTAATGAAGTAATCACATCTTCAAAAGTAATTTTATCCCTCCAGTACAACATAGTGTCCACAAAGTTCATATATGAAGGCGGTAAGGAGCATAACACGATCATAGCTTGATCTTCGTCATCAATTTTAACACCCACATCCTTCAAAGCAATAAAACAAGAGGTAAACTCATCAAGGTGTTGTTTTAGTGAGGTACCTTCTTTCATTCTAAGATGATACAATCGCTTCTTCAAGTAGAGGCGATTAGTGAGAGATTTAGATGCATACAATTCCACCAAAGTATTCCAAGCCTCAATCATGCGTCTTCTCAAGAATCTCCAAAGAATACTTCATTTGTCACGGACATAAGTATTGCACTCAAGGCTTTCGCTTGAGTTCTTCTCTCGTTCTTTGGTTCTATCTTTTCCGGGATCACTCCTTCAATGACTTTCCAAAGTCCCTGCATTGTCATAAATGCCTTGAATCTGATCCTCCAAAGACTGAAACTCATTCTCCCGTCAAACTTCTCGATTTCAAACTTTTCACCTGTGGAAAACATCTTCGTTTGCTCAAAACTCACACTTTGGGATTGAATTTGGCTCAATGGATCGCAAAAACGGATTCAGACGCCGAAAAACCTTAGGAACACCCCGGTCAACTTTGGTCAACACCGGTCAAAGTCAAACCTGTTGGTCAAAGTCAACACCGTCCCTAAACACGTACTTCAGAGCAGAATTTGGAAAAACAGAGCCCAAAAACGGACTCAGCACGTCGAAAAACGTGGGATAAGGCTTTGGTCAAACTCGGTCAACCCTTGGTCAATGGTCAATGGTCAACGGTCAAAGTCAACCCCGGTCAAACCCTTGTCAACGCTGGTCAACGCCGGTCAAAGGTCAAAACAGTTTTTTTTTTTTTGTTTCAGGACTAAATCTAAGCCCAAATAAAAATTTCTTTTTTATTCTTTTGGCCTAAACTAAGCTCAAACCCAAAAAAGAAATTTATTATTTTTCTGGCCTAGAACCCAAGCCCAACAAAAAATTAATTAACCCAAGACCCAAGGCCTAGCCAAAATTGGACAAGGCCACTACCCAGGCCCGATCCAAATAAACCCAAAGACCCAAAGCCTACAAACCCTAAACCTGCTTTACAAACTTGAACCAATTTCCAAAAAATAATACCTGAATACCAAAAACCAACCTCAAGAGCACGCGAACTCTATCTTCTTTGCTTGTTCTTCAAACCCAAACACGAACCAGGACCCGCCGACGCATGCTTCCACTCCAACCACCAACGCTCAACGTAGACAGCACCGGAGCACTCCTCGCCGAACAAAGACCTTTGTTTAGTTAGACACCGTTTGGTTTGAGAAATTTTGGTTTCACAGTGAGTTTTGATTTTTCCTTTTTCCCTCAAGCAGCGGAATATATCTAAGCTCTGATACCAGTTTGTCGGGAAAAAACATACAAACACGAAGAATACGAGAAGAAATAACGGACACAAGAAATTACGTGGTTCGGCTTTGAAGCCTACGTCCACGGGCAGCAGAGAAAAATTCTATTACTGATCACGAATGCTACAAGGCTCTCACTTTGGTTTCTCTCTCACTCTACACCCCCATGGGGTGCGACCCTAAGGCCCTTAATATAATGTCTAGCCCCTATTTATAGTACATAAGTATCCTAATCCGTATTATACAAGGATAAGAAAACAGTATACTACTAGGAAAAGTAAACAGTATACTACAAGGAAAAGGACACATATTAATTATATAATACGGGCCACATTCAACACCCTTTTTAATGATGACAAACATATAAGTGATTAAATAATGAATAGGGCATAATATAAAGATTTAAACAATCAATTCTCCTTTTGTGATCATGCTATGTTATGGAAAGCTATCAAAACTCCCCCTAAATACAGGCATAAATAACTTCATATATCATAAAGGTATATATCAACATTAAGCTCATAACTTTAAAAGCACCTAAAGTCACATATTCTTAAGCACATATAGTAGTCACATATTTTCTCTCCCTTTTGGCATTAACAATTCATAAGATAAGCACAGGGAATGCCAAAAAAATCAAAGTAAGCATCATCCATAGCAATTACACAAGCATTTAAAGCCATAATGCTTAAGAGCATCATCCGAAATAGTAGATAATATCCAAAAAACTAAATGCTAAGACAGTTATCCAAAATGCTAGATGCTAGAAAAGGTAGTTAAATTAGGCTAGAGTAGGATTTTAGGACATGGTTCGCAACAATGAAAAAAGATAAAATTATTGAGATATGTTGGCTTTATCCGCTTCATCTTCTTTGTCTTCCTCTTTCTCAACTTCTTCTTTTTTTTTCTTTACCTTTACTGCTTTCTTGATCTTTTTCTCTTACTTTGGAGTAGTTGTATCGATCTCTTTATCATCAAGCACAATGATATTTGGCTCCTTAGATTTGCCTTTGAAGATCTCACATATGGCTCTTTATGCTTGCAGCTTGGCATCTCTTAAACTACAATATTTCCTTGTAGTCTCCATGATTCTACTTCAAGGTTTAGAGGAGGTTGAGAGTTGTGATTGTGGTGAAGAGAAGAGTTTTATGTAGTAGTAGTTGAGAGGGAAAAGAGGTTTCATGTAAGAAATTTTAGGGTAAAAATTGTGGTTTAAATATTGATAGCAAAAGTTTCACCGACACTGTAGCCAGTCGCCCTGCACTGGACAAAGTGACTCCAACAGAGAAAACTGAACCCGACAGAGTGTTTTTGAAAAGCTTTTTCCGGGAAGGGCTTCTACTAGCCCGAAATGAACTGGGGGTTCACCCGACAATGAGAAAATTTGGTTTTTCATAGCTTTCGTGAATTCAAATGCAATGCACATAAAATTCATTTTAACTCATATATTTCTGCAGAAAAATGCGACAAATATTCATTCAACAACACACTAAAGCTCATTCAAACTCACTTCAAACATCAATAAATAACATTAATCATACCCAAATTCCTTCTAATCATGCAAAATCTATCTTCGTGGAATAGTTTAGTAAAAATATAAGCTAATTGATTATATGTGCTGACAAATTCAAGTTTAATATCTCTATTTAACATATGATCACGAATAAAATGATATCTAATTTCAATGTGATTAGTTCGTGAGTGTTGAATAAGAATTTTGGTCAAGTTTATACTAAAGGACATTGGGCCCCGAATGCTTGAAACATCAAAAAAGGAAAGTAAGGGATTGTGATTAAAAAATAATAGTCGTAGCTAAATGCCTGACTCTAGAAATTGGACACATCGAACCCCACTCCATGTTATAGCATGCATGATCCAACCTTTGAAAGAGACGTTTGTTAATCCAAGTAAAAGGGCTCCCTTCAAAACCTGTATTTTCTATGCCACAAATCGACAAACAGCCAATGAAATCCTCTATAAATGAAGCACTTGGAAGAGCCTTTATACGTTGTTCATGGCTATACAATATGGCATTAAAGTCCCATCCGACAAACCATGGAAAATCATAAGCTTCAGCAATAGCCTTCAATTCATCACATAATGCCACTCTATCAGTGCAATAACTGCTCGCATAAATGAATGAGGTGATCAACTATTTAGGCAAACTTGGCATGAAGATTCCAACGCCAAGGCATTGAGCATGATCTTTCCCAACATTATAGTTTAATTCATCCATCCAACGGAGCCAAACTTTGTTAGAAACATTCCTCATGCCTCTCCAAAACCAAGTTTACGAACAAAATGATCCAACTTGCAGACATCTACCATTGGTTCTTGAATTGTTATTAGCTTGACACTATGCATACGAATCAATTTTTTGAGCCTTCGAACTCTATTATTTTTAGATATACATCTAATAAAAATATTCCAAATTAAAAAACTATTTATGATAAAAGATTTGTAACTGTCAAGCCTATGGATGGAAGTATACCTCCACTCTTACTCCTTATCACAACTAGCTCCCTAGGGTTAGGTAACCTAGGATTCTTAGAGTTGTTAACTTCCTTCTATATGCCAACCTAAAAATTATCTTGGGTGATAAGCATATTCTAACATTCTTGCTTAGATTCTTCTTCACCACTGTACTCACAGAGTTCTTCTACATTATCCTCTTAGCAATGTTCATCTATCTCTTGATGTTCAACATTCGCACTATCTTCACAATCCATTGAAATTTTCTCCTAAATATGTAGTTGGGTAGTCCCCAACACCCTAATATCTTCCATACCATGAATATTCAAACTCAAAGTTTCAAATTCGCCCTCCACTTTATGTTTCTTGCTTAAATTCTTATCAGCTAGTGATGCATTATTCTCTGATTAGAGCCTTTATTCAGTTCATGAAAATTATTCACCATATTCAGATGGTCTTCTAGAAACTTAGAAGCAACCTCCAATATATGATAAACATCATACTTTTTAAAGGCATATGCTGAGACTTGATATGCCTAGTAAGCAACTACAACACTGAATTAACATGCTCTGCCATATATTGTCTCTAGCACCACTTTTATTCTCTTGACTCTCTAATGAGGCATA
Source organism: Cordia subcordata (assembly GCA_028554755.1). NCBI lineage: Eukaryota > Viridiplantae > Streptophyta > Magnoliopsida > Boraginales > Cordiaceae > Cordia > Cordia subcordata. Next base: position 14,338,284 of record JAPTOF010000006.1, on the reverse strand, counting down.
AGTATTATGAGTGGGAATACCTACTTGTGGTGGCTCCACCTGAGCAATCTCTCTACCATCATGAACCTAAAGGAAACGTCAAGCATTATGGAACCTATAATCAAGTCTCCTTATGCTACTAATTACGAGGCTCAACTTCTCTACCATTAACTCGACCATTATTATTGGCGTTCTTTGATGGTTAATTAGGGGGAGGATCTCTACCAACTTGATGAAAGTTCCATGATCATGCCCTAACTTCAAACAATGCGTAAAATCACATGGCATTTTTTCAATTTTCATATGTTGCAAATAATTCCTGATGTTGGCTTTGCTCTTTGGATCCTTAATCTAAATGTAGATCACTGAAAGATGTTTCTTGAGCATATCCATTTCAACATATACACAGGCCTTCTTTAGCCTAGTACCCTGTGCTGTAGCCTTGGCTACTTATAGAAGGCGACCAAAAACCTCACAAGGCTGACCATATCTTTCTTTGTGTGAAAATGTGTTGATAAATGATCAAAAGCAATCTAAACTAGTGTGCAAGGTGGCTCCTTCTCAGGATGAAAATCACTTGTCCATCTCATTATATGCATAGAATGGCCAAATACTTCCCAATCTCCTTAGTCCATAAGCGACGATAATTAACTAAGTTTGAGAGTTTAATCAATATATGTCTTGTCCCAAGCCAAAGTATTTCAAAACTAACTGTCAATTTGAGACCATTGAACCAACTACACATACTATCCATACTAGGCATGGTCATGAAATGTCCCACCAGTGCAAAAGCAAGTGGAGCAGCAAGTGTGTCCTCTTCGTTTGAGTAGTAGACAATAGCAAGTAGGTTTTGATACTGCTCAATTAGATGTATCTCAATCTTAGTCGATGAAGATTTTGATACAATGGCTGCAAAGGTTTTGTTCCATGCTGTAGAAAAGTATAGATGTTAGAAAGATGAGGGTGCCACTTAATCTGGAGAATAAGACGACAATTCAAGATGATAGGATAAGGTTGGTACAGTCATAGGCTAGAGAAGATAGAGTTTTAGAGATTAGGTTTTTTCACTATTGCAATGTTTAAAACATTGGAACTGCCTTCGTTCAACTATACAAAAAAGTAGAACTTGTGCTTGTATGGGTTTCCATATGAGCAGTAGAAAGTGAAACGCTCCCACAACAGCTCTTTGTAAGATTTGTGTGCACTTTATAATGACTTAGGTTCGCTAGTACTATTATCACAAGTTTAAGAATTTTGGGTTAGTTGATTAGGCTCAATATGGTGTTAAGTCAGGAGCTAAACTGGGGTCGTTACAGAAAGTCAAATTACTTCCCAAAAAAAATACCTCTAGAGTTGCCGGAGCCTACTCTGGGCATTGACTTTGCTAGAGATGGGATGCAAGGAAAAGGACTAGTTATCTTTAATTACTATCCACAGTTATGCATGGTTTCTTGTTTTGCCCTTTCTGTTTTGGTGCTAGATTTGGATTTGATAAAGTTGACAAGTACAATTTGAATATTCAATATTTGAGAAAGAGAAAAGAAATAAATAGAAAAGCCAAAAGAGTCTTTAATGGGAAGGAGGATGGATAAGGCAGCTTTTCTAAGAATTTAATCTAAAAAAAATCTATGCCTTGAAGACTATTTAAGAATTATTTTTCTAATTTTCTTCAAATTGACCCTCTTAAGTTTATTTGATCTCTTATGTGGAAGTCTTAAATATATCATTCATACATTGAATTTTATTCTATGCAAGTACACACCTGGTTTTGGTAAGAAACTACTAGTTGCTTCAAACTATTTCCTAAATTATCATCATTTACTTATAGTTCTATTTTCACTTAACCTCCCAGTTTTTACATTTATCTGTTACTCAAAGAATATTTTATATTAGAAGAGTAAAATAAAAAGTTCAAACAACATATGAAAAGAATGAGATAGATTATTTTCCTTCTCATGCAAGATTGTCTTTTGTTTTTTTCTTTTGTGCAGTTAAATAGAATTATTCTTATGTTGTATCATATAAAGTAGAATGTTATCTCATATTTTTTGCTTGGAAAAACTTTAACCAAGCCGCATACATGGAGCCAAAGCCTCGGCCAAGTGCATTTCGAGTGCGAAAAGGCGAACCTTATAGCGACGCCTTCTCGGCTTGGGAGTCTCTGCAGACAATTTTACAATTGTTGATTCTTTATCCCCTGCCCCGAACTCTGTCCAACGACTTTGTAAAGAGCAAGATATGTGTTGTTCAAATGTAATAAAACCAAACTAGAATCAAAGTAATAGCAATTAGATCACAATGAAACCAAGTCATAAATTTTATTACAATCAAAGTAGCATACATCAACAAGATGGTCCCTTAACAAAATAGAGAAATACGTAGTAAAGGTTTACCAGATTACACTACAAATCTAATTGTCATGAATCAATCATGCCATAAACCTAATACAACTCAAAACAAATTGACAAAGGCCAAGCCACAAAACTAATTGTAGCTAAAGTTGGAAGGCCATAACTTAATTACAATAAAGCTATAAACTTAATTATAGCGGAAAAGGACAAATCTAGGACATAAAGTGAATTACAATGTGTTTGGGTAGAGCTAAGCTAACATTACGCTAACTACAGCTAACTGAGACTAAGTTAAGCTAAGCTAAGGATAAGACTGAACTATGGAGCTAAAAGAGATAAATAATGATCAAGACATGGTGGCGCTGGGACCCTTTTGTTAGTGGCCTTATTGAGCTTTTATAGTTGCTGCTCCCCAAAATCTTCATATCAGTTAGTGATTCTAGCATCTCCTGAAGTTGTTGAAGCTCTAACCAAATTCTATGCTTCATTCTCGCATATTTTGTTTCGGCACTGCATGTTTCAGCTGACTTGGTCTCTTTATTTGAATGAGGCACATGTATGTCATACATCAACTTATTGCCCTTGGCCAAGGGTCGGCCTCAAAACTCATACTCACCATAGTATTGGCCTTGGATTTCTCTCATCCTAAATTCTCTTCTTCAGACATTAGGCTGACTGGATGTAGATTTTAGATGTAAACACATACAAAATGGCAATTAGTTAAATATGTTTGTATCGACATATCACTTCTTTTCTCTTTTAAATCTTTCTTTGTTTTTCTTATTTTTATTTTGGTTACAGAAAAAGGCTGTTCAACACGAGAAATGATCTTTCTACATTGTTCGAAGTTATGATTGGCTCTCCTAGAAAACAATAGAAAGAGAAATCATCTATCTCGAATCATAGTAGCAACAAATCCATGTCAAACTCCAAATCCATATAAAGGGCTCCTTTTATACATTGTTGATGCTTTTAGCTTAATATTTGTTATTATTCAATTATTGGTATTTTCTTGAACATATTGCTTTTCCAAGTTATGAAAGTCTAACTCAACTCACCCACAGCGTTGCCTTCTTAGTGGGGACCTGGGAAGAAGGGAGATTTAAGGTATTTCATGGTTAAATCTCTTACACTATATCCTTCTAATAAAAATATCATCCACCATAAAATTTTTTTTTTGTGTCTTCCCAATATTATAGTTAATATCTTGGATTATTTTGCTTTGGCTGGTTTCATAACTTCTATGGTTATTCATTATATGTATTTTACTATTATATGTTCTTGTTGGTTTTATCATTCCTTTACGATGAAAAAAGCAGCGGGCATTTGATTCCAAGGGGAAATATTCAAAGGCACAGCTTAAGGAAGAAGAGGAGGTTTTGGACGAGAAAGATAAAAAAGAACATGGCAATGATAATAAAGCTTTAAGAAGAAAGAGAGCATCTTCTAGATGAGAAATGACATGTTCTATGTTATTATTAGATGAAGATCATATACAGCTATTTATTGAATCAATTACATTGCTAATTTCACTTTCAACTACGTAACTTTCTATTGACACTCTTTTAACTAACAATGCCAGTTAGACATAAGGAGGATTATTTTATAACCAACTTATTATAAATAATTTGTCGAAACTCTTCACATTCAAAGCTTGGTCAATTGATTACACTTACATCCTCCTCAAGCTAAGCCTTGGTATAAGAAATAAGGGGAAGTTTAGATTTTAAGTGATTTAACTTAGCAGAGGAAATGAAGTAGCAATTGTGTACTAACGAGAGCAAACTGATGGAGAAAAGCCAATAAGACAAGCAATCAATGAATAGAAGAAATTAGACAAAGCTTTAGAAGATCTTCATCAATTCAGCTTCAAGAAGTTCTCTCAATAGAGTACTCAAGTCAGTTGCTACTCAAAAATGATGTTTTTTCTCCTGCAAAACTATCATGAAATCTCTTTCTTGCCATGTGTTCGGCAAAGTGCCTCTATCCTTTTTATGTTTTTCCTATTTTTGTTAGTATGGAAGTTTTAAGAGAGTAAATTGAGTAGTCAAAAGTGATTTCGTAAACAAGTCTACAACTTGTTCTACCATAAAATACAAGTTTGGAAGCCAAAGCAAGAGCAAAAATAGTCACAGGCCATTGTAGGAACAATGATTAGAGTGTATATAACTTTGAGTAAATAAGTGAGCTAACTAAGTTCATGACCCTATCTATACTCTACTTCAATAGAACTACTAGACACTATAGATTGCTTCTTTAAGCAAGACACAAGATTGGCACCAAGAAGATGCAATAGCCTATTGTTGATTTCGTATCGATATGACATTAGTTGCCTAACTACTATATAAGAATACACTAAGTGTGAGAGGATCAGGAGTGAATAGAAACTGCTATGTAAGAGTTCCTTGAATGTTTTCCTCAGAATCCTCTTAAGAGCTACATAATCACCATTAGTCAGAGTATGTAACTTTTGACAGATAGAGCTTATTGTAAATTGAAGTTCTAGTCTAATTATAGTAATACATTGTAGAGCATCAGTGAGACTTTTGAATTGAGATGGACCAACACAGAGTTCATTATGTGGCTATAGGAATAGTTGATTTTTGAAGCCACTTGAGCTCAGGCAAAATTGCATATAATAGTCCTACCTTTTTTAGCAAATCTTTGGCATACTTAGTCTGTTATTTTAGTCCATATAAAGACTTTTCAAGTTTATAAACAAGCTCAAGCATTGCAGGATTAGTGAATCCTTGAGGTTACAACATATATACATCTTTCTCCAAATTGCAAGTAAAAAAGCATCTGGTACATCTAGTTAAAAAAGTGACCATCAAAATGCAATAACATTAGCTACAACGGTCCTGATTTTATGCCATTTTACTATAGGTTTATGAATAATCAATGCCTTGCTCTTGATAGAAGCCTCTTGCCACTAATTTGTCTCTGTACCTTGTTAATGTCCCATCATCTCTCCTTCTAATTCTGTAAACACATATGCATCCAATGGGAAACTAGTTTGATGGTAAAGGAACTAATGTCTAGGTCTATTGTTTGAGTCGGGCATCAAATTCTTCTTGCGTGGCTTACTTCCAACAAGAATATTGAGAAGCCTCCCTATATATTTTAGGCTCAATTTCATGTGGCAATAGAGTTGTGGACTACAGTATATGATACAGTGGAGGCAGTGAGCCTATTTTGGATCTAGTAAGCATAGGATGCCTATTGGTTTGCATAGAGGTAGTAGGTTGATTATAAAGGGATATGTATTTATGTGATGGATACAAGTTTTAGTCTGGTATTTTTTGAACAAGACTTCATATGTGTTTTATGAATATGAAATAACTTATATGTATTTTGATAACTTTGTTAATTTTATATAAAATTCTTTTAATTTAATTCTATTATATTATTAATTGGTAGTAAATTGAGTAATTTAATTTAATTTTTGATATAATGCAAGTTTGGAAGAAGAATGAATGACTTTGGAGTTAAAATGAAGAAATTGGAACAAGAAAAGGAAAGCTAAAAGTTGGAAATTCATGAGTCCGATACGCGATTTCACAATATATATATATAGAGAGAAAGAGAGAGAGAGTGTGTGTTCTGGAGCTCGAAATGAGGCGAATCAAAATTCTAAGGAAAGATTTGTTCGAGGGCTACAACTTTCGCATTTTGAGTTTTGGCCCATTTTGACATTAAGATGGTGAAAAAATTCACTCAATGTTTCAGCAAGAAGAAAATTTCTGCAAGTGGAAGTCTCAATTGATGTGGGGCCATGGTTTTAGGTGAAAACATGAAGTTTTGGCAACATGGGCACGGTGGAGTCAAGACCCAAGAAGAAAACCAAAGACAAAGTGGTGAGCCCTACGTACACAAACGAAATAAACAAAAAAAGAGGAAGAAAAGAGGAGTAAGAAGGAAGGAAAAGAAATTGAGAAAAGACAAGTTTCTCTTGGCTGCACATTAGAGTTGGTGGTGACTCCCATTTTCCAAATACACACACATCAGACTTTGGAGGAGGGCAACAGTGCCGCTGAAGACGAGGCCTTCAACTTGAATTTTTCTTTTGTTTTCTGTTCAATTTTTTTCTTTCAAAGAGAATTTAATCAAAAGGAGAAAAGTTGTGAGTTTAGATTTAGACATTGTGAGTAGCTTTCCAAGGAAATCTTGGAAAGAATTTCAAACTATTATTTTCTCAAGAATAATACGATGAGTTTTTTTTTTTGTTAATTTCTTCTCGTTTTGTGCTTTAAATTTTATAATGATCCAAATCCCCATAATTCAGGGTATAGTTAGTGATTATTTTTATTCATGTTTCATATTCTCTTGGGATTTATTTGATTATTCGTATTTGTACTTTATTGTTATTAAATTTTTGGTTAATCATTTATGCTTGTAGCTAATTTTTTGTTAGTCAGGAATTTATACCTTTTGCCATATAAAAATCTTGTAGTTCTTGTAGGTATGAATATAAATCAATTTTAATGAGACTAGAAATTATTAATTATTTCAGGACTGTGATAGATTATTTCACTGAGATAGTCTATGTCGTTGAAGTCTCGATTAATTGTCTAGGACCTATTAGATTAGTTAATTGGAGAACTTGAGTGATAATTTATGCCAATGAGATAGGTTATGCCTCAGGAACTTTAGTTAATTAATGTAGTTGAATTAGAGGTTGTAGGCTAAATCCCATAGTTAACGAACATGAATAGAATAATTTTCTGACTATCACCCTGAATTGCGTGTCCTCTATACTGAAGCCTCGCAATTTTCTTGGTTGATTCTTGCAATTATTTTATCTTTTAGTTAATTTAATTTCTTTTCTTTTTCAATTTTGTTTAATCTAAAAATTGTTTCACTCGTAGTATTTAGTTTAGTTATTTTAAATTCTTAGTTTTAGTTTTTAGTTATTTTTATTTCTTTTCAATTCTTGGCAGCAATCTCGATTCCCTGTTGTTTGACCCTCTAGTCGTCGTTAATGTGATTAAAAGGAAAATTTTTATATTTTGTTGTTGACTATTTTAATTGATTTTATTTGGCCAAACAATGACGTGGTCATATTTCATGAGAATGATATTTTCTTACAAATCCTAAATGACTAAAGGTGTTTGAAGCATAAATCTCCAGAGAAATGTGTTAAGTCATAAAAATCTTTGTTGAAATATCTCGAATATTGAAATATATTTGCCATGTGAAAATCTTCTAATAAAAGGGTTTAATCCTATATGTTTTATATAGACATATATAAGAGGGACTCTTGAAGAGCCCTCAATACAAGTAATATGCTTTTCATATTCACTAAAATTATTACATATTCACGCTCAATGAGGCTCATTATTATTGTTATCTTCTTAAAAAATGCCAATGTATTACTCACCACGTGAATGATATTACATGTATGATTTGAGTAAAGGGAGATTATAGTGAAGGTGATTGAGCTTAACATATTATGCTAAAATCTATGCATGAACTCTCAAGAAATATGAAATAAAGGTTAATTAAGTTTCCCAAATGAGAACTTAGCAAGCTCATCTTGATTGACATCATCTAGAGTAACTTGAGAAACTACAAAATTGGTATGTATGCTCAAAGATTTCTTGTTATGTTGATACGAGGAGAAGACAAATACACACTATATACTTTCTCCCTTAACCTAGGTTTTGTTTCATGACAAGGTTTTTAGTGAGGCAATATAAAACATATTATAAGAACAATTTACTTTTTTCCTTCATAATAATTTTTCTCTCAACGAGTTTTTTCCTAAGAAGGTTTTAACAAAGTATGTTCTTAAAAGATAAGTATAAGGGAATTATTATAAATTTATTAAATTATTATAGATATTTATTTTTGGACTAGTTTATCATTTTCTGAACTCTAAATATAGTTCATGATTATCTGGACTTTCATATAATGAAGTTTGGATCATTCTATGTATTCTAAGTCAGTTCTAATCTGATGTAACTATTCTATATTATTCTCATAAATAGAGATTTTCTTATATTTTCTTCTTTATTTCTCTTGTTAATCTCTTTTATATTTTGCAATTATTTTCACAACAAGTATAGATATTATGAAAAAAAAAATTAATTCTAACATGATCTACCAAATAGAATAATTAAATGGATATATCTAGAGTAGCCAGCCAGCACTTTTTAAATAAATTTGTGAAAGATACTTCTCACTCCCATGTCTACCCAGTATCCAAGTTGTGCTAATAGGCCCTACCAGTTAATCAAGGCAAAAGACCCAATAGGCTATAAATTATCATGCAAATTAGGGTAAATTGCACGGAACTCCTTTGTATTTTGTCATAAGTGTGCGTTTATCTCCTGTGACTTAAAAGTTAGTTAGTTAGCCCCTGCTCTTCTCAAAAGTGAAGCACACACACCTACTTTTTTTTTTTTTTAACTCCGTTAGTTTTAACTAACGAAAATACAAAAAGACTAATTTGTCTTTCAAACCCAGGGGCTAATGGTGCACTAATGGCAAGCACAAGCGGGTACAATGCACTTATAACAAACCACAGGGGAGTACGATGTTATTTACCCTTTTTGTTTAATTGAAAACGTGAAGTAATTAATAATTAGTTGATTAATTAATATATTAATAATTTAATAATTAATTAAATAATTAATTAATTTAATTAATGAAACGGTGGTTGTGCAATCGTGATGACAGCGGAGGTTCTTTTTTTATTTTTCATTTTTCGATGACAAAAAGTATTTACTTGTAGTAACGGAATAAAATACAAACATGTTTATAGTATAATTGATTAAAATTTACATATTTTAAACTAAGATCAAGGATTCAAACATTTTCTCTTGCAAATATTTTTTGAAAACAAAAAAAGGAGGGTCTTTTTTCACCGAAATCAAGTTTAACATCAAAAAAAACTAAGCCCAGTCGCAGACCTGGTGCGTGTGCCACATGCTCGGTTAAATCTAACCGGAAAAAATAATAGAAGAGGTAATGTGATTCACTCTTAAATACAAAAAGATAATTAATTAATTTTTAAATTATAAATATAAACGGATAATTATTACAAATCACAACAGATCCTGTGCAATTTATACCTACCAACTAATATATATGACATGTCAACATCAGTGGTTAGTTGTGCAGGCAGCAGAACCAGTAATGCATCTGGCAACCATTTATTATTACTCCATTATCCTGGTTTTCAACTTGTTTGGTAGACCCTAACGAGGTATTGAGTTTTACGTTATCCTTGCGTTATAACATTACGATGGAAATTTCAATTTAATAATAGTAAAGCGAAATTTTATAAGAAGATCTAAAGTCGTGGTCGAAATATTCAGGGAAGGATGGTCTAGTTAAGGAATGGATTATATACAAATTACATAGAGAACAAGACTTGCAAAATTGCAGACATGGATCAACCAATTCTAACCAGAGGCAAATGCAGAAATATCTGACAATGTTTTTAGAAGGAAACAAAAACTTTCATCAAGGGATAACATTTATTGTTTACAGCAGAATGTTCAAGATGCGAAAACGTCTTGATTCTTTGTAGAGAGCCTTTTCAAGAACTCATATGTAGTGATCATTGTGGTTGCAGACACAGACATTGAAGCCCATCTTGGCCCTAATCCTCTGTAGCAAGCCATCCATCCACCCTCTCTTACCAAATTCCTCACTGTTTGCCCAACAGTTGGCCCTTTCCTGCCATTTTCATCACCATCAAGAACCTGCAATCTGGTCTTGATGGTGTCCAAAGGCATTGTGATCAAGGCCGATACGCCACCAGCCATTGCTGCACTCACTCCCTGAACTGCCATCACTGTTTTCGCGTCCGGCCTTATTCCATTAGTCCCTCCATTTCCAATCCCCTCATCGCCTCTCTTGCCGTAATAACATCCAAGTCCTCCCCAAACTAGCCTCTGGGCAACAGAGTAAGATGCCCACCAGACTGCATTAGAAGGCGCATAAGTCATGATAGAAATCCCAAATCCTCTATACAATCCTCTAGGGCCATCAGTGTTGAGAATCTTCCTAAATGCATCAACCCCATTGACATATCTTTGCAATGATGAATTAGGATTTCTGTGATTACTGCTTCCACCAGAACCACCCTGCACCATAAGGCGCTGGCTCACGACATCAACTGGTGTCCATACGAGCTGTGCAGCCACTGCAGCACTCAAACCAGCCGCAGCATTAGCTACAGCAGCCACAGTAGCTTCCGGAAATCCCATCTTTGACACCATAACCCCAACATTGCTCTTGGTAACCTCAAGTGCAGCCATGTAGAGCGCTCTAGCTGGAATGGTACCTATCAATGATGTCCCAAATCCTCTATATAACCCGCGAAGTCCTTCGTATCTTAAGATCCAAAATGCAGTTTTCAGGCAGCACACTTGAGATTTAGCTACTTGTTGCCTGGTTTTTAACACCACAGCAGGGTATAAAGCTGTAGAAACACCCGAAAACAATGCAGCCCCAAGGATGAAAAACTTTGACTTGTCTAGCATTTGCCAATCAATTTCAGATGGCATGTGTATTTCTTGAGCACCAGATTCTTCCTCAACCATGCTCAAATTCATTTTCGCTCCACTTTCAACAGCTCCAGTTTCTTAACTGCTCAATTTTTTCACATATTCAATGTAACCACCCCAGTCCAACTACAAATTGACAATGATTTTGCAGCAATTAACTAGCTAAATCGTTCTAAACCAAATACAAATCTGTACAGAACCAATGGCATGGACTTTTATGTCCAAGATACCAATCAACTAGCCCAAACCAAACTTACATACTTATCAGCTATGACATGATATCACATGAAAGACTACTTACATAACCTAATTCTCATAATTTCTTTACATAGAAAAAAGATACTATCTTTATGCACAAAATCGGAAAACAAAATCAATCCAGATGGAATATTGGTTATATTTTCAGATTACAACTACTTAAAAGAAGATTATGCTGCGATTCTTTGCGCTTTGGAATCCATATCTCGATTAACAGAAAATGGATCTAGCATTTCTTGGTGGGGGTTCTTAGCCAAGACTGGATCATCAACGTCAACGGTGACCGGAGAGGATCGCCGGACGAATCGGATCTCGCCGGAAAAATCAAGAAAGAAAAAAATTTCTTTATCTATATGAAACTATACAAACATGTCTTATGTCTACAAGTGTGTGTGTTTGAGTATGTGTTTCTATATATATGTAGTGTGTGTAAAGACATGCAGGAGACTTCAAGAGAAGGAGAGGAAGAATCGGTAAAGGGCAGTTAACATGCTTTCTCAAGTGATATAATTATTTGTACAAGAATTTCCTTTTCTTTTAAAAAAAAAAATTTTCTTTAACGCAAGGAAATGAAGATGAAAAAGTGGATAACGTGCTGACGAGGACAGAGGGAGTGAATAGGCACGCGTCTACCACTGATTATGATGTCTTGTTTGTTCCTCCGAAAATCAATTTTGATATCGACTCTTATGACCTCCTCCTTTGTATACTGCGGTAATGATTTCTGTGGCACTACAACTTTTACCACATTGATACTATTCATAAATTAAATTATTTTGAGGATTAAATTTTACTTGACTATCTACTATTTATCGTGTGTGCTCATGATGTATAAATGTATCACTATATTATTAAGTATTTTTATTTAAGTTTTTTTTTCTAAAAGGTGGAATAGAATAACCTAGTTGAAGCGTAATGTATAAGCGCAATATAAAGATCAAATACATGAATTTACTATAATAAATTCAAAGACAAGTTGATAGCAGAAGTACGTACCTGTTTGAGTAATTATGGTTGATAAATTATTCAATGACATAATGTTGAAGAAAACTATTAACCAGTTTAAACTAGAATCTTCCTCTCCCTGCTCTATTCAAAATTAATATATGTCTATCGCAAACAAACTGTTAGGTTAAGGGTAAGAGAGGGGATCTAACCCTATTTCTAATAAATTTTGGCAGTTCTACCTATATAAGGATTTATCAGAATATACGAGCCTACGCACAATAGAATCGTATGAATTTATGAGGTAAGCTTAAACTAATATGATCACATAGCCAACTCATGAACCAGGTATTCAGTCTATTTTATACAACCAAAAATAATTAACAGTAGTCCATTTTAAAGAGAAATTTTTCAACAGTCTTCTACTTGGACAACATTAATTGTTTTATTTATTTTCAAAAATTTTTAAAGAAAAGTATTTATTAGGCTGAATAGGAAACAGAATATGGTAACAATTTTAAAATATTCTGATTCACAAGAATACACCTCAAGCATATATTCGGACTAACAAGATTGTCAAACATTGAATCATGGCAGTTATAGCGTTCCATATTGGCACAAGACTTTCCTTGGTCACAAATGTCATCCAACCTTATTGTCATGGACCAAACATACAATAGCGTAGTAAGAAACTAGCACCAATATGTGATCAAAATGTGCTATTTCTTTATCAGTCCTCCACATAATTTCTCCAATATCGACATTCAAAGCAAGAGAAATTTATTCTTCTTATCCTCACAAAATAGCGTTCAACGTGCTAGATGAAAGAACACATATCCTTACAAAATGGCATTCAACAGGCCAGAGGAAAGATTATTCTTAACCTCAGAAAACAACGATCAACATACCAGAGATAAGAATACATATCTCCAACCAAAATGTGTCCTTATGAAGATGTAAAACTCAATAGGGGATTTTATCGTAATAGACACCAAACATAAAATCCTCAAAAAAACATGAATATGAGTAATCACAATATACAATTATGTTGCAAACCATAAAACAACAGTACGAATGCACAAAACAAAGCATAAAATAATGGGAACATATAACAATACATGATGATATAAAGCTCTCATTAGACAATAGCATCAAAAGATTGTAAAATACTCTTATTCCTAACATGTTTCACCAAAATCATAATTCAAAGACCCTTGGACAAGAAGTCAACTAACACATTATCAATAGCAATTTGTTCTCTATGGATGTCACTACTTTTGATAAAATCTTTGACTACCAACAACTTGATATCGATATGCTTTCAAGCTTTAATATTCTTATTATTCTTTGAGAATAGAACATCAACTCTATTATCACAACAGATCTTAATAGATCTAGTCACAGATTTATAATTCTCAAAACTAGATATCTTGTTCTTAAATCATATAGCATGAGATGAGATTTCATAACAAGCCACAAATTTGCATAGTTGAAGAGGCATTAAATTATTATTTAGCACTCTTCCAAAATACAGACCCTCCGGCTAACACAAAGATATACCCAAAAGTATTTCAATCATCTGAGCATCCAACATAATCAGAATTAAAATATCCAATTAACTCTAGATAATCTACTTTACAGCAAACAAACATATAATTTTTTGTCTTTTACTTGTATTTCATTACCTTTTCAATAACAACACAATAATCTCTTCCAGGATTTATCATCAACCAAAAACTTTTACCGTAAAAGTGATATTAGGTTTAGTGCATACTAGATCATACAACAGGCTCTCAATAGCACTAGCACAAAGTATATCTTTCATAGAATTCCTCTTTATATCATTTTGAGGATATTACTTCAATTTGAGTTGATCATCTTTTACAACAAATGCACAAAAGACTTACAATTCTTCACACCAAAATGTTTTGAAAAATCAATCAATGTAAGCCTTTCGTAAAAGATTCAAAAATTCTAAAAGACCTATTTCAATCAAAAAGGCATGTGCATCAAAATGTAATACCAAGTCAGTATCGACTATACTCAGATAAAATCCAATATCTGATTTTATTTCATAATGGTTTTACCCATTCAAAACATCAAAGTAATGATTGTTCAAAACAAAGAAAACAATCTAGGAAAAGAATGCAATCTCAATAAATATTGTGCATACATGATATATTATAAAAGTAAGCATTACAAACAAAATTAGTCCAAGCTTATCGTTGTCATATCTACATTTGGATAGATAATTCAATATGTAAATAGGCACTCTTTTAACATAAAGTAATACATACAAAATCATCCCACTGAAAAAAAAAGTCAACCACCTTTAGGCAATTGAGCTCCCTAATAGCCCTGTAGTCTTGGTCTGTTTTTTATGTTTCTACTACCGGGATAAAGCCATATAATGATCTTCTTTGGGAGAGCATTGTGCACTTTACCATAGTAATTCCCAAACAAAATGAGAAAAGCTACAAATTTAATTGAGCAAATTACTTTAGTGAATTTGCCAACTTAAGTTTATATTGTCAACTCATTGAGAAAAGATTAATGCTTAATGTAATCACAAAATGCTATGTATGCACTTGATCACATAATATGAAACACTTTATTTGATGCATTTCAGGGATCAATTTAAAATTGTAGTCCTAAAAAAAAAAAATTAATCAATATTATATAATAGTCAATATGAAACACAGAAACAATTTAGAAAGAAAAAACAAAATTCCAAAATAAAGAAAATAAATATTTTCTTAAATTTAGAGACCAAGAATAAAAGAAACAAAATAAAATAAGCCAAATTTTCAATCCAATTTTTGCAAAGGCAACCAAATTTTATTGCTAAGTAAAACATATTGCTAAGAAACAACTTTGTCAAACATAGGCTCTCAGCTTAGTTGTTAAACAACCAATGACAAAACTCATAGCTAAAGAGTTGTTAGAGTTCAAAAACTTCTTGTTGACAAGTCCTTTCCTTTTCTTTTAAGTATATTATGAGTTTTAAAAATGGTCAACCAGTAATTGAAAACAAAAACATCTCTGTTGTGGTGGTATTGCATATAGAAGCTACGCACAGAGTTAATAAGCCTATTGGAAACAAGGTTTGGAGTGCAATTTCTCTAACAACATTTTAGTTTATTTTATTTTTATTTTCAATAGATGACAACAATACTTTATATCATAAATAGATCAAAGGCCCGCAATGGTGTAGTGTTGTATATAATTACAAAGTCCAACTCTAAACTAATGTCCAGAGTTTGATTCCTCACAGACCACTACCTCGTCCCTTTTTTCCTTCTTTAAATTAACCAATTTAACCCAACAAAATTTACTAATGGCAGATTATGAAAAACCGGTTCTAAAATTAATGCCCTCATAAACACGAGTTGCTTAAAAAATTTTACAAAAAAAAAAGATAAACATTAAAAGTTCATAAGAACAAATAATTCAAGTGCAATAATTAGGCAAACATAATATTTTGTTTAACTCACACTACAACAAATCAATAAAAATATATTATGTGTTCGGCACCACGACGTCCATCACTATGACATTGTTATCCATGGAGCAAAGAAGTTGCTCCATTTCGATGGTATGATAGACCAAGGAAAAAAGTTGTTTTCATGATGATTGTCATAGAGAATTTGCAAGAATCATAAAGTGCCAAAATAAATCATGTGAGTCTACCGATCAAGCATATGCATATGCAAATTTAAAAATAAAATTTAAAATATTTTAATTCACAATATAACATACCAATAAAAAAAAATAACATGTATATCAATAACATGAGCAAGGAGAATTATACGAAAGCCCTTAATAATTTTATTAAATAACAATTTAATGATCGTAAAATAAGTCAAGAACTTTCATACTTTACATACTCAAACAAGTATTTTGGTTTTTATTTAAATAAATACATGTAAATCTATATATAAGTGGCTCTGATACCACATGTAAGCGCAATATAAGGATCGAATACATGAATTTAGAGTAATAAATTCAAAGACAAATTGATAGCGGAGCACGTACCTGTTTGAACAACTATTGTTGATGAATTATTCAATGACATAATGTTGAAAAAAACTATTAACTAGTTTAGACTGGGATCTTCCTCTCCCTATTCTACTCAAGATTAACGGATATCTATGAGGAGTAAACTGTTAGGTTAAGAGTAGCAGAGGGGACCCAAATTCTAACAGTCTTACCTATAAAAGGATTTATTAAAATATATAGGCCTATTTTATATAATTAAAAATAATTAACATTACCCACTTTAAAGAGAAATTTTCCAACATAACAATCTATTCCTTAATAGGTCTCATCCTTCTACCCTTTCTCTTAAAGTCCATGACTATTCATAGCTAGTATCTCGACACATAAGAACTTATTGTAACATTCAGGTCGACAACATATCTTTCACCAATGGATTAGGATGGTTTGGTAACTAATGTTTTATTTACATTAATACTAATTAAGTAGTTCTATTAATATGGAGAATTATTATTATTATTATATCTATATTATATATAAAAGTAAAAAATTATTGCAACCATTTTGCTTTCCTTCGAGCTCCAAATGAGTCTTACATTGCCGAGTGTACACGCTTTCTATCATAGATCTCCACTATGCCATTGTACATCAAATTTGGCCATTAGCGCCTTTGGCTAAACATTTACTTATTTTTCCATAAATCATATTACTTCCTCTTTCACTCAACGGTTAATAGTTTTGTTGGGTTATGGTTCAAAGTTCAAGTCTATACAAATTAAAAAACTTGTGGAAGACAATTAATTGTATTACCAAAATATAAACTGCCTAAATAATAGAGGAGAAATCTTTGAGAGTAAGGAGTTCTCTCCTATAAATAGACGTCTTGTAACTTATATTTGGTGTGCCTTAAGGTCACACCCCATGGGGAGAGTGTGGGTGAGAGGAAGAGCCTGAGAGCATCGAGAGTATTTTACATATATTCTAGTCCTATTGAGGATAAAATCATTGTAAGAACTCTATAGGGAGGTTTTAAACTTTTTTATCTGTGCAAAAAATCACCTGAGTTGTAATTCCATTATTGTTGAATAGTTGAATTTATCCCAGAGGGGATCGTGGACGTAGGCAAAGGGCCGAACCACATTAAAAATATTGCGTATTCTTTGTGCGTGTTTTTCGTTGTACTTTGATGTGTGTGCGTGTGTTGTTATTCATTTTTTAACAAGTTTATTCGTTTAATAGTCCTTTGACTGACCTAGTTGCATTTTAGTTCCTTAACTTTTAAAATAAATCTTTTAGTCCCCAAACTTTGTTAAATGCGACTCCATAGTCCTTCAACTTTGATAAATGGGACGTCATTAGTCGTTCAAGGGGTTAGTGGATCAAAATACAACAAAGTCAAATAATCCATAAACTAATGGATGGAAGTCTATACCAAGAGGTTAGTGGATCTTTCCCAAAGGAAGACGGCTATAATTTACGCTAACTAACATGTGAACTGAAGGACCCAGGGTTGGAAGTGTAGCTTGGGATCTGCCACCGATCAGGTTCCCCTAACACCAACTCTATGAGATCAGGAAGTAGGCCTGCCGAACAAAGAAGATAGCTCCATACGAATCAAATATGCTCCTAGAGTCAATTTCTTTGGTTTTTTTATGAGTAGAACTTAGAAAATAAGCCCTATTTTAATCTACTTCCATGACTTTTTTTTTTCTTCTAAAAGATTTTGAACCTATCCCTTATATTCATCTAAAATTATTTTCTAATCTAAATCAGATCCTCTATTTTATTTTATTTTTAATTTAAATATTATATTCAACCAACTCTAGATTTCTCATAAAAATATAATTATTATTAAAAACTTGTTGAGAATAAAATAATATAAAAATATCTTTATTCCCGTGTCATAAATTTATAAATTTATACTCATTTTTCCGTGCATTGCAAGCGTTATAATCTAGTAACTTTTAGTTATTCTTCGCTAAATGTTGTTAGCCCTTGACTATAAGTAACTTTATTTACCTAATTTAACAGTAAATAGTTGTCTATAATGTTAGTTACTTTTTAAGTGTGCCACTGAAATTCTTTTCTTTATAAATTTTTTTTTTGTTACTAAATCCATTGAATCGGCAGATTCCAAAAACAAAAAGGTCAAAAACATAAAAAAAGATGCTTTACTTTTTTTGTTCGTTGGTTATCAGTCAACGACTTTGTTTAGCGGGCTACCTGTATAGCTATAAATAATCGTGTCACTATGTTACCTTTTCTCTTCATGTATGATGTATCAACAATAAATTTGCCTTTTTCACCTGAAACATCATGTGTCTTGCATAATTTTTATATACAGTTTTTTTAATAGATACAATATCACATCCATTTATGTTGATTAACAGGGTACTTGCCTTTATTCATTTTAAGTCCTTATAAGTAAGTAAAAAAAGTACTCTCTAACATATTTTTTATTATTTGGGTATTTATAAGCAACAAATAAGCAAAGCCAAACCCCCTCCAAATAACTCTACTAATATGAAGCTTTACGACCTTTATTTAAGATTTTCTCCCCAAAAATAAGGTCATTTTTTTAAACTTTTTTCCAAAAATATTATGTTCGAGTTTTCTAAAACTCTAATGCGCCATTTGGTATGATGGAATGGCTTGAAAAGAAGTAGTCATTCAAGATAGAATACAATTCAAGGCTGAATGGTCCTGGAAAAAAAACCGAAGTGGAATAACTATTTTCTTTCATATGCTTGGTAAAATCATTTTAACAAGCTAAAATAGAACGGAAATCAATTCAATTAACCAAAATATCCCTATTCTTTTGATTTGATATAATTTTAAGTTTACCATTTTGGAGGGAGAGAAACCAGAGAATTCACAATGAATCGGTCTCAATGGAAGAACAAACTTTTGTTATCATCGAATTTGATGTGAAAGGAAATGTGTATATGGTTAGGAAAATTAAGAAGTCCCTTTTAAACTTAACCATTATTAGAGCATGGAATGTAAATGAGACTACTCCCAACAAGAAGATCAGACCTTTTGTAAATTTTTGTTACTAAAAATGAAATCCTTACTTACCGAGTAATAAATGTATGTGTGTGTGTATATGTATATATAAATTTATACATGACAATTAATTTTTTTGTGCAACTTAGAAAAATTGTATGTCTATTATTATATCATAAATTTATAAACACCCTGGAACACTAATGGTCATTATCAAGTCAATCAATTCGACAAAACAATAAGAATACAATATCTTCTAGTTAGAAAATACTAAAATTGAAAGAGACAGATCTATTTTTTATTTTTTATTTTTTAAAAATTTTTAGTTTTTAAGTTTTTGAAAAAATTAAATTTTTTTATTTTAATTTTTTCATTTTATATTTTAAAATTTTTAATTTTTAAAATTTTAAACTCCTTATTTTTATTTATCTTATTTTTAATTTTTTATTTTTAAAATTTTTAATTTTTTGATAAATGATTGAGCATTGTGAGAGGGTAAATGAGAGATAAGTTATTTTTGTGATATTTAAGTTTATTTTCTTATGATTCCATCTCTAGTTAGAATACTTGTTCCTTAAGTTGAGTCATTGAGATAAGGAATAAGTTTTTTAATTTTTCTTAAAATGGTAATTCCATGGGAATGTGTTTTCCACCTTTAATTTGTTCTACCAAACTTAAGAAAAGGAATTACAAACTAGAATGACAACTCTTTTTCAAACCATTTCAGTATACCAACAGAATAAAAAAAAAGAGTCAAATGCAAATAACAAAGTGTCAAGACAATAAATGCTAAAACTTTTACTTTTTGCTCATGTTCCTGAAACACTTCCTAACAAAATTTTTACTACAAATAATTCTTTTAGAAGTATATATTTTTCCTAAAGAACTTACAAATTTATTTTCTAAAGATTACAAATTTTTATTCTTAACCTATAAATTTTTATTCAAAAGTTATAAAAAAATTTTGTGTGAAGTGACATCAGTTCACCCTAATGGAAGTGTTTTCCTAATAGATGTCTTTTTAACCTGCAGGATCAGCCAGATCATTTTGAACGCCCCAATCGTTTGCTACCACCTGTTATTCTCTTAAAAGTATCTCATAAGTTGAATAACCGAACATGTTTAAATTATTATTTTACTTATAAGCTTTTCTGCTTAGCCAAACACCTTTAAAATCGAGCCTCAAATCTTCTCTTAGTCTTATTGGCCTCAATAAACATGTTGCACTGCTGGTCAATTTTGGGCTGGGTTGCAAATTTTGGTAACTCAGCGTATAGATGTTGGATTTTCATATTGTCAAATATGGTCCTAACCCAGATATAGAATTTGGTAGTTTAATTGTTTCCTCAACTAGTGTTGAGCCCATGCGAAGCACAAAGTATAGTATATGTTCTAAGATGTGAAAATAGTATTATAACATGCAAAATTGTTGAATGAATACAAAAATAGATTTTATATGGGTAGGTATCAATCCCAAACTGTGCATTATGGGTTCAAGAAATACTCAACCATAGAGGCATCCGGCTCAACAGGGTCTCGAGGTCTTGCCCCACGTAAGCCCCGCCTTTTTTGAGTGGTGCTCGAGTATTTCAAGATAAGACTCTAGCTGGCCACCAGAATGAATTTCATACCACAAGCGTTGCCACACACTATGTTGCAGACCAATTCACAGCTGGTTGGTGCATGAAAATTGCAACGTTTTGGGATGATTAGTAGAAGCTTTGACATTGATCGCACTAAAAGACTTTGCTTATTGTAATTTTGGTTTTTGTAATTTGTTAATAACACATCGACAAAATGTTATCCGCATTACCTCCTTCGAGTTAAGGTCAAACAATGAAAATCTGTACACCAACTTAAGTGCTGATTTATGGTAGCAAAAAGAGTAGATTCTGACGAGTTCATGACAATATGTGTGGCATGAGAAGTGAATTTTTTGAATTTTTTAGATTAAAATTTAGATGATACAAAGAAAGAGAAGAGGTGTGATATATATTAACTCAATTACCATAGAGGCATCAAGAATGCTAAATAGTTGATTTGGATATCATAACCACAAGTCCACCGTTCGAGATGTTCAGGAAAGATTTCATTAGCTACAAAAAAACCCCTTTGGGATGACAAAGAGGAAACAAGGGAGTTGTGAACAATGTGGAGCCCTCTATGTTGGATGACCGGAAAATAGAACTAAACAAAGCGGCATGAATAGTTGTACACCACACATCCTTGCGGGTGCAATGGATCATACCAGAAAGTTGTATTCTGCCTATCACCAATCCTCACGCCCTTTCTCCAGATCATTTCATTAATTTACGTCAACCGTGAATTATTGTGGTGTTACTTTCAACGAATTGCCTTTTTTAAGAGATCTATATAGTAGTGGGTTGAGATGGATAGAGAGAGAAGACCGACAGAAAAGAAGGGAGGAGAAGTTCGAAGAAAAGAGATTCTAGTAGAAATAAACATAAAGAGAAACAAAAGAATGGAGGAAACCTTAATTGAAGGAGGAGAAAAAAGGAAATAAAGAGAGAGGAAAAATAAAGGAGCGAGAACGAAAAGAAGGGAAAGGAGAGAGATGAAAAAATTTAGTTGGTATGCCAAGTAAGAGATGAAAATAAGATGATGAAAATAAGATAATGTCCAACGTTACTTTTTTTTTATGTAGGAGTAATTTGGCTCATTCTAATGGACAATTTGTCCGGCATATGCTACCGAGTGGCAAAATCTCTGATTTTAAACAATCTCCGGGTACAAAAACAAATCAGCCAAAAGGCACAGTTCAGTAATTCAAATGAAAAATATTTTACAGACATGTCCACTCCTGATACTGATGCCAAGGCATAAATTACTAAATATCATGAATCTCATCATTACATCTACTACATAGAATTAATTAGAAAAGAGAAAAAGCAAGGCAAACCAAAACCCAAAAGCAGAAGCAGAAGGGTCCCTAGACTCTCCACGCCACAAATTGCGGAATCCGTGACACCACAGTTGCACCAGCCAAAAAACCCACTGCACATACACGGGTAGCCAAACTGTGTCTCACCCTCTCCTATATAAACTTCTGCTTGCTTTTCTAAAACACATGCTTGCATGAAACAACACAAGCCTTAACAAAACCATGAAGTCCTACAAAAAGATTGCAGCTGTGGCTATTCTGTTGTTGGTTGCAATTGCTAGCAGTGTTGAAATCTGCTATGCACAAAGCATCTGCAACATGCCTGCAGAGGGGCTTATGGCTTGCAGGCCAGCGGTGACTCCACCCAACCCACCCCGACCTTCAGCCACATGTTGTTCAGCCCTCTCACATGCAGACTTGAAATGCCTTTGCTCTTACAAGAACTCTAGCTGGTTGCCTTCCCTTGGCATCGACCCTAATCTTGCTGTTCAGCTCCCTCAGAAGTGCAAACTCCCCAATGCAGCACACTGCTAGCGTGCCAACCCATCGAAAGTTTAGCATTTGAAATGGTCAATATTTATATATATATATATATATATATATATATATATAGTCGATCTCACGTAGTAGTGGGATAAGGTTTAGTTTGATATTGAACATGTCACCATATGCTGCGAACTTTTGTCTGTCTTTCGCTATATCTCTTCGAAATAAAGATACATATGCAAGTTTGTTTACTCTTTTCCGATATATTATTTTTGGATGAAGACACACATATATATTTCCATTTAAGAATTAACCTCCATGGCGAAACTATAAATTCGTGCAAACAGTCCCTTACTGCAAGAACTTCCCGTAATACAGATTACTCATATCAAGAAAAAAGTGCATTTTTGCAAGGGGTAAGAAAAGGAACAGCCAATCCAAACAAGCCCAAAACCGTGGTGCTTAGTTCCAAAAACCAACTGATAGAATTCATGCACAACAATCTCTTACTCCAGGAATTTATCATAAGAAAGATCAATCTTTTCAAGAAAAAAGTACTTTTTTCCCCGCGCGCGCGGGGGGTGGTGGAGGGGTTGGGTTTTGCCAATCCAAAACAAGCCCGAAGCCGTGATGTTTAGCTACAAAAACCCACTAACAGAATTGAGTTAGCACTGCAGAATTGCCTCATTTATCAGTTTTCCAGCAACTGAAAATAATGGAATTCATCATCTGAGCACATAAAAACCTTTTCAGACACTAACAATTTACATAACTGTATATATATATGTTGGTCTCTAGCGTAAGCAGAGTTTGGTACAAAGAAGTTAATTCGTAAACTTCTCATATGACAAATGCTACAAACTATCATCGTATGCACTAAGCGCACGAGGAAAACGGATAGACTAACCTAATGTAATAATATGATGTAATTCTTCTGCTTTATAAAACCAGTATTATAACAAATGATGGTTTACTTGTCATGGTTTGGTCTTGAACTTTCTTCGAGCTTTCAAGTCCACCACGATCACAGAAATGTTATCCTTGCTCCCCTTTTGAAGAGCAAGCATTGAGAGGTATTCTGCTGCAGCTTGTGCTGCAAGATCAACTCCTTCGCCTCTCTCTAGAAGAGGGTTAGATCCATTCTTTTTATGCCAAAGCAAAATCCGTTTTCTAGCCACTTCACATACTTCTTCATTTGTCATGACATCCCACAAACCGTCAGTTGCTAAAACAAGACACTCGTCCTCCCTAGCTCGGGACACAAACATAACCTCTGGATCCGGGATAATCCATGGCTTCAAATATCTGTCACCTGAGGAACACGCAGGGAGATGAGAGAGTCATAGACAGTATTTTACCTCCATTCTGAGACCCCAGAACAGAAAGTAGAGAGAGAGAGAGAGAGAGAGAGAGAAAGGAAAACCTATAACGATATGCGTTCACATTAGAAAACAAATTATACAGAAGATTGCCAACTTAAATAATGTAGCTTCCCCATTGCGTCAAGGGTACATATGGCTCAGTTACTCTTTTCTTTTCTTTTGGGTGACAGATTATAGGTTTACAGTGACATGACAAGATGGAGATATATTAACAATAACACCAGGTGTTTGTTTTTGGTTGCGAATAACATTTCAAGCTAGCATAAAACATGCCGAATTTTTATTGTCAGATCCGTATATTTGAACCAACTCATTGAGACAAGGCCCCTTTTCTTTTGGTTTGGTTTGGTTTTTGAACAATGTCGCACTGCCTTGGGCATAATTGCACTCCAGATTGGCCACGAAGTATATGAATGAGTGGAAAAGATAAAATCCTTAACTCCAGTAGAAATTCCAGAAAAGCCTTATTGCATTCACTTAACTTCATGGAATTTCCTATCAGTCTTGAAGCAGTATGCGAACCTAGATAGGCGTGCTCTGCATCTTCTACCAACAGACGAGGAAGAAAACAGAGAACAGCAATCCCCCCCCCCCCACCCCCCAAAAAAAAAAAAACAAAGGGAAACCCAGAAAAGAAAAAGGAATCAATAATAATCTGAGAAATAACTACTGTTAAACAAGCTGCTCAAAAGTCCCTAAATAGAATACCATGCGAAATGTTACTCATGAGGTCAACAGGGAACAGTATGCCTTTACAATCCCACTGGTAAATTCAGCTACATACTGAAAAAATGTAGATTTCAAGATTCAAAAGAGCAGAAACCACACAGAGGATAAACACCATGGAGAAGAGGACAACCACTATAAAACCAGTGTAGGCTTTCTCATAACATGCTAAGAGTCCTAGACTAGGATTCTGTGCCTGGTTAAAGCAAAATATTGACTTTAGATTTAGCAAAATTTCACTGGTAAAATTGGCATGATAGAAATCACTTCAACAGCCATAGAAACTCACCTCCTAATTGCTAATAGAGCTACTAGTCCAATATTCTATATGAAAATGAGGTAGTGATAACCATAAAATTAAAATATCTATTAAGTTGAAACCAATGGACAACATCTAGGTTCTTTAAATTAGCCAAAGTTTGCAAAACTTTTGTATGCAAAAGAGGATGTTATAGAAGAAGAGCTATCCCTGATTTCCAATTGGTTCATCAACCAGGTTTTTTCCTTCCAGATGTTTCTGTGGAGCATTTCAAGCTTCAGATCCAGAAGGAAGTCTTTTGAAAGTAATCGGCAATGAAGACAACAATGAAGATACAAATACAAAAATTTTGTCGTAACTTAAAGCATGACTTACCTATTGACCTTGACATTGCAAGCACACCAAAAACACGGTGTCCATTCCAATAAATTACCTTTCCTCCACATGCTTCAATCCTATTGCATTCGTCTTCTCTGTTTGGCTGACAAGCACATTGGAAAGTGAAAGAATTGAGATTGACTTGATATAGAAAGCCTTCTTTATGGAAAATGCAGAATATGTACGTGTCTAAGGAGGAAGCAGAAGAAGACAGTTACTAGAAATAAGACGTACTTTATGATCAACTGACAAAGCAACTGCTTCTTTGCCACGGCAGAGTACTGCTCTAGAATCCCCACAGTTTGCAACTATAATATGGGATGAGCTCAAAACAGCAACTACGGCAGTGGATCCAACAGTTTCTGGGGCAATAGGTCCAGATGTGCAGGTCAAGGCATCTGAAATCTGCTCTGGGAACAATCTACTCACTTTGCCACCCACTTCGTCGTCAACTCTCAAAAAGCAACTGGTGAAGACCTTCTCCCACAGCACCTGCCGAAAATCTCTGGTGATGCCATCCACTAATTCTTCATTGAATAAATTCAACTCCTCTGCCAACGCCAAATGGATCCGTTCAGAACAATATTTCGCAACCTGCAAGTTGAAACAGAAAAACAGAAGTTAATTTTCTGATGCAATCCGAGTATAGTATCTTCCCCACAAAGCACCATTTTCAGAATCTGTAGCTCTATCAAATTCAACTAAATCACTCTTACAGGATTTATCTGAGCACACGTCTACCCCCTTTATCAGTCCCAACCCTCATATTAAAAGCTTTTTAACTTGGAGAAATGATAGAGAAAAAAGAACTATTGATAACTTGATAATGACTTAAAGAGGAGAATTTTGGATAAGAACTTCGATATTTGACTAAGAATTTCGGATAAAAATTTGAATTGTGAAATTGTTGAATGTTCTGGTTTCCAGTGATAAAGAACCTACAGTTGAGCAAAATAATAATACTCTGTTTGAAGCATGTCGAAAGGAAACGTACCTGTGAACCTCCATGACCATCATAAACTCCAAAGAAATGAGAAGTAAGGTGACTCAAAGTTTGACTTAATCCATCAATTACATGCTTACCAATAAACATATTGATGGGAATTTTCATAAAACGAGGTGCAATCATGATAGTGTCTTCCATCTCGGGTCTTTTTCCAGAGATTGACATGGAACCCCATAGTGGCACACAATCTAACTCAAATACGCTCTTGATATCACTTTTAGCAGGTTCCTCTGCATTAGGCAATGGAAGAGCTACTACAGATGCCTTAAGCTTAGGTCCAGCAGAGCTCTCTTCATTTAGTTGATCAACTGCAGTCAATTGATCATGAGACCTTTGTCTATCACAACTGCTTTCTTCCAGACTAATTACCTTAGCAACTAATTGACCATTATCAATGCCCTCAATTTCAACAGCAATGGGTAAGCTAAGTTCCATGGCAGCATCCAGGGGTAGTAGCTCCTCACTATTAATGCCCTTAGCATCCTCAGTTACCGACAAACTTTCTTCATCTCCAATTTCCTGAATCAACCCACGGCAAGCAATCTGACCGTTTCCAGTACTCAGTACCATCTGTGGCAAGTTAGAATTTCCTCCATTTTCCGCCAAAACTGATAAGGCACTCTTATTAGCTGCAACCTTTGTTGCATTAAAACTCTCATTCCAGCTAGAATTTGAACCAGCATGCGGCACCAAATGTGGGTCTGAAAGCAAGCTTGCTGCCTCTGTTAGTAATTTAAGCCGTGTGATTTCCACATGGTTAGCAATCCCAGAGCCTTCACAGACAAGATTGCCTAAACTGCGTGTAACTGCTGGAGATATCTCTTCCATCAATCTAATCTCTATGGGGGATAAACCAACAAACTCCTGAAGACTTGCACAGTCCACTTACCTACCAAGCCTCCAAGATTTTGGAAACATAAAATTCACTTGCTAAACAACCTCGTGATCCACCAATTAGATAGCAATTAATTAGCGAAACTAACAGCAATCCCCCAAGAAAGAGAGTGCAGTGATGAATTAGAAATTGTAAAGCAACTTAGAAGACCAGATGGGTGATAAGGCTCAGGTCAGTAGACTCCAAGGTATGCAAAAGACACCATAGGTATGTGCAAATTAAAGGAATTCACAATTTAGACATAAGCCAAGGCAAAAGGAGGATCAAGATCTACTGGTGAACATGGATCTAAACTTCCATAGTAGAGAAATTCTTCCCTTCTAGGATAACAATTGAATTTACCACTTCATATCTCCCCACCAAACATCAAATTTACAGAAACATGTGGCCCACAACTGAATCAAAACCTTATCTACAGGCCCAGAGCAGAAAAAACAAAATGGCTTCATGTGATGTGAAAAAGAAGCCTAAGAGAAAAAAGATAACACACACCCACCAAGAATCACAAGAAAAACACCATAAAAATGTCACCTTTTAGCCACATGGAACTTAGGTTTTCATGGATCTGAGTTAATCTCTCACACCTTCTTCAATTTTAACTTGCTTATATCCGATACGTATTCACCCTCCAATATATTTCACCCCAAAAAGCTTCAATCTTTGCTCAAAACATGATAATACAACTATACAGGTCTGCTACAGAAACATTAAAACAGCTGAAAATTCACAGATATTCATCAAAGAATAGCTTAAGAATGCTTACCAATTGCTTAGCCACCAACCCAAGAAACTTTTAAGCTTTGTTTCCGATTGCTAGTATATACATACATACATACATGCATACACATGTAAGTGTATATATAGATATTCCTGCTTTTTGGGCTTGTGTGTGAGAGAGAGAAATGAAAAGCTGTTTTGAAAAGCTTTGCCAATGGGGATACTGTTTAAGAGGACACGTGTAGATTCAACTACCTAAACTCCAAGCAATAGTCTCTGCAACACAAACTGCTTTTTACGATAGAGTCGAAACGTTTCAATTCTCATTGGACTTTTCATGCGACAAAATTTTAAGGAGACCACGTGTCCACGCTAGCCACGTCATCATCTTAGACCTAGAAATTAAAAATCTGTTGTCTCTTTTTCTCTGTTCTTTTTTGTCAAAGATAGTTGTCTCAATAATCATGTGGTTAGATCAGATTGAAATGGCCAGGGCTTTAAAATATGATAAAATTAATTTGGATTAGTTATTTTCTTTAAACAAATTACTTTTACTTGTCAATTTTAACGGTGCAATAACATTTTCAAATGAAGAGTCCGTTTAACATAAATTTAGACACTCAATAGTATTTGTGTGAGTTTAAAAGTTAATACTCACATGTTTGAAAAAATTTTAAAAGTTTTTTACATAAAAATTAAAGTTGAAAAAAATGAAAAAATAGAAACTTCAAATCAGAACTTTTGAAAAAAAAAACTTTTAAAAAGTTCTTTTTATATTATGTCAGAACGTTTTTTTCTTTTCTCAAAAATACTACTCCATAATTTTAGAACTTCAATATTACTCTCAAAACAACTAAAAGCTCAACTCCTAAAATATCAAGTCAAATAATTAACAGCTTTTGTTCAACAATACTTTTAACCAAAATTTTACTACTAAAAGTTTTATAACTTATTGGGAAATCGGGCTGTGAGAACAAAGAATAAACAAAATAGAAAAACATGTAAATACAATGGGCACCAATATTTTTAACGTGATTCAGCCTTATGCCTATAGCCATTGGTAAAAAAGAGAATTTAACTATAATAAAAATGAATACGACATAGAGCGAGGGTTCAAGCTTGAGGGCCCACATCGTCACATTCTCCTTACCGTCAAGGTCACTCGCTCTTTATCTCACCTCTTTGTCTCACCTCTTTGTCTCTGTCTGCCCCTTCTATACAATAGGTAAAGCTTCTATTTATATATTACAAGATACAACAAATATGTCAACACTACGAATATAGTAGTACTACAAATATGGTACGACTAGAGATATGGCAAGTCACAAAATAAGATAGGTCTTAAACCCCTAAAGCCCATATTCTATGGCCAATCAGAATATGGACCACATCTTTAAAAATCTCCACCTTAGACCGTATTCACTCCTCATCAGCAACTTCCAATCTCTTTTCCTCAAGCTACCATCTACCCCATGAAAGGCCTACTTTTGTACATTTATATACCTCCCAAGTCGCCAGCTACTGGCTAGAACTTGTTTCGGTGTTATCTCCTTAGTCTCTCGTGATTATCTTAAGATCGAACCAACATTTGCAATGCTTCATAGCAATCTAAGGAACTTCTTAGAGCATCTATACAGCATCCTCAATAACTAATGCTTCACAACACTTCACCTATTCCTTACATCCGTGAACGTGAAGAACACCACGTTTACTTACAGTACCAACTCAATGAATCTACTAGGTCTAGGACCCTAATCTCACTAGGGAGCCTCAGCTATACACATGTCCCTCCTAGACACCACATCAACCTCCAACACAAATCCCTGAGATCCTCAGACTCGTCCTCTCATTATTCAATGCCCCAGTGTACTGTCACATCTCAAAGACACACCTATCTCAATTTATTGAGTTCACCTAATTTAACTATCTTTGGCTATCTCCTAGAAAATTCTCTGAGCTTCTGCAGCAAGCTTCACAGGCTTCATGGCACCGTAGTTTAAACCAGTTCCAATATTCACATCACTATGTACCTCTAATTGACGAGTCACACAGACTATTCCACTGCTACTATCCAGAACTCCTAAGCTTAATACCAGCTCTACATGTTCCCTTATTCCAATCTGTACTCAACTACTGCTTCTTAGTCTTTCTTGCGGTCCCATGTCTTTACTGAAAACCCTTGGAGACTTGTTCTTTGAATACTACAGTAGAGAACTTCATCCTCCACACACATTGTTCTCTGCCTCTAGCTTGCCACCCTTCAAGCGAGCACAACAATACATCAGCAAGATAACCACCACTGAGAAGTACCTGTAGAAGCTATGGGTAGAGATTGAATCTTCTAGTAGCACACCTCAATCTCCAATCTTTGACTCATGGAAACATAGATAAAGTATCATCTTTCTCCGAAAGAGTTCACCCAAACTCTTTCCACAAAGCTTTCAACCTATTCCTCTCCAACATGCTCACCGTTCTCTACCAACACCTTGTTGGAATGTTTATCGTCTTTATGATCTTTCAAGAACTCCTGTGTGGCCTGAAACACAAATCTCCATGTTTGACGACGGTGCACAATTGAGATCGTGTTTTTTAAATTTTTCGGTGACCTCATGATGATGTCAACAATTACACGACAACTCAACAACTTCTTTATTCGTTTTCCATGCCAAACCCATCCAAGATTTCAAATTTTGTTTTTCACACCAATACAACTGAATAATCTCACGAAACAACAAATTTTACTGTGTGTTTTCACCCATTTGTTGCCCAGTTCTCCAAACAAGGCTCTGATACCAGTTTGTTGGGAAATCAGAATGTGAGAACAAAGAATAAATGAAATGGAAAAAGATGTAAACACGATAGACACTAATGTTTTTAACGAGATTCGGCCTTCTGCCTACATCCACAAACAGACAAGAAAATTTTACTATGATAAGAATGAATACAACACACGGAGAGAGAGCTCGAACCTGAAGGCCCTCTCCCCTCACACTCTCCTCACCCACAAAGTCATTCGCTCTCTATCTCATTTCTCTATCTCTGTCTGCCCCCATCTATATAATAAGTAAAGTCCTATTTATAGATTACAAAAGGCAACAAATATGGAAGTACTATGAATATGGTATTACTACAAATATGATAAGACTAAAGACATGGCAAGTCATAACATAAGGTAGGTCTCAAACCCTATGGCCTATATTCCTATAGTCAATCAGAGTACAAGCCACATCCTTACATAATTCAACAAGTAAAATATCACAATTAGACCAAACAAAACCTAAGACAATTAGTTATTAGATTTGAAATAATTATTATGTTCACATAGTATGCGTACATAATATAAGAATAATTTATAAATTAGTATTACAAGTTAAGTATTGTTCATTTTGAATTTGTGGTCTTTAGACACCCTAAGACATTTTTAGGTTTATTAGTATGCATCTTACTTGTAGACTTGGAGGTTCTGGGATTGAAGGTGTATGATAGTTTGCATTAGTGGTTGAAAGTAAAGACATATATAGATAAAGTTTTATTAAAAGTATTGTGAGGATACCATGTCAACATTATATGACAATGCTTTTAATGTCTATTTTTTTATTAGTTTATATATAATAAATTATCATTTATTATTTTTTATCTTTGTGATATATATAATTAGTTTTAAATTAAAAAATTAAATGACTAATCAAATAATGCTTAAAATAGTACTCAATTGTGAATTCCAAACAATTATTTTGTTATCTATTATGGAGATACATACATACATACATACATACATACATATATACATATATATATATATATATAAAATAGATATAGATATATATATGTATGTGTATGTGTATTAGTTTTTGTTTAGAAATTAGCTACTAATAGGTTAATACTTAAACTAATATTCACTTATGGATTTCAAATGATTCTTTCATTATCTATTATGAATAAATATTATTAGTTTTAATCCCAAAATTTAATGTGGGATCGAAGGATAGCTCAAGTGATTAAAACTATCTTCCCCAAGTGTGAGGTCTTGGGTTCGAACCCATGGAGGTGGGGGGTTTCACAAAAATAAAAAAATCTCAAAATTTAATGCTAGTCAATTAATGATTAAAATAATACTCATTTATGAATGTCAAAAGATTAAGGGCCTGTTTGGATTGACTTTTTTTTAAGAAAAAAAAAGTATTTTTTTAAGGAAAAAAGTGCTTTTTTAAGGAAAAAAAAAAGTGTTTTTTCTTGAAAAAGTTACATTAAATTTGCAATAACTATTTGATTTGGCTTTCAAAAAAGATAAAACTCTGAAAAAAGCTCAAATACACCTTTTTTTAAAAGTCAGAATTTTCAACTTCTCAAAAAAAGTTGTTTTCCAAAAGCTGTTAAAAAAGCACTTCTGAAAAAAGCCAATCCAAACAAGCCCTAAATCCGTTAATGGCTACTATTATAAAAGATTAAACCTAAGTAAATTTAAACTGTATTATTAAAAAAATAACTCATGCAAAATGCATGCTATTCACAACTAAATTTGTCGTGTGTTATTAAAAGTAAATAAACCTAATTAAATTTAACGTATACTATTAAAAAAAGCAAACCCGTAAAAAGCATGTATAGAAAAGCATTAGTGATTTTTAAATTTACTAACTAGCTTAATTGTTAGTGTTAGACTTTTTGACTTGATGAGCGATAAAATGAAATTTAATTTGAGCCATCCTCATGGAGTAAGAGTTAAATGTTATACAGGATAAAGTATTACTTGTATGGATTTGGTAAGAATTACCTCTTGTACCCATAAAAATCACCTTTTCTATCCTAAAGAGAACATTATTATAATACCCCATGTTAACAAACAATATGGTAAAAGAATGAAATTATTATTATTAATACAATATATAAATACACCAATATTCTTTTTACATAATTAAATTTTTAAATGAGGTGATAATTCTATTATAGTATCAGAGTATAATTCATAGGTTCGAAATTCAATGTTGTTCATTTAAAAATATTAAAATTGTTCATATATAAGGCTAAAAACAATCCTATCACCTATTTAAAAACATTAGAACTATCCACTTATAAAGCTAAAAAGCAATCCTTTCACTCATTTAAAAAGGCCCAACACTATTTAAAAGCATTAGTTAAAGGGTGTTAGGCTTTGCTTTTTCTAAGCTATTTATAAACAATTGATGCGTATAAGTAGTTTTTTATGCTTATAAGTAAATAAGTAGGTGCGTGTTTGGATAAATGGTACTTATAAGCTGTCAACATGTTTGGTATATACATGCTTATAAGCAACAAAATTTGTTAAAATAAATAAAAGGACCTTTTTTAATTAAGGAATAATTATTTTTGAATTTTTAAGGGATATATATATATATATATATAATTTTACTTGGTCAACTTTTTGTACTTATAAGCAGCTAAAAAAATTTGTTGAGTTTTTTTTTTTTTATTGTTTATAAGCTAACTTTACCTGCTTATAACTATAATTTGTCAAATGCATAAATTTTATTTTTTTTCTTATAAGTACTCCCAAACCCTCTAAAATTGTCCACGTGCAAGACTAAAAAATAACTCAACAATGATCCCAATGTGCACATCAAGGGACATGTCAATGCAATATATAAATATACTAATATCCACAATCCTAGCTTGTACCTTAGGGTACATGTTAATATAATATATAAATATATTAATATCCTATATATAAATTTAATTTTTTAGATGAGGTGATAATTTTAACATTTATTGTAATTTAATAACACATTATCTATTTTGGAGTTGTAAATTTGATTTGATGTCCAATATAATTGTTTCTTTAATTTATTAGACGTGACACTTGAATAAGCATATAGAATAGCTTTTGTTTCTTCCTTTTCTACCCTTTTTGCTTTTGTCATGAAGCGTTAACACGTGTTGTCTAATCTCTAGAATGCAATGATCTTTGCATCAGAACCAAAATTCCAAAAAGAATCACCTTTCTTTGATGCGTGTTGGGGGTTAATATTTGTTGATGTGCAAGGTAGTTCACAGATACAAATCAACAACTTTTATAGCAAAAACAAAATACCAAACTATTGGAAAACGATTAGAAAAGTGTTCCAAGGAAAGGAAATCAAAGCTATAGGGTGACATCTGGATTAAGAAGAGTTATTATGGGGATAATGTTGTTGTATGTCATTTTATTTTTATTTTTCATTTATTTTTTATATATTTACCTAATTTGCGTATAAAAATAATATTTTTTTATTTGTCTCTTTTCTTTTTTATCATTTTATTTTTCTATCTATTATACTAAAATATCTATTGATGTATCTATTTCTTTTCCCGCTCATTTTTTTACTACTTTTAAATTATACTATATTTCAGCATTATCACTAGTTGGATTAATCTTCATCAATGATATAGATAGGTCCAAATTGAATTCCTCTCTTACTACATCTCTATCATTTTGCCCCAATTACAATTTCTTTTCTTTTCTAAGTTCTTTCCTTCTTTATTTACTCTATCATTTTATTCTACCACTGATTAAAATTTTTTTCCTTTTCTAATTTATAATTCTTATTAATATTTATTGTTTATAAATAACAAATAAAATCTTCTTTTTTAGATTATTGAATTATTTTATATATATACATATATGTATATATATATATTTATTTATTTATGCAGATAATTATTTTTATAACTTATTCCATGCAAGGCATATGGCAAAATATAAATAAACATCAATCAACAAATAACGAAAAAGAAAACATCAAACATTTCTCTTGGAATGACTTGTGGTTCGAGTTGAGTTTCTTATACGATTTTC
Source organism: Cordia subcordata (assembly GCA_028554755.1). Classification (NCBI taxonomy): domain Eukaryota; kingdom Viridiplantae; phylum Streptophyta; class Magnoliopsida; order Boraginales; family Cordiaceae; genus Cordia; species Cordia subcordata. The sequence continues at coordinate 14,303,671 of JAPTOF010000006.1, read as the reverse complement.
TTAGAAAATTAATGGGTGTGAATGTGGTTAGTTGGCTGGAGAAGATCGGGGGCTACATTTTGGTTCTAATTTTCAAACATCAAACTAACTGCTTTTTAGGATACAGTACAAACGTTTGAATTCTCGTCGGACTTCTCATGTGACAAAATTTTTAGAAGACCACGTGTCCACTTAGCCACGTCATCATCCTAGACCTTAAAAAAAAAAAATTTTAGGCTCTTTTCCTCTTTTCTATTTTGTCAAAGTTTGTTGCCTCAATGGAGAATAATCATGTGGTTAAGTCAGATTGAAGTATGCAGGGCTCTAAATGTTAATATACTTTGAATTAGTTATTGTTTTTAAACAATTGCTTGTCAATTTCAACAGTGCAATACTATTTTTAAACGAAGACAATCAGTCATCAGATCAAAAATAATTATTATATTCACATAGTTGCGTACATAATATAAGAATAAAATTTCTAAATTGGTATTACAAGTTAAGTAATAAACTAATATTTAATCATTTGGAGTTTTTGGACTTTAGACACCCCAGAGATATTTTTAGGTTTATTAGTATCCATCTTACTTGTAGACTTGGAGATGTGGAATTGGAAGTGTATGATAGTTTGCATTAGTGATTTGAAAGTTAAGACATATATAAATAACGGTTTTTTTTAAAGAATTTTGAGAGTGGTATGTTAGCTTTAACATAATAATGCTTAGTCTTTCAATGCTTATATTTTTATTAGTTTATATACAATAATTTATCATGTATTATTTCTTGTGTTTATGATATATATAATTAGTTTTAGTTGAAAAATTAAATGATCAATCAATTAATGCCTAAAATAAAATTCATTTGTGATTTCAAAAGATTCATGGATATATTTTATAAGTTTTAATTTAAAAATTAAATGATTAATGTAATAATGCTTAAAATAATACTCAATTGTGAATTCCAAACAATTATTTTGTTAACAATTATGGATAAATATTATTAGTTTTTATTAGAAATTTAATTATTTATTGATTAATACTTAAACTAATATTCATTTATGGATTCCAAACCATTTAGTTCTCATCTATTATGGATACATATTATTATCTTTAATCTAGAAATTTAATGCCAATCAATTAGCACTTGAAATAATACTCATTTATTAATTCTAAAAGATTATATCCTTGTAACTTTAATGTCTATTATTAAAAAAGATTACACTTGAGTAAATTAACGTGTATTATTAAAAAAAATAACTCATGAAAATATGCAATATTCATGAATAAGTTCATCATTGTTATTAAAAATAAATAAAGCTAACTAAAATTTAATGTTTACATTTAAAAAACCCTGGAAAGCATGTATATAAAAGCATTAGAAATTTTTGAATGTTTATGACACTAGCTTAATTGTAAATCTTAGACTTTTGGACTTGATGTGTGATAAAATGAAATTTAGTTTTAGTCATCCTCATGAAGTAAGAGCTAAATGTCATATAGAACAAAGTATTACTTGTATGGATTTGGTAAGAACTACCTTTTGCCCCCATAAAAATCAATATTTTTTACCGTAAAGAGAACATAATTATAATGCTCCATATTAAAAAACTATATGGTAAAAAAGAATGTAATAATGTAATTACTGTTAATACAATATATAAATATATAAATATTCTCTCTTTATATATTTAAACTTTTAAATGAGGTGTTAGTTCTAAGAGTCCAAGTCATAGGTTTGAAATTTACCGTTTTCCATTAAAAAACATTAGGATTATCCACATATAAGGCTAAGAAGAATCCTCCCTTTGAAAACATTAAAATTGTCCATTATCCACATATAAGACTAAGAAGAATCCTCCATTTAAAAGCATTAAAACTATCCATGAAATACTCAAAAATAATCCCATCACCCATTTAAAAAGGCTCAATACCTATTTAGAAATATTAAATTGTTCACATGTAAGACTCGAAAACAACTAAAAAACAATTCCTGTCTACATGTCAAGAAGCGTGTTAATACAATATATAAATACATTATTATCCACATCTCCACATGGATATCACGAGATGTGTTAATATAATATATAACTATACTAATATTCTTTTTATAAATTTAAGTTTTAGAGAATATAGTAATTTTAACAATTATTGTGAATTTCAGCAACAAAATTAACTATTGTTAAGCTGTAAATTTGATGTCCAAATCGCTCCCAAATTTATTAGACGTGACAGTTGAATAAACATATGGTATGGCTTTTATTTTTCCCCTTTTATTCCCTTTTTGTTCTGTCACCAAGAGTTAACACGTGTTGTCTAATCCCTTTAGAATGTAATGGTTTTTGCAAAAGCATCAAAATTCCAAAGACAGCACCTTCTTTACGATGCGTGTTGGGGGTATTATTCTTTGTTGATGTGCAAGGTAGTTCACGGATACTCAACCACTTTTATAGGAGAAACAAAATACCACACTATTGGAAACAGTTGGAAAAGAATTCCAAGGAGAGGGAAAAAAAGCCAGGGTGACATCTGGATTAAGAAGAATTATTATATTCGAAATGTTGGTAAACATTATTGCATAGGTGACTAAAGGTGGTTGACATTACCTTCTTTAGGAGATCAGTCGTAGATTCTAAATCTCAGGGGGACGGGAGTTGAGTTGGAGTTGGGGCTTAAAAAAATAATTTGTTTTATTTTCTCATTTATGTAACATATACTTACTTAATTTAGGTATAAAAATAATAATTTTTTATTTGTCTCTTTTCATTTGATTTACAAACTAAATATATACCTAAACAACAATCAATAGATAATGAAAAAGAAACATTTCTCTTCCTTGGAATGATTTGCGGTTTGACTTGAGTTTCTTGTGCAATTTTCTTAGAGAATTAATGGAATAATGGGTGTGAAAGTGGTTAGTTGGCTTGAAAAGATTGGGGGCAAGATTTTTGGTATAATTTTCAAATTGGACGCTACTGTCCGTGACTTTGCTGGTCAAGTACATAACTATTTAAAATAGCGTAGGATGCTTAATCTTACCAATCAGAAGTAGACATGGTAAGTAAAAGTGTTAGATGGTGTTTGGCTTTGCTTATTTGGTGCTTATAAATATTATGTAAGAGAGTATTTTTTTTAGGTGTTTATAAGCACTTAAAATAAGCAAAGCCAAATAAGGGTGAGCATTCAGTTTAACCGAACCGAAACCGAAACCGAATTTTTGAAATTTTAAAAATTGATAACCGAAACTGAATCGAACTATATTAACAACCAAAATTATTTAACTGATTTCAGTTAGGTTTCGATTATAACCGAATTAGCCGAATTATTTTAAAAAAATGCATTATTCAAAACTAATTCAAAAAACTAAATTTCTTTATAATTGTAATAATCAAATTCCAATATCTATCATCAAAATTTACATTGTGCATATAAGAATAATATAAACTTATAAACTTGAAAAATAATAACTAAATAAAAAATTTTAATGAAAAAGTAACTATTCGGTTATTCCGTTATTAACCGAAATTTTAGAAAAATAACCGAAACTAAACCGAAAACTATTTTTTTAATAACTGAAACCGAACCGAATTCAAAAGTAACCGAATCGAAATTTGTATTTCTATTTGGTTTAATTCTGTTATTCGGTTATAACAGAATAATGTTCATCCCTAGCCAAACACCCTGTTAGTTGAAGCCAAATTTGCTTTGCGTGATGGAAAAGGATATCCAACATATCACATGAAGTATAGCGAGCCATATGTAACTGTGAAAGAGAATAATTGCGCTGCCTAATTGATTTGCCACACCATTCATGTCTCTCCTTTTATTTGGATTCCCATATGACATATATTGTTTTGAGGGACGTTTGATTTAAAGAATAAAAAATTATATTTAGAAATCACATTTTCAGAAATTTGATTTTGAAGAATGTGATTTTTGAGAATAATATAAAAACTGCTTGGTATATCAAAAGTATTCCTCGAAATATTTTGAAGTATTTTCAAGAATGCTGACATGTTACGTTTGGCTTAAATTTAACATTTCTTGGAAATCTTGGATTATTTTTTAAAAATGCCCCTTATTCAAAAAAATATTATAAGAAAAATATAAAATTAATTTATTTCATTATTTTTAAATTTTAGTTTAATTAATTATTAATTAAATAATTTAATTATTATTAATTATTAATTTATTATTTTTAATCAATTATTCTAATCTTTAATTCATTCATCATTTTTATTTAATTTTTAACTTTATTAACTATTCAATTAATTAATTAACTAATTAATTAATTAATTTAAATTTTATAATATTTTCATTAATTAATTAATTCTTCAATTGATTAATCAAATTAATTTATTTTATCATTATTTCTAATTTTTATGTGAATAAACTTTAATTATTTTTATATTTATTTTTTAGTTTGAAAGTAAATTTTTTATTTTTATTATTTTGTTATTAAATTTTAATTTTTTAATTATATAATTTGTATTTTTAATTTTTAATTAATTGCATTTTATTTTAATTAATTAATTTTATTTATTTATTTCAGTTAATTTATTTATTTTATCATTAATTAATTTATAATTATTTTTAATTTTATTATTTATATTATTATTACATAATTAATTATTTAGTTATTATTATTTTTATTATTATCAATTTTTTATCATGCATGAGAGCATTTTAAACATGACTTTTTGGTCTTTTAGTTTTACTCTACAAATTCCCACAATTCGAAAATGTAAGATTCTCACCCCTTAACATGGGAATGAAAATTGGCCAATTTATGGGAATATTGGATTCATGGGATTTTTCATCCTGTGAACCAAAGTGGAAATCCAACATTCCCAACCTTAAATTTTCAGAAATCTTATAGGATTTTGTGAACCAAATGCCCCTTGAGGGTCGAGAGATCAATAATTACAAAATAATGATAAAATTATAAAAAAATAATATATATATATATATATATATATATATATATATATATATATGCAGAGGTTTGAACTTATCTTTTTAAAGGACTTATGCCTTCATGATTTAACTAATGACTTTGGCGTATTCCTCTTAAAATATAGAAGTTTTATCTCCTACTGCGTTATAGCACTCCTGAGTAAGAGCTTGCAAACAAGTGGCGCAGATCTCTTAAAACGTGGAGTGGCCAGCTGAACTGACTGCATTCAGTGAGTAGCATTATTGGAGCATTGAACGACCAAAATGTGCCAAAAAGAATGGGAACGTAACCTGAGCCTTGAACTCTTTGTTTCCTGTCCATTGGCCTTGAATATTTTTTCCAAAAAGATTTTACGGCTGAACTGACTTCATTCAGTGAGGAGCATTATTGGAGCATTGAATGGCCAAAATGTGCCAAAACGAATGGGAACTTAACCTGGGCCTCGAACTCTTTGTTTCCTGTCTACTGGTCGTGAGATTTTGTCCAAAAAGATTTTACTCAAGCGAAAACTGGGGTCATACTCCACCCCAACTAGTGTGCATATGCACGTGTATGGTGGTTTTGATTCCAAACCAATTGCATAGAATCTTCCCTCTAAGCCACTAGTTGTCTAGGTCTTAAAAGGCAACTATATATAAAGTAATCAAAGTTTCAAAACCAATAGCAGAATCTTCCCTCTAAGCCACTAGTTTTCTAAGTCTTAAAAGACAACTATATATAAAGTAATAAAAGTTCGTAAGGTTTTCCTACGTGGGAACAATGCACATAGGAAACTTTTTCCAAGCCAAAATTAGCACAAAGCCAACCTTGGTTTCTAATTTCTCATAAATTATCAGCCCGTTTTTTACATGTAAATATACCACACTCATATACTTGAAAAGTGAAACACAACAGTACCAAGATTCGACCCAATAGACAAGCGGGGCCATAGTTCTAGGTTAAAGTGGCTTTGACCTCATGTCCACAATATTTGTTTGACAATATTTGCTTTGATCCTTGTAAGCACCCAAAATAAAGTTAGTAAGAAAAACTTTTTAAAGCTCATTTTGCACCAACTTTTTTGGTGTTTATAAGCTAAAAGAAAGAGCTCTCACTAAATTCTTTCTTTTGTATTTATAAGCGCAAAAAAGGGGGAAAAAAACTTTAGCTCTTATTTTGAATATTTACAAGCACTCAGATAAGTACCGCTAAACACCCTCTATATCTATATCCATAATAATAGGCAGTGCTAGGGGAAAGCTCCAAAAGAAAATTTTCTTATATCTATATGTATTGTATTTAAAGAGAAAAGGATACTACTCCCCCCTAGTTTGCTTGTGTGTTTTGTGCTCCAAGCTTAACACATGAATGGCATATAAAAAAATGTGTTATGTCTATTTTTTTTTCTTTTGGACAAGACAATTTTATGTAGATTTTTTTTTAAAGTACCTTTTTACTGTTAGTGGATAAACAGTCTAAAGCACGACACTAGTACAATAATTAAGAGTAATTTGTTTGAATTATTTATTGTAATTTTTTAATTTTTGGTTTGAAACTTTGAATTCTTTTGTGATATTTTGAATAAGTCCGTTGGCTATTTAAAATGATACTTACGTGGTAAAATTTTGTAATAAATAGGTAATTTTAGTGATAAAAATTCGAAGAATACTTAATTATTTATCCTTTAGCTAGGCAATTTTACGGTTTCTATATAGGATAATTATTTTGACTATACAAATTATTAATTGATGACTGATTTTTACATAAAAATAATATTTTTGTGGGCAAATACTCTCTTTTTCTAATAAGTGTTTGGAGTACCATTTTTTAAAATGAATTCTTCCCAAAAAAAAAAAATTTCAAGGGTGATTAAAAAAAAGTGCCTTTTCTTAATAAGTCAATCCAAATGGCCATATTATGGGTCTAACCACATTAAAACTTTAAAAGATAACTTGACTTTCTCTATCAAAAAGGAAATTGTTGTCTTGTATATATAACTATGGTTATTGATTTTTTCTATTTGGACGAGTCAAAATTCATTAAATAAATCAGTAAACTTTGATTTACATAATTTTACTTTTTTTTGGCTAAATTGAATTTATTTATACTTTGTTATAATTAAAATATTTTTAATTCTTTTAGTTAGATTCTTCACCCAAATCTTAAACTTGTTACTTCGACCCTCCTGCCAACAATAATATATGCTTCCATATACATTAAAAGGGTCACTTAGAGCTAAGAGACTAGAATTAGGATTCAATGTAGATTAGGATTCTCTTATATAATTATTCTCTCATATTGATATGAAGAAAATCTTAATTATTCATAACATCATATCATCTCATTCATTCATGATAATTAAATTTCAAAAAAAGGTAAATTTTTTAAAATATATTTTCTCTCTCCCATTACCCACTCTTTTTGAAATTTAAATTTAATAAACAGTTATGATAATATCCTAAATGGTTAAGAGTTTTCTCTCGTATCAATGTAAAAAAATTAATGGTATAAGAGGTTCTTGATCCGACTCAATGTTGCCATGCAAGTTAGGTTTATATAATCAAGAATGCTTCTCTCACCTTTTTACTCGGTCGGAATGGCCGGCTAGTTTGGTGGCTGTTGTAAGACGATGTCCTAAAGAGAAGGTAATGGCAAATTTGGTCAGATATGGCGTAAGATTCAGTTTGGATTGGCTTGTCATAATTTTTTCTAAAAATAACCTTTTGGTATAATTTTGGAAATTTATGTATATATTGAAGAAATTTAAATTTTACTTGGAGCTTCTTCTAAGAGTTTTAACTTTTTCTAAAAGTCAATTTAAATATCTATATTATGAAATAAAAAGATAAGGAGAAAAACTGGCTACTGAAAGTCATTTAGCTTTATTAGCTAAGAGTAAAACCCGTTAAAATTAACATAACTGGTTATATTCTAGATTTTCCCTTACTAATTTCTACTTAAAGTAAACCTTAGTAAAAACATATTTTTTCAAACCTAAAAAAGGTATGAATCTAAAAACCCTTAAGCATTGTGATAGTCTTTTTACCATACTACTGCTATAAATTTTATTCATAAGTTTGTGCATGAAAAAACTTTTACCAATTATTGTAGATGTTTAGTACCCAAATCTAAGAGTCTTAACTTGTTTTTTATATATATATATGAGTTGAAATTTGTAATTGAGGATGGCTAGTGTCTAGTAGCTACTGAGGTTTAGTACAATCTCCAAAATGTAAATTTGAATTAGGACCTTAGTTGATAACTCTATTTTGTGGCTATTTTGCATAGAATTTTAGCATTTTTTATATGAATTTGGATCTTTATATGTTTGTTTTTTATACATTCATAAATAGCACCTACTCATGTCATATTTTGATGTATTTTTGGTAAGAATGAAGTTGGTAGATGCTATGGGAGAGGCAGATCCATTTTCAGGATGTTTGGGTGTTAGAGGCACAGAAAAGTTGAAGAAAAAATATTCGGACAGTAAGGCTTTCGCCTAGGCAACGCGAATCCTTGCCTAGGCAAAACTGAAAAACTCAAAGAAAAGATGGATGCAAAATGATATTGGCCTAGGCGAAACCAACTTTTGCCAAGGCGAAGGAAGTGGAGCTGAAAAAATTGTTGTCAAAATTTTTCTCACCTAGGCGAATTTCACCTAAGCGAGACCTGTGCTAGCTAGGCTTAAAATAGGGCATTAAATGCAACCCAACAACTATAACAACCTAGTTTTTACCCCTTTTCATAAGGAACACAACTCCTAAAAGTTGGAGAATACCTTGGAGACCAAGAACTCTATAAGTTTTCATTCTTTTAACATTTTTTTTAATTACTTTTGTCATGGATTTGAGATCCTCTGAATATTTTATCCTTTTTCCTCATTCTAGCATAAACTAAACTCTTTATTCTAAGATTGAAATGAAACTTTTCTAATTATTTATTGAATAGTTTTTCTTTATTTATTCCAATTTATTTTGTTAGTGTTTATTCAATCCTGTGCTTGATTTTATCATATTGCTTGGCCAGCAATATGTATGATAAACCCTAAATTGGGTTAGGAGATTAGGGTGAGATCTAGATTGAATAGCTTAGAAACAGATTAACTTATGTGGTTTTAGGTTAATTTGCTCTATGATTGAGGCAAGAATGATCTCGTTGCCCTAAATAGCCCAAATGAATTTGTTCTTCATCAACCCAAATTAATAATCTATCATAGGAATATAACTAGAGGTTTAAGGAAGGTTAGGTCTATTTGTCTGTATGAGGAACATCTAGAAACATTAGAATTTCAGATTAGCACCAAGGATTAAATTGGGTAAATACGAGAGCTGCTAGGCAATTAATCAATCAATTAAAGGAAGTTGTAATCCTAGGTCTTTAATTGCTAGAAATCTTTGTCTTTGTTTTTAATTGCTTTACTTATTTACTTTCAATTCTGCAAGTTTTAGTTTCACAAAATTCCCATATTCTTGATTGTTTTGAAAGATAGAGTAAACAAGTTGGTAGTTAGCAGATTCAAAAATTAGGTTCTCGTGGGAACGATCTCTTATTCACTCTATATTACTTGTATGCAATCACGTGCACTTACGTGTTGTCACAGAATCCATCAACATTAGCACATGTTGGAAAAACTAGTTAATTGTTAGAGTTAGATTTCTTTGTAATAAACTTTTACCCAAGGGCTTCCTTGTATGGACATTGTCTCATTAAATATTTTTCAAATATATTAATAATTTATTCTTGGTATTGATTTTTTTTTAATTCTATTCCGATGAAATTCTCGTGTATTAGATTCAAGTTTGAAACACAAATAACTTTTGTCAAAGTTGTGATTGGGGTCTGAATAAGATTTTGAATTTTTTTTTTTGGCGTAGTCTTGACCTATCTACGTTTCGCCTCAGAAGGAAGAGAAAACAAAAAGGAAAAAGATTTGATAAGCTCACAAAATTTCATAAAAATTTGTAGAAACCTCTTGTCTACCCGACATACTTTTCATTAATGAACAATGAATGCACAAAACATTCACATAATATACGTGTATATATATATATATATATATATATATATATATATATATAAATTAATAATTGAACAATCCTCTTGTGAACACCAGGAAAAACAATAGAAGAAGTATATTAACATCTATATGATCCTTTAGATCAAGTGTGTACACCGAACACACATATAAGAATGCACTTAGTCACCATACTTGTGACCATATTCCATGTTCAAATATACTTCATATTCATATCCTTGCGCATAACCATGTCTTTTACGCGGTTGCATTTCGTGTATATGTGTTTGGTAACGACACTTATAGTTCTTGATGCATGCAATCAAAGCGTCATTATCATAATAGAATAACACTGGATCAATATTATTGCATTGCCAATCAAAAAAAGCTAAGAACTTCTTTAACCAAACAACCTTTTTCTTTATTTTATTGAAACGAGTAACACAAACTCAGTTTCAATTTTCTCATGATCCTCTTAATTGCTTTCTAAAATGCTAGACTGGCATTGGGTTGATATCTGTTTACCAAGCCATTTGCGAAATAGATATCTAATCTAGTATACATTACATACTACAAGACTTCCAAATATGCTCGTTGAGAACCGACACACCTATTCTTTTACATGAAAAGTCTTAAGACATATTTTTTCACTCAATTATTCACTTATACTTGATAGGAATTTCTATGGGTTGTGATTTCTGTATATTAACTTATTCAAGTACTTTATCAAACGTTGTGCTCTAACAGCTAGAGACAAAATTTTCCTTGAATGGTCTAATGAGATCTGTACCTCAAGAATATACAACGGTTCACCCATATTATTTAACTCAAAGTGAATCTTCTAAGAAGAGGCATAGGATAGAAGGATTTGTGTGCAATTTGCGAGAGTTATAATGAAATAGAGAAGCAAGTTTTTCGGGAATGCAATGACACGATAGCTGTTTGGCTTCGGACCTAAAGGAATAATTCTCATAAGGTTTTAAATAAAGCTCTGTGGAAAATGTGGCTTGCAACTAACATCAGTGACCAGCAGTGGGGCTTGACTTTTATTATAACGTTGTGATGGATTTGGAGATGGAAAAACGAGAGAGTGTTTGAGAAGAAGACTTCGTCTGTCTATGAGAAGGAACAGATCATTCGAAAGTATGTGCAGGAAAATAACGACGCATGGGAAGCAAAGAATGTGGGAGGATTGCCAGCACACAAAGAATGGAAAGACCTGTATTAGACTTCACCAAGAGAGGGATTTAAGCTCAACATTAACGGATGTGCTAAGGGTAACCAGGGTTTGGTAAACACGGGAGGCATCTTTCGAAATGAGCAAACCAAATGGGTCTTGGGGTTTGCTATTAATCTTGGTTTTGCGTTCAATAACGTTGCGGGGGCAAGGGTACTTAATGAAGGGCTCAAGTTGGCAATTAGTCAAGGCTTTACCAAGCTGGAGATAGAAACTAACTCTAAGGTACTTACAAGCTGGGTCAACAACCATTGCCCCAACAATGCATTACGCCTAGTCATTGAAGGATGCAGAAGGATTTTAGCTAGTCAACAAGGATACTCCCTTAAGCATGTTTATCATGAGTCAAATAAGAGTGTTGACTGGACAACCAATCATGGGTTACTCCTTCCAGTCTATTTATTTCATGATCCCTCTTAGCAGATCATCTGAGGAATTTTCACGCAGAGACTTGTTTTGATGTAATTTTTTTTGGTTAGCCTCCATAGAAAACAAAAGAATGGATATAACTAATGTTGACTTTATGAATTAATATGATAGTTAATCAAATAGAGTTAAATGGTTAATAAAATATATAACGGGGCAAACTATCACTAACCACATACATAAAGGGGTTAAGAGAGGAAAAAAACCTTAAAATTTTTTATTATATAAAAACACTTAAATGTGATAGATGTAGAACTGAGAATTCGTAATTAAGATCATAAGATAAGATATGAACTATTTTCAAAGGATGGGATGATGATCATTAAGAGGAGTCAGTTGAGTTTTTTTTTTTTTAAAGTAATAGTTAAGTAATACTATGCAAGACACAACTATATGCCCAATACTATGGTCATAGAATATTTATTAGATAATAAATATTAATTAAAAAATCAATAATCTTGTAGGAAGTTAGAAAAGTTATGCCTATATTTCTCTTTATAGAAACTTGAAGTTGAAAAATGTATTAGTTTTGTGTGTTATTCTGAAAAAGTGGACATGTGATTAATAAGAGTGAAAAAGAATTAGGGCAACCAAACAACTTGTGTGGAGATATTCATAAAACAAAAATTACTATCTTCAATTGGTTTGAACTTTTACATATGAATTTGAGCCAAAATCACAAATGTTTATTTTTATGATTACTTTAATACAATTTAATATGATTTAACACTTATTTGAACTTAGATAATAGTAATTTATATAAATTTAAGCTTCTTATATTAATTTTTGTTCAACTTTTCTAGCCTATTTTTGGATTTTGCCTAAATTAACATAATATTCTTTAACAAATAGCAAAATAATAAAAATTTGACTAAACCCAACATTCAAGTATTCAAAGTTTAGTAAGATTTTATGATTTTTAATATTTGATCAAATAGTTTTCACTCTCAAAATATGAAATTTTGAATTGATTTTTATTAGAGTTGAGAGTTGATGTTGTGTTCTGGTTGTAACTAATTCAGTTAGTTAGTTTGGTTGGTTAGTATTTGTTTATATTTAGGAGACTACCAGCAGTGTATTTACTGTTTTGGAGATAGATACATATAGGTAGCTAGATTAGCTAGATAAGATATTCTCAGTTTTTGAATTTGTTTTTCTGTTAAAACACAACCTGTATAAATATGGTCAAGAGAATGAATAAAAAGAAAGAAGGTTCTGAAAACACAGAACTTTTCATGGTATCAGAGCAGTCAGAACATTGGTTGGCTTCTGAAACTACAAATACCAAAATGAGTGAAGGCAAGAAATCAGTGTCTCCATACACCTTGTCTTCAAATGACAATCCTGGAAATGTCATAACTCAGGTGCAGCTGAGAGGGGAAAACTACGATGAATGGGCTCGAGCAATCAGAACTGCATTGCGAGCCAAGAAGAAATTCGATTTCATTGATGGAACTGTGACTGAACCAGATGAAGATGCTGATGAATTGGAAGATTGGTGGACAATAAACTCTATGATTGTGTCATGGATCTTGAATACGATCGAACCGACGGTGAGATCTACCCTGACACACATGGAGATAGCGAAAGATCTTTGGGAAGACATCAGAGATTGTTTTTCGGTCAGTGATGGAGCACGAATACAGCAGCTCAAAGCAGAGCTCGCTAATTGCAGGCAACAAGGTGCTTCACTTCTAACTTATTATGCAAAATTGAAACAGTTGTGGGAAGAGTTGGCAAATTATGATGTGGTTTCAGCGTGTCAGTGTGGGGGATGTAAATGTGATATTGTAGCCAAGTTGAATAAGAAACGTAAGGAAGAAAAACTTCATCAGTTTCTTATGGGTGTGGACGATGCATATAGAGTGGTTCGATCGAATATTCTGAGCACTACTCCACTGCCTAGTGTGAGCAAGGCATATTCATTGCTTTGCCAAGAAGAAAGAGTTAGAAGCGTTTCAGTCAGCAAAGAAGTGAAGGGAGAGACAGTCAGCTTTGTTGCCAACACGGAAACGAAGGACAGAAGTATTATCTGTAAGCATTGTAACAAAGAAGGACATGAAGCTCATGGTTGTTTCCAACTAATTGGGTACCCTGATTGGTGGGGAGACAGACCCAAAGGACCAGCTCGTAATAGAGGAAGACAGAGTGGAGGCAGAGGACGAGGAAAGCAAATGGGACGTGGAACCAATGGTGCACGAGTTAATGCTGCACATAAAATTAAGGAAGTCGGTGAAGAGTTGAGGAAGGTTGCAATTCCTGGTGACTTGACGAGCGAGCAATGGGAAGCGGTACTGAGTTTGGTTGGCAAAGGCAAAACAGGAAGTAGTGA